>CM028760.1:11590751-13990751 GCA_016801395.1 Leptodermis oblonga | reverse complement strand
TCAACATTGCATGCGCACTCTCAGCCCTGCAGAGATAGAAAACGGACAAAATTAATGCTTTAACACAGAGAATAAAGTATAATGGATTCATATCTATAACTATATACGACGAAATTTAATAGAGTCTCACATGTTGTTTGTGCGCCCTCCATAATGTTTTATCTCTTTAGTCCAGAATGAGACAAATTTGGTCTTGTGGGGATCCAACGATGTTGGTGCATATAATTAACCACAGATATCCACCAGCCTCTATATTTAGTCTCAATGATTTCCACAGCTTTCGTGAACTTTTCATACGTTAGAGCACTCATCACTCTTCTCCACCGACCTTCAAACTCATCTAATATCTCTTTGTCCGTACACATAGTCAATGCTTTCTTCTTCACATCCATGGCAATATGCCTTCTGCACAGTAGTTGTTTAGCATCAGGGAAAACATTGTGCACAGCTTTCAGTAGAGCCGCTCTTTGTCCATCATAACAACATGTGGATATTTCACTGGCTCAAAAAGTTGCCTCAACCTAGTCATAGCCCAGAAATAAGTTGCATAGGTCTCATCCCTCAAGAAAGCAAAAGCAACATGAATGTATTGATCTGTCAGAACATTAGCGACTATCTGAATCATGGGTATGTCATACCAGTTGGTCTTGTATGTCGTATCCATGTACAATACGTAAGGAAACATACGAAGCAGACTAGGAATATCCTCATGGGCAAAGAACACGTTTTCAAGAGCATTACAGTCATCTTCCGCTGTATACCAATAGTGGTACCTATAATCTTGCATTTGTTTCAAGAAATATTGTATAGTGCTTAAATCTCCTCTCTCGTCTCTTCTAACCTTTGCCATTTCGTTGTACACCTGCCTGATGCGTGTGACATTAGTCGCATTGTCATATCGCAGTTTTACCAACATCTGCTTTGGAGCCAAATTTATCTTCATCATTTTTGAAATTTTCTCCTTCTCCTCTTCATTCAACTTGGAGTGCTTTTGATGCCAGTTTCTAACAAGGGGTAATTCATGATTGTGCTGACCTTTAATGACACTCAACTTCCAGCTACCCCCACTAATTTCTTTCCCTAATAATTGAAAGGGACAACCAGTCAGCTGGCTACTAGTGTTGTTAGGGGATATTTTCCCTTCGCCTAAGGGTGCTTTGCTTCTAACTTCCCCCGATCTATCACAACATATGTCAACTCTCCATCTTCTCCCTTTTAGAAGCCCCTTCCACTTTTTAGAAGAAGTTATTTTAGTATCAAAATTATGCTCCGCCACTCTAGTTTCAACCCACCCAATCAAATTAGCTCTAGTCATAAACTCTTCCTCAGTCCGAAATACATCTGTGTAATCTGGGAAGATTCGATCATCCGAAACACGCAGAGCCTATCAAGAAAACATATAGGACATTAGAAATTGCCGAAATCGGGGGCGAGATAAGATTATGGGTAGAATCGCCCCTCGTGGGCGATTCTATCCCTTAGAATCGCCCAAAAAGGGCGATTCTAAGGCATATAATCGCCCATGAGGGGCGATTAAATGGGGGAGAATCACCCAAGGAGGGCAATTTTATCTGATAAAATCGCCCTCCATAGGCGATTTTATCTGATAAAATCGCCACACGCCACCGATTTTATATAAGAAAAGAGCCAGAAGAAGGCAATTTTCTTTTATAAAATCGCCAGGTGATTTTCCTCAGTGAAGTGGGTGTTAAAGTTTCTATGCCAGCTAAGTTGTGGTGTGATAATCAAGCTGCGCTTCATATTGCCTCTAATCCAGTTTTTCATGAGCGAACTAAACATATTGAGATTGACTGTCACTTTCCCAGCAACTGTGGCATAAGAGCCATCTGCAATTTTTACTTTTGTGTTTCCTGCACAAGGTTTATAAGACGAGAAAAAACGCGAAGTGCTAGTCATATGATCTGTGACTCCTAAATCTAAGATCCAAAAGCCATTTGATTGAGTACAAGCTATGGAGCCTATAAGAATGATACCTGACTTGGCCAAAGAACATGACGGAGAAGGGTTGGCTACTATGGATTGGGATTGAAGGAGCCTTGTAGGTGCTCTATTTTCTCCTGAGTGAAGGACGAGCTGGGATTCTGGACTGATTCAGAACTACCAGCTTGAAGAGCGTGGCCTTCTCCCCCTGATTTGTTGTAGTTGCCCTGCTTTCTCTTTGTGTTGGCAGGTTTGCCATGTAACTTCCAACAGTTCTCCCTTGTGTGCCATGGTTTTCTGCAGTGATCACACCATGGCCTGGTTTTCCCTTGTTTCTTCTCATCAAAACCTTTTACAGCGAGTGCTGAACCTTCAGGTTCTTATTTAGGCTCACTGTGGTTTGAAAGCATCACCTTTCGCCTTGCTTCTTCACGTCGGACTTCTGAAAAAACTTCTCTAATAGGAGGGAAAGGTTTCCGACCTAGAATTCTCCCCCGGACCTCATCCAGATCTTGGTTTAGCCCTGCAAGGAAGACAAATACATGACTTCTGTCTACCTTGTTCCTATATCGGCACTGTCATTTGGATTTTCCCAGGCTTCTGCCTCAAAGAGGTCCAACTCATGCCATGCTGTCATCATTTCATTGTAATATTCTATCACACCCCGACTGTGAGGCCCCGAAAACTCAAACAAAAAGTTAACTTGTAATCGAATAGAGAACTCAAATTTCATGTAATTTATTCTAAAATAATTAATTTTATCTCTTGTAGTTATTAACTATTGAACAAATTCTGTTATAAAAATAAAATAAGAATAATTGTCAAATAAAGATAAATAGGAAATAAATGTGCTTATATGAATAAAAATAATAATAATAATGAATAAATAAATAAATAAATAAATAAATAAAATAGAAGAGTAAAGAGAAGCAGACTCTGGAAGAGTCTAGCTAAAGCAAGGAAAAGAAAACTTGGCGACCAAGTTCGGTGAACCGAGGTGACATCTTGAAGAACCCGTCATGGTGTTTGTAGTCCGGCTCGCCTTTGCATGGAGTAGGCAACGTTGCGCCTCATACAAGCGACAGGGAAGACAAAGCTTCTCTTTAAATAGAAATGTAGAGTGCTTTCTTGGGCAGAAGCAAGAAAGCAGTAGAAACGAAAAACCAAACTAAACTAGAAGAAATAGAGCTGAAGAAAAAAATCAATAGATAGGATTTTTTGAGCGATTGCTGAGGGGACAAAAGAAGTACTTGAAGTCTTAGAAGAGGATAAGAAAGTTCAACCAGAAGAAGAGGAAGAAGAAAACAGAGGAAGAAGAAGGAAACAGGGGAAGCAGAAAAGAGACGCTAGGAAAGAAAGGAAGAAAGGAGGAGACGATCCGAAACCTACGCTTGATCACCCCAGTCTCACCTTTGATTTACGCTGTTTAGGTAACTCTTTAACACTCTCCATAACTGTTAGATTCGCAGCCAAAGTATATTCTAAGAAAACGTAAAAATATGCCGTCAACGTCATCTCTGGATTTATGAAGTATGGCTGAACTTCAGGAGAAACATACTGTGTCATGCTTATCTTAGAAGATTAGAAATGTATGATAGCAAGTAAACATAATGTTAAAAGCATTAATCGGAATTAGTTCCAGAACGGCCAAAACAAAAAGAAAACAAAAGAAGAAAAGTTGAATATTTTCTGAATGTTTAGTTTTGAACCATTATGGGTATGTATAATACTGTAAACTTATGAATATGCTTGGGAATGTTGAGTGCAGGATTTTATTGGTTTAAGGAACTTGTTTTTAGAACAAACGAAAAGTAGAAGAAGAATCCGTAGGAATTTTGGATCAATCCAAACATGTTTTGGGTTTCCAGAAAATGAAACATGCTATGCATATAGATTCATACAGAACCTGTAGCTTTCCACCATTTATGTAGTTTCGGTTATGTGGACTCATATAAAGGCTAGAAACTCTGAAGATTTTGAGACTTCATCTTCTGAAAAAAAAAAAAAAAAAAAAAGGAAAAAAAGAAAAGAGAATGGTTTATGAAACCACAGATACGGTTGCCATGCAAATTCCTTTTAAGCAACTATCTTCCTTCCTGAAGCATTTGATGTGTACTGTATCCTGCATGCTTTATGTTCTACCATTGGTTTGTAAGTTCATGAGCTTGCTAAGAATGTTATATATATATATATATATATATATATTTGAAATAAATGCTCTGCAGTGCTCATTAATAATAGAAATATGTAATTAGAAGGAAGAATAGAAATTTGGTTAAGAGTGAGAGGAAGAAAATAAAATAATGAAGTGATAAAATGGGGAGATAAGAGAAGAATAATCTGGAAGGATACTTAGACCAAGAACTGTGTAAGCTAGAAGAGAAATAAAGTAAGATAGAAAAATATGACATATAAGAAACATAACAACCAGAATGAAAGGAGAAATGAGCAATGAGGAAGACGCAGGAAACAGAGCAGTAAGGCAAAAACAGAGTACAAGAAGAAGGAAAGATAAAATAAAAATAAAAATAAAAATAAATAAATAAATAAAAGAAAGAAAAAGTGGAAAACAATCCGTAGTGCACTTTTTGATGCATATAGATATATATATAATAAAATATATAATAGTAGGATACATATGAAATCATTAAGGATAGCAATCATTATAATAACCATTAAAATAATAATAATAATAATAATAGAATAAAAAGAAAAAGACATTTAAGCAGGAATAACCATAACCCGAAATAGAAGTATGTAATAGTATGTCATATTTTTTCGGTATTAGGATTAAAATTATTAAATTAAAATACTAAAGGACTATGAATAATTTTACTTTTCAAATTTTATCGATCCGGTTTATTCCACTTCATTTGATTCAGGTGAGTATTCTCACTGAAAACCTATTTTTGATTAGTGTGTGATTGACAATGTGTATTATGTGTTTAAATTGTTGAAAATATATAATGTATATATATGATTAATTAATTTGTTATAGATCGTAATTATTATTTTTATTTAATTATACTGTTTAAGGAGCGGCCGACTACTTTTCGCGCCGACTCAATGTTTGAACTATCATAGCATGAAAATGTACTGATTTACGCATGTATGAAAATGTGAGACTAACTACTTGTACGTATGTTTGATATTACTGTGAACTGTATGATACTGATAAACTGAATATTACTGACTGATTGAATGATACTGGTAAATGTGCATTACTGAATGGGATCCCATGAGCCATGATCTACGTAGTCAAATGTGCCAGCCGGGGCATGGGCATTTGGCGAAATAGTGACTTGGTATGTCGGGCAACTCTAGAGACCCATACTAAGTGGGCGGGTCCACGTACTGGTGTCATATTACTGGGGCGTTGTTGCCGAAGCCCTGTGTGGGCGCAAAAGTTCACTGGAAATAAGTGATGAAAATCACCTCTATAGTTCCACCTGAACTCGCGAGTATCATTTACGACTTGCTTTACTGCTTTCCTAATTGTATTATATATATATTGATTGCTTTATGTGAATTGCATATTTTAATGCTTTAATTATTTTAAACGGAGAATATCACTGAGCAAAAAAGCTCATAGGTGTTGCATGTTTTTAAAACCCAACCCCAGGTTCGCAGTGGCAGTATGGGCCGCATGACGGCGAGCTGAGTTAGATTGGATAGCTGGTGAATTTTATGGATAATCTTATTAAGTATTTACTTAAGAATTAATAATTGGCCTGCGCGCCACTTAAGTAATAGATTGTTAGGCTACGAAACCGGGACCTATAAGCTGTAATTCTACGACTTAAAATTTAAAAGCTTCCGCATTAATTATAATTTAGTTTCTATTGTTCTGATTGCACTACTGAGTCCTGGGGCGAACCAGGCAGGCGTCCGGCCGGGTCCCCGTATTGGATAGGGGGTCGGGTTGGGGCGTTACACCGACTACCTTGTTGTATCTTCCAGACTTTGGCATTAAGCTCGAATAATTGTGAATAATTTTCCAAATCAGAGTAGGTTGCTTGCACAGCTTCCCATACTGCCTTTGCAGTAGGCAAGTAAATGAATGGTTTACCGATGGCTGGATCCATGGAATTGACCAACCAGGCAGTAACCATGGAAGTTTCAGATTGCCATTGTCTGAACTTGGGGTTAGTTTCGGCTGGGGGTTTCACTTCTCCATTCAAAAACCCTAATTTCCCTTTGCCGTCAATGACCAGTCGCACTGTTTGGGACCACTCAAGGTAGTTTTCCCCATTCAGTTTGTCAGGGGTAGCCAAAAGGAGGTTATCAGAAGAAGCGTTGTTCATAGGCTGGGGACTTAGGTCTGGGCAATTCCCCCCACTGCTAGCATTGGAAGATGCTGGCACAGAGCCAACCATGGCTGCCTTGAAATTCATATTTTGACCGAGAAAGGCTTTGATACCATGAAGAAATTCAGAAAGGGAAAAACTGTGTTCTTAATTACTCACTCCAATGGTAACATACAGATTTATAGTCTTTAACCCTATAAAGAAAGTATAATGCTAATCAGAAATTCTAAGAATCAAGGAATCTACAATTTAGGACTTCATTCCTATTCTACTTTAATTTCCATACTGATTTAAGGAAATAACTTGAGTAACACTCCTTGCCCTATTCTAGAATATTTTTCTGGTTCTTTTAACAAAAAACAATAAGATTGCTGCATTTGAGTATATATATTTGGCTTCAAATCATGATAAATCACTTTCCTTGAGGCTTAATTTGTCCATGATAATATACAATTAGTATCCAAGACGAATTTCCTTTGGGATAAGATGAAGTTGAATGAGTGAACTCTTGCACTGAGTTCCTCAATCCCCTAAGACAAGAGCACAGAGAGCAGGGATTTTCTTGTTCTGTTTAATTTGAATTCTGCAGAATTCAAACCCAAATAGAACCCATTTATAGAGTTCATGACATCCTTTCTGATGTCATGAAAGGTTATGAATTTGTTTAAGTTATGATTGTTCAAGCAGGAGTTACATCCATTATAATCCTTGGAAGTTGTAACTTCTTGTTGTGTCATTTCAGCCAAATGTCTATTCACAACTATCCTGCAACTTTCTAAGGATTGAAAAATCATTTTTCTCACATCTTCTCTTTTGTGGGATAACTTCTTCTACATCATTACAGAGATCAGGTCTTGGAATATATGAAGTTGGCTAAACCTTTGGTCAGGAAGCTTCTGGAAGTGCTACTGAAGGGACTCAATGTGAAGGAGTTTGATGGAACAAAAGAATCTCAACTAATAGGTTCTCTGCTTGTCAACCTTATACACTACCCCCAGTGTCCGAATCCTGAGCTCGCTTCAGGAGCTTGATATCATGCTGATATCTCAAGCAGCACTATCCTCCTCCAAGATGATGTAGGCGGCCTCTACGTGCGAGGGACGAGAGGTGATCAGTGGATGCATGTAACACCAGTTAAAGGTGCCCTAGTGATTATCATAGGTGATATACTTCAAATGGTGAGCAATGATCGATATAAGAGCTTCGAGCATCAAGTGATTGTTAATGGAAGAAGAAACAGGGTTTCAGTGCCAATCTTTGCGCACCCAGCAGCCGATGCAACTGTTGGTCCTTTCCCTGAAGTTCTAGAGAAGGGAGATAAACCAGTTTACAAGAGCATTAAGTTCTTGGGTTACTTCAACTACTTCATTAAAGGCCATGTAGGAAAGCAGGCAATTGAATTTGCGAAGGTGTGAAGTTACTTAATCGAATCGGTTTTGAACAAATAGACTCCCTCTTTTTTTCAAGTATTTATATTACTCTCTGAAATCAATTCAAGATTTGGTCGCATCTACTTAAATTATATTCCACTATCAAATAGAAGAAGAGTCTTAATTCTAATGCTCTCTTCGTGCCATTAAAAGAGTCGTGTTTTTAATGTTACTTTCAGTATTAGAAACGGTGACCCTTTTATGAGACAGGGAGTATTATTTTTAGGAACAACTGTAACATAAACATCCATTGAAATCGTAACCAACACCCAGGCAAGAGTTTTTAACTGGTTATGTTCTCACGGTTGCTGGACTGAGAATTTGATTAGGTATCTATACTCATATGCCAACATTTTGCCAAAGCATGTGGGATTTGCTGAAGTAGTGGGGAAGCATAAAGCCAATTCACTAAAAGAAAGGCTAACTTTGCAATTATGATTTAAAAAGCTTTTCATGAACAAGGAAAAATACATTCTTATATAATTTTTCACCAAACCTCAAAAATAAAATTTAAAAAGAAACTCTTTCGCCATACACTAGAAATTAGTGAGTACAGTGGTGTTGAGCATTTCAGTTTAGCAAACAGTAACAAGTAGCCATATGGTTTTATTATTAGCTATTGGGGTGATTAGTAGCAATGTTGGTTAAGTTGTTCCTTTTTAGAACACTTTTGCTGTTATTGCCTATTAACATCTATAATTTAGTGCAGAATCCAAACTGTAGTCAAAGAATGCTACGTCTTTAAACTTGGGCTGAGTAGGCGATTTTGTTAGTCTCTAATATCTAGTGTTTGTGAGTCAACCCTTCTTTTACATAATGGAAAGCAACGGACTGGTTTATATGCACTCAGTAATACATGTAGCAGGGAGAAGAACCTAATACAATAAAGCAAATGTTATTGCGAACAATGTTACTGAGAAGAAATGCGCAATTTTGGAATATCTTGTTACCTGGTTATATAAAATGCTCAAATTTGTTAGATCTTCTTTATCTTGTTAGATCAGTGAGCAACCATAAGAGAAGAAACTTCTAGCACTTTGCTTTGTCTGTAAATGTTTAGACCTGCAGTTTTTACCACTTGAACATTATGAGAGCACAGCTTACTGTTCAATATAGAGTGGAGCTAATGGGACAGAGGTTGATTATGAAATCAAATGAGTGAAAGACCTATAGTTGAGATTAAGTGCTTTTTATTTGCCAGAAAAACAATAATTAGGTAAACAGAGAGTGTCTTCATGGTACAATACCTGATAGTTTTCTGTAACTGGCTACCCAGATAACTTTAATGGGATTAGAGATCATTTTTTATAAGTTCAAGAGTGATTATAGAAATTGAAAGTGTACTCTGTTGATTGAACTTTTGGACATATCCTGCTTTGGGATGCTAGAAGATGATCATTGACAGATTGATCTTATTTTTTTCTAAAAAATTCTTAATTAATAATTAAAGAAGTAAATTGGAGGGTGGGAAGAGGGATAATTGTCCTAGATAGGAGTTATAATTTTAGTCAGTTGAAAATAATGAAGACCATTTTATTAGTCGGCTCAGATTGTTGTCTTTGAAGTTCTATCTGTTTGGACTGGCCATTGGAAATTGAGTTTCATCACAAATCACTAGCTAAATAGTCAGTCTGACCTTTGCAGTTAGTACCATCCCTTTTGTTACATAGTTGAAAGCATGGATGTCAAGGATTGTAGGACTTCATCTACTCAATAAAACTTATTTTAGATCCATTCTTGGGGATTGAGGGATGGTCTTGGTAAATAGGTTTAGTTTGGATTGGAAAAATAGGTTTCAAGCACAGTACGTCAGTAAATTTGTTTGCTACTGATTGTCTTATGAAGGAGAATATTTTCTTTCTGGAATTTAAGAGATATCATGCTAGCTGCCAAGGTTTGAATCATTTTGAAATAAGTAGAAGTGCCTACCACTTCATTTAGAATGAGATGTTGACGATAAAAGATCACAAAGTACAAATGACTAGTCTCCTTCAACTCTTCAAGTATTAGAAATCAATGGTAATCTGTTATATGACGCATAGATAGTGATGCAAGAAATTGAAGCTTATATGGATTGTGCTAGTGGACTTCATTCTGAATCAACGTATGAGTTTATATTGTTTATGGTCTAGAAGTGCTAGAGTGGACTTTATTCTGCAACACTAGTGAACTCTTAGGTGCATGCCAAATTGCATTGCAGAAAAGAGTGAGGGCTCTGTCCAGAAACTTGTTTGTGGATGGTACTCTAGGGAGTCAGTATCTGTGAGTTGCATTTGAGCTCCAATTATTACAGCTACCAAAAGGAAGAAATGCCAAACTTGGAGTTTAATGAGCTTTCTATATTTTAGGTTGTTTCATTGGTTGGACCGCAAAAGAGCTTCTCAAGGCATTGTGAATTTTCTCTATTAATTTATCGTAGATTACTGTTTTATGTGTCATTTGGTGTTCACAACATACCTCAGGTCAACATGTTGATACTGCATTATCTCTAATTGTAACTGGGCACTACATGCAGATGTGAAATCTAGTGAACATTATAGGGAAAGACATTCTTTCTATCTGCATCCTATAACATATATAGACTCAGTAATCAAACAGCAAATAAATGGCTCTTTTGAGCATCCTTCTTGACTTCACTAACATGTTTTATGTTGGCTTTGGAATGAACCCTTTGGAAGGAAATCTTTTGCAATCTTTGGCTTTCTTAAGGCTTTCGAATAATACTAGTGTTGTTTAACATCACTCCTCCAACCCTATATATTTTAGTTTTCCAGTTAATTTGATTTGATTAATTAGTACCTTCTTATCTGCATTTTGTGGGATAATTTCTTCTACTTCATTACAGGGATCAGGTATTGGAATATATGAAGCGGGCTAAACCTTTGGTGAGAAAGCTTCTGGAAGTGCTGCTGAAGGGACTCAATGTGTATGGGTTCTCTGCTTGTCAACCTTATATACTACCCCCAGTGTCCGGATCCTGAGCTCGCTTCAAGAGCAGGCCGTCACGCTGACATCTCAAGCATCACTGTCCTCCTCCAAGATGACGTAGGCGGCCTCTACGTGCGAGGGGCGAGAGATGACCAGTGGATCCATGTAACACCAGTTAAAGGGGCCCTGGTGATTAACATTGGTGATATACTTCAAATGGTGAGCAATGATCGATATAAGAGCATCGAGCATCGCGTGATTGTTAATGGAAGAAGAAACAGGGTTTCAGTGCCAATCTTTGTGAACCCGGCAGGTGATGCGATTGTTGGTCCTTTCCCTGAAGTGCTGGAGAATGGAGAGAAGCCAGTTTACAAGAGCATTAAGTTTCTTGGATTACTTCAACTACTTCTTCAGTAAAGGCCATGAGGGAAAGCAGGCAATTGAATTTGCAAAGGTGTGAAGTTACTTAGTTCAATAGATTTTGAACCAATTTCTTGTAAGTATTTGATTTCCCTTTCTGAAATCAATATAAGATTGATCACATCTACTTCAATTATACACATCCTCATAATTGAAATTATTCTTGTGTTAGGATGGATAAGTATAATTTGAAAATATTCTTCTTGCAAATTATGGGTAAAATTTTCAAATAATACCTCTATCCTCAAAAAACAAAGGAGACTTTATTTTGTAAACATTTTTCTATAGCAAAAAGGAATGGGCAAGTATAATTAGTGATACTTTTGAAATTAAATTTTATACGCTATCCATGGGACTAACGTGTCAAATACAAGTTTTTGCGTTAAGTTTATCCGAGAAATAATAGTTTTCTTCAAGACATGGGGCCGCTTGGTTCGTAGAGGGGAATGAGAATGGGAATGGGAATGATAATAGTGGGGAATGATAGTAGAGGGAATGATAGTAGAGGGAATGATAGATGGTGTTTGGTTCACAAATAAACATTTTAGGATTCAAATTTATTTTTATTTTTTTTACATTTAAATTTTGATATATTATAAACTATTTGTGTTAAAATATATTATAATGATGAATTTTAGCACTTAAAATTTTTAAAAAATAAAAAATACACACAAAAGGAGGAAATCAAACCCATACCCCCCAATATGCTAGGATATGGATGATTCCCTCAAAGGAGGGAATCAAACCCATACCCCAATCTAACCAAACAACAACTTTCATTTCCATACCCATTCCATTCCCATTCCATAGTCCCAAAACCCCAAACCAAGCAGCCCCATAGTGGTCTGTATTCTCGTGAAGTTTTCCAATTCCTTCAAGACTTTGCAAACATTTTAACTCCTGGTAAGGACAAACTGCTGTGGCAGCTTTCAACTGATGGGAATTCTCTTTTTCTTCGGCCTACCAGCTTTTCTTCGAACACCAAAAAATGTCGTTTGCGTGTGGAAAAGCTCTAAACTGTTTGTTGCCTTTTGCTTAAGTATTGGAGAAAATTGATTTTTCCCTACCATCCAAATGCTGTTTTGCAACAATGAAGACTCTTTGATCCATTTCTTCTTATATTTGCGGCTTAAATTCGTGCGTATTTTGCAATGAAAATAGACCTTCCGTTCAGCACTCGATCTTTAGGGGGGCTGATTTCCAGTTTTCGCACTTTATCTATCTTTAATTCTCTCTACTCCCTTTTCTCTCGTTACATTTTCTCCCTCTTCGCTTCTCTCTCATCTACTCAAAAAAACATAAAATGTGTTTATTTTAGAGACAAAATTAAAAATTTAGATTCATTACGATTAAAAATTGAACAAAGTGAATGTTATCTTCTTATAGAGACGCTAATATTCATGAATTTTTATTTTGTATTACTTCTTCTATCCCACATGAGGTTAATACTCATGTTCCTTTTCATTTTGTATTACTTTTTACTTTCACATAAAAGTCATATTTCTAATACTGTTTTCACCAAATATTCAGTAGTTTTTATAAGGAGTATTGCACGAACCAAATAATTCACCAAATAATCTTCAGTAGTTTTCAACTGACTGAAAGATTGAAAAAGGCAAGAAAATCAAGCTAGATAAATAACATATATACCCAAGTCAAATTGAAATGAAGACTTTTGGACTCATTTCCAACAACCAATATGCAAGCACAAGAGAAAATGATTGAATTCAGCAAAATCCATGTACAGCTACACTTCCATGTGTCTCTGGGTCTGGGGCAGATGTCAACTACTTCCTAAATCTCCAATACAATGTCACAAAATGTAGTGTGTTTATATAATGAACTCATCCATGGAATACAAAGGCAGCACATGAGGCTTTTCTACTCTTAAGCTCAGAAAAACTCAAACTACACAAACGGCGGGCAAAACTGATGTCAGACTGATCTTCCTATAAGACGGCAAAAAAGGACGAAGGTAGAAACCAACCTAATTAAACAAGGGGGAAAAGGCCAAAACGATTATTGTTTCTCTTTTTTAGCCAATGATTCTCCCTTGTGTTCGCTGCCGGCAGTGACCACAAACCCAGCTCCAACCTGATTCAAATAGATATACTTTTAACACACAATGAACAAAATAGAAAGACAGAGAGAGAGAGAGAGAGAGAGAGAGAGAGAGAGGCATTGCCTGGCAGTCCTTCAGAACAGCACGCTCTTGGAGTTGTACGTTACTACAGATAACAGTACCTTGGATGGAGCAACCATCTCCAATAGTGACATGGTTCATGACAACAGAATTAACAATCTGAAAATAAAGGCATTTGTCACTCTCACTGGAAAAGAAATAAACTATGACTGACTTTCAAACTTTTGAATTCTCATGTAATAAGCTAAAAGAATCATCAAAAAAGCAGAATTCTTCAGAGTACCTTTACATTTGACCCTATCCGACAATGACGACCAATAACAGACTTCTTCACACTGCATTTATCACCCATTTGTGTACCTTCTCCAAGCATACATTGAGGTCCTACCTGTATCACAGAGATAGATCTACATTACTCAAAAGAAAAGAATCCTCAACAGAAATAGGGACCTGAACACTAAGATTACCCTACATGCAACGACTACTTAGTCCAACAAGTTGAGACCACTACAAAATCAGAAAACTAAAGTACTAAAACTCACAGTTGTTTTCGATCCAAGCACAGCAGAGGCGTGAATAATGTTATTCTGAGCTGAGAAAGAATAGCCAGAAAGGTGACTTGCATCCCCTATGACCTGAAATGATTCAAGAAGTAATATAATATTGAACCCAAACCCACATACAATAATAATAATAATAATAATAATAAGGAAAACAACAACAACTATAAATTCACGAAGAGCTTCAACTGCTGAAGACTTACATCTCGATTAATGTCACAAAAAGATTGAATGGAATTCAAGCGCACACAATAGTTGCTCTTGTTGGCAATATAAACACAGCATTTATGGGTTTTCCTAGGATCCGGAAAAGAACCATTGGAACCCAAGGCATACAACTCATGAAAACTTGGGGTAGATGCATTAGCCAAAAGTTGAGACAGCAAAATTTTACTCTCCTTGGAAGCATCATTGTAGTTTCCATTTTCTTCTCCTTGCACTCCATTTAGCGGAAATTCAGATCTCTGAAAATTCATGAAACTGAGTCATGGACTATTTTGGAACATCCTAAAGGCATAATAATCAGCTTTCTGAATAAATTACAATATGGAACTGAAAATGCCAATAACCCACTAACCAGCTGGCTTCTCACTAGGTATGGTAAAACATCCCGTCTAAGGCTCCGAAAAGTTTCCTTTTGATTTAGAACCTCTTGTAAAATAGATCTGAATTAAAATGAAAGAAGACTCTCAGGCATATCAAGAAGGAAAATGAACTGAATAAATGACTTAAATTTCACATGGAAGCAAGATGCTAAACCTCGAACCTCTTGAAAGCATACATATGAGCATCCATTAAATCAGCACGAATTTCCATCTGCATGAGAATGTGAGAATTCTTATCTTGAAATCAAAACAAATTTGGAGCATAGATTAGCAAGGGTTGGAAAAAATCCTTTGAGACCAAAATCTACAATTATGAACTTAATAATACATTTTCACATTTTGGGCTAATTTATTTCTGTGCATGAAAGCATGAAGAACATATCATTCGAGAAGTCCTAATTCTCAAGGTGAGAATTGGACAAAGACATTCATAGTTAGTTATCTATGAGTGGATTTTATTTTAGGTGCATATAGAATCCATCACTTGCACACATAGTAGATAATCAGACAGTCGAAGCTACAAATACAGTTCTGATGAACTACAAGAACGAAGTACATCAGGAGAAAGAAAGCATAAGAAAGGGACAATGCATGAATACCGCGCACACTTTCTAAAATACAAGACTATCCACTTGGCATTTACACCAACAACTAAGCCTTTATCCTCCTGGCATTTACTGGAAAACTAGAGAAAACAAATTTTTTGAAGTTTTAAGCACCATTACCACTCAGGAAAAAATGGTAAACAATACTACAAGACAAAAACAACCGATCACATCCATCCAAACATAAAAATAAAAAATAAAATTAAAAAAAAAAGGCGGGATAAAGGACAAAATTGAGGATCTCATCCTAATAACAGCATTCACAATCTATTAAAGCCAAATGCAATCTAATACCTGACCTACTGCTCGGAGGATACTCTTCTGAACCCGTACATCTTTCTCAACCTCAATTCCTACAGATTCAACGAAAAATAAAATGAGATATCCCCAAATGTGAAAATGACATGAAAAAATAGATGCAGGTATCCCACCAGCTGCTACATGTAACAGAAATTGTTTCGAGGGGTCCAGTCCGATAATATTTTGACGACCCGGCTTTTTGGCTTTGTCTTTCCCACTAGATGAACCTGATTCAACTGGCCCACTCACAGGAGTAGAGCAAAGCATTGCAGTGGCTACCGCATCATGTCTTCTATGAACAGCAGCTAATGCTCCAGGAGGAACATCACAAACAAGATCACCGCTCACTACCTGCCAAATAATGGGATTATTATTCTTAGTATAGGAAGCACACACACACACACACACAAATAAAACAGCTACTCTGAAATCTAACCAAGATATCTCTTGCAGTTAGGTGATGATCAATAGCTCGAAGAGCACCAGCTGTCCCGATGTCTTCAGGAACAGTTGCTACCTGCAACGTTAAAAGTTTAACAAACCTCAACAGTAGATATCAGGTTTTAGCAAAGATGATATTCATTCAGAAACCAATAGCATATGGCTTTAGAACAATCAACAATATCCGCCAACCAAAGGAAGGTAATAGAGAGCAAACCATAATACCCAAAATTATCAAGTAGAACTAATTCAAATCTTTATCGAATGTTTCGTGAATTAAAAGGGCGGCAACTCTGTATGATACAAATGACATTACAATAAGATCTCATCAGATACTGATGAGCAGATAATGATAGGTGATTCCCTGCTTTTCGAAACAGTAAATCAAACTGGGACACAGTGAATCTCTATTAATTTGCAATAAAGAAAAAACCCAAGATCATTTATCCAATTTTCAATATCTTCAGCTTAGAAAAACATACATTCTGGCCGTTGATCAAATTGAAGGTCCCATGAACTGAAAAATCATCCAGGCTAGACTTGAATCCAAGTTCTAAAAGCTCAAGAAATCCTCAGTACATCACTTCTCTAAAGTCAGTTGATGGTAACAATTCTTTCAAAGTATAAACCAGAGGACTATTAAGACTAATGTGATTTGCAAAAACTCTCAAAATGATTAATATTTAGACAATATTTCATTAAAATGCCCTAACACAATTAAGGTCTATCCACCACTCATATACTAAGATCAGCATCAATTATTAATGCATGCATTCCCTTAATGTTGGAATATCCCTCAAAGAACACCCAAAGAAGGGGCTAAAAATCGCAGAGCATGATTCAAAGCAGTGTGGCAACAGGAATGGATGTTCCAAAGAATTCACTTCTAAAAGAGTCATCCTTTTTTGCATCTGGCATGAAATGCAAGAAAAAGGAGATCTCACTCTGGCAATGAAAATCAGGATGATGGAGCTCTTGACATTGTGGTTCGCTTTGTTTTCTCTCTCTCTCCTCTTTTTCCCTAGCAGCCAGGGCATTCTATTTGAAGTTTCTTAGTTTGTATTTGACCTAGTAGAATCAAATCTCGTTCCAAAGGATCCTATATTGGCTATACATCCTCACACTAATGCCAGAGACAGATGACTGCATCTGCTTTCACTTATAAGACCTTCTATATCAATAAGTTACTCCAAATAGTGGTTTCCTTGATCATGAATACTTCTATCCACATGATTTAATTTCTTTAAATTTCACAATCCATCATTATCAATTCATCAGTCAAACACAACATTCCACAAATTATATAATTATTTCCATGTGGTAATAAGCTAGCATGGAATTGCTAAAGACTGTAATTAATCAAAGTCTTATATTCTCATTGTTCCAAGTCCTTCAAAAAAAAAAAAAAAGTCAATGCGCTAAATGAGAGCTCAAGGTGGGATGAGTAAGCTACCTAACTCATTAAAGCATCTTTTTCTGCTTGCATAGTACACATCTGCTCTTATTCCTACATCACACAAGGGTTAAACACTAATTGTTGAAAAACTAACTAATAATAAGTAAAAGTTCAAAGTTCTATTCCGCTAATACAAAATGAAAAGGACAATATACACAACGGATAGAAAGAAGCTTGCTGCTCTTAATATGAACTTCAGCTTCCAACTTAGGAAAGAAGCGAACAGCTCAAAATGAGGTAGGGTTGGATCAGCCAGTAGAAGGCTCCGATTTCTGGGCATTTTATCCATTCAACTATAGTTTAATTTAAGAATGAAGGAATAAACACAGAATTCTCCAAAATCTACCCGATAACTTGAAACAAACAATTCAAAAATCAATTCAAATGAATAATCTGGAATGTCAGCCAATCTATAGTTTACCTTATACAGAATGAGATGGCATCAACAGCATGAGAACCATCTCAAACAACAAATTGCATTTTCAAGTGCATCAACACTGATAGTAAAGTATCAATTCTTTCAAGTTCGGAGATGGTAAGAAAAAATCTAGCCACAAATTATTGCTCTAACTAGCCAATTACACAGCAAACTAGCTTTGCACCATTCATTTAATTTTCAGTCTTATCTCCCCTTCTATTCTAAATAATGCTGCCAACCTCCTTGTATCGAATTATTGCTGAAAGTGGAATAATACCAAAATCCAGAAGAACATTATCATGTCTCAACGAAAAAATAAGTAAAAATTTTTAAGATCAAACCCAAACCTAGAAAAGAACACTAAGTGATCGGGAACCAGTAAATACATACACAATTATCAAGAATGGATACTCTTTCATAAAGAACCAGCAAATACGTATACAATTACCAAGAAAATAAATAGTCTATCGAAATCTCAGTTCAGTCTGAGCTTTTTTGTTTTATTTTATTGGGTTATCCAGCCCAGTTTAAATCACAAATCATACTTCATAAATATAATGAACCAAGAAGAACAAACCTCCACATGAAGGCGATCAACGTAAGCACTTGATATCCAACCCCCAACAAGCAAGGCCGCACTTTCGCCCTCAACAACCTATTCCACAAAAAGCAAATATCCCAACAACTAAACTATATCAAATTTCAAAATTGAGGTAGCAATTGCATAAGGTATTCAGACGAAAAATAATTTCCTCAATGATATAGATACAGAAAACGAAATCAGAAACGTACAACAATGAGATCTTTTAGGTTGTTCTGTTCCAAAAGCTCCAAAACATACGAGAGTACTGGCCGGTTAGCCACTGGGAGCAGCGCCTTAGGAACCTCCTGCAATCAAAAATTTCCAATTTTGAGATTCCAGTTGTTACAATTGAACTGAACCCAGAAACCAAAACATCAAATAAGTTCATAAGAGCAAATTTAGAGACCTTAGAGACAAGCGGGACAAGGGTTTTAGAGAACCCTCCAGCTAACACAACCACTTGAAAATCCATGGCTTTCCCAGGGTCAGGTAAGGGTTATAGGCTGGGGTTTCTGGGAAGGGTCAGAGGAGTGTGTATGAGTGGGGCGAGGTGGTGGTGGTTTTGTTTTGCTACTGATACTCTTGTGTTTGATGATGAACGAGCAAAATGGGAGGGGACACATGAATTAAATTTGGAAACGTTGAACCTTTTTTTTTTTTTTTTTTTCTTTAAAAAAAAGTTTAGTTCTGTTTACTTTGTTACCATTTAAGGAAGAAAAAAAATTACCTTTTTCTCAAAAAAAATCATAATTCAAACACATTCATTTTTTCTTAAAATCAAAATTTAAAATTTTCTCTAGAACCTCACTCATTACATCATTTCAAAAAAACAATCTACTCATTACACTTTTCTTCTATTTTCTACACGAATTTTCCAAAAATTAATTCTTCCATAAAACAAAAATAATTTAAATTGGTCACAAAGTAAATAGACCTTAAGAATAAGTCGATATTTTAAAATTTAGATTCAACAGATAAAAGACTGATCTCAAAGGTTATTCAGGTGTAGGGTCAACTTGAATAATGTCATAAATATATCAAAAAGAATTTAAAGGAGGGGGAACTTTTAAAATTTATAATTGTTAATAAGGGAAGTAAATTATTAATAAAAACTTATTGAATCAAAATATATTGATATAGGCATTAATACCTTTAAATTAATTAAGGAATAAAAAATTCTTCTTAATAAAAAATCACAAGACACCAAATTCTGTCAAAACTCTTAAACATCAATATTTTAGAAACCTTAATTTATGGGGCACGCCTCTTTTTTGAGGGTTAAAGTTAGGGCTGAGAACGAACACGAACGTTCACGAACAAGCTCGGGATCGACTCGTTAAAAACTCGGTTCGAGATCGTTTATTTATTAATAAACGAACACGAACAAAATTTTAGGCTCGATTAATAAACGAACAATAAATGAACAAAAGGGAGCTCGACTCGATTACGTTCGTGAACAGCTCGATAAGAAAAAATAATTTTTAAGAAGGATAAAATACATATATAATTTATCATTCATACATATAACATGAAAATAAATTTGGTGCAGTGGTAAGACATCAAAAGGAGAAAAAAGGGAACTAGGGTGTGACTCGATAAGCATGACACTTAGGGCTGAGAACGAACATGAACAAGCTCGGCTCGGCTCGATTAATAAATAAATGAACATAAACAAGATTTTAAACTCGATAAATAAATGAACAATAAATGAACACGTCAAAGCTCAGCTGGATTAATAAATAAATGAACATGAACAAGATTTTAAGCTCGATAAATAAATGAACAATAAATGAACACGTCAAAGCTTGGCTCGGCTCGGCTCGGCTCGTTATCACCCCTAGTTAAAGTACGTATATTAATTAACAGCGCTCGAAATTGTCCAACAACGAATGAGATACAAACAATGGGGCAGCTGCCCATACCTGCTCAACAGAGGGGCCTGAGGCTCCATACTACGCCAATGAGTGGGCTACAACATTCCTATCCATAAGTACCCAAAATATTCCTCGATGTCCACCGTCCCTAATGCCCATGGCCACCTCCTCCGCAATGTGTTGCACCCCCACATGGAGTTGCCCCATACCCCTAGCTAGGACAACATCAGCCGCATCACCAATGAAGGACACTCTCTCCCAGTTCCCATGAGTGCAAGATGGAGCGCAAGAAGAGTGGCGGTGACTTTAGGCTCCTAAAAAGAACGCACATCAAAAAGACGTCGAGCCATGCCAAAGACCCAGGCACCTTCCTCACTATAGACAAAGATCCCCACAATCGCCCACCGAGTAGACTTATACAATGCAGTGTCAAAGAAAATCCAAGGGCCTGGAGGGGCCTGCTGCAACAGAACATCAAAGGAGAGGGCATTGTTATCCCACTCAGGGCACGAATTAGCCATCCAATAATTGCAAAGCCTAGTCGCGACTGCCTGCATGACTCCCATTGGTCCTAGGCTTTGTTCCTCGTGCATCAACTTATTATGCTAGAACCAGATGAGATCGAGCGCCACCAACATATACTCAATGAGAGCCATCGGCCCATGCAGCAAAATCTCCCTAAACCAGAGGTGACCCAGAGGGTTATAATGCTCAGCTATCACGCCACTACATCCTGAAAGAGTCCAAACCTATGTCACAGGAGGGCATTCAAAGAGTAAATGTCAAATCGAGAGGGTGGGCCCCATGAACACATGGCATTTCTGGAGTGCCTCTTGTGTGGCATTCTATGAAGTTTTCTCTTTATTTTATTTTATTTTTTAAAAAGCCAAATCCAATCAATAACAATAAATTTGTCAGGGGAGAAATTTTAGATTCTTATGCTGCATAAAGCATTGGCATTATGAGGTTCAATTCTTTGCTCTCTTGAAGATGCATCACAAATTGAACCGCTGAACCCCCTTTTAGGTCCATTCTTGTAAGGTTCATCTTCTTTTACTAAAATTGTATGTATTCTTGTAGCTTTGAAGAAGATTTCCTTTCACAGAGTTAATATTAATGCACTAGACAATTACAAGATTGGCTTTGTTCTATTGGTAATCCAACTTGGGAATATTTTATTTTAGGGAATAAATTTTTTTGGAGGGAATTTTCTTTTGGGAAATTGTGTATGAGAGATGAAAAAGTGTAATAATTGTTGGATATAATTTTCGAATAACACAACAATGACTAACCAAAAATGAAACCAAGAATCTATTATAAAACACTAATCTATTACAAGATATAGTAAAAGGAAATGTTGCTTCAAATCATACAAATGCACTTTCCTTTAGGTTTTATTAGTTCTCTTTTGTGTGCAAAGAGATCCAGTAATAATATCCTTATGGGATAAGATGAAATCTTTTGTAGTAAGCCTGCACTGACTTAAACAAAACCAGAACAAGAGAGAAAAGAGCAAGAAAAACTTGTAAAGTGAGAGTGATTTCGTGTATCTGTAAATCTATCCTAAGGAGTCTATTTATAGACTTCCAAAGGGTGCTCTTCAATAGCCACAACTCTTACGAAGAGGTAGGAAGAAACGGAACTGAATTCGGATAAGAATTGAGTTCAGAATCACCATTTCCGTGAAGAGATGCAACTTTTCAGAAGAAGGAAACCCTCACTGGAACTCGTCCGAGTTTTTGTGCGAGTCGCACAAACGCTCGGACACAAATCAGTCCCAGAAGTTTATTGGAACTCATCCGAGTGTTTGTGCGAGTCGCACACATACTCGGACACATTCCAGTCCCAGAAATTTTGTCCGAGTACTCATGCGACTCGGACATAACATTTCATTTATTTTCCTTTCTTCCTTTAGCTTAATTATTGGAAAATCTCCAACAATAATTGTGTTATCTTTTTAAATTGATGTGGGTGGAAATTTTGAATTTTAAATTGAGCAGAAATTGAGGCTATTTTTTTGGATTAAATTTTAGAAAAAAAGTGATAATTTTCTTAAAATGTGAATGAAAAAAGAACAGAGCCATAAACTAACAAATTGTGGTAGAAACGCAGGCGTAAGCGAGCCATAATAAAGGCATCAAATAGTATTGCCCCTTCTCATACCAATTGAACTGATGAGTCAACTTCTTGGGAGGAAAAATGCTCATAGCCTCATGTTTTTATAGGTTAGTTTGATATTTCCCCCCCCCCCCCCCCCCCCCCCCCTCCCGCACCCCAGCACCATGTTCTTAAAATACATTCTTTGCACCCCATGATCACATTTTTACCATTTATAAAATATATAAAGACAATTAGTACCCCTCCATTTCATCTTACATTTTACTTTGCAAATATATATTTACACACTTTACATTTTTAATAATAAATATTATATATTTCTAATAGAAATACAATGATGCGATTTTAAAAATACAAGTGTAGTTTTTCTTTTGTTTATTGAACTCTTTTTTATTTTACAATAATGATATTTTACGTAATTTTGTATATTTAAGTTAACTATTAGATATAAAAATATATGTAATTGTAACGTAAAAAATATTTTTAAATGTTAAAGATAATAAAATTTAAATATATATTAATTTTTTCATTTAAATGTTAAAAATATATGCTTAAATTTTCTTAGCTTTTTAGCATTTTAAAAAAAATTATTGTGTTCAATGCAATTATATATTTTTTTTCTTCAAATTTAGTAATTAACTTAGAAAATGGAAAATGAACACCAACACAACAATAATAAAATTTGATAAAAATATATCAGAAAACATTTAAGAAACATGTAAAATTTCATGTATTAAAAAAAAGTAAATTTTATTATTTTAAATTTAAAACAAAATTAAAACGATCAATTAACAAAAATAAAAAATTATAGTATTTTTAAAAACCATATCCTCGTGTTTTTATTAGAAAAATGTGAAATTTATTAATACATTGTATTAAGTATTTATAATATATATATATACATATTAATGGTAAATAAGGTAGAGGGATATAAATGTCCATATGTACTTTTTAAATGATTGACTAGTAGTCATGGGGGCAAAATACTTATTTTAAAAATACAGGGGGCAAATATCAAACTCACCTATAAACATTGGGGGGTTTAAAGTAGTTAAGCCTTAATTTTACACCCTACTTATAAATTTTAAAAGTTTCATTACCCTTTACAAAAAATTTAAAAATTTAAAATTATATTAATATTTATTAAAAATGACATCACATGCCACCCAATCATTGGTAATGTAGATTTTTGGTCACTGAATTTTTTTTATGTCATTTTGCTCTCTCAACTTTAAAAAACATGTCGTTTCACCTATTCAGTTAAATTTTAATGTTAATTTTAACGAAAATTGATCTTTTTTTGTCACATTAGCCCCTGAACTCTTTAAAACGTAATATTTTGTCTGTTTTGTTAATTATGGAGTTTGATTTCATCATTAATCTTTTAGTAAATTTTCTACCAACATTGTGACAAATGTCATATCTTTTTCTCCTTTTTTTTAAGTCCAAAGTCGTATGTAACTTGTGGAAATTTAGCACACGTACAATTATATTCTTGAGGAAATTAACTCAAACAAATTAAATCAATAAAAAAATTATTATTTATGCACGTGTCTATCTTATATAGTTTTGTGGTGGGTTGTTTAGTTTTATTTCCACTAAATTTTTGTATCGTTATTATCTACTTGCTATAATTATTACTCCTTTTGTCCCATTACAAGATCTTAGCTTAAAAATTTTGTTTTAATAGATAACACATAAAATAAGTAATTATTTTACAATTTTAATATGCAATCCGTGCATCATTTTTTGTTAAATTTAACCATAAAATTTAACAATATATGTAAAATATTACGTTTTAGAGAGCTCAAGGACCAAAGTGACAAGAAACAATCAATTTCCGTTAAAGTTAAAGTTAACCATAACACCAGAAAAAAGTCCAGTGACCAAAAATCTACATTGGTCAGTTGGATGACCAATGATGTCATTTGCCATAATAATTATTAATATATACTTACATTTCTTCATTTTTAACATCTAAGAAGAAAAAAAAATCCAAATTTAACACTCAATATAACATAAATAATATAGTATATATCAAGATTTATCATTAGAAAGTTAAAAAACAAAAGAAAAGAAAAGAAAAGAAAAGGCTTCAATAAGTAAAAAGTAAAAAAGTTACAGTTTTTAGTTTTTAAAAAGATTGTAAGATTGTGTTGCATAATTCCAAAGACCCATTGGATTAGATGTTTTTCCCAATAGTTTTCAGGAAGGAAATGGGCACTATTATGGATGAATAATAAGGGCTGAAAAGTTTTCAGGTACATATAAGGGATGGATTTAGATTTGTAATATATCAATCATAGTAGTTTTATTCAATACAATTGTGAAAAAGTTTCCTCTTCAATTTTATATTCTTTAATTGAACTTCTTGAATCTTGCAATACCATTTTGTAAGAATTATAGGCAAACATTTGATTAGTTCCTTTGGTATTTGTGTATTGATCACTTTTGTTTTTATTCTTTCTCGTTTTAGGAGTCTTATTAGGAATAGATTAGGGATAAAAGTTAAAACTTTTACATTTTTTTGAATTTCTAAAAAAGATCAAACTTTTGTGTGCAGGGTTGATGTTAGATCCTTTTTAGTGGACTAAGAATATTTTCCCGGTTTAGAATGTAAAGTGATGTATTTTCGTGAATTGAGGTTCGTATGGTAATAGTTAGATGTACTTTTGGGAAGAACATTAAACTATTAGGGAAAATTATAGACTTTAGACAGGTTTGCAAATTTTTCGCATGTTGTAGTCCTGGCCGGGCACTTCTGAGTTTGTTGCTTTGGCTCTACAACGAATATGACATGGCCAAGCCTCAATGACGAAAATGCATGTGTTTGGCTCGAGCATAGGCTGAAGAACTAGCCTTTGGGCGAGCTAAATGTGTGCTAAGTGTAAGTGGTTTGCATTTGGTGCGTGAGGGTTCAAGAGGTGCCAGCCATGCTGAGGCGGTTAGGCGCAGTGGCGCGGAACGCCGGGGAATTCGGTGAATCAAGGGTGTGTTGCTAAGGCTTTGGTTCAGGTGACGGTTGTGGGTGAAAATGCTGAGGCGCAGTTGTGGCAGTTGGCAAGATCGTGACCCCGAAATGCGGGGGTCATGCACATCGTGCGGGATATGCGCCCAGCTGTGCCCAAGTCAATTAGTTGCCCACGATTGTTAGGAGTTATGAGCCTAGGTGATTGGGGCTGTCAACCACGTGAATCAGCTTTAAATAGCTAAGTAGAGTAAGGGCTCGGGGACAAGCTTGTGGGATAGAAATCCGTAACCTGCGAGTTGCCTTTGCGAGTGTAAACTAAGAAATTAGTCGAGGTAGGCTAGTTTTTGGGAAATTAGACTAGGTGGTGTGCGTGGCGCATGAGCCTTCCTGTGAGTTGGCATGGCCTTAGATTAGGCGTGAGAATCCTTTGTAATTGTTCATAGTGTTGTCAATAAAATACTTAAGATTGGGGCAGATTGCCCAAAACTTTTGTTGCTGTGCTGCGGGGCGAAAACCTCAGGGTGTTGTGCGTGATCGCGAAGTGGACTACGGGATCGCACGTGGGTGCCAAGAGATTCCACAACTTGGTGCTAAAAGTTGGCTGGTTAGGTGCAAGGCCTAACGTCATTGCAACCTTTTTCATAGAGAGGGGAAGAAGGTGTGACAGTTGATCGTATCACTTTTCATTTTCATGGCAGGCATTGCGCTTTATCAAGCAAATCTCTAGTACTCTTTGACAACGTGGTGTTTTACTCTCTCATATTTATTATAAATCGGTAGCCGATGCTCTAACTCGTGATGACATCGCTCAAATATTTTAGGAGTACTCAACAATCTCATCGATCATTTCCTTTTAAAACTGTAGGCCTTTTCCTTTTAGACAAAAAAAAATAAATAAAGAAAATTCTATTAAGGATGCAATAGTAATCAAAATTTGTAAGAAGTGTGTTAATTTTTTTTATTACTTTGAAAGGCATAAAAATATTTTAATATTTTAAATAATTTTGTTAAAGACAAATTGACCCTTTTCAAAATAAAAATATCGATCTTTCATTGTCTTACTTCACATTTTCATTACCAAATTTTAACAACCAAAAAAAAAAAAAAAAAAAGTCATACGATTTTCAGATTCAAGCAATAATCAAACATAATCCATCTTTTCTAAGGCTCATATATCAATCAAGTGGGGGATGATTCCTAATTCAACCGCTGGGTAAGCACTCTTAATTTATTTTTTAAAACAACGGATTAAGTTCTTGTTTCGGGGGGCCAACTTGACTGCCCAGCACCCTGCCTTCCCATATATGGGGACATCAGACATCAGTGCGCTGCTTGGGATTTTATTGGGTAGTTGTAGTGCGAATGTTGTCGCACATGAGTTAGCAGGTTATGCCAAGACACTTGTGTATAACTTTTAATCTTGGAGCACTGTTCCAGATTTGTTTGTTCATTCGTGGTTGGACGATTTCCAGCAAATTTAATATAGTACAACGTATTTTCTTTCTGAAAAAAAGTAATAAGTAAGACAAAATTGATTATAATGAAAGGAGGGGCATAATGACCTAACCACTTAAAAAGAATTTTAAAAAACACAAAAAAGAGCGTTGGGTAAGCATTCATTTACTAGTAATTACTAATTAGTTCATTTATTTTTCTGGTCCCATGGAGGGCCAAAACTCAACCAAGAATGGTGGAAATTGAGTTAAAACCGGAATTCACCATATATCGGCGAAGCTCACTTTCATTCATCCACCAATTCACTCAAGGCTACATCTTTTGAATTGAATTTCATGTTGTTTGTATGCTGTGTGTATTTTACCTGGCCTTCAGTGTCACCGCCTAATTTTTTTTTTTATGTGATTTGACGTTGCAGTGGATTGTTAAGAATTAATTATTTATTCGGAATTGATATTTGCAGCGACGGTTTCGATATTTGCAGCGACATTTTCTTGTGAAAAGACTGAAATGCCCTTGGGGAAAAAAAATTTTTAAAAAAGTTTTATTAATTATTTTAGTTGTATTATGTCCGAATTTATTAGTAGTTTTGTCAAAATTGTGAATTTTTTTACCGAAATGGGAAAGATCTGCCCGGTGGTTACTGCAAATAAGAAAGTGGGGGGGGGGGGGGGGGGGGGGGGGGGGGGGGGGGGGGGGGGGAAGTGCGGTCGCCGGCCAAAAGTGTCGCCGGTCGGGTCAAAAATGTCGCCGGCGACACTTTTGGCGACATTTTTGCCAAAAACCCCACTTTCTTATTTGAAGTAACTACTTTCTTATTGGCCCAAAGTGTCGCCGGCGACACTTTTGCCAAAAGTGTCGCCGGTCGGGCCAAAAATGACTCCGGCGACACTTTTGGCCCAAAATGTCGCCGGATTCCGGCGACACTTTGGTTTTTTTTTTTTTTTTCTTTTTTAAGTGTTTGGGGTATTTCGGTCTTTTCACAAAAAAATGTCGCTGCAAATATCGAAACCGTCGCTGCAAATATCATGCCCCTATTTATTTTATGATACTTGTTGATAAATTTGATTAATTGGACCTAATCACATTATATCTTATTCGTTTGACATAAAGGAAAAATACAAGTCTATTCGAAGTGAAGTTATAAACTATGAAAAAAAAGATGTCTTGGGCATAATTTACGATTGGAATTGATATTCGCAGTAACGGTTTCGATATTTGCAGTAACATTCCCCTGTAAAAAGACAAAAATACCCCTGGGTAAAAAAAAAATTACAAACCAACTATGCAGCACGTGTAGGCTGAAAAGAAAAAAAAAATTGAAAAAGCAACTCACGAGCTCTGTTCTGTTTAATAATTCCTGCAAAGCAGAGCCGGGTGGAATCACAAAATCGGATAAAAATCGAGACGACTCGGATCGAAAAAAGATTAGTGGCTAAAGTTAAAATGTTTTGCGGTATTATTTTAGATAGTTGGTTTGATTAATTTAGTTGTATTATGTCCGGATGTGTTTAAGTGTTAGGAGTATTTTAGACTTTTCACAAGAAAATGTTACTGCAAATATCGAAACGGTTACTGTAAATATCATGCCCCTTTACGATTCATAAACGAAGGGCCCAATCCACTCAAGAATTCAAAGTATATTTACAACAAATGCAAGTCTCTGGATCTAATCTTGAAACTCTGAAGTATTGATTGATGATTGAGTCCTGAAAAAAAGAGGGTTTATGTTTGATAGATGTTTGATTAGAAAGGAATTTCTTATCTTATTATTAAATGATGAAGAAGACATGATTTTTTTTTCTTAATAATAAGAAGACGTGAAATAAAATAATGTTCTAAAATAATAATAATAATAATAATGAAATACAATTTTTTATTTTTAAAAAGGGTAATGTTGTTTTTAGAGTGAATAGCCCAAAATATACTTATATTTTTCGATTGTGTTCAGTTTTGTCACCGTACTTTTTTTGTTGCCACGAATGTCCTTAAACTAATTAAAACAAGCCAAAAATATACTAGAGTCATTAACTACTGTTAGACTTAACGGAAGTGACCACATGTCCCTCACATGACTTTTTTAAAGGGTAATTTTGTCAATTTACTATTAATTTTTTTTTTCCTTCTTCCCCAAAATACTGTTCATTGTCGTCCTAAAATTCCTCCATTCCCCAACCCTTCCTCCACCAATGTCCACCTCCCCTCTCCCTCCCTCCTCCAAACTCATAAACCACCAACCACCACTTCCAGGCCTCACAAACATAAAATTGCCACCACCATTTCAACCCCTCAATCCAAAAATCAAAAAAAAGAAAGAAAAAAACAAACCCATCACCATTGCTGTGTTGCTGTGGTGGTTCTAGAAAGGAGAAGATGAACGGAGGCAAGAAATGCTAGCGGGATTTATGGGTTTGGATAGCTAAGGTGGTGGTGATTTAGCTTTTTTTTTTTACGACGGCGGAGGTGGTGGATTTGACGGAGCGGCAATGGTGATGGCGATTCATGGGTTGTGCAAACGACGGTGGCGGTGGGTTTTTGGGCTTTTACTTCTGGGTTTGGATGGCCATGGTGATTTTTTTTTTTTTTTTTTTTTTTAAACTTCTGGGTGATTGTTTGGATGGGCACGGTGATGGTTTGGATGGGCATGATGATGGTTTGGATGGCGATGGTGATGGTTTGGATGGCCATGGATGATGATTTTTTTTACTTTTGGGTGGTGGTTTGGATGGCCATGGTGATGGTTTTTTTTTTTTTTTTCTCTCTCTCTAATTGTGAGGTTGAAATGGTGGTGGTGATTTTATTATTGTTGGGGTTGGAATGGTGGTGGTGGTTTTATGAGGAGGATGGAGGATTGAGGAGGGAGGGGAGGCGGTAGGCGAAGGAGGGGTGGGGCAATGGAGGAAGTTTGGAAGGCAATAAACAGTAATTTTGGAGAAGAAGAAAAAAAAAAAGAAAAAAAATTAATAGTAAATAGACAAAATTACCCCTCAAAATCACATGTAAGGCACATGGGGTCACTTCCGTTAAGTCTAACGGTAATTAATGACCACAGTACATTTTTTGCCCGTTTTAAATCGTTTAGGATATTCGTGACAACAAAGAAAGTATAGTGACAAAACTTGATACAATCGGAAAATATAGGTATATTTTTAGCTGTTCACTCTTGTTTTTAATAATTTATTTAAAACGTTACAATATTTTTATTCCTTTCATATAAATTTTAAATTTTAACACTTTTCTTAATAATTTTGAATACTATCGCACCCTTAGAAAATCCATACATTCTATTTATATACATGCATTTGGAACAATTTCTGCACCCCTTCTTGTTGACACAAGCGTACACCCCTCCCTGTTCATTTATCTTCTATTACAGTTTTAATTATTTTTTCAAACAGTATTACATTTTCAATTAATAAAAAGTTTAATTATTTTTTGACTGTGTTTGTTAGGGTGTTAAATTTTTTATTGTATTTCTAAATACATTTTTAAACCTCTGAATTGTCACAATTTTACAAATTTTAATATGTTTGTACTTTAATTTTACTTATATCAGCATTATCTTTCAAGAGTAGTTATAGTAATAATGTACTCCCTCTGTTCACTCAAAGAGTATATTATACAAAGTGAATATTTTTGTGTGGAACAGATAGAGTAATTTTTGTCAATCTAGAAAAAAAATGGGGGCAAAAATGTCAATTAATGTGAAATATACAATTCAAGAGATAAGAAATATAGGCAGTGTGTGTCAATTAATGTGAAATATACAATTTCCAAACCCAGCTACACCCAAACTCCTCAATTCCTTCTTCTTCCTCTTCACCGAACCTTCCTCTTCTTCTTCTTCTTCTTCGTCCTCCTCTTCCTCTTCCTCTTCCTCTTCCTCTTCACCGAACAAAAAAATTGAGCCTATTTCTCTCTTACTTTTTCTTCTTTTTTCTTTTTTTTTTAATAAAAAAAAAATTCAGATCAGATCGGATCGGGTTTTCTAGATTCGGATCAATTTGGATTGTAGTCCGATCCTATCCAAACCCAGTGCCGATCCAATATGAACCGATCCGATATTTCGGATCGGATCGGATCGACGGATCCAACCCGATTTTCGGGTCAACATGGACAGCCCTAGTGAGTCCCATGGCAAAAGTGTGTTTGGAATCAATTTTAAATTTTACTATCTTAAAATGCATTTGAAAAGCTTGTTTGGCATTTTGAAAGTTGTTTTCAAAACAACTCCCAAATTTCAACATTTTCTCCGTTCCTCATTTCCATGGCAGAACACCCCACCCTCCTTTTATTTTTTCTCTTTCTTTCCTTTCTCCCTGCACTACTTCTTCTTCCCTTCCTCATTTCCATGACCGACTATCCCCTCTCCTTTCCCTCTTTTTTTTTTTTTGTTTTTTTTTTTTTTTCTTTTCTCTCTTTATTTCCTTTCTCCCTGCACTCATCCGAACCTATATCTATTTTCCTCCTTTTTCTCTTCTTCTTTTTTATTTCTTTTTCTTTCTTTCCTTAGTCTCACCCATGACCTCTATTTCCTTCTACCCCTCTCTTCTATTTCCTTCTGCAAATGGGTGGTGGTGGTGGATTAGAAATAGGCGGCAATGGTAGATTTAGAAATGGGAGGTGGTGATGGATCCGGAAATGGCCAGTGGTGGTGGTAGATCTGAAGATGGGAGCGGCGGCTGTGGATTTGGTAATGGGTGGGAGGTGGAGGATCTGATAATGGGTGGCGGAGGATTTAAAAAGGATTATTTAAAATTAAAAGAAAAAAATACAAAAATATAATACCAAACAACATTTCAAATCATATTTTAAAACACATTTCAAAATGCATCTCAAGATATGATACCAAACAATATCTCAAAACATATTTTAAAACATATTTCAAAACACCTTTTAAAAGGTGATATACCACACAGGGTCATATTTTAAAAATACACGACCAAAATTCAAGCAACCTAATAAATACAGGGAGTAAAATAATTAAGCATTAATAATAAGATAACCAAGCCCACTAACTGTAGAAAAACTTTTCTTAATAGAATAATAATATTTTTTTTTTTAAATCACAAACCAAACATATGTCCATTTTCAATTTATCCATCAACTACCTCATTTTAATGTTTCATAATTATCGTAATTTTTATTATTCGCTCCGAGCATTTTCACTTAATAATAATTTTACTTTTTTTGAGGAAAATAATAATATTATTATTAGTGTAAATAATGACTGAGCGAGTGAAGGGGAAGACACTGTAACGTTAGAGGGAGTAGTTCAGTAAAATCTCAATCTTCTGTTTTCAAAGGATACCCTAAATCTAAACCGTCCGATCAAGACACATGCGAATCCAAGGGCTGTCTTTTAAACTCTAAGAGTTTTGACCGTTGAAGCGACAAGAATGAAAGCGTCAGTTTGCCTTATAAAGCCAGCCCTTTCTGGCCTCTGGTCACCGCATAATGCATATCCGATCTATGTTCATTCCGTAGAAATTGATCCTCTCTTTCTCAACGTTCTTTAGTCAAAATCAACAGGGATCAAGAAATATCTGAAGTGTGAAATTGAAGAATAGTGGCGACTCTTAATGCAGAAGGAGAGACTCGTAACGGTCGTCTCCAATTGTTTTTGTCTTCGATTTTAGCAAGTCTTGGAGGGGTTTTCGGTCAGAATAATCAGGAAGAAGAAGAAGAAGAAGAAGACTGGATTTAGAGGTTTCCAGTAGAGTTATTGTTGAAGGAGGCCAAAACCCAGAGGTTTAATTTTCTAACATTCATCATATGTTCTTTTTACTGCTTTTTTTTTGGGTGATTTTGATTTTTATTTTTTTAGACTTTTCGAAACCCCCTTTCCATTGTTTAGCGGAAAACATTGATGGGCTACGTTTCTGGAGTTCTCTTTGCTGAACTTTGATTTTGTTTATGAACCTTTTGTATGTCTATGGTATTACATGGGATTTTGTGAAATTTATGTCGTTTTTGAAGAATAGTGGCGACTCTTAATGCAGAAGGAGAGACTCGTAACGGTCGTCTCCAATTGTTTTTGTCTTCGATTTTAGCAAGTCTTGGAGGGGTTTTCGGTCAGAATAATCAGGAAGAAGAAGAAGAAGAAGAAGAGATGGATTTAGAGGTTTCCAGTAGAGTTATTGTTGAAGGCCAAAATCCCAGAGGTTTAATTTTCTAACATTCATCAGATGTTCTTTTACTTCTTTTTTTTTTGGGTGATTTTGATTTTTATTTTTTTTGACTTTTCGAAACCCCCTTTCCATTGTTTAGCGGAAAACATTGATGGGCTACGTTTCTGGAGTTCTCTTTTCTGAACTTTGATTTTGTTTATGAACCTTTTGTATGTCTATGGTATTACATGGGATTTTGTGAAATTTATGTCGTTTGGATTTTTTTTTTCCCTAATTTCGTTGGTCTTTCTTTTCGTTTGTTTATTGATAAAATTTTATTCTATTTTGAATAGTAGTGTTAAACTGGTGTTCGCTTCCAGAATCCTAAGTTTGACATTGGGAAATTAGTTGGGTATGTTTTTTCCTCAGAAAGAAGTATAAATTTGTGGTTTCCTGATTCTAAAAGTAGCGTACCTTCAACTTTATAGGAGCAGAAAAACACCCATTTTTCTTGAAGAAAAGCAGAGACTTCTTGCCTCTTGCCTTCTTGAAAAATGTTCAGTGATTATTTAACCCTAAACCTTTGGCGTTCCTTCTCTGTGGAAAACCCTGTTTCTGCCGTTCATTCCCTTAATGATTTTGTATTTGTTTTCCGTATTCTGAGAAATCATATTTCTTGGTGCCCGTTTGGTTTTACTGATGATCCTGGAAATGTGTTAGTCAGGGTGGTACATTAATATTCAAAATAGTTCCTTTTGTTTCTTTTTTTTTTTTTTTTGAAAGATGCTAGTGTTTGTTGTTAGTGGCTTTTCAGAATTTTCTCTTAGGCCTTCCTTAGCTTGACCAGAAAGTTCAGAAATTTCACCAAATTTTTTTCTTATTCATTTTTTTTGGTTAAATTTTAGTTTTATCATCTTTTTGGTTGCTGTTGATTAGCCTTTTCTGGTTTCCTGTCATGATATTTCTGAAAATTTGATACGTTGATTTTATAGAAGTAGGAAAGCAGAAGAATGAACAAGCAGCACAAGGAAAGAATCGCCGTGCTCTGCGAGATATTGGAAACCTTGCACCAGCTCCAGCTGCAGATGTGAAGCCCCGCATCAATCAACCCATCACAAGGTGGAATATGCAATTTTTGAAACTGAAATTTGTTTCTATTGCTATCTTTTAATCTGCAAGACAACCAAAATTGATAAATTTATTTATTGCAGGAACTTACGTGCACAGTTATTGGCTAATGATCGAAAGCCAGCAGAGAAACTTAGCAAGGTTTTCTTTTATTATCATTGTTGTTTGAAGTCTTCTTTTTACACTTAATTTGGTTAAATACTTAAAAGTTTCTTTTAATTTGCAGAAACCAGCAGCAGGAGACATTAAGAAGGTTATCATTGATCAATAGTCATACTTTGAGATTCTGCCTTTATTTCTAACATATTCTTCGGAAGCAGGACGATGGTCGAGTTGATGACTACATGAATACACAGCCCAACATCAATGCCAAAATGAGGGCTATTCTTGTGGATTGGTTGATAGAAGTCCATAGGAAGTTTGAACTGATGCCAGAAAGCCTGTACCTCACTGTGAACATAATGGATAGGTATCTCTCAACGAAAGCAATTTCAAGAAATGAACTCCAGTTGGTTGGCATTGGTTCAATGCTTGTAGCTTGCAAATATGAAGAAATTTGGGCACCCGAGGTTGCGCGCAACTCTTCATCTGTTGAAGTCTTTCATTCAAGTGTTAGGCCTGAATGCATTTGAACTTAATCTGCATTTTTGCCTTTTCAGGTTAATGATTTCATAGCTATATCAAACAATGCTTATGTGAGAGAACAACTGCTAGTGATGGAGAAACAAATTCTGGGAAAGCTGGATTGGTATTTGACTGTTCCAACGCCGTATGTCTTTCTGGTTCGATATGTAAAGGCTTCTTTACCATTTGATCTCGAGGTAATTACCTGTTCCTATGCCATCAAATATAACACTACTTGAACATTTTTTTTCAAGCTGTTGATGGACTTGCTTGTGTTTTTAGGTTGAGAATATGGTGTTTTTCTTTGCTGAGCTTGGTTTGGGGAACTATTCAACCATACTCTACGGTCCATCAATGCTAGCAGCCTCTGCAGTCTACGCAGCACGTTTCACTCTCAACAAGACGCCTCATTGGACAGGGACTTTGAAGCACCAAACTGGCTATTCTGAAAATCAGATAATGTATGAAAACTGCCTTCTATGCGAAAGTACCGGTTGTTCTTGCTATTCCTCGTACTGAATTGACTGTTTTTTTCTCAGTGACTGTGCAAAACTGTTGGTCAGCTTCCACTCTCACTGTGGTACTGCTGAAAACAAGCTCAAGGCATCTTATCGTAAATACTTGAATCCAGAGAGGAAAGCTGTTGCACTGTTGCCCCCTGCAAAGGATCTTCTTTCATTAGAAGCGCCATTTTGAACTCCTTTCTGGTGGTGGGACTGACGACAACATACATGTTAAGAATGGTTAACTTTTGAGAGAGATCATCAATTCTGCATTGATCTCTGCCACTTGGGTTGTTTTACTGTGTAGTTACTACTATTGCGAAGACCTATTATATCTATTCGTAGTTTGATTTCCTGATAGAATGAAGAAATCATTGTGTCAAAAATCTGGCAGCGTTTGTGATTCATTTGAATTAAAGAAAAACAAAAGATAGCTTGAAGGTTTAAATCTGGTTCAGTACACTATGTAACTAGATTTGAATAGTATGCAGACCATTGCAGCTTCCATTCTCTGCTGAAAATACATGATTCCATTAGTCTATCCATCTGTTACAAAGAATATAACTCTTCTCCTGGAAATCATCATCAATTCCACTTTAACGGCATCACGGCCACATATACTGCTACTTTTGAGATCTTTTTTTTTTTTTTTTTTTTTTTTAATATCCAAGGAGCAGCTATGTAAACCAGAAAATCATGAAGTAACCACAGAATATAGAACATTGTGTCCTACAGCTTCAAAAGTTCTAAGCTATTTAATAATTGAACTCTGGGATTTGATCATTAGTAAACAAAACAGAACAGAGTTCTCAGCTGATAGCACAAAAATCAGAATATCGTTCTTAACCAAAACTGTGGCATATAAACAAGCCCCAGTAAATGCCTTCTTTCCCCCAGCAGAAGATCCTGCAGGAATCATCTTCAACACATTGAACCTTACAGTTTTGGACAGTGGCCTGCACTGGCCAATGGTGACATGCTTACTTTTGAGGTCATAGTTCTGCAATGATCTCTACATTGCGACAGAAAAGCAGGCTTAGCGTTGAAAAACAATCTGCATTCTCAACTGAAATTTGGAGGCTTTTCACTAAATTTTACTCTATTGTCGATTGTATCTTTTAGGCAATGATATGCAACATATATATAATAAGATGGCTGTCTTTAGGCAACAAGAGAGCATATATTCTGCAATGCCAAATTCAAGGTCTTAACCATCAAAATTCCAGGGACTCTAAAAACCATCTTCATCCCAGAGTGAAAAGTACCAGAAAAAATTTCAGAAATAAAAAGAAAAAATGTATCTACTTGAAAATTGAAAATGGTTAGGGTAACACATTCATGGAAGCACATATAATTTCAAAAACTCCTGCTACATAGGTTAAGGTTGTTTCAGAAACTCCAAAAGAAGAGTAAGACACAGCAGTTCTTAGGCAACTTTCAAAGCCAAGAAGGATCAACTTTGGAATGCTACAACAAAAAGGTAGCAGAGTCTGAGTGTAACCAAAGCCCATTTCAGATTCTAATCAAGGGATGAACGGATCATACATGAAAGAGAATTATGAAGGAGCTGATGCAGGGTAAGTCGTTTATATTTTGTAAGTTGCCTAAATTACAGAGAGAATACCTTAAATCAGTACATGATATGGCCACAAATCTGTTGTAATCAACATATTCTACAACAATAAATGTGATGGCTTTATTCCCCCCTCCAAAAAAAGAGAGGGTAAGGCTGTATATGCCCCTATCCTTCTTCACTACCACAAAAATCCTCAGCTGAAATACTTTCCTTGACCTTTCCCCCGCAACAGCCCCGTTTATCATGTTCTTCCACCTTGACTTTCCTATTACAACATACTCCATTCTGATTCTCCTCAGCTTTCCCAATTTCCATCCTCCTCTCCAGAAACTCTGTATTTTCCTTCCAGACCTCTCCGTTACTATAGACTTCCTTCTTCCATATAGGAACAGTCGCTTTGATTTCATCAATGAGAAACTTACAAGCATCCAATGCATCAGCACGGTGCACAGCAGAGATAGCAATAAACACACTAATCTCACCTACTGGAACAGCACCCAAGCGATGAGCAGCTGCTATTGAGTAGATATTCCACATTGACCGGGCAGATGAACAAATGGATTTAATGCACCGCATGGCCATTGGGGTATAAGCTTCATATCGGAGCTCCAGGACAGTCTTGCCATCAAAGGTGTCGCGTGTTGTGCCAGCAAAAGTTGCTATAGCACCACATTGTGGAGAATGAACATAACTACATATTTGTTTATATCAATTGGACAGTTTTCTTCTAAAATTTCAACTAGGTTTTTTTCTTCAGTAACCTTTTCCTCTTGGTCCATCACTTTTTGCAACAATACAGGCTTAACTTTCCCAAGTTAATCCAAGGAAAATCTTTGTGTATTCTATTTTACTGTTGAAGCCAGTCAGCTCGCATTTGAATTTCAGGATTTCCAACTCTGCTAGTATTTACAAAGACAAATGCATATCAACCTAAAAGAAAAGAACCCAAAAAATTTCATTAATTTTCACTCTCAGCATTTAGAACCAGCAGCTAATAATAATTTTTCTCAATATAACTTTGTTAAAGGAAGCGAAAATAGACACAAACAAGAAAAGGGACAAATCCAAACACCAAATAACTGTGCATCCAGATTGAAAAAGTAAGATAGTTTCTCTAGATTTCGATAATCAAATTATTACTACCATGAGTCTGCAAAGAAATCTTAAACTGTCATCAACATTACTAAACTGTGCTCAACTAGCATGGTGAGCTATTATATTCTACATAGATACAACCCAACTAACCCAACTAACGATAGTCTGAACCATTTGCATTGCCTTTGAATCTTTTACTCGGATTAACAATAGTCTTATGCAGGCACTCTTTAGAAATGTAAGTAAGTCCAAATGCAAGCTGCAAAAATCCAACTCAAGGTACCATTCTAACAACCAGCAAGGCGGCTAAAGATGCGATCGAGCTCAAATCACAAGTCGTAGCAGGTGATGTCAAGAACTTATTTCAATAATTGAAAAGCATATAGTATCCATGCCCATGATCAAAAGTCAAAAGAGGTTGAACTACTTTTACTTCACCAAACCAGAAAGTTTCCAGTTTGAGCCAAATGTTCATACATTACAAGTACCAGCAAATACACAGCAGACCTTAACAGGGACATTGAAAAAGCATCCTAAATCACCATCTAAGCCACATTTGTTTACCAATTGAGGGCAACGATTCACTTAAACACATTGTCTTCCATTCAAAAGTCAACTTCAACAAAACCTCTTAACATAAATTTTTTAAATCAATCCAAGTACTAGACTGATGCTACAAACCCATATCATCAAAATAAATCAAAAAAGAAAAGAATACACAACATCACTACTGAAAAAAAAAACTAAAAGAAGTCCATGCACAAACAGGGTAAAGCCACTCTTGAAAATTAAAACAGAATTCGAAAAGAAATTTCGCCCAAAGAAAAAAGAATTTATCAATAAACACAACGAGAGGGAGTGATGAAGAGAAAACAGCTCCAAACCTTGGGAATGAAGCGTAACTTTGGGATATGTTCTATCTGCCACAGACTTCAGTGCAGAAAGATTGACCCCTTTAGAATGTTGTCTTCCTTTCGTTTGGTACCGAATGTCCAACTGTTGAGAACGCAGGGTTCATTTTTTGGGTATTTAATTTGGGTTTGTTTTCAAATAATAATAAATGTGAAGTAAATTACAAAAACCCTCTTAAGTTTATCTAAATTACTAAACAAATCTCAAGATTTGAAAAATTATTAAAAAGAGTAAGAGATTTGTTAAAATAGTACCAAATCCGCTTGATCATTTGGAGAAACCGTAGGGCATTTTGGTAGCTAACCTTCTTTTTTTTTTAACATGGTGTTTAAATTTTAGTTAAGAATGAGTGGAACATTTTCTTCAAATTTATCAAAAAATTGTTATATCTCCGCATCACACACAACAAAATAAAGTATTAAAGTATTTTCTTTTCTTCTTATTTTTCCAAAACTAACAAGAAACCCAAAATTTGCTTATCAACCCTTGAGATCGTTCAACAACAATTGATACAAGAAATTTGGGGTGAATCAACCAATGCCAACAAAAAACTTGACAAATTGCACAATCATATGAGCAAAGATGATTTTAGAAGAAACCACAAAAATAAATATTTTGTTGATGAACAGAGATCTTCTAAAACTTTAGGGAAATATAGCCATGGGATGATGTCTCTCCTTGCACAATCGAAATAAGAGTATCAGCATCACCAATTAGGTAGAATTGTTGCATGCTCAAATCTTCCCAATCCCAAGCATATTGTAAAACAAACCTTAGTACCAAAACTTTTGCAACCAAAGCGTATTCTATTGTTGACACAGTGCATGCACAATGCAAAAACCCACTAGGAGAATTTACCATTCACTATCTTGCTTGTTTCGGGGCTTGTGGGAGACCGAACAAGAAGGTAATTAGCAGGTTATTGCTGTTGAGTATTTTGTGGAGTACAAAACTCAAAGAACAATGAAAATTCTACAAAAAACTTTTAAGTAAAAATATGTAAAACTGAGGGAATTGTTTTGTGGATTGCACAAAGCAATAACAGATTAATCTAAGGCGTGATAACACTGTCCTTAGAGAATTATTGCCCCCACTATATTGCTAAACTGGGAAATTGGCAAGATCCTCCTAGGATTCAATAGATTCGTACAATATATCAAAGTAGCAAGTTATTTGAATATATGAACAAGAATGAAATATTGTTGTGTGTTGTAAATCAGACTAACACCCCTATTTATAGAGATAGTAAGTCACTAGTCGTTAGAGTTGGTTGAGAGTAAGTTTGAACTAATCTTCTCATGAACCGTTGCAACTATTCATTCAAACTTCACAAAGAAAGAAAACTAGAAGAAAACTGAAAAATCAGTTTTTCTGAAGAAGGTTCAACCAATCAGTAGATAGCTTCTCTTCAGCAATTACAAACTATATTCAACAATTGCAACATCTATGCCATAGATGAAATAAAGGGATTGATACTAGTATTGGCGAATAGTGTGATCTAGTGTTTAAGGGAGAAATATGGATGAATGGGGTGTAACTCCTTGCAATTATACAAAATAATTGCACTTTCATAGAAGTAAAGATCAAGACAAATGCATCTGGATGGAGGCAAGAGCCTTGCCTAGAATCCAACACAAATACCTAAAATAATTTTTGTGCATTACTCAACAGATGGCAGTAATACATAAATTAAAGTTATAAGCAAATAAAGGTACTGAAAATATGGCATTAACCAAAACCTAAACACTACCACACTTATAATCCATGAATGAAGAAAAGAAGAAGAAAACAACAAAAATTAACAACATAACCAATAAGAAAAAGGTGAGACAAAGGTCGCCCTGTAGGTAGGGGTGACCACAATTCTAAATGCCGATTACAGTTCTAGACCGTCGGTTCCCAGTTTCAAATATATGGAACCAAACCTTCTATAGGATGGTTCGAGACAGTTCCGATTCCAAACAGTTCCGACTTTGGTCTCGAATTCAGTTACAGTTACGATGTGAAATGGTTCAAATTTCAAATATTAATAATACCAATCGAAGTAGATCATTAAAAATTAATATTTACAATAAAGAAATGAAATATTTATAATTTATTTTATATAAATTTTAATAACAAAAATGAAGTTTAGAGAGAAAATAATACTCGTGTTCACAAGATTCTCATTTTAAAAATAAACTACAGTAATGGTAATAATTCATTGAACTAGCAGATTTTAATTCATACAGTGAAACTATTATAAATATAAATAAAAATTATCGATACAATATTAAAAAATAAGAATATAAACTATATTTATAAATAAATAAATAAATATTTTGATGGTTTCGAACCCTCAGTTTCGATTCCGGTTCCTTAAAATTAAGAAGCTAAACTAAACTGTAAGGCACAGTTTTGGTTAGGGTTCCAATAACCGTCCCTTCAAATTTACAATTCTGAAACTCGAACCACCGGTTCGATTTCGATTCTAACCAGACCCTTTGATGGGTATTATGCTCTGAAAACTTTCGTGAGGAGGGAGTTTTGTGGAGTTTTTTTTTTTTAAGTGTTAACAAACTTGATTGTCCTATTTATCCATGATTTTACAAAATAATTACACTATTATCATTAAGTTAGTGACGCATAGCCTATTTAATACAAAAGATGTATAACATAATTTTCAAATTTGGTCTATTTTGTTATGTACTATTTGTAATAGTAGTAATGATTGTCACAAATACCTATGATGAAACACGCCCTGGTAATGAAATCCGACTAAGTCTCTCGTGGATATCGACAATAGCCTCATGGAATTTGGGTATACCCTACAAACAAGAGATGGTAACCTAAAAGATACTTTGACTCTCTAATTAGCGAGAAATAGAGTTTGTGTATATAGTTTATTTTAGAATAAATCACATGCCTTCACTTAGAGCAGTTTCTTTTGCATTTATAAGTTTCTTTTTTCCTTTCAACCATATGCATAATTAGTGACCATTGAGTTTTCATGTAATAGCCATCGAGCCTTTACTCTAATAACAACTACCCTTTCAATATATACAGGTCATTATCCCAAGAACTATTTGTAACTACCGCTCATTAACTTACCAACAAATTGCTTCACATTATTCTCAATATCCACTAACAGGCAACCACTTTCCACAAGTGGTTCAATTCCTTTCCCTCATTAAATATATTTCTCAAAACCCACAAAATTATACCATCATCCACCTTATGAATATCTTTGGGCCTTAAGCCGATTGAGCCTAACCCATGCTAGATACTAGACCAGACACACCAACCAATTTGGATATAACAACAATAACAACAATGAAACATTAATTTGTCTTAATATGTAAGGCTGACTATTTGGATCATATTTTATCATCATGTACGCTTGAGACATATTCATTCATTTAAATTTAAATATAACATTCAGTTTTAAAGTTATTTTCCAATTCCACAAATACCTATTCGGATAATTTACAAAAATTCATGTAAAGTTTGTTTAGATATCATTTTGACATTGAGATTCTAACAAATTATTAAATGAACCTTATATCATTTAATAACATTAATGGACTGAGATTGAAAGTTCATGAAATTACAAACCAAGCTCTCACATTAAAATGAAATCTCGAGCTTGTTGTGTTAACTATATATTGTTAGGTTTATTAGTAATTCCTCAAAATAGGAAAAAGCACACTTGAGGCCATTTTTGTTTGATATCATTATACTTTCATCCATTTTTATTTAAATCTTGCAAAAAATCATTTTTGTAGGTGTCATGTTATACTTTTGGTCATTTTAACCTATTATTATATGTTCTCAACCGTCTACGCCCTAGTTAATGGTAACAATGATTCTTATCATAAAATGAAAAACTTCTAGGGGATAATTATGAACCCTAAAATCTCCTCCCAAAATCAAACACTATAGAATCAGCCCATAAAAGTTTTTCATTTTGTAAAAAAAGAAAATCCATTGGTACTGGTGACTGAGACTTTAACCATTGTGGACAGAGAATAACATGTTGAAACAGTCAAAAGTTTAACATCATACATATAAAAGTGATTTTTTTACAACGATTTATATAAAAGTGACCAAAAGAGCAATGATCCCCCAAAAAAAGTGGCCAAAAGTGCGATTTTTCATACTCAAAATTTTATAACGTGTTTGACAATTTGAACAAATCTCAATGGAATCTTTGTAATTTCCCCTACCTATTTGGATTAATCCCTAAAGGTGAATTGCATTTCCCCCCTAAGGTTGGGTAAAATATAAAATTACTCTCTTAGTTTGCTTAAATAACATAAATCTCCTTAACTGGTGAGCAAGTTACAATTTCACCCTAAGGTTTAGATAAATTACAAAATTACCTTCCGAGTTTTGTTAAATAACAAAAATCCCCCTTGACCAATAGGCAAATTACATTTCTCCCCTCAGGTTTAGGTTGGTTACAAATGATCCTCCTATCTTAGTTATAAAATTGACCTATTCAAAATTGAATAATAACATAAACGATTATATATTTGGGAAGACTAAAGTGCACATCACTTAATCTATTCAAAATTTGAACACCAAAATGTGAGACCCTGTAAATTTTTAACCTATAAAATTCACTTCTAGAATATTTAGAGCTATTTATAAAATATTTTCTTACAAGTATTTAATAAATTCTAGAATTTCTTTAAAAGAGTTTTATCTAAAATGATTTTCTTAGAAAATTTCATAAAGCCTTATAAAGTATTTTCTTTTAAAAGAGTTTTCTCATTATGATTTTTATTTATAATTTATGTATTTAGATTTGATAAATTTGATTCCGAATTTCATGACATTGTGTGTTTTAGGATGATACTATTTAAGAATTTATGAAATTTTGAAATAAGAAATAGAAATTAAGAAAACTAGAAAATAAATGAAAAATAGGAAAATTTGGGGTCAACTGGTTTTACCTAATCCCGGATCGAGTAAAACCGATTGCACCACTGTAAAAAGTAAAAAATAGAAAGTTCTAACCACCTACGGAGTGGTTTTACCCGATCAAAGAATGTGTAAAATCGGTTGGAATCGGTTTTACCCAGTCCTCTAATGTGGTAAAACCGATTGGACACTAAGGACAAAATCTTTTTGTTAGACCGGTTAGTCTTAATCCTTATTTTGATTGATGAATTAACAAATATGAGAATTAATTTAACGGTTCTTCTAAGTGGGAAAATGTAGAGAAATGGTTACGGGAGAACCGACCCAAAAAAGGCAATAAAAAATGAGCTAAAAAAAAAAAAAGAAACGACAAGCAAATGGAGAAAGAAGAAAAACACATCCCGAGCACATCCCAAAGTGGGACCCACGGTGTTTCTAAGTCATAAAATGAAGAGAATAGTTCACGAGTGAACCAACGCAAAAAAGGGCGAAGAAAACGGAGTTAAAACAAAGAAACGGCAAGCAAACGAAAGTAGATGTCAAGTCAGGCCGACAAGGAGCTGACAGTGCCGCACGGGCAGGTGACGCTAGCCTGCGACTGTTGCAAGGTGTGTCGCAGGGGCTTCGGGAAAGGCCCGTTTTTGCTCCGTTTTTCACCCAATTGAAGGCAGCTCTCCTCCCATAAATACTCCCACTTGAAGGACATCAAAGACATCTCTTCCCATCTGATTTTCAACATTTTCAAGTGTTCAAAAAGTTCTCAAAAGATCATTTAAAGTTCTCGCAAATTATTTCAAAATTAGGCTAGAATAGAAAATTTTCATTGTAATAGTTAGCTATTTTTCATAGCATTAATTTCCTACTTTGTAAACACATTTAGGGAAGTCCTAAACACTTGAGTAAGTGTTTGTAGGCATCTTGGAAGTGAAACAAAGTTCTAAGCTCTTGATTAAGAGTTAAGCATGAAGTATGGGGAAGCAAGAAGAGAAGGAGAAGTCCTAACTCAAGGAGTTGAGTTTAGGCATTTGTAAAGTCCTAATTGCTAAGTAAGGCAAGTCTTGAGTAAGACCTAAAATCCTTGAGTAAAGATAGGGCAAAAGATCCATTGCTAGCTTTAGGCAAGGGAGTCTTAATCTAGAGTTAGATTAAGCAAATGGGTAAAGTCCTAAGTCTAGAGCTAGATTAAGCAAGGAAAAAGTCTTAATCTTTTGAGAAAGAGTTAAGCAAGTGTAAGGGATTGAAACACTTCTTTAAGTATTTCCTAGAGGAATAGGAATCTCAAGTTGTAGAATTTGGGGAGTGGAGTAGGATTCAAGGGGAATCCAAACCACTATAAATTTGGTGTGTCTTGCTTCTTGTTTATTTTCTTTCATGTTTTACAAATCACTAATCACACACCTCCCTTAGAAATCTAGTTTTAAATTGGTTTTAAAACTTGTCTCTGAAAATGGTTTTTCAAAGTTGATCTTCTCTGTAAAAATACTTTTAAAGGGTCAAGAATCTAATTCACCCCCTCCCCCTGTTAGATTTATCTTAGGTTGCTATTGATTCATTGAGATTTAAATTGGTATCAAAGTTAGTGCTCAAATTTGTAGGTTTAACAACCTTGAGTTTAAGATCATCTTTTGCAACCTTTTCGAGTTTTAGAGTCTTATTTGTCCACTTGATTATTTGTATTTTATTTTCTGAATTTTGCACAAAATGGCTAAAGGTAAGAAAGCCATCTAGAAGGTGACCAAGCTAGCTAAGACTTGGGATGATTCCTCAAGTGAGGAAGAGGAAGAAACCATAAGAACATGCTTTGTTGGGAGTGAACTTCAAGAGGTAATAAATTCTTCCCAATACTCTTCATGTGATAGTGAAATGCATGAAAGTGATAGTGATAATGATAATACTAATAATATTAAAATATACAAGTATGTCACTTTAATGCATGATAAATGTATGAATGCCATAAAAATGAATGTTATGCATGAAAACAAAATTAATTCTTTAGAAATTCATGTTTCATCATTCAAAGAAGAAAACTCTACTTTGAAATGTGAAAATGATGAATTGAGAAACAAAGTAGATGAAATGAGTACTTTGCTAGATAATGAAGATGCAAAATATATTGATTTGAAAATGTATTATGAAAATGCCTTAAATGAAAATGAGAAATTGCATGAAAAGGCTAAATCATATGATTTATTGAAAAATGAGTATGAATGCATGAAAATGAAAATTGAAGACTTGAGTGCAAGTCTTGAAAAATTAACTTTAGGGAAAAACAACTTAGAAAAGTTGTTAGGCAAACAAATGGTAGGAAATGATAAACATGGCTTAGGTTATGAAAGTAACCAAAATTGTGATATGCCTTCTAATGCTTCAAATAGTGATGTTAAATTTTCCTATCCATCTATCGAAGCTAAAAAGAAGACTAATCATGCATGGTTGTATGAAAATAAAAAGAAGTCTTTAAATTTAAAAATGATGTGAATTTGATTGATTCCTTATTTTATAGGCCTAGGAAAATGCATGTTCCTCATAGGCATAGTGAAGTTTGTTGTTATCTTCATAATTTTCCTTTATGTTCCCCAAAGAGGGATATTTGTAAGAAAAATGCTCATACATCTCATTATTCTCCTAGATACATGAATGTGTAGAGTTCATTGAAAATGAACCTAGGAGACATTGTTATAAGAAAAATGATTCTAGGAACTATAATGCATTATATGCTAAAAAGATTCATATTTCTCATATGCCTTTGAAAATGCATAATGTAGTTGATTATAATAGAGTGCCACATTCCTATAGGAAGTATGTTAGGAAATTTTTTCCATTAGATGCACCTATTATGTGATTATTGTGGTAGACATGGCCACACTTCTTCCAAATGCTTTGATAAGAAAAATGTGAAAAAGGGAAGAAAGATATGGAAAGTAAAGGAACAAGCTAACCCTCTAGGACCCAATAAGTGTTGGGTACCAAAATTTTGTGCTTGATTTCTTTATAGGTCCTTGATACTACTTTATAGACTAAATCTCGATGAAGAGATGCATGTAAAGTAGCAAGGATGGTTGATTGGAGCCAATGAGAATAAAAATGCAAAAATTACAAAAATGGCTTCAAGAATGGTAATGAGCCCATGAATGCTTATTTAAGGTAACATGTATCATCTTTAACTCATATTTATTTCTCAATAATTGATTTGATAATTATATGCAATATGAGCTATTTATGATGAACATATGTGCTTTAATGTCAAAATGATGAGTACAGAATGCATAATTTAATTTAAATATGCTTCTTCTGTTTAAATGATAAAGTGAACTTGTTGGTTGACTTTATATCCTTGAAATCATTTTGAATATTGAAAGCATGTTTTGATAAAAGTCTTTAGGAACTTTATGAGCTTTATTAAAAAATAGCTAGAAGTTTTACTTTTAGACTTTTACATGCTTTAAAGTTGAAAATTTGGTCTAATGTGCTTAAAATGATATTTGAAATATTCTTAGACCAAATTTAAGGTAAAAGAAACTCAAAAGGAGATGATTGAGGTAAAATGTAGAAAATTTGATAAAATTGTAAACTTTGCCTTTGTTAATGAGTCTTTGAGTGATATAATCCTAGAATGCCATGTTTTAGAGTTAAATGATGCATAAGGATCTATGTCATCTTTGGTATCTTGAAATTCTTGCATTTTAAAAGAGTTGAAAACTTTTCATATGAAGATAGCAAGAATTAAGCATGTTTGCATTACTTGAAAATGGTTGACCATGTTGTAGCTTATTTGAGATTTTAAGCATGGATTAATTGATGATTTGAAGTTGCTTGCATGAGAAAATTGAGGCTAAATGCTAGAAAATTGCAACTTTCAACGATTGTATGCTTAAAATTGAAAAAGTTTGACCAAGTAGTTGACTTTGAAAACATGCGTGTTTGGAATTGTTTGAAACTTTATGCATAAACTACTTGAGTACTTGAAATTGCTTGGATGATAAAATGCATGATAGAAACTTGAAATTAGCAACTTTCAAAATTCATAGCTTAACTTGTTTAAGCTTGAAAAATATTGACTGGTAGGTTGACTTTGTCCATATGCATGATTTAAAATGTTTGATTCCTTTGATATGTTGCATATATTGATTAAAATTTGTTCATATGCTTAGGTGTGATTTACATGATGAAATTGACAAGTTTTAAGAAAATAGGCATTGCTTTAGAAAAATATTGACTTTTTGTTGTTCAAGAATATGCATGAAAAGTGAATTTTACATTCTTGAAATGCTTTATATGCCTAATAGAATTTTCTTGCATGAATAAAATGAAGTTTTTAAACTTAAGAAAAGCAAATTTTATAATAAGTTCAAAATTTTGCAAGTTTGACCATTGAGTTGACTTTGACAGGATGCATCTTTTATGATTTTTGATGCATACATATTGATCATTTTGATCATTTGAATGTTCTTGGATACTTTTGAACCTTGTTATATACATGAGTTGATTTATATTTCATAGATCTTGAAAACTCATGTGATTTGAAGAAGTCATTCTTTAGTAAGAATGAACTCTCTTTGCTAGAAAGCTTAAATTGCTCTTTGATTGTTTTGAATGAAGCTGGTATGCTTCTTAATTCATTGGCTAAGTTTTCTATGAAAATGTGTGTGCTAGAAATTTTGGGAGCAAAAATTTGAACTAGCATGATATTAGATGTTAAAATTAGCATTGTCATCCCGTATGCTTATGAAGTAAAATAAACTATTTAATTAGTACATTTACTAAGGGGGAGAAAATGCTAAGAATAGTTTGATTGTCAAAAGAATGGTTTGATTTTTCTTAAAATGTCGTACGCAAAACTTTCATATGTGTGAGCAAAGCTAAATGTTCAATCATGCCCTAAACATTTTTCACAAATTTTGAGTTGTTCATTTTTTACTTGTATGCATTGTTCATAATTTCTTACTTATATGCATGCAAAATCCTTTTTGTGATGTCAAAAAGGGGGAGAAAATATTATGGAATTGAGGGGGAGATTATAAATTGAGGGGGAGTTACTCAATTTTGCTTGTTATCGATTTATTGTCAAAAAAATTCCATATTTGTTTTGTCATCATCAAAAAGGGGGAGATTGTTAGACCGGTTAGTCTTAATCCTTATTTTGATTGATGAATTAACAAATATGAGAATTAATTTAACGGTTTTTCTAAGTGGGAAAATGTAGAGAAATGGTTACGGGAGAACCGACGCAAAAAAAGGGCAATAAAAAATGAGCTAAACCGAAGAAACGGCAAGCAAATGAAGAAAGAAGAAAAACACTTCCCTACCACGTCCCATAGTGGGACCCACAGTGTTTCTAAGTCATAAAATGAAGAGAAGAGTTCACGGGTGAACCAACGCAAAAAGGGCGAGAAAACGGAGTTAAAACGAAGCAAACGAAAGTAGATGTCAAATCGGACCGACAAGGAGGTGACATCGCCGCACGGGCAGGCGACGCTAGCCTGCGATAGTCACGACTGTTGCAATATGTGTCGCAGGGGCTTCGGGAAATGCCCCTTTTTGCTCCATTTTTCACCCAATTGAAGGCAGCTCTCCAATAAATACCCTCACTTGAAGAAAAACAAAGACACCTCTTCCCATATGATTTTCAACATTTTCAAGTGTTCAAAAAGCTCTCAAAAGATCATTCAAAATTCTAGCAAATTATTTCAATGTTAGGCTATAATAGAAAATTTTCATTGTAATAGTTAGCTATTTTTCATAGCATTGATTTCCTACTTTGTAAATACATTGAGGGAAGTCCTAAACTTGAGTAAGTGTTGTAGGCATCTTGGAAGTGAAGCAAAGTTCTAAGCTCTTGATTAAGAGTTAGGCATGAAGTATGGGGGAGCAAGAAAAGAAGGAGAAGTCCTAACTCAAGGGGTTGAGTTTAGACATTTGTAAAGTCCCAAATTGCTAAGCAAGGAGAGTCTTGAGTAAGACCTAGAATCCTTGAGTAAGGATAGGGCAAAATATCCATTGCTAGCCTTAGGCAAGGGAGTCTTAATCTAGAGTTAGATTAAGCAAAGGGGTAAAATCCTAAGTATAGAGCTAGATTAGGCCAGGAAAAGTCTTAGGCTCCGTTTGGACAAGTACTTCAAAAACATTTTTAGTGTTTTAAGAGTATAAAAAACTTAAAAATGGTGTTTGGACAAGAAATTGCAAAATTTTCTTAAAAAATAATTTTAAGTAAAATGTTTTTAAAATACACTTTAAACATGTTTTATAAAATATTTAAAAAATTTTAAAATCGTTTTAAATTAAACTCGCGGGTCGGCCTTACCTGCCCCCGATCCGATCCGCCCTAAACCCGGACCAATCCCGACCTTGCCTCGACCCGGCTCCGCCTTGACCCCGGTCCCACCCTCTGCCACCTGGGCTCTGTCTCCGACCCGATTTTGGCCCCACCCCTGTTCAGACATCAACCTCGGCCTCACTCCCGACCCCTGCAACGTTTCAACCTCGGCCCCACCTCGACCTCCCCCAGGCCCCGACCCCACCCCCGTTCCGATCTCGCTCCCGACCCCGAACCCAAACCTGACCCCAGCCCTAGACCCGACCATGCCCCGGCCCCGACCCCGACCCCAGCCCCTACCCCGGACCCGAACTCACCATGCCCCGACCCTTGCCCCGGACCAGGCCAAGGCCCCGGCCCAGACCCTGATCCCGATCCCGAACCCGACCACCTACCCCGACCCCACCCCAAACTCGACCCCGAACCTGACCTCGACCCAAACCCCAACCCCAACTCCAACCTCGACCCCGGCGCCGACCCCACCTCCGACCTTTAACCCGACCCAGACCCCTGGCCCGGACACAACCACTCTCCGCCCCAGGCCCCGGACCCGGCCCCAAACCCAACCACTCTCGGACCCCGAACCCTGACCCCGACCCCGACCATGTTCCCTGACCCGACCCGGACCCCGATCCCAACCCCCACCATGCACCGGCCCTAACCCCGACTATGCCCTCGCCTCAGCCTCATCTCAGGACCCGACCCCGACCCCCACCACGTACCGGCACCAATCCCGACCATGCCCTCGCCCTAGCCCCATCCCCGGACCCAACCTTTCCCCAGGCCCCCCCCCCCCCCTTCCCACCCAATAGAAAAAAAATGATTTATATACCGTAAACATAATTTTTATATAATTTCCCACATCAACTATAATTTAAAAATATATATTTTTCAAATAGTTGTCCAAACATCTTTTAAACTATTTTTAACTCAAAAAACGTTTTTGTAAAATACTTGTCCAAACACATATTTCATTACAAAAACTTCAAAAACATATTTTATAAAATATTTTTGAAAAACACTTTTATAAAAATGTTTTTGAAGTACTTGTCCAAACGGAGCCTTAATCTCATGAGAAAGTTAAAAAAGTGTAAGGGATTGAAACACTCCTTTAAGTCCTTTAAGTGTTTCCTAGAGGATTAGGCATCTCAAGTTGTAGAAATTGGGGAGTGGAGTAGGATTCAAGGGGGATCCGAACCATTTTAAATTTGGTGTGTCTCTCTTCTTGTTTATTTGCTTTCATGTTTTGCAAATCATTAATCACACACCTCAATTAGAAATCTAGTTTTAAATTGGTTTTAAAACTTGTCTCTGAACATGGCTTTTCAAAGTTGATCTTCTCTGTAAAAATATTTTTAAAGGGTTAAGAACATAATTCACCCCCTCCCTCTCTTAGGTTGCTATTGATTAATTGGGATTTCACATCTGATTGGCTTTACCCGATCTATAAGCGGGTAAAACCGATTGCAATTTGTAAAATTAATTGCCTAATTGGGTAAAACTGATCGGGTGTCTAAGATGAAAAAAAAAAAAATCTCAAGTTCCAATGGTGAGCTACGATCCCAGGGGGTCTAGAACTCCTAGGTTTTGTCTTACACGACTCCAGGGGTCTATAAATACCCCATGGATCGTTCATAGACAACACAATTCACAAATCAAGCCTAAGATTAGAGAAATCTCAAGTTAGTGAAAAGTTAGAAAAGTTAGGAAGAAAAGGGAGAAAGGAAGGAATTCCTGTATGGAGTTGGTTTGGAAATTCGAAGGTTGTGATCTAGGAGGGCTTAGGAATCAAAAAGTAAACGATTTCAAGTTGCTATAATGTTAAATCTTGAAGTTATAATGCAAAAAGTAGGAACCAGTCAAGTTTTGAAGATTTCTTAAAAATGAGTTATGAAATGTTAGAAATGTTGTAGGAGTATTATAGAAATGATTCTTGGCAAAAGAAATCGAAGAAAAAAGAAGTTTTGTACACACTTTTTGCCAAAACCCGAAGCAAAGGTTGAAGAAGAGTTTTCTGGGCATGGATCGGTTTTAACCGATTGATGAGCAGGTAAAACCGATCATCCATACTTAAGAAATTCGGTAAAACCAATTGCTAAATGGGTAAAACCGTTCCGAGCGGTTTTTACCGACTTCGGAACGGGTAAAACCGATCCATTATTTCCTGGAAATAATTGGAGCGATTTTAACAGATCTCCAATCGGTTAAAACCGATCCGATTTTTGAAAAAATTGAATTTTCCGTAATTTTAATTCTTGTGTATTTCTTTATAAATATTTTTTCTAAATCCTTGTTAAAATTATTTTAACTACCATTTGAAGGGTTTTAAAGTTATATTTTCTCATGTTAATAATAATTATAATTTTTGGTTATTTTTGAAATAATTTAAATATAGAGTTTAAATGTTATAAACTCTTTTAAAAAGAAAAATACGTAAAATGGTTTTACGGCACGAAATTTATATTTTCTTTATTGATTTACCTAATTTCAAAAAGAAAGAGAAATAACTTTTAAAAATACCTATTATTATTTTACGCTCTTTTTAGTAAAATTAACTAAGTTAGTTTTACGCCTTACGTCATTAATTCCTAGAATTCATAAGAAGTTTAAAGAATCTTAGGATTCTATTAGTTAGAAATAAATACTGAATTTCCGAACCTTGAAATATATGCAGATCGGATAATAGAACGTGAGCTGTTTATCTTCAAACTGATGTGACTTTATCACTGAAAATGGATACCGTTTTAATGCCGTTAAGAATTGAATGTGCATTGAACTATATTGTATGACATGTTTTAAATGTTTTCGAAAAATGTTTGAAATGCTTTTGATTTTAAACTGCCAGTTGTGTTTACTTACTGGCTAGAATACATATGTATTTGTTATGTTTCATTGGTACTTTCTTTGTGCACTGAATCTAGTATATGAACATAGGCTGTGTCGGATCCATTCTGTGGTGCGATTTGATTCCACGAGCCAGCATAGGGTTTGGTCGTTTGGATTATCTGCGTTTTTTATTTTGAAATTAGTACCGATTATCTGGGGCCCATATATGTCTGTTTAGGAGCGGCTACCAATATGATATGATTCTGATATGATTCCGATATGATCTGCCTGCGAGGTGAACTGGCTAGTTCAGTTATTGTTCATATAGAACTTTAAACGACTGCCCTTCATTCTCGATATATGTCTCTGAATTTTGCATGAGTCATGACCGCTATATCATATGATCTGCCTGAATTATATACATGGGTAATTTTTACAACTCGGTAAATGTTTGCGAAAACGGTGAACTCTCACTGGGCAAGGGCGCATTCCATTTTCCTGTTTTGTTTTCTATATTAAAAATAAATTGTTACAGATATTTGGTTCGAAGATGATTATGCTCACTAAGACAACCTGAAGTGATGAATTTTGGATTCATCTAGATGGAGGGATAGTTAGAGATGGACTCATACTATGATAATCATGTATTTTAACGGCTGTGTAAGTTTTATTATGTTTTAATAAAGAATTAAATTATTATGTTATGCATGTTCTAAGTCCTGGTGCGAACCAGACAGACATCCGATGAAGACACTCCTTGTATGGGGGGTGGTGAATCTGGGGTGTCACACAAAATGTCCTTCACAAAAACACAAACGGACACCTAAAATCCCTAATTTATTATAACAAGACAAAAAAAAAAAAAAATTTCCCTTCTATTTGTCAAACAAAAGCATGATTAACCGAGGGTCGCTTTTAATCCTAGAAGATGCCGTAAGTGGGGATACTTTTGATAAAATGTTTACCAAACAATTGCAAATCAGGTATGTGAGCCAGTAATAATGCATTATTTAGAGAAATAGAAAAAAAATTTCTTTTCTCTTGGCATAATAAATCATGGATTTGAAGTGTTGCTTTGTGTATTTATGAAAGACCTTTTCGTCTTCAAAATTTTAAAAATATTACACGAGGGGAACTTTAGTTTTCCCAAGTATATAATTTTTTATGTCATTATTCGGTTTTAAATGGGTTGATTTTATAACTAAAATTCGTTTTGTAATTTACCCAAATCTCAGGGAGGAAAATTAATTTACCTACTAGTTAAGGGATACTTTTGTTATTTAAACTATCTGGGAGGGTGATTTTGTATTTTACCCAAACTGCAAGGGAGAATTGTAACTCACCCACCCATTAAGGGAGTATTTGTTATTTAATCAAATTAGAACAGTGATTTTGTAATTAGCCAACCTCAAGTGGAAAATGTAGTTTGCCCAATCCTCAAAAATCAAACTATAAATAGATATAACTAACTCCTAAGCTATTTGTTAAAACATTTTTTTTTAATAAAAAAGTAATTCCTTAAAATTTAAATTAGCCAAAGAATTCAATGGAAAAGGAAAAATAAAAGAAAGAAAAAACAAAATCTATGAGGAAAATTATAAAATAATTATTCTAGATTTTATTTTATTTTTATCACAACTGTTATATAGTTTCTAATAGTAGTATATTTTTCTTTTTCCTATTTTTTTTTTTTTTGGTTGAAGAAATTTGTTCTCCTGTTGAATTACAACAAAGATGGAGGACTCCTGAACAATTAACATAATGATCTTTTGCTGCGGGTGAAAGTAAGAAGAATCTGGAAAAAAAAAAAAAATAAATAAATAAAATTGTTTCAAGGTTTTTTTTCTAAGGGGTTGATATTTTGTTTTGTTTTGAAAACGGTTTTGGTTTTAATAGTAAATTTAATATATTTTAATCATATTTCATCATTTTCAATACAACTTTTTATAATTTAGCAAATACTTTTTACATTTTCAATACACTTTTTATATTATAAAACTATTTTTCAAAACTTATTTTCAAAATCGTTTTTAAAACCCAAAAAGAACATGCCTATATATTTTTTTTTCACATCTGATCAAGTATATATGTAAATATTATACCGAACTTTGTCAAAACTTTCTTCACAGTTCACACTGGCTTCCTCAGTCTAAGCTCCCTTTTCTCCTTTTCAAATTGGGATTAAAATTTCCCTTTACTTTGTTGTCGATACTCGATAGCAGGCTATAGAATTGCTGTTTATTTTCGACGGATTGACGAGGTAAGCAAGTGGGTTCTTTTTTGAATAATTTTTTTGGTTTTTTTTTTTTTTACGCGCAGTTTTGTAAACCCTAATGCCCTTTGTATGTTCTGAATTTCGCAATTTTGTTCTTGATTTTAAGGGAATTGTGGTTAAGGAGGAGGGGCCTAAGGTCTAATAAAATGGCTATGGCGGCTCCCAACCAGTTAAATATCAGCGAACCCCCAACTTGGGGTTCGAGGACTGTGGACTGCTTCGAGAAAATTGAGCTGATTGGTGAAGGAACTTATGGGTTAGTCTGTTCATGTGTTTGCTACCGTTATTTTTACATGTAGGCGAAATTTCATTTGAAGTGCGTCAACGTTTCCATTTTTCTTTGGTGCTAAAATTTCTGATTTGGACAATGTAGTCAATTGCTGTGAATGTTACTGGTGAGAGTGTTCCAAAATGGGGATACTGCTTGTTAAATTTGAATTTTGAGTAGAAGGTTAATTCTTTGAATGTAAAGTTTGGAGCTTGATTGCTTTAGAAGTCAGAACCCTTTAATTTCAGGATTATTAGATACTTTTTGGTGGGTGGAGATAAAAATGGGTAGTTCCTGCTTAAGTGAGGGGCGCTAACAGAGGTTGATGTAAGAAAGAAACTTTTTTTATGTTGAGATAAGCTTAGTAGTTGCAATTGACTAGTGGGAATATGTGCATTGCTTATAGAGAGGTGTGTTAGATATAGATGGATGTTTGAATCTAAGTTCCTTACTGCCTGCCTTAGAATAGATGCTAAAATAAAGAGCATGATAAATTATGTGGTGTTTGTCAGCAACTAGAAATTACCAATTGAATATGTTGGAACTTGTCAGTAAAAGAAAAAAAGGTTGAATTGGCTGGATATTGTTTTGCTACTTTAGAGGCTTAGGTTTGGTTGACTTCATGTATCCTGATTGATTATAATAGCAGAAGAATTCATTACATGGGAATTTTCTCTTTGGCATGTGAGGCTCGGGAATCCAGGATAAGTTGGAAATGGTAAGCTTATAGGTGTGCAATTAGCAAATAGGAAATGGAAGAAAGAAAATTAAGTAGGAAGCTTTGTTAACAGTTTTGGCTTGATTACTGGGAATGCTAATTGCTTTGGCCAGTAGGTATATCTTGAGGAATTTGCTGTAATGGGAAATTTGTTTAGTCATATGAATCAAGAATCATTCTATTCTATTGTTTATCATGTGAAAGTGTAAATCATTATAAGTTAACATGTGAAAGACTATTTGCTACCTCTTCACATTCCAAACTTTTTACCATTGCTCTCTGCCCTGGCCAGTCGTTTTATTATGCTACTTAGAGAATTTTGTAAGTAATTCTGCCTCCCCTGTGTTTTTTAAATTAATAGCACATAGATTAATAGATAGATTAGAAATCTCCATTTGAGTACCAGCATGGAACTGTCTGGAGAGATTACAAGTTGTAGTGCCCTAGGTAAAGACACTTAGGTAGGAGCTGGAGAATATATAAGAAGTGGAGAAAGAAAAGATAAAATGTTTTTTTTTTTCCCCGAGAGAGACAAGTGCCAGAAAACTCCTTGTTACAATATGTGATCACACCTTACATAAGGAGGTCTTCAAGTTAGCAATTAAGAACTATAACTAAGAAACTAAATAGTAACATCCTCAGCAGTGGCACCAAAATCTAGACAGGCTTGTCAAAACCCTCAAATTTAATGTAGTTTCTCTTATCTGACTACAAATAAATTTGCAGTAATTGTGATAGTAGTTTGAATCCCACATGGACTAATAATAATTTTTTGTTCAAACGCAGCAAGAAGAATTTAAGCAAGGGGATTATTGGATTAACTAACTACGAAAATAAAATTGGACAATTTATCAAAATAAAAAGTATGAATAGAAAATAAAATTGATCTTACCAACTTCTGATCCAAAGAATGAAGTTCATTCAATTGGATCATCGATCATTGATCACAAACAATTATCTTGCAATTCAAGCATTGAACTTCAAATTTATTAGGATAACCATAATAAACTGTATGTTTCCCTCAGTTATTTGACCAAACTCAGCATTCAATCAAAACTTACCATTATATGACTGATCACGATAGCGATCTATATCAAATTAGTGATATCAATACACATTATGAAAATAGTAAACCAAAATCCCAATAGTTGAGATTGCTGCAATTATTCAATTTGGTTCATTTTCTCCCTGTGTGGTTAAACATGCATAGTTTCTATTGACTCATGAACATAATCAACCTAGTTTCCACTTGTAACAATATTCATAACAGTTACAGGTCATTGATCTCATGGATATCAAGAGAGAATAATACTGAAGTAAAATTCCAAATCAATAAATATCAAACTTTTGCTAAAAGTAAAATCGAGAATCTATGAGTACTTGAATTTAGGGCAGTTCGTCCAAATTAAGAACAAAACCTCAACTGATAACTATTGAACTAAAATTCTCCTGAATTTGAGGGGAAAACTTAGCCTTTTCACGTTCTACAAAGAAGAAAAAGAAAAAAAGCTATTTATTCTTGAGTTGTGTTCTTCTTGGCTAGGATAGTTGGATATTTTTGAGCGCAACTCTCCATACTTTTTGGTAGCAAATTCAGGCATAAGGTTTCCCTTTTCTTTTTGTTGGAATGGAATTGCTTGCTGAATACTTGTGAGACATGTGCTGGCCAATTCTCTTTTACCGCCTTTTTGTTTTGTTTGCTACTTCTCATATTCTTGGAAACAAAATTCAGCTGGCTCCAATTTTCTGTTATGAACAAGAAAGTTCTGGTGATGCTCCTGTACAAAGAAAATTAAATGTGGCCCCAATTTGAGAGGAATTCTTTTTGCTTCTCTTTTTTAGATCAAGCAAGGCCTATTTTCTCCTTTTTCTTTTCACAGTTTAGGAAACAAGAAGTATTTTCCTTTTCCTTTTAGGAAAGCAGCCTTCTAGGCATATGACTTCATCATGCTATGAAATTAGAGATTTTCCAAATATCTTCTCGGTTGATGATTTCACTTCTCCTTCGGTAAAGAAATTGTAGATGTGCTAAATAAGTTAAATCAAGATCATTTATGTCCATCTCTCCAAATTTTCATCTTCTACATAGAAACATATGATAATAAACATGAAATTTGTACACACAACCAGTAACCTGTGTATGATGCAGCGGCAGCAGTCTAATTTTTTGTTTTGAATAAAGTGATGATAGTTTGATACCTGGTTCATTGATGGGGTTAATTTGATTGATCTCTCTTGGCTGAGTAGTTGCAACATACAGTTGCCGTGTTGTTTCCTTTTGTTCTTGGGGGAAAGTTCTCTGACAATGCATCATTATTAAGCAGTTTAGGCCCCACGGGTTTGGGTGTTCTTTTTTCTGATGCTGTTGTGTAGTTGTTTTTCTTTGATGCCATGCTTGGTATCTATAATGGTTCTGTGAGATTATGGTTAAGGTTTCTTGGAAGGAAGATGATTAGGTTTAGGGAAGTTTATTGTCCTCAATATGGATTCGGTGGTGAATTTTTTTAATCTTGTTTTCTGGTTTAGTTTTTCTTCTTGTGGTGAAGTTTTCTCTTTTGCCTTCTCCGATTCTTCAACTTACCTTTTCATAGCATAATGGCGAAGTTCCTTACACTTTGTAAATTTCCTACTAGATCTGCTGTTACTGGCTACTAACTGTTCTAACTTGTTGGCTTTATGCTTCTGCAGTCAAGTTTACATGGCTAAAGAAATCAGAACAGGCGAAATTGTGGCTTTGAAGAAAATACGTATGGATAATGAAAGAGAAGGGGTAAGACTTAGTTATAGTGCTTGGATTATATATGTATACACACACACACACACGCATACACATATATATCTATATATATTGGAAGGAATTGATTAAATTTCTACTCTACCTTGATCATCATTATTATTTTGCTGGAAAACTTTGTGCATCTTTCTTTGGGAATTAAGCTGGGGTTAAAACAGATGGTAGTTTGAATGCAGTCATGAGAAATTGAGGCTGGGCCCATGTCTTTCTTAGATTTCTAAGTATTCTGAGTTCCTTTTTAATTGGTTGGCATGATTTGGTTTCTGATTAATACATTTGATGTATTATTTTCTGAATTGGAGAAATTGCACTCTGAGCGCTTTACGTATAGTACTTATTTATATTAGGGCCCTTTTGTTTAACATGTGACATAGTTTGGTCCATCGTCTTTCAGTTCATCTTTCTTTTGGTCAATTATGTTGTCATCTTGGCCAGATAGAAAGAAATATATGCCATTTTGTTTCTCAGATAATGCTCAACATTCAAACAATTAAATGATCACTACTAATTTAGTTTTCGTAATGAATGAGTCAAACTGAAACATTGAAGAGTTTCCATCTGTAGAATAAAGAAGATGAGGGATATGAAATGTGTTAAAGATATGTCATGGCCTAAAGTGAAACCGGTAGAAAGCTTCTGGAGGTATTTTTAAGCACTGCATGGCCATTGTGCAAGCATTACACTGTTCTTTGATGGATCAGTAGTAAAACATTAATTTGGGAAAAAATAAATATCTTGTCATAATAATATTCTTTAAACATTTGAAGATCATTTAAACTTCATTTATGTTAATTTACATATTTGCAGTTTCCCATTACTGCCATACGGGAAATTAAAATTTTGAAGAAGCTGCACCACGAAAATGTTATTAAGTTGAAAGAGATCGTCACATCTCCAGGTAATGTTGTAGATGCTTTTCTTTTCTTTACTTATCATTTTTTGGATCTTAGGAAAAGATGTCGTGGCTTGAACCAAATAAGAGCAGTGATATTCTTAAGCTGAAGGCTAGGAAGGAAAATCTCCATTTTCTAGTAGTATACTTTCAACTTTTACTGTGTCCATCTAATGATGTTTCATCGTTTGTCCAGGTCCTGAGAGAAACGAGCATGAACAGGCGAGACCAGGCAAGTATCTTTATGGCTTTATCTATAGTTGATTTTGATGTTCAATCTTGTATCTCGTGACACATTCAGTCTGCAACATTGAGCTAGAATACTTATCTAAACCGAAGTTAAGTTAAAAAGTGGTAATTTATGTTATAGTTTGTTTGTTTGATTTGTTGGAGGTTTGCCCACTTTATTTGATGCCTCCACTATCTTTTCTTAGCACTATTATTACTGCTGCAGATGGTAACAAGTACAAAGGTGGGATATACATGGTCTTTGAATACATGGATCACGATTTGACTGGCCTTGCTGATCGTCCTGGAATGAGATTCTCTGTTCCACAAATTAAGGTAATTCTTTAAGTATAAGTGCTTGTTGAATTATCTGTTATTTGGAGTATAAGGCGATTATAAGTAGATCTAAGGTACATGGTTTTCACTCATTTACATCCTCCAGTGCTATATGAGACAGCTCTTGACTGGACTTCACTACTGTCATGTAAATCAAGTACTTCACCGTGATATCAAAGGTTTAGTTCAAAATAACTTTTGCTCTTTGGTTGATCCTGCTGTCTACATGTATTAACTTGTCTATGCTTTGTTGTTTCTGTAGGTTCTAATCTTTTGATAGATAACAATGGAAATCTGAAGCTTGCTGATTTTGGTCTAGCTCGGTCTTTCTCAAATGATCACAATGGAAATCTCACAAATCGTGTAATTACATTATGGTACAGGTAAGCTTGTCATTATTTTTATGATTCCTCTTTGAACAATAATATACGGGCCTTAGTTTTGGGGGTTTCCTTGAGTAGTATTTGGGGGTTTCCTTGAGTAGTAGACATTTAATATCATGAAAATAAATTGGCCAGACCACCAGAATTGCTGCTTGGAGCCACCAAGTATGGTCCGGCTGTAGATATGTGGTCTGTTGGTTGTATCTTTGCTGAGCTTCTACACGGGAAGCCAATATTTCCTGGGAAGGATGAGGTAGCTGATGTTTTCTGTTGGTTAAATGTATAAAAACTCATACGAAGGTTGTGATCATGGAAGTTTTATGGTGGTCTGATTAGCATGCTTTCATTCTAATCTCTTTTGGACTGTAGAGAAATTTCAATGGTAGTTAAGCTAATATGTAAACTATGCAGAAATGAACATATACCAGTGTTGGCATTGTGATGTACTGTTGTGCATAGCTTTCTCTTTAACTGTATAGAAATAACTTCTTTGTATTGAAATAACTGAAGTAACTCGTGGCCAAAAGAAATATTTTAATGTCCATAATTGGTAGCACATGGGGCCAATGTTTAGCAAAGGATCATATTGGTAGAGTTTCTATTTGCCAAGTTGACCTTCTGTTCATTTTTAGACATTTTTCAAGTATGTGTTCTATATGATGGAATAGTGAAGTGTGACCTATTGAAACATTTGACTATTTTGTTTGAAATAGTTCATGTAGAACTGTGCAACAAGTATGGCGTTTAAATGATTGTTTCTTTGTCTTATTATGTCCAACAAGGTGACTGAGAACTTCTGGTTGTGATTTTTCTGTTACATGTTCTCTCATTCTTCCTTCTCTGTTCCTCAGCCCTCAGGAAACATGTCCATAAAGGAAAACAAAAGAAAATGAAAAAAGGAGAAAAACCAATGAATGACCTATGTTCTGGTCCAACGTCACTGTTTCTCTCCAGACGTGCACTATATGATGGTTAATAATAATGTTTCATATACGGCTGGACTATGCTAAGAGCCTGTAATCTGCTCTGCCAGAATGTTACACAAACAGCCTTTTGCATTAGGAAACATAAAAATATGTACAAGTAGTGATGTTTGCCTAGCGATTTGTCTTTGCTATTTCCATCTAAGTGGGAAATTCTTTAGAGTGTTCTGAAAATATGAGTCTTCATATGTTCACTTAGTTCTTATTGCTCATTTATTTTTGGAAACTGTTTTTTTGTTGTTCATTTATTTTGGGGAACTGATGCTAATTGCATCCCGATTTCTACATCTATGTTTTCTCTCTCTAATAAGGGTTTTTCATTTTCAGCCAGAGCAATTGAACAAGATCTTTGAGCTATGTGGATCTCCTGATGAGAAAAATTGGCCTGATGTGTCAAAGATTCCATGGTACAACAACTTCAAACCCTCAAGACCTTTGAAAAGACGTCTGAGGGAAGTTTTTAGACAGTAAGTTTATGTTGTTTTTGTTCATGTTGGAAATTTCGTGATTTGATGACATCTCTATCTTGATGTTCATTCTTTGATTGTCTATCATGGACAGCTTTGACAGACATGCTTTGGAGTTGCTTGATAGGATGTTAACTCTTGATCCATCTCAGGTATCAAACTCTTTTCATGATTTGTCAGTAGCTTGACAGTGATTCAGAATTGTGTTATGACCTGAAAAGTCTTAAAATCTATAAATCTGCTGTAATGTTAATCCTCTAACCCAGTGATGTCCCTCAAGGTTGGTAGAACCTATGTAATGAACAAAATCAGTAATGGTTTAGAACCAAACTTATTCGGTTTACTGGTGCAAATACTGCTGATTGCTTATTTTGCATTAATACCTCTGTTTCTCAGAGAATATCTGCCAAGGATGCACTTGATGCTGAGTATTTTTGGACTGACCCATTACCCTGTGATCCCAGGAGGTTTTGTTACTGAGCCTTCTCTGCTCTCTGAAATTACTAATTGGTTTAAATCTTTTGTTTACACTGAGATCTATATGTATTTTCCTTGCTCAGTTTGCCAAAATATGAATCTTCGCATGAGTTTCAAACGAAGAAAAAGCGTCAGCAGCAGCGTCAACATGAAGAAACTGCAAAACGCCAGAAATTGCAGCATCAACAACAGCATAATCGCCTCCCCCCTCATCAGCAGTCAGGGCAAGGACATACTCAGATGCGGCCTGGACCAAACCCAGGAGTGCATGGATCTCAAAACCAGGTGGGTGCAGGCCCTAGTCATCATTATTCAAAGCCACGAGGACCTTCAGGTGGGCCTGGTAGATATCCTCAGGCTGGAAATCCATCTGGTGGATACAGCCATCAAAATCGTGGCCAAGGTGGCGGAAATTATGCCAATGGCCCATATCCACCCCAAGGAAGGGGTGCACCATATGGTTCTAGTGGGATTCCAGCTGCTGGTCCCCGGGGAGGTGGCGGTAGTGGTTATGGAGCTGGTGGGCCAAACTATCCTCATGGAGGTCAATATGGTGCTTCTGGCACAGGACGTGGCTCGAATATGGTATCTGGAAACCGTAATCAACAGTACAATTGGCAGCAGTGATTTAATTGCGTCCAAATGGCGATTTTGTGATCGCCATGAATAGTGCTTTTGAGTGATTTTTCTTCTAGAGGAGAATAAGCACAAAATAGAGCCATTTGCAAGCCCTAATTTAAGGGGGAAAAAGATGAAAAAGAAACCACTGGATCTTATTGCGGAACCATGAATTGTGGTACTTCTATGTTTTCTTGGTCGGCAATTATGTGTGAACCCCAACATGATGATGGATGATGAGACAATTTTCTATAGCATTTAGGTGAATATAAATTAGCGTCGTGTGTGGAAATACAGATCTGAAGTAAGTCTATGGAAGTATATGAAATGCAACTGCAGATTTTCCATGGGTTTTATTTCTGTGTATCATGCCACTAGCAAGTATGCTTCTGCAGCCAATGGGATATCATTCCCTTATTTTGCATTAACTGTCTGTTCTGTTTTGATGCAGTTGCAGCAGTTTTAGTGAGTTTACTTCAATCATAACTCAGTCTCTTCTCCTACAATGAATGTCCCATATATATTTTTCTTTACAATTAATAATATATATGATTTATACTATTTCACTTTTTTTTTTTTAATATAAAATTCTCTCTCAATCTTTCATTTCTTTTACTTATTCGTCAAATACAATAAATGGTTGTATATCACAGAAATAGCAATTAATATATATATATATATATATATATGTAATATATTAAATAATTTAATATGTTAACACACTAAAGGTAGAAAACTAAGAGTACTAATAGTTCAATATTTTGCATTAGAATATTTCTTTTGCAAATGCTCAATGAGTGTTTTACGAAACACAATATAAACAACTTTATCTTTGATTTGTCTATGTTGAAGGAGGGGGAAAAAAAAAAAAAAAAAAAAAATAGAGAGGTTTTCACCAAGTATTTCATCCCCAACTATTTCAATTGTCAGAGTAGGGGCATTCACATCTTCGATAATTATGCGTTAAGATTACGTTCATTCTTTATCATTATTGTGTATTATAATGCACACAGTCATGGTATTGTGCAACACTTGTTTTTGCCCAAAATCGGAATGGTCTTACCACAATTGTAAAATGTAATTGTAGAACTCCCGAGGCATACTCAACATCTTTATACAAGCCTGGCAAAATACTTTACTTTGAAGGATGCCAATGCTAACAAATTTTTTTATTCTAAAGGTGGAGTGTTTGTTGGAAAAAAAAATTATATTTGTGCCAATAAACTATAATTTGACGATAATTCATTAATTTTCCTTCCTACAAATAAACACGAGTCAGGAAAATAATAAATCTTCATAAATTCATAGGAAAATTCATATATATATATATATATATATATATATGATGGTGTAGTGGTTACATAACTTTCAAAACATAAATCTGTTTACATATCACACATAAATTCAATGCATAAGGTGTGGTCAATAATTTTAATTTGAAAATATGTCAGTAACCACTCACAAAAAATTATTCTGTAATTAAGGTGAGCAGAATTTATGCATGACTCATAACTGGGTTCTAAAACGAGAGTTTATAAAAGTAAACATACACATCGACTGAACGATAATTCATACTGATTCGTGCACATTTAATGAAGTTAATTGTAAGATAAGAACCCATATTACAAGTAATGTTATGAGTAAGCATGAAGTTAACAACAATTTTTTCTTCATACACGAGCATAAAGATTTAAAAGAAATATGATAAAGAAGGTAATCTGCAGCGATTAAAATTTGAATAAGTATTAAAATCACACATCAATTTAATCAGTAAGATGTATATTTGTTCTATTTACTTGATTGCGTCTTGTTCTGTTTTTTGGCATAATAGACTAAGGGCATGTTTGATAACATCACTTAATGTTTAAAATTATTTGGTTAAGAGATGATGATTTTTTGTGTGTTTAATAACAAAAATTCAATCATCTTAATCGTTTAAATACTATTTATTTCCTTTAGAAAAATTTAAGCGGAAAAACTCTTAATGTTCCACGTAACAATTCTTTAATAATTCATATTTGATTTCCGAAACTACCCCATTTATTTTATTCATATTAATTTAACTATAACTATTATTTTATTTTTTTCTTCATTAGCATACCACATATTTTAAACTTTTCATCATAATATTTTCAAATAAAATTTAATTTATTGTTTATTATTATTTTGGTATTAAAATTTTATTTAATAAATTATGTCATTTGCCTATATTTATAAATCTCATTCATAAAATATGTTTCATATAATTTTATAAATTATATACGAGTTTTATTGTAGAATATTTAATTTCTTTAAGACTACAACAATGATTCATTTTTCATTTTTAGGGTTTTAATAAATTGTAATAATTTCTTTTTGTATTTTACTCATTCAATTTAATGTGTTTTATCTTATTTTGTTTCCTTATATTTTTCATTAATCATAATTATGTTTTATTATAAAATTTGATATTTCGTCTTTATAAATATAAAAATTCAACGTAAGGGTAAAGTGATACATTGTCAAGATTTTAGCAATAAGATCAGTATATTTATCAAACAAAATCGAGTAATTAAGCATTTTGATTCAGAGGTTCGGAAAATATATTTCAGCATTAAGATGTTAACTGCTTAATCAATTCAGCATTATGATTTTAGTATTAAACATTCAGATATAAGCATTAATTTTTTATCAAACGGGCCCTAAAGTATGTTTGAAATCCCCAATAACAACCTAATTAACAACCTGAGGGGAGGGATTAATCAGGTTGTATAAAAATTTAAAAAAACTTTTTAAGTGATTTAAAAATTCCCTTTTCAAGCAACCTGGATGAAAACAAGTGTGGCATATAGTGTGATTTGTCTAGCAATTAGTAATACAATTTAAAGCACAAGAATTTATAGTGGTTCGAATTCTCCTTAAATCATAATTCACTATCTTGAATTACTTAAATGTGTAATTCAAACCCTCACACTTACTTAAGATCAATCCCTGATCTTAACGCTTTTTACAACAAACCTAATTTGACTATAAACTAGGAATTTTCCAATTGCCTAAAACTCGGATTTCAATGTTTACCCTGATTCACATTTGGATTTACAGCGTACTCAAGGTTTCCCTATCTTCAACCTCCCCCTTTCACCTTGACTATTCTCAAAAGTTTAGGGTTTCTTCACAACTTGTTAAAAAATGATTTGGCTAAAAAATAAGTTAGGCCTGACAATCTCTGACACGACACAAAAATACGACACGATATAAGCGGGTAAGGGTTGAGTCTTAGCGGGTTCGTGGATTATATGGGTTGACCTGAATGACACGAATAATTAACCGAGTACGGTTAAGGTTGAGAAAATCGACACGTGAACTTACCAACCCGAACCCGACACGGGAAATTTATACTATAACACGAAAACACGACACGAACACGAAATGTTTACGGGTCAAATGGGTCAATACGAGTAGTTAAACGGGTAAGGTTAGGGTTGATGGGTGTCGACATGGGAACACGCCAACTCAAATCCGATAACCCAGATACGATACGAATTGCCACCCCTAAGATAAGTGAACTACAATTAAGTGCAAATACAAGAGGCGGACTCTGAGGTCTCTTTATGAATTATAAACTCAATTCACTATTTTTCTTGACTTTTGAAGGCTTGGATGATGTATATATGATAACACTTCAATTTTACATTCTTAGTATTTATTTGGAGTTGCAGTATTTATAGCTGCTCCAAAATCAACCTCTAACGATTACAATCGGCTAGTAGACATTAGGCAAGTGTCGAGTCGACTCGCAACTATCACATTTGGTCTTGAAATGTGTCTTACAGAAACATTAATTATATCGAGCCACCTTGCGATTTGATAACTCAATCAACACCTGGGTTGCTATTCTCAACTTGCAAGTTGCAACTCTCTGTTTTATACCTTAGCTGAATTCTTTCAATTATTCTCCGTTTGGGCTTGCGGGTCGACATCTCCTTCGACACCGAAACAATTAATTTTACAATTCTTCTTGAAAATTTTCTTCCTTCTGAACTTTCTTTTTTTGGACTTCCAATTCGGCTTGTGAGTCGACACCTAAGTAGACAATCTTCTAAAGCTTTGCCAAAACTTATTTCACATTCAAACATTAATTAGATTATTTATTTGTTCTTTTAATGATCAAAACAAGTTAGATTGAAACACATATGTAACAATTTCTCAATTTTTAATGATGACAAAATTAATAAATAAATTTCAAGAAATAAGGTTTAAAAACTTAAAAATTATGATCAATCAAAGTTCATTTAAATTAAGAACATGAGTATTCTACTTTTTCACTAAAAAGTGTAGTAGGACTTATTTTTCAAGTTATTAAACATTTATTTTTAAAATCATTTAAAAAAAAGGATATTAAGACTTTTTAGGTCATAACACAATTCTGAAATTTATTAACAAAAGGAGTGTTAAATTTTTGCAAAAATTTTGACATAGTTTCCTCTATTTTTACACATGAACCACCTGCAAGAAAACATTTTAAACAGTCTAAAAATTATCATTATCAACGAAAATGCATTTTATCATTCAAATGGTTTCCATGTTCTTTCCTGAAAGTTTGATTTTTGGTTTGGGTTTAGATTTTGGAAATAGTTTTATAATGTAAAAACTGTATTAGAAATGTAAAAATGTAAAAGTAAATAGTAAAAAGTTGTATTGGAAATGATGAAAGTTGATAATAATCTATTAAATTTATTGTTGAAACCGAAACCAAAACGTAAAGAACAGGCCCTATATAAAAAGCCATTCATCTAAAATGCAATCAACAATCAATCATTAAAACATAAGATCAAAGTAAAATCAACATCTATCAAAAAAGATAAAATCATAATACCAAATATAAAATGCCCTGCAAGATATATCCAACAAAAATATAAAAGTATATGGGCATGTTCTTTAAGTTTTTGTTTTGGTTTCAAGAGTAAATTTAATATATTATAATCAGTTTTTATCATTTTTAATACAACTTTTTACTATTCAGCTATACCTTTTTACATTTCTAATACACTTTTTATATTATAAAATTATTTTTCCAAAATCAAAACTCAAACATTCCAAAAAGAACAGGCCATAATCAAGGCATTCATAAAAATATAAATGTAGCCTAAAAGGCTATGGAATAGTTTCATCATCAAAGTCATGATCTCCAAAGACCCCATCCTCTTCATGAGTCTCCTCATCTCCATAAGGCTCATCATTTCCATGAGTTTTCCCGCCTCCATTATCATCATCCTCACTCATAAAAGAGTGTGCACTCACGATTTCTTCATCTTTATCACTCTCATTGATCTCATGAACTCGGCTTGGACCGGCTTCATTATCATGTTTCCTTTTAATGCTCATTTCCACCGTAGAACGATTGTAGTACTCTTTTCTTTGTTCCTCAAATTAGGGAAGATCATTATTCTCAAGGAGATCGGAGATAGACTATTCCATTATGTCATTATTCTAGCTCATAGCATTGCTCTCCTTTCCTATCAACTCTTGCTCTTCCTTTATCTCTTTTTGTTCTTCGACCAAGTAGCCTACCATTGAGATCAATCTTTCCAAAAAATTGTGGGTGCTCTTCTTCTTTGACTTTTTACGCAGGCCATCACTACAACCTCTACTTGCTTGCCCTTCAAGAGTCTCATTTTCACTTTGTAGACTTAGCTCTTCTTCCAATTCCTCTTTTCCTACCTTTTTCTTGCCCTTTACCTTGTTCATATCTTTCCATTTTCCAAGGGAATTGTTGAACCTCAAATTCGTAGGAGCGAAATCATTGAGGTCATATAGATTTGTTGAAATGGGAGGTGACAAACTTTTGATTTTCTTTTGATGGAAAATCCTACCAATCAAATTTCAATAGGGCAGGTGCGTCCGAGCAATTTTGGCAGCAGTGGGCATATGCCTCAAAATAGCATTACCCAAACTAAATAAAATCGTCTCAACCAAAAAGTAAAAGATTTTGCGATGATCATTTCGGAAGGATGTCCTCCAGACAACAAGACATAAACAACCAATTCATAGACTAATCTCAATTCCAGATCAAGGTTGTAAATTTTGTACTGCCTAGCTTACAACTTATTATTGGTGTAATTGAAATATTTTCTACACATTTCATGCATATCAATGCGAAAGCCCCCAGGGTCAGGCCATTTTGGTGTATCATAGGCTAGATCCCTTTTATTTATGTGATGAAACCCCAACAAAGCCTGCAACTACCCATGACTTAACACTATCTTTGTCATTTACTCTAGTAATATAGTCATATTTCAGATGCAATCTATTCTTCTTATCATCTTGATATGAATCTTAAAATTTGCACAGAATTGACGGAGTTCATCCATATGAATATCAAACTTAAGAGAATATAGCTTCAAAAAGCTTTGGAAATAAAAATATGACTCAATATATATTTTATAAATGGAGCTCCTTAGCATGAATGGAGGATTTGATGTACTTACATTCGAGAGAAGTCAAATTTTTATCTCCGTAGCTATATATAGTAGCTCTTATATCTCTTTTCAAACAACTTTGTTTCATCTAATTCCATTGCCGAATGGTTGGTCTTACCCTCAGGACTCGTACCTCCTCCATGACTTCTTCCAATTTTTTTTAGAATTTTTCTTCGAAAGTCTAGGAAAAAATTAAGGGCAGTGGTGGAATCCCACCACCACACCCCAAACCCTTCTCCCCTGATTTTGTTTTTCCTAATATGGCATTAGACACATCTAGTCCAAAATTTTTGGACCAAATGATCTAAATCTCATTTGGTGGGGGCTATGCTGAGGAAGAAAGATAATCCATAGTAAGCGATGCATAGAAAGAAAAAGAAATGGAAAGTAACTGTAGGTTTAAGAAAGGAAAATCTGAAAAATAAATTTGTTAAAGATTAAAGAAAAGAAGGCAAAAGAAAATAAGAGGAAACTAAAACATAATAAAAAGCAAGGAAAAGCAGATGTTCTTAAAAATAAAAGTAGAGAGACATTTGAAGTATTTAAAGATGAAAATGAAAAACAAAAAATGGATTTGAACTGAAGTTGAATTATATGATTAAAACATTATTGATTTTGTAAGGGTAAAAATGGAAATTTTCATAACAATGCAGTTAATTTTAATATTTTTCCAATGTTATCAGGTTCGGACTCGACACTAAACCGACAAGGTTAAGGGTTTGGACTACCCGGTTAACCCGGGGGTCAAACTAGATGACGTCATATATATTTTTTCAAAAATATCCTATTAATTTTTTTCAATTTTAACAATTAAAATATGTTTTCTTCACAACAATTATATATGTTTTTGAATTTTACGACTAATTTAAACATTAAAATTCATTACCATAAAATAAAAACAAAAGAAAAATGTTTATTTTCAAAAAAAAATAAAATTATAGTACTATATTTTTCCTAGAAAAAGATAAAATTTGATGTAAAAAATAAACTTTAAATAGAAAGCCCCAAAAAAAGAATCTGTTAAACTTGTTGTGAACCTTCCCGACGGCAGCTTCTGTGCACATCCGGTGTGGATTTCAGACTCAAAAAGCTTTGGCAGAATGAGTAATACATCATTTGATAAACTTGTTATTAGTCATAAAAATGGATGCTACAATCGATTCCAGTTCATCTGTATCCACGGAAACTACCATAATAGGGGTTATCTACAATGGTGGTGTTGTTCTCGGTGCTGATTCTCGAACCAACATAGGCATGTATGTGGCGAATAGATTCTTTGATAACATCTCTCAATTGATCGACAATGCCTGTTTGTGCCGCTCTGGATCGGCGACAAATACCCAAAATGTTTAAGACTATGTTGCCACTTTCTCGATCAACACACGATACAACTTGGCCAACCTGCAACCGTCAAAGCTGCTGCAAACCTTGTTAGATATTTAGCTTACAATAACTGTTGAAGATTCTTTTAGTTTATAGTATAATGTTAAGTCCATGATTTGGGTAAAAATCAGGCTGTGCTACAAGGCGTGCCAATCGCACAGGTGGCCGAAGCTGGCTGAATGCAAGCAGTGGTTTTGTTTAAGAAGTGCGACACTTGGTGCGACTGGCATGACCTCCAGTACGTTGTTTCCATCCTTCACAGAATTGGAAGCAACATCCTAGAGGTCGTGCGACACAACTGCGAGTTATACATATAATGTACTGGGGTCAAACCAGATGACGCGTATATATAATATAATTAATATACTATTAATTTTTTCAATTTTGACAATTAAAATATATTTTGTTTACAATATTATATCTTTTTTTGAATAATTTTTTGACTAATTTAAACATTAAAATTCATTACTATAAAATAAAAACAAAAGAAAGAACCCAATAAAATAAATAAATATTGGTTATTTTCAAAAATATATAAATTATAGTACGATATTTTTACTAGAAAAAAGATAAAATTAGATGTAAAAAAATTAAACGTTAAATAGAAAGCCCAAAAAGAATATGTTAAACTCGCTGTGAGCCTTCCCCGGTGGCAACTTCTGTGCACATCCGGTGTGGATTTTAGCCTCAAAAAGCTTCAACAGAAGTGAGTAGTACAACATTTGATAAACTTGTCATTAGTCATAAATATGAATGCTACCCTCGATTCCAGTTCATCTGTATCCACAGGAACTGCCATAATTGGGGTTATCACAAGGGTGGCGTTGTTCTCAGCGCTATTTCTCGAACCAACATAGGTATGTATGTGGCGAATAGATCTTCTCATAACATTGCTCAGTTGACCAACAATGTCTATTTTTATCGCTCTAGATCGGCTGCAAATACCCAAAATGTTTAAGACTATGTTCACCACTTTCTTGATCAAACACACGATAAAACTTAGCCAACCTGCAACTGTCAAAGTTGCTGCAAACCTTGTTAGATGTGTAGCTTATAATAACTATTGAAAATTCTTGTAGTTTATGGTATAATGTTAAGCCCAGGTTTTGGGTAAAAATCAGGCTGTGTGACATAGCGTGTTAGTTACACAGGTGGCCGAAGCTTGCTGAATGCAAGCAGAAGTTTTGTTCAAGGCGTGCGACTATCATGTCGTGTCGCACGAACTCCAATACGTTGCTTCCAATTCTGTGAAAGCAAATTGTGTCATGCGATGCTTCGTGTGATTCGCAAGGTACATGGCACATACTGCAGAAACAAAACTGAAAGATGTGACTGCTTATTTCTTCTGAAATATGCTTCTTTTGGTTGAAGTGTTGCATTCAAACAAATGAATGCATAGTTGTATCCATTCAAAGACTGGTCATACCCCAAGTTTGCAATCTTTCAACTCTATAAATAAAGGATGAAAGGCCAAGAATCAAATTAACTTTTCCATATTATTTCTTATCTAAACAATCAAGAAGTGTCTACTTTGTTATTTACAAAAAATCTATTGTATGCTGTAAGTGATATTACCATATACATGGTTAGACATATAGTGAAGGCATTAAACACTTTAAGGAAAATGATTATACACACCTTAGATTTCTTTGTAACTTGTTACAAGTCTCTCTTTATTTCTTAGTGAAATTCGTATAGAATTTCTTTCTACTTTATGTTCATTTCTTTTTCTAAGTCTTGAAGAACCCCTAAAATTCTTAAATCTTAAAGAGATTAATCTGCATTCTTCATGAAAATGACTCAAGAATCAACCATGAAGTTCATGAATGAAAATTTCGTGAAATTGGACAAACCCGACGAAATGGGAGAAGTATCAAGAAGATAAAATCTGGTGCATTGTCACAGGAATATATCACTCAAAATCAAGAGAAATAAAAGCTCTTATTTCCTTGATTTTTATTTAATGAAAATTCTTCTTCTATGAACCAAATTCATCTTCAAGTGATGATTTCTTAAACTAAAGTGTTTAGAATATCCAAGATGGTATTATGATATTTCACATAATAGAAAGTGTAAATGATCATACAATGAATTTGGTTAAAAAATGAATGAAAGAAAAATTTAGAAAATGTCATTTCTAGTGACAAGAAGAAAATAATTGAGTTGTTACAATTTTTAAGTAAAAAGCCAATTAAAGGCTGAATTCATATACAACAAGAAGCAAAAGGTGAAAATTCTCCATAGTGCTAATTTTGTTGAAATAAATGGTAAATTGTAACATGAAATGAAATAGATCAAAATACTTTAAGTGTATTTGGTTTGATCATTAGTACTCAAATTATTGAGTTGTATTAGAATTTTACCAATTCTATAATCTTGTCTATAATGAAAGCATTTGTATTATCAAGTAATGATAATTATGGATGAGTGAAATGCATAAATTAGTACGAACCTTTGCCTGAGTGCGATAAATATCACAAACATTTTAAAATAACTTTCTTTTAACACAAACCTTTCGAAAACGTGACAAAACTTAGCATTCCGTCAAGTAGCTCCGTTAGATGCTTAACAGAAGGCTTTTTTTGAGGGCAAAATTGTCCTAATTCCTTTTTCTTTGTCTTATATTTGCATTACTTTACTCTTTTTACAAAACAAACCCTAAATCTTTCATATTTTTTACATATTTGCCACAATCTTTCATTATTTTCACATATTTGTCCAATCTAATAAATTTATTTATATTTTAATTATATTTATGTATTTTTTAATTTCTTTTAAATATTTATAAATTTAATTTTTCTCTTTCTTGCTTTCTTTAAATTAATTAAATTTTAATTACTGTTTTCCTTTCCTTAAATGTTATCCTACTTTCTCTTTTATAAATCTTAAATTTTTTCATATCTTAATTATTGTTTTCCTTTTCTCTTAGAAATCATAAATTTTTTTATAATTTTTCCATATTTTATTCATTTCCTTAACTGTAGCTCTTAATTACTACTTTCCTTTAATTCTTTTTCTCTTAATGATTGTTTTCCCTTTTTTACCCTATTTTATTCATTTCCTTTATTGTAATATGCATAATCACCACCACCATTGCCTCCCACAGTACCATTACACCATTGTCAAACTTTCCACCATCGCCACTAATAAGACCAAAACAGATCGAACTACATTGACACAATCAATGTCCCACCAAAAAAAAAAAAAAAAAACCAGATAAAGGGACAATCAAATTAAACATTTCATTACAATCTCTCAAAGAAATAAAATTTTATAACAGATCCAAGATTACATTAAAACCAAAAATACCAAATTTGCAGTCAACCACCATTGTTGCAACTCCAAAAAGAAAGAAAAAAAGGAAAGGCCAACAAAATTTTAACCCACAAAGATGGAAGTTTCAAGATAAGAAAATCCATAGATCCGTCGCCCACATCACTATCATCACCATGGATCCATCGACGTAACTGTTGTTGCAACTCAAAAAAAAAAAAAAAAACCAAAATAACCTTAACCCAATAAAATGGAAATTTCAAAATAAAAATAAACCCCCCCCCCCCCCCCCCAAGATCCATCGCCATCACCACCATAGTCGCTGCAGATCCGTCAAATCACCACCACAGATCCGTCCTCGCCGTCATCTCCAAATGGAATATCTGCTCAAGATTTGGTATGAGTTTGGTGTCGGGTGAGATCGAGTGTGTACTGTGGTGTTGCTATGTGCAATTGTGGTGAAGGCAGCGTCCATGTGTGTGATGGTGATGGGGTAGTGGTGTGTGTCCGATGGTGGAGTGTGTGGTGGTGACGGGTGTGGTTGTGTGTGCAATTGTTTGGATTGTGCTATGGTGGTGGGGTGATATTGTGTGCGATTGGAGGGGAGGTGGGAGAGATAGGTAATGGAGGGGGGAGGGGAGAGTGATCGTGATGGAGGGGAAGATGAGGGGAGAGAATTGGGATGGTGAGTGTTGCGGATGAAAGTTAGTGTGAGAGATAGATTGATTTAGGGTTAATTATTAATGGAAGTAATGAACAGTAAAAGAAAGTAAAAAAAAGTATTAAAGTAAAAGAAAATAGCAAAATTAAGCTCCTGTCTATTAAATATTACAGAGATTTCGAAGGTTACGGATATCGAAAAAACATAGAGGGATTATTCAAGGTTTTTAAACCATAGGGAGGTGTTTAATAACTTTCATAAACCATATGGGGGTTTTTGAGGAATTTGCCCTAAATTTTAAAACTAATTACTATTTTATTAATATTATTATAAAGTAAATTTATTTTTGGTCAAAAATGTAAAAAATTGAAAGATTGGGAGTTCGTTTGGTAATAAAAGTAAAATAAGGGAAATATAACACAAATGAATAGGAAATGGATTATTTTGCCCTCAAAAAGTTATTTCCGTTTGTGGGTTAATAGAATCCTTGATGGAATGCTAAGTTTTGTCACGTTTTCGAAAGGTTTGTGTTAAAAAAAGCTATTTCAAAATGTTTGTGGTATTTATCCTACTCAGGCAAAGGTTCGTGCTAATTTATTCATTTCACTCTTATGGATTGAAATTGTCTTGTTCAACCATAGCATGACTAGTGATTCATATGTTTGTATATTAAACTTTCATTCACTAGATGATTATTGTTATGTTTACTGAAGTGTGAAACATGCATCTAATTGAAAGTTTGAACAAACAAGATTCATAATTTGTTTATGAAATCTTGTAAGTAATAAAGTACGAACAAAGACAAAAAATGTTGTTGTTTGATCATTGATACTATATGTAATTGAACAATTTTCTGCATTCATAAGTGCTATATTCTTGTTTAGAATAAATGTATTTATAATATATTGTTTGTGATAATTTAGTTAAATTATTTAGTACTAATTCTGTAAAATGAATCTTGTTCAAATTTTAACAAATTTAGTTTGCTGGATATGTTATTATAAATAAAGTGATGTAACACTATTTATTTATATAATGTGTACTACTACTTGATTGAGAATTGGATTAGATTAAACTAATGTTAATGTGTTTGTTAGTAATGCATTGTTAGAACTTTGAAGTTGTATTTGATGACTGTAAAACTCAAAGTATGTGCAATATACATATTTAACAAAGTAGTCATGTTAATCATGAAGTTCTGATTTGCCTAAGAAATTGTGGTTCTCTATGTCCAAAATAGGATTCCTTCAAAAATGACTAGTGTCTCCTTATGAGATTTGGATGGGCAGAAAAATCAAACCTTTATTACTTGAAGGTTTGGGGCTGCATTGCATAATAAGTTAGAACCTAGAGCACTAAAATGTGTGTTCATAGGGTATGTTGGAAATTCCAAATCTTACAGGTTAGTTGAGATTGATTACAATGTAATTGGGGCGTCAAGGGAAGTTGAGTTCTTAGAAGATAATTTTCTAAAGAAATCAAAAGAGAATGATGTTCCATCACAAGAATTTAGTTCTTCCAAAAAATGCAACAATCCTATTTGACTATTCAATTGAACATAGAACAGTCAAAGGCAAAGGAATGAGATACACTACCTTCTGATTTTATTCTCTCTCAATCTATTATTTTCCTAGTTGATGGAAGTAATGGATACTCTACTTAATAAAATTTCTATTTTTTAAAGGATAGAGTGTGATCCAAAAATATACAGTGAGACAATGAAATCAAAAGTTGCAACATTTTGGAAAGAAGTTATAAATAATAAAATGGATTCAATATTATCTAATAATACTTAAATCCTAGTTGATTTACCAAAAATTTCAAAATCAATTGGTTGCAAGTGAATTTTTCGAAGGAAGCAAGCAATAGATGAAACTGTTTTGGGTGAATTGAAATTTTGGTTACATTACTTTACAAAAGTTCACGTAGTCACCATGCTATTTTAATTGTTTTTGCACTAATCATACTTTTATTTTGTATTTATTTAGTCACTTTGTTAAGTTGATCCGTTAAGTGGCTAACGAAGCAATTTTTTCAAGGACATTTTCGTCAAAAAGTTCCAAACCTATGGGTGTCCAAGAATAAATATCGCTAAAACTAAATATTAGATTTACTCTATCATTAGTGACAACTATAATTGTCACTAAAAGATATTAAAAAAAAAATCCCCTAACCCCTTTTCAACCGCACTCCAATATTAATTATCATCACGAATTCACGATGCTTTGTCTCTGCATCCAATTTCTAACACTGAAAATCACCTCTAACTTGTTGAACCTAAAGAATTACAACCCACAAAAAATCAAGCAGAACTCGATCGAAGCCTCGAATCAATTTGTGTTGTAATCCAAACAAAGAATCCAATCTACAAATATATGAACTGCATTCAAATCAAGAAAGAAACAAAAAGCTTTAGCTTTGACAAATTTGCTTTGAATCAAACACGAAGCAAAACTAAGAACCAGAGGCGATTTTACTATTTCTCGAGTCATTTTTTTTTCGTTCAGATTCTGCAGTTAATTGGGTTTTTTGATCTTATTCGTCAAAATTCTTGATAAAAATGATGACGACGTTCCCTTTCGATTCTTTGCACCCGCATTCGTTAGCGAGCTTTCCTCTTCCTTAAACGGGTGAACAAGAACGGTAATCCAACTGATCTAGATCTCCGGAATGCCGGCTCCTTGTCAATCAGGCTGGATACGTAGCCTCCACTTCCAGCGTTGCGGGAGGAGGAAGCAGAGGATAAGAAGGAAAACGAAGACGAAGACGAGGAGGAGGAGGCGGATGACGACGGCGACGAGGAGGAGGAAGCGGATGACGACGGCGACGAGGCGGACGTAATTAGCGTAGTCCGGGCAGACGTGACAACGGTCCCTCTGTGATGATGAGTCACTGTTCTAATGAAAGCTTTCCACAAATCATCTTGTAGCAACTGAGGGGAATTAGGGAGAATTTTTGGGAATTTTCAGCCCCTCTCATTTGGGGCTGATGATTCGCTTTAGGATGAGGGAGAATTAGAGGAAATTGGGAATTTTACCTTCAATTGTCGTTGATGCTAGTTCAACAGATGTGGGTGGTGTGGTTGAGGAAATTTTGGGAAAGGCTAGGAATTTGCCAGAAAATGTAACTTTAGGTGAGATTCTGAAGGAAGAGTGGATGCAAAAGAATGCGTGTAGGTTTTGGGTTGAGAGGTAAGGCTCCGTTCTTTTCCATTTATTTTCATTTTCATGAAAATCAAGTTCGTTTCCATTTATACAAAGAAACAACTCCATTTAAATTCAAATTTTAAAATTTAAATTTTCCTTTATATTTCTACTCACATTTTTTAAAAACTAACATAATCATTACACTTTTTTTTCTCTCTCTCTTACACAATTTCCTATAAAAAACTCCCTGCAAATTTTTTTTTTTTCCCAAACCAAAATATTTCCCAAGTTTGTCCCTAAAAGAACAAAGCCTAAGTGTTTAATTAATAAAAGAGAGGGGAAAAGTGTGAAACCTTATAACACATGGGGTTAGAAGTAATTAAATCGAAAAGGTGGAAAGGGTAGAGTGGAGTTGTTTTGACAAAAATGCCCTTAAGAAAATTGATCCGTTAGCCATTTAATGGAATAACTTAACAGAGTAACTAAAAAAAATCCAAAAGTAAATGTATGATGACTACGAAAACAATTAAAATAGTATAGTAACCAAAACATGAACTTTTGCAAAGTAAGGTGACTAAAATTTCAATTCACCCAACTATTTTCACCTACAAAGTCAGGTTAGTAGCCAAATGTCATAGACAAAATGAATGAATTAATTATTTTGATACATATGCTCATGTTGCTAGAATTGCATCTACTAAGATTGTAATTGCTTTAGCTTCAGTTATTAATTTTTATGTTCATTAAATGGATATAAAGGCTACACAAAGTATGCAAACTAGTCAAGTTATATGGGTTTAAACAAGCTCCTAAACAATGGCATGAGAAATTTGAGAGTGCAATACTTTTATGATAGTTGTAGATACAATAATGTTGGCAAGTGCACTTATTCTAAAACAACAGAAGAGTATTTTGTCTTGATTTGCTTATATATGGATAATATGCTAGTTGTAAGTAATACCCTAAATGGTATTGTTGAAACTAAGAAGTATCTTACTTCTCAATTTCAAATGACATATCTTGGTGAAGTTGATATTATTTTAGGGTTAAAAGTGAGAAGCATAGTGGGGGGTTATGCTCTATCTCAAACTCATTATGTTGATAAAATCATAAAGAAGTATCAACATTTGGGAGTGAAAGAAGCAAGTACACCCATGGATTCAAGTGTTAAGCTTATTAAAAAATCAAAGTGAACCAATAGCGCAACTTGAATCCTCAAGTGTTATTGGAAGTCTCATGTATGCCATGAGGTTTTCAAGGCCGAACATTGCATATTAAGTTTGCAGGTTGGCAAGGTACGCAAATAATCCAAACATTCATCATTGTAAGGTTTTAACTAGAGTTTTGGGTTATCTTTTGAAAACAAGAGATGTTGGACTCTATTATAACAATTTTTCGAGTGTAATTGAGAGATTCTCATATGCAAGTTCGATTACAAACAACAGTGATCAAGAACCTACAAGTGGTTAGATCTTTATGCTTGGTAATGGTGTTGTATCTTGGGTATCAAAGAAACAAACAATAGTAACTCATTCCACTATGGAATTTGAGTTTGTTGCTCTGTGTTCAGCATCTAAAGAAGCTGAATCGTTAAGAGATTTATTGTTGGATATAGATTTCTAGTCAAGGCAAATGCCACAAATAACTATCTTTTGTGATAGTGAAACAAATATGTCTAGGGCTTTAAACAAAGTGCACAAGAAAAATATTAGACATGTAAAGCTTGAACCATTCCTACATAAGAAATGTATTGAGTAACAATGTTGTCACCATTGTGTTTGTTAGAACACACAAAAATCTAACAGATCCATTGACCAAACCTCTTGCAAGAGAGTTGGTGAATTCGACAACATTGGGTATGTGATTGAAACTATGATCTAAAATTGCTAGATGATGGGAAACCACCTCCTTCTAGTATCCCTAGTATGAAAGGTTTAATAGGTAACAACAAGTTATTAGACCAATTGTGAACACCAAATTTGTGTAGACCATACCAAGAACAAATGTTAATCAAGTTATTCTTAAGTGAGAGAATGACTTAAATCTCTTAATAGAATTTCTCTATTTAGTGTTTATTTGGGTATAACAAATAAACTAGAGAAATTTCACCTATGTAATCATAGAAGGTGGTGCCACCTTCGGCTAGGTTTAGAGTTATCTCTAATACATGATTACGAAAATGGGATGAGCACATTGTCATATAAGTGCTACAACCAAGTGTGATTGTAATATGGAAAATGATATTCACATGTGTGCTAAGTTTGAATTGAAATCAAATTTTGGTTTAAGCATTGCGCTACCAACTTTTGCTCAATTTGGTGACTTGGTTACACTAAAGGAAAGTTTCATATCACTTTCTCTTAAGTGTGATTTCATATATGTGTTGATAGTTCACACTATAAACTAAGTGGAAGATTGTTGAAGATTCTTGTAGTATATAGTATAATGTTAAATCCAGGATTTGGGTAAAAATTAGGCAATGCGACTCGCATGTCGTGTCGCACGACCTCCAGTACGTTGCTTCCAATTCTGTGAAAGCAAATTGTGCAGTGCGATGCTTCATGGGATTCGCACGGTACATCGCACGTACTACATAAACAAAGCTAAAAGACGTGACTACTTATTTCTTCTAAAAAGATGCGTCTTTTGGTTGAAATGTTGCATCCGAACAAATGAATGGATGGTTGCATATATTCATACACTGATCATACCCCCAAGTTTGCAACCTTTCAATTCTATAAATAGAGGATGAATGGCCAAGAATCAAATCAATTTTCTATATTCTTTCTTACCTAAACAATCAAAGAACTGCTTACTTTGTTGTTTACAAAAAGTCTATTGTATCCTGGAAGTGATCTTGCCATATATCCGGTTAGACAGATAGTGGGGGCATTAAACACTTTAAGGAAAGTGATTATGCAAGCCTTAGATTTCTTTATAACTTGTTACAAGTCTTTCTTTATATCTTCGTGAAATTCCTATGGCAATATCATTTTCCTTAAAGTGTTTAATGCCCCCACTATCTGTCTGACAGGGTATATAGCAAAATCACTTCCAGGATACAATAGATTTTTCGTAAATAACAAAGTAGGCAGTTCTTTGATTGTTTAGATAAGAAAGAATATAGAAAATTTGATTTGATTCTTGGCCATTCATCTTCTATTTATTTTTTCTTAAGTCTTGAAGAACCCCTCAAATTCTTCAATAACAAGAATATGCTCCAAGCTGATAGTTGGCAGATGAGACAAATGTGAATGAGGGAAAATATATGGCATACCGCTTGGAGGGACACTTATTGAACAACCTTTCAATATTGGAGGCTTGGGTTCAACACTTGTAATTTTTTTGACAAAGAATGGAAGGAAGAGATGACTCGAGTAAAAGCTGAGCTACTAGTGGTCAAAGTAGCAACGTATACTGCTAGTCTAATGCTCCCTATTTTATTGTTACTAATGCCCGATTCATATCTTAAATAGACAATTTCGATACGAATCGGATAACCATAGCGTAAATTGTAATTACTCGTACAAATTTTTTTTAATTTCGTACAATTCGATACGATTTTGCGATTCATATCGAATCATCCATTTTTTTCCTCCCTTCAAATTTTTGAGCCAAACTTAAAAATTGAGCTCGGACTCAATTTAAAGGATACTGAGCTCAAGCTCAAAAATAATTAATAGCTTCGGGGACATGAGTAAACATTATCCCAATAGCCATTTTATTTTAGGTAGAGTCAGTATTCTCCACCCTTTTATAAGAGTTCAAGAAACTTAATGCCTTACATTTATCCGATGTGGGACAAGTTGTTGCTCAGCGCCTCAGCCCAATTTATATATTAAATTTTCAAATTCGGCGGAACGCAACATGTGCTTTTCTAGCTTAGTAATAGGAATCTTTCCTTTCATGTAGAATGTGTGTTCGAGTCCTGCATTGTTATTCTTTTCCTTCTTTCTTTTTAAATCTATTATTTATTTTTTCCTTTTACCATAAATGATAGACATGTAATTATAATTTTTATACTTATTTATGTATAATATAAAATATATAATTATGATATGTTTTTTTATTTATATATATTCAATATTTATAAAATTTGTACTATATTATTATATACAAACGTATCTTACGATACGATACGCGTATCATAAAACACCATTTCCGATACACGATACGTATCTCGGTTCGACAACTATGGTTTGTACACTTTCACTTCATTTAGTTACTCGAGGGGCAACTCTTCTACCTTCTATCAAAAATCCTAAAACCAACTTTGGATTTACTTTGAAATGTTTGTGTGAATGATGCTTGTTGACACCCCTTAGCTTACAAATTTAATTTGGAGGTGTAAATTAGAATAAGTTATCTTTAGGAATAGTCTTTTTGCGTGGAGAAAAAACAAAAAAAGTAGAAACTTATTTTAGATACATGAAAAAATTAAACAAATTTTAATTGAAAAAAAAATAACTAATAAAAAATATGGTAGTATTTTTATAGATAATAAGGAATGACAATAGATTGTTAGACCGTTCATAGCTCATATTAACAATGAGTAAAATAATTGTTTATATGAAAACAAATATAAAAAAATTGTAGCATAGTGGTAAGTAATTTTGCCCCCAAAATGATTGACTCGGGTTCAATCAACCTCGATTTTTAAAGCATCTGGGTAATGAGCATTTTTGGACTGGATAGTCCGTCTGGGCGCAACAACCCTGCATTTTTCCATCCATGTTACAAGAAGGCAAACCGAGTTATTGGTACTTTAACTGTTTAATTTTATTCTAATTTCAATCTGAATATTGTTAAATTCATCGTTTGACTTTCTTAGTTGTTTTTTATTCATTTTGTCATGTGACACCGCCATATCATGTGTCATCTCATTTATAATATTATAACTCTTATTTGATTTATCTTATATTTTTAATTTGAATAATATTCATTTGACTTCCTAACAACTTCTTTGTTCTCTAATTTTATTTTTATTTATTTTTATTAGTTTTTTTACCTATCTTTTATTAATTCGGCACTTTCTTATATTTTCAATACAATTTTTTTTTTTTATTTGAATACACTTTCAATATTTAAAAATTTAATTTGAAAACATTTAATACCAAAAGGAATTTTTTCCCCTCACACATCAAATTTTCTCTTTAAATGTTATTATATTTATTTATTAAATTTTACCTCAATCTGGACTACTAGCGCGACTTGAGTGGTCATCGTAACTTGTACTAAAACAAAAAATGTTATTAAAAGTTTCACTATTTTTCATTAATTTTTTGCCTAAAGAGTAGTAATTCGGATTTTTTCCCCCAATAATCAAATAGGCGCACAAAATTACAAAAATAAGCAAGAATTTTGTTTTTTTCCGGATCTATAGAAAACGAATCTGCCAGATTCGTTTTTCTAAAAAACCGAATTTGGCAGATTCGTTTTCGGTAAGAATAGGGAGGGGAAAAAAAAAATTTTGGATGAAAACGAATCACGGAAATTCGGTTGCAGTAGAAAACGAATTTCCATGATGCGTTTTTTCTTTGGTTTTTCAAAAAGGAAAACAATTCTATGGAATTCGAATTCTGTGAAATAGGGAATTCGTAGTGAAATTAGGAGAAAAAAAAAAAAAAACCCAAAGCCCAGCAAAGAGGGAGAAACGCGAAACCAAAACTGCTGCTCCGGCGACCGATTCTCCAATTCAGCGCCGCCGTCTCCAAGCCCTAGACCGTGAAAGACGAAGCCGGGCGCCGCCGACTCGACCCATCCGGTTGACCGCCTCCATTGTCGTTGAATTGAAGCTTGGCCGACGGAACCCTAGCTCCGAAATTAGTCCGGTTACCAGCAATTTCGGCGGATTAAACGATTTCCCCTTCAGTTCCGGCGGGTTCTGGCAGACGTCGGTCCGAAAACTAGACGGACAAGCAGGTTGGGTAAATTTTTTCCATATTTTTTACATTGTGTATTTCAATTTCAAGAGAGGAAGTTTATCGTATATAATGTAGGTAAACTATCGTGGTGACACCCTCCCCCATCATACTTAGTCTCTCCTAGTTTGTTTCGTCAAATATGTGCATGAATGTGTGATAATTGTGCTAATTTTTCTTGGCTGCATTCTTGATTTCATTTTGATGCTTTTTTTAGCTGTTTCTTCTTGTTTCTGAGGTTTATTGGTTTCTGTAAACCTCTGAGTTCAAACGAATCTTGGATATCAAAACGAATTTGGTCTTGGATATTTCGGGAGGTTTGCTGATATTTTCACTTTGAGGATGCAACAAATTGCTGGAGTTGTTAGCTTTTAGTTGTTTGGATGAGCATATTACTGGTGAGGATCAACTAAGAAGCATTCGTACTTTTATATTCTAACCACTCCGTAGTCCAATTTAGCGTCTCCAGTTCTGAAACAATTTCAGCATTAAACTTCCAACTGGTTCTCTTTGTTCTTGACAGTTTTTTATGTTTTCTAGGTTGTTTTTGAACTGGAATTCTGAAATTTGGTATGTGTTTTTGTTTTCTGGACTGTTTTTTAACTGCAATTCTTACATTTGGTCTGTTTTTATGTTTTCTGGACTGTTTGTGAACTTTAAATTTTTTCTGTGCTGTTTTTTATTTTTTCTGGACTATTTTTTCTGAACTTCAAGAGGCAAGCAAGACACAATTGGACAAAGATTGGTGAAATTTTTACATCCTTAGTTATTATGCTTTGCTCATTCAGGTTTGAGTGCTCTACAGTTGAGGTTAATATGGCATTGCTATCTTTATCCAGGTGGAAGAGCAGGAGGAGGTAACGAAGCTTCAGTCAGCTGAGAATAAAACTTGAAATCCGTCTGTCAGGAAAGCCTTGGAATAAACAGGTAAAGAAGAGGCCAATTGCTTCCTCTTTTGCATAATTGTGATGTGTAATTATGTACACAGAAGGATGAGTTTGATAGCTATGAAGTATAGTCTTGACTTCTAGCACCAAATATCTGTTGATGTGGATTGATTACCTAGAAGCATGTGATTTTTGTTTTTCTTGATATAATTTTCTTTCTAAATCTAATTCATGCACAATGTATGTTAATTTGGACGACAGATTTGACTTTGAGATTGGTCAAGATCCTGTTATTATTGGAATTGAGAAGGAAGAAGCAATGATTAATTTCTATTTGTTGTAATCCAAATAAACTGCCTGCACACAGTCAACAAACTCATATTATCATTAGGACTTGTGGTTGTGGTTAACAACAACAACAACTAAGCCTTTGTCCCACTATGTGGGGTGGTTGTGGCTAACAAATTAGGAAAATCATATGTTTACTTAAAGCCTTCGAAACTTGTATGGTTAGTCTGACTTTTCATGCCTAATGTATTGTTCTCTTGATCATAGAAACTCTGAATGTAAAAGACAGAGCTAAAAGAACTTCAGTCCAGGAAGTGGTGTTCAAGCTGGAGGTCTGATTGTACGTTCTTTTTCCATGGACGGTTTCAGTTTCTGGTATATGATGTCTGCCATACCATCTGAGTCCTTGTGTTCACTTGAAAGATGCAATAAGTGGTAAATGGAGCAAAATCCCTTTCCCTTGGAAATCATGGTGGATTAGAGCTTTTACCTTTTTGTATGTAATAGTTAGAATGTAGATGCCCTCTTACTGATGGGCAATGTCCATGCTTGTGCTTCAGCTTCAAGCTTTGTGGGTAGATGCTAGTTATAACACTGTAGCTGTTAGAATCTGGATTCTATAATCTAAATGATTTTAATTTTAGCATACGAATTATATGTTAGTTAAATTAAAATTTGTTTGTACAGATATTTGAATTGGCTGGAATCATATAGATTACTAGTATTAGCTACTCCTTCCGTTTCATTCAAATATTTTACGACTTATAAACAATTATATCATCTCGTATATGTAGTTCAATTTACATGAACATGAAGGTCAGCATCACGCGTGATTGGTAAATATCATCTCTTTGATTCTCATTAATTAATTCATTCATTCTCATTGCATACAAGAACGTGATGTGGCCTTGCCTCCATAGGCATCTTGGGTGAAAAGTAGAGACTAGTTTGAGACTTTGAGGGCTAGACTTGATTGGAAAACTTTTAATTAATCTTCCAACTCTGCTTAGTTGATGTGCAGAGTGTATATTACAGCAAGGTACTTGGGCACCGCACGCAGTGCGGTATTCTATCAACTAGTCATTATCTAGAAACGAAGTTAGTGAAAAAAAAAAAAAAAAAGGGAAAAGAAACGAAGCTAGTGAATTCGTTTCTCTAACTTCGTTTATACGAATTCACTAACTTTGTTTCTAATTAAATTAATTTTTTTCTATTTTTTTAAAAAAAATTCCGTTGGTATTCTATGACTGTTGAATTTGTTTTCACTGAAAATTATTTTTAAATTAAAAAAAAACTTCAAAACAAATTTGGAAAAGTATTTTTAAATTAAAAAATAATTTTAGTTGAAAAGGAATTTGGTGAATTCGTTTTTAAGCGAAAACGAATTCGCCAAATTCGTTTTCAACTAAAATTAAAATAAGTTAGAAACGAATTCAGCGAATTCGTTTTCACTAGAAAACGAATTCGCTAAAAATTATTTTAAAAAAAAATGTTTTTGAAGAAAACGAATTCGGGGAATTCGTTTTCAGATGAAAACGAATCTCCCCACTTCGTTTTCTACATTTTGGGAATTTTTATTTTTTTTTGATTATTTTGGTATTTACATGTCCCCAAAATGAATATTAGGGGAAATAAATCGTAGTAATTCATACTCACAATATGAAAAAAGAAAATAAGAAAAATCAACAATAATGTTAATGGTAACAGTGAAGAGAAGAGACAAGAGAGGAAGAAATTGATTTAAAAAATTCCCTCTTCTCCTCCACCTTTCCTCATTTCCCACTTTCACCACCGCTCGATTAATTAAACCCCTGAAATCAAATTCCCAACCCGGCAAAGCCTTTGTTTTTCCCCCAAAAAAAACCCTAATCCCAAAATTTCATCTTACCCATTCTTCACCTTCAATCTCCCCCATTTCCGCCATGATCCTTTCCTCCTGACAATTCAACCTCGCATTTTCCCCTGAATTTCCCCAAAGATGGCAGACCCCCAACGAATTCTTCCACCTCAGTCCGCGAACAACAAAAGCCCACTATTGTCGCCGACGAGCTCCCGCTCCGTCACGGAGACCGTGAATGGCTCCCACAAGTTCGTCATCCAGGGTTATTCTTTGGCGAAAGGCATGGGGATCGGGAAACACATTGCCAGCGATAATTTCACCGTGGGAGGGTATCAATGGGCTATTTATTTTTATCCCGACGGTAAAAATCCCGAGGATAATTCGACGTATGTGTCGGTTTTTATTGCGTTGGCAAGTGAAGGAACGGATGTTAGGGCTTTGTTTGAACTCACGCTTATAGATCAAAGTGGGAAAGGGAAGCACAAGGTTCATAGTCATTTTGATCGTTCCCTTGACAGTGGCCCCTACACTTTGAAATACCGAGGCAGCATGTGGTATATTTTTTATGGTTAAATTGTTGTTTTTTCTTTCTTACTCTAAATATTTAGAACTTTAGGAATGATTTGATGTGATTTTGTTGGATTCTATGTAATTTAGGTTGACATGATTTTATTTGGTTTTAGTTGTCTTTACATGGAAAAGAATGCCAGCATTTGCTGATTTGCCATATTTACTTGTTCGCTATCATTTATTTCTTCCTGTATATGTGGGTTTGATAAATGCGATCCATGATTTATGATATTCTGCATTATTTTGTCATTTTGTTTATTCATTGTTTTTGGTGGGATGTGGAATTTGCGTAATTGAGTTTAATTTGTAATGCTGTGGCAATGCAAGCATAGATTGATTTCCATTTAAATCTATTTGATGATTTTGTTTTGATTATTTAAATCTTTGTTTATATGAAGTAGTGCATGTCTACTTCTTGTCTGTTGATAATTCATTAGCTTCCATATTTTATGTGTGTTTGTGTTATGTGTATTTTACTTAAAGGTTATGCAGTGCTCGTGTATGGACATTATTCGTAAAGTTTGAGATCGTAGTTATATTGTAATTTGATATATTTGGTATTCTGAATACACTTTTATTGCATTATTCGGTAAATTCATTGTAGATGTGCTTTGAGTTATTATCTAGTTGTATAATTTATGATGACCGGCATATTTTGCTTATATTTCAATCTGGATGGAAAGGAGAATATTAATTGATAAAGTTGACTTAACTGAGAGTACAAGGTTTTTCTTTAGCCTTTTCTTGTTAGACTTCAATTTTATTCAAATGGAGGTTGGTTATGGATCATTGATAAAGTTAGATGTACTGACATCTGGAACAGCGTTGGCGAGTTGAAGTTCCTTCTCTTAATTGTAAATTTGACTTCAAATGTTTCCTTTTATGCAACATGGAAGGGTGGAGATAGCCAATGAATTAATTTCTTTGAATTCATGAGCAACGTAAAACATCTGCTTCTAGGTTGGTAGGATATCATTGAAAGATTCTTCTGAGAGTGATTAATATTGAGGTGACAGACAGAAGGGTTCTCTATCCTTTTTTGATATTGAGGTTTAAGTGAATGATTTTTTTTGTTTGAACCGTCCTCTGTATTTGCAATTAATGAAGCAGCTAACAAAATGGGGAATCAGAATCCTAAGCTTGAGAAAGGTAAACTAAATGATAAGATCTGTTTTAATTGAGGGAACAATGAAGCTGGGGAAATAGAAACTGGCAATGTTACCTTATTTTCTCCTTTTGCGATGAAAGGAACAATACTATTTCCTTTAGGTGCTTTATGGCAAATAGCATTTTTTGTTCAGTAACAGAAGAGAGCTACCCATGATTTACTTGCAGTGTGAGAGACTAACCCTTTTCGTTGCATCCTGCCAATGAAGGATTCCCCATCTGATCCTACGTATTGATTCTCGTACCAATTACAATTCATCATATTAATATAAATTGATTGGTTCTTATTGTCTTTTCCTCGACTATATATGATGGATTTTGGGGCTCTTTAGGAGTATGTTTTGTGAAATATAGTTGCGATTAAATTGTCTTGGTCTCTGCTAAAACATCTCTTCACCTTGGTAAAGTTCATTAATTAATTAATTATTTTTTTTTCACTTCATTATATTCTTGTTGGATAAAATCTTCACATGTTGTTTTTGTTACTCTTGTTGGCATTTTGAAGTTTGTTATTTTGTGTCTTGATTATAGTATGTTCTAATGAGATTAATTGTATAGGGAATAGGAAGAAAAAGAATGTCAATCTATGGGTTAAGATAAAGAGGCCTTTAGTTGGCTCTAGGTTGATGTCTATATGATATTGTAGATTGAGGCATACTCTGATGAAATATCCTTTTTTTTCCACTTCTTGTTGCTATGATGGCTAGATTGAGGTATGCTTAGATACAGTGACATTTTTAATCTTCCTTTGGATGCAATTTGGTGCACTAATCTAGAATCAGTTTAGACTATGGTTTTGAATTATAAATTTTGTAGCACTCCCAAGTTGTTGAACTGTGTCTTTTTAAGGAGGAAAATTGCACTGTTAGTGCCTGATCTTTTTATGTGGAAAGTGGTAGTGTGTCCTATTTTTTGTCACTTCCTTGTTAGTTGTGTAATTTTTTTAATCTTTTTATTGTTAAAGTTAAAGCTAGCTTCAAAACTTACAACACCAGACCAAATCATGTATGAAAGAATAGACCAGTATATGTGAGGCTTTAAATAGTCATATGGTTTTTTTATTATATCAAGTTTGTGGGAAGGGGGAGTTGAAGAGGCTAATTATTGGGCACTAAAAGGAATATAATGAATGCTGCTTTTTCTAAACTGACTGCAACTGACCCTTAATTTTTATTTTCTTTCACATGTTTGTGGGGATTTTGTCCTTTACCTCTGGGCTATCTTTAAATATTTTATTGGAGTTTTTACAAGAAGCCACATAAGATTTGTTAAAATTTAGAAATTTGTGATTTGATCTTATTAGTTTATATTGTTCCACATCTACATGACTTGAACAACTTCTTCAATGGAGATAATTATTATTTGGTTTCTCATCATTCACATTCGTAATTGTGTTAATCAAACATCTTCTGGTCTAACTTTATTTTTGCACTGTCTTATGTCAGTTTATGTTCTTTATCAGATGCAGTGTTTTTTATTTCTGCACAGATTGTTAAGTATCTGTGGAGGAGTAAAATGAAATCCTGAATTCCTTTCTATGTTTTATGACTTGACAATCTTAATTGATATTATATGTGGTTTTACAGATTTGAAAATGTCCGAACCCGTGTCTTGCATTTGCGTTACCTCATCTAGCCACAACTGCCTTAGCATCCTTGCATTATATGCTAAGCAAGCTGGTCTTACTATTGAACCCTTATGTGAAAAGTTCCTCTCTTTTATATTTCTGCTGAATCATAAGGTCATATGATTCATTGTTGTTACTTTGATGTTTGCCATTTATGCTTGAAGCAACTTTAAAAACAAAAGCTATGGGGAACAGTCTTATTATGGCTGTGTATTGAGAATCTGGATTATAAGAACCCAGGATTTGATACCTAGTATCAACTGAATTTATCAAGAAAGATTAGCTCTTTTAGGCTCAGCGGTTGAAAGCGAGACCCTTTTTCTCCCCTATGTCTCCACAGGGGATGTAACCTATCAACTTGCTTCGTTCCAGCGTTGGATAATAACCCCACAGTCTTGGTGTTACTTCACTGAATAATTTTTTTTCTTCTCACGAATGTACTAATGAAATAAATGTAATGATCTTTTGAATGTTAAATGATGTGGGTACAAGGAGAATTCCTATTGTGCATATTTCAATGCTCAACCTTTTCCGTAGCATTTTGAGCTTGAAATATAGGCATAATGGAATTTATCTTTTCAGAAGCCTCAAATAGCTCATTTAGAAAGGGAGAATAAAGTAAGGCCTTTAAAAGCTTGTAAAGAAAAGGAAGCCTCAGTGAATGGAGAGTTCCTTTGGTCCAAGTCTTCGTAAACATTTTATGGGTGTTACCCATTGATTTCATAAGATGTCAGTTGAAAAGAGTGTTCCACCCGTACAGGTTGATTTCATAATTTATTTAGATATGAAGAGACTTCCAGTCTTGATATAGGTTCTCTTTAGGGATCGCACAAGTTAGTAGCAAAATACATTGAATTCCTGAGTATTGCCTTTTCTATCATGTTGTTAATTTGATATGAAATATGCTGTTATTCAAGTGAACTGTTTTTAACTCTCCTTTCAATCGTGAAAGCTTCTATACTGTTTGTTTTTTTTTTTTTTTTTTGGGTTATTTATGTATTGGAAATTTATGTACCCTCTGGGGTAGAAAACTTGTGACTGCCTCATAGATGTATTGTCATTGACCCAGAATAGTTTTTTCTGTTACTTCTTACTCTCGATGGTGGCCCCACTTTTTCTCGTGTTTTGATACTTAAGAATGACAGTCATGAATTAACTTTATGCGACTTCATTTGGTCTTGCTTAGTCCTTGTTCTATGGGATTTACATTTTATCTTATTGGAGCATGAAATTGATGGAAATCATTACGGTGTTCAGTGTTGGACAACTAAATGTGACCATGAGCAGAAATGAGAGTAGCAAAAATGAAAATGTTGACATGGATGTGTGGACACATTAGGCTAGATACACTAGAAAGAAGTAGGTTTAGCCCAAAAATTTGTGAGACAGAAACACGCTCTAGTTGGTTTGGGCATGGGCGTAGAAAATTCTTAGATGCCGTAGTATAACAGGTAGAAGATATAGAGGCATTACCTCATATTTTAAGGGAAAAGGGAAGAGCTAAATAGAATTAGTAGACTCTAAAAGGAATACATGCTATATTCAAGTATGAATGAAACAATGTGGATTAAACCTAAAAAGAACTAGGAAACTGTAAGAGGAAGACTTGAAATTGATGAAATCCTTATGGTTCAGTGTTGGACGGCTGAATATGAACATGAGCAGAAATGAGAGTAACAAAAATGAAAATGTTGAGATGGATGTGTGGGCACATTAGGCTAGATACACTAAAAAGAAGTAGGTTTAGCCCATAAATGTGAGAGAAACACGCTCTAGTTGGCTTGGGCATGGACGTAGAGAATTCTTAGATGCCCTAGGGCCTGTTCTATATGAAAGGGTTGAGTTTTGGTTTTTAAAAAATAGTTTTATAATGTAAAAAGTGTATTGGAAATGTGAAAAGGTATAGCTAAATAGTAAATTGATAAAAATTGATTATAATATATTAAATTTACTGATGAGACCAAAACTGAGACCAAAACCAAAATTTAAAGAACAGGCCCCTAGTATGACGGGTAGAAGATATAGAAGCATTAACTCATATTTTAAGGGAAAAGGGAAGAGCTAAAAAGAATTAGTAGACTATAAAAGGAAGACATGCTATATTTAAGTATAAATGAAACAATGTGGATTAGACCTAAAAAGAACTTGGAAATGATAAGAGGAAGACTTGTTACATTTGAATATAAAAGAAACCATGTATCTTGACCAAACACGGCGGTGGCATGCGATCCTTATAGGCTTATAGCCGAACCCACATAGGGAGATAACGGCTTAGTTGCTGTTAGAGCATGAAATGAATGGCCTAGGATACTTATATAATGGAGAATGCATCTTCTCTCTCTCACTGGAAATGAGTAAAGAAACTGAGAAATTAAGGGAAAGAGACATTGGATGTATTATGTATGCTGTTAAGTTCTTGTGGAAATGTTCTAGGTAGTCTACATGGTTAACTATTTTTTTTAAGACTCGTGCACTATTTATTTTTTAGCTTCTTTTGGTGGGAATAGTCCTTCCGTATTCTCTTTGTTGAGCTGCATTTTGGAAGTTTTGACTACTATGTCGCATATAATATTTCCCATATAATCCTTCCCCACCTTCCCCCTCTAGCCCCCAACTTTTCTATTTCCACAGTAAAGCATATTCTAAATTTTAACATTTTTTGATGATATATAGGGGATATAAACGATTTTTCCGACGAGCTATGCTTGAAACTTCAGACTATCTTAAGGATGATTGCTTAAAAATCAATTGCACTGTTGGCGTGGTGGTGTCTGCAATAGACTGTTCAAGGTTACATTCAATCCAGGTCCCAGAATCAGATATTGGATCACAATTTGGCTCGTTGTTGGAAAATATGGACGGTTCAGATGTTACTTTCAATGTGTCTGGTGAAACATTTCATGCACATAAATTGGTATTGGCTGCTCGTTCTCCCACATTTCGATCTGAATTTTTTGATGATTCAGAAGGTAGCAATCAGGAAATTGTCATCTCTGACATGGAACCTTCGGTCTTTAAGGTGATGAATGTCTTCATGATTTTTTTGGTTAAGCTAAAAGCTTGTTAATTGATATTACGGAGTTTGTTATCGACTGTCTCTATCTACATATATTCTTCTTAGTAAGCTGTCTCTATCTACATATATTCTTCTTAGTAAGTAATGTGTGTTTACTAGTAACAGTATTATTATTATTGTCTATTCCACTCTGAAGTTTGTAATTTGGCACAGGCTATGCTGCATTTCATTTATAGAGATTCTCTTGTAGAAGATGAGCTGGTAGCTTCTAGCTCTTCGTCATCTTCTCCTTCTGAATTCGACTCATTGACGGCAAAGTTGCTGGCAGCAGCTGATCGATACGATTTGGGAAGGTTAAAAAGGATGTGTGAATCGCACCTCTGCAAGGAGATATCTGTGAACTCTGTTGCTAAAATTCTTGCTTTGGCTGAGCAATATCATGCTATGGAACTAAAAGCTGTTTGCCTTAGATTTTCTGCTGAAAACCTTGCTGGTAAGATCGTAATTTTGTGTGGGCCACTTATCTTTAACTTTCTTGTATCTGTTTTGCATTTCCTTGTATCTTATCTCTACCCTTTTTGTTATTGGAGCAATTTTTGCGTCCATAGATGGAAGCATATGATAGGTAAATTAACTTTGAAGATCTCTTTGGGCGGACTACATAGAAATAAGGATAAAAAGCAATTTTATCCTTCTCTAAATGTACATCCGATAAAATTTAACCATCAATAATGATAGCTACATAAGCATGAGACTTTTTTTGCCGTACCTGTGAAGCTATCCTTCATCCCCTCTGCAGTACCTGTTTGATTAGGATATTATTTCCCAGGTTCCTGAATTTCATATAATTACGTGGAGTAGAACAGTATCAACCTGGTTTATGGGCTTATGATGTGGTAATAAGAATAAAGTACAAAAGAATGAGGAAGATATTGGCTGCAGGAGTGTGCGTCAAACATCAAGACTACTCTAGTTTGGTAGCTTTGTCAAAGTCCACTTGGTTTACTACCTGTAGTGAATGAAAAATGCATAGAGGACTTAGGCTCATCTCCAATTTTGGATTTGGCTTGATGGAGGCATCTGTCTTGTGTTATAGAATTTGATACTTACTTACTTTCCTCAAATTTCTGAATAGGTACATTTATCTTGGTTCCATAGAAAGAGAATTGCTTTGGTCCTTCCTCTTGACATCTATGTGGTACTGAAAGACTGACTAGAGATCAACTGTTTGCATGTCTGGAGAATATTGTCACATATCTATTTATTTTTATTTTCCCTGATTCCCACACGTGGGAGCTTATAGGCATCGGGCTGCCCTTTCTTGTGCTCCGGGTCTCCTACACCAATATTGTATTTCACTCCCTATGCCACCAATAAAAGCTTGCCACCTGTCCAACTCTAACCCCTAAACATCTCATTAACAGTGAACACTAGTTAGCTTCGAGAGTGAAGAGAATAAAATTTACCGGCCAGACTAGGGAGTAGAATAGAATATTGGTGGAGATCCGGAGTGCCGTTCTAGGGGAAGATCCTGCACTGTGGCAAGGGGAAGGAGGAAGGGAAACAAATCACTGCAGTATGCAGTTGCTGAGGAATGACCCCCTAACATCGGGGTTGGCCAATGAGCATATTAACTAAGTTTCTTAGACCTGATAACTTCTGTTGCTGCTTGTCTGACATGTCCTCTTTTAAGTACTTCTGTTGCTGCTTGTCTGACATGTCCTCTTTTAAGTTTTTTACTGATGCATGACTTACATCTCGAGTACATTTACCTGAACAAATGGCAGTTTGAGGAAGGAATTTTTAAAACTAATTCATGTGCAAAAAGCCTCTGATGGATACATAAGGGAAAGCTGCTAACATTTGTCCCTAATGGCCCAACACTTCTTTGCAGGGTTTCAATCTACTGGGCTGCCCTAAAATTCGCAGAAGGAATTGCCTCTTGTGCATGTGTTTAGCATTCTAGTATTTTGCATGGTGATGCATTGTGCTAACAGTAAACCTACATCATAAGCTTTTCAGAGTTTTATTTTTCGATGGCAGGGATTGTTTAACATGTGTAAGATGGTTTTTATTAGTGTCTGTAGGCTTTGTTGCCTGTGGTGATGACATTCAAGGTGTGAACTTGTAAAGGTCATCATCAGTTACATCAGGAGGGGTCACGGTAGATGTAGCCCTGGTGCTATGACTTAGAAATTTGTAAATGAAGCACTTCAGTGGAGTTGTAGTTAATTGGAATACTTTTGTAGTGGATGCACTGAGGATTTTTGCAGACCTCATGAATTTTTGTTTAGATTGTAGGATCAACTGTGATGAGTCTTCTTGCATACTTTTGTACTCTTGATAAAGTAGTATTTCCTGTCCAGAAGACTTTCTTATGTTTACTTTGTCTTAAAGAAAATAGTTCGGTTGCAATTTTTTCCCTTTTAATACCACCCTCAATAATATAGTCAATAGTTTATTTTATGTTGTGTATGAGCTGTTCATTTACGTAACGGTAAACTTTTTTCTGGGATTGGGGGAGTATTTTAATTCTTATGCTGTTTTTTGATGTTCAACATTGGTAGTCATAACGTTTAACAGTACATGCAAACAGTTCCATACTGTATGTCTGGTTTCTTAGTTATTGCCGTATCTGAACTAATCTTATGGTTCAATGCAGCCGTTATGCGATCAGATGGTTTTGAATACCTTAAAGAGAACTGCCCTTCCCTACAGTCGGAAATCTTGAAGACTGTAGCTGGTTGTGACGAGGATTGTAGCAGCGGAGGGGGGAAGTCGCGAAGTGTCTGGGCCCAGCTTTCTGACGGGGGTGATACCAGCGGGAGGAGGGTAAGGCAGCGAACCTAATTTTTGTTGCAGGAAACTGATGTGTTGTACTTTTATGGTGTAAAGCCTGTAAGTTGATGTGTTGTGTTGAAAGAAATACAAAAGAAATTTGTCATAGTTCTGTAATCCTCGTTCATGTATTTACAGTTGTGGTGGCTGTAACCTGAATGTTTTTGGCTGTCGGAAAGGAGTATTACTGAAGTTAAAAGATCTCTTGTCATCTCAAATTTTGGTGCTGAGGTCTTTCATGCTGTATAATCTCGTTTGGGCCTTTGTGCTGTCGCATTTCTGTAATTTACATTTCTGTTCTCTCAAACTAAAACCACTGAGTTTTTTTTTTCCCCCCCCCCCCCCCCCCCTGTTCATAGAGGCTTAATAATTCTCATGCTTTTTCTTATTTGCAAATACTCTCTTAATTTTGCGTTTAATGTTTACTACTAATTGATTAACGTGGTTGATAGACAGCATGAATAAAGCATATTCTCATCTAATATCTGTACCTGGGAGAAGAGTATCGATATGACTTTTCCATCAAAGGCAAATTTATTAAGAAAAAAAATGCGATCTTTGTTGTCTAATAGAACAAAGGCTCTAGTATGGGAACTTATGCCGGCTTAGTAACTTTGAAGCTGCCCTTGTTCCATAGCCCGGAGGATGTTTACAACTAGCCAATTAAGAATTCTCATATGTACTAGTACTAATATAAAAGTAAAAACAAGATGTGTAGGAAAGAATAAATCAATCCAAATAAATCAATACAATAATTGGAGTTGACCTAAGTAGAGCTTTCATGTGCTGAAATTGACAAAAATAGTCTTGATTAGTTGAGATCTAGCGGCCAAGATTCGAGGTTAGATTAGATATGCGCCTGAAGTAAATGATATGGAGGAGACTAGGAAGTTTAATGCGGGGATCAGTTCAGATCCTTCAGAATGCGATTCCATCCTCAAATGTGGGGTACAGCGGGAGAACACATAACATATCTTTCTTCAATGTATTTATTCCAAGAGGACATGGAGAACATCTTCACCACATGATGAGACTATAGAGCTCTCTCTACAAAGGTTGTTAAATTTGGGATCCTAACTAGAATCGATTTGGACATGAAATCGGGATCGTAGGATCGTATCATAGAATCGAAAACAGCTAATACAAAATAATGTTATAGACAACTTATACTTTTACCAATCATATTTTATACACATTCAACAACAATTTTCCCGTTAAAGAAAAATTCAACAACAATTATAACATAAACTCTTATTCAAACTCAAAATAACATTGAAAATGTTAAACCATTGTTCTAAAATCTCAAGATTCTCAACACATCAATTCAATAATCCACTGTCAAAATGAGTTACATATCATGTCAACATATAAACTTATGCATAATAAAACATTATTCTCAAACCCAAAACCTTCACTATCATCATTCGCAATGCCTTTTTCATTTTGTCCAACATCCTTGAAATGCACATCCGAGGTCACTTGAGCATCATCTTCAATCCCTAAATTTATATTACCTTCATCAATCAAGCGAAACCCTTACGACTGATCTACTTATTTTTTCTTTCGACGAGAACTCGTATAGCCTTCATCACCTACATTAAAACATAAAAAAGACAGGATTTTGAACATTTAGAACTAATATGTGAAGTGTGAAAGTCAATGAAACTTTATATGATAATAAAAATCAATAACTTACTAGTCCTTAATGGTGGTGATACAATGAACTCAATGTCATCATTTTTCTCCTCCTCCTCATATTCTTCTTCATCCTCATCCGAAATATCATCATCTTGATTTTTATCTAGAATCCTAGCCAAGTTATTGCTTTGTTGCAATTTAGAACTATCGTTATCTGTTATCCATTCATCATCACAGGAAATGATTTCTAAGGAATTTCCTCATCAACTTGCACGATTGGTTTTTTCCTTGCCATTATCTTTCCATGCAATTTCAAGTTATGCATCACAAAAACCAAATCATTCATTTTTTTTTTCGCGAAACAATTTCTTCTTTTTGAATACAACTATTTGTCAATAAAACCTTACATATAAACCACATAAATTTTCAAAGAGTTTACACTAAGTTAAAATTAGTCTAAAAAATGAAATAGCATTAAAAGAAAAGAGAAAGCATTGCCATTTCAAATGCACTCCAATTATGTTCACATCCAGAAGAGCTGCAATTCAAACTCAAAACTCTTATAGAAAATCTTTGCAATTCTGGACACTGAACTCCAAAATCATCCCACCAATAAGTTAGGATAAAAACAAAAAAATTAAACATTAGATCATTTCACAATTTTCAATAAAATAGTTGTTTGTGTTGAAAAATTTTGAAAACAGAACTCAAAGAACAATGGAAAATGCTGCAGAAAATTCACTGAAGAAACATATAAAACTGAGGGAATTATTTCCTGGATTGCACAGAGCATTTTCGGATGAATATAAGGCGTGGAACACTGTCCATAGAGAATTATTGTCCGCACTATCTTTGCTAAACCGAGTTAATGAAAAGATTCTCCTAGGATACAATAGATTCAAACATATATCAAACTAGCAAGTTCTTTGAATATATGCACAAGATTGATAGTTGCTTGTGTATTCTTGTTTTAATAATCAGGTAGACACCTCTATTTATAGAGTTTGAATGCCACTTGCTGTTGGTAGAAGTTGAGAATCAATCTGTACAAATTCGTTCGTGAAGAGTAACAACTCTTTGTTTCAAACTGAAACTGTTTCAGAAACCGATTCTCACTCTACCAACGTTTCGTGCAGTGTTCAACACCAAACACACTTTACTTTAGCAAAACAAACTATATTCAACATTCCCCCACTTAGTTTGTATTGCTCAATCAACACTTTACATGAAATCAAACATCAATGAAAGTAACTTTCGTCTTAAACTTTCACTTGGTGTAAAGAAGTCACAAGTTTCAATCAAGACATTGGTGGCTCATTTGCTTAAACCAATGTTTGATATAAATAGAAATTTGTCACACATCTAAACCACCATTTACAACTTTCAATCACACAAAATTTTTAGCACTATTAAGGCCATGTGCTCCTCCTAGTCTCATGATCACGTACTAAGGATCAACCATAACCTTAGGAAGAAGTGGCACCACTTATGATCACATAGGTGAAATTTGTTTCAAGTTTAGTTGAATCCCAACTATAACACAATGAATCAATTTCATTAAAAGTTTAACACTCATACTCTCACTTAAGAATTATAGTTTATGCATCGTTAATTTGGAATGGTATACACAAAACCAGGATGCTTACAATCACCAAGCAACTTGTTTTTACCCTATAAAGATCTCAATCTAAATTAGAAGGAGGTTGGGTTACCATTGTCGATGATTATTTTTAAGGGTTGCTTCCCATTCCTTAAGTTGTCAAGTTCTTCTAAATCATTTTTCAGATTTAGTCAATGAATTCATAACTTTGCGCAGCAATGACAACACCATAATTAAAGCACTTTTCATACTTTTACAAAATGCAGAAATAGTTAAAACTTGTTAACATTTGCATAGATTTTGAGTTTATAGACATGGAACACAACTTCAAAATTCTAGCAAATCATTTCTTGCACAAACTAATAAACACCTGAATATAAACACCAAATCTTCAAACAAGTAGTTGCACACATTATAAATTAATAGTGAAACTTAATACTTAATTTATAACAAATATAACAAGCAAACTATGCTGATGAAGTTTGAACATAATACATATTACAAACACATTATCACTAGAACAATCGAAATGCATTTTATTTTGACAAGAAAATAACACTTTAAACAACATACAACAACCCAATTATATTGAGCACCAAAGACAAAACTACAATTTTCTTCATGCTACAATGTCTTCTTCAATCTCAACCAGATTAGCATTTGGAGGGTTATCGCCCTTTTGTCTGTTGTTGGATCTACATTCAGACTTGTACTGTCCATTTTTTCCACAATTGTAACAAGTTATATGCTTCTTCTTGTCATCATAACTAGCATTTTTTGAACTTCTTTTCTTGTTCTTCCCTTCAACCAAATTCAGGTTAGAACTTCCTTCAACATCTAACTTATGAAGGAATTTAGCACCTTTTTCAATTCTCAAATGTTTCAAAATACTTGTCATAGTTAATTTTTTAGAAGAGTGTATCAACTTTTTCTGATAGTCATTCCACGAAGTAGATAACTTGGCTATTATAGTCCCTACTTGCAATGTCTCTGAAATCTTAACACCACAATTATTCAGTTTTGAAATTAACACTTTATATTTCTGAATTTGGTCCATAAGACAACAATTTCCATCAAATTTAAAATCAATAAACTTCTTGAGAAGAAACTTATATGTTCCTTGCTTTTGTGAAGCATACTCACTTTCCAACTTGTTCCATATTTTTCTTGGACTCTTGGTAGTAGTAAAGATATCGTAGAGATTATCTGACTTGTTGTTGAGCATGTGGCCTCTGCACAGAATTTCATCTTCTTCTCTTTTCTCATGGGCTTTCTTTATTTCTTCATAATCATCTTCTTTAGGAGGAGGAATGTCTGCAACATCAGGCTTCAACAAGTATGCAACTTTCAAGGATGTGAGGAAGAATATCATCTTGTCCTTCCATCGCATGTAGTTGGCTCCCATTCCATTAAGCTTATCTAACTTGATGGAATCCTGACTCATGGCCTTCATGGTGGATTCTTGAGTGCTCTCTATGAAAGGATATAATAGTTCTCTAAGATTGTTGGGGAAATTTGAAAATAGAACTCAAAGAACAATGGAAAATGCTGCAGAAAATTCACTGAAGAAATGTATAAAACCGAGGGAATTATTTTTTGGATTGCACAGAGCAATTTCGAAAGAATCTAAGGCGTGAAACACTGTCACTAGAGAATTATTGCCCCAATATCTTTGCTAAACCGGGTTAATGGCAAGATTCCCCTAAAATACATAAATTTGAACATATATCAAAGTAGCAAGTTCTTTGAATATATGCACGAGATTGAAAGTTGCTTGTGTGTTTTAATAATCAAGGAGACGTCTATTTATAGAGTTTGACTGCCACTAGCCGTTGGTAGAAGTTGTGAATCAATATGTAAAAATCTGTTGGTGAAGAGTTGCAACTCTTTGTTCAAACTGAAACTGAAAACTGTTTTACCGACGTTTCGGGTAGTGTTCAACATCGAACACACTTTACTTCAGCAAAACAAATTATATTCAACAGTTTGAATTCTAACATTTAAAGAAAAGAATACGTGGAGGTTTGGTGTTTCTTGATCTAACAGCAATATCTATGCCAAATAAACTATGTGCAAATTTAAACTGATCCAATTGTGTAACAATTTTATTCTGATCAGAAATATTTGTAACTAGCTTTTCCATACATTTATAAAGCCCTATTTTGATATTAAAATCAGATTAAAAATCTGAGTTATATTGATATTGAGGATTCAGAAAATAACCATTTGCTTGTAGAGGTTGACTATGCATTCCTTCCCATTGATTATCAATAATAGCAAAAATTGGTTCATATATACATTTTGATAACAAAAGTATGCAACTATTTAGCAAATAGCCAAATACAACAAACATTAGAATTAGATATATAATAAGTAAATGAACATTTAACCTCTTTTTGATGCTTCTCAAGTTTATCTGATTTCCTCCTTTGTATGTGCCATCGCTTTGTAAAGTTAACCCATAGCTGGTTTTTCATCAGAATCCACCATCCTCAAAACTTTTATACTTGGGGTTGCAATCTTCAAACACTCCTCCACATTTGGCCAAAACTTTTCAGTATCAAAAACAACATCACAAATATCTTTCCCCTCATTCCTCTTAGCACGTGGACTACCTTTCCACTTTTTAGACGCAAAGAAGCGAACCAAATCATCTTTCAATTCACTAAGGTGCTCCGAAGTCAAATATGATGTAGCAAAGCGTGTAATGCTAGGTCTAACCAACTCCTTGCCTTTTGTAAACTCTCCCATCCAATTAACTACTGAACCCCAAAAGTAAATGTAAGTAACCACTAACTTAGCCTTAGAATGATTCTTTTTGCATCAAGTCATGTTTCTCGAAATCTTCTAACATTAAATCTATGCAATGAGCAGTACAAGGAGTCCAAAACAAAATTTTCCTTTTGTCCATAAGTAATCTCCCAGATGCTTTATAATTAGCAGCATTATCTGTAGCAACTTGCACAACATTCTCTTCCCCCACTTTTTCAACAGTATCATCCAACATTTCAAATATTTTGTCAGCAGTTTTAGAAATGCTTGTCGTATCGACAGTTAATAAGAACACAGTTCCAGCCGAGCTATTCAAAAGAAAATTATTCGTTGTCCTCTTTCTTTGATCTGTCCAACCATCTTACATAATTGAGCAATCAGTTATTTTCCAATTCAATTTATCTCTCTCAATTACATACACTAATTTTAATATAAAAATATTTTGAAATGCCAAAAATGGGTTTAAGAGAAAAGAGCCAACCTGTAATTTACATAAAATATAAAAGTGAATAGCATTGTTAATGGTTTTTATAAAAATTTTATTTTAACAATTCACATGTGTATTCAACACAGAGTGAAGAAAACTCACCATGCAATAAATCAATTTTTTTTATAATGCGCTTGAACATAGAATTCATAAGTGTAGAGTTTCGGTTATGACCCTAGAACTTTTTTCTAAGTAGAATGCTCTATTTGTATACGGACACTAGATGATAAATTATTTAGGGCAAAGGTGCATTTTTGCCACTAACGTTTTTCTCAAGGTCTAATTTTGCCACTAATGTTTTTTTAGGTCCAAAAATGCCATTGACGTTTTTAAAAGAGTCCAACTTTGCCCCTGCCCCAAATCAAAATTATTTTGGGGCAATTTTATAATAAAATAACAGTAAATTGGCACTTTTGCAATTTAAAAAAATTCCAAGCAGCAGCCGCCACCTTCCTCCATGAATTCCGGCCACCCTGGGCTGCAAACTAGTGCCACCGCCTCACCATTTCTCCACGCCGCCACTTCCAATCCATCACTTCCGGCGCCGGAGAAGAAGAGGAGAAAGAAGAAGAGGGAGAGAGAAGAAGAAGAAGAAGAAGAAGAAGAGATGAAAGAAGGAATGGGAAAAAGAAAAGAAGGAAAGATGAGACATGGGTTTGAAGATGAAGAAGAAGGAAGGAGGGAGGAGGAGAAGAAGGAGGAAGGAAGAAGAAGAAAGAAGATGAGTCGTTGGCGACGGCGGCGGTGGGTGGCGGTGGGCGGCGGAGGTGGGTGGCGGTGGGGAGAGAAGAAGAAGGAGAAGAGGAGAGATGAAGAAGAAGAGGAAGAAGGAAGAACAAAAAGGAGAAGAAGAAGGAAGAAGAAGGAGAAGAAGATGGAAGAAGATGAGAGTGATGAAGATGATGAAGAAGAAGAAGGAGGAGGAAAAGAAGAAGGAGAAGAAGGAAGGGGAAGAAGAAGAAGAAGATGAGAGTTTGTTGGTGGCGGCGGCGGCGGTGGGCGGCGGTGGGCGGCGGTGGGCGGTGGTGGGCGGCGGTGGGTGAGAAAGAGAAGGAGTGGCCGGAATTCATGGAGGTTGGTGGCTGCTATGGAATTTTTTTAAATTGCAAAAGTGCCAATTTACTGTTATTTTATTATAAAATTGCCCCAAAATAATTTTGATTTGGGGCAGGGGCAAAGTTGGACTCTTTTAAAAACGTCAATGGCATTTTTGGACCTAAAAAAACATTAGTGGCAAAATTAGACCTTGAGAAAAACGTTAGTGGCAAAAATGCACCTTTGCCCAAATTATTTATACATTTATATTTAGGAGAGTTATTTTTTTGAGAAATTGTAAATGAAAGTGAAAAGAAGAGTAAAAAATATAATTATGCTTCTAGAAGTAAAATTTTTAATTTCGTGAAAAATAAAATTGCTTAGATATACTTCTTTTCGAGATTTCTTGAAAAAAAAAAAAAATGAAAACAAATTGGGTGGGCAAGTCTTCCTTGGATGCGAACACACCGGTGAGTAATGGTCTAAACCGACAACAGTGGCCTTCTTGTTTTCTTTCTGCGCCATTCTGCTAATTGCAGTAGCGCTTGGAGATGGTCAAGCCGACAGAGCAAAACGAGCAGAAATTTGGCTACGAGGCCGGTGCCTTTCGGGGATGTCTGCAGAATGGCATGTTAAAGATTGTGAATTTGTTGTTAATTTCTGAAGCAGATTTGCAACCTGAAGAGGATTTCTTTGGTAACGATACCCATCTTCTCGATAATCCAGTCAGCTTGATGCGGCGCATGGTGCTGAATTTACAATGTAATTTGCTAACCTTAAAGGGGGTTTCTTCAATCACAATAGATTGTAGCAACAACATCAGAGAGTTTTAGGCGAAATAATTTCAGCCCATTCATCAAATTTGTCTTACCTATAAACCCTAACAATTTGTGTTATTCATACATCAATGTTCATTGAACTTTAACTGATAGTCACCAGTATCCAAGGTCTGCGTGTTTGGAAATTCCGTGGATACTTCTCCATTATTGGTCATCCTCACGGAGGTAATATGCTTTTGATTCATTTCATTTTTGCTCCATTATAATTTTGTTGGATTTATGTTGTATTTGGATGCTGGTTTGACGTGCTTGAGATTCCGGAGATTGTGGCTCTGATTGAACATTTTGTGGGATTGCATTTCTATATATGTTACCTAATCATAATTTTCCTGTTTTATCTAATTGTTATGACAGATGAGCTGTTCTTTAGATTTAATTATTTAACTAAACTTACCAAGTTTTCATCTGGCTTGAACCATACCGGGCCTGGGTTATCGAGGAGAAAGGGTATTGTATTCCAAATAAAATCTCCTCAGGCTGGAACCCTTCGGAAAAACGTTCAACATATGGCTTCTTCTAACCTTCTCGAAGAGCACCAGCCTTATAGCCATTCCTGTTGTTCCTTGTTTCTTACTGCTTCGCGCCTGGTTGTTTTTACTTGTTAAACTACTCCACCATTGGCTGCAAAGAGATTTTCATCTCCGTAGGCAAATATTTTTTACAGCATGTAGGCAAATATTTCGGTTAAGATTATATTGAACTGAAAGGGTTATACGCAGGATTTCATTGGTGGAGTCATCAAGAACCTGGAAAATTAGTCTATCTGATGGCCATGAAAGCCCACGTGCAGCTCCGATCGAGAGATTATAGCCCGAAGAAGAAAGTATGTAATTTTTTCCTCCTATTGCTAGTTTACAATTTTTTTGATTAACTATCTTATCACTAGTCAAACATAGGATCATTTTGGAGGCAGAATATTATTTCGTTATGAGGTGATCTCAAAATGTGGGCCTTATTCTAAGGATATTAAAAAGCAGCCGATGTACTTATGTGTGACTGTTACGTGTCTATGCATACTTTCCTGCTTTTGCATCCTTTTGTGTCTTCAAATTCTCTTTTGGCTAAGCATGCATGTTATCCATTAAAATAATAATGATAATGATAATGATAATGATAAAGCTAGGATGGTTGAAATGTCCTGGACAGTGATGGACCAAAATTTATGTTCACTTTTCATAAGAAATGGACAATCCTGATTTGACTGACTCATTAGTGTTACTCTTTCTCCGCTATCTTGATAAAGTATTTTGGACAGTTTTCCTTCAAAACATACCACGTGTGTATGCGTTCATATGCTAAGCATATTTTCTTCTCTCTTACTACAAGATGGAAATTTGAAGTTGCTATATTTCCTTATCGTTGATCTATAATTCTATTATCTCGTTTACTGTCTTTGATAGTCATCTTATCTTGAACTAACCCTTGCATATAATGTGTTCTTGTAAGGGTGTTCCACATCCCTTAGCAATCAGCATGTCTTACAAATGTTAACACTTGTAACTAGGTGGCTAAAGTTGTGGTGTGTGTGATGAAACACTCAATCATTTCCAACTTCCTACTCTAAGCACACGCAGAGAGAGAAGTAGTAAAGGGGAAAATAATAGGAGAAAGAATGACAAAGAGATGTTTGAACATGTCATTTGTGTAGAAATCATTCTATTATGGAAATAATTCTGATTGCATACGCTAATCATCTTAAGAACTATAACACTTTGCATAGATGGTTCAGTTTTAATGAAAGCTAGAGATGGGATACATTTGGTCAAGTTGTTGATTTTAGTAGACCATCCGCAAAATTGGGGAACAGTTAGATATTTCCCAATTGTGTGCAACTTTCCTTGTGAAGGTCAAATTGAAAGTGATGCAAATGGTCTTTTTGGAACTAGGTGAAATTTACGGTTATTTGTATATGACACATCACTATGCAATGATTCCAAAAGAAAGAAAGAAAAAAAAAAAAAAGAAAAAGAAAAGAAAAAGAAGAGAAATTAAACACGTTGTACCTCTTTTTTGTTAAATATAGGAATTTGAACCAGCACTGTAGGATAGTTCCTGTACTGCTCGAGATAATCTTTTATTGCACCAACGTTATGATTGTTATATCTTTCTTCCTCAGGAACTTGACACAGGCAGTGACAATTGCTATATGAACCTGTTCAATGAAGAACATAACGGACATTACATGGCTGGGTCTCTCTGCATGGCTGGGTCATAGAGTCTCAACTTGGGCCCCTTGGAGAACTGCAGTTCTCATGTTTCAGCCTGTAATAGTGGAAGAGAAAGAATGGAACACTTGGTTTGAAATTGAAGCAGATGTTAATTGACCTGGCAAAAAGAGAGAGCCCAATGAGCAGATGCAAAGAGTGCCATCATATACTTGGTTAAAGGGTTTAGTGGAAGAGAAAGAATGGAACACTTGGTTGAACTTGAAGCAGAGGTTAATTTAGCTGGAAAAAAGAGAGAGCCTTAGGAGATGATGACAATGAGCGGATGCAAAGAGCGCATCATATACTTATCTAATTTGTTATGCAATTGAAATTAGAAATATTGCAACGAGGAGGGATAGATGAGAACATGATATACAACTTTGGTGGAGGAATGCTGTCACATTGAGTGATCCACAACAAAGCTTTCCACTGGGGATAGAGGTGCCGCAATGTATCACCTTGCTAGCTGAATTTCTGCTTTACCTGCCGAAATTTCAGTTGGAGAATTTAAAGTTGATTCATTAGATGAGGTACCAAAATTTCTCTTTGAAATAGTGAGAAAATGTGATTTTAGTTCTCTTTATTTTATTTCATTTACTTCTGTTTTTTCTGCTAGTTTTATCTAAGCTGCTAGATTTTTCTTTATCAGGTTTTAGGTTTGTTATATTGCATCTTTGAATGATGTTACTAAAAATGTTGTTTCAATAATTTTCATTGGAATTTAGTGAATCGGGGCCTCTTTTAATTCCGTCCCCCTATAGCAATGGTGAGTGCAATATATTTTCTCTTTTTTAAGAAATTTTTAATGGAATAAATGCTTATTAAGAAAGATTTGGTACTTTTCTGATTCTTAAGTTCCATGAACATCAGTATTGCAAAATTAATGATGGTAATTTTGAAATGACTTCTTCCATATCTCACAGTTTTCAAAAGTTGCTTACACACTTCATGGAAAATGAACCGATGCTCACATCATAGCCCTGAGAAGGACCAACTTTTTTGGAATCATGATGACATGGAAATACAGGATATCGGCGTTTTTACAGTTTTGCTTCTGTAATATGGTCTCTAATGCCGTGGGTTAAAAATGATTAGCCATGGTTGTTATAAAATTGTTATTTATCATTGGCCATGGCTATTTTTTTAGTCACGTCCTTTATTACTATTTTTTTAGTCACGTCCTTTATTACCATGGGGACTCCACAGTTAAAATGTCATGGGTAATAGTGTTTTCGTTACAGCTTTCTTCAAAATTTTCGGTGAGTAATTATTGTCTTTTTTCACCCAAAGTTTTTGTGGATAAAATTCAGTGGTCTCAAAAGAGAATCACTGCTGTTGCAACCATTTAGGATTTCAATCATACTTTTTTAATTCAAATTCTTAGAAAATTATCTGTATTTTCATCTGCAAAAAACAAAACGATAGTTAAATTTTCCTTTGGGTTTGGTGGTTGATGTCTGGACTGACATTTGGTTTTTAAAATAGGTTTGGACTTTTGGACAAGTTAACTTTCATCTCTTTCTCACTATCTACTGTCTCTCCCTATCTTTCTGTATATCGTCTCTCTTACTCTATGTATGCACATTAGGATGGTTTCTCTTAGGCAATTTCTACTTAATAAATTTAAATGTTATTCCTTTCAATGTTTTTTTATGTATGAAAAAGAAGAGATACTGTGAAGAGTATCAACATTCATAATCTATTCTATTCTAAGATGTATTGTCAAACGGTAAAATGATTGAAGCATTAGGTTGGAAATGATTGGTTTCTTTCTTTTGAGTTTGCCCATCAGAAATATAATCTTGAGAGGCATAGTGATATAAGTTGTTTTCATTTATTACCTCTGTAGTCTGTACTATACATGAAGTGCAAGCCAAAGTATTTGATTACATTTTCATTGTTTATTACATTTTATTTTCTTGATACTGCTTGGGTAATCAAAAAGTAGGAGTAGAATGGTATTGCATTTCTTTTTGATGTAAAACTAGTGTGTTCCTGTCAGATGTTTGGCTTTTCCGTCTGCTATAAGTATTTTTGTCAACTGGAAGAAAACCCATTAGCTCATTCAGATTCATTGTTCTGAATATTTTGAAAAATTTTAAGAGCAATTCATGAACTGATTTATCCATTGTGTAGCTTCCTTGTAAATTCCATCTTCCTAAGTGTAAAAAATGATGAGCTCTGTAGTTTACATTTGCTGAATTAAAAATTCTGAAAAGATGGTGCAGCTTCATACCATGATATAAATCTTGCCTCCTCTTATCCTTATCCTAAAGTCAAGTTATTTGGCTTGCTTGTCTACATTGTTGCTGCTGCTGTAGTTAAAATGCATACACTTTTGGTTAAGGAAAAGTCCGACAAGGCACCTTTTTTTTTGGTCCCTCGGAACACAAGTTATTGACTAAGGTTGTATGAAGTCGAAAGTCTCCATACTTTGAATTGTATCCCGTGTGATGAGGATTCTGGGGTAGGTAAAATATTACAGTTGGTTTCCAGTTCAAGTTTCAGATGTATGTGAAATTGTGTGTCAAAGGGTTCAATGGAGCTGGAGATCTCCAAACCTATCTCCAAGAAAGAAAAAAGAGTAAAGTTGCCTGCAGCTTTTGCTTGAAATAACTGCATCTGCTTGCTACCTGAAATTTGGAACATCATAATGAAAGCCATGACATACAATGAAAGATTAATGCCAATAAGCTTTAAATATACATACGTAAATCGGGCTAAATCAAGTAATAAGCAATATGGCTCGGACGGACAACCATGACCCTTTCAGGTTTCCAATAGAACTACAATTAATAATCCCTTTGATGTCTGGTTAGAAGCATGCAGAAGGTCTTGATACATAAGAAGAGAAAGCTGTCTGGGTGATTTTAGAATTCATATCAGATGATGTGTTTTGGCTACATTTATAGAGACTAAGCATATTTTTTTTTTCATTCAGAAAGGTTGTGCCTATGTTTGTGTTTTTTTCCTTTTTTTTGGTTTTGTTTTTGTTTGTTTGTTTGTTTGTTTTGAAACAAAAAAAAGTTGCACTTTCTTTTAGTGCACATTGAATATTTTTATTCAATAATTAGAAATTGTTATGGCTCTTTTATATATATATATATATATATATATATATATAATAGGAACTAACATATGTTTGGTATCAAACTGCCACATGTGCTTAACATTTAAATATGTTAAGGTTGACAAGACTGCCATATAATCACATAATTGCCTTCAAATGCCACATGGCTGCCACATTAACACATAATTTAATTTAACTATTGATATGAATGCTACATAAGATTAACATTTAATAATTGGTTATTAAATACATAATTTTATTTTATCTCATTTAACTAGATAATATTTTTCATTACCTCTTCAACTTCTTAAGTTATTTTTCAAATTTCTATATTAAATTAATCTCCGAATTTAAGAGCATGGGACTCTCTATATTCTACTTTTCATATATATATATATATATAAAGAACCTATGTTAAATATATTTGTAAACTATCAAACGTTTATAATAATAAAAAAAAGCTTGTTTTTTTATTACTAAATGTAGTATAATTAATAAATAATTTTTTAAGTTAGATATGCTTCATCGACATTTCACACTATTTATGTAATAGTGGGTGATCTAAAATTATTATTATTGCCATTTACTAATTTATTTTTAATTTATGACTTTTCATATACTATAAGTTTCAAATATCATTAAAAGCTATTGATTATATTATAATTATTTACATATTCACATCAATAGCTTTCCCATTTTAGATATAAGGGAGCTTGTATGATGAGGGGCTTAATGGATCATTTTTTTCATTAGTATATTATTTCTAAATCCTTCCTTAAATATGAGTTCAGTTTGTAGTTATCTTTGCTGTGAGGTATGAAATTATTGTATATATTTGGTTATCTTATTTGTCTCTTGCATCCGCATTAGCCGTATGTCGACAAGAAGAATCAGTGTCGTGCCCACCTTGTTTTACCTTTTAAAATTTTTTGATTATTCAATGTTGTGCCGAACGGAAGATATTTCATTCTGTGTTTTGGGTATTTAGGGCAAGCATAGAGGCTTTTAAGCATTGTCGGATAGTAATTACTATTGATGGGACATATATGAGTGGAAAGTACAATGAGAAGTTATTGATTGCATGTGGCTTTGATGCAGCGGGTCATATATTTCCATTGGCATGTGAGCTGTCGGACGAAGAAAACTTGGCAAATTGGTCTGGTTTCTTGACAATCTGGTAAGACATGTCATCGCCGAGCAACTTGACGTTTGTTTAATATTTGATAGGCACAGGGCTATTTCAGCGGCTGTTAAGAACAACCCACTACTGCAACCCCCCTTGTACATCACAGGTTTTGCTCCCGACATGTGAAAGTCAATTTCAGTAATAAGTTCAAGGATGCTGATTTGAATAACCTCATGGCCGGGGCCTCTAGTGCTCGGCAACGTCGAAAGTTCACTACGATAATGAGGACAATTCGATCAGTTGATGAGACTGCGTACAAATGGTTGGTCGACATTCCATTCAATCAGTGGACACTTTGTCATAATGGTGGTTACCGGTATGGGATAATGACAATCAATAATAGTGAGTCATTCAATGGTGTATTGTTAGAGGTCAGACAACTAACTACCAGTTACCGTTTGTGTGCGGTTTATTTTTTTCGTCTAGTTAAGTATTTTGATAGGTATCATCAAGAGGCCCTTAAATGTATGGAAGAGAATGATCCGTGGCCTAAAAAGGTTACGGAAAAATATTTGAAGAATCAGCTTAGGTCAAAGTATCATCAAGTTATCCAGTTTTATCGTGAAGATGGGTTATACCAAGTTCGCACCGGTGTTCGTCCTGATGGGAGATGTAACAATTCACATACAATTAACCTGCCAGACAAAAGCTGCAATTGTGGTAAAATACAGATATACAAGATTCCTTGTTCGCATATTGTCAAAGTGTGTGAGGATTTGAAAAGAGATGACTTGCATTTGGTTTCTCAATTTTATTCTGCCAAGATGATGGTTGACACGTATTCAAGTCATTGGCTTGCTTCTCCGTTTGAGTTATCGGCAAATCCATCACAACTAATGATCGTAGAGGACGACAATGCACAAAGAGATTTAAAAATGCTATGCATAGTCAACCAATTTAGCAGTGCCGGGCCTGTCACCTGTGGTCATAGTAGGAAAAAATATCCATCTATTGCGCCAATGCAAGAGAGGGTCAGCACACACACTTAATGGATTTTTACATTTTGGATGTTGACTATTTTGTATTCATATAACAATTACATGTTTATTGTTTGTATTCTATTATGGAATGTAGTTGTTTGGTTTACAATTGATGTATTGGTGTTTTTTTTTGATATATGTGTGATGTGTTCAATTTTTTGCATAGGAATTTTGTCTCAATTGTAAGCGAAATTATACCAATTTTTTTTTTTTAAAATCTGGAATTTAAGCTTTTTGGCCAAATATGATCCTTGATTATTTTCATCATTATATTTTCCTGATGCTCGTTAGGAATGATTGGTGATTTGAAATTAGCTAATTAATGTGCTGTTTTCTAATCTTTTTTTGTATTTCAGGAGCTCCACAATGGAAATGGGATATGGGCAGAACTCTTTGGTATATTTGGACCCAGGACCTAAAGACCGAAGCGTACTAACATTGCAAGCTAATCATCGCTCCGAATTGATTTGGGCGGATTCGGCCAATCCTTTATTGTCGTTTAAGTCCAGTAATCACGATGTGTGAAATTTTGGTGCTATTAATCATTGTGTGATTAATCTTTTACAAGATTCAGGATTCTATGGCGTATACAGAGGTGGTAATATAAAAGTGGACAGGCATTTAATAATTGCAATGGCTGAGAGGTGGCGCCAAGAGACGCATACATTTCACCTTCCAGTCGGTGAAGCCACAATGACATTGCATGATGTTGCGGTTATATGGGGTTTGCCTATAATTGGGCAATCACTTATTTCTAATGCTGCTACACGAACTATGGCGGAATGGCAAGCATTATGTTTGGAGTTGTTGGGGTACGAGCCGGAAGCGAATGATATTAAGAGTGGTCAGTTGAATTTGATCAGTTTAAATAACCCCTTGAATGAGAATCTCGTCATTACGGAAGAATCATCAGATGAAGAAGTTATCTAGCACACTAGGGGCAGATTGATGCAGTTAATTGCTATATTATTCAGTGATAAGTCTGCATTCAAGGCTAAACTAATTACTTACCATTTTTGGCCAATGTTCATAAGGTAGAAACATATAGTTGGGGCAGTGCTACACTGGCCTCCCTATATCACAATTTATGCCTGGCAACTCGTCTAGACACAAAAGAGATAGGTGACCTCAACTGCCGCTACAGTTGTGGATTTGGGAAAGAATCCCTAAATTAACTTCTACAATCCGACCCACTGTCCCTGCTTAGCACTTGCAAGATTTAGTTCCTCCCCCTCGTAGTAGTGCGTGAGTTATGACATTGATATTTCTTTTCCACTCAAAAGTGATGTTTTTTTATTTTACTAACCGCTGTCCAATATTTTGTTTATGATGTAGATGGAACAAGCGATGCAGTTTTGTGAATGTTGGCTCCCATTTGATACATCTATTTCGGGACTAATTAGATCATCTCGTAGAAAGAGATGTGAGTATTATGTTGTTATGTATACTTAATTACTATGGTCTATTTTTCGTAATGTTTAATGTTGGCATTGCCATTTTATATTCGTAATTTATATGGAACCCATATGATGAGGATGAATTGATGAAGTTGCCTAAATATTGCTTAAGTGGAAGAGCAATTTGGCGAGCACATGTCCCTCTCATTAACTTTTGCGAGGTCGAACTGCATGTTCTAGAGCCAGTTATGCGACAATTTGGTTTTGAATGTCTTCACAATTTGGATTTAAGAGGACGAACTACTGAAAAATGGGCGATAACACACCGCTGGCATATTGGTACTTGGGAACAGGCTGAGCAACACGTTATTGTAGGGAATATTTTTAATGATTCTATTGATTACTTTTCTCCTTACGTGACATGGTATCGCAATATCACTCGGTAGCTGGTGGGTAATCCGGCTAAACCTCCAGATAAAGGGATGCGACCTTACGGAGCGTTGACCGAGTACTATGTAAGTTTCTCCCCTCCAGTCATTCACATCTTAATAATTCATATCTTCATTCGATTAATATATATCTTACTTTATTAAATTACTTGTAGAATCAATCCATGGAGACAATGTATCATGTAGTGGGAGGTATGCTGGACAACCTACATTTGGATGGGTATCCTATGGAGGACAAACTCTTTTATGTGCGCGTGACCAGATCACTACTACCCGCACTTGTGCTGGCAAAGGTCATCGCCTAGTCGATGGTTCATCATCATCTACTCACGGCGGATCAATGAATGCACGCTTTACCCAGGATCACAAATCCTCGTCCACTCAGAGCCGACACCGTGCATCCACGTCCAGACAGCGAGAGAGTAGAAAAGATGTTTCTTAGCACACTGATGATGATTGGTCATATCACCAAACATCGCATCATATGGATGGCACGTCTAACATCAATACTTTTGATGCTTTCGATAGAAATAAAACTTCTAGTCGTCCTCAGCGCGTGCCACAAGATAAAGTGCATAAGCTTCGTAAGCCCCCAAATGAGGTTGGGGAAGAAGCGCGGCACCTATCCATGCATAGCGAGCCAACTACAGATATGCATGTTCCACCTCCACGTGTGCATCATCCCATGCATAGACCCCGTAGGAATACATGTCCTCCCCCTTGTGGTACCTAGTGTTTATTTTATTGCACTTTTGGACGTCTACTATTAGATATTGTATATTTGCAACATGCTTGTTGTTTGTGTTACTTTGTAGAATTTATCATCTAACTATAATTGAATTGAATGGATGTCATAGATTTGATACAATTGTGTTTTATGGTCAATTGGTCACAGGGAGATAGGTACATTTATAGGGGAAAGTCTGTCAAAATTTTTTCAAAATTTGTTTTTTGGAAAGAAATTTTCATTCTTGCTGTTGCAAAGTGAGGCCACTTTTGTGGGTGATTTCGTTGCTTTGATGTATTGCCAAGTATGTTGCAAATGTGATGCCTCACCAAGTATGGAACTTTTGTGACTTTCTGTTTTTATTTTGTATTTCAGAATAATCATAAGATTAAATGGTTTAATTTCTTTGCACTTTGCCAAATTTCTACATTCAAGCAGGTCATCTTATTATTAAAACATAAGTTCGCGTTTTATATCATTCATTTTAAATTAATTATTTCCACAAAAATGTATAAATTATCGATAACTTATCTATATTCTATATGCATGCTAATTTAAACTAAAAACAATATAAAACAGAAACATCAATATCGGTGTAATGTAATTTCTCTTTGGGAGAAACGAATTTTTGAGTTTCGTTTCTAACGGAATTAACTATTTTTCAAACATAAATGCGTGACTAAATTTTCAAATATAAGTGAATTTCCCAAATTCTTTTCTACGGCGATTTTATGTATTTCAAAAATGTCGTAACCTACTTCATCTAAAATTTTTTTCAAATACAAAATAATTATTTAATTATTTATTAAATTTGTTTAAAAATAATTATTTAACAAAAATTATTGTACTTATGTTAAAAATAATTTTATTCAAAAAACGAATTCAGTTAACGAATTTGCTGAATTCGTTTTCACTGAATTCGTTTTCTCATTTTCCATTATTTAACTAAAATTATATTAATTATTTTAAAAATAAATTCATTGAGAAAATGAATTCTCTGAATTCGTTTTCAAGAGAAAACGAATTCAGTGAATTCATTAGATTATTTTGTATTATTTAACTAAAATTATTTTACTTATTTTGAAATTAATTTTATTTATTAAATGAATTCACTGAATTCGTTTTCTCATTTTCTATTATTTAACTAAAACAAGTGAATTCGTTTTCTCATTTTCTATTATTTAACTAAAACTATATTACTTATTTTAAGAATATTTTTATTTCACTGAATTTGTTTTATTTCAAAAACATTATTTTAAGTATAATTTTATTTCATTGAATTCATTTTTTTCAAAAGTATTTAACCAAAAATAAAAATAAAAATACAAAGTATTTAAAAATTTTATCCAATTATAAATTAGATTTTTAGTTATAAAATTACGTCTTGCCTTTGTTCCATAAAAATTGAAAAACAAAATACGGGTGTCCATTTCGAATCACCATAATTAGTTTTACATTAAATAATATTTATATTTAAAAAACCATAAAAACTTAGAAACGATGTTTGTGAACTCGTTTTCAATTACAAAATAATTATTTACTTATTTTTTTACATTAGTTTACATATAATTATATAACTAATTTTATTTAAAAAATTTAAAAACAATTTGGGTAGAAAACGAATCATGGAGATTCGTTTTCAGGAGAAAACGAATTTAGTGAATTCGTTTTCAGTGAAAACGAATCTCCAAAATTCACTAAATTCGTTTTCTCCTGAAAACGAATCTCCAGAATTTGTTTTCTACCCAAATTGCTTTTAAATTCTGTAAAATAAAATTAATTTTCTGTAAGAAAACAAATTCAGAGTTTTCTGCAAAATTATTTTAAAATAAATAAATAAGATAAATATTGTTTTTAGCAAGAAACGAAATCTGGGAATTCGTTTTCAAAATTTTTTAAATATTTTTTTATTAAATTTTTTTTTTGGTGAAGAAAAGGAAGTTGGGTCCCAACTTCGTTTTCTATAGTTTGGGAATTTTAATTTTTTTTGGTTTGGTTTGGTATTTATATGCAGCCAATATGAATATTTGGGAAAATATAAACAAATGTTCCATATCATAAAGCATAATAAAGTTAGGCATTCTTAAATTTTAATTAACTTAAAATTTTTTTTTAAGATATAAATTTATCATTGCGAAATTTGCCATTTTCTTTCAAAGGGTTGCATGCCTCATTTTAGTGCACATTGCAAATTTTCTTTAATTTGCATGTAATTATTCACAAAATATTTAAATTAACGCAAATACTACTAAGGGTGGTGGGAGTGATAGAGTTGCAAAAGCAACTCGATCATGCCACATCAGTGCCATATCAGCCACAAAAACCCACCAACTTTTATAAACTTACTCCCAGCAACAATAAACCCAGAAAAGCAACTTCATCACGGGTCCCACTAATAAACAATTCTATACACATTTATTTATACCTTTTTAATTATAATTTATCAACTATATTTAATTATAAATTTATTTTAATTTATTAAAATATTTAATTTCGTAAATTACATAATTCAATAAAGCACAAGAAAAAAATACGATAGTTGTAAAACATTTTAAATTTTAATTAAAACAGATTTTACATAAATCACTAAAAATTAAAATTACATAATTTAAAAATTGGATATTTCTATTGTAAAAATTCATTTCCAAAAATTGATTGAAAAATTGTATGATTTGGATGAGGAGTAGAAAAATATTAGAGTTGATAGGTATTTATAGAAAAACAAATAGTAAAAAAAAGAATTTAAAACAAATAAATTAAAAAGATTCAATGGAAGGTAAAACAAAAATGAAGGAAAAATACAATAAGTTGAATTAAAAAATAAAATAAAATAAATATGCTAGCCGTTGGCTAGCAGAAGGAACCAAAAAAAAAAAAAAAAAAGAAAAAAAAAAAGAAAGTTTGTCTGCCACCAACAGTTCCTCCCACTCGCGAGTGGGAGGAACTCGCTGCACTCCCCTGGCGGATGGGACCCACCATAATACACAAACCCAGCTTCTATTTTCAGAAGCTGGGTTTATGACTTGGCAAGGTGGAGTGGCAAGTGCTGGGTTTTTGTGGGTTTAAACCCAGCAAAAACCCACCACTCCCATCACCCTAAAGAGTGTAAAGCATAATACTGACACTTCTAATTTTAAATTAATTGAAAATTTTTTTTTTTCCAAAAGATTGCACATTGTTGCACTTCCATTTAGTAAACATTGCACATTTTCTTTCAAAAGGTTGCACTTTCTTTTTTCTAGTCTGAAACGGTTAATTTTATTAAAGAAAAAAGGGGCCAAAAAGGCTAAAAACAAACATTACAAGATTAGTCCTACACTGCACTATTAGTCAGTTAGAGATTCATCTAACCACTGGGGAAAATCAACTTCCCAAATTTGCTGACATTTTTTAGACAAAGCAAATTTAGCCAACAAATGGCTAAATCTGTTCCAACTTTTGTGAATGAAACAGAATTTACAACAAACGAAAGATCTATCAAGCCAAATGATGTCCTCAACTATGGATTTTGCATCTGAACAGGAGGAATTTTCTCCTGCAACCAAGCCAGCATAGTTTTTACATCAGTCTGGTCTTTCAATTTTTGAATCCCTTTCTGTTTTGCTAACAGCAAGGCCAACCGAACTGCCTCTAACTCTGTTAAACATGGGTTCTGCTCTCTCCCTTTATACACTGCTTCAGCCAATTTAATATGCCCAGTCCGCTCTATGATCACCCCCCCCCCCCCCCCCCCCCCCCCCCCAGCTGCCCTTCCATCTTGTAGTGTTTCAGAAGCTACCTTGCTTAGAAAGAAATCTTCTGCTGCATTTTTCCAGTTGCAAGGCTCGGTGCTGGACGACCCTTCTCTATTCTTTGGTTGCCATCTTTCTTGCTGGGCGTATTTATATTCTAACCACTCTTCTGTGGCTTTCTGAACCACATCTGAAGCTTCCATTTTTTGTGCCTGAAAGTACTATTTCTGGATTTCCAAATTTGTCTCAGAAAGTGCATTGCGAGCTCAGTTGTGTGCTCCATATCTGGATCAGCTTTAGCCAAACAAATTCCTTCCACCAATCTTTGAAATCTATATTCAACTGCTGCACTTTCTCCCATCTCAGTGGAGCTAATTTCCATGTTAGAGCTGAATCTTGAGACTTGAGAAAAACAAGTGTTCAATTTTTCCTTTCCACAACGTTGGCAGACTTCATCAACATGCATTCCTTTCTTTTTCAAATTGGCATTCACAGGTATCCAGTTTTGGAAGCATTTCCATACGAAATGTTTCACCTTGGGCTTGACATAAATCTTCCAAAACTTTTTCCATAGCTTCTTGCTTTCTTCTCTCACATAGCTAGTTTCCCCTGTTGATCTGGCTGCTCTATACTTTTCGTCTGCTTTCGTATGGGCTGATTTCACTGTGAATGACCCATTTCTTTCCCCATTCCAGACCAAATTATTGTTCCCATTTGGCCAAATGGAAATTGTAATATTTTTTCTGCTTCAAAGGGGAGAAAAATCTGCTCCACTTATTCTTTCTTCCAGCAGTGAGTATCATGGTCTATCAAATCCCTTAACCAAGTTTACTGGCAACTTTCAGGTCTTGGGGTAATAGGTTTTGAGCCGAAAGTATCAGGAATCCACTTTCATTCCAAACCTCAATCAAGCTTCCATTACCCACTTTCCATTGTTTTCCACTTTTAACTAGTTCTCGTGCACTCATCCAGCTTTTCTACAACCACGAGTCTATATTTAGGTTGAGCCTAGAAGATATCACAGATTTGCGCATTAACTTAAAAAAAGATGGCACATTACCTTTTAAAAGGTTGCACTTTCAATTGAAAAACATTTCACATTTTCTTTCAAGAGGTTGCACTTTCATTTAGTAAACATTGAGCATTTTCTTCTAGAGGTTGCACTTTCATTTAGTAAACATTGCACATTTTCTTTCAAGAGGTTGCACTTTCATTAAGTAGGCATTGCACATTTTCTTTCAAGAGGCTGCACTTTCATTTAGTAAACATTGCACATTTTCATCATTTTTGTAATTATCAATTGTTTTTCATTAAACTTTTGTGGCTTTCGGTCCTTATCACCCGACCAGTAGTGAATCGAGTGTGACAGGTTAACTTGATACTTCTGGTTCTTGCTTGATCTATCAGCAACGAGTCAAAGTACATTTAACAGAAATCGTCCATTTTACAAAATTGTGAGGTGAACTTTTTCAAAAATCTGGGGCGAAACTTATAATCTGGTATCAGAGCCACCATCCAGAGGGTAACAATCCGTTCTTCAGCTCATCACCATCATCATCATCAACGAACCACCGCAACCATCATAATTGGATTCCACCATCTTCCTGAAGGGTAAGATATTCTCTTCATGTATTTTTCATTTCCGACATGTTGCTAATGGGTTTTGTCACAAATTGGCAAAATTCTTACCAAAGGGATTAACATTTTACTCGTCGATCGGTCTTGAGATGATTGTTCATTGATAATTCTTGGGCGAAAGGAGTACAACCCTTGTCATCCATATTTATATCCGATTTTTTGTTATAATTTTTGTCTTACTTTTTGAAGAAACGTATGTCTCCTTTTTGCTTATTTACTGAAGTATATTTTCATGTCTTAAATAGACAGTACAGGACATACAATAGGTAACCTAACAGAACACAAAGTCCTATTTTGTAGGAATATTTCTTATCTAATTATTCTAACTTCTATATTTACTTATACGATAAATTGATACAACACAAAATCCTATTTTGTAGAATTACTAGGCGTGCCTTGTACCTCGATCTGGTCTATCTGGTCTTTAGAGAAGGGGATAGATGCTGAATTCACTGTTTGTCCTGAATCAGAGTTGGAGATTTGTAGTGCATGGTCTTCTCCCCTGTTTTATAATAGGGGCCTTGCTTTCTCTTATGGTTTGTAGGTTTCCCATGCAGCTTCTAAAAAGTTTCTCGAGTATGCCATGCCTTCTTGCCTTGTTTTTCTCCATCTGAATTTCTGATCACCAGTGCTGAATCCTCCACTTCTGTTCGTGGTTCACTGTGCGGGGTAAGCATCACCTTTCTCCTTGCTTCCTCCATTCGCACCTCAAAGAAAGCTGTAGGGATGTTTTCAGAATTCATATCAGATGATGTGTGTTTTGGCTTCATTTATAGAGATTAATAAGGAGATTAAGCAAATATATTTTCTTTCAAAAAGGTGCATGGTTTTTGTTTGTTTAATTGTTTGCTTCTTTTTTTTTTTTTTGGAACAAAAAAAGTTGCACCTTCATTTAGCACACATTGCATATTTATATTCAATAATTAGAAATTTTTATGCCTCTTAAATAATAAGAATTTTTTGTTCTTTTCTACATACATATTGTTAAACAAATGTTCCAAATCATAAAGCATAAAGTTAGCCATTCTTAATTTATAATTAATTTAAAATTATTTTTTATAAAGAAATTTATCTTTGCACATTAACTTTGAAGAAATTTGCCATTTCCTTTCAAAGGGGTTGCGCACCTCTTTTAGTGCACAGTATTTTCATTAATTTGCCCGTAATGTAAATATTACTAAAAAGTTGTCTCAAGTTGTAAAGCTTAACACTTCTAATTTTAAATTAATTTAAAAATATCGATATTTTCAAAAAAAATTCAGTATAGTGTTTAGTTTTAAATAGATTGTGCATTTCTTTTTAACAGGTTGCACTTTCATTTAGTAAACATTGCACATTTTCCTTCAAAAAGTTACACTTTAATCTAATAAACATTGCACATTTTCTTTCAGGGAAAATCGCAGTTTCGGTCCCTCAATTATACTTTCGTTACACTTTCAGTTCTTCAATTATTGAAAATTGCACTTTCAGTTCCCTAACTATTACTCTTTCGCCGGTTTGATCCCTCTTACCGGCAAGCTACCGATTGACTAACAAAATCAACGGTAATTTGGACCCTTTTGAAAAATTTATAAAATATTTGGGTCAAATCATAATAACTCAAAATATTTTTAAAAAATAAACAAAAAGTGAAAATTTTCTTCAAACAAAAAACAAAGGCATAGGCTAGCAGTGGGTATGATTTGACACTAAAAAATGCACTAAAAAAGTTTTAAGTTATTATGATTTGTCCCAAATATTTTATATATTTTTTATTTTGATCCCAAATGACCAGTAACCTAATAGTTTGCCGGTAAGAGGGACTAAACTGGCGAAAGAGTGATAGTTAGGGGACTGAAAGTGTGAGTTTCAATAATTGAGGAACTGAAAGTGTAACGAGGGTATAATTGAGGGACCAAAACTGTGATTTTCCCTTTTCTTTCAAAAGGTTGGACTTTCATTTAATAAACATTGCACATTTTCTTTCCAAATGTTGCACTTTTATTTCACATTTCAATCATATTGCCTATTAATTAACGAGAATTGTATATAAAAGATATTGAATGAAATGCATAATTGCTTGCAATACTTTGCCAAAAATTGATGCAAAATTTAAAAAATTGTTTATGTTGGGGGTAGACGATGTGGTTGTTGGGCACTCGTTTGGCTTTCACCATTGTAGGATGGGCGAGGGCATCATAGTACATTGCCGCTGCTGTCGCCTGGTACTTTGTCCTTCAGTTTCCTCACAAATAGAATGGTTGATATTAGCATTCTCTAGATAGTGAAGAAATTCCGCCTTGGAAAAGAACTTGTGTTCATTTGAGGGGTCAATAGAACACTAAAATAACATACGTCGAAAGAGTTGATTTCTCAGGGCTAATTTAGGTGGGCGTTGTGAAATTTGAACAAGTGCACCAATCACCATGTCTCCCTCCAAAAGAAAATATTGTAGCGTTTGTCTTTGCGCAATGCACTTCTCTTTCCTTCTCAAATCCCGAATCGCGACTTCCACCTTCCAGCCTTCGGGAAACCAGTCAGTAGTCGCAACCTTCTCGCACCCCATTCAACCTTCGATCAACACCTGCATCACCCCTTTTTGTACGGGTGTAAGCGAAATCGAAAGCTGCAAAGTGTAAACCATTTAGTCAGTTTTCGTTAGTTTATTGTTTGTTTTTTTTTTCGGTTGCGGTGCTAACGCTCGCCAGTTTCGGGGATGCCCCGTTACCTAATTTTGATCTCAATGCTCTACACCTAATAAAAAATGCTTGAGTCTCTTTGACTCTTGGACACTTAAAGGTAAGTGGGGTGGAAATCGTGAAGTGGTTTTGAGTGTGAAATCGGCAAGTAGTTACTGTTGATGAAGCCCAAAACCCGATTCAACATAATTTTTAAATACTATTTATACATAAAAAAAATTTGCAAAAAGGTAATTTCAATAAATGTGCAATATAGATCTATTATATGAAGGTGCAATATTTTAAAATAAGATGTCCAATACTTTTGCACTACACATGCAACATATTTGGGATAAATGTGCAATTATGTGCTGTAGGTACAATGTTTACCAATAAAAAAAAAAAAAAATACCAGTATAAATAAATAAAAGCAATTAGTTAATAATTAATAACAGCTACAGTACATTGCCAACTTTTTTGGTGCTCACGCTACCTCATTTGTCTAACATTTTCTGCGCCGCTAGCCATGCAGGTTAGTCGGTCTCACTGGCCTCCAAAAAATATACCGCGACGATAACCCCTAAGCACCGCCTACCTCCACCTCTACCACCCCTTAAGAAAAGCCACAAAACACCGTAGAAAGCTAGCCCTATTTTTTATCAAAAGAGATGGACCCAGGCTTGGTCCTGAAGCAGGGCAAACCTGGGCAACAACCTAGGACTCAAATGTTTCAGGACCCAAATGTTTCATAAAGTCTAGTTTTACACTAAGAAGGCGCTTGGTTGGTGTAGTAGAAGGATGCAACGGAAGTCACTTGGGAATGAATGCGATTGATGATGTTTGGTTGGGTGTAATGGGAATCAAAATTTCTCAATCACTCCCTTAATTTCAATACATACCCCCATGTATTCACCCAATCCCATTGATGAGTTAGTGAGCTCTATTTTTTTCGACAAAAAATGCTCTTACTTCTACTACTCCGAAAAATTCCCAAATCTCTATTTTTTTTTCTCTCTAATTTAATTCTTCACTTTCTCTCTCTAACTTTGTCTTACCTTTAGTATCTCACTTTCTCTTTCTAACTTTATTACTTTACTTTCTCTTTCTATTTTTTTCTCTAACTTTATTACTTCATTTTCTTTCTCTAAATATTTTTCTCTCTCTAACTTTATTACTTCACTTTCTCTCTCTAAATTTTTTTTCCTCACTTTATTACTTCACTTTCTCTCTCTAAAAGTTTTTCTCTCTCTAACTTTATTACTTCACTTTCTCTCTCTAAATTTTTTTTCCTCTCTAACTTTATTACTTCACTTTCTTTCTAAATGTTTTTCTCTCTTTAACTTTATTATTTTACTTTCTCTCTCTAAATATTTTTCGCTCTGTAACTTTATTACTTCACATTCTCTATGTAAACGTTTTTATCTCTCTAACTTTATTACTTTACTTTCTCTCTCTAAATGTTTTTCTTTGTCTAATTTTATTACCTCACTTTCTCTCTCTAAATGTTTTTCTTTGTCTAACTTTATTACTTCACTTTCTCTCTCTAAATTTATTACTTTACTTTCTCTCTCTAAATTTTTGTCTCACTATCTCTCTCTATCGATCTCATTTTACTTTCTCTCTCTACATATAATTTTTTTTTACTTTCCCTCTATAATTTTATCCTTTAATTTTTCTCTCTACATATATTATTTTACTTTCTCTCTCTAATTTTATTATTTAATTTTCTATTTCTACATTTTCTCTTTCTCTCTCTACATCTATTATTTTACTTCTTTCTCTCCCTTTTTCCTTTAATTTTTTCTTTTTAACTTTAATACTTCAGTTTGGTTATTTTCTTAATATAGTTGAAAGGGTAAAACTGAAATTTTAACTGATTGTCATTGCTAATGATGAGCTAAACGAAGTATTATCAATCACAATGATTCCCATTACACAATTTCAACCAAGTACAATTGACTCCTCAATCATTTTCATTGCCATTGACCCCTCAATCATTCTCATTGCACTACAACAAAAATGAGTTATCCATACACTCTTTTTAGTGTATTAAAATATAAATGCCTTAACAAAACTCTATTATGACATTAAATATTAAATAAATGATGTTATTAAGACACTATACTATAAGTGTCTCTATATTTACTTTTTAAGGCATTAAGTAAATTTTATCGTGACATTACATGAAAATGTCATTATAAAAATTAATTAGGGCATTATTTTGTGTGGTAATTTTATAGGAGCCTTACAAACCCAACTTTACACATTCTCGTTTTTATTTCTTTAATTAAGTTTTTCCGATTTTGTGTGGTAACTGATTTTTTTTTCTTTAATGTTCAAAAGCTTAGTTGTTGTTGTTGATTCCTTTTTTGTTTTCATGACAAAAACAAAATTGGAAAATTATATTCACTTTTTTTTTTATTATCAAAACTTGAACTTGTGACCTTAAGGTTACAAGCTCTCACATTACCCACCACTTCAACCCTTTTCCTAAGTATTACTACATTCTAATCTAAAGCTATTACGACTTTATAAAATAAATGCCTCAAAATTACAAATTAGTCCAGCTCCTTCCCATATTATAATCCTATTGCTACATGTATAAAAGCGCCGTCCTAATGAACTCCCCAACGGCTGCCAACTACTACAGCCTCTTCTTAATTTAAACAGAACTTTTTTCATCTCCCTTCACTTCTGTTAACTTAGCCATTTTGTGTGAAGTCCCAAAATCTGCCAACGATTACGTTCTCTTCTTTAAGTAAAAGTTTTTTCGTCTCCCTGTTTACATTTGTTCATTAAGCCGTCAATTTGTGTGAGCTCCTAACGACGTCTACGTCCTCTTTTTTGAACGTAATCTTTTTCCTCTCCTTGTTTACTTTGGCTATTAATCCGTTATTTTGTGTGAAAGAGGGATCTTGGTCGCCGGTTGCAATAACGTTCAAGCTCCCTTCGGTTCTGGCTTCTCTACCATCAGTTAAAGTTAAGGTAATTTTTTCTTCCTAAAAAACGATGGAAAAATTAGAGATTGAATTGCTTTGGGTTAAACTTTGATTGAATTAGTGGAATAATTTGGATTTCATTTAAAAGATTTGTGGGTTGCCTGGGTTTTATGAGAGGAATGTTTCTTTGGATTTTATTGGTTCACAATAGCTGAACCTGTTAAAGGTAAATTTGATTTTCTGTTCTTTTGATTTTATGGTTTTAGCTGTCATTATTGGGTGGAACTGGTTAATGTGACCAATTTAATTCTTTCTTGGAATTCTACTATTTTGTTAAATCTAAAGATGAGAATTTGGGACGTGAAACAGAACTTTTCTTTGTGGCTTCAGTAGATTCAAACGAACTGAATCTCCAAGGATTCCTATAGAAGCTGAAAGCTGTCTGATCTCAAATATTATTCATGGTTCATCTTATTATTTGAGATGCTTGGACTTATTTAGTGCATACATTTGTAATTGTTATTGAAGTATGCAATTATGTGTAGCATGAATTCTTTTTATTGTTCTTGACTGTCCTCTGCATTGATGACTGTCCTCTGCATTGTTCTTGAAAAGAAAATTTATTGTTAGAAAAAAATTGTAATTCAGAATTCGTGAGTATCCTCTGCATTGGTGGCTTTAGTTAACCCCAAAGCAAATTTTCGATTCAAAGGGATGTGTGAAAAGGCATGTCATCCACATCAAGGCTAATACATCCTATGTTAATGATCTCTCAAAGAAATCAGCAATGCTGCAATACAAAACATGGTCCTTTTCACTTCTTGTCTTCAGTTTTATATTTTTTGGTTCTTTGTTCAACTGACAAATTCAAAAGTCAACAATTCTTTTCTCCAGAACCTAGTGAATGTTAGCCATTATTTTATGTAACCTAGTTGAAACACATAGCTACTCTTGAATGATTTATCAGCATGTAGAGTAAAAATAAAAACATAAAATTTTATGTGTTAAAAACTAAACTTGATTATCCAAGGCTTTGAATCCAAGTCATTGAAGATAAAACCGCAAATCACTTTAGGAAATAACCAAAGGCAATGCACACAAATTCACCTGCTTAGAAAGCATTCCAAGGCCCATGCTGTCCATGAAATTCTTGACACCAGTACCACCAAGGACAAACAAGTTGCTGTTAGTTTCATTCAAGGTAAGAAGATAAGATTTGATTGTTGGAAATTATAAATTTTATTATTGTGTTTTAGAAATACCTATAGTTGTTACTTGCACAAGTTTATGAATCTAAATGGAGAACAATGCAAGTTAACCATTTTGGTTTTCTCAGCTTGATTTTCTATACCCCTGGAAAAGTGAACATGCCGGGAGCATAGATGTTTGCCTAAATACTTGTAGCATCTGTAATTAAAAATATATCACATGATCAAAGAAGAATGACAAAATTTGCAAGTGAAATGGTAAGAAAATGCTTTCTGAGCAGAGATTTGGTTCTTGCTGTTTTAGGATAAGCTCTTTATATAAAAAGAAAAGAACATTTATACCAAACCAAAATGGTAGATGCCATAGTTATAGCATATGGGAAATCCCTTTTAAGAGGTTATGAATACCTCACCTGGAAAAAATACCCAAAGGGAAAGAGGGTGTACTAATGTGACAAAAAAAGATTCAAGAAAAACTCAAATCCTAGCATTTCTTTTAAAGAAAAAATGTGTCCCCTACCAATTTTGTCGTACAAACAGCCATGGGAAGAGAGCCCTGTTCAGGTAACATCACTATCCAATTTAGTCGTACAAAACCTGTGTTCGTTTGTAGAGCTGAACTCCTTGGCTCGGTTATTTTCTTTGTATGCTAGCCTTATGTTGTATAATAGTTTTGTTGTTTTATGTTTTAGAACTTAAAAGTTTGGAATAGTTTTAGTCATTTGCATGTGTATGGTAGACGCTTTGTAACTAGACAGTTGTAGCTTTGTCACATATGAATGCTTGTGGTTGAAAGGATGATGACTCAATTTGTTGTGAACAAACCTTACTTTGAGTTACTAAATGTTAATATAAATTGATTTTGGTAGGTTTAACTACTTGAATTGAGCTCATACATTTTCTGGATATCTTAATTTAAAATTGTATGCTTGTCTTTGTTGCTCTGAGCAGGGGACATATGATATGATATGGTCCAAAGCATAACTATCTAGTTAGTGGCCGTGGAGTTTTTGTGAGACACATTGACAGAATTTTCTTTGCAAAATAGCCCACGTATACTCTTCTTGTTAATTGCTTTGAGCTTAGAATATGAAGTAAACACAGTATTTTTGTGGTGTACTAAGAAAGATCAATTGGTTAAAGTTGCTCAACTATGCATTCCCCCCCCCCATACGAAATTGTTCAGTAAGAATGTGTAACCTATGCAATACACCTTAAGGTACTCATAAACGTGATTTGACATTTCCTTTAACTTTCTTTCTTCTGCATGTTTATGTTTTCCTTTTCTTTCTTATTTTTTTTCTAGTCAATTTATCCTGTACTACAAAAAAAATGCGCATGTTGTGATTTCTTCTCAAATTGTAGGTTGAACATGTTAGATCTGAAAGAAATATGGTTGCTGAACTTTGCAGCTACTGCATTGTAAAGCTAATTTATTAATCTTTTCAATGTGAAGACACTTGTATCTTGTAGTGGAATACCTTCGTTGAGAGGAAGTGATGACTTTGCTGATGAGAGAGGAGACATTGACTGAATCCACATTTTCATCAGATTCTAGTAGTTTGCTTAGTGTTCTGAAGGTGAAAATAAGTGTTACTCCTGTTTCGGTTCTTTGTCGATGGTTGATTGCTGATGAAAGATTATTATAAAATGCATTTTTTGTCGAAACCAAGATACCATACAGAGCACTAGTATTTCTGTCTTAATACCCATATATTTGGGCCGTTGATATTTTGTTGTTGATCTTTCTTTAGGATTCTGTTTCCTTTCTTAGTAAAGATCATAATATATATCATTGTCTTTGTTGAATTATAGTTAGAATGTGTGGTGCATAGACTAATTTGGTTTATATATATAAAAAATGTGAGTTCCTTGTTCTGCAATGGTATACTTCATGGGTTAAAGTGATACATTGAGTATTTCTTGGAAGCCTACTTCAATTCGGTGGTTTTGAAGGCGGTGATTGGGATCAAGGTGGTTCTTGTCAACGTTCACAACCTTTGTCACCAAAAGAAGTGGAACAACTTTTCCCTGTTGGAAAAAATGGAACAAATGTGGAGACACAGCTTCTTAATGAACATTTGTACAAGGTCCTGAAGGGGCTCTGGCTTTCACAGCCCGGAGATAACCCCGCTTGAGTGAGTACAGAGCTACACAGGCAGAAAAATGGATGGGGACAACATGCATATTGGTGCTTACTAGGCATTACTTGGAATGACTTATTTGTAGAACTTCTAAACAATATCCACAGTAGCAGTTAGTAAACTAGAGAAGGCTATTGTCTATTGATTTTTGCGTTGTAATTGGTCTCTTTCGTCTGTTTTAGGCTAGTCTACAACTCGTGGGATTAGTATTCTCTGTATTATCTAATTTTCCACCATCAATGAAATTTGTCTGTATGCATTTTGTAAACTTAAATTTTAGATTTCAGTTGAAAGAAAAAAAAAAGAAAAAGAACAAGAAAAAGAAGAAAGAACTTTACTGCAGAACTGTCTGAACTAAATCCATTAGGTACTCATTGAGAAGTATGGTTAATGATAATTTCTTCGGTGAGATATTAGCTGTTGTGGTTGTTAAATTATTCTGACTAACCAGTGTGATTTTAGTTAATGATAAATGATGCTTGTATGGTTGAGGCTTTATCATTTTGCATAGGAGCAGGGACAACATGTTTGGTGCTATTGCTAAGTCAATACAATGTTTGCAAAGATGAGGCTGTTGCATCAAATAAGCGCAGAGAAAAGGTCTTACCTGCTCACAACATGGCCTATTCTATATTGCGTATGAATACTGTCTAATTAATAAAAAAAAAAAGAAGAAGTTGAAAACGAAGTAAGTTCCAACAATATTAAGAACAATAACTAAGTCGTTATCCCACAAATAATGCATCACGAAACTGTTTGCATTATATGAATAATTCACATAACCTGCCCAATTTTGATAACTAAGTTTATATTTTTGAAATGAAAATTAATTTTGAGAAAATATAGATCTCTTTAAAAGTATCCCTAAGTATGAACTTAAAATTATTAATTTTAGCATCTAATCTTATACATTTGAAATAAAAGTTTATTCTAAAAAGCATAATTTATAATTTTGATTCCAAAATAGTTACTTTTGAGAATTATACTTACATTTTCAAAATTAATAGTTTATTTAATTTAAAAGGCATATGTTATACTTTTATATCTGAAAATGATATTTTTTATAATCAAACAGACACATTCAAAATTAAGAGTTTATTTTAGAAAGTAGCACTTTGAACCTAAAAGTGTTACTTTTGAGACTAAACTTATACTTTTAAAATTAAGAGTATTTAAAAAAGCATCACTTATAATTTTGATCCTTAACAAGTTACTTTTAATAATTAAATTTATAATTTTTCAGTGAAGAGTTTATTTTAGAAAGTATCGCTTATACTTTGAACCTGAAAGTGTTACTTTTGAGAATTAAACTTATACTTTTTAAGTAAAGAGTTTATTTTAAAAAGTATCACTTATACTTTTGAGCCTAAAATGTGTTACTTTTGAGAATTAAACTTATATTTTTGAAATTATCAAAAGTTACTTTGAACCAAAAATGTTACTTTCGATAGTTAAACAAGTACTTTTGACATGAAGAGTTTATTTTAAATAGCATCATATAACTTCAATCCTAAAAAAGTTAATTTTGAGAATAAAACTTATACTTATGAAATGAAGAGTTTATTCTAAAATGTATTACTTTTGAACCTAAAAGTGTTTCTTTTGATAATTAAACTTATACTTTCAACATGAAGAGTTTATTATAAAAAGTATCATATAACTTTGAAATGAAAACGTAATTTAAAAAGTATAACTTATACTTTTGAACCCAAAAACGTTACTAATGATAACTAAACATGAACTTTTGAAATGAAAAGTTTATTTTAAAAAGCATCACTTATTATTACTTTGACATTAAGAAAGTTACATTTGAGAATAAAACTTATACTTTTGAAGTGAAGAGTTTATTGTAGAAACTATCACTTACACTTTTGAATCAAAACGTATTTTTTTTGAAATGATAAGTTTATTTAATAAAAAGTATCACTTATAATTTTTGAACCTAAAAATGTTAATAGTTAAACTTATACGGTTGAAATGAATAGTTTACTTTTTGAAAGTATCACTTATGACTTTGATCTTAAACATGTTACTTTTGCGAATTGAACTTACACTTTTGAAATGAAGAGTTTATTTGAAAGGTATCCTCTATACATTTGAACCTATAAGTGTTACTTTTGAGAACTAACTATATACTTTTGAAATTACTGGTTTATTTTAAAATGGATCATTTATAACTTTGATACTAGAAATGTTATTATTGATAATTAAATTTATACTCTTTAATGAAGAGTTTATTTTAAAAAGTATCACTTATACATTTGAACCTAAAAGTGTTACGTTTGAGAAGTAAACTTATACTTTCAAAATGAAGAGATTCAAAAAAAAAAAAAAAAAATTGTATCACTTATAATTTTGAAGCTAAAATGGTTACTTTTGAGAATTAATCTTATACTCCCTCTGTGCCATTAGAAGAGTCTACTTTGTAATATTGTTTTTAGTAATACAAAATGAACTCTTCTAATGGAACGGATGGAGTACTATAATTAATTTGCATATTTAGAATAATATTTTGAAATACTAATTAAATATGTGTGAATATATGCAAATAACACACTATTAGACCCTATATTGTTTGCACCTTTCATAATTAATCACATATAACTAAGGAGTATTTATAGATGAAATCAAATAAATTGTAAAATATTTTGGATTATCAAAAAAGAATAAAAAAATAAATCAATAAATTGTAAAAAATTGAATTGTGCTCAAGTTGTCTGATCAAAGAAAAATGCACTTGGTATACGTTCGCACTACAAGGAAATTTTGAGGAAATATTTTGATTTCCCGCGCTCTAGGCTTAAAAAATTGGCGCCTAATTTTCTTTAGTTTTTTTTTTTTTTTCAAAATTTAACCCCCACTTTCCATGGCAACTGACTCTATCTACTTAGCCCTCTATATCAAAATTCTCCAAAGGTCTACACGGAGAAGCCAAAGAGTATCAAAACTTTTCATCTTCATCACATAGTAGAGGCTACACAGAGGTCGCAACTCGCAAGGAGGGCAAGGAATACTAAACAGAGTTCACGTATTTATTTTCTTCTTCGATCAGAAATTCCACCGTAAGCCCCCTTTTCAATTTCCGTATACTTACTCATTTAATTGTGCAGGTATGCGTAAAAAAGGCAAGCATCGCCCATTGAGTGGCCTCCGTGATGAGCCAATTCTGCAACCAAAGGGTAAGATTATTTGTTCTAGAATATGAAAAGTTCCAATAGTGCTGTGCGAACAGGAAAGTTGAGATTTTCTTGTAAAATCCAGAAAAAGTAAAAGCTTTTGGTGCCCCTGAACAAGATTTATTGGAATTTTGAATCAACTGAGAAGGTGAATTATTAATATGCAATGGTTTATTTTTTGCTCCGTTGACTTTCAATTTCAGAGCAATTTCTCACACACACACTTTTGAGGTTGATTTTGGACCCTTTTGATTGATATATCTCCGAACGTGTGTCTATGTTTCCCATTTAGTGGGTTTCTATTTGCTTGCATATTGGTTTCAATTAAGTCTTGGTAGTTGATTTGTATTTGGTGATTGCTAGTATTATATTTGGATTGTGTTTCAGAGACACTTCTACAGATCAAATCTATTTTATGTCGCTTAAGGTTAGGGTGAGAGTTTATTTTATCAGCGTTTAGCTGCTATTTTGCTACTGCTGTGGTGTTTTTCTTGTTGTCTCTCCTTATTTGGTTGTTTTCAAGTTTGTTTCCAATGTATAGAACTGCTTCCTTCCATGCAATATAATCTGCAGCTTGCTGGTTTTTCTTTATCAGCACAAAACTTCATGTTTCAGTCTCCAAAGGAGGGCACCATTAGCATGGAAAAAATCTATTAAGATGCAACTACAAACACTGACCGGCCTAAACCAATAAAACCTCTGTTCTTCAATAGATCATTCAATGTGTAAGACCAGATATCCCCCTAAAAACTGCTTGGTATGTTTGTCCACCATTTTGAGCAACCTTCCGGCCTTTCTCGGTAGCCGTAGTCAATAGCTTCACAACCGAATCATCTTCTAATTATTGCAATGTAACAGCTTTATACATTGGATGACTCTGTAAAGAATATTTCATCCACTCTCCAAGTGTCTCCACATCTGATTGTTTGAGTTGATGGAACTCTATTTTGTAGGTATAGTTGATGTAACGCATAAAAGCACACAAAACAGCTCTAGTCTTCCACATGAGGGAAATTCACAACCTCCAAGTAAGACAATATATTTTCTATTTTATCGCATTAGTATTTATTAAAATTTTTTTTTTCAATGTTTCCTATAACTTTGTAGGAATGTCAAGCAGAAATCAAGTTGGTGGGCAAGTCACAGTTACTCAGACAGATTGTAATCAATTAATGCATTAGCACCATGCACCAAGCAAAGCTACCTTGCCACATAATGAAACTAGGGGTATGGTTTCAAATTATTTTCTATTTCTTGCTGTTTCAATTGGCTACTGCACTCCTAATCTTTTATGTGTCAAACTTTGCAACCTTAATTCTCCATATCAATTATAGTTCTCGGAAAAATGTGTCATTAAGTTAGCACATGCCAAATAACATTGATTTGTCCAAAAGAGTAATTCAACTATCAAAGAGTAGTCATATGTTTTGGGCAAAATACAAGTTTAAACATGTTCATGTAAGATTCACAGTTGTCCCCTTTGTGGTGTTTTTATGCTTGCCTTTACTTATTTGGTTGTTTGAGGATTGCTATTAGCTCAGATACTAGTGGTGAGGCATAATGTATCTTTCTGCTCTTTTTTTTAAAAAAATTTGTTAGCACATGCCATATATCATTGTTTTGTCCAAAAATTTAGAAGAGTAGTCATATATTTTTACGCAATACAAGTTTAATCATGTTCATGTAAGATTCAGAGTTGTCCCTTTGTGGTGTTTTTCTACTTGTCTCTACTTATTGGTTGTTTGAGAATTGCTAATAGGTCAGACATTAGCAGTGACATATAATGTATCTTTCTGCTTGCTTCTTTAAGTAAAAGCCCTGCTGCATGTGTTGCATTCCATTCAATTGCCCCTTTGTACTCATTAATTAGAAATGCTCCAGCCGTGCTGATCGTAATTTCCATAACCTTATCTTGATCAGGTCCGAGCTTTTATTTGTTTTCCCACTTTGCATAATGTATTTTTTTCCCGTAATCATCTGTATGGGCCTTTTGTTACATCTCTCATGTTTGTACTAATGTCAGCACGCCTTCTTTCAATTTCCATGACTTTTTCTTTATCAAGTCTGAGCTTTTATTTGTTCTCTCACTTTGCATGATATATTTTTCCCCGTAATCAGCTGTATTGGCCTTTAGTTAAATCTCTCATGTTTGTATTAATCTACTCGCCTCCTGAACTGATGTCATTTGATGCACGTCTTTGCCTTCCCAAAATTTAAAATTTCTTGCATCCCATATATGCCAAATTAAATAGCATGATAGCACAATAAGTTCATCATCTAGGGCTGATTCAAACCAGTTCACTCTCACTACACCAAAATGCCTTAGGGGAGGCGGGTCCTAAGGGCATTAGGAGGCGGGTGCACGCTGTGTGCACCCGCCTCCAGTGCGGGCGCCTCCAAAAGGAGGTGCCTGCACCCGCCTCCCCTGTGAGGGGTTACTGGAGGCGGGTGCATGTTGCACCCGCCTCCAATAACCATGAATGGAGGCGGGTGGAACAAGCACCCGCCTCCAGTGACCATTAATCATAATGGTCACTGGAGGCGGGTGCTTGTTCCACCCGCCTCCATTCATGGTTATTGGAGGCGGAATAACCCTTCCAATAAATTGTTATTGGAGGCGGGTGTCCGTTACACCCGCCTCCAATATTCTCCCAATAAAAAATTTAATTTTCCATTCTTTAATTTATGGTTTCGATAGGAATCGAACTCGCACCGACGGAGTCACTTGACTCTTGCACATTAAATTTACCACTAGGCTACATATACTCATGTATATGAAGTTAAAATCGAAAATATATATTTATATATATTCTTCTAAAACTTGCAGTTTTTATTATCTAAAAATTTATCTCTTTTTTTCAAAATTATTTTCAATTCTCAAAATTATCCTAATAAATTATTTTCAACTTTCAACAGCCCAAAACAAAGAGAATTTTCAAAACAATATTGATTAAAATTTGGGAAAATGCACCCGCCTCCAATAAACACGATATTGGAGGCGGGTGTTTCTCACCTCAAACGAGAATTGGAGGCGGGTGCAACATGCACCCGCGTCCAATAATTAATTATTGGAGGTGGGTGGATGTTGCACCCGCCTCCAATTGTCTTTGGAGGCGGGTGCAACATCCACCCGCCTCCAATAGTTAACTATTGGACGCGGGTGCATGTTGCACCCGCCTCCAATTATCTTTGGAGGCGGGTGCAACATCCACCCGCCTCCAATAATTAATTATTGGACGCGGGTGCATGTTGCACCCGCCTCCAAAGGCTTTTCAGGCCCCTTTGGAGGCGGGTGTTTATACATCCGCCTCCAAAGGGGCGCCTCCTTTAACCATTTTTGTACTAGTGTCTCTTCCTTGCAGGATACTTTTCCACCCCCACTTCCTTTGTTTTTCACCTATAAGAAGCATACCTTCGGAAAGTACTGTACTTTTTGAGCTGATGGAACTCTATTTTGTAGGTATAGCTGATGTAACTCAAAAAAACACACAAAATAGCTTTAGTCTTCCACATGAGGCAAATTCACAACCTCCAAGTAAGATTACAATAAGACAATACATTTTCTATTTTATCGCATTCGTATTTATTTAACTTATTTTCATTGTTGGTTATAATCTTGTAGATATGTCAAGCAGAACTCAAGTGGCTAGGCGAGTCATAGTTTCTCAGCCAGATTCGAATCAATTGATGCATCAGCACCATGCTCCAAGCCAAGCTACCTTGCCACGCAATGAAACTAGGGGTATGGTTTCAGTTTATTTTTTATTTTTCTGTGAAATCTTATTCCCTTTTTCAATTGTTTACGGCAAATGTCTAACTCCTAATCAATTCTTAGATATTCGACTTCATATTGTTTGTCATAAACTCTGCAGCCTTACTTCCCCCATATAATTAATGTATGCCTAAAATACATGTCATTAAGTTAGCATGTATAGCTGTTTTGTCCAAAAAAGTGATTCCACTATTGATGAGCTCGTATGTAGTGGCAAAATACAAGGTTAAACATGTTCCTATATCTTCAAAGTTGGTCCCGTTGTGATTTTTGATGACTTTCTCTTCTTTCTTTTTTTTAAAATCAGATTTTTCTTTTATAATTCAGTAATGAGATAGATAATAACAGTCACATAAGTAAGGAGGAAATCAAATATTCTCCAATTTCCTTTCTTTCCTTCGTTCATCTATGTACACAAGATTCTCAATGAATGTAAATGTCTTAAATGGTTACCTAATTTTCTGTATTTTTTTATTTAATTGATTAAATTTTAATTTTCAGGTTTGATGAATAATTACATACTAGATAACCAGATTCACAATTCACAAGAAGTGCCCATACAACAACAACCATGTCACCTTGTAAATGCAAGCAGTGAGGTAGAAGATGAACAAAATACAGAGAAACGAATAGGTAAAAAAAATCAATTTTTTTATTGTAACTTTTTGTGTATGTTAATTTCTAGTATTGCAGAATTGTAATGAATTTGTGAAAATTGGAGGAAAAGAAACTAGAGGTCCCACATGTATGAAGGACATCTGGACTCGACCATCTCATCTACCTCCAATTGAACTTCAGTTTAATAGTCTTGGAATACCTATAGGAAAGAATGCAAGCCAGTTTGCTGAATTCTTGGGCACTATAGCAAGGAATGGTATGTTCTGCCCAATTGATGTGGAAGATTGGAGTAAGATGCCAAAGGAGTACAAAAAGAAAATGCTGGATTTCGCTAAGGTATTTATAAGTTTAGTATTAGACATACGTATACAAAATAATTATGTGTACTAATTTTAAAAATGTTATGCAGATGAAATTAGAACCACTATTGCTGATGAGGATTGGATTCTAAAATCCATTAATAAAAAATGGAAAAACTGGAAGCATGAGCTAAAAACAAGATATTTTTTGCCTGATATGGGCATCAAATTTTTTCTCGAGGATAAGGATGAAAGAGTGGTGACAGACCAGTGGATCAATATTCTCTCCCACTGGAATAAAGATGAAATAAAGGTATATCACGTTTTTTTATTTAAAGTGTAATTATTTCATCACAATTTTGAAGGATTTACCTTTTGATTTTTTTTTCCATCATTAATTCAGGCAAGGAGTGAGAAAAATAAACTTGCTAGGTCTGAGAAAGGGATGGATCATGCAACTGGAAAAAAAATCATTTGCACGTGTTTATGCCGAATTGGTGAGTTTGTCCTTTTACAGTATTTTGTTAATTATAGTCTCATCTAATTTACTAAAATAAATGGTTATTCCTAGTTTAACAAATTGGGTCGTGACCCATCTCATGCTGAGTTATTTGAGACAATCTATTTTGGTCGCAACAGAACTCCGGCTAATGTTGCTTAGTATTTGGTAAGTTTCTGCATTGGTAAGTAGTACTTCAACTTAAGAATTCTATTTTCAAAATATTTATAATCCATACTATCTTAAACTTGTGGGAGAAAATGAATGAGAAAAGAAATCAACTTCCAGAAGGTGTAGAAGATCCTATTGGTCCTAGTGACATATTTGCCCAAGTAATTGGCCAAGATAAGCAGGGTCGTGTTCGACTAATTGGGGAGGGGGTTACTTCTCTTGATGCATTTGGAGAGGCTCCTAATCGAAACAAGTTCAAACATATGGTGGTACATCAACAGTCAAAAATGTTGGAAACGGAAAACCGCATTGGGGACTTACAATCAGAACTTCAAAATTCACAACAAAGACTTGCTTCACAAGAGTCTACATTGTTACCTAATAATCCCCTTGGGCTAGCTTTAACAAAGCAATCTAATCTTCAGGTAAAATTTAGTGTTTTCTTTGTTAACTTATATTTCTCATATTGGCTTTACTTGTCTTTTAAATATACTCTTTCAGCTGTATATTTTATTTAGGTGTTCATATTTTCTTTTCATGCAATACCATTCACTTTTGTGTATACTATCTTGATGATCACTGCTTCGGAGTTAAAATATCATGCTTATATGTCCTTTTGGTGTTGTTGCTTCTTTTTAATGTCAAAAGATCGTAAAAGTTTTTACTGTTTTAATTGTGGTGTGGGAAATTTTGAAACTTTTATGTACACATATGTAGCTTTAATTAGTTATATGACTTAAGCTCAACTCATTTCTCTTTCTTTCTTTCTTTATTATTATTTATTGAAACTTTACTTTATATAGCACTCCAACAACAGTGTTCATGAATCTTTGATTGTGATAAAAATTCTCAAATTCAACTTTAGTATAATGTGGTGAAATTAGGGTCCCAATATGAAAAACATTTTAATCAAAAGCTCAAGTTTTCTTCTTTTTTCTTTTCTTTTTTAATCTGGTGCATATCTTACTATATTACTACAGGACCAGAGTATTTGTAATACAATACTTGAATGCATTATGCGCCTTTACTGCTTCCTCTATGCTAACTTTCACTACTTTGTAATATTTTCCATACTTTAGCCATACTAAAATGTCCTCTACAACTCCTCTGACTCCCGTGTAAGCTGTCTTTGGATCTTTTCACTGCCTTATGAGTTGCTGGGATTATAGGAGTAATGCAAGCTGGAATTATAAGATTATATATAGCTTACCCTGCAGCTTCAGACTTTTTACATCCTTCCTGCTGTTCCCATTGAATTGGAGTGATTCATGATAGAGAGCACCTAAATTTCTTTTAGCTAATCTGTCAATGCGGCATTCACCTTATGACTTTGTTTAACTCAATACCAATTTAACTGGATTAATATTTTCGTGTTGGAAGTTCTATTGCTCTCAAAAGTCTTATAGATCCAAATAAAATAGTTGCTGAAGGATGTCTTTATAGTACTGATTGAACTACAATAGTTGGGAGAGAAGTTTTGGGAGAGAATTGGTATGAAATACATGTTAAAGTAGTCCTTCAACCTGAAGAACGACTGGTTCGACCTCATGATCATTGTCAAACCCTTGGAGATGCTCTTGGTGAAATGGTTTGCTTGGCCATGCAGTTTTGTATGTAAAGTATTACTTTCTTTGTACATATTTACTTATTTTTAAAAGCTAACTATTCAAAATTAGTTTCTTACATTTAATTATTACATTCAGGTGACACCCTGTGAGTTGCATTGAAGTGTTTAACGATTGTTTTGGAGATGTAAAGGCATTGGTTACAAATTCAAATACATTCATTTCTAGCAATCTTGGATTCGTAACTCACTTTCTTATATTTTAGGTATGGTTGTGTTTTGAATACTTCGCACTAGCAGTTAGTTAACATATTAGATTGTTGATTTGCACATCTTGATTTTAGCTTCTTTGTTTTGTTTTGTTTTTTCCCAGTTTACTAGTTGGTTAGGCTTAGTACTAGTTTGTTTAGTGATTTTAATCATTGTAATGACAATTACAACTTTTTAGTATTTGAAGTAATAGTAGATTCTTTTTATTTTTATTTTACTAGATATATATATTAGTTGTTAAATTATTTTTTAAATTGTACAACACTTGAATGAAAAAGAAATTGCCCCAATGTATATTTTTCCAAGAAGCGTTAAATTTACTAAACTGATTTATAAAAACACTTTAAAAGTTCCAATATTAAATTATGGAATTATTTTTATTTCAACATTATAATGCCAAAAATTATTATAATATGACATCTAAAAATGTCATAAAAAGTCATTTTATTAATATAATAAAATAATTAAATTTTACATATTAATACAGTATAAAATGTCAGCAATTAATATAAAATGGCATTTATAAATGCCATAATATGTGATTATTCTGTCAATTAAAAATGTCTTAAAAAGTTATTTATCAATAAATTTCATTATGCCTTATAAAAAAATTAAAAATGTCTTAACAAGTTATTTATTAATACATTTTATTATGTCTCAACACACCTTTCCTGACATTTAATAAAGCCTCATTATCAATTATTCGTAATAGTTTGGGAACTTATTTAGACATTTTAAAGTGCCTCGATAACTTACATACTCTATTAGGATACGACTTTAGCCCACGTTTAAAGTTAATGTGGGGATAAATTAAATGCCTCAAAAGGTATGATAATAATACATTTGTCAATGTCTTAAAATCTATTTTTTGTTGTAGTGTTGTCATTCCCATTGAGGAATTTATGCCAAGCGCCCCTTAACAATTGGTTTTGGGCCCATATATATTATACGTATGCCGTGGCTTGAAAATGAGGGGGGAAAAAAGACATTTAAAAGGTCCACTTTTTGGTCTAAGTGTGTATAACCCTTTAAATTTATTTACTTTTTAATATCCAACTGCTAAAGTTGGTTAATTTACGAAATTAGAAACAGAAAGGTAGTACGACGTCTACGGTCGGCGGCCACCAAAGAAGAGAGTTTAGAGACCCAAAAATCACTCAATTTTTCCTCTTTCCTGAAGTAAATTTTTTTCTACCATTAAGCTATTTTAGAAAGTCTCGACTTAAATACTATTATAGATGATTTTGCATCTGAAAAAGCTCTAAAAAAATCATTTATAGAAGACTTTAGATGTATATTTGGGGCCTCTTCTTTATTTTGCCCTGGGGCCTTATAAAGTTAAGGACCGGTGCTGGATAGACCTTCTTGAAGCACCCAACCGAGAACGAATCGGGAAATTCTACCGTGTACGGCCGACTATGGAGCAACTTAGAATAACATCCTTACCGCTTGATTCGAGGGTAGGTATCACATTATATTGATTGACGGATGCTAGGTCCTTATCTTGTTTGAGTTTGATGAAGATTAGCATTGTTGTTTCCTACACACATTCTAGAATTTTGGGGCCTACTCTTCACGTATTGTGAAGGGGACACAAGATTTCGACCCTCAAGCAGAATCCTTCATTGTATTGATATGGGTTGTGCATCCGAAACTCCCTTTTCAATTTTATTAGTGACACCTTGCACCTTTGAATTGAGGCAAACAATTGCTTTTATTAGTGACTTGCACAGGTGAGCATTCAAGAGCTGCTTTTCTACTCCATTACACCAAACAAGATTGCTGCTAAATGTTTGATTCCATACAGGACCCACAACATCATTAATCTTCAAACTTCTAATGCTATATTTTTTTTATAATACAGACTTCATCTGTTTTGGAGGTTTTCAAAGAGTCCATGCACACTTCTGATGCACCATAATCAGAATATATGAATAAGTTCAGTCCATTTATCTGCGAAAAAACTCCCAAAATAAAAGATTAATAATGCCAACTCAATGGGAATACAACCATTCTTCTCCCTAACAATGAGAGAATTTATTCAGCATATAATCCACTTGGGTAACTTCAATTGCGGTTTTCTCAACACTATTTCCAGTTCCTACATTGAATGTAGTAACCCCTTCAAATGAGAATTCTAAAGCATTTTTGTATTGATTAATCTCCCTGCCCTTCTTCCATATTACCTTGGACACAACTATATTTGGACATATCTGCAACATCAATTTAATTGACTGGTTTTGACCTCCAGAATTAATTGGAGAGAGCCTTCAGTCAAGATTATCTTCTTCCAGTAAAAGCTTGTTGTTACAGCTCCAAATTCACTATAGGATAGTTGAGGACCTTCTTCTCCTGTGTACCTGCTTTTGGGAACTAACTCTCGGATTTAAATCCGACGATCAAGTTAGTTCCAGTTTATAGACAGTGTATAATATGTTTAACTTGGTAAAAATCCTCTAACCTTGCAAGTGTGAGATCAGTTCTATTTATGGAGAACCTATAAGCAGTAGCCGGTTTGTTATGGTAGTGCCTGGGTTGGATCTTACATGAAATTGGTTCCCTCATTGTGGTCCTAACTGCTGATAAGCTGACCCGTGACCCTAGCTACCTTGCTCAGCTTTCTTGTTCATCATTACTTATGCACCAATGGAGGACTGCCACGTAGGCCTATATTAATCTTATGCATAGGTTTCTCTTTACCTGCAAGGTTCAAGTGTTAGTTTAAGCCAGGTTGAAGTTCACTTCAACTCGGCAGTTGAGATAAAGATGATTCCAACTCGGCGTTGGGTTACCTACCCAACACTAGTCCCCTAAGTGGGTGAACTCGGATGTAATTCGAGTTTATCCACTTAGGAGTAAGTGTGATTTACACCTATGTTATCGAAAGTATCATAAAAAGCTTAATTATTCATTACCCAAAGTTTTCCAAAAATATTGAGTGAAGCACCAAACCTGGACAGAGAAATCAAAAATTTCTCCAAAACGGTTCATTTCTTCTCGCATCTTTATTTCTGGGCATTTTCTTGTCATTACTATTTTGGGCTACTGATTAGTTGCAATTTTCAAGACAAAAAGCATTCCTTTTGTCCCTTCTTTTCCTACTTTACCAACTTTTTCTATTTCCTTCTCTTCTTCTTCCTTTCTTCTATGCGATTTCTCTTCTCCATCTTCCCGTAAATTTCTTTCGTGCTTGCCCATGTTTTTGTTTGTGTACTTTGTCATCTGGCTCTATCGCTTATGTCTGGCTCTGAGGATTCCTCCAATCGCTCCGATGCCACAGATGATTATGACAAGGGGGTTTTGGAACCAGAAGAGGAATCTCCCATTCGTGGAAGAGAAGATGAGTTTGAAGAGGTTGTGAGGGAAAAGACAAAACCTCCGACCGGAGCTTCTAAGAGAAATATTTCTCTTTCAAAAGGTCATAGCAAAGTGGTTTTTCCAAAAGGTCATAAGAAAAAAGCTTCTCCAGCTCTACCTTTTCTAGCATATTCACATCAGGAGACTACCTTCTGATTAGCAAAGTGGTTCAAACCCTATCATCACAACAAAACCTAAATCGACCAATAACAGCTCTTCCTTTTCTAGCATAATTACATTAGAAGACTTAGACAAATTTTGAGTGGATTTTGACATTCCTCGATCAATTGAAATGAAAGTACCTCCTCCTTCTTGGCGGGTTCATGATGTCTGACCCGGCGGCTGGGTAGCTGTGTATGAAGATCAGTTAAATGCTAGGTTGCACTTTCCCATTCCTGATGTTCTATCGGCTTAGCTGCATGAAAGGAATTTTGGAATTGAGCAAAGTACCCCTAATGGAGTTTGAAATTTGATAGCCCCATTCGAACTATGTGCCCAAGTCGGCGTGGTACCCTCCAAAGACTTAATCAGTTGCTCTTTTCAGTGGAAGAGAAGCAATCACAGGGATTGGTTTCAAGTGTTTAAGCAGCCGTATTTTCCCAAAATATTTTTGAATCTTTTGAGTTCCATAAAAGAATGGAAAAAGAAGTATTTTTTTGTTTGGGCTAATCAAACTGGGTTGCTTGAATTGTGGGGAGAAGGGGGTTATTGGACTTCTGGTAGTTGTCCCGATGGTGATTTGTTCGAGGTGCTAAAAGATATGGAGGATAAAGGTCTTCAGATCAACTTGGCCGAGTACCATACAAATGAAAGCCTTTGTCTTGCTGGGATCCCTAAATTCCCTGTTGTAGGGGCTAGGGACAGACAACTGAGTTCATTAGTGAATCCTCTTGACGTCGTCTGGGTTGAAGATGTTTCTTTAGAAGATGAATGTGAAAGGGAGAGTTCAGCTGCTAAACTCAACCCGGTATACCGAGTCCTCAGATGATTCCTCCTAAGATGGCACTGGGACAAACCTCGTAGAACGTACTGGTTAGAGTTCTAATGTCCCAGCCACTGTTATGGTTGATGATGAGGCGACTTCAAATATTGATGGATTGAAGTTGGATGAAACTCCAAGAACTGATTTAGGTGTTTCTGGTATTGGCAGGAGTCCAACTTGGCAAAGAAGGAATAATGAGGATAATATTCAGGTATTACCCGCATCTCAATTTTTTGATTCTGAAAAGGGACTTCGGGTAACCGAAACACCTGTAGCTCCCCCTGGAGTAGTGGAAATTTCTTCTACTCTGGAAATGGAAGTTGTCGCAATTAGGGGCGAGGTGCCATTATCTGTTGTTCCTATTAGTATGGTGCAGCCAAGTTCTAATGTTTCCTCAGCTCGATCAAGTGGCAGGACTGGATCTGAGCCCCTAAGACAACTTTCATTTGTTATTGTGTCACCTAAAGATAAAGGTAAATAGAAAGCAATTGGAAGCCAAAAATAAAAAGAAAGGATGTCGGCAATTTAGTACTCCCCCTTCCTGGAACTCTTGTTATCTCTGAAGGGGGCAATTGTCCTACTGCGGGTAATGCTTATGCTGATCCTTCTTTATTTGTGCCTCTGTTAACCCCTATGAAGACTTTGATCGAGATGGTTAACAATGTAACAGGAAATTCAGGTCAGCAGGACTCTATTTCGGGAGAGATAACTAAAAGTAAAATGAAAGCTTCAGAAGGGCTTGAGGAGGATTTAAGAAAGAAATAGGGTAAAATGACCAAGTCGGGATCGGCTCCTTCAAGTTATTCTACGATATATATTCCGCTGGCCAACAACTTTCGACTTGATTTGGCTACTGATGAATCACCGTTTCCTTTGGGGGTACAAGATGAACTTGACTTAGAGGCATATATGATTATGTTCAATACCTTGTTACCAAATGCTTCCGAGGATATATCCAATCTTACCAGGGTTCCTATACTTCCTTTTTTTTTTATCAATAATTTCACCTATGATTTTCCTGCTTGTATTTATGCTTAATTGTCTTGTATTTTTTAGAGGAGAAACTTCATATTTTTGAGGCTAGGAGGCCGGTAGCTTTGGAGTTTTACACTCGGGACCTTCATGCTAGGTATCTCCAAGTTCGGGATCAAGCTTCTTCTTCCACACACAACCCTATAATCAGACAATTAGAAAAAGAACTTGCTCGGGCTACTAGGGAACGAGATCAGATGGCAGCTCAAATTTAGGAATTAGAGAGGGTTTATGAGCAATTGAAGTTAGACAATGATACTAACTGGCCTCCATCTCTTTCATTTTCTTTTTTCTTCACTACTGAGCTACTTTTAACTCATCCTCCACCTCTTTAACCCTAAACCCTTGTCTCAACTACACTTTAAAGAATTGCAAAATGCCCAGAAAGCTAAGTTTGATGAGTTGAAGAAGTCACTGTCCGAGTTGAAGATTACCCATTTGATTGAAGTTGATAATTTGAAAAAAGAGGTGTTGTCGTCCTACAATCAGGGACTCTCTGAGGGTAAGGGTGATGATCACCTGGATGGAGCCTTAGAAGGTGCTTGGAAATTTCTGGCTTCTAATTGGTTGAAGAAACTTATGCAGTGGAAGAATCGTGGGGCTATTGAGGGTTTTGTTCACTCACCAAAGTTTGGGAGAATATTGAATTCTATTCTACAAACTTGTATGAGGGGAGCCTACAGTTATGGAATTTAGGACATGCGCCACCAATTTAAGAACTTCGTGGTGGAGATGGTTCGTCCTGCTCGGCATGTGTGGTTTGACCCCAGATGTCCAACACCCTGCTTAGGTAAACTGAAAGCAGAAATGAAGCAGTATGGAATAAAGCTTCCTAATATGAAGTCACCGAGCCCTGATCTCAACCCAGAGGAAGAAGATTTCTATTTCAACCCTACTGCGACTGAAGAGGAATTAGAGGAGGTAGACCCTGATCCCCGCTATGTTGTTGCCTTTGATGAGATACACAACATAAACCCCACACCTGCCGACGTTGAAGATGGTGAAGAGGAGGAATATGTCCTGCGAGAATCAGATAGCGAAGAAGAGTTGGGACCTCATTGTGTTCCTATTGGTGGAAAACCTTGGGATTTCTTTACCGAAGTTATAATGGTCCCTATTAAGGAATTTGCAAACCAAATTCAGTCTCCCAACTCTTCTTCCACTCATGTCAACATGGCTCCAGGGTCCTCCACAGTTTCTGAAGATGTTCTGCCTTTCAGCTCTCTCAATCAAGATGTAATTCCTTCTAACTCAGAAACTGTGAAGAATCCCGAGGCTATTTCTGAAACTTCTGAAAGATAATAAATTGTAATATGTTTTGATAACAATATTTTTTGACTCCTGATGCATTGTTGGAGTATAAATGACTCTGTGTTCAATTTTGATATTTGATATTTGACTACGTCGGAGTCAACAACTTACTCTTTTTGAAGTTCTATCTTTTCTTTCTATTTTTTTTCAGAAATAGAAGAGTAAGGGTTTTATCTTTCTTCCCGGGGTACTTATATGATTTTTTGACTGTTTTGGAGTCACTAACTTAATCTTTGGCAAGTCAAGGGTTTTGATTGTATAAAGACCACGTCTGGCCTCATAGCTTTTAACTTTGAGTTTGTTTCAAAATTTTCAACTCTGCTAGGCAAGTTTTTAGTCGAACAAATAGTCAATTGAAATTTTCATCATATGTATTAGATTTGATAAATATAAAAGCTGGAAGAAATGATGAACGTTACCCATATTGCTCATTTCATTGAAATATTTTGAATATAAGACAACTCCTGAAGTGAGTTTCACCAAAAATTATATTCAAAACAACAACCTTTCCTCAACTTTACATGTACTTTTAACTTTACTCTTCGACTCCGCTCACATGTAAAATTTTCTGAGATGATTTTCATTCCAACTGCTCTCAATTTCCCTTCCACTCATATAAGCCAAATGGTAGCTTCATGTCAGTCTGGCTTCAATTACTATATATGGGCCTTCCCAGTTTGGGGAGAGCTTCCAGAGTGGTACTTCATGACTGATTTCATCTTTCCTCAATACTAAGTCTCCCGGGACAAAAGTTTTAGGTTTCAACTTGCTATTTAATATATTTTCATCATCCGCTTTTGTTCCTCCAACTTCAGGGAAGCTATGTCCCTTCATTCTTCCAACTTGTCCAAAGTTAGTTTGATCTTGGCCGAGTTGGTTTACCAATCAAAGTAAGCAACTCGAGCACTGGGATATCTAATTTTTGGGGGAATTACCACTTCAACTCCAAATACTAAACTGAAAGGGGTTTCTCCTGTGGCCATCTTGGGAGTAGTTTGATATGATCACAACACTGAAGGTAGCTCCTCAACCCAAGCATCTCTCATTTTGTCTATTCTTGTTTTAACCTCTTGGAGAACAATTTTATTGATGGCTTTGACTTGATCATTTGCTTCTGGGTGAGCTAAGGAAGCCCTGCAATGGGTGATACCATATTCCAGACATAACTTTGTGAATGGAGGACCAATGAATTGTGTTCCATTGTTTGAGATAGTGGAGTTAGGTACACGATCTGTTTCCATACAAATTTCTTAACTGCTTAACTGGTGATTTCAGACATAGCTTTCACCTCAACCCATTTGGTAAAGTAGTCAACAATCACTACCATAAATTTCACTTTCCTGGCGCCTTGGGCAAAGGTCCGACTCAGTCAATGCCCCGTGGTGCGAACGGCCAAGCTGAAACAATTTTAGTCAACTAGGCTGATGGAACTTTGGATATAGAGGTGTGAATTTGACATTTCTTACAGTGTTTTACCACTCTTTCAAGTCGTTAAACATGCATGGCCAATAAAATCCCACAAGCATGGCCCTTTCGGCTAAATTCTAGGTACCAGTATGACTTTCCTTGATGAATTTCTTCCAAAATATTTCCCGCTTCTACTGGTCCCATACATTTCAACAATGGAACCAAATAAGACTTTCTGTAGAGTTAACCTTCTAAAACTTCATACCTCAAAGCCTTGTTATGGATTTTACAAGATTCAACTCGGTCTGAAGGCAAAGTTCCTTCTTGGAGATAAACCACGATGGGAGTTCCTTTAATCTGCCACTTCTACTCCAATGTGCAATGCTTCCAGTCGCTCCATGCTCCGAGTTGTTACTTGTTCCACTAGTACAGACTTAATGAGATGTGAATAAACCAACGTAGCTAACTTAGAAAGGGCATCCGCATTTGCATTCTGAGCTCTAGGTACTCTCACAGTCTGTACTTGATTGATTTTGGACATGACCGACTTGGACTTCTCCAAGTATTTCTTCATGATTGGATCTTTGGCTTAGTATACACCATTCATCTAACTTACATTAATTGAGAATCACTACAAACCTTCAATCGTGTTGCTCCATTTTAATTGACAATTTCAATCCTGCTATCATGGCTTCATATTCTGCTTCATTGTTAGAGGCTAGAAACTCAAACCGCAAGGTATATAAGTATGTTACTCGCCTTCCGGGTTGGTGAGTAAAATTCCTGCACCTGCTCCCGACTTGCTAGAAGCTCTGACAACAAACAAAGTCCAACCCGATTGCTCTCCTTCTTTTTTCTTTTCAGTCTCTTCGTGCCAATCTAAACCTTCTACCAGGAAGTCAGCCAAAACTTGTCCCTTGATCACTTTTTGAGGCTTGAAACCTACTCCGAATTTAGCCAACTTGATGGCCCATTTCGTCAAACGTCCTGAAGTGTTGGGTTTCTCTAATACTTGATTTAAGGGTAAATTCGGCAATACTGTAATGGTATGAGCTTCAAATATTGAAGTAGTCTTCTAATTGCTGCTACCAGAGCTAGAGCCAACTTCTCAATTTTGTATAATTCCTCTCAGTGGGTTGAAGGACCCTACTTACAAAGTATACTGGATACTGGATTTTGTCTCTTTCAGCAATCAACATGGTGTTGATAGCCGTCGGGGTGGCAGAAAGGTATGAATACAACTTCTCTTCTACTACTAGCATCACGAGTTGAAGAAGTTGAGAGAAATAATTCTTTAAATCTTCAAACGCCTGTTGGCATTCTTCTGTCCATTTAAACTTTTATGCCTTCTTCAGCTCCTGGAAAAATGGCAACGCATTTTTTGCCGACTTGGGCAAGAAACGATTTAAAGCAACTAGTCATCCTGTCAGCTTTTGCACTTCCTTGACTGACTTGGGAGGCTGCATGTCGAGTACTACCTTCCCCTTTTCGAGTTGAGCAATAATTCCTTGTTTTGAGACCATATATCCCAAAAATTTTCCAAATGAAGCTCCAAAAATACACCTTTTTTGGTTGAGTCTGAGTGGGTTTCGCAACACCATCATTGTTTCCCTCACATCGGCTAGGAAAGTTGAAACATCTTTACTTTTGATCAGCATGTTGTCAATGTATGCCTTCATATTTCGTCCTAGCCGCGGCTTGAAAATCTTATTCACTAATCTTTAGAATGTAGCTCCCGCATTCTTAAGGCCAAATAGCATGGTGATGTAACAGTATGTCCCATTTTCCGTGATGAAAGAAGTCTTCTCCTCAACCTCCTTGCCCATAAAAATTTGATGGTACCCTTTGTAAGCATCCAAGAAACACAAGAATCGGAATCCAGCAATAGAATCCACCAAATTGTCAATTCGGAGAACTGGGTGGTGGTCCTTCGGGCATGCCTTGTTCAAGTTGGTAAAATCTACACACATTCTCCATGAATTGTTAGGTTTGCTTACCATCATCGTGTTGGACAGTCACTCCAGGTACTCTACAACTCAGATGAGTAGAGCATGGAGCAGCTTGTCAACTTCTTTCTCCATAGCTGCTGCCATGGTAGTCAGTATCCCGATCCGTATCGTAGGATCGTAACGAAGAGGTAAACAATACAGGATCCCATAGTATCCTTTTTATATGCAGGATCTCCATGGGATCTTTAGGATCTTGATCTGTATCGTAGGATCCTTCGATCCTACAATCCTATAGCATCGTACATTTTTTTAAAAATCCATCATAAATTGTCAATTCAATAATTTTTCTTACATACAATTTTCATATTTATGTCTCTAGTTTAGTGAGTTCCACTTTTATCCAACAACTAGATTATAGTTCGAATCTTGCTAGGATACATGTAATTTTCTATTTTTAAGCCTTTTGGCTTATATTTTGCATCATCAACTGAAAGAGAGCAATCTTATGAATGTTGTATTTAGATTGATTTAATGTGTTTTGCTTATGTTACATACACAAGTTACACATTAATTGATTACAAATTTACAATACAACTATTGGTACAACTATACTCTGAAAGTACTACGTTATAATTTATTATTATTTTTTTGCATATAGATCTAATTTATAGGTATTCTAATATTGCAATTATGATATATACAACACTATGAGCTTGTATGATTAATTTTATCCATTTTTGGTGGGTCTTACAATCCTACGATACGATCCTATCGATCCTGCATAGGATTCCGATCCTACTCCCCAAAACGATCCTGTGTAGTATCCCGATACTGACTACCTTGGCTACTGCACGTTCTAGTGCAAAATTTCTCATTTTCTGCTTTATTGGGTGTGTGGCCGGGTGGACATTCAACTTATGCTCAATTACTTCTCGGGGAATGCCTGGCATGTCTTCCGATATCCAAGCAAACATGCCGAGGAACTCTACCAAAACTTTCAACAATTCTGCTTCCAACTCTAAGGGTAATTCTTGACCAATCCACGTTGTTTTTCCATCTTTCAGAGTTAATTCCTTTACTGGTGATCCTGGCTCTATTGCTACCGAGTAGTCTTCGCTGGGGGGTTCCAGGTCAGCTACCTTCATTACTTTTGAGTTGGTATCCATTTGTTTCATAGTCACCATGTAACATTCCCTAGCTTGTTTGATATCGCCTCTCACTTTTGCCATCCTAGTTGGAGTTGGGAATTTGATTGCCTGATGAAAAGTTGAACAGACTGCTTGAAGCTGATTGATTCTCGGCTTTCCAAGAAATATGTTGTAAGATTATGCATCCTCCACGATCATAAATTCCAGTGCCTTTGTTCATACCTTTGTTCCCTCATTCAAAGTCACCGGAATGGTGATCTTCCCCAGCGGGGTTACAGCTTGGTTGTTGAATCCTCCCAAAGAAGCTTTCACTTTTTCTAACGTTGACATTTTATACTGGCACCTATCAAACACATGGCGTTTCATGATGTTGACCAAGCTACCTCTGTTGACAAGAACCCGAAGAACATTCAAGTTTGCCACATAAGCCTCGATTACTATTGGATCATCAACACCTCCCTGAGCTAGCAAGTCATTATCTGAAAAGGTGATTTGAAGAGTTGATGTTAAGCATTTTTGTTTTGGTTATCCTACTGGTTATCTCTTTTAAACTTCTTTCTATGGTTCACGGAATCCCCATAAGTAAAGCCGCCCGAGATGACGTGGATTATTCCAGCTACTCCCAACTCTGCAACATTGACGGGTTCAGAGGCAGGAAGTGGAGAGCCACCTGCACGTTTTGCACTATGCCGGCTTGGTTTTGATTTCGCCTGGTTGGGTTTGTACAGGAGTGCGGGTTGAGGCTGACCTTGACCCTGGCCGTGTCCTTTGCCTCTCCATCCACCTCCTTATTTCTGGCTATTATTTCGGCAGTCTTTTGTGTTATGTCCTAAACTTTCATGGAATGTACACCATTTACGCTTTAGGATATCTCCCGGGGGAAGACCAATGAGATTCTTGCATTCTGCTATGTTGTGACCTGCACTTTCGTGAAAAGTGCACCACCTACCTGTAGTTAATTTAATTGGTAAAGTATATAACGCTCCTACAGTTGTTGCCATGACTTGTGCATATTGAGGTCCTTTACAAGAATTTTGAAAATCTCCACCCTTAAAATTTTTCTGACCTCGGCTGACTTGGTGTTCCACACTTGCTCTTTCTCTCGCTTACTTCACCAATTTGGACTGCTCAACCTGGATACAGTCATTCGCCATGGCCATCAACTCTGCATAACTTCGAGGTGGTTTTCCTGCCATTTCTTTGTTGAAATCTCCATTTTGGACACCATGAATAAAAAATGTTACCATTAAGGAGTCCGACTTGTTCATTACCTCAACAGCCTCTCTGTTGAACCGTGTCACAAAATATTGCACGCTCTCATTTTGCTTCTGCATGATATCCATTAGCTGAGATGGAGCCTTCTCAATAAACAACTTCCCATGAAGGTTGACAGGAAAAACCTGGTGAACTCTGCCCACAAGTAGATAGAACCCTTGGGCAATGATGTGTACCAATATCGAGCTACTCCTTTTAGTGTAATAGGAAAAGTAATACATTTGTTTGCATCTGACCAATGCCACGCTCCCATGGTAGAATCACAATATGACAAATGCTGTTTTGGATCGCCAAATCCATCATACATCTCTATTGGTGGCCCCCTCTTAAAATTTCTCAAAAATGGCTTGATTCAGTCTTCCAACTTAAAGTAGTAGCCATGTCTCAATAATCCTGATTTGCTTGGTCTCGAGGCCTTTGGCCGGGTTGTTGTTGCTCTCAATTGTATTGTGGCTGAGGGTTCATCTTACCTTGGCCGGGTTCGTCCCTGGAAGAGTTACTATAAGATGGACTGTCTCGCCTTAAGTTCCTACCTTCTTAACCCTGGCGCGGAGGCATGACAGTTCTTACTCTGCTATGATAGCGTGGTGGTATGGGAGTTAGAGAGTGTTGGTGTTGGGCATTTGCTAGAGCACCTTGTAGGGACATGGAGGTTTGGTGAACCCGCTCCTGGTGCTGTTTATCTGAAATCTCAATAAAATTTTTGGGATTCGCTTGAATCCCCATACCCCAGTGTTCGTTCCTTGGCGGTGGTGGTGGAAGAGGGGGAGGAAGCTGCGGTGGTAGAGCTGGAACCAGATTTGCATCTACGACTTCTTTTCTTTTTCGTACCCGTTCTGCCTCCTGAAGCCTCCTCTGTTGCTATTCAAGAATCTTGCTCTATAAAGGATAGTTTGTTATGATGTCATCCAGCATTTTCTGCCTTTCTGCATCTATAGCTGCTACTGGCGGTGAAGGAGAAGCTGCTTGTTTGTCCTGCATCCTGTCAGCAAAATCAGTCGCACTTTTCGACTGTTAGCTTATAGGATAATAGTGAAACCCATAGATGGTGCCAATTGTTAGAAATCCGAATTCACTATAGGATAGATGAGGACCTTCTTCTTCGGTGTACCTGCTTTGGGAACTAGTTCTAGGATTTAACTCTGACAATCAAGTTAGTTCCAGTTTATAGACATAGTGTATAATATGTTTAACTTGATAAAAATCCTCCAACCTTGCAAGTGTGAGATCAGTTCTATCTATAGAGACCTGGAAGCAGGCGCCAGGTTGTTATGGTGGTGGCCGAGTTGTTGAGGCGGTGACCGGGTTGGATCTTAGATGAAATTGGTCCCCTCCTTGTGGTCTCAAATGCATTCAGCTTGTGGTCCTAACTGCTGATAAGCTGCTATATGTCCCTAGTTGCCTTGCTCCACTTTCTTGTTCATCATTACCTATGAACCAATGGATGACTGCCAGTAGGCCTATATTAATCTTGTGCATAGGTTTCTCTTTACCTGGAAGGTTCAAGTGTTAGTTTAAGCCGAGTTGGAGTTCACTTCAACTCGGCAACTGAGATGAAGATGATTCCAACTCGGCGTTGGGTTACCTACCCAACACTTGTTCAAGGCATATAAGTGTTTAATCATGCAATAATGTGCATTTACTTTTTTGTGTCCAAATTATTAGAGATAATAGTTAGTGAGCCCGAGGTCAGCCACCCAGGTTGTCCCCTGAAGTTAGCCTTATCAGTCAAACTCTTATCCCATTATCCTCTCCATACAATCCTCCCTTATTAATGTTGTATCCATAGAATTATTCCTGTAATTAATTTGTTCATTTCATATGTGTAAAGGTTAGCTATAAATAGGAGATTACACTCAATGGAAAAGGTATGCCATTATTCATACTCAACTGAATATATTTCTATATGGTATCAGAGCCTCCTCGATCCTAAACCTCTCCCACCATACCTTTCCCTTTTTTTTTTTTTTTTTTTTTGGTCGTCATCGCTATTATGGCCGTTGATCATCAGATCGTTGACATCCCCAACCAAAACAGTTTCACTCAGTTGCCTAATGTACCCTCTTCAACCTAGTCCCAGTTACCACTCAAGGGGGAACCCGCTTCTTACCCCCTGGACCCAGAGGCCACCACAGGCCTATGCCGCTCGGACATCAGGTGCTGGGACTCCCACCTGGCTTCTTGATAGTGGAGCATCCCACCATGTCACATCGGACCTCGGCAACCTCTCTCTTCACTCCCTGTATGATGGTTTGACGACATCGTGATTGGTGATGGTACTGAGCTCCACATCTCCAGAACTGGCTCATTTTCCCTTCCCACCTCCTCTCACACTTTTCACTTACATGATGTTCTCTTTATTTCTAACATGAAACAAAATCTAATCTCCATATCTCAATTATGCAAAACCAACAATACTTCCATCACTACTACAAAACGGAGCTTTAATGGCGGTTATAAAGGCTTTTAACGGCGGGATTTAGCATTTTTGAACCGCCATCTATGTAGCAGCCGTTGTAAGTTAGCGGACTTTCTACGGCGGGTCGAACCGCCGTAGAAAGTGTAACCTTTCTACGACGGTTGAACCTTGAACCGCCGTAGAAAGTGTAACCTTTCTACGGCGGTTGAACCTTGAACCGCCGTAGAAAGGGTACACTTTCTACGGCGGTTCAACCTTGAACCGCCGTAGAAAGGGTACTCTTTTTACACCCGAACCGCATTAAAAGCATTAAAAACCTGCTGCTAAAACCTGGTTTAAAGCAAAACCTGCTGCTAAAACTTGAAATTTAATACAAATATCACCAATATACAAATTGAAATCGCTTTTATAATACAGCGTATCCAAAAAATTTTGTACAACTCTAATATGAACAAGCTAATTAGTATTCTACAACTACGGAGGATGCTCCAAAATATAACGAGCGCATATTTTTCGCACTGCATCTATCTCCACATTGCTTAATGGAGTGCGGTCGATCTTGAAGTGCTGCAACAGAGTTTTTGAAATTAAAAAGTACCCGAGTAAGCAAAATGAAATACAATCAGTTAAGTAAGTAATAATGAGAAATATATATTTACCTTTTCAAGTGCAAATGTGGATGATTTCATTGCTATTTGGTACATGTAGTGCATTACATAGTACCCACACTCCCAATTGCTCGTTTGCTTTTTATGCTAATGAATTAATATATACGAGTTAGAAGATCATACAATTAATTGTATACAACACAACGTTGAGTAAAAAATTTCTACGAATATTCATAACTTCACTCATATTAATCTAATTAATTAAATAACTAGGACTCACTAATTTCTACTGATCGAAAAGGCAATTGCATGCATATATTAACTAACCTACAATACTGGACTCACGGATTGCATGCATAAATCAAATCCCTCAATAAATAACGACGTGACTAACTAATATATTAATTGACTAACACTACTAACTTATGCTACTAGACTCACGAATTTAATTAAAACAACTAACACTACTATTGCTTAGGCTACTAGACCCACGGATGTAATTAAAAAATTTAATAAGAACCAATTTAATTTTACCTTAACTACTATCCACGAAGGTTGCATATGCACATTTCTGGGCAATCCTAAGAAAGCTTGATAGTTAAACATCACCCTATAAAAATGAAAGCGGCACGAAAATAATTAGCAATATATGGATATATAGGCATTCTAACAGTTGTTAATATATATAACTCACTCGTCTATAAGCACCACTGCCTCCTCCTTCTGTGGATTTTGTAAATAATCAAACCAGTATACAACCTTTTCTACTGGTCTAATGGCCATTAGCATCCAATGTTCACTGCAAACAAAAAATTTAATGACGTACGTCAGATCTTTATATCAGTGTTTCTTAAATATTAGAGAATCGCTTACAGTGTCACTTACCCCTGAAGATAAGGCACCAGATACATTTCTTTATTCCTATCCTTCAAGATTCGCGCAATGTAGTTTACCATAGCTTCAAGCGTATTTGTTACGGGTGTGACATGATCAGCCGAGAGGAAACCTATCCCCTTTCTCCCATTCCTTTCAACTAACTCATGTAAAGCTCTAAAGAATTTACAAAAAGGGCTTCATTGGTTAGCCTATGCACATGGAATGCATACTATATATAACAATAATCAGAAATAGGTTATAAAATTAAGTGGAAACTCACTTGGTGAACAACTGCATAAGACTGTTTGAGACCTGGCTTTCTCTGGTCAATAACTCTGTGAGATCCCCTCGATCCATCAGATTAGGCAGGTCCAAACCTATGACTTCTCTTGTCATTTGAAAGAAGAAGCCATTGAAGTCCGAATCATTATCCATTCGGAGCTGTAACTCTTGCAATGGATCAGATGTCGATGAGGATGACTCCTCAGTCGGAACCGTCGCCGAAGGAGATGTCTTGTCATCCATAGAACTCATCCGGCCTTTTTTCTTTTGGGCACTTTTATCCACCTAACATCATTTGAAATAACATTAAATATACAAAACGGTATTAAGTAATACACAAATAAATGAAAGAATATACCTTTGTTACCGGAGCCGGCTGAATAATTTCAATAAACTCTTTAGGCCATTCCACGAAAAAGGACTTGGCCATTCCCACTGTTGCAGCCTCTTCCTCAGGAAATGGTAGCGGGGCACAGTCATCATAGGAAATTTTAATTGTGACCCTCGCGCAACCTTTCCTAACCTCGCGCCCGTGGTGCTTGCTTTGCTTATAAATATTTCCTTTTGCCACAAGCTTACGCCGCTTTTGCGAATCCTCAGAGAGGAACAGATGGCATTCACACTCGTCCTAAGATAATAGGCAAGCGAATGAACATTAGTCAACTATTAAGTCTAACTTAACAAAGCACTATAATAATGAAAAAAAAAATTTGAAGTATTAAAAGAAGCCGTCTAATTTTATTTACCTTGTATTCGCCTAAAGCACCGCCGTCAGAGGCTTTGATCGGGTCCGTAGGTGCAACATGTAGCATCTCCAAATCGGGCAACCTTGTAGGTATCAGAGGAGAAACAGGGCTCACAGGGGATACGGGGACCGCTCCGGAGGTCTCTGGGGGCAAGCTCTCATCTTTGGCACTATTGATGACGGTGGCTTTTAATGTATCATAGTCGGTTCCCATCTTACCACATAAAAAACCCATCATCATCTTCAGATGTGTCTGACATTCATCTAGTTGGGCAGTGGTTTTCTGAAGCTGTCGCTTAGTTAAATCAAGTTCCTCTTTAAGCGATGGCTTTGTTTTCTGTGGGAAAACCTCTGTGATACGTGCCCTGGTAGAATGGCCGTGATAACGACCGGGGTGATCGCGCTTTCCCGTTGCAATGACAAGAATGTCATTCCTACCCTCTGCAACGGTCTCCCCTTGGGACTCGCGGGAACATAGATTTTCCTACACATTTTGCCAAATATAGTAAATGTAAATAGATCAATTAAATATAAATAAATACACATATACAGAGATTATTCATTTATGTATATAAATTTTAAATATAAAATTGATAACCATAATTATAAAATATAAATAAATACACATATATACAAATTAGTCATTTATTTACTTTACAGTGACAACTAGATAATTATAATTGCGATATAAACATTTAATGACAACCAAATTATTTATTAGCATTTCATCATAGATATCTAGTAATAAATAATCAGTTATAATAAAAAATCTATACACATAGACTTTAAATATTAAAAGAATTGAAACATAAGAAAATGTATGGTGCAAAACTTACAATTTCCATCGCTACACGCCCAGCCTCTGGCGTGAAGTATTCCCCTTTTTTGTTCGTGTGGGCCTGTCTCCAAAGGTGATGACGGCCTGGCCCTGAATCAGAATCTTCGCTGTCTTCTCCGGACTGACCCTCCTCTGAAGGCTTCTTTCCGGATGCACTCACCTCCTCGTCATGCAACTGCTGCTTCAGCAGTCGGTAGCCACCGCGAGATAAATTATGGTAGAAAGCATTTAAATTGGCATTCTTTTGCGCTTTTCCACGAATTGCCTAGAGAGAAATATAATGAAAAATTATTATCCCTAAACTGAGCAATTTCAAATATCCAAAAAGAAGAAGGAAATCAATTTTAAAAAAATATACCTGCCATTCTTCTGTCTCGCGCTAGCCTTGAACTTATTCCATGTCTCCCTAGGGAGAAATTTATATTCCAAGCATGGGTCCCTACCCTTCATGGGACCATGTACATATTTCCCTAAATAGGATTTGAAATCTTTCCACCGTTTACCGGCATAACAAATCCACTTTGTTTCGAGTTCTTCGATTGACTCGAAAACAAATAATGCCTACAGTGAAAATTAGGAGTAAAAATTTAGTGAGGAATTTGAGTTAAAGTGTATGGAAGAATTAAGAAACAAACAATGCATTATAATTAAAGAAAATACCCGTATTTCCATCCAAACTCTCTTCTTGAGCTCCTCGGGAACTTTCGGCCATGATTCATATTCCACTAGGTCCACTTTGCTCCGGGTCGTATATGCCACAAAGGTAATCCACTTTACATGATACACTTTAGGCTCCCCCTTGGAATTAAAAGAAATGTCAAGAGTTTTCCTATTCTTTCGCATTTCCAATAGATCATTGCAATTTTTGGGCCCTCTACCTCTACTAGATGTAGTAGAAGAACCATCTCCATGCTCCGTATTGCTTTTTCTTTTTCGGGCCATTGAAAGTACCTTAACTTCATTTACATAGAAAGAGAATTCAATATAACATATAAGCAATTAAAGAAAAGCTTTAATGTCAAATACAAGAATGCTTGTAATGTTGAAAAAAAAGGCAATGTACATTCGCAAAATTCACTCCTAAAAACACACAATTACCATTATCCAAATTAAACCAAATGAGGGCAAAAAAAAAGTCCGTTTATAAAGGGTACCATTGATAAAGTACTTCACATTTCACAACCAACAACTAATGTGGAAAAAAAGGCAATGTACATTCGCAAAATTCACTCCTAAAAATCCACAATTACCATTATCCAAATTAAACCAAATGAGGGCCAAAAAAAAGTGGACTTATCAAGGGTACCATTGATAAAGTACTTCACATTTCACAACCAACAACTAATGAGAACAATCATTCATTTCTACTAAAGGAATAAAATTTCACAAAGTGGAATCAACAACAAAGCATTTTCCTCATTATCACTAAAGGAGGAACACTAAATCGAATAAAAATCGAAATCAAACACCAATGTTCTAAAATTAATCAAGCAAAACCTAAATAATCATTTGAGTTTCTCATTTTCAAAAAATAAACCCGAATTTCAAAGGGTACCCAATGGAACATTAATCGAAACCCTAGGTTCCAAACTTATGTAGGACAAAACACTCAATTCAACAACCAAACCAAATGCTACAAACAATGAATAAATCCAAAAAATTTCTAAGCTTTCATCACAAGGATTAAAATCAAAATCATTCATAAATATCAACCCAAAAAATCCTAGTGCAATGGGAAGCATTTAGAAAATGTAAGGTTAAATACACAAAAGCTTTAAAATGAAAGCATAGAAGGTGGAACCTTTTGGGTGAACTCAAAAAAATCCAAGCTTTAAGTTTATATGGGAGGGTGGAAATGGAGAGCCGAACAAGGCCTTGCGTGGTCCAGCCGAACAATCGGTGAATGCTTGGGCAGCCGACGGGTGATCGGAGGGTGGAGGAGCTCGCCGGCGATGGGAGAAGCGGTAAAGAAGACGAACGGCCGCGGGAGAGAAGCTTCGGGAAACAGGGGAAGTGAAGGGGAAAAGAAGGGAGAAGAAAGGAAGAGAATGAGGGAGGAAATGAAAAAAGTGAAAATTTGAATTTTAAAAAATAACCGGCGTCGGTTCAACGGCGGTTCAACCGCGAACCGCCGTTGAAACCAACAATCAACTGCGGTTCAACCTCGAACCACCGTTGAAAGTGTACTTTCAACTGCAGTTGAACCAACAATCAACTGCGGTTCAACCTTGAACCACGAACCGTAGTTGAAAGTACACTTTCAACTACGGTTCAAGGTTGAACCGCAGTTGAAAGTGTACTTTCAACTGCGGTTCGAGGTTGAACCGCAGTTGATTCTCCTTTTAACTGTGGTTCGAGGTTGAACCGCAGTTGATTCTCCTTTCAACTGCGGTTCGCGGTTGAACCACGGTTGAAAGTCCGCACTTTTTCTCGGTTTAAGTAGAGGAAAAAATTGGAGCCAATTCCCGCGCGGGCATTTTTTAATATTAAATTTTTTTATTTTCCATTTTCAAAAAACTATTCCCACAATTTTGTAAATATAATAATACATACCTAGATTTTGTATATTTATTAATTATGTACACAATCTCGACTTTTATTAACCATTTCATAATTAAATTTCAAATTTTTAATTGAACCATATATTTGCATTTAAATTTCCCGCGCGTGCTACTACACGTACAATAATTATAGGTCAAAGATAAAAATTAATAATTTTCGTAAATTTAATACATGTAAGAGCCAAGAAAGTAATAAGCTTCATTATGTTCCCTAAAATTCCTACTTTTTCGACTTGGCGAACGGGATAAAAAAATCAAATCCACAAATGCATTAGGTACGTATAGTAATATAAAAATTAATTAATAAAATTTAAGTGGCCGAAATTTTTTTTTGATGAAAGTCATTAGGACTTTATGAGCATTATTTGAAATTAGCTAGAAGTTTGACTTTTAGACTTTTAAATACTTAGAAGATGAAAATTGGTCAAATGAAATTAGAATGATATTTTAAATATGCTAAGACCAATTTTGAAGTTAAAATACTCAAGAAAAGATAGTTAGGCAAAATAGAGAAAAATTTGAGAAAATTTGAAATTTGCCTTTGATTAATGAGTCTTTGAGTGATATAATCCTAGAATGCCATGTTTTAGAGTTAAAATGATGCATTAGGATCTATGTCATCTTTGGTATCTTGAAATTCTTGCATGTTAAAACGGTTGAAAATTTTCATTTGAAGATAGCAAGAATTTTGCATTACATAAAAATGGTTGACCAAGTGGTTGACTTTTTAAATATACATGCTTTAGCTTATTTGAGAGTTTAAGAATTAACTTATTGATAATTTGAAGTTGCTCACATGAGAATATTAAGGATATATGTTTCAAAATGGCAAGCTTCAATGATTGTATATATGCTTTGTATGATTAAAATTGAAAAAACTTGACCAAGTAGTTGACTTTGAAAATATGAATGCTTTGGATTGTTTGAATCTTTATGCATAACTACTTGAGCCTTTGAAGGTGCTTGGATGATAAAATGCTTGATAGAAACTTGAAAATAGCAACTTTCAAAATTCAAAGCTTAATATACTTAAGCTTGAAAAACGTTGACCGATAGGTTGACTTTGCACATATGCATGATTTGAAATGTTTCATTCCTTTGAATGTCAAAGCGAAAATCCAGGAAAAGGGTGGCGCTTCACTATATATCTATTTCAATCTTAAGAGTCACCGCGGTTAATTTATGAAAATCGGGAAAAAAAACTTAATAGAGAGTAGGGTTTAGGGGTTAGGGTTTAGGGTTTAGGGTTTAGGGTTTAGGGTTTAGGGTTTAGTTTTTTGAAAATGGAAAAAACAAATTAATATTAAAATATGCCCGCGCGGGAATTGGCTCCAATTTTCTACGAGGAGACCTTTCATCGGCGGTTCAATCTCAAACCGCCTTTGAAAAATGAATCCAGCGCGGTTCACGAGTGAACCGCCGTTGCAAGTGGCTTTCAACGGCGGTTCAATCTCCAACCGCCATTGAAAAATGAATCCACCGCGGTTCACGATTGAACCGCCGTTGCAAGTGGATTTTCAACGACGGTTCAATGTTGAACCACCGTTGAAGTTCCACTTTCAACGGCAGTTCATTCTTGAACCGCAGTGGAAATGTTGTTCAACGGCGGTTCGCGGTTGAACCGCCGTTGAATCGACGACCCGGTTACTTAAAGTTAAAAATTTTTGAACTTCTTTTCCTCCCTCATTATCTTCCTCTCCTCTTCCATTTGTTGCCCTGCATTTCCCCTGTTTCCCGAACCCACTGACAAGTAATTTATAAAGAGTTAAATATAAAATAACAACAAAATGAACTGCGTATAGATTCCCCTGGAAATTTTACCAAAGTACTACTCCTTGGAAGAAAATAATAATAATACAAGAAACATTTATTCATAAATGAAAAACAAGGAAATCTATTTTCCGGAAAATTTGACAAAGTCTCCCCTATAAATGTAACGTACTCCCTGTAAGTTCGATGCACACATATACTTAAATACTTCACTAAAATTCCAACTATTTTGAATAATACGGAATTCAGTTTCAAATCACTTTAGACAGAATCTCCTCTGCTTGTTTTTTACCAAAACACAAGTGCAATTTAAGATCAGCACAGAAGCTTCACACAATTTCAAACAATAACATATTCATTTATAAACAGTTCCGCATATGAAGTCCCTGGAAATTTTGTCCCTTGATTGCGCGGCTTCATCCGAGTTGTGACCTGTTTCAATCCCACAGTACGAAGGATAAAAATAAATGTTGTTATAAATTTATGTCCACCGCTTTTCATTAAAATCAAAGAAACATATACAAATATACACAAACACATACACACCCACGGGAATTGAAGTTTAATAAAAACAAACAATATACCTGAAAATGATTCTTAACTTATTCTCTTTCTCTTATGGGACACTTGATCCTCGAACCATAATCCTTCGCTGTGGTCATCACGAAGTATGTATTTATCAAGTTCCCTATCTTCCTCATCTGCTCTCGGTTCAGGTAACACACTAGAGAAAGGGCCAGCCTCATGAAGCCCTTCTTCTGTATCAATCCCTTCCACACCGTGATGTTGTTTACCATGAAGAACAACAGACCAATGTTCGTCGCAAGGATCGGTGATATAAAAAACTTATTTCGCCTGCGATGCAAGTATAAATGGTTCCCCCTTGAAACCCTCCTGATTGAGGTTGACCAAGGTAAAACCCAATGGATCATCAGTTCGAACCCCACTATTGTTATCAACCCATTTGCAGCAAAATACAGCTACTTTGAAACAAACATAGTCAAGCTCCCAAATATCTTCGATCACCCCGTAATAAGCCATGCTTGCATACAATGGATTTTTATCCTTCCTGCTAGAAACATGTAAAGCCTCTGAGATTAATGTAACACCACTGTTTTGTGCCGTACTCTTCTCATCTTGTCTCTTAGTAGAAAATGAATATCCATTTATGTCATAGTATGAAAATGATCGTACCGCAGGGCTGGGCCTAAATGCCAACCATTTCAATGTCTCCGAAACGTCTTTGCCCAGGACAGCATTACCAAACCAATAGACAAATGTCCGAATATGTTCATTGAGCACACGCTGATCCGTCCAAACAGGATAAGACGTTCTTATTGACTGTATGTGGTCTGTCACATAGGGCGCAACTTCTTCAGAATTGCGCAGAATGTAGAGATGCGCCTTCATCAATTCAACATTAGACGGCAAAAAAATTTTTCCTCCCCTTGTGCCCATACCTGTAATCCTCCCATCGTGCCGATTCTTAGATATTCCAATTGATGCGGTCCCGGCCAAGTACTCAGTGCAAAACTCAATTACCTCCTCAGCTATATAACCTTCAACAATACTAGCATCAGGACGATAACGATTCTTAACATACCCCTTATATACTTTCATATATCGCTCGTCTGGGTACATCCATCGGAAATGAACAGGCCCACAGATTTTTATCTCTCTAACCAAATGAATCACCAAATGCACCATAATATCAAAGAAGACGGGTGGAAAATACATTTCTAATTGACAAAGGACAACAGTTATTTCATCTTGTAACTGATCAAGTCTTTCGCGCACGATAACCTTGCTGCATATAGCATTGAAGAAGAAACAAAGTCTTGTTATACTGGACTTAACATGCTTGGGCAATATCGAGCGAATAGCTACAGGCAACAATTGCTGCATTAAGGCATGGCAATCATGAGACTTCAAACCAACCAGTTTTAAATCTTTCAAGGAAACAAGTCTGCTTACATTTGAAGAATATCCGGATGGAACTTTGATGCTACGCAAACTTGAACACAGTTGTTTTTTCTCTTTTCTGGACAAAGTGTGACAGGCAGGGGTAGATATGTGCGTTGTCCTCGAGCTACCGGTGCTAAATTTGCTCTTATGTTCATATCAACCATATCAAGTCTCGCGTTGTAACCATCCTTAGTTTTACCAGGGATGTTCAAGAGCGTACCTAACAGGCTTTCGCAAATATTTTTCTCAATGTGCATAACATCGAGACAATGTCTGACATCCAAGTTCTCCCAGTATGGAAGTTCAAAAAATATAGATTTTTTCTTCCAACAACCTGTATCATTATTGCTGGACTCTGAAGTTTTACCGAACTCCACATTGATGTCCGTCACACGAGCTTTCACCTCTGGCCCGCTCAAGGGTTCTGGAGCTTTTCTGAACTCTTGGAATCCATTGAATGCTCTTTTCATACGGCGATACGGATGAGTCTCGGGAAGAAATCTGCGATGCCCAAGGTATACTGTCTTCCTCCCATGTGCAAGCTGACAAAAATCTGTAGTCTGCTCACATATTGGACATGCTTTATGCCCTTTAACAGAGTACCCAGACAAGTTTCCATAAGCAGGAAAATCATTAATGGTACAGAACAACATGGCACGTAATGTGAACATTTCTTCACGGTAGGCATCAAACACATGTGCGCCTTCATCCCATAACTTTTTCAAGTCTTCAATAAGAGGAGCAAGATACACATGCCGTGGGCCTGAAATCATTACAAACATAAGTATGTACTTGCGCTTCATACACAAGTAAGGCGGCAAATTGTAAATAACCAACATCACTGGCCATGAGCTATGTGTGCTACTCAGACTGCCAAACGGGTTCATTCCATCAGTACACAGACAAAGCCTCAAATTTGTGGCTTCTCCCCCGAAAGAAGGATACATTGAATCAATCTTTTTCCACTGATCTGAGTCTGATGTATGCATTATCACCTTGTCATCATCACTGGGAATACACCGATCTGAATGCCATGTCAATAGTTTTGCATCTTTTTCATTAGCGAACAACCGTTTAAATCTCGTTATTATAGGAAGATACCACAGAACCTTAGCCGGCGACCCCTTCTTTTGCGCATTAGAACTGTCTTCAACAGCATCACACAGCTGCTTGTTTTTGTATCGGGGAGTTTTACACTTAGGACACCGCAATAAATCCTTATACTCATTCCTGTAGAGGACGCAATCATTTGGGCAAGCGTGGATCTTCTTATACTCCATACCCAGTGGACACAACATTTTTTTCGCCTCGTAAATTCGATCTGGAAGTTCATTATCTTCTGGGAGCATATCTTTCAATACCCTCAATAAGGCTGTAAAACTAGTATCTGACCACCCATTTGCCGCTTTCAAACTAAACAACTTCAAAACACTAGACAATCGTGTATATTTACTGCAACCCTTGTATAGAGGCTTCTCATTGTCACCCAAAATGGAAGCAAGAACTTCCGGTTTATCAGCAAAATCCTCGGCCACATCCTCAATCATGGCATCTAATTGATCTCTAGTAATCGCATCATCTCCTTTTGCATGAGATTTTCTTTGCTCAGGTAAACCATCAATACTTTCACCATGCCAAATCCACAGTTTATAAGAAGGATCAAACCCGTGCCGATATAAATGGAATCTTATTGTATCTGAGTTATCAAACCGCGCCCCATTTTTACAAGCTTTGCACGGACAATGAACGTACTTTGTATTCTTATAAGCGAATTGAATGAAATTCTCAACTTCTCTCGCATAAGAATCGGAGGTCCGATCACCACAGAACAAGATATTTCGATCCATGTGTAACTAAGACCTTGAAATAATTAAAAATACCAAATAATAATTCAACAAACAATGTACAAAGTATCAAGTTGCATGCTTGTCTTAGCACATGTCATAATACTTATGTTAGTCATATATAATCAAAACTACTATAATACCTCAATGAAAAAAATAATGCAATGACAACACATGCGCAATAGACATAATCAAATGAAGAAGAAACTCTAAGTTTTTCATTTATGCATTTCGTCAAACACATAAAATGCATAAAAAAATAATACACACTCTAAGTAGTGCTAATTATATGAACATCATCCATTAAAAATCAAACACTATAAATCAAATTATATCACCCAAAAACTACATAGTATAACTAAATAGGGTTCCACAATACTAAGGTTCGCCACATACATGGAATATATACAACTTTAATTTTCAGCCATGCATCTACCATAAATAAAAATAAATGCTATAGGATGACATATCTAAAGTACAAGCATAAGCAATTATTGGGAAATTTTACAAGTTTCTAACCTTTAGGTGGTAAATTTTAGCTCCAAATGACGATTCTTTAGGTTCAACGTGCAAAACCGTAGTAGAAATTTGGAGACAGACACTTTCGGCCGCGATATGGGAATACACGGTGTTATTTAGGTTTTAATATATATATACGTCAATACTACGGCGGAGAAAATTAAACCGCCGTAGAAAGTCCCCTTTCTACGGCGGTTTGTCCCAACCGCCGTAGAAAGTCCGTTTCTACGGCGGTTCATTTTTAAACCGCCGTAGAAAGTCCCGTTCTACGGCGGTTCATTTTTAGACCGCCGTAGAAAGTCCGCATTCCTTTTATTACTGCGGTTTTCTATTTTCCACTGTTAATTCGCAGCCGTTAAAGCTCCATTTTGTAGTAGTGCATTGAATTCTTACCATCTTCTTTTCTTGTGAAGGATCTACTGACAGGAACCCCGTTGCTGGAAGGACAAACTAAAGATGGTGTGTATGAATGGGCAACCCGCACTTTGGCCTTGCCCCACTCCAAATCCCAGTTTGTGACCTCGTCCCAGTCCCCTCCGCCTACACCAGTAGCAAATCTTTGGCCAATACATGGCATTACCGCTTTGGTCATCCATCCAAGTCAACTCAGAGACACATTACTTCTAAATTTGGTCTAGATGTAGATAGGGCTTAGTCTAGCCGCACTTACTATTATGACTATTTGAGCAATAAAACTAACAAATTGCCATTTTCTGTCTCATCATTCATGTCTACATCTCCTCTCCAACTTATTTATTCCGATGTCTGGACCTCCCCCACCCATTCTGTTGATGGCTACAAATACTATGTCATCTTTGTGCATCATTTCACCCACTACATTTGGCTGTACCCCCTCAAACACAAATCTGACATCGGCGCCATTTTCCCTCGCTACAAAGCTCTTGTCAAAAACTTGTTTTTAGGAAAATAATCAGCCAATATTCAGACAATTGGGGGGGGGGGGGGGGGGGATACATTGGCCTCGCTATGATCACTGGTCTTGCACACTACTTATCCACAAATAGCATCTCGCATCTCAGCACTCCATCACACACCACGGAACACAATGGGTTCTCCGAAAGGTGACACCGTCACATTGTTGAAACTGGTCTCTCTTTTCTCTCCAAAGCCTCCATCCCCCTCTAATTCTGGTCCTATGCCTTTGCCACTGCTGTGTACCTCATCAATAGTCTTCCAGCACTAACCCTTAACATGACCTCTCCCTACCACAAACTCTTCGGTTAACCACCCAATTACCACAAACTTCAAGCCTCTGGTTATCTATGCTACACTTGGCTTCGCCCTTACTCTGCTCACAAACTCGCATCTCGCTCCACCCTTGTGTATTTCTGGGCTACTCCCTTACTCAAAGTGCTACCTGTGCTTTGACACCAGCACCCAGTGGCTTTTCTCCTCTAGTCATGTTAGTTTTGTTGAGTCTGAGTTTTCCATGTGCAAAGTTCATCAGCACTTTCACGTCCTATGGAATCAACTACTACTTCCTGGCTCCTATCCATTGCCCACCTGCCGATGTCATACACATCATCTGCAAGTTGTTCCAGTGGTGCCTTGCCAGTCGATTCTACCACACCAGCTGCCCGACCCCCAACAACCTTAGCTTTGACCTTAGTCTCGGCCTCGACCCCTTCCCCAGCCTTGACCTCGTCTTTGGCCCCAACCACGTCCCCAGCCCCGACCCTGTCCCCGGCCTCGACCTCGTCCCTAGCCCTGACCTCTTCCCCGGCCTTGACCTCAGCCTCGGCCTTTCACTCAACCTCCACCTAGGTCTCGTCCAATCCCTCAACCTTCTCATCACCACCCCCTCGGCCACTGGCACTACCACCTCCTCCAGCTCGCACCTCTACGATAATCACTCGCTCTCAAAACAACTTTCACAAACCCAACTGTAAACTAACCCTCTCGGCCCAGCTTGTCCTCCATCTTGAGCCCACCTGTGTGACCCAAGCTCTTAAAGATATCTTAGTTCGAAATGGGACTTGGGAACTGGTCCCTCCTTTAACTGAGCATAATATTGTGGGGTGCAGATGGATTTTTTGTTTGAAAAGGTTATCTGATGGTTCTGTTGACAGGTACAAGGCTTGCTTGGTAGCCAAAGGCTTCCATCAACGGCCATGTGTGGACTATTATGAGACGTTCAGCCCAATGGTCAAACCAACCACCATTCGCCTGGTTCTATCACTTGCCATCAGCTGGGGATGGGACCTATGGCAGCTTGACGTTAACAATGCCTTTCTTCAAGGCACCCTTACGGAGGCAGTCTACATGGCTCAGCCCCAAGGCTTTGTGGATGCCGACAACCCTCACCATGTCTGCATGTTGCGCAAAGCGATATACGGGCTTAAGTAAGCTACTCGGGCATGGTACAATGAACTTTGCCACTTCCTCCTTGCATCCCGCTTCAGGAACTGTGTTGTCAACACCTCTCTGTTCATCTTCAAGGACTCGGCCGAAACCCGATCTCATGGAGCTTGAAGAAACAAAGCACCGTCGCCTCTTCCAACGGTAGGTGCTTATTTGGCCCTAGGGTAAAATTTTATGGGCTAAAATGAACATTTGCCCCATATAGATCTTGATGAACACCCCAATTGATAGAATATTTCGAATGCAAAAATCTACATTGCCAAGGGTGTCAACAACCTATACCATTTCATTCTTCTCAAGGGAAAAATGAAATTCACTTGTACTACTAATAGTTTCCCATTAAAAAAAAAAAATACAGATTCAACAGAAGGAAACCCCTAACCACAATCATTATTCTATTCCCTACAACACATCCAATATGCATCTCCTTGACTTCACTATACAATTTCACAGACTTTCTATCCCAATTTTCACATGTAACTCTAAATAACCAATCTATCAATACGAGTATTAAACTCTCAATAGCATCAGATTCAGCACAACAACACTTCTTTTTTTGCATACCAACAACATTCAATTTGATCACAAAAGTTTTAGCTCCACCCTTGAACACCGTGACAGTAGACAGAACTAGGAGAACCTATCTACCAGTTGATTTATTGCCATCTATTTCAGACATGCGACTACGGTTATCATAATTGATAGCATCAATCAAAATTTCCATTTCACCACTCCAAACAACACAAGAATGTTTTCTCCATATTGATGGCATTCCATGGGGACAATCGAGCTTGTTGAACGGGGATTTAAAAACAACCCAAAACTCATTAACACACATAAATCACTTGCTTGATTATGTTTATCAAAACTTTCAACAAGTTCAGACGCAATCATCAACCCAATAAAATCCTCACCCTTAAATAATTTCAGTTTCAAATTAATTAGTAGTTCCTCTTTTGAAACTAGTTCGCTTTTGAATTCTCATTTTAAGAGTATACTTAGCACATGTCAACTTTTCACCCAGATCCCTCAACTCTAAATTTCCAATATACCTATTCCTAAGCTCAATGCTAAAGTATGTTGAAGCAATCTGTCGAATAGAATTACTTTCAGCCAGTTCAATTTCATTTCATCCTATAACTAATTTTGGAGTTCCAACTGCAAAAAGGCCATTACTGAAATAATTTTCAAATTCTCAATTACTTAGCACATAATGGTCATCAAACTTCTGTAGACATTCTCTGCTAAATTTTTATTCATTATTCCACTATCATTATCAAGCAAATTCACAGAGTCCTCGTTACAAAAATGAAGATTTTCAAAATTTTCAACTAAAGAGGAAACGCTATTACCATTAGGAGATATCACTATGATAACACCCTCTCAAACTCTTTAACTTGAATTTCCTCTCCATCAATTTTGGGAACTTGAATATAGGAATAATTTTCTTTCAAACCGTCCTCCAATTCAAGAGTTGCCGATACTTTAACCTTGAAGGTTTCCTCTATTCCATCGCCTTCCCCTATCTCAATCGATTCATCATCACCAAATCTTTCGATTAATTGTTCACAAAAATCTACCCATGAAACACTTCCAAAATTTAGCCTCCACACCCTAGGAAAAAATATGACCAAGATTTTAGAAGTACCCTTGATGTAGGGTTTAATCAATTGCAGTTTCAATTCTTTACGGGTTGGGTAGAGATGGAAGAACTCATTGCAATTATTGTGCAATTTTTTGGGATTTTCTTGGTCAAATTTTGAGAGCTCAATCTGAGGTCGAACACGCCATTGCCACCATCGAGGATAGCTTGGCTTTGATACAATTGTAAGGACTTAAGCCTAGATTTAGTACATAAAATTAAAAGAACCAGAAATAATTGTAAGAGATGAGAAACAGATAGATGAGAAGCAGAAGAAACTGAGAAAAGAAGGGAAAAACTTTTAGACGAGAGAATTTGATAATAATCAACATGGCCCTAAAATGATCGTGACTGGGACATATATGCCAGCCCTCAATCTTCATTGAATACATGAAACGGAAGCTTTCTAATAACCTCTGAAATTTACTTAATTAACCTGGAAAAACACTTAATTCCATGACCGTCACACATTTGTTTGTTGAATTACAAACTGCGTGTTGAAGCTTAGATGATTAGACCGCATCCCCATTTGATTGTGAATGTTTTGTTTGAATCCCTTGAACTTGATAGCCGTGGGTCCTTGTGTGACACCCCAGATCCACCACCCAGCATACAAGGGGTTGGTTTCACCGGATGCCTGCCTGTTCGCACCAAGACTCAGAACTGATAGAACATGATAATAATTTTTTCATTTATTATAATAAAGTAAAACTTACATAGCCCTATAGTACATGAGTTATCAGAGTATGAGACCATCTAAACAATCCCGCCTGCTAGCCGTATTCAAAATTTCCAAACTCTGGGTGATTTTGGTAAGCATAATCATTTTCGTACCAAAGACCTGTAATAAAATTTTGAAAACAAAAAATAGGTTAATATGAAAATGGAATGAGCCATTGCCCAATGAGAGTTCACCATTTTCGCAAACAGAGTTGCAAATATTACCCATGCATATAGTTCAATCCATATCCTAACATATAGCATTCATGACTCATGCGGGATTCATAGAACATATAATGAGAATGAAGGGCAGTCTCTTAAAGTTCTGTATGAACAGTAAACGAACTAGCCAGTTCATCTCGAGAATAAGGGGAGATCGCTAGCGTTTACATGTACGCTCAACGATGACTAGCTTATCTCAGCATACATAAAGAGAATGAGGGGCATTCATCAATGTGCACATATACGATGAACGAAGGCCAGCCCACCTCGGCATAATCATAAACATATCATATTGACAGCCACTCCCAAACGTATACATGTATATGGGCCCCTGTGGTCGGGACTGATTTCGAAATCAGGAATGCAGATGATCCAGACTACCAAACCCTACGTTGGCTCGTGGGATCAAACTGTATCAACATAATGGATCTGATACAACTTATATTCATATAATATATTCAGTACACAAAGAAAGTACTACTGAAGTATAACAAGTACATATGCGTTCTAGCCGGCAAGTAAAAACAACTGGCAATTTAAAATTGAAACGCATTTCAAACATTTTTCGCAAATATTTCAAAACATGCCGCAAACAAGATTTAGTGCAGTTTAATTATTAATCGCATTAAAACGGAATCCATTTTCAGTGATAAATTCACCTCGGTTCGAAGATATACGCTCATGTACTAGCTATTTATCATATCTATATATATTTCAGGATCCGAAAATTTAGTATCAATTTCTAACTAACCGAATTCTATTTTCTTTAACTTCTAGTGTATTTTGGGAATTAACTAAATACTAGCATAACGGTAATTTATCTATTTTTCATAAAAAGGACGTATAATAATAATAATAATAATAATAATACTTAGAAAGTATATATTTAACTTGAAAATAAATAAGAAAACATAATAATTATAACTTTAAAGAAATACAAGTATTTTGCTGCAAAACTTAAATTTACTTATTTAAAAAGAATTTATAACCTTTAAATATTATTTCTAATTTATTTTGTAAATAGTCCAAAAATTAGATAAAACTTATAAAAATTATTATTTAAGAAAATAAAGATGTAAAATCCTTAAAATACTTGTTAAAATAATTTTAACAATGATTTATAAAAGGAATTATATAAAAATAACTAAAAGAATTAAAAATTATGAAAAATCAATTTTCCACTTTCCGGATCGGTTTTACCGGATATTAAATCGGTAAAAACCGTTCCAAGAATTTCAGAAAAGTCCCGAATTGGTTTTACCATATTTCAAATCAGTTAAAACTGGTCCTTTATTTATAAAAAGGTCCCTAATCAATTTTTCTATTTTAAAATCTGCAAAACAAATTTACAAACGGTTTTACCCGTTTCGCAAACGGGGCAACCGGTTTTCTTGAGCTTGAATCAGTTTTACCCGATTCTAAATTGGTTAAAACTTATTTGTGCCCAAAAAATGGGTTTTCAATTTTTGCTTTGGCTTTTTTTTTAAAAAAATGCATCTAAACTTATTTTTGTTCGATTCTTTTTGCCAAAAATCATTTCTACAATACTCCTATAACATTCCTATCATTTCAAAATATTTTTCTGACGTTAAAAAATCCAAGAAGTAATTTAACTTCAAGAAAACCTTAAAAATTCAAAAACTTAAAATTTTTGCATTATAATTGCAAGTTCTAACGTAAAATTACTTACCCTTTGATTCTTCAAGCTTCTTAGCTTCCTTCCTTTGGATTAGAACTCAAGTTTTACGTCAAAACCTTGCTTCTTCTTCTTCTTCCTACTTTTTCCTATTTTCTAAAATTTGAGAATTTCTTTCAACTTTTGGGTGTGGATTCGGAAATGGAGGTTTGGAAGAATGTCTTGGGGTATTTATAGGCCCTAATGGCCGTACAAAACAAGGTCTAGGGGTAGGGAGACCCCTAGACTCGTAGCTTGGGTAGCAAGTATTTAATTTTCAATTGTTACATGCAATCGATTTTACCCGATTGCATGACCGGTTGTACCAATTGGAATCATTTTTTTCCCGATTGTAAATCGGTTAAAATTGATTCATTAGGTAGTGAAAATATTTTAATCTTTTACCAATCAGTTTTACCGATTAATTTAAATGGGAAAACCGATTAACCTAAAATTCTATCAATTCCAATCGGTTTTACCTGATTTGTAATCGGTTTTAACCGATTGACTTGAAATCTTATCCCTTCCCAATCGATTGTCCAAATGGGTAAAACCGCTCGTAGGCGGTTAGAAACTTCATTTTTTACTGTGTAATCGGCTCTACCCAATTCGGGATTGGGTAAAACCGATTTACCCATTTTTGTTATTATTTTTCATTTATTTTCCAATTTCTATTTCCGAAATTCCATAAATTCCTACATCATAACATTCCTAAACACATCACATACCATGAAATTAAGAATCAAAGTTGTCAAATTAATTCATATAGATAAAATTTGAAATCGAAATAAAGGAATCCTTTTTGAAATAAAATATTCGAGAACTTTTATAAAATTTTTCTATTGAATATATTTTAGACTAAAATTCTTTTAAAAGAATTTCTATAAGTGAGCATAAAATATCTATAAATACCTCAATATGTTTTTGAGGTGAGTTTTAAAATACAAAAATTTTAGGGAGTTTCACACCTCGTTGAAAGATTTGATCAATTCCATTTAGATCAAACTTTTTCGGTTCCCACTATTTCGTATGCAGGATGAAAGCTTTATTTTGAAATGCGTTAGATCAAGAATTACTTTTTGTGGTGCTCATGGTGGTTGCCGGCGGGCGTAAATTTGATTCGAAATGATTCTTGAATCAAATTGTTGATGAAGTTGATACAACCCACGGTGGGATCAAAAAAATTGATTGAATCAGTTTTTGATCTGAATTTGTGTGATGGCGCAATAGCCTTTGGGGCCATATACAGATTTTGTGGTTCGACTGAGTTGCCAAATTGATTTTGTTGATCGGTGGAGTTAGGTGCCAACCTATATCTTGAATCCTGGGCCCTTAATTAGTTGGGTCAAAATTTTCATTTGAATATCGTGAGCCTTGCAGAATCCGATTGATGAAGTTGCAACACAAGAAACACCAACTTGGTTCACGTTGATTTTGTTGGAATCTTTTTGCTTCTTATCTAACGACTCTAAATTGATTTCAAATGAATTGGTGTTGCTTAACCCAAAATTCAGCACTTTGTTGAATTTTACAGAATTGCTGCACAAGGGTTGAATCAATTGTTGATGTCAGCAAAAACCCATCGCTTAGAATATTTAACATGGGTACTGGCTTCGTTTGTGGTCCCTGAGTCATTAACCAATCGCTTTAAAACCAACTATTCTCAGAAGGATTCGGTGCAATTCCCCATCTGTGAGTGAAAGTTTTAAATCATATATTGTATATGTAATCACATGGTGCCAGGATGAGAGTATACATTTTTCTATCCTTGAATTTGTACTATTTTTGTCTTTAAACTATGTGATTTGATGTTGAATTGGACTAATTATGGATATTTTCATGTTAGAGATCATTTGGGGAAAGGTGGATGAGAATTGGAGAAAAATATAAGAAAAATAGAACAAAAAAGAAGGTGACAAGAAAATGAAGGACCAAACAACATTGAAAGATCATAACTTGAGTTACACAACACTAAATTGAGTGATTGTTGAAGCTATGGAAAGCCTATACAAATGGATACAACTTTCATGCAGACATCTTTGCCCAGTTTGCGCTTCGCGATGCACAAAAATTGGTCGAAAGTTGGGTACAAATTTTGCAGCTAAAGCTGAGAAAAAGGCTGAAAGCTGGTGCTAAGGAAAAAAAAAGTTGTGGCTTCTTGAAGCTGCGAGACAAAAGTTGCTGAATTTGCAACTGAAGCCTTGGCACTTAATTATCTACTTTTTGGTCCTTCCCCCAAACCTTACTACATATACTTCACATTTAGAGCTCAAAGCATCATGTTTTAGAGGAGGAAACACGACACTTTACATATTTTCTTAGTTTTAGAAAGAGAGAGTTTTAGTTTGTTAGGGAGAAAGAGGAGAGAAAGAGGGAGTCTAAGTTAGGCATTTGGAGGAAAAAAGTTTGGGTGGTTTGGGGAAGGAGCAAAGAGAGGAGATGGGGCCCATGGAATTGTGACACGCACCTAAGGAAAGTCTTCTCATTCTTCAAGGCTTCAAGCTCAAAGAATCTATTTGTTTGGCTTAATCTCCCCTCCCCTTTCTATTGCCAAATTAAGCCTCAACCCATTGATTTTGTAATCTTGAACCCATGACTTGATTTATATTGAGATATTTATGTTGATTCTTGTATGTTGTAATGAATTTATTGTTTTATTAATGTTTCTTCACTTGCTTAAATTAAATGTCAAATAGAGGTAGTCAACCTTTATGCACATTAAGTGTTTGTAGAAAGGACTTGATTTCAATTCTTTAAATTGATCATTAGTGATAGGATTTGAATTCGGATACTAATTAGATATGAATATACTAATTGGATTAAAAAAGTTTTAGGCAATTAATCCTAATGACCCAAAATCAAGTATTATCATGGGAACACAGGTAATCGAGGGAATTATAAAGCTTGGTTGTGCTTAGGTGTAAATTAGCTTGCCACTTACATTAATTACTAATTCATTACTTACACACAAGTGGCAGACAATTCATGGTGGGGATTGGATTTTCAATTTAATGGGAACCCCAAATACCTCAATTGGACTCCCTATCATTGTTCTTTTTTACATTTCTTGCTTTTACTTTAAAAAAAATTAATGGTCTTGTGGCGAAAGGTAACTTGCATGACAAACTCGATCTAAAGGGGCAGTTGTTGACCTCTCTGTGGGATCAATCCTTAAGTACTACCCGATAAGTGTATTGTTGCACTGTTGGTGTAAGTTTGATCGAGGTAAAACTTACGTTATTTGATACTTCAATTCATATATACACTTTCAACGTCATGGCACAAGGATTGATTTTGACATGTCGTTTCTAATATACTTTTAAATTTTAAAGTCCAGATTTAGTAAACTTTTAATTTTATACTTTTAATCAACACATCAAATTAAGAGTTAGAATTAAAACTAACTTTATCAACAAGTCAAATTCTATCATTTGTCCAATATTTAGTTTTACACGCTTATTCCTCATCGGTTATATAAGCTCATATTTTTTATTGTACTTGTTTGAATTGCAATGTAATTCATATCTCATCTCTATTTTTAATATTTTCTTTTGTAATTGCATGTTAGTTTATATATGATAAATTACATATATCTTGATTAATATTTAAAAATCCATAATCTATTATACTTTTAATTAATTACAGTCCGTTCCTTAATCTCCTAATGATATGTATATATGTATGTATATATTATTGTTTCGACTCATTCGTTTATATAAATTTTTAGTTTCATTTTTGTTTTTGGCTGATCAGAGAATTCTTTTCCCTTTTGTTGTTTGCTTCTTTTTTTCAGAATTCTGCAATTTTACTTTAAGAATTCAAAAGATTGAATACATCTGCAGGGAGGATCGACTGGCATCACAACCTAGATTAGTGCCGTTCCGTAGCCTTGCTTGCTTTTGTATAATCAACATTAATTTAATTCCCAGATTACATTCAAGTTTAGTGTGAGAAATTTATGAGATGTGAACAAATTAAAGCTTTATTATTTTTCCTATTCTGATCTCTAGCTGCCTTTTATTTTATTATTAATTTTAATTGTATGCTTGAAGACGAGAAGAATTTTAATGATTTATGGCATATGCACATTTTAGGTGATCAAATTGATAGTTTAGATGTTACATTATAAACTTTTGGTATTGTTTGTTGGATTATGGTTTTGAGAGGAATTGTGCTTACAAGTTACAACTAATGCAGGTTAGGTTGATTGATTTCTAACTTCTCTCCCAACTTAGTAGTAATTTAAGGTTTTCCCCCTTCATGTTCCCTTCTATATATTTCTTATCTCATTTTTTAACTAAGTGATAATATATTTAATTAATTATTTGGCTTAACTACAATAAATATTTATTTATTTTCCATAATTCTTTCGTCCTATTTTTTTTTTAAATTTTAATTATTACCTTCTTTACACATGGATCACAAACCATTTTTAAACTTTCTCGTCAAATCTGGGTAGTCTTAGTGCAGATGGAATAATTGATTTCATTAGTTTAAAGAAGAAGCTATAAAAATAGTTATAAAAGACCTAGATACTCTAGAAAAAATAAAAATAATGATTTCAAAGAAAATAAAAAATTTTATAAAAAGAAAAAATGATTCTCAAATAAAAAAGATTTAAAATGTTTTAAATGTGGGAAATTAGGTCATATCAGTCCTAATTGTAAAACAAAAAAAGAAAATTAAAAATTGACCCAGGATAAAATGAAAGGAAGAAATGCGGAATTGAGTAAGAAGTACCTTAGATTGATAATGGCAATTACAAAGAAAGATTGAGCGTACAATGGAGAGGATTAAGAAAGATTTTCTTAGGATAGAAGTGCTAGGCTGAATTTTTGATGATGAGTAATGGAGTGGTCTTCGTCTTTTATAGGAGTCTTAGATAATTGAGTTGAGTTGAAGTCCGTTGTTGAAGTCCACGATCTTTGAAATCCGTCTTTGAAGTCCGAATTACTTGAAGTCCGTGATTTGGAGTCCGCGGCCCTACGTCATTGTTGACATTAGCACAATCAGTGGTAAAGTAGTCATGCCCCTTTAATTATTTTTGCTGGTCTTTTATACTTTTTTTTGTTTTTTACAACATGTCAAATGGGTCTTGTGCAAGAGGTCCACTAAAATGGTCCTCTTCAGTAGAACTGGAAATACTGGTAGTTGGCTGAGCCATAACTTGAGTTTTTTCTGCTTCTTTCATTTGTCTAAATATTTTATAGAACTGAGCAAATTCTTCTTCTTCTTTGACTTGTTTTGGAGTTTCTTGAGTTTGTGGAGATACTTGAGTAGTTGCTGTGACCTTTTCTTCTTTCTTCCTGGAGTCGTGACCGGTTGTTTTGATAATGGAGTTTGTTTTGAGACATCTTGAATTGTTTTCTTGTACTGAGCTCCGGCCTGTAAAAATTGAATGACTGTTTCTGGAGAACAATTAGTAACATTAAAATTCTGCCACCATTTGATTCTGTAGTCTCGGATGAGTGAGCAAGGTTTTTCTGCATGAGTGTTTTGGAGTTGAAAACTCCAGGCAAAAATCCAGGGAACTCTGAATTCTGCATGAAACATTAGCGAAGTCTGGAATGAGTTCTTAGTATGTCAGGCAAAGGTCTGGAATCCTTTTTCGACTACTGGAGGATAAATTGTAGGAACTGGACCGAAATAATCCCACCAGTCATAAAACCAATCAGGAAATTCAGGATTGAAACTTGAGTGATAACCAATAAACCATGAGTGATCAAAAGATCGAAAATATAAAGTCCTGAACCAGGCTTTTATATAATCGACATAATTGAAACTATCTGGTATGTAGTTAATTGAAAACGAGTGCCTTTCATGAATTGAATTGAATTCTCTGGGCTGCCTTATTTTCTTAATGACAAATTTTTGAGTAAGAAATCTTTTGAGGATTATTTTTGTCAGGGACATGAGTGATATCAACTAAGTTTGTATAACTAAAATTTGTTCATAATAATTTTGAGTTTTAGTGGTATCGTTGGATAACCACAAGCTACTAGGAAGGAAAAGTCTGGAAGTAAAATTTCTAAGAACTGAAATTCTGGGGGTTTTGGAATGTGAGTTTGAATAATGTATTCTACCTTGGCTTTAATGAAATATGGTGATGGAGTTCTTGAAGCTTGAAGAGAAGGAGATGGAGATAGAGATCGTAATGGAGTAGATTATAACTTGGCTGAAGGAGTTCGAGCTGCGCTAATGTATGTTAGTGGAGGAAAATCTGGAATTTGAGTACTTGGAGTCAGAGGTTTTGGAATGATTTATTTTTTCATTTCATAGTCCTTGACTGATCTGGGAGCTTGAGTTTGAGTATTTGGAGATACTGGAGTGGAGGAAGAAGAGGCTTCCTAGGGTTTACCCCGTTCTCTAAACATTATTGTTACCTGTAAGGAATTCACGCGTGAGAAAGTCAGGCAGTGAATTGGAAGAGCCTTTGATAAATTCAATATCAAAATCAAAAACTGATAAAATTGCTTGCCATCTTGCAAAAATTTGTTTTGAAACTAAATTCTTAACATCTTTTTGTAAAATCTCTTTTGTTGACTTGCAATCAACTCTTAGTAAAAACTTTTTATTATACGAATCATCTTGAAATTTTGAAACACATAAAACAATTGATAAAATTTCTTTTTTAACTATAGAGTAATTTTTCTATGGACCTAACCAGACACCTGAATGATATCGAACTAATTGTTCAGGATTATCATTCAATCTCTGCTTAAGAATCCCTCCATACCCTAGATCTGATTTATCTGTTTCAACTATCATGAATGCATGAGGATGCAGAATGCCTAAACATGGCAATGTCTTAACTTTTTCTTTAATTTCTTTGACTATCTTAGTGTGTGACTCAGACGATGCTGGTGGATCCTTCTATAGTCACCGGAATAGAGAAGCACAAATAATTCGTAACTTAGGAAAGAAATCAGAGATATAATTGAGACATCCTAAAAATCTCTGTAATTGATTTTTATCTTTTAATTCATCTGGAAATTTTTCTGAAAATTCTAATGACCTTTGAATTGGTTTAATTTGCCCTAAATAAATTTCATGACCTAAAAATCGAACCTTTGTTTGAAATAACTTCATCTTAGTTTCAGAAAGAACTAAACCATTTTTCTTAATAATGTGAAAAACTATATTAAGATGCTTGAAATGCTGATCAATTGAGTTTGAAAATACTAAGATATCATCAATATAAACAATAACATAATTTGAGTAATCACTAAAAATGTCATTCATTATTCTTTGAAATTCTGAAGGAGCATTTTTTAGACCGAATGGTAACACATTCCATTCAAAATGCACAAAGGGAATTGTGAATGCAGTTTTGTACCTGTCTTTTTCCCCAATTTGAAATTTGCCAATATCCTGATTTTAAATCAAACTTAGAGTATACCTTAGCATCAAATAACCTATTTAAAAGATCTCTTTTATTTGGAATTGGAGATCTAATCCATTGGAGTACTTTATTAAGAGGTTTATAATTGATTATAAGTTGTGGAACTCCTCTTTCTTTTTTATTTTGATTATTGATATAAAAAGCTGGACAACTCCAACAAGACTATGATTTTCTAATTAAATTCTTTTGTAAAAGAACTTGCATTTCTTTTTTGCATAATTCTAATAACTCAGAATTCATTTGAATTGGTCTAGCCTAAGTAGAAATCTGTTTTTCATCAAAATCTTTTTAATAGGGAAGACTTACTATATGCTTTTTGCGATCCCAAAAAGCATTTGGATGATCCGAACATATATTAGTCTGAAACTTTTCTGAAAGTAATTTTATTTTTTTCTTGAATATTAGGCTACTGCAACTGTTCTTCAATTCATGAATAACTTAATTCTTCTTTTGGTATCAGAGCCATTTACTCAAAGATTTTCATACACAGTTTTTAAATTTTAGAATTTACAAACACTACGGTAGATTCATACTGCACAACGTTTGCATTCATCCAAGCGTTAGTAAGTGTTGGTAAGCTGTGAGTCCGTTGGTAAGCCTTAGGTGGTGTTCTCGGCAGGTGTTCCCGTGTTCCCGGTAGCTATTTGCATTCATTCTGCATCATGCATCTACATTAGTCAAGTAAGTTTTAAAATGGCAAACAGTGTTAGAAGATTTTTGTTTGGTGACTCAAGTTCCAGTTCATCCAGGAATAGTAATGTTCTTCAAAGTCATGAAATTCAACTAGGCATACCAATTAGTAAAATATTACCTACTCAATCATTTAGATCTATATATCAAATAGGGATGCTTGAATTTTTGAAAGCTTACTCAATTAAGTTACATGAAGAAGTTCTTCCATTACATGAACGAAAAACTACAGTTCCCTTACTTTCAAGAATGGTCATTTTCAATTACTTAGATCAAGGATTCAATTATATGCATTTTGGTTTAAGACAAGTAGCTATTCATCCTTTACTAAGAAAACGAATTGATTGTCCAGTATTTGTTGCTATCCGTGATGATAGATTAATCAATTATAATGATTCTTGTTAGCTATGATTCAAACTAATGCTTGCAATGGTACAATAAGGGTAAACTGTACTCCTGATTTTTCAGTATGTTTAATGGATCCAAAAATAATGAAATCATTAATATTGGATATTCATTTAGATCAAAGCAAAATTGAACAAGAATCACTTAATTTTTCACTTGTTTATCGAATCTTCTTTAAACTAATGAAATCAATTATTCCATTGGCACTAAGACTACCCAGATCTGATAGAAATTAGTCAGTATTTGTGACTAAAAATTTAGACAGAACGTTGACAAGGACTCAAACACCGTAGCTCTTGACTTGGGATCAAATTACCATCCCACAGGAATTCTTTATTGACAGGCCAGAACCTAAACAAGAACCAACTGAACAAACAGGACCAGCGACAGTTGAAGAATACTCAGATAATCAATTTTTAGTTTGATTTCCTTCTAACTTTTCATCTTCTGTTTATCCAAGCTCTTACAGGTCAGCTTCCTCTAGGTCTTTCCTCAGTTAAACAGATCTTCCAAGTTCATCTAGAGCTCCTCCCAGGTATTCATTCTTAGGACGGTGAAGGTACTCCTTCTCTGATCCTTCTTCTAGTATTCAGGATCCTACTGCTAGTCATCAAGATACTCAACTTCGATTCAAAGCTCCTATGCCAGATATTGTTCCTCCTCCTAGGCCTCCTTCACCAGGTTCTCCAACTCAATTTCAAATGAAATTTTCATAAATTCTTGTTTTAGATAAAGAATTCAAAATAAATTTTGATTTGTTTAAAGAACCTTTTAATTATAAAAGTTATGAAAAAGAAAGACTGTGGTTCAAAAACTTAGATCAATGATGCCAAGATAGATTGATTTCAGAATGGGTAAAAGAAGTTGAAAGATTAAGATTCAATTTTCCTTTCTTTAAATGGTTAGATTACTTTTTGCAAAGAGAAAACTTGAAAACATTTAATGAGATTCCAACTATTGAAGTTCAAACAAATTTATATAAAAAATGGAATTTAATTTCAGGTCAAGTTATTACTTCAGTACATCCTCCATTATCAGGCTTTACTATTTCAACAATGGAAGGCAATGTTACTGCTTATCCATTTAAACAAGGTCGAGAAAAAAGTGAAAAAATCGATTATGATGATTTCAAAAATGTCTATCAACAAAACAATTATACTAATCAGATTTTACATACAATTGCAAATCAAGTTGATTTAATTTCGAAAAAATTAGAAACTATAAAACCAAAGGAAAGATTTCCATTTGAAACTGCAAAACCATTTTTTCAAGTTTCAACTTTATCATGAGAATTTAAGAAAAAACTTTCGTTAGCTCCTAAGATTCCTAAGTCCACTGAACCAAGTTCTTCCAAACAAATTACAATAATTGAATAAACTACTGTATATTTAGATTGTCAGTCTGATTGTTCAAGTTCTCTATCATCCTCTGAAGAAGAAGTAGAAAACCATATAAATCTCGTAGAAAACCAGTTCGATAGTCAAGCTCTGTTAGAACTCAATAAGATTTATAGAAGATCAAATAGGTATAACTCAAATAATGATAGAAAATGGCAATCAGGTCCAACTAGAAATTATTATTCTCGTCCTAGTCCTCCAGATATCCTCTTTGAAGAAAGTTCTCAGTTTACAGCAAAAAACTATGATGGCAGTTCTATATATGAATGGAATATTGATGGTAAATCTGAATACGAAATCCTCAATACACTTCAAAAAGGGTATGGCACGATTAGCTTATAAAGCAAAAACTAATGCTGATGAAACTCATATTACTTTTTGCTTAGTTTTAGGTTTTACAGGTCAATTAAAAGGATGGTGGGATAATGCTTTAAACAATAATGATAAGTTGACAATTCTTAATCATACTACTGAACAATTAGATGAAAATGATGAATATATCCAAGTTCCAAATGGCAGTGAGTTTCTTATTTATGCTATTTCAGTTCATTTTATTGGAAATCCAAAAGAAGAGTTAGCTAGTACAAAAGTTTTCCTTACTAATTTACGATGTCCAACGTTAACAGATTTCAAATGGTACCAAGATATGGTTTTAACTCAAGTCATGAGACGTCCAGATTGTAGTTCTGCTTTCTAGAAAGAAAAATTTATTAATGGTTTACCAAATTTATTTTCTCAAAGAATTATGACAAGTCTTCAAAAGGAAATTGGAACAGATCATATTGATTTTTCTAATATTACTTTCGGTCACTTATTTACTTTTGTCAAAAAAGAAGGATTATTATTATGCCAGGATCTCAAGATTCAAAACAAGTATGGCTCGGAACAAAGAGAGATGGGCTCTTTCTGTCAAGCTTTCGGCATCACAGGTATAAAAGCTCCTTCAAAAGAACATAGGAAATTTAGAAGCTATAAAAATAGTTATAAAAGACATAGATACTCTAGAAAATATAAAAATAATGATTTCAAAGAAATTAAAAAATTTTATAAAAAGAAAAAATGATTCTCAAGTAAAAAAGATTTAAAATGTTTTAAATGTGGGAAATTAGGTCATATCAGTCCTAATTGTAAAACAAAAAAGGAAATTAATTCTTTATTTTTTGAAGAACAAGAATTAAAAAACAAATTAATGTCTTTATTAATTAACAGCTCAGATGATGAAAATATTCAATTTTCCTCTGATTCGTCTTTCTCGAAGATGAAAAAGATTTTGATGAAAAACCGATTTCTACTAAGGCTAGACCGATTCAAATGAATTCTGAGTTATTAGAATTATGCAAAAAAGAAATTCAAGTTCTTTTACAAAAGAATTTAATTAGAAAATCACAGTCTTGTTGGAGTTGTCCAGCTTTTTATGTCAATAATAAAAGTGAAAAAGAAAGAGGAGTTCCATGACCTGTAATCAATTATAAACCTCTTAATAAAGTACTCCAATGGATTAGATCTCGAATTCAAAACAAAAGAGATCTTTTAAATAGGTTATTTGATGCTAAGGTATACTCTAAGTTCGATTTAAAATCAGGATATTGGCAAATTCAAATTACAGAAAAAGACAACTACAAAACTGCATTCACAGTTCCCTTTAGGCATTTTGAATGGAATGTTTTACCATTCGGTCTAAAAAATGCTCCTTGTAAATTTCAAAGAATAATGAATGATATTTTCTATGATTACTCAAATTTTATTATTGTTTATATTGATGATATTCTGGTATTTTTAAACTTAATTGATCAGCATTTTAAGCATCTTAATATAGTTTTTCATATTATTAAGAAAAATGGTTTAGTTTTTTCTGAAACTAAGATGTAGTTATTCCAAACAAAAGTTTGATTTTTAGGTCATAAGATTTATTTAGGACAAGTTAAACCCATTCAAAGGTCGTTAGAATTTGCAGAAAAATTTCCAGATGAATTAAAGGAGAAAAATCAATTACAGAGATTTTTAGGATGTCTCAATTATATCTCTGATTTCTTTCCTAAGTTATGAATTATTTGTGCTCCTCTATTCAGAGACTACAAAGGATCCACCAGCATGGTCTGAGTCACATACTAAGATAGTCAAGAAATTAAAGAAAAAGTTAAGACATTGCCATGTCTAGGCATTTTGCATCCTCATGCATTCATGATAGTTGAAACAGAGATGCATCAGATCTAGGGTATGGAGGGATTCTTAAGCAGAGATTGAATGATAATCCTGAACAATTAGTTCGATATCATTCAGATGTCTGGTTAGGACCACAGAAAAATTACTCTACAGTTTAAAAAGAAATTTTATCAATTGTTTTATGTGTTTCAAAATTTCAAGATGATTTATACAATAAAAAGTTTTTACTAAGAGTCGATTGTAAGTCAGCAAAAGAGATTTTACAAAAAGATGTTAAGAATTTAGTTTCAAAACAAATATTTGCAAGATGGCAAGCAAATCTTATCAGTTTTTGATTTTGATATTGAATTTTTCAAAGGCTCTTCCAATTCACTACCTGACTTTCTCACGCGTGAATTCCTTACAGGTAGCAACAATGTTTAGAGAACGGGGTAAACCCCAGGAAGCCTCTTCTTCCTCCACTCCAGTATCTCCAAATACTCAAACTCAAGCTCCCAGATCAGTCAAGGACTATGAAATAAAAAAGAAATCATTCCAAAACCTCTGACTCCAAGTACTCAAATTCTAGATTTTCCTCCACTTACATATATCAGTGCAGCTCAGACTCCTTCAGCTAAGTTACAATCTACTCCATTAAGATCTCCATCTCCTTCTCCTCAAGCTTCAAGAACTCCATCGCCGTATTTCATTAAAGCCAAGGTAGAATATATTATTCAAACTCATATTCCAAAACCCCTAGAAATTTCGGTTCTTTAAAATTTTACTTCCAGACTTTTCCTTCCTAGTAGCTTGTGGTTATCCGACGATACCACTAAAACTCAAAATTATTATGAACTAATTTTAGTCAATACAAACTCAGTTGATATCACTCATGTCCCTGACAAAAATAATCCTGCAAAGATTTCTTACTCAAAATTTGTCATTAAGAAAATAAGGCTGCCCAGAGAATTCAATTCAATTCATGAAAGGCAGTCATTTTCCATTAACTACATACCAGGTACTTTCAATTATGTCGATTATATAAATGTCTGGTTCAAGACTTTATATTTTCGATCTTTTGATCACTCATGGTATATTGGTTATCACTCAAGTTTCACTCCTGAATTTCCTGACTTTGAAGAACATTACTGACAAAATTGACCCAGGATAAAATAAAAGGAAGAAGTACAGAATTGAGTAAGAAGTACCTTAGATTGGTAATGGAAATTACAAAGAAAGATTGAGAGTACAATGGAGAAAGATTTTCTTAGGATGGAAGTGCTAGGCTGAATTTTTGAAGATGAGTAATGAAGTGGTCTTCGTCTTTTATAGGAGTCTTAGATAATTGAGTTGAGTTGAAGTCCATTGTTGAAGTCCGCGATCTTTGAAATCCGTCTTTGAAGTCCGAAGTAATTGAAGTCCATGATTTGGAGTCCGCCGCCCTACGTCATTGCTGACATTAGCACAGTCAGTGGTAAAGTAGTCATGCCCCTTTAATTATTTTTTCGGGTCTTTTATACTTAATTTTTTTATTTTTTATTTTTATACAACATGTCAAATGGGTCTTATGCAAGAGGTCCACCAAAAGGGTCCTCTTCAGTAGAACTGGAAATACTGCTAGTTAGCTGAGCCATAACTTGAGTGTTTTCTGCTTGTTTCATTTGTTTAAATATTTTATAGAACTGAGCAAATTCATCTTCTTCTTGGATTTGTTTTGGAGTTTCTTGAGTTTGTGGAGATACTTGAGTGGTTGCTGTGACCTTCTTTTCTTCTTTCTTTTCTGGAGTCGTGACCGGTTGTTTTGATAATGGAGTTTGTTTTGAGACATCTTGAATTGTTTTCTTGTACTGAGCTCCGGCCTGTAAAAATTGAATGACTGTTTCTGGAGAACAATTAGTAACATTAAAATTCTGCCACCATTTGATTCTGTAGTCTCGGATGATGAGCAAGGTTTTTCTGCATGAGTGTTTTGGAGTTGAAAACTCCAGGCAAAAATCCAGGGAACTCTGAATTCTGCATGAAACATTAGCGGAGTCTGGAATGAGTTCTTAGTATGTCGGGCAAAAGTCTGGAATCCTTTTTTTGACTACTGGAGGATAGATTGCAGGAACTGGACCGAAATAATCCCACCAGTCATAAAATCAGTCAGGAAATTTTGGACTGAAACTTGAGTGATAGGCAATAAACCAAGAGTGATCAAATGATCGAAAATATAAAGTCCTGAACCAGGCATTTTTATAATCGACAATAAATAATCGACATAATTGAAAGTATCTGGGATGTAGTTAATTGAAAATGAGTGCCTTTCATGTATTGAGTTAAATTCTCTTCGCTGCCTAATTTTCTTAATAACAAATTTGGAGTAAGAAATCTTTTCAGGATTATTTTTATCAGGGACATGAGTTATATCAATTGAATTTATGTCTACCAGGATTAATTCATAGTAATTTTGAGTTTTTGTGGTATCGTCGGATAACCACAAACTACTTAGGAGGAAAAGTCTGGAAGTAAAATTTCTAAGAACTGAAATTTCTGGGGGTTTTGGAATGTGAGTTTGAATAATGTATTCTACCTTGGCTTTAATGAAATATGGTGATGGAGTTCTTGAAGCTTGAGGAGAAGGAGATGGAGATCTTAATGGAGTAGATTGTAACTTAGTTGAAGGAGTCTGAGCTGCACTGATATATGTAAGTGGAGGAAAATCTGGAATTTGAGTACTTGGAGTCAGAGGTTTTGGAATGATTTATTTTTTCATTTCATAGTCCTTGACTGATCTGGGAGCTTGAGTTTGAGTATTTGGAGATACTGGAGTGGAGGAAGAAGAGGCTTCCTGGGGTTTACCCCGTTCTCTAAACATTGTTGCCACCTGTAAGGAATTCACGCTTGAGAAAGTTAGGCAGTGAATTGGCAGAGCCTTTGATAAATTCAATATCAAAATCAAAAACTGATAAGATTGCTTGCCATCTTGCAAAAATTTGTTTTGAAACAAAATTCTTAACATCTTTTTGTAAAATCTCTTTTGCTGACTTACAATCGACTCTTAGTAAAAAATTTTATTGTATAAATCATATTGAAATTTAGAAACACATAAAACAATTGATAAAATTTCTTTTTTAACTGTAGAGTAATTTTTCTGTGGACCTAACCAGACATCTGAATGATATCGAACTAATTATTTAGGATTATCAATCAATCTCTGCTTAAGAATCCCTCCATACCCTAGATTTGATGCATCAGTTTCAACTATCATGAATGCATAAGGATGCGAAATGCCTAGACATGGCAATGTCTTAACTTTTTCTTTCATTTCTTTGACTATCTTAGTATGTGACTCAGTCCATAGAGGTGGATTTTTCTGTAAACGCTGGAATAAAGATGCACAAATAATTCTTACTAAGAGTCGATTGTACTCTTAGTAAGAATTATACAATAAAAAGTTTTTACTAAGAGTCGATTGTAAGTCAGCAAAAGAGATTTTACAAAAAGATGTTAAGAATTTAGTTTCAAAACAAATTTTTGAAAGATGGCAAGCAATCTTATCAGTTTTTGATTTTGATATTGAATTTGTCAAAGGCTCTTCCAATTCACTGCCTGACTTTATCACGTGTGAATTCCTTACAGGTAGCAACAATGTTTAGAGAACGGGGTAAACCCGCAAAAATAATTAAAGGGGCATGACTACTTTACCACTGACTGTGCTGATGTCGGCAATGACGTAGGGTGGCGGACTCCAAATCACAGACTTCAATTACTTCGGACTTCAAAGGCGGATTTCAAAGATCGCGGACTTCAATAACGGACTTCAACTCAACTCAATTATATAAGACTCCTATAAAAGACGACGACCACTCCATTACTCGATCATCATCCAAAATTCAGCCTAGCACTTCTACCTTAGATTGATAATGGAAATTACAAAGAAAGATTGACAGTACAATGGAGAAGGATTTTCTTAGGATAGAAGTGCTAGGCTTAATTCCGCATTTCTTCCTTTCATTTTAACCTAGGTCAATTTTGGTATCAAAGCCATTTACTCAAAGATTTTGATACACAGTTTTTAAAATTTAGAATTTACAAACACTACGGTAGATTCATACTGCACAACGTTTGCATTCATCCTAGCGTTGGTAAGCCGTGAGTCCGTTGGTAAGCCTTAGGTGGTGTTCCCATCTTCCCGGTAGCTGTCTGTATTCATTCTGCATCATGCATCTGCATTAGTCAAGTAAGTTTTAAAATGGCAAGTAGTGTTAGAAGATTTTTGTTTGGTGACTCAAGTTCCAGTTCATCCAGGAATAGTAATGTTCTTCAAAGTCATGAAATTCAACTAGGCATACCAATTAGTCAAATATTACCTACTCAATCATTTAGATTTATATATCAAATAGGGGTGCTTGAATTTTCGAAAGCTTACTCAATTAAGTTACATGAAGAAGTTCTTCCATTACATGAACGAAAAACTACAGTTCCCTTACTTTCAAGAATGGCAATTTTCAATTACTTAGATCAAGGATTCAATTATATGCATTTTGGTTTAATACAAGTAGCTATTCATCCTTTACTAAGAAAAGGAATTGATTGTTCAATATTTGTTGCTATCCGTGACGATAGATTAATCAATTATAATGATTCTTTGTTAGCTATGATTCAAACTAATGCTTGCAATGGTACAATAAGGGTAAAACTGTACTCCTGATTTTTTAGTATGTTTAATGGATCCAAAAATAATGAAATCATTAATATTGGATATTCATTTAGATCAAAGCAAAATTGAACAAGAATCACTTAATTTTTCACTTGTTTATCGAATCTACTTTAAACTAATGAAATCAATTATTCCATCTGCACTAAGACTACCTAGATCTGATAGAAATCAGTTAGTATTTGTGACTACAAATTTAGACAGAACATTGACAAGGACTCAAACACCGTAGCTCTTGACTTGGGATCAAATAACCATCCAATAGGAATTCCTTATTGACAGGCCAGAACCTAAACAAGAACCAACTGAACACACAGGACCAGCGACCGTTGAAGAATACTCAGATAATCAATTTTGAGTTCGATTTCCTTCTAACTTTTCATCTTCTGTTTATCCAAGCTCTTACAGGTCAGCTTCCTCCAGGTCTTTCCTCAGTGAAACAGATCTTCCAAGTTCATCTAGAGCTCCTTCCAGGTATTCATTCTTAGAACGGTCAAGGTACTCATTTTCTGATCCTTCTTCTAGTACTCAGGATCCTACTCCTAGTCATCAAGATACTCAACTTCGATTCAAAGCTCCTATGCCAGATATTGTTCCTCCTCCTAGGCCTCCTTCACCAGGTTCTCCAATTCAATCTCAAATGAAAATTTCATAAATTCTTGTTTTAGAAAAAGAACTCAAAATAAATTTTGATTTGTTAAAAGAACATTTTAATGATAAAAGTTATGAAAAAGAAAGACTTTGGTTCAAAACCTTAGATCAACGATGCCAAGATAGATTGATTTCAGAATGGGCAAAAGAAGTTGAAAGATTAAGATTCAATTTTCCTTTCTTTAAATGGATAGACTACTTTTTGCAAAGCGAAAAATTGAAAAAATTTAATGAGATTCCAACTATTGAAGTTCAAACAAATTTATATAAAAAATGGAATTTAATTTCAGGTCAAGTTATTACTTCAGTACATCCTCCATTACCAGCTTTACTATCTCAATAACGGAAGGCAATGTTACTGCTTATCCATTTAAACAAGGTCGAGAAAAAAGTGAAAAAATCGATTATGATGATTTCAAAAAAGTCTATCAACAAAACAATTATACTAATCAGATTTTACATACAATTGCAAATCAAGTTTATTTAATTTTGACAAAATTAGAAACTTTAAAACCAAAGGAAAGATTTGCAGTTGAAACTGCAAAACAATTTTTTCAAGTTTCAACTTTATCACGAGAATTTGAGAAAAAACTTTCGTTAGCTCCTAAGATTCCTAAGTCCTCTGAACCAAGTTCTTCCAAACAGATTACAGTCATTGAACAAATTACTCCATATTTAGATAGTCAGTCTGATTGTTCAAGTTCTCTATCAGCCTCTGAAGAAGAAGTAGAAAACTAGTTCGATAGTCAGGCTCCGTTAGAACTCAATAAGATTTATAGAAGATCAAATTGGTATAACTCAAATAATGAGAGAAAATGGCAATCAGGTCCAACTAGGAATTATTATTCTCGTCCTAGTCCTCCAGATATCCTCTTTGAAGAAAGATCTCAGTTTATAGCAAAAAACTATGATGGCAGTTCTTTATATGAATGGAATATTGACGGTAAATCTGAATACGAAATCCTCAACACACTCTAAGAAATGGGTATGGCACGACTAGCTTATAAAGCAAACACTAATGCTGATGAAACTCATATTGCTTTTTGCTTAGTTTCAGGTTTTACAGGTCAATTAAAAGGTTGGTGGGATAACGCTTTTAGCAATAATGATAAGTTGATAATTCTTAATCATACTAATGAACAGTTAGATGAAAATGATGAATATATCCAAGTTCCAGATCGTAGTGAATTTCTTATTTATGCTATTTTAGTTCATTTATTGGAAATCCAAAAGAAGAGTTAGCTAGTACAAAAGTTTTCCTTACTAATTTACGATGTCCAACGTTAACAGATTTCAAATGGTACAAAGATATGTTTTTAACTCAAGTCATGAGACGTCTAGATTGTGGTTCTGCTTTCTGGAATGAAAAATTTATTACTGGTTTACCAAATTTATTTTCTCAAAGAATTATGACAAGTCTTCAAAAGGAAATTGAAACAGATCATATTGATTTTTCTAATATTACTTTCGGTCAATTATTTGCTTTTGTCAAAAAAGAAATTATTATTATGCCAGGATCTTAACATTCAAAATAAGTGTGGCTCGGAACGTAGAGAGATGGCCTCTTTCTGTCAAGATTTCGGTATCACAGGTATAAAAGCTCCTTCAAAAGAACATAGGGTATTTAGAAGCTATAAAAAGAGTTATAAAAGACCTAGATACTCTAGAAAATATAAAAATAATGATTTCGAAGAAAATAAAAAGTTCTATAAAATGAAAAAATGATTTTCAAATAAAAATGATTTAAAATGTTTTAAATGTGGAAAAATAGGTCATTAAGTCCTAATTGTAAAACAGAAAAGAAAATTAATTCTTTTTTTTCCGAAGAACAAGAATTAAAAAACAAATTAATGTCTTTATTAATTAATAGCTCAGATGATTAAAATATTCAATTTTCCTTTGATTCGTCTTTCTTTGAAGATGAAAAAGATTTTTCTGTATGTAAACAAAAAACTATTAATATGATGTCTACTTCAAAGAAATCAAATAATAAAGAATTTTTATTTGATATAATTGAAAAAATTGAAGAGAATGAAGTAAAGTTAGAATATTTGAAAAAACTAAAGTCTTTAGTCCTAGATAATGAAATTACTCCAAAAATTTCAGAACCATTTAGTTTATCAAAGTTAGTTGATAAGTATGAAAAGTCAAGTAAGTATCAAAATATTGGAAAAACTCATGATATTCATGAAGAAATAGTTAAATTAAAAAAGGAGGTAAATGATATAAAAACTAAATTAACTAATTTAAAAATTAAAGACTTGGAATTAGAAGCACAATTAGTCGTAAAAAATCAAGACACTAAAGATACTCCAGAATCATCTGAAAAAGGTTTAAAAATTTCTGAAGAAGAACCAAACATGAACAATTTTTAAATGTTTTATGCAAAGTCAATATGGAAAAATGGTACTCATTTGTTACAATAGGTGTACATTGGAGACTTTTCTACTACTGTGGTAGCGTTAATTGACAGTGGAGCAGATCAATCTTGCATCCGATCAGGTATTATTCCAAATATTTATTTATCAAAGTCTCGAGAACAATTGCTTGCAGCTAATGGTACTCCAATGAAAATCAAAAAAGAACTCCCAAATGGTTTTATTTGTCAAGATAATTACTACTTTAAACACTCATTTTTTATTTTAGAAAATATCTCATATGATGTTGTTTTAGGAAACCCATTTTTATTCCAAATTACTCCTTTTAAGAAAACTACTGACGGAATTTGTACAAAGATTTTAGGAAATAAAATATGGTTTCCCTTTATTCACCGGGTAAAACAACTAGAAATGGATTTATTACAGTCACACTCAATTTACAGACAAATTCAACTTTTACAATCAAAAAAGAAGTCAATAATGTTTTTAGAAGAAGAATTAAGTTATTCACGAATTGAAGAGCAGTTGCAACAGCCTAATATTAAAGAAAGAATAAAATTACTTTCAGAAAAATTTAAAACTAATATTTGCTCAGATCATCCAAATGCTTTTTGGCATCGTAAGAAGCATATGGTAAATCTTCCTTATGAAAAAGATTTTGATGAAAAACAGATTTCTACAAAGGCAAGACCCATTCAAATGAATTCTGAATTATTAGAATTATGTAAAAAAGAAATTCAAGTTCTTTTACAAAAGACTTCAATTAGAAAATCACAGTCTTGTTGGAGTTGCCCAGCTTTTTATGTTAATAATCAAAATGAAAAAGAGGAGTTCCAGGACTTGTAATCAATTATAAGCCTCTAAATAAGGTACTTCAATGGATTAGATCTCCAATTCCAAACAAAAGAGATCTTTTACATAGGTTATTTGATGCTAAGGTATACTCTAAGTTCGATTTAAAATCAAGATATTGGCAAATTCAAATTGCGGAAAAAGACAGGTACAAAACTGCATTCACAGTTCCCTTTGGGCATTTTGAATGGAATGTGTTACCATTCGGTCTAAAAAATGCTCCTTCTGAATTTCAAAGAACAATGGATGATATTTTCAATGATTACTCAAATCTTATTATTGTTTATATTGATGATATTCTGGTATTTTCAAACTCAATTGATCAGCATTTTAAGCATCTTAATATAGTGTTTCATATCATCAAGAAAAATGGTTTAGTTCTTTCAGAAACTAAGATGAAGTTATTTCAAACAAAAGTTCAATTTTTAGGTCATGAGATTTATTTAGGACAAGTTAAACCAATTCAAAGGTCGTTAGAATTTGCAGAAAAATTTCCAGATTAATTAGAGGAGAAAAATCAACTACAAAGGTTTTTAGGATGCCTCAATTATATCTCTGATTTCTTTATGAAGTTAAGAATTATTTGTGCACCTTTATTCCAGCGTTTATAGAAAAATCAACCTGTGTGGACTGAGTCTCATACTAAGATAGTCAAAGAAATTAAAGAAAAAGTTAAGACATTGCCATGTCTAGGCATTTCGTATCCTTATGCATTCATGATAGTTGAAACAGATGCATCAGATCTAGGGTATGGAGGGATTCTTAAGCAGAGATTGAATGATAATCCTGAACAATTAGTTCGATATCATTCAGGTGTCTGGTTAGGACCATAGAAAAATTACTCTACAGTTAAAAAAGAAATTTTATCAATTGTTTTATGTGTTTCAAAATTTCAAGATGATTTATACAATAAAAAGTTTTTACTAAGAGTCGATTGCAAGTCTACAAAGAGATTTTACAAAAGGATTTAAAGAATTTAGTTTCAAAATAAATTTTTGCAAGATGGCAAGCAATCTTATCAATTTTTGATTTTGATTTTGAATTTATCAAAGGCTCTTCTAATTCACTGCCTGACTTTCTCACGCGTGAATTCCTTACAGGTAGCAATAATGTTTAGAGAACAGGGAAAACCCCAGGAAGCTTCTTCTTCCTCTACTCCAGTATCCCCAAATACTCAAACTCAAGCTCCCAGATCAGTCAAAGATTACGAGATGAAAAAAGAAATCATTCCAAAACCTCTTACTCCAAGTACTCAAATTCCAGATTTTCCTCCACTTACATATATCAGTGCAGCTCAAACTCCTTTAGCTAAGTTACAATCTACTCCATTAAGATCTTCATCTCCTTCTCCTCAAGCTTCAAGAACTCATCACCATATTTCATTAAAGCCATAGGTAGAACATATTATTCAAACTCATATTCCAAAACCCCCAGAAATTTTGGTTCTTAGAAATTTTACTTCCAGACTTTTCCTCCCAAGCAGTTTGTGGTTATCCGACGATACCACAAAAACTCAAAATTACTATGAATTAATCCATGTAGACACAAACTCAGTTAATATAACTCATGTCCCTGATAAAAATAATCCTGAATAGATTTCTTACTCCAAATTTGTTATTAAGAAAATTAGGCAGCCAAGAGAATTTAACTCAATACATGAAAGGCACTCATTTTCAATTAACTACATCCCAGATACTTTCAATTATATATAATGCCTGGTTCAGGACTTTATATTTTTGACCATTTGATCACTCTTGGTTTATTGGCTATCACTCAAGTTTCACTCTAGAATTTCCTAATTGGTTTTATGACTGGTGGGATTATTTCGGTCCAGTTCCTGCAATCTATCCTCCAGTAGTCAAAAAAGGATTCCAGACCTTTGCGCGACATACTAAGAACTCATTCCAGACTCCACTAATGTTCCATGTAGAATTCAGAGTTCCCTGGACTTTTGCCTGGAGTTTCCAACTTCAAAATACTCATCCAGAAAAGCCTTGTTCACTCATTCGGGATTACAGAGTCAAGTGGTGGCAAAATTTTAATGTTACTAATATTTCCCCAGAAACAGTTATTCAATTTTTGCAGGCCGGAGCTCAATACAAGAAAACAATTCAAGATGTCTCAAAACAAACTCCATCATCAAAACAACCGGTCACGACTCCAGAAAAGAAAGAAGAAAAGAAGGTCACAGCAACTACTCAAGTATCTCCACAAACTCAAGAAACTCCAAAACAAGTCAAAGAAGAAGAAGAATTTGCTCAATTCTATAAAATATTTAAACAAATGAAAGAAGCAGAAAAAACTCAAGTTATGGCTCAGCCAACTACCAGTATTTCCAGTTCTACTGAAGAAGACCTTTTGGTGGACCTCTTGCACAAGACCCATTTGACATGTTGTTAAAAAAAAAAAAAAAAAAAAAAGTATAAAAGACCCTAAAAAATAATTAAAGGGGCATGACTCATTTACCACTGACTGTGCTGATGTCAACAATGACGTAGGGCAGCGGACTCCAAATCACGGACTTCAATTACTTCGGACTTCAAAGATGGATTTCAAAGATCGTGAAATTCAACAACGGACTTCAACTCAACTCAATTATCTAAGACTCCTATAAAAGATGAAGACCACTCCATTACTCATCGTCGAAAATTCAGCCTAGCACTTCTATCCTAAGAAAATCCTTCTCATTGTACTCTCAATCTTTCTTTATAATTTCCATTATCAATCTAAGGTACTTCTTACTCAATTCCGCATTTCTTCCTTTCATTTTATCCTGGGTCAATTTTGGTATCAGAACCAGGTTATTAACATAAAAAGATGGACAACTCTGAGTTTCATCAGCATTAGTTTTTGCTTTATAAGCTAATCGTGCCATACCCATTTCTTGAAGTGTATTGAGGATTTCGTATTCATACTTACCGTCAATATTCCATTTATATAAAGAACTGCCGTCATAGTTTTTGGCTGTTAACTGAGATCTTTCTTCAAAGAGGATATCTAGAGGACTAGGACGAGAATAATAATTCCTAGTTGGACAAACTTTTGTACTAGCGAACTCTTCTTTTGGATTTCCAATAAAATGAACTGAAATAGCATAAATAAGAAATTCACTTCCATCTGGAACTTGGATATATTCATCATTTTCATCTAATTGTTCAGTAGTATGATTAAGAATTGTCAACTTATCATTATTGTATAAAGCGTTATCCCACCAACCTTTTAATCGACATGTAAAACCTGAAACTAAGCAAAAAGCAATATGAGTTTCATCAGCATTAGTTTTTTAGTATCTTGATGACTAGGAGTAGGATCCTGAGTACTAGAAGAAGGATCAGAAAAGGAGTGCCTTGGCCGTCCTGAGAATGAATACCTGGGAGGAGCTCTAGATGAACTTGGAAGATCTGTTTCACTGGGAAAAGACCTGGAGGAAGCTGACCTGTAAAAACTTGGATAAATAGAAGATGAAAAGTTAGAATGAGAACAATCAGACTGACTATCTAAATATGGAGTAGTTTGTTCAATAACTGTAATTTGTTTGGAAGAACTTGGTTCAGAGGACTTAGGAATCTTAGGAGCTAATGAAAGTTTTTTGTCAAATTCTCGTGATAAAGTTGAAACTTGAAAAAATGGTTTTGCAGTTTCAACTGGAAATCTTTTCTTTGGTTTTATAGTTTCTAATTTTGTCGAAATTAAATCAACTTGATTTGCAATTGTATGTAAAATCTGATTAGGACTCAAACACCGCAGCTCTTGACTTGGGATCAAATAACAATCCCACAGGAATTCCGTATTGACAGACCAGAACCTAAACAAGAACCAATTGAACAGACAGGACCAGCGACAGTTGAAGAATACTCAGATAATCAATTAGGCATTATATAATCGGCATAATTGAAAGTATCTGGTATGTAGTTAATTGAAAACGAGTGTCTTTCATGAATTGAATTGAATTCTCTGGGCTGCCTTATTTTCTTAATGACAAATTTTGAGTAAGAAATCTTTTCAAGATTATTTTTGTCAGGGATATGAGTGAGATCAATTGAGTTTGTATCGACTAAAATTAGTTCATAATAATTTTGAGTTTTAGTGGTATCGTCGGATAACCACAAGCTACTAGGAAGGAAAAGTCTGGAAGTAAAATTTCTAAGAACTGAAATTTTAGAGGGTTTTGGAATGTCAGTTTGAATAATGTATTCTACCTTGGCTTTAATGAAATATGGTGATGGAGTTCTTGAAGCTTGAAGAGAAGGAGATGGAGATCGTAATGGAGTAGATTGTAACTTGGCTGAAGGAGTTTGGGCTGCGCTAATGTATGTTAGTGGAGGAAAATCTGGAATTTGAGTACTTGGAGTCAGAGGTTTTGGAATGATTTCTTTTTTCATTTCATAGTCCTTGACTGATCTGGGAGCTTGAGTTTGAGTATTTGGAGATACTAGAGTGGAGGAAGAAGAGGCTTCCTGGGGTTTACCCCGTTCTTTAAACATTGTTGCTACCTGTAAGGAATTCACGCGTGAGAAAGTCAGGCAGTGAATTGGAAGAGCCTTTGATAAATTCAATATCAAAATCAAAAACTGATAAGATTGCTTGCCATCTTGCAAAAATTTATTTTGAAACTAAATTCTTAACATCTTTTTGTAAAATCTCTTTTGCTGACTTACAATCGACTCTTAGTAAAAACTTTTTATTGTATAAATAATCTTGAAATTTTGAAACACATAAAACAATTGATAAAATTTCTTTTTTAACTGTAGAGTAATTTTTCTGTGGACCTAACCAGACACCTGAATGATATCGAACTAATTATTTAGGATTATCAATCAATCTCTGCTTAAGAATCCCTCCATACCCTAGATTTGATGCATCTGTTTCAACTATCATGAATGCATAAGGATGCGAAATGCCTAGACATGGCAATGTCTTAACTTTTTCTTCATTTCTTTGACTATCTTAGTATGTGACTCAGACCATACTGGAGACATCCTTTTGTAGTCGCTGGAATAGAGGAGCACAAATAATTGGTAACTTAGGAAAGAAATTAGAGATATAATTGAGACATCCTAAAAATCTCTGTAATTGATTTTTCTCCTTTAATTCATCTGGAAATTTTTCTGCAAATTCTAACAACCTTTGAATTGGTTTAACTTGTCCTAAATAAATCTCATGACCTAAAAATCGAACTTTTGTTTGAAATAAGTTCATCTTAGTTTCAGAAAGAACTAAACCATTTTTCTTGATAATATGAAAACTATATTAAGATGCTTAAAATGCTGATCAATTGAGTTTGAAAATACCATAATATTATCAATATAAACAATAATAAAATTTGAGTAATCATTGAAAATATCATTCATTATTCTTTGAAATTTAGAAGGAGCATTTTTTAGACCGAATGGTAACACATTCCATTCAAAATGCCCAAAGGGAACTGTGAATGCAGTTTTGTACCTGTCTTTTTCCGCATTTTGAATTTGCCAATATCCTGATTTTAAATCGAACTTAGAGTATACCTTAGCATCAAATAACCTATTTAAAAGATCTCTTCTGTTTGGAATTGGAGATATAATCCATTGGAGTACTTTATTAAGAGGTTTATAATTGATTACAAGTCGTGGAACTCCTCTTTCTTTTTCATTTTGATTATTGACATAAAAAGCTGGACAACTCCAACAAGACTGTGATTTTCTAATTAAATTCTTTTGTAAAAGAACTTGAATTTTTTTTTGCATAATTCTAATAACTCAGAATTCATTTGGATCGGTCTAGCCTTAGTAGAAATCTGTTTTTCATCAAAATCTTTTTCATAGGGAAGACTTACCATATGCTTTTTGCGATCCCAAAAAGCATTTGGATGATCCAAACAAATATTAGTCTTAAACTTTTCTGAAAGTAATTTTATTTTTTCTTGAATATTAGGCTGCTGCAACTGTTCTTCAATTCATGAATAACTTAATTCTTCTTCTATAAACATTATCGCCTTCTTTTTTTATTGTAAAAGATGAATTTGTTTATAAATTGAATTTGACCGTAATAAATCCATTTCTAGTTGCTTTATTGGATGAATGAATGGAAACCAGATTTTATTTCCTAAAATTTTTGTATAAATTCCGTCAGTAGTTTTCTTAAAAGGAGTAATTTGGAATAAGAATGGATTCCCTAAAACAACATCATAAGAAATATTTTCTAAAATTAAAAATGAGTTTTTAAACAGTAATCATCTTGACAAATAAAACCATTTGGAAGTTCTTTTTTAATTTTCATTGGAGTACCATTTGCTGCAAGTAACTGTTCTCGAGATTTTGATAAGTAAGTATTTGGAATAATACCTGATCGGATGCAAGATTGATCTGCTCCGCTGTCAATCAATGCTACCACAGTAGTAGAAAAGTCTCCAACACCTATTGTAACAAATGAGTACCATTTTTCCATATTGACTTTACTTAAAACATTTAAAAATTGTTCATCTTTTGGTTCTTCTTCAGAAAATTTTAAACCTTTTTCAGATGATTCTGGAGTATCTTTAGTGTCTTGATTTTTTACGACTTACTGTGCTTCTAATTCCAAGTCTTTCATTTTTAAATTAGTTAATTTAGTTTTTATATCATTTACCTCCTTTTTTAATTTAACTATTTCTTCATGAATATCATGAGTTTTCCAATCTTTTGATACTTACTTGACTTTTCATACTTGTCCACCAACTTTGATAAACTAAATGGTTCTGAAATTTTTGGAGTAATTTCATTATCTAGGACTAAAGATTTTAATTTTTTCAAATATTCTGATTTTACTTCATTGTCTTCAATTTTTTTCAATGATATCGAATAAAAATTCTTTATCATTTGATTTCTTTGAAGTAGACATCATATTAATAGTTTTTTGTTTACATTCACAAAAATCGTTTTGATTTTCTGAGAAAGACGAATCAGAGGAAAATTAAATATTTTCATCATCTGAGCTGTTAATTAATAAAGACATTAATTTTTTTTTTAATTCTTGTTCTTTGGAAAATAAAGAACTAATTTTCTTTTCTATTTTACAATTAGGAATGATATGACCTAATTTCCCACATTTAAAACATTATAAATCTTTTTTATTTGAGAATCGTTTTTTCTTTTTATAAAATTTTTTATTTTCTTTGAAATCATTATTTTTATTTTTTCTAGAGTGTCTAGGTCTTTTATAACTATTTTTATAGCTTCTAAATTTCCTATGTTCTTTTGTAGGACCCAAAATTAAATCAGCCCACAAGCAATCGAACGAAAATAGCAACTGTCGGGAATAAAACAGCAACCGAAACAAACCCAGATCAAACGAAAACTGAAAAATAAAGTTGCTAATCACTAACTTTATCTTGATGCAGAAACCAATTTAAACACCAAAGCTAATTTCAATTGTGCATGCAAGACAAGGAAACAGCTGATTCAAATTGAATTGATTAAAACTCAATGAAACCGCAGCAACTCCAATACTTGGGCGGCAGAACTTCTGTTCACAAAGCCGAATGACTTTTTTCTAATCTTTGTATTTTTCTTTGTTTTTCTTTGTGATTACAATGGCAACCCAAGGCATATATTTATAGGCTAAACAGTGATGCAGATTACAACTATTTCCTAAAACAATTAGGTTTCCTAAAACAAATACGAAACCAAACAGGAAACAAACGAATAGGAAACATTAACCGAATAGGAAATAGAAAATAATAGGAAACTTAGTTTAATCATTCTACATAGCCTCCCTTAAACTAAGTTCGCGCCGTTAGCCATACCGAGCATCTTCTTGAACTTTGCAAAGATCTCGAACTTCAATGCCTTGGTGAAAATGTCCGCCACTTGATCTTCAGTCTTGCAGTAATCAACCACAATCTCCTTCTCATTAACCAAATCACGAATAAAGTGATACATGATATCAATATGTTTACTGCGACCATGAAAGACTAGATGCTTCGTCAGTTCAATTGCCGACTTGCTATCACACAACACCGTAGTCGGACCATCCTCTTTATGCTGAAGGAAACCTAGCATTCTTCTCAACCAAATCGTTTGAGTAGCACAATTAGAAGCTACAATATACTCAGCCTCAGCAGTAGACAATGCTATCACTGGTTGTTTCTTTGAACTCCAAGAAAACACACCAGAACCAATGAAGAAAGCATACCCAGAAGTGCTTTTCCTTTCAACTGTATCACCTGCCCAATCACTGTCAGTATACCCCAGAAGCATTACAGGTTCACCTCTCGGATACAAAATACCATCTCCTTGAGTACCCTTAATGTACCTCAATATTCTCTTTGCAGCCTGCAAATGCGACTGACAGGGATTCTCCATGAATCTGCTTATTAATCCAACACTGAAATTTATATCCGGCCTTGTAGAAGTCAAGTATCTCAAACTACCAACCATACTCTTAAAGTATGTTGGATCCACAGAATTTCCAGTGCCTTTCTTCGTCAACCTCAACCTTTCTTCAGCTGGAGTCATGATCGAATTAGCACAATCCATCTTGAACTTCTTCAAAATATCACCAGCGTATTTTCTTTGAGAAATAAAGATTCCACGATCAGTCTGAGAAACTTCAATCCCAAGAAAATATGAAATTAGCCCCAAATCAGTCATCTCAAACTGCCTGATCATTGCCTCCCTGAAGTCTGACATCATCTTTTCATTATTTCCAGTGAATATTAGATCATCCACATACAAGCAAACAATGACAATATCCCCACTTGATGAAGACTTCACGTATAAAGTGTGCTCATATGGACACCTTTGAAAACCACTTTCGAAAGAAGGTATCAATACGAGTATACCAAGCTCTCGGAGCTTGCTTCAATCTATACAAGGCTCTCTTCAATCGATAGACCTTCTTCTCTTGACCTCTTTTCACAAAGCCAGGAGGTTGATTAACATACACCTCCTCTTTAAGGACTCCATTTAGAAAAGCAGACTTCACATCCATCTGAAAAATCTTCCAATCATTCTGGGCAGCCAGAGAAATTATCATTCTCACAGTATCAAGTCTAGCAACAGGAGCAAACACTTCAAAATAATCAATTCCAAGCTTCTGCTTGTACCTTTTACAACAAGTCTTGCCTTGTATCTATCAACATCTCCACTAGGCTTGTACTTTGTCTTGTAGACCCACTTTACACCAATGGGCTTCTTTCCACTCGGAAGGTTTGTAAGCTCCCAAGTATTATTCTTCTCAATGGAAATAATTTCTTCATCCATTGCCTTCACCCAACGATCATATCCAACAGCATCTGCAAAATTAACAGGATCACAATCTGCAAACAGAGCAAAATTCACAACATCCTCGTCAGTTAAATTATCAACTTCATCCCCAACTACATAATCATTCAAACGAGCTGGCAGTTTTGACTCTCTTCGCAGACGTCCACTTGAGGTGGAAGCTGTAGAAGTGGAAGAATCACAAACTGGTTGTTGAACTGGCTGATACTGCTCTTCAGTTGCATTATCTCCACCAATATACACTGCTGATGATCGTTTTACAATTTCTGGTGCCTTCTTTTTCCAATCCCAAACTCCCTGTTCATCAAAAGTAACATCTCTGCTAATAATTACCTTCCCAGTATCAGGATTGAACAGTTTATACCCTTTAGTTTCACTGCTATAACCAATAAAGACACATTTTTCTGCCTTGTCATCCAACTTCTTCCGTATTGCATCCGGAACATGGGCATATGCAACACACCCAAATACTTTAAGATGTGAGATATTTGGTTTCTTTCCTGACTAAATCTCATATGGAGTCTTCTTACCAATACTTCTTGTTGGACACCTGTTCGACAAGTAAACTGCACAAGCTACAGTTTCAGCCCAGAAATCCTTAGGCATACTTTTGGCCGTCATCATCGACCTCACCATATCCATCACTGTTCTATTCTTTCTCTCTGCAACACCATTCTGCTGAGGAGTATACCTGGCTGTCATCTGATGCTTAATCCTATGATTTTTCAAGAAATCATCACACACCGTATACTCAGTGCCTCTATCAGTTCTCAGAGTTTTAATGGAATGCCCACTCTGCTTCTCCACATAAGCCTTGAAACTCTTGAAAATGTCACATGCATCAGATTTAAACTTCAACAAATAAACCCAGGTCTTCCTACTAAAATCATCAATAAAAGTGATAAAATACTTGTTACCACCCCGAGAAGGAACATTAACAGAACACAAGTTAGAATGAATCAGCTCCAATGGCTGCTTTGCCCTCCAAACTTCACCTTTTGGAAAAGACTCCCTGTGCTTCTTACCCAAAACACACGACTCGCGTTGTCGAGATTTAAAATTAAGTGATGGCAATCCAGAAACAACATTATTCTTCACAATAAAGTTCAACCCGCCAAAATGAAAGTGGCCAAATTTCATATGCCACAACCAACTCTCATCACAGCCAGTGGTACTAAAGTAAGCTGAATTATAATAGTTGAGAGTGATTGGAAACAACCTGTTATTGTTCATGTCTACCTTTGCAATCATCCCCATCTGTTCATCACAAATTGTGCAAATACCATGCCTAAAATTAATATTATAATTCTTCTCCTGCAACTGACCAAGACTCAACAAATTCTGACTAAGATTAGGCACATAATAGACATCACCTATTGCACTGGTCTTCCCATTTTTTAAAATAATGGGAATAGTACATTTCCCAACAACATACATAACATAATTATTTCCAAATCTCACTGTATTCCTGTAGGTCTCATCAAGATCAGAAAAAATTTCCTTTCTCCCACACATATGATTACTACAGCCAGAATCAATGTACCACTTAGAACTTTTATCTTCTTCACCAGCACCAGCAATAAATAAAACAGTTTCATGATTATCACCACTACTTTCACCTATTTGAGCATATCCAGTATTGTTATTTTTAAGACCCCAACAATTCTTTTTTATGTGACCCATCTTTCCACAATTATAACATTTAATTTTAGACCTATCACGTTTTTGCCCATTATTTTGAGCATCCGAATTAATCTTTGGTTGGTAAGAAAAATTACCTCTACCATGGCCTCTGCCTCTGAAACTTTGACCGCCACGTCCTCTCCCTTGAGAATTCTGGCCCTGCTGATTGGTTTCACCACCATCGGATTCTTTAGGCTTATATACCGAAGCCTTCAATGCTTCTGACGCCGTATCAACAGATGGTCTGTCACATGACATCTCATATGTCACCAATTCTCCTTCAAAATCAGCATACGAAAAAGTAGAAAGATCTTTAATGGCCTCAATAATCTCCTTCTTTGTGTGAAATTTCGAAGTCAACGTCCGAAAAACTTTAGACACCATCTGCTCTTCTGTCACTTTATCACCGTTGATCTTCATCTGACCAGCTATGGATTTTACCCTAGCCATGTATTCTTGCACCTTTTCATTAGGCTTCATCTCTGCCAACTCAAATTGTCTCCGTAACTCCTGTAGTTTGACTCTTTGAACGTTTTTGCTTCCTCGATTGGTAACTTTTAACTTGTCCCAAAACTCCTTAGCTGTCTCTACCTCCATTAAACTTCTGCATATGTCTAATCCAACCTTCGTTCTTAAATAATAGAGTGCATGATTATTGTGAGAACGATTTTTCTCCAATTCTTTACTCCCCTCAGCTGTTGATTTTTCACCTTCCTTGTCTTTTTCAGGTTCTTCAAAACCTGGCTCAATTACATGCCAGATACCAACCATCTTGAAAAAATTCTCCATCAATTGACACAAAATTTCAAAATTATTTTTCCCATCAAAGACAAATACATGACACTCAGGAGGATTAAATAAAGAAGACATCTTGACTCCCAAAAATTAACACAGGCTCTGATACCAGATGTAGGACCCAAAATTAAATCAGCCCACAAGCAATCGAACGAAAATAGCAACTGTCGGGAATAAAACAGCAACCGAAACAAACCCAGATCAAACGAAAACTGAAAATAAAGTTGCTAGTCAACTAACTTTATCTTGATGCAGAAACCAATTTAAACACTAAAGCTAATTCAATTGTGCACGCAAAACAAGTAAACAGCTGATTCAAATTGAATTGATTAAAACTCAATGAAACCGCAGCAACTCCAATACTTGGGCGGCAGAACTTCTGTTCACAAAGCCGAATGACTTTTTTCTAATCTTTGTATTTTTCTTTGTTTTTTTTGTGATTACAATGGCAACCCAAGGCATATATTTATAGGCTGAACTATCCCTGAATCCTACACTGATTCAGATTGCAACTATTTCCTAAAATAATTAGGTTTCCTAAAACAAATACGAAACCAAACAGGAAACAAACGAATAGGAAACATTAACCGAATAGGAAATAGAAACTAATAGCAAACTTAGTTTAATCAATCTACATCTTTTGAAGGAGCTTTTATACCTGTGATGCCGAATGCTTAAAAGAAAGAGCCCGTCTTTCTGCGTTCCGAGCCATACTTGTTTTGAATCTTGAGATCCTGGCATAATAATAATCCTTCTTTTTTGACAAAAGCAAATAATTGACCGAAAGTAATATTAGAAAAATCAATATGATCTGTTCTAATTTCCTTTTGAAGACTTGTAATAATTCTTTGAGAAAATAAATTTGGTAAACCAATAATAAATTTTTCTTTCCAGAAAGCAGAACCACAATCTGGACGTCTCATGACTTGAGTTAAAAGCATATCTTTGTACCATTTGAAATCTGTTAACGTTGGACATCGTAAATTAGTAAGGAAAACTTTTGCACTAGCTAACTCTTCTTTTGGATTTCCAATAAAATGAACTGAAATAGCATGAATAAGAAATTCACTATCATCTGGAACTTGGATATATTCATCATTTTCATCTAACTGTTTAGTAGTATGATTAAGAATTGTCAACTTATCATTATTGTTTAAAGCGTTATCCACCATCCTTTTAATTGACCTGTAAAACCTGAAACTAAGCAAAAAGCAATATGAGTTTCATCAGCATTAGTTTTTGCTTTATAAGCTAATCGTTCCATACCCATTTCTTGGAGTGTGTTGAGGATTTTGTATTTAGATTTACCGTCAATATTCCATTCATATAAAGAACTGCCATCATAGTTTTTTGTTGTAAACTGAGATCTTTCTTCAAAGAGGATATCTGGAGGACTAGGACGAGAATAATAATTCTTAGTTGGACCTGATTGCCATTTTCTATCATTATTTGAGTTATACCTATTTGATCTTCTATAAATCTTATTGAGTTCTAACGGAGCTTGACTATCAAATTGGTTTTCTACGAGATTTATCTGGTTTTCTACTTCTTCTTCAGAGGATGATAGAGAACTTGAACAATCAGACTGACTATCTAAATATGGAGTAGTTTGTTCAATAACTATAACTTGTTTGGAAGAACTTGGTCCAGAGGACTTAGGAATCTTAGGAGCTAACGAAATTTTTTTCTCAAATTCTCTTGATAAAGTTGAAACTTGAAAAAATGGTTTTGTAGTTCAACTGGAAATCTTTCCTTTGGTTATATAGTTTCTAATTTTGTCGAAATTAAATCAACTTGATTTGCAATTGTATGTAAAATCTGATTAGTATAATTGTTTTGTTGATAGACTTTTTTGAAATCATCAGAATCGATTCTTTCACTTTTTTCTCGACCTTGTTTAAAAGGATAAGCAGTAACATTGCCTTCCGTTGTTGAAATAGTAAAGCCTGATAATGGAGGATGTACTGAAGTAATAACTTGACCTGAAATTAAATTCCATTTTTTATATAAATTTGTTTGAACTTCAATAGTTGGAATCTCATTAAATTTTTTCAATTTTTCTCTTTGGAAAAAGTAGTCTAACTATTTAAAGAAAGGAAAATTGAATCTTAATCTTTCAACTTCTTTTACCCATTCTGAAATCAATCTATCTTGGCATCGTTGATCTATGTTTTTGAACCATAGTCTTTCTTTTTCATAACTTTTATCATTAAAATGTTCTTTTAACAAATCAAAATTTATTTTGAATTCTTTATCTAAAACAAGAATTTCTGAAAACTTCATTTGAGATTGAGTTGGAGAACCTGGTGAAGGAGGCCTAAGAGGAGGAACAATATTTGGCATAGGATCTTTGAATCGAAGTTGAGTATCTTGATGACTAGGAGTAGGATCCTGAGTACTAGAAGAAGGATTGGAAAAGGAGTACCTTGACCGTCCTGAAAATGAATACTTGGGAGGAGCTCTACATGAACTTGGCAGATCTGTTTCCTGAGGAAAGACCTGGAGGAAGCTGACCTGTAAGAGCTTGGATAAACAGAAGATGAAAAGTTAGAAGGAAATCGAACTAAAAATTGATTATCTGAGTATTCTTCAACTGTCGCTGGTCCTATTTGTTCAATTGGTTCTTGTTTAGGTTCTGGTCTGTCAATAAGGAATTCCCGTGGGATGGTTATTTGATCCCAAGTCAAGAGCTGCGGTGTTTGTGTCCTTGTCAATGTTCTGTCTGAATTTGTAGTCACAAATACTGACTGATTTCTATCAGATCTGGGTAGTCTTAGTGCAGATGGAGTAATTGATTTCATTAGTTTAAAGTAGATTCGATAAACAAGTGTAAAATTAAGTGATTCTTGTTCAATTTTGCTTTGATCTAAATGAATATCCAATATTAATGATTTCATTATTTTTGGATCCATTAAACATACTGAAAAATCAGGAGTACAGTTTACCTTTATTGTACCATTGCAAGCATTAGTTTGAATCATAGCTAACAAAGAATCATTATAATTGATTAATCTATCATCACGGATAGCAAGAAATACTGGACAATCAATTCCTTTTCTTAGTAAAGGATGAATAGCCACTTGTATTAAACCAAAATGCATATAATTGAATCCTTGATCTAAGTAATTGAAAATTGCCATTCTTGAAAGTAACGGAACTGTAGTTTTTCGTTCATGTAATGGAAGAACTTCTTCATGTAACTTAATTAAGCTTTCGAAAATTCAAGCACCCCTATTTGATATATAGATCTAAATGATTGAGTAGGTAATATTTGACTAATTGGTATGCCTAGTTGAATTTCATGACTTTGAAGAACATTACTATTCCTGGATGAACTGGAACTTGAGTCACCAAACAACAATCTTCTAACACTGTTTGCCATTTTAAAACTTACTTGACTAATGCAGATGCATGATGCAGAATGAATGCAGACAGCTACCGGGAACACGGGAACACCTGCTGAGAACACCACCTAAGGCTTACCAACGGACTCACGCTTACCAATGCTAGGATGAATGCAAACGTTGTGCAGTATGAATCTACCGTAGCATTTGTAAATTCTAAAATTTAAAAACTGTGTATGAAAATCTTTGAGTAAATGGCTCTGATACCAAAAGAAGAATTAAGTTATTCACGAATTGAAGAACAGTTGCAGCAGCCTAATATTCAAGAAAAAATAAAATTACTTTCAGAAAAGTTTAAGACTAATATATGTTCGGATCATCCAAATGCTTTTTGGGATCGTAAAAAGCATATTGTAAGTTAATCTCATCTTTTATTTATGTTCCGTAATCTCATCTTTTATTTTGTAGGATTCCATGTTAATCTCATCTTTTATTTATGTTCCGTAATCATAATTTTCCTGTTTCATCTAATTGTTTTGACAGATGAGTTGTTCTTTAGATTTTATTGTTTAACTAAACTTACCAAAGTAAATCTCCTCAGGGTGGAAGCCTTTATAAAAAGTTACTGCGAATTTGCAGTCTTTTTTATACTTATTACACTCCAACTCCACCATTTGCTGCAAAGAGATTTTCATAGCAACAGCAATAATTTACAGCTTGTAGTCACATATCTTGCTTTAGATTATATTGAGCTGAAAGAGTTACCTGCAGGCTTTCATTAGTGGAGTCATCAAGAACCTGGAAAATAGTTTATCTGAAGGTCATGAAAGCCCACATGCAGCTCCGATCGCGAGTTTATAGCCCCGAAGAATAAAGTATGTAATTATTTCCTCGGGAAAATTACAGTTTCGGTCTCTCAATTATATTCTCGTTATACTTTCAGTCCTTTAATTATTGAAACTCGCACTTTCAATCCTCTAACTATCACTCTTTTGCTATTTTGGTCCCTCTTATCGGCAAGTTACCAGGTTACTGGTCATTTGGGGTCAAAATGAAAAACTTATAAAATATTTACACCAAATCATAATAACTAAAAACTTTTTAAAAAATAAACAAAAGGTCTTAAATACTATTTGCTCCTTTCCCAACAGTTTTTTTTTCTTTCTTTTTTTCTTTTTTCTCTTTTCTCTCTTCTTCCCCCACATAAACAGAGAAGTGTTCTTCTTCCTTCCCACTACGCCGCCGCCTCCCCTCCTCTCTCCTACCTCAGCTGCCACTCGTCTCTTCTCCCTACCTCGCCGCCCCTCTTGCTGGGTTTCATAATATGAATGAAACCCAGCAATAGCAACTGGGTTTCATCAACTGGGTTTCATTATAATGAAACCCAGTTGCGGGATAATGAAACTCAGTTGCTGGGTTTCATTCCAGCGGGTCTTCGGGTTAGAATTAAAAAAAAAATAATTACATTAGATTTTGTCCGCCGATGCTCCGGTAATTTGCGTTGGTTAGCGACGATTCCGGCGGCGGTAAACTCCTTTAAATGAAGGAATGGTGGCTGGAGGTAGTAAAATGGGGATGGGGGAAGAAGCAAGAAAATTTTAAAGGGAAAGGAGATGAAAAAAAAAAAAAAGAAAAAGAAAAGGGGGGGTGATGTGGGTGAGTGCAAAGAAAAAGAAAGGCGAGAAAGAAACGTGGCTTTGATTTTTTTTTTCCCCTTTTTTTTTTTCGAAAAAATAATTTTTTTGTTTATTTATTTTTAAAGTTTTGAATTATTATGATTTGGCCTAAAACTTTTATAAATTTTTCAGTTGGGTCCAAATTACCGTTGACTTCGTCAGTCAACCGGTAGCTTGCTGGTAAGAGGGATCAAAATGGCGAAAGAGTGATAGTTAGGGGACTGAAATTGCGAGTTTCAATAATTAATGGACTGAAACTGTAACGAGAATATAATTGATGGATCAAAACTGTAATTTTCCCTTATTTCCTCCTATTGCTAATTTACAGTTTTTGATTGTTATCTTGTCACTGGTCAAACATCTAATCATTTTTGAGGCAGAATGTTATTTCTTTATGAGGTGATCTCAAAATGTGGGCCTTGTTCAAAGGATATTAAGAAGCAACCAATGTACTTAGTCTACTCATACTTTCCTTCTTTTGCATCCTTTTGTGTCTACAAATTTTCTTTAGCGTAAGGATGTTATCCATTAAAATAATAATAATAGTGCTAGGTTGAAATGCCCTGGACAGTGATATCGATGGACCAAAATTTATGCACACCTTTCATAAGAAATGGACAATCCTGATTTTGACTGACTCATTAGTGTTATTCTTTCTCCACTATCTTGATAATGTTTTTTCGACAGTTTTCCTTCAAAACATACCACGTGTGAACATATGCTAAGCATATTTTCTCCTCTCCTACTACAAGATGGAAACATGCTCATCTACGAGATGGAAATTTGGAGTTGCTATATTTCCTAATTGTTGCTCTATAATTCTATCATCTCGTTTACTGTCTTTTATAGTCATATAATCTTGAACTAACTCTTGCATCTAATGTATTTTGTAAGGTTGTTCTACAACCCTCCTTGGCAATCAGCATGTCTTACAAATGTTAACACTTGTAACTAGGTGGTTAAAGTTATGGTGCGTGTGATGAAACTTTCTATCATTTCCAACTCTTCCTACTCTAAGAACATGCAGAGAGAGAAGTAAAACGGGAAAATAATAGGAAAGAATGACAAAGAGATGTTTGAGCATGTCATTTGTATAGAAATCATTCTATTATGGAATTAATTCTGATTGCATTCGGTAATCATTTTAACATTTATAAGACTTTGCATAGATGGGTCAGTTTTAATGAAAGCTGGAGGTGGGATAAAACAGGTCAAGTTGTTGATTTTAGTAGACCATCCGAAAAACTAGGAACCAGTTAGATATTCCCCGTGTGCAACTTTCCTTGGGAAGATCAAATTGAAAGTGATGCAAATGGTCTTTTTGGAACTAGGTGAAACTTAAGTATATTTGTATATGACACACCACTATGAAATGATTCCAAAAGAAAGAAAAGGAAAAAAAATAATAATAATAATAAATACAAAAGAAACAAGAAAAAGAAGAGAAAGAAAACACGTTGTACCTCTTTTTTGTTAAACTTAGTAATTTGAACCAGCACTGTAGGATAGTTCCTGTTCTGCTTTTGATAATCTTTTATTGCATTAACCTTATGCTTGTTATATCTTTTCTTCCTCAGAAACTTCAAACAGGCCCTAGTGTCGATAGAGTCTCAACTTGGGCCCCGTGGATAGCTGCAGTTCTCATCTTTCAGCATGCATGTAACAGTGGAAGAGAGAACGGAACATTGATTTGAAATTGAAGCAGAGGTTAATTTAGCTGGCAAAAAGAGAGCCCTTGGGAGATGATGGCAATGAGCAGATGCCAAGAGCGTGTCATATACCTGTCTAATTTGTTATGCAACTGAAGTGCTGGGTTTAAATAGAAATATTGCTAAGAGGCGGGATAAACGAGGACATGATATACAACTTTGGTGGAGGAATGTTATCACAATGAGTGATCCACAACAAAGCTTTTCACTTGGGATAGACACACGGTAGACTTGCAGGTAGAGGTGCCGCAATGTATCTGGATTCTGCTTTACCTGCCTCCATTTCAGTTGGAGAATTTAAAGTTTTATTTATATGAGGTACCAAAATTTCTCTTTGAAATTGTGATTTTAGTTCTCTTTATCATATTTCATTTGATTCTATTTTTTCTACTAGTTTTATCTAAGCTGCTAGATTTTTATTTACAAGGTTTTAGGTTTGGTGTCTGCATCTTTAAGTGATGTTACTAAAAATGTTGTTTCAATCATTTTTATTAGAATTTAGTGAATTCGGTCCCCTTTTTTTTTTTTCCCCTCATTCGCCCGCCACCCCCCCCCCCCCCCTCCCACCCACCTAATAGCAATGGTAAGATCAATATATTTTCTCTCTTTTTTAAGAAACTTCTAATGGAATAAATGCTTATTAAGAAAGATTTGGTACTTCTCTGTTTCTTAAGTTCCATGAACATTAGCATTGCAAAATTAATGATGGTAATTTTGAAATGACCTCTTCCATATCTCACAGTTTGCAAACCTTGCTTATGCACTTTATGAAAAATTAACCGATACTCACATCATACCTGGAATAGAGAATTTAATTTTTTTTGAATCGTGTTGACATAGAATATCGGTGTGTACAATTTTTCTTTTCTAATATGGTCTCTAATGCCGCGGGCTAAAAATGAATTAGCCATTGTTGTTGTAAAATTGTTATTTATTATTGGCCATGGCTATTTTGTTTTAGTCACGTCCGTTATTACCATGGGGATAAAGTGCAGCATGATTTTCTCTTGCCTTTAATAACATAACCAAATAAACCCCTAATATTTCACCCAAGGGCCAGATAAGGTCCTAACGTTACTTTTGGAACAAAAAAGCCCCTGATGTTACGAAAAAGGTCCAAATTAGCCCCTCCTCAGTTAACTTTGGACACATCACATATTTTTGCTGATTTGGCTCTGCCACCTCACTCTTTTTTGCTAATTTGGGTTCTTTCTACCTCCACGTCATCACCATCTAACCATGATCTTTCCTCCTCCGCCATTCTTCCTCTTCCTAGACAATTCATGACCCAACAATAATTCAAAAAAAAATTTGACATAACAAAAATCTAGACCAGTATCCAATTCAAACAACAACACTTAGCAACACCAGAACCCAGAACCACTTGCTGCCATGGCCTCCTCCGCGGTCATTGCCACCAACATCCTCAGTACCTCAGAATTTCAGGAAAAACAATAAGATGAAAACCCAGGTGAAAAAATACAAACTAGTAAAGTATGCCATTTTCCAACAATTTTATTTCAAAACTTATTGGACCATAAAAACCCATATGAGAATTTCATAACAAAACCCAGAACTTATTGGTGATGATGATGATGATTGTTTAGTTGGATGCTGATATGGTGATGGTTATGTTGGCAAGGGTGACGGAGTAGGATGCTGCTCTGCTGCTATGGTGAAATTCTGAGGTACCAACGATGTTGGTGGTGATGACGGTGGCGGAGGAGGCCATGGCGGAGTTGTTGTTCTAGCAGTGGCAGAGTTGCTGTTCTGGGTTTTGTTGGTGGCGATATTGCTGTTCTGGGTTTTGTTGGTGTTGCTAAGTGTTGTTTGTGAGGCCCAAAATAATAAAGCAATTGTAAAGGGTATTATTGTTAAGTTAATTTTGATTTGGGGCTCAATTGAGAATTCACCAAAATTTTAGGGTCAAATTCAAATTAAGGGGTTTTAATTTTAGGAAATCAGATATATAATTTAGAGAAACAATAAATAAATAAATTCACAAAACTAACTTCAGCAACATATGAGTGCCAAACTAAGTTGGATAGTGCTAGACTTGTGCCGCAACGGAAGAAGGTTTTTAGAATTATCAGGTTTCCCCACGTTTCGCTTTTCTTGTTAACGTACAAGACCCTATCTCAACAAAACTCCGTGCATAACTCGCACGATTACGCTCTAGACGCGAAGCAGAAGGAGATTTGAAGTGCGAAGGGGGAGATAAATAAGATGGCCGATGCCAACCCTCTCCCCCTAATCTCAAACAAATGCAAACCATTCTCTCGCCGCTTGAGAACTCATCTCTCAGTTTATCTCATCCGCTTGACTGATGCTGCACACAGTAAGGGGGATCTAAAGAAGAGAAGGTAACTTCTGCGTCTCTAACTCCTGATTTAAGGTGAATAGCCGTAGGGGGACTCGTTTAATGTACTAACTGATTGGGTTCTGCTGTTCTGTGGTTTAGTGGACTATAGTACAAAATTGTAACCGAGTTAAGGAAGGGAAGTCTGGGGTGTTGTTTCGTGGGTATTGCACGTGAGATTCTTCTTCTAATCTGTATTTATTAATGGCAGTAGAGTGGCCTTGAGATTAGGTGGGAAAGGAGAACAGGTACTGCTCATCTTGTTTCCTGGGTTCGTCTGTGTGTTCTAGTTGTTTAACTACGTCCAGTTATGAAGCATAATTTTGGATTCTCATAATTTCTTTTAAACTCTACTTAATGAACGAATATATACTGATACAAAGAGCACTCGACTGCGTTTAAGGCTGCGGAATACACATGAGCATACATTGATACGATTGCATTTGTTTTAAATCTGGTTTACTGTGTACTGGGAATGATGACCTCTGTTCTTTTGCGTTTTCTGTTTACAGAGAAATGATTTGCGGAAAAAAAAAATGCACCTATAACATGTTAAGTACTGTTTAGAGAAAGTGTAGACCACGTTTTGAGATTTTTGGTTCAAGGATTGCCAGAGTTATGTATTTTTAAAAATTGTGGTAGTCTGCTGGAATTTGGTCCTACAGAACAGCTGAGTTTGGAAAATTCGTGATAACTTGTATACTTTGATAAAAATTATGAAAATTTAAATGTACAGTCTTGACATGTGGATTTAGCTACCTGCAAAATTTCGTGCCCATTGGGTCTGTATTTTGAGAGTTACGTCGACTGTCCTGCACAGTCATTTTTTTTTTCAGGAAGACAGTGAATTGTGAATTCGATATTTAAATTTCCCTTATTCGAAAAATTCTGAAACTTTTTCTGCATGTTCTAGGAACATATCTCTATAGTTCTGAAAACTTTTGTTGGAAGGCGATTTTTATTTTGCGAGTTATAAATTTCTAAAGATGAAAGTTCTGTATAGGCATTTTTCAGGAAAACAGGGAATTGTGAATTGTGAATTCGATATTTAATTATCCCTTGCTCTAAAAATCCTGAAAAGTTTACAGTATTTTCTAGGGACATATTTCTATCTTTTGGAAAAATTTCAAATGAACTGCGACCTTAATGGTACTTATGGTTTCTTCCAAAAATTCTGAAATTTTAATGCTAACTATTCTAACATCTTTTAACTAATGGTTAAATTTTGTTGACACCGACTTTCCAATTGAGAGAAAACAGATTTTAAAATTTACTGATCCGACTAGAAAATCCCCGAGCCTTTAATTTAGAGGGTTGTCGCTGCTTACGTTCCTTTGAAAACGTGCATGCATCCTTGGACACTTGCTTAGTAATAGGGCATAACATTACTGATTAAGGGTAATGACTCTGCAGGATTGATTTACTGAGATCCCTGAGTGGATTGACCTCGTTTGAACAAGGTGAGGGTTCTTTGACACTTAGTTACTACGCGTTTAAAGATAACTATATATATACATGTATATATATGATATGTAGGTATAATTGTTTTCTTCAATGTTATTGAATTGTTTGTGAACGTATGGCTGCCCACGCCATAAAATTATTTTGGACATGAATTTCCCAAAATACCATTTGGTATGTTTTACAAAAAGTACATACTTTTGTAAATTTTTACATGAATAATTTATATGCTTGATAACTACTTCATGGATTGTTTTATGAATGATTTACTCCCTCTAATGCAACAAAACTTTGGATATGAAATTCTCAAAATATCCTTTTGATTTGCTTTGCAAAACTGCCAACCTTTGTAAGCTTCTTGTTTAACTAAATTCCATTTTTAACAATCTTGTTATGGTACTTTTACTTCAACTACTTATTCAGCTATTTTTATTCCTCGAACTATCTCTCATTGTTGCTTATGACTACTCCTACTGCTACTGTTGATCTAGTGGTCACCTACTGCTACTGTTGACCTTATGGTTCTACTGCTACTGTACTGCTGGATGTCATGCAACCACGGAGTCATGCATTTGTCCTTAGACAAGGAGGACTTTTGTATGATCTCCACCACTTCTCCTTCTCCACTCACTGCCGAGAAAACGATTTCTCTACAATTACTGTTTTGAATTTGCTCTCGTTATCTAGAGAAAAACTTCTACTGAATCTCAACTATATTTGTTTTGAATTCATTCTCTTTTTCTGGAGTAAAATGTTTAACTTCGGAATCGTAATCAGTCTGGTGACTGGTGCTTTGTGTCGAGCTAACTCTTTGAATATTATTATCTTGGTAATTGTTCTTCTTTTTTTTTTTTCTCCTGATCTTTGAAATTCTTACACTACTATTTTGAAATGGCCGATAATTGAATTGCCATTTTTCTTATCCGTTCAATTCCTTAATACTGGAACTATGGGCTTTCATAAACCTAAGAACTCTCGCGGGCTATATTATTGTAGCTCACCCTATTTTTCAAAACCTTATTTTGTACAGGTGCCTAAGCTATTGGGTCTGTTCACACGGTGAGGTCGACTAGGCGAGGTTAAGGATTGCTAAAATACTCTGATGATGAGACTAGAAACTAGCTTGGAATGGGATAATCTGGTTAAGCGACCATCCTACTACCCTTGAAATGTCTATAGTAAAGATTGTACCTTTCGAATTTATTAAAGTACACTATTTCTTGATAAAGAATTTATAGTTTGCTCTTGTTATCAAAAGTGGGCGCGAGCCTTGAATGGCGTCACCTCCCTGATCCATCCATTTGTGTATGGCACCGAAGGGGGGGTCGGGGTGGGGCGTCACATTGTTGTTTGAATTGGATACTGGTCCAGATGTTTGTTATGTCAATTTTTTCCAGTTATTGTTGGGTCATGAACTATTTAGGAAGAGGAAAAATGGTGGAGGAGAAAAGATATGGTTAGATGGTGATGACGTGGAGGTAGAAAGAACCCAAATCAGCAAAAAAAAAGAGTGAGGTGGTAGAGCCAAATCAGCAAAAATAGGTGATGTGTCCGAAGTTAACTGAGGAGGGGCTAATTTGGACCTTTTTTGGTAACGTCAGGGGCTTTTTTGTTCCAAAAGTAACGTTAGTGGCCCTTGGGTGAAACATTAGGGGCTTATTTGGACCTTTGCCCAATAGCATAATCACCCACTGTTAAAATTTTGCGGGTAGTAGTGTTTTAGTTACAGCTTTCTTCAAAATTTTTGTGAGTAATTAGTCTTTTTTCACCCAAAATTTTCATGGATAAAAATCATTGGCCTCGAAAGAGAATCACTGCGGTTGCACCATTTAGGATTTGAATAATACTTTTTTTAATTCAAATTTTTAGAAAATGCTCTGTAATTTTCATCTACAAAAAAGAAAACAATAGTTAAATTTTCTTTTGGGTATGGTGGTTGATGTCTGGACTAACATTTGGTTTTTAACATAGGTTTGGAGTTTCGGACAACTTTCATCTCTTTCTCACTCTCTATCGCCTCTCCTATCTTTCTATCTCTCTTACTTTATGTATGCGTGCACATTAGGATGGTTTCTCTCAGAATTTTAAATGTCATTCCTTTCAATGTTTGTTAATGTCTGAAAAAGAGATAATGTGTGAAGATTATTAATGTTTATAATTTATTTTATTCAAAGATTTTATTGTCAAACGGTAAAATGATTGAAGCATTAGGTTGGAAATGATTGGTTCCTTTCTTTTGAGTTTTCCCATCAGAAATGTAATCTTGAGAGGCATAGCGATACAAGTTGTTTTCATTTATTACCTCTGTACTATATATGAAGTGCAAGCTAAAGTATTTGATTACATTTTCATTGTTTATTACATTTTATTTTCTTGATACTGCTCAGGCAATCAAAAAATAGGAGTAGAATTGTATTGCATTTCTGTTTGATGTAAAACTAGAGTGTTCCCATCAGATGTTTGGCTTTTCCGTCTGCTAGAAGTATTTTTGTCAACTAGAAGTAAACCCATTAGCTCATTCAGATTCATTGTTCTGAATATTTTGAGAAATTTTAGGAGCAACTCAGGAACTGATTTCTCCATTGTGTAGCTTCCTTGTAAATTCCATCTTCCTAAGAAAGTCTTAAAAATGATGAGCTCTGTATTTTACATTTGCTGAATAAAAAACTTCTGAAAAGAGGACGCAGCTTCATATCATGATATAAATCTTGCCTCCTCTCACTTATCCTTATCCTAAAGTCAAGTTATTTGGCTAGCTTGTCTACATTGGTACTGCTGCTGTAGTTAAATGGCATACAATTTTGGTTAAGGGAATGTCAGGCGAGGCACAATCGAAATGCTGTTGCTGCTGCTGTGTTTTCGTTTTTTGGTCACTATGGTTGTTTGAAGTGGAAAGTCTCCATACTTTGAATTGTATCCCGTGTGATAAGGTTTCTGGGGTAGGTAAAAAAATGACAGGCATGGTTTCCCATTCAAGTTTCAAATTAATGTGACAATGTGTGTATTGATGTTTAAATGCTCCTTAAACTGTGTTTTGAACCATATTTCCTTCTTCTGTCCTCCTTAGAACAAAAACTAAAGTCTATGGAAGTACAAAAGGTCATCATGTGAATTATGAAATCCATTGATTAGGATTCCAAGGACGGTAAACAAAGTTCCAATAAAAACCATGCTAGTTTACTTCAAATGTTAGTTAAACTATATTTGACCCAATTAACTTTCTATCAGTTTTTGCCACTCAGGTCCTAGGAGACAGATACTAATCTATTATGTTTGTTAATTTTTGCTGAAAAGCTTCCACAAACAAAGCTTAAATATGGTGTGAATGTGTGAGCAACTGATAGTTAGTGAGAATAGTTCTTTTTTTCCCCCTTCAACTTTCAACTAAATGTTCATTTCTCTTCCCATCCTATATATATAGTTTAGAACAGGGCATAGAATATGGCTGCAAATCAAAGGGTTCAATGAAGCTGGAGATCTTCTCCTATCTCCAAGAAAGAAAAAACAGTAAAGTTGCCTGAAGTTTTTGCTTGAAATAACTGCATCTGCTTGCTACATCATAATTTGGAACATCATCGAACATCATAACTGCATCTGCATTAATACAATGAAAGATTAATCCCAATAAGCTTTAAATGTACATAAGTCGGGCTAAATCAAGTAATAAGCAAGATGGCTCGAACGCACAACCATGACCCTTTTAGGTTTTTCAAGAGAACTACAATTAGTCCCTCTAATGTCTAGTTAGAAGCATGTAGCAATACATAAGAGAAAGCTGTAGGGGTTTTTTCAGAATTCATATTAGATGATGTGTTTTGGCTTCATTTATAGAGATTGAGCATTTTTTTTTATTCAAAAAGGTTGTGCCCCAATTTTGTTTGTGTTTTTTCTTTTTCCTTTTTTTTTTGGTTTTTGTTTTTGTTTTTGTTTTGATACAAAAAAAGTTGCACCTTCATTTTAGAACACATTGAATATTTCTTGTCAATAATTAGAAATTATTATAGCGCTTAAATATTTCAAACTTGGGAATGTGAGGGTAAAAAATAATATAAACAAATGTCCCAAATCAGAAAGCATAAAGTTAGGCATCCTTAATTTTGAAATAATTTAAAAATTATTTTTGGGTAGAAATTATCTTGCGAAATTTTCCATTTTCTTTCAAAGGGTTCTAACGCCTCCTTTTAGTGCACATTGCATATTATTGGTTAATTTGCATGTAATTAATTATAAAATATTTAAATTACCGTAAATATTACTAACGAGTTGTCTCAAGTCGTAAAGTATAATATTTAGACACTTCTAATTTTAAAAATATTTTTTCCAAAAACAGTATTGCGCATTAACTTTTAAAAGATTGCACATTTCTTTTCAAAAGGTTGCACTTTCATTTAGTAAATATTGCACATTTTCTTTCAAAATGTTGCACTTTCATTTAGTAAACATTGTATATTTTGTTTCAAGAGGTTGCACTTTCATTAGTAAATGTTGCACATTTTCTTTCAAGAGGTTGCACTTTCATTTAGTAAACATTTCACATTTTCTTTCAAGAGGTTGGACTTTCATTTAGTAAACATTGCACTTTTTCTTTCAAGAGGTTGGACTCTCATTTAGTAAGCATTGCACATTTTCATCATATTGTTATTGTTAATAACTTTATTCCATCTTGTCCCCTCGGCATTTGGGTCAAAAGGACCCAAACCCTGGTGTATTTGGGTCAAAAAGAAAAATAGTTGTAGATGTAGATGCGGACTCAGATCCATTTGTGGCTGTAGAAAATGATGATCCACATATAAATGGTGGAGCAATTGAAGATGGCCTGAAATGATCACAAGGATAAGAAGCAAGTGGACCTGCAGCACCACTTGGACTGAAAACGGAGATAGGATCAACACTAATAAGTGCTTTTCGTGATTCAGTTTGAATATCCCCCAAGATATGCTCCATGGCCAGTTTCAGTTGTTCGAGCCAATTGTTTTCAAGCTCTTCAATGAGACTTTCCCACCAGAGCCTGTTTGCTTTTCAGCTCATGGCAAGGCTCACATTCTTTTCTCTTTCTTTCTCCACAGAATTTTCTATGGCCTCGACCTCTTGGTTGAGACTGGCCGGACAAGCCCTTTGGGGTGCCTCAAGAACAATTCTTGAAGGGGAGGGATGGTGTAGGTTGGACATGGAAGTGCTGCAGGGGAGAGAGGAAAAACTTGGCAGTATGACTTCAAGGATGAAAAAGACTTCCCTTTTGGTTTGGACATCTTTACCGTCGCACTGCTTTTGTTTCACTAGTAGAAAATAAGCTTTTAGACACACAAAAAAATGTGTCAATAGAGAACATATTGCCACATTTCACCTATAACCACATTGACAATAAATGTGGTGTAGGTGAGAGTTGTTATAGATCAAATAGCTACAAACACATTTAAAGGTGTGGTTATAGATAAGTAAAAATGTGACTAAAGATATAATTCTTTTTGTATGAAACACTATTACGCACATTGTAATATGTGATAATAGATAGTTTTTAGCACTTTCTAAAATGTCATTATAACTTAAGTGTTACCACACTTTAAATGAACTTACATCACACTTTTAAATGTCATAATATATCAAATTTTAATATTTTAGAATATATTTTTTAAATTAATTTTGTAATTTTCGGAACATATTTGAATGTCCTTATAAATTTGAATTCTAATTTATACATTTATATATATATATATAATTTTAGTATTATAATATTAACTAATACAATAACACAATAAATAAAGACAAGTGCCAACAAAAATTAAAAGTAAAATAGTTTTACATATCAAATTAAAATTGAGTCTAATCTCAATATGAAGCTTACAAAGCTAAATTAACCCAACATTTTGATATAAGAAATATCAAGCCTGCACTACGATTGATACTAAATTAAACTTGCCCATTACACAAAAGATTTCATAAATTCACAAATGAAGGGCGATCAAAACGAAAATTAACTAGCCCATTAGAGAAATGAATTTTCAAATTCAAGATTGAAGGGCAACCAAAAGGTAATAATTACTAGCCCATTAGAGGTACATAAGTACAAATTAAATATTGAAGGGCGATCAAAGAGAGAAGAATTCTTTTCGGATAATCCACAAATAGCTCTTTCATTGCTCTAAAGCAGGTGTCACTTAAATGTCAAATATACACACGAGATTAGGATCTAGAAAATTAGCTTGACAAACAAATAGTATTGAATGCATACGAATATTTACCAAACTCCTAGGCCAAGCAACCATCACACCAAGTGCGTCTCCAATAGTTCGATAGAAGTCATAAGGCCGAAGCAATTCTATGCTTCCAACCCTTCCATTTGGAACCAATGCATTTCAAAATCCAGTCCTCATCAACGAGAGTTAAGTCATATCGTGCCTAGAAAACATGTTATATCACTACACATAAAAAAAGTTGACGTGCATAAATTCCTAAAATCGTGCATACCTTAATAGGACATAACATCTCCTTCTTGTATTCAAATGTCATATTATGCCAACTTTCAATATCAATAGGGCAATACTTGCAATTCCTTGCAATGCTGCCGAGAAATTTACAAAATTGATTACTGTTCTCACCCATTGGTGCTCCAAGTTCATCACCATCCAACTCAATGAGGGGTAGATGTGATGGTCGGCCCAAATTTCCTTCATATAAGTTGGACCTCTAACTCTTTTCTCTAAATTTAAACAATTACTAATGATTTAGCTAAATAGGAAAACAACAGAAGACATTTATGGAATCATAAGCCAAATGTATGTTACCCTTTTCTCTATCATCGTTTGTTCCAGTCATATGTGAAAACAACTCTTGATATGATGAATGTTCTTGCTATAAATTTAGAGCCAGGTTTTTCACCCTATGGTTTCCAATACTAGCTGTGAAAAAAATTAATTTTTATCGTCAGGGCTTAATGTTTCATTAAGATCAGAGAAAGCCAAAAACAAGAACATGAAACAGAAAAGAGAAAGTCAAAAACATATAATTAATTGCTAGCTTGATTGTTCATCATAGACTAATGATGCAAACCGCATGGTCTTTTTTTTTTTAAGTATATTTTTCAAAAGTCGATAAGTGGCATGAGATAAATGATAACCAACAACTAAAGAAGCCATACAAAATTTTAAATCTTAAAGGCATTGGTGTTACATTATTCATAATTATAGATAAAGAAACAAGGGAATAAAAGAGACTTCACAAAATTCTTTTGACCCCAGGTAGAATAATATGAAATTAGACATAAAAGAAACACTAAATTTCATAGAAATTTTTTTCCAGTGATTAGGAATACAAAATGGCTAAACAGTAAAAGCTTTAAAAGTAACAATCTCCCTAGGGTTTTGAGTATTGGGGAGACGAAGAAGAACTATGACCCAAAAGGGGGAAAACTTTTTTTAGACTAATTCTTCACCCAAAAAAAAGAAACCAGATTACGGAGGAGGTAAACCCAAAGAAATTGAGATCTGTGGTGGAGCTTTTAGGATCTTTATGCGAATCAGTGATTTTGTCCAAAATCTGAGATTTTCTCCCAAAATGAAGAGCGGAGAAGAAAGAAGAAGGAAGAGAGAATAGCTGGAATTGAGGGGGAAAACTTTGAGAGAGAAAAAAAAAAAAATCATTGAAGAAAAGCTCACATAGCACACGACAAGCATAGTAATGACTTACAATTAAATGGAAATTGGTAACGACGGCGCTCTGCGGCCGGAAAGAATGGGAAAGAGAAAGGAGGAGAAATTGGGGAAAGGGGCTTGTACAATTAAATTTGGAGAAAATAAAAAAGACAGCACACAATTGCATCTTTCAGAGTAAATAGGAGTCAATTGCAGCCCTCAGATCTAATTCGAGTAAACAAATTGATTATCGACCCTCGGATTATCATTCATGTATAGCGCCTGTTTTTCCCTCCAATCTGAAGATTGTTCCCTCTTCTTTTTTTGGTCAAATTTAAATCACGTTTTCATACTCTTTTCATTTAAAATTATTTCTCTTTGTTCTGATTATATAAAATAATATTAAAATATTATCTGAAGATGACCTTTAACACCTGTTAAACTTATCTTCAACACTGGTTTCTCATACTTGGTGTCAATGATCTGTGTTTTTTTTCACTTACACCGTTTTCTAATGCAACTAGTGTTAGTTACCAGTGTTGAAGGTCCATTTTGCGGTAGTATTTTTAAGTGTGGGTTAATTACGAACAGTTCATTATTATATTAGTAAGGGTATGGATAATACAAAATTTGAAAATTGACTATACTATTAGAACTCTTGGAAAAAAAGAAAAAAAAATTGAAAGTAGACTCTTCTAAAAAAAATTAGAGAGTAGTTACTTATTTACAATATGATTAAGAAAGTGCTTACTACATAGTAATATACGTTAGCATGCCATTCTATAATTTCACAGGTTAATTAGTCTATCAAGTTTATTAGAATTCAGCGATTTCTTTCAATGGTACATAATTAATTAGACAAGTTATGATGTCATATATATGCTACAATATTAAGAAACTTCTTAGAATGAATAAATGTCCCAAAGCCATATTATAACTATAGTTAATAATGTTTATCTCAACTAATTTATTACGATTTTCATAGCAAGTGATGTAATATACATACTTTGACTTAAGTTTTATAAAATAATTATTAAAATATGAGCATGTTACATCACTTGTTATGAAGTTGAGATGTGTGTCATTATTCTTAGAATCACCCTTATTTTATCATTATTAGGATGTTATTGCCCAATTAGAGGTTTATTGCAATTCCTAAATGTCTTAAACTCAAAATTTTTTATTTTATGTTTTTTTGTATTACATTAAACTCATAATTAATATAACTAGAATCTCGTGTCATTCTCAAATTACACATGTCTTGGAGTCATACTAAAATTAAGAAGTATCCTACAATTCATAATTGTCTTAATTCCATATTATAACTATTAGGTGTCATTTTACAATTAGACATTTTAGGGTATCATACTACAATTAAGAGCTTCTTTACATTTCATAAAGGTCTCAGTTCCATCTTATAACTATTAGTGCTACTCTACAATTAGACAGTTTAGGGTGTCATATTAGAATTATAAGATTTTTTACAATTTATAAATGTCTCAAAGCCATATTATAACTATTAGGGTGTCATTATACAATTAGATATTTTAAGGTGCCATACTATAATTATGAGATTTCTTACATTTCATAAATGTCTTAATATCTTGAATAGATTTTCAAAATTCATTATAAGCTGTTGATGTTCAATGCATAAGTAATTTTTTATAGAAATTTTGGCAGCATTTCATCTATAAATTGACAAAAACTCCCTTTCAAAATTGAACTGCAAAATCAATTTGATATCCAAATTAGCCAATATTTTCCAAAACAAAATCCACATTTAATTAAGCATAACCAATCCATATATCCAATTACCCAAATAAGCAGCTAAACAACCCAAAATAATTAGCACATCTAATTTTTTGAAATTTCAGCAGCACTTCCTCTGTTAATGGAGTAACACTCCTTGTCAAATTTAACCACACAATCATATATCCAAACCAACTAAAATTTTCCAAAAAAACAATCCATATTGAGTTAGCACAACCAATCCACATATCCAATTACACAAAAATATAGACAAGCATAATAGATCTTCCTGTGGATTTGTCAATTTCAACTCTATCAACATCTTCATGAATCCATAAAACTTGTTCGCTCACACCGTTATCTATAGGATTGCATATGTAACTTTGCAAGTAGGTTTCAACATCAACCATTGGTTGCATGTCATAGTTTCCTCTTGCTGATGTAGAGATGACCAAATGCCAATTATTATCAACTGAGTCTGTTACATAAAAAACCTGTGAAGCCTGAGAGGAAAGAATGAAAGGTTCCTTGTGAGATCTAACATTAGTGAAATTGGCAATTGTAAAACTATCACCATCTTATTTCAACGTGCTTCCCTTTCATACCCAGTCACATCCAAACAAAACAACCCAGTGACTTATATAATCTAGCTCAATAATTTCTGTCAAAATTCCAAAATAATCGAGCTCACTTAGGATTGGATTTTGATCTCTTATACTTGAAAAACTTGAAGTCATTGCTTTCACTTTTATCCCACTGTTTTGTGTCTTTCTCTTACTCTCCGAGTCCCTTGTGTGAAATTTAAAGCCATTGACAACATACTTTTGATATGTTAGTCCTATGTTGTTAGGGCCCCTAGCAAGATATTTCAAATCTTGGCATATTGAATCTTCTGTAGAAATCTGCAAATGGTTAACCACCATGAAAAACAAAGATAGTTACATAAAAACAACATAGTGGTAATCTGAAAGCTTTAATATAACGGATGAAACTTACTTGATTGGAAAACCAATATGCTAATTCTTTACTATGGATATGTTTTTTCTGGTGGAGAAGCACATGGATTGTTTACTTCTATCATTCTGCGGTGTTGCCTGCATTCATTTTCAAATAGTTATGTCTCATATTGGTCTAATTTTCTGCAAACAATATATGGGCTAACTTTCCAATAGTCTGAAATGTCAAATTTTTGATATTTTTTTGGTGTATCTCAAACTGTACCTGCTATCAATTGTTTAAACTATTGTCTATATACTGTCTAGATCTTTATTTCAAAATGCTATAATAAATAAATGTACGTTTCATTTCACCTAACTAATCAACACACCAATATATGGTTATATAACATATCTATTAAGTATTTACTATTTATATGACATTCTAACATTGCTAAGCTCGTGCTTGTGAACTATAAGATTAGGCTAAGTGATGTTCTATCCCCTAAGAAACATTAATTACTCTATTCAGAAATTTAGAAAATTGGATTGAAAAAATCCATTCAATCACTAACAAGTACACTAAATTCCCATTACATATAAAATGATAATCATCTTCAAGAAAGAGTTAACTCTTCATTGCCATTCTCTCTCAGATTTCCAGGACTATTTACAAGATTCAAAAGACTTATGAATAGAACTCAAATTTCCAGAAAAGGTCTGACACATTTTAGAAAGAATGATTACCTGTGATGGGTTAAAATCTTCAAAGTAGAAGCTGCTCTTTGGTTGTAGGTGTTGTACCATTGAATCTAATTTGTACTAGTAGTAGGTTTTTGTCTCTGAGCCACAAAATTCTCCATGTTTCTTGGTTTTTGTCATTCACCCCAAATCCTATTCATAAACATGATATTGTTTAGAAGTGTGATTTTGGATTGATAAACATTATTTCATTGATTTTTTAACTCTTTTGGTACATTAACTTGGTTCTCTTCCCTACTTTAGTACATTAAGTTGAAAATATTTTAGTCTGGTCCATGAAGTTGAGAATTGATTTTTAAATGGCCCAAATGTCATTTTTTTTTTTTTTTTTGCCGATTCATAAGGAAACAGAAAAGAGAACACATGAGCCATGTATGTCAACAACGAAAGTACAAATGGGAGAGGGAAATCTCATGATTTTCACTTATTTGGAGGGGAAAATGAGTTGCTTTCATAGTATCACAATTCACATATAAGCTCACATAATGGACTAGAAGCAGTACATCCAACTTCATCAATCGAATCCCTCTCATAAAACATCAACTATGAGGTTTTGGTCAATGAAATATCTCCTTGCAAAAATGGTCATATCCAGAAGCCTCAAATTTGTAATATTGTGCAAGGACTTTCACATAACGAACAACTGGATTCAAGGGCAGTAGTGCCAACCGAAATCTTACTTAGGCAATCCAACAAAGACATGTAGGATTTCAACTGATGAAGCAGACAATACATAAAGAATTTTATATTTTGTTGCCCAACAAAATCCCCGATATATTCCAAAAATATTTCTACAAATCTATAAGAAATTCAAACAAAATCAAAGGAATGAGATGGATGCTCATGTAAATACATAATCAGGAAATTACTATCAATATTCAATGCACAGAGCAAAACTCAAACATTGTGTCCAACAATAAGCAGTAGTTGTTGGTAAAAATGCACACTAAAATTTGATCTACTAGTTATTAGTGCCCAAGTTCGTATGACCTTCTGTCAAGTATTATTTGAAAGGAAGAGAACAATAGTAAAAACCTTCATTGTTTTATGGAGATGTCGATCTGTGACTCTGTTGTACTGCGTCCCAGAGCTTCAATTATGCAGAAATGGGAGTTGAATTTTTTACTTACACCCAAACCAAATATGAAGTTAAGAAGACATGAAAAGTTAGCACTACAAACATCACCCAATATCAAAATCAAGATTTAAAATGGCAGCAGGGTCAGCTCTTCTGCAAACCCATCCAATAACGTATAAAATAAAAGTTTGTGGAAACATGGGAAACTATCAATGTTACCCTAACCTTGGTAATGTATATCAGAATTAACAAAAAAAAAAAAGAGAGAGAGAGAAAAAAGCCAGGTTGTGATGTGCAGAATTACTTACACGAGTCTTGAGAGACGAAATTACAAAGCTGCGGCAGAGAATAGACAAAATTGGTTTAAGGTGGCACTAAATTCCTCGACTGGACAAGATATGGGCGGTCGTCGTCTTCAAGGAGCTTCCTCGTTGGTGGTATTTTGATGGCGGGAAACGTCTTTGGGGAGCTCTTTCTTTGGCGCTATTTTGTTGGTGGGAGTTCTTGTTGCCACGATTTGCCTTCACTTACAAAGAAAGGTGGGCTTTTCCTTCCAAAAAAATATACATATATTGGCCTTTTTTTCACTTTTTAAAAAAAATTGTTATTAATCTGACAAATTGGGGGCAGAGCTGCTTATTACCACACTTGGTAATGCGTTAATTTTAGTTCTATATACACTACCTTATTATGTGGCAACAAAATTTGCTTTAGTGTGTTAATAGAGAGCTATAAACACATTTTTTTCCAATTGTGTCAATAGTCCTATTTTTGTGTGGTAATAGAACTATAAAATCACATTTATCTATTGTGTGTTAATAGCATAAAAAGTAGTGTGATAATAGAAGGCTATTATCACATTGATTTTATAATGTGATTAAAAGGGTGTGACTATAGCCCTATTTTCTACTAGTGAATTTGGACTTTAACGAAGGTAGGGTTTTAGGGATTGTCAAATTTTGCAATGTTTTGAAAGTGATGATTTTTTATTATTATTATTATTTTAAAGTTTTGTGTTAATTTTTGCAACCTTGGCATATGGTAATCAATTATGCTTTCACTCAAAAATATTTAAAGTTAATTTATATCCGGCTAAAGAGTTGACTCAAACGGTAAGTATAAAACTTAGGTACTCTTAATTTTAAACTAATTTAGAAATTGAATTTTTTCAAAATAAATTCAGCATTACAGATTAATTAACATTAAAAAGATTGAAAAAGTTGCACTTCCATTTACTAAACCTTGCACAGTTTCATTATATTGTCAGTTAATTAATAAGAAAATAGTGTCACTAAAAAGTTATCTCAAATTAAAGCATAAAATAAAGGGTGAAACGCATTCTCCTCCCAATGATTTGAGTGGGAGGATAGTTACCCCTCAATAAATGTGAAAATTAAAATCATTCATTAATTAAACATTGGAGGATCTAAATTAATAAAAAAAAATTAAGGATGAAGATAGAAAATAATAATATTATTATTTTTTATTATATGGACATACTACGAGGGAACATCTCTAGCTAAGCGTCAGTCTCCATGTTGTCGAGGTAGGAGAGAATATAAATTGTAAGTTCCCTCTTCATTATCATTATTATTATTATTATTATTATTCTAAATGGTTTCGGGTGCAACTTACATTCAAAAACTCAATGGTTCACGAGAAATGTGCAAGGTATTATGAATTTCTTATTGATTAAAGTTGATGGCACATCAATTTCAAAATATTGCACATTTATTTTCAAAATGGTGCACTTCCGTTAAGTATATATTGCACATTTCTATAATATATTGCCTCTAAATAATGAGGCAATCCCTTGCACACTAATTAATGGTCATTTTGAATCAATTTTTGCGATGTCTTTAAAATTGAATTGTAATGTTGATTTTCTTTGGTTTAAACAATTAATTAAATGTATCTTATAACTTTTATTCATTACTATTTGAGAAATTTTTTTGTCACTATCAAGTAAAATAAAATTATTTTCTATTTATTTAAAAACAATTTAATATAGGTGTGCATTGTGTACGTATAGATAATGCAGCCTTTCATAAATAAAAAAAAGAAAAACGTACAATATCTTAAAAGTGAATATACAATGCCGAGTTTATCTGTAAATAATATATTTATGCATTTCAACCTGAGAAAATTTTTAACTATTTATTAAAAAAAATAAATTTATATTTATTCGAGAAATAATTTATTGTAGACGTGCAATATGTACGAAATGAATAGATGGTGCAACCTTCCTGAATGTGATGTGTAGTCTGTTAGGGCTTAATGGAGAAGGAGAAGAAGAATGAGAGAGGGAGGAGTCGGATGATGGTGAGGCCGTCACCACCAAAAGAAGCAGAAAACAAAAACGAGAAGGGAATGACACTGAACTTCGTGCATGTGCTGAATGTAGCGCCATCTTCACTTCGCTTCATGGGAACCGAAGTGATTTTGAATCCCTACGAGTCTCGATTATTCAAAATCCTACGTAGGAAGGATGGAATATTTTTCTGTTAGGGCTCCCCACATTTGCTGCAACTGAGACAGACTTGGTAGGTAAGAAACTGAGCTGGAGAATGTAAATTGTGAGAAATGGACAGTCACATTGTCATCTTTTCATCAAGGACATGCTTTCCAGATGGGTTGGGAAAATTTTTGTAGTAAATCATAACTTGACGATGAGAGACTTTTTGATGTTTAGCTACATCAAGGGTTCACAATTTATGGTTAAAATATATGGAAGAAATGGATGTGAAAAAAACTACATCACCTCATTTAGAAGAAGTCAATGCAAACAAAATGTATCTACTCAGGCAAAACCTTGTGAGGGAAAAAGTATGGATGCAATGAAGAGATTGAGTTGGAGCATCTTAGTTGAACCATCAGCTACATATAGAGCTCAAGTTTCTGGAGGCGATGAGCGGAATTCCCTAAATGCTAATGAGGCTCCTGTCTTGATAAAGAGTTGAGTCAAATGGTACAACATAAAACTCATGCACTCTCAATTTTAACTAACTTAAAAGTTAAATTTTTTTAAAAAGAATTCCACATTATACATTAACTTCAAAAGATTGAACATTTCTTTTCAAAAAGTTACACTTTCATTTAGTAAACATTGCACAATTTCATTATATTGCCCGTTAATCAATAATAAAAATATTTTGTTGCATGTAAATAACACTAGGAAATTATCTCAAAATACATTTTACTCCTTGTGATTTTAATAGGAAGATAGTTATCCCTAAATTAATGTTATGAAAATTAAAATAATTCATTAATTAAACATTGGATGATCCAAATTAATCAACAAATTAAGGCTGAAGATACTAATTAATTATTATTATTATGATTATTATTATTATATATGGACGTACTACAAGGGAACATCTCTAGCTAAGCATCAGTCTCCATCTTTGTCAAGGTAGGAGAGAATGTAAATTGTAAGCTCCCTCTTTATTCTCATTACCATTACTTCATGGTTTTGGATGAAACTTGCGTTCAAAAACACTCAATGGTTCATGAGAAATGTGCAAGGTAAAATAACTATAATAAATGTGCAATCTTATTAATAGAAATGTTTAAGGTATACTAAATGGATGTGCAACATTCAGGAAATAAATGTGCAATCTTTTTGGGTAAAGTACGAAACACTCTATCGTGGTTTGAAAAATATATCAATCACCCTCTTATGCTTTAAAAACCTACGAACAACCCCCCTCTGGTTTGTTTAAGTTTGTATCCGTTAACTTTTCCTTTATTTTTAACGGTCAAATTAAGGGGTCAACATTTTTTTTTAAAATCTTTTTATAAAATTACATATACATCCTTCATACAAATGATGAAATGACATTCTTACTCTTAATTAATACAAATATAAATTACGGTTTAATCTAAAACTCATCTTCTTCCTTCTTTTTTTAAAGCTAATGAACCCATATCTCTTTTTCTTTTTCCTTCTTTCTTTTTCTTTCATTCTTCTTCGTTGACCTTCCATGTTTATTCAATATTTAGTGATGGTTAAGTTTTATAGACTTTTTATAATTCATTCAAATCTTTTTTGATATTGGAAATAAATTAAATTTAGATAACCTCTTATCATTCAAAGTCTAGATTAGCATATTTGAGTTCCAACTAAATTGAACATCAAAGCGTCGCAGTAGCACCACCCCAAACGAAAACGTCACAACAGTAACACCCCAAAAGAGAACATCATTGCAGTAGCACCCCAAACGAAATCGTCACAGCAGCAGCACCCGAGTGACCCGACGAACATGGATGCCAAAACTGCAGAATAGTCAATAGCAAAAAACCAAATAATAAATAATAATAATAATAATAATAATAAAATTTAATATATCGGATAGCAATTTCACACCAACCTAAAAAAAATAACAACAATAATTCAAGTTAAAATAATTAGAAAAAATTCAATAAGCCAGTTCCATTTGATTCAATCCACAAAAATTCAGAATAAAAAATTAAAAGATTCCACAAACAATATCATCTTCCTATCACTTTTTTCCATACAGAAATTCGTCAACCCTCTATTTGATTAAACTACTGTCTTTTTTGTTTGACAATTTCAAAGAGCTTGCGAATTTCCATAACTTCATACTCCCGACCGACAATGTGTGCAGCTGGGTTTTCATGTGGAAGGAGGTCGCCAAGATTGTGAGTTTTGAAAGGGGTGTCGGCGGCAGCGGATGTTGGTGGTGATAGTCCGTACAAGCTTGAAGAGGTAGCTTTTGTTCCTGGTGATGACGGCAATGGATGGTGACTGTTCTTTGATGAACAAACGATGCAGGCAAGTAGGATTTTAGAGGAAGGAGGTCATCAACGGTGGTGGGTTTTGACCGGGTGTCGGCGGCAGAGGATTTTGACAAGGGAAGAAGGCACTTTAGTTCAGTAGGATCAGGGCTTGAGAAGATGTAAAAATGAACAAATAATTAATCATAAGTTAGAATGACACAAATAACCCTTCCAAGGAGAAGTTAAGCGATACAAACTTAAACAAACCAGAAGGGGGTTGTTCGTAGGTTTTTACAGCATGAGGGGGTGATTGGTATGTTTTCCAAACCACGAGGGGGTCTTTTGTACTTTACCCAATCTTTTTTAAGTTGATGTGCAAATCTGAATTTCTTATTAATCAAAGTTGACTGCACATCAATTTCAGAATATTACACATTTATTTTTAAATTGTTCCAATATCTTAATTATTTTCTATTTATACAAAAAAATAATTTACTGTAGATGTGCAGTATGTACCAAACGAATAGGCGGTGCAACCTTCGTGCATGTGCTGTGTAGCGTGTTAGGGCTTAATGGAGAAGAATGAGAGAGAAAGGAGCCGGATGATGATGAGGCCACCACAACCAAAACCACCAGAAAATGAGAAGGGAATGGCGCTGAACTTCGTGCATGTGCTAAATGTAGCGCAATCTACACTTCTCTTCCCGGGAACCGAAGTGATTTGAATCCATCTGAGTCTCGTTTTTCAAAATCCTGCGTGTGAAGGATGGAATTAGTGCCTTTCACAGACTTGGCAGGTAAAAAAATTATGCTGAAAAATGAAAATTGTGAGAAATAGACAATGGGTGGAAATATTTTGTAGTAGATCATAACTTGACCATGAGAGACTTTTGGTGTTTAACTACATCAAGGATTCACACTTTATGGTTCAAATATATGCAAGAAATGGGTGTGAGAAAAACTGCATCACCTCATTTAGAAAAAGTCAGTGCAAACAAAATGTATCTACTTAGGCAAAGCCTTGTGAGGAAAAAAGTATGCATGCAATGAAGATATTGAGTTTGAGAACCTCAGTTGCTTCTGAAGCAGAAGCTAAACCAATAGCTACACATAGAACTCAAGATACTGGAGACAATGACTGGAATTCTCCAAAGAGTAAATTGCAAAAAATGTCACTTTACTTTTCCTAAATCTCTCGTTTGGTCACTGAACTTTTTTTTTTCTCCCTAAAAATGTCATCATACTTTAAAAAAATGGGCCGAAAATGTCATTTTGCCGTTTGGTGCCGTTAGTTTTGATGAAATTCCCAACATGTGCTTGTCGTGTGCAAAATCTTAAGGGCATTTTTGTCCATTCATTATTTATAATAAAAAAAAAAAAAAAAACACTTCTCTTCTCCCACTCTCCTTCAAATCTCCGCCTCCCTCCTTCCTCCCCCTTCTTCTCTCACACCCAGGTCATTTCTCATGGAGAATCTCAGCTCAACTAAGGTTCAAGAACAAGATATCAAGACCCATTTCAAAAAAAAATTTATCATTATTAATCCATTATTGAGAAACAAAATAGCAAAAGAAAATCATGAAATTTCAGAACTTCTCAAGCCTCCAACCACCCATGCCATTCAAATCCACCACCACGGACCACCCTCTCCACGCCTCCCATTCAAATCCATAAAGAAACCAATGTATATATCCATTAAAAAACCCAAAAAAAGAGAAATCCAGAAATTTTGCAGCGATTGAAAAAAAAAAAAGAAGAAGGAAAACAACAAAGAAGAAGAAATTGTGCTTGAAGTGGATAAATCTAACAACACATGGGTGGAAAATTTCGTGTGTTGTTGATTTAGTTAATCGAAACTAAGTTGCATTTGGATTTGGTGAATTCAAGTCTGCATGTGGGTTTCTGATTTTTTTCACATTGATTTGAAATTGGAATTAAAAGGGATCAAGTGGGTGGAAGTGAATTTGGAATTGACATGTGAATTAATGACTTGAAATTAGTTAAGAATCCCAAGAAGAGCATGCAAATTTGAATTGTTGGCTACATGTGGGAATTCAGGAAACTGTAAAAGCCGAAGCTTGCTTTGGATTTTGTGAATTATGTAGAATTTGGGGGAGAAGATGAAGCCAGAAATTTGGGGAAGAAGATGGAAAATAAATTTGAAGAAGAAGAAAAAAAATAGAAAAAACAGAAAAAGGGAAGGTATGAGCATTATTTTAATAGAGTGAGGGTTTTAAGACAAAAATACCTCTTCAAAGTGGCATCTGAATGGCACATGAAACCTTTTCCGTTAGTGCTAACGGAGCAAACGCCTAAAATGACATTATTGGCTCGTTTTTGAAAGTATGATGATATTTGTAGGGAAAAAAAAGGTTTAGTGACCAAATGATAAAATTTAGAAAAGTAAAGTGACATTATTTTTGGTAGTTCACTCTTCTCCAAATGCTAATGAAGAATAGTGGCCATAAATCTGCTGATGTTCTTAAGAAAATGATGGAAAAAGCGCAACAAGAGATTAGTGAGCAAACACATGGTCATGAAAAGAGGAAAAGAGAGAGAATGGTGATCAAAGAGCGACAAGAGAGAAGTGAGCCAACGCAGGGTCATGGAAAGAGGAAACATGGCCGAATTTCCCCGAATGCTAATGAATTGTGGCTAGCAATATCTACTGGTGGTCTAAACAAAATGGTGAAAAAAAAAAGTCGCAATAATTAGAAATTGTTAAATCTCTTAAATATTTCGAATTTTTGCGATACAAAAAAAAAAAAAAAAAAGAATGTTCCAGATCACAAAGTATAAAGTTAGGCATTCTTAAGTTTTAATGTATTTGATTTTTTTTTTTAAATAAAGAAATTCTTTGCACATTAAATTTTAAGAAATTGCACATATCCTTTCAAAGGGATTGCATGCAGTGACGGAGCTAGAAATAATTCTTAGTGGGGGCACAAAAAGAATTTATAATTTTAACTTAGAATATGAAAAAGAAAACACTAAAAGACTTTCAATAATTAGCAAAATGAAAATTCAATTAATAAAAAGTCTCATAATAAAATTTGGAAATTAGGTAAAATTTAAACAAAATTTTATTATGAAAAGTATATCAATTGATATATACTCTATCAATTCCATTAGAAAAGTCTATTTTCAAAAAATATTTGTTGTTTTATTAGAAAATTTTATTTTAAAAAAATTTTTTTTGTTCAACTAGAAGAGTTTACTTTCAAAATTTGTACTTCTCCTACCTTTACTGATGAGGGCATCCCTAGTCCACCAACGAGTCCACAGATAAGTGAGTCCAGAGAAGCTGAGGAGGTTCGAGTTCTACACCGAGGCCCAACAATGCTTCAGGATCCAAGTCCATATCGAAGGGATCCACTTGTAGATATCATTGGGCCAAGACGCGGAGCAAAGCAAGAAGAGTTCATGAGGATCTCAACAACCTTGTACAAGCTTGCAGACAAGATGCTCAATTGATAGTAGAAGCCAACGCCTTGGAGAATAAAGCTGGAAAGGTTCAAATTGCAACTCTCCTTAATATTCTTGAAGAAGAGGCACAATTCACCATTCCACAATGAAGAGAAGGTTGTTTCTTGATGTTCTTGAAGACGCCGGAAGGTTCTTGGACTTTAAAGAGACGTTTCTTGAAGTTCTTGATTTTCTTGAAAATCTTGAATTTCATATTTTGCAGAATCTTGAAGAATCTTGAAAATCTTGAAAATCTTGATTCCGAAATGATTCCGGGAGATTCCAGAAGATTTCGGAAGCTCCCTACACCATTCCACCATCCGCCATCAACAATTGGGCCGACCCAATCCGTGGAGTCCATTCCACATCATCAAGTCGGCCAAGCCCATCAAGAAGCCCAACCGAAAGTCCACTTCACCAACGGGTTTTTCGCATAAGGTTTAGGGCTTGGGGAAGGATAAGGATTTGTGCATGTTTCCTATTCCTACCCTTAGTTTGTTAGTTTCCAAAAAGGATCCCTTCTTGATCTCCTTTTTGGAGTAGGATTTCCAATTCCTTTTCCTTCTTGTTTTTGCTTGGAATTTCGGCTGGCTTATCTTGTAGGATAACTGAATTTCCTTATTAGTTCATTACCTAGTTCCTTTAGGTTTTGGTATTGTAAAGGAAATCAATCTCTTGATTGGTTTCCAAATTCTAACTCTTTTCCTACTTCTTTTAGGTTAAATTTTCGGCTGCCCTACTCTATAAATAGGGCATCCGAACAACATAATAAACCAAGTATTCAGATCTTTAAACTATTAGTTTGAGTACTCTCCCTTTATTGCCTTATGTATTTTGCATGCTTGTGATTTATATATTGCATGAAACTTAGCTTAATTAGGTTATTTGCTCTACCTAATTAAATTCGCATGTTTCACCTCTTTTCTTACTTGGTTCGAATTCTTTAAGTAAATTAGCTTAGGTTAGTTTATTTTTGTTATCTGGATTTCGGGTAAGATAAGAGTTTATACGAGCTACGCCGCGTAATCAGACTTTCCTTGGCAATTCATCCGCATGTATACCTTGGTCCACATCATTTACTAATATAGTCATGTGTGGTTTATAATTAGACCATAATTGAAAATTAAGGATATGATTGGAACAAATTATGTTAAGTTAATTATTTTAGGTATTGTACTTTGACATTCATAATAAGTTGTACATTTGTTAAAATAAACTCTTATAGTAGAATATATCATAAATAACAACATTTCATGTAATCCAACACCAAAAAAAAAAAAAAAAAAGTCTCATGAGGGCACTATTTAAATTAAAATATGAAAAATAACACATATATATAGATAACATTTTGGTGGAGGCAGTGGGGGCACGTGCCCCCAGTGCCCCCCTACTGCCTCCGCCACTGATTCCATGCCTCCTTTTAGTGCACATTTCACATTTTCATTAATTTGCATGTAGTTAATCATAAAATATTTAAAATAGGTAAATACTACTAAAGAGTGATCTCAAATAGTAAAGTATAATACTTAGACGGCAGTTCCTTTCATCGGATGTCGAAAAACAAAATCATCCACAGCCATGGAGTTTCAGGCCGGTCAGAGACTTGAAGTGATGATCTCGGACGAAGGGTTCAAGAATTCACACTATGCGGCGACCGTCCTCTCGAGGGACAAGGGTTTGCAACTCAAGTACCGGGTAACGAGACCCTTCTGAAGGAGGACGAGTTCGGACCTCTGGAGGAGGTGGTGGACGTTGACCAGTTCTGCCCTGAGCCGCCCCATGTTCCGGCTACGTGTTTCAGCCTGTACGAGCTGGCTGATGCATACGATGACGAAGGGTGGTGGGTTGAAGTCGTCTACGGGGTTTTCGGTCTAGTTACTTCCTCCTCCGCCCAGTGGCGGAGCTAGAAATAATTCTTAGTGGGGGCACAAAAAGAATTTATAATTTTAACTTAGAATATGAAAAAGAAAACACTAAAAGACTTTCAATAATTAGCAAAATGAAAATTCAATTAATAAAAAGTCTCATAATAAAATTTGGAAATTAGGTAAAATTTAAACAAAATTTTATTATGAAAAATATATCAATTGATATATACTCTATCAATTCCATTAGAAAAGTCTATTTTCAAAAAAATTTTGTTGTTCTATTAGAAAATTTTACTTTAAAAAATATTTTTTTGTTCCACTACAAGAGTTTACTTTCAAAATTTGTACTTTTCCTACCTTTACTAATATAGTCATGTGTGGTTCATAATTAGACCATAATGGAAAATTAAGGATATGATTGGAACAAATTATGTTAAGTTAATTATTTTAGGTATTGTACTTTGACATTTATAATAAGTTGTACATTTGTCAAAATAAACTCTTATAGTAGAATATATCATAAATAACAACATTTCATGTAATCCAACACCAAAAAAAAAAAAAAAAAAAAAAAAAAAAGTCTCGTGAGGGCACTATTTAAAATTAAAATATGAAAAATAATATTTATATATAACATTTTGGTGAAGGCAGTGGGGGCACGTGCCCCCAATGCCCCCCCTACTGCCTCCGCCTCGAGAAACTGAGGGTCCATCGCGACTGAGGGGAGGAGGATGGCCAATGGATTCTCAGCAGGGGGGGAGTTCATCCAAATGTGATTGGGGACATCTGTTAAATTAGAAGAGGGGAAACCGCATATTCCAAGATAGGATTAGTAGATTTTAATTTAGTCATTACTCTTTAGTGACCCTTTGATCAGATTTAGGGCGAGTTTTACAAACTTGTTGTGTTTTTATATTTTGGCTAGTTTTCTAGAGTTTTTTTTTTTTTAATTTCTTTTTTCTTGAATGGTAGTTATGTTGTTTGATTGATTAAGGAAAGGAAGTTTTTTTATTTTATTTTAAATATATATGTATATATATATATATATTATATATAATACTTCGACACTTCTAATTTTAAATTATTTTAACACAAACTTTTTTTTTTTTTCAAAAAAAGTCAGCATTGCGTGTTAATTTAAAAAAGATTGAACATTTGTTTTTGAAAGGTTGCACTTCTATATAGTAGACATTGCACATGTATTTTTAAAAGGTTGTACTTCCATTTAGTAAATATTGCACGTTTATTTTTAGAAGGTTACACTTCCATCTAATAAACATTACACATTTCTTTATAAAAGGTTACACTTTGATTTAGTAAACATTGAATATTTTCGTCATATTACCTATTAATTAATGAGAAAAAATGTACATATTTTTTACATGTAAATAGTGCTTCAAATTATGAAGCATAAAAGTACTACATTTTTTAATTAGTAATTAATTAAAAAATTCTTACAAAGAAATTTATATTGCATAATCAGTTTAAATAGTTGCACATTTACTTTCAATCGGTTACATATTGTACTTTTTTTTTTTTTTTTTTTTTCTTCTTTCCGGGGCCTTGTCAATCTTCAGCGATTTCTGATCACCACCATTGAGCTCCAGCACGACAGAGAAGGATTCTAACTCGCTCGGAGCACCATTGTTTCTGGCTCGGGCTACAACTGACACTCCTATAAAATCAAGATCTACTGTGACCCGTGGGGGTAGACGATATGGCTTTTAGGCACCAGTTTGGCTTCCACACGCCCCCCCAAAACCCCCCCAAAAAACCATTTCTTACTTAATGATATCTTACAGTGTTCAATTATTTGAATAGTCTACTATATACGATAGATGATGTAATTGGAGATTTTGTGTATGTTAAGTCATAATCCAATGATTCATTTCAGAATTGTCCTCTTACAACATACAATTGTGATTTTATTCTCAATAAAAATGGTTTCTATGCGAAAGAGAGAGAGCTGGCAGTTAGTGAAAATATCTCACTCCTTCAAATAGCTTTGAACTATACCTTCCAACTCATAAAAAAAAATGGTACAGTTTTCAAGTATAACTTTTTCATTGAAATGGAAAAAATATTAAATACAACTATATTTCTTAGGTATTTCTTATGAAATAAAATGAATGGAAATAAGGAGAGTGATATAATTGTCAGAATAATAATTTCTCAGTGTGTATAAAGTCATGAAAATTTTCTCTTACTTGCGTAATTGAAAAATTATTACTCTTATAATAATACCAATTAATCGATGGTATCAAACAACGTCATTAGTTTTACCCCCAATACCGCAATATACCAAAAGTACATTATCGTCTTGGCCAGAATTAAAGTACAGAAATCAGTCATTGCCATTTGAAGGGAACGAGAACACGAAACAACAACCGCCTCCGTGGCATAAATTTTGTTCATCATCACTACTAATATGATCGTCCTCATTATGCTCCAGCGGTTTCCCCATTGTTTCCCTGGTGAACAAAAACGTAATAACGAACCCAATCAGGGACACAACACCGAGCATCACAAGCGACGCGGTCATCCCGATTCCTTTGCCATGGCCATTTCCGTCTTTGCTATGCGAAGCCCAGAAAAACCCCACCGATCCGATGATCGCCCCGACTTTCCCAGCCGCACCGGAAATCCCGTGACACGTCGTTCTGAAACGAGCGGGGAACATCTCAGCTGGCACTATAAACGTTGTCGTGTTGGGCCCGAAGTTGCAGGAGAAGAAGAGGAGGCCATACAGGATCATGAAACCAGCGGAGCGTCCATTGCGGCCCTTCCCGTAATAGTGGTAGGGAATCCCCATGGCGAACAACCAAACCGCCATGAAAAAGAAACCCATCATCTGGATTCGGACTCTACCAATTCGGTCGATGAGGTAGACGGTGGCGAAGTACCCTGGGATGGTGGAGCAAATGGCTATGATGGCTTGGAGTTTCGCAACTTGAATGGCCGTCTCGTAGGCATTCAAGTGTTTGTTTTCCGGGTTTAGATAGCGTTTGTAAATCTGGGACTGGAACAAGTTGTTGCTGTAAAACACCACATCCACGAGGAACCATGTGATGGCACAAGAAAACAGGTCACGGCCGTGTCGATGCAAGAACTCTTTGGAGAAAAGACGATACGGCGGCCGTGGCGACGACAGAGAATGGATGTCATAATTGATGAGGTTGCCAGTAATAATGCGGTCAGATATGAATGATGGTGGTGTAACTGGTGTTGGATTGGGGTTTGGATCTGGATCATCTTCTTCTGCTTCGTTTCCTTCAGCAACAGGACTCAAAGAAACTTTTAAAACTTTCTCTATGTCTTTAGTTGCTTGTGCCACATTTTTCTCTACCAATGCGGTGTATCTGTTCAATCAAATAAACGTATTCAATCCTCCATTTCATTAACCATTACTTTATTCCTATACAAAACTTAGGGCGGTATGAAAGTGACCCTATTATTTTGTCCGTTTATTTTCTTGACATTGGAAATGTTAAAAATGAAAATGTTGTTTGAAAGGAGGTCGAAAATTACGTTTTAGAACTTTTTTTAATTTCCGATTGTGTGACTTGCATGTGGATCTCACCCTAATTTTGAGAGACTAGACAATTAAGATATGATACATAAATATTTTTTAATTCTTGGAATCTTGTGTCTACTCTAATGGTGTGTCTTCCTTATCTAGCCTCTCCTATTATGACATATGAGAGGTGGGTCTCATGTGACATGAGGATTCTTATCTCCTATTATGAGAGAATGAATAAAGAAGACATTAATAGAGGAGGATATAATCTCTTTTTTTAAAAACTTTTATTTTTTCCTTTAATTTTGAAAAGAAAACAAAGAGCGAATAAATTGCATTTGTTCATACGTATGTATGGGGAACCAGATCACCGGTGCTATATCTAGGTGTGCATGAATAAGGAGGATTAAAAAATTTAACCTTAATTTTACTCTCTTGATTTTATATGCCCATAATATAAGAATTGCATACTTAGAGTAACATAAGTGATCTAAAGATTTGAACCACAGTTGTTTGGGCCAGACTGGTCCGGTGCAAACCGGCAGGCTTGCCGGTTCAAAAAATGCAAAAAATCAGGAGTATAAGTAAACGGTCAAAGCCGGGGTAGGCCAGGAACCGGCGCGACCCCTTTGACCCCAGTTTTTCATTTATTTTGAATTAATTGATTTTTTTCGTTAATTAACAAAAAGAAAAGGGCAAAAGTCTCAATTGAAAAATCCTAACATACGAGTGCTCTGCTTTTCTCTCTATCAGTCTCGTGCTCTTTCACACTTCGCAGCAACGCCGACGCGTCGCCTAACCGCCGCACAATGCATCGCCAGGTCCGCCACACACACCGCCACCTATGCACAACTTCTATTTGGTATTCACTCGGGTGACGGCTTTTCTCTCCGCTGCGTAGCCACCAATTTCATTTCCCCATTTTTGGTTTTCCGCAGCTCATGTATCTAAGTTTCTTTCATTTGCTTGATAATCGTGAATTAATTTAGCATTAGTGAGTTATTATCATATATTGCATGAATTCAGCTTCAATTCAAACGTAAGAAGCCTACATATCAATCAATTAATTTATTTGAAAGCTATTGCTATGAAAAATTCAGCATTGAAGGCATAATTTGGAGAAAGCTGATTTCTGGACTCCCTGTAGGTGTGTCAAACGGGCGGGTTGGGCTGGTATTAAATGTGTATCAAGTTAATGGGCAATGGGTGTAGGGATGTCAAATGGGCGGGTTGGGTGGGTATTAAATGGGTATTAAGTTAATGGTAATGGGTACCCATTACCCATTCAATTAATGGTCTTAATTGAAATGGATAATAGGTAGCTTTGGGTATCCATGAGTACCCATAATACCCATTATACAAAAATGTAAGGTTTATTAATAAATTTTTTTCAAAGTTTTTTAATTTCATTTTAATTCCTTTTTTTTAAGCGGATTTTAATTTTTTGAATCTATCCTAAAATTTGAAATATTATATATTGTATACTTTTATATTTAATCGTATGTAATTTTTTTTGTCCAAACACAATTTTTAATTTTTTTATGTTTATATAAACCCGTGCATGCCCCGACCCCGACCCCGACCCGAGACCTGAAATTGGGCCGAGGCCCAAAACTAGACCCGGCCAAAAACTGGCCCAGAATTGGGCCTGAACCTTGGGCCCGGCCCGAAATTGGACCCGGCCAGAAATTGGCCCAGAACTAGGCCAAAACCATGGGCCCAAATTGGGCCCGAACTGAATCGGCCCGGCCGGAACCCAAACCCATCCCGAAACTCGAGCCTGAACTCGATTTGGAATTTGAACGAATTTTGAATTAGTCTTTTTAAGTGGACTATTTAAAAATATTATAAAGGAATAAATGGGAAAAAACGCAAAGGGCCTGTTCTTTTCCAATATTTCAAACTTAGTTTGAAATTTGGTTTTGTGAATAAACCCACAACATTTTGAAAACCTTATTCTTCTCAAAAAGTTGCAAACTAGTTTTCAAGGATTTTTATTTTTCTTCTCCTTCCTTCTTCTTTTTCTTCCTCTTCTTCTTCTTCAAGCCCACCGCCGTCACCCCAACCGTCATCTTCTTCTCCTCCTTCTTCTTCTTATTCCTTCTTCTTCTCCTTCCTTCTTCTTCCTCCTTCTTCTTCTTCTTCCTTCTTCCTCTTCCTCTTCCTCTTCCTTCTTCTCCTTCTTCTTCTCTCCCACCGCCGGCCACCGCCGCCCACCACAGCCCACCGCCAAACTCTCATCTTCTTCTTCTTCCTTCTTCTTCTCATTCTTCTTCTTCTCCTTCCTTCTTCTTCTCCTTCCTTCTTCTCCTCCTCCTTCTTCATCTTCATCACTGTCATCTTCTTCCTTCTTCTTCTCCTTCTTCTTCTTCTTCCTCTTCTTCTTCTTTCTCTTCTTCTTCTTCGCCGGAGGTGGTTCATTAGCGGTGGCGTCGGGCGGATGGTGGTGGAATTTGTGAAATTGGAGAAAGAGTGAAAGGGGGGAGGAGATGAGGGGAAAAAAAAAATTGCCCAATACTTTTTTTTAAAGAAAACTTGTTTTGAAACCCATGTTTCTTTCAATTGGTTTGAAACCAAAATGTTTTGAAATTTTTTTCCCAAACTTGTTTTCAAAATGTGAAAAAGAACATGCCCAAAGTAATTGTAGGATACGAAAAATAAAGAAAAAGAAAAAAATAAGTTTGAAGAAAAAGAAATAAAATGGGTTCACTAAAATTGGTGAGTTGTTGGGTTTTTGTTTATACTTTAAGGGTAGTTTTGGATAGGTATTTTTGGTACCCATGATGGATGGGTTTTAGGGTCCTAATGGGCTACCCTAAACCCGCCCATTACATATTTAGCACAAACCCACCCAGCATATTATTTTTTTAGGTGGATTTTATTGGGTTAAAACCCAATGGGTTTGGGCGGTTTTTGGATTAATGGGTTTTTTTGCCACCCCTAACTCCTTGAGAAAGCTGGAAAGATGTACAACTCCAATTTTGGACTTATCAAATGAAGAAAACACAAGTTTGAAGGATTTCTGGGACTGTATTCTCATCTTTTGAATATCTTTCAGATTGTTTCATTTTATGAGGACTTCAGATTGCTTTTATTCCTATGGTATTTGAGATTCGGATTGTTTTCTATAGTGAATTACATAAATTGAGGCCTTAATTGCATAAAAAAATTATTACTCTGTGTTTACTGCTCTGTTTTATCTATTGCAATGGTGGTAGAGATGATGACAATGGTGGTGGAGATGATGTTGTTAGGGGGCATTCATTGGCTTTGAATATGATATTGGCCCTCAATGAAACTAAACTTTTTATAATGTGTGTGTAGTTTGTTTTTCATTTGATGGATGGCAGAGTTATTAGTATGTAATTTTTAATTACGGGGATTATAAGATTTGGGAAACTTGGCTTGCCGTATTGTGATGTGTGTGTAAGACTGTAAGTTGTGTAATTTTGTAAGAAATACTTTTAGATCTTGCATTGCCCTATTGTGATTTTGATTTTGGATTGTTTCAAATAATTCAAGTTTATGTGTTATTATGTTATACTTATTGACATGTTAGCTATTGCACTTGTGTTTAAGAAGTTAACCTATTTGTCATGTAAGTTTAGTGTTCTTTTCAACTTAATTAATTGTGATATGAAAAAAAATTAATTTTTGAATTGAAAATATTTTTCAAGTCTTAGGCTTTGTTCGATAAAACTTAAGTCTGAAGTTTGAAATATGAAGTCTGGAACTGAATTCATTAGGTTACTCTATTTAATAAAATCTAAAATTTAAGATATGAAACTATGACTGAAGTCTAAAATTCAAAGACTGAATCTAAAAACTGAAATCTCAATCTTATTAAGTTATTAAAAATTTTAAATTTTAAATTTTATTTTTAACATTAAATTTATTTATATATTTAATAAAATTATAAAAATAGATGATAATTTATTTTTTAAATTTTTTTATGGTTACAAAAATTAATTTTTTTGAATTGATAAAATTTTAAAAGTATGTAAACATAAAAAAATAATAAATTAAATAATGATTCGAAAAATGAGAAAATTGAATGAGAAAAAAAAAATTCGATTCAGATTCAGTAATAAGTGATTCACTCATCACTTATTTGTTATGCCAGAATTATACTGGGTTTTCAGACTCACTCAATTAATTAAGTTACTCGAGTTTTGTTATCAAACGCACTTAATCGATTAAGAACTTAACTTTATAATCACTTAATTCATTAAGACTTATGATTAATAGTTATCAAACACAATTAAGGCAAATAAGCTCTTAATCATTCATTTTAAGTGCTGAATCTTGAAGCATATATGAATTATAAAAATATATTATTTGCCTTAGAAAATTCAAAAATTGAAGCATAAATGAATTATAAAAATATATTATTTAAAATGTATTTATTACGTCATAATGACGTTATCCGGTTGAACCCCTGGGTCGAATCAGTCAACCCCCAGTTCGAGCAACCACTTGACCTTGCCAGCTCAGCGTCCAGTTCGAGCCAGACAACCACGTTCTAAACCCCCCCCCCCCCCTCCCCCCATTTCCACCCGAAAAACCCTAACTTTCGGGAGTATCATATTTCATATTTGATTCAAAACATATTTTTGAGCGATCTAATCTATAGTCTTATATAAATACGTAAAAATATAATTTTTATTCAACTGATCATCCATATACAACAAGGCTCCGTTTGAACAAGTACTTCAAAAACATTTTTAGTGTTTTAAGAGTATTAAAAACTTTAAAATGGTGTGTTGGACAAGAAATTGTTTAAAAAAATAATTTTAAGTAAAATGTTTTTAAAGTACATTTTTTGAAAACATTTTACGTTTCGACTTCGGCCCAACCTCGACCTCACCCCTACCTCGGACCCGACCCAAACCTCGGACCAGACCACGCCCTGACCCCATCCGACCCAGCTCCGACCCCAGGCCTGAACCCGAACTCGAACCAGAACCAGAACTAGATACCTACCCCGAACCCGAACCAGAACCAGACACCGACCCCGACCCCTACCTCGACCCTTACAACCCGACACCGAACCACAAACTCGACCCCGACCCCGACCTTGAACCCTACCCCGTCCCTGGCCCCAACCCGAAGCTGACCCTGACCCTGGCCCCAACCCAAACCCGACCCTGACCCTGGGACCAACCCGAACTCGACCTAACCACTCCTCGGCCTGACCCCGACCCCGGACCCGACCACAGTCTCGGACCCGACCCCGACCCTGGCCTCGAACCCTACCCAGGCTCGACCACAACCCGGCCCCAATCCCGATCATGCCCTCACCCTAGCCCGTACCCGGACCCAACCTTTCCTCGGCCCCAGCACGACTCTGTCCCGAACCCCGACCCCTGCCCACCCAATAGAAAAAAAAAATTGTTTATATACCATAAACATAATTTTTATATAATTTCCCGCATCAAATATAATTAAATTTTTTTTTAAAAATAGTTGTGCAAACATCTTTTAAACTATTTTTAACTCAAAAAAGATTTTTGTAAAATAGTTGTCCAAACACATATTTCATTAAAAAAACTTCAAAAACATATTTTATAAAATTTTTTTGAAAAACACTTTTATAAAAATGTTTTTGAAGTAGTTGTCCAAACAGAGCCTAAGTTATTTTTCACCTCATTCAAATAATTAGTATCAAAACACGTTTTCGAAATGAGGTCGGCTAGTTCATTTATTTTGTATCATTTAAGGCTATCATTGAAAATTATATTTCATTTTTAAAATGATCATTTTCCTTGTATTGCTTAAACTTATATGGCACTTATTTTGACGACTATATTTTTCAAATTTCTTATTTTTCTCATCCAACATATATATTTGAAAATTTTTTTTCTTTGCAAGGTTTTTAATAAATTTAATATTTAACCTTGATTTAATTTTGTATGAAACATTGAAGAGTCATATTCTAATTCCTTTTTTACCTTTAATTTTTTTTCTTAATTAATTGAAGATCGAGTCATGCTTAATCTTAAAAAAAATCATTACATAAATACATAATTCCAAAAAGGTAAAATTCATATAATCTAAAATTCAAATCAATGTGTTCACCAAATAAGATTCTGATTAAATATTTTAATTATAATATTTAAAACTGAATTTACTATATTCAATTTCAATAGTCTTTATATATGCAGAGATTTCACAATGTACTCTTTCGGCTTTCATACAACACAATAAATAAAATTTTAAAAAGTTTTTTAAAATGATTATGGCTCCGTTTGGACAAGTACGTCAAAAATATTTTGTGTTTTAAGAGTATAAAAATCTTTAAAATGGTGTTTGGACAAAAAAAATATTTTTAAAAAATAATTTTAAGTAAAATATTTTTAAAGTACACATTTTGAAGTACATTTTCAACATGTTTTATAAAATACTTAAAAATTTTTAAAGTCATTTTAAGTTAAACCAGCCGGTCGGCCTGTCCTGCCCCCAATCAGCCCAACTCCCATGGCCCACCCCGACCTCGCCTCGACCTCGCTCCGCTCTGACCCCGGTCCCACCCTCTACGACCTCGGCTCCGTCCACGACCCTACATTGGTCCCATCCCCGTTCCGACCTGAATCTCGGCCTCGCCCCCGAACCCAAACCCGACCCCGGCCCTAGGCCCGACCACGCCTGGACCTCGGACCGGGACCTGGCCACGGCCCTAGCCCCGACCCCGACCCCGAACCCGACCTCGGCCCCTACCCCGACCCTGAACCCAACCTCAACCACTACCCCGACCTCGAACCCGACCCTGACCTCCCCGACCCCGAACCCGACCACGACCCCTGCCCTTGCCCCGGCCCCATCCCCCCTACACCCAGGCCCAGACCACGCTGCGGCCCCAACCCTAACTATGCCCTCGCCCCAGCCCAGTCCCCGGCTCTAGCGCGACTCCGTTCCGGACCCTGACCCTTACCCACTTAATAGAAAAAAAAAATTTGTTTATTTACTGTAAACATAAGTTTTATATAATTTCCTGTATCAAATATAATTTAAAAATATATATATTTTTTCAAATAGTTGTCCAAATATCTTTTAAATTATTTTTAACTCGAAAAACGGCTTTGTAAAATACTTGTCCAAACACATATTTCATTAAAAAAACTTCAAAAACATATTTTATAAATTATTTTTGAAAAACACTTTTATAAAAATGTTTTTGAAGTATTTGTCCAAACGGAGCCTATATTTCTTACTAATTTTAAATTACACAGTTATTTTTCACGGCAGAATATATTACAAAACTGAAAGATACTACTTTTTTTTTGAGACGACAAAACTGAAAGAAACTCTTTTGACTAATAGCTAGGCAACGTTACATTACTCTCTCAAGTCACACAATAAATTATTAAGGATTTGTCAAATAGCTTTGGAAAGGTACATACCTGGCCGTTTCAGGCATCATCATACGCCAGTAAAACGTTAACCCGGCTGGGATTGCACCAATCACTAGTATCAGTCTCCAAGCCATATCAACCACCACCGGCGCCGGATGATCAGGATGACCGGAGGCGCGGTTGAATACGGCACAGATTACCATGCTGACAATGGCTCCCACCAGGATACCGAAGCCCTGCATGGAGAAAACCGCAGCAATGAAGGCACCCCGGGTCCTGCTATTGGCGAATTCCGACATGATTGTAGCGGACAACGGGTAATCTCCGCCGATCCCGATTCCGAGAGAGAACCTGAACAGCCCAAGGCTGAGTAGGACGCAACTCCGGCACCTACCGGAGGAGAATCCGCACCCCAGGGAGCTGAAAACCATGATCATCAGTGCCAAACCGTACACTGTCCGGCGACCTATGCAGTCTCCTAGGCGGCCGAACACAAGCTGACCGATGACGGTGCCGGAGAGAGTGATGGCCACCAGGAAGGAAGTAACAACGGCAGGAACTTTGTCGGAGAAGATGGAATTATTTTCAGAATTTTCATTGTTATAATAAACGTAGCCAATGAGTTGCATGATGGGAGTGATGCAGAACAAATCGTAAGCGTCGGTGAACAGCCCCATGCCGGCGATAATAATGGCTTTGAAATGGTAATACTGTACTGTTGCAACATCCAAGGTTGACAACACATTCCACGGCGGAGCCATTTCTCTCAATCTTCAAAACAGTTTAATTAGTAACTCTCTTAAACACAATTCTAAGCAAAGTAGATATATGGTTGACTAAGTAGTTATTCCGAATAAAAGAGAGCTGGAAGATTCCTAGATTAATATATAGCATAGACTTTGCCAGCGTTCACTACTAACTTGAATTATTAGCTTGAATGATGAATCATTCATCAAACTCAAACACATAAGTAAGATTTACACACACATAATATTATGGGACTAATTACGTTGAGATATATGCGTGTATGTGTTTGTTTGTACGTGTGTTGACCAAATTAAGAGTACTATGTATTGGACAGATCATGATAATTAACGAATGATTGATGTAAACAGGGCGGGGGAAATTGGAGGGGAGTTTCCTTAGTGTTTAGTAATATAATTAATGGTTGACAATTTGACTTGAAGAGCTATAGAAGTGTACATCTAATCCGTAAGATGACAATTAATTAATCAAAGATTCTGTGTGGATATTCGCATAACGATCTTTTCAAGGGGCTGTGCCCAGATGTCACTTGGTCAGGCTCCGGGAGGAGACCTGTTTTTTTATTTTTTATTTTTTTTATTTTTTAAATTTTATATATAGTTTTTTTTTTTATTATCATCAATTATTATATTATCATTTATTACAAGTGATGTCAGAGAAATCGGAAAGGGAAAGAAAGAAATTGGGACGTCTCCATTCAAAGGTTCTGCTAATCTGCACACAAAATATGACACACTTGCCTAGATAGAAATCGAATACCTTAAATGACCTGTCATAGATTACAACATTTTAAGCACTTATTGGTTCCTAAAGGCCTTATTAAACTAAGAAGAAGGATAATGATCAAGGAAGGGGAGAAATTCCAGAATATATAGGGAGAAGAGCAAAGAAATCGGGAGAGAGAACAAAATGATTTCATTCATGCAAAACATTTCAATGAGATAACGACACATTTTAAGAATTATATATATATATATATATATATTTGTAGAGGTAGATTGATGTGTCATTCGGTTATTTATATATTAGATTGAATACTACACATCCATTCATATCGTCAGCAGCAAACATCAAAACTAGGTCATCTCCACATATATATACATATATATTAATCTATATATGCAGCGCAATAAACACAAATTAAATATGCTATGATCAATCAATTTGCAATCTATAAATAATATAGTATATCAGTATCAGTTGTTACCTCGTGATAAAATTTATCAGCAATATTCAGAGTATCTATGAATGATATGCAGGAAGATGAAACTGATCATGAATAGCCTTATCGGGATCCTTTATAAAGGATTGATTAGCCAGAGAATTGACAGTTAGAACATTGAGATATTATGCTTGCATGTTTATGTGAAAGTTACATCTCATTTCACTGACTAGAGCTTTATTTATAGATATTTTAATGCTTCAAACCTATTACAAGTAGGAAACCTATCAATAGTAGGAGACCAACACAAATAGGAAACTATACTATAATAAGATATTTATTAATGTCTCTAGTGTTTTTAACTCATAATTAATCATTTTAACTCAATCAATTATTCTTATGTGTGCCCTAAACATGTTGACAATAAATATAAATTATAATTCTCAAACTCAATTAGCTTTAAGGCATAAAACCAACAAACTCCCACTTGGCAAAAGACAATATGGACTGGTTTAACCGGATGCTTGCCTGGTTTGTACCAAGGCTTATTTGTCATTCAGAATGGACTAAACATGATTTATTATAACATACCAAACCTTAATATATACATATGTCTCCCCTATTCGTAAAATACAAGCCAACAAAAAACATTCTTGTTTAACCTATCCATATAATATAATAGGTCGGCTAGCATGTAGTCCCCACCTAGTACTGGTAGTGAGTGAAGTAATTTTCGTACCAAGGATCTATAACAATTATACTTGAAAGAAGAAAATGGAATGGGCCATTGCCCAGTGAGATTACACCATTTTCACAAACATTTACTGAGTTGCAGAATTATCCATGGACATAATTCAATCAATCCTAACACATAGCATTCATGAATCTAGTGTAGTATTCATAGACATATAAACGAGGATGAAGGTAACCGTTAAATTAATAGATGAACAATAAACGAACTAACCAAATCACCTTGGTGTTTATTCATGCTTTAGTCATTCCCTTCAATCCATGTTCATTCATTTCGACAACCGCGCCCTTTCATTTATTCATTAGGGCTCCATTGGTTCGGCAATGATCTCAAGATCATGAATGCAACTAATTCAGACAACCAGATCCAGTACCGGCTTGTGGAACTAGCCTAGACCAAATAAAGGATCCAAACTCAACTATGCACAATTAAAAGTTCCAGTGTACTAAAAAAGCACATCTGAATTGTGATATCCCCTATTTTTCACATTAGGATTAGCCATTAGGTTTGTATTTCCTTATGCATAAATATTTTTTAAAACTCAATTATGTATAATTATAAAGTTGTATGATTTTCTTATTGATTCTGAAAGTTAATCATTGAATCATGATCTGTGTTTAACTCAAAGTTAAGATGTTAAATTAAGTGTAAATTATGTTTAAAGATATTTAGAAATATATATTAGTTTAATTTTGGGAATTATGAAATAAAAATTAGAAAATTAGAAAATAAGTGGAAATGAGAAAAATAGGCTAAAACCGACTTTTACCCGTATTGGATTGGTTAAAACCGACTGGACTGCCTTTAAAATGTGAATAAAATATCTCCTTGAAGAGCTGTTATAACCAAACTATGAGCTGTTATTGCCGCCATTTGCCAGGTTGACCAAAGTTAGAGCAGTTTTGGCATGACTTTGATCGATTAAAACCGATCGATACCTAGAGACAAATAAAAAAAAACTTCTCCAAGTTCCAAAGGTGGGCTACAACCCTAGGGTCTATAGACTACTCTTGAGATTGACTCAGGAAAGTCAAAACACCCTAAGTGATGTGGACCTGAGTACACGAAAGGAAAGTCTGATTGGCAAGACGCAGCTCTTAACCTCAAGAACCCTTACCTTGGATTCAGTAGACTACTAAATTAACCTAAACTAATTTACAACATGCAATTTGAACCAAGATCAAGAATAAAAGAGTCAAAACAAAAGCATGCAATTTAGGTAGAGCAATTACCTAAAAGCTATAATTTCTAAACCTATTGTAAATTCACAAAGATGCAAATTACATAAGCTCAATAAAGGAGAGGGGTTTAATATAGTATAAACTAATACTTTCTCATAATAAAATCAACTCAAGATGGGTATGTTGATTATTCATAAGAATAATCTTTCTAATATGGTTTCTCCCTATCTGGTTGACAGGTGTGCCTTACCTATCATGGACCATCCTCATTTTTATACTTTGTATTGGCTTAACAACATCAACAGGGTTCTCATCAATAAGCAGGTAAAGGTAAAATTTAGTATTGAGATATACCAAGATGAGGTGTTATGCAATGTCGTGCCCATATAGGCTGCCAATATGTAGCTTGGTAAACCTTGGATAGTGGATAAAAGGTGAAGTATTATGGTATCACTAGTACATACCATTTTATGCACAATTCTTTATCTTTTTTATCTTGAGCCATTTTCTCCATATCAAATTATGAAGGCTGTCATAAATATGCATGAGATAAAGGCAGCGTGGGAAAAAGAGAATGGTCAACCCGGGATAAGTACTTGTAATACGGCAAACTCTGATAAGTCTTTAGTATAGAAGATAGTCTTTGTACTGGGAGGAAGGAGGAAGTGGAGTCAAAAGATGTAAAAATTGATACTAGTGATCTGCCTACAGAACCTAGTAAACTACCTGTTGAAATTTGTTTAGCAAGAAGTGAAGACAATCCACAAGGAGCCAAAGAACAAGAAACTTCACTTGAAAAATCACAATAATGCATCCGATAAGCACTCAGATTCGAGGATGAATCTTTTCGAAGGGAGAGGGCATGATGAAGGAATTAATAGTTAATCTTTGAGGTCAAAGAATGTATAGAATTTGGGGACAAATCCTTTTGAAGAAAAAGGGACTAATGTGGACATCCGACGTAACTCTCAAGGAAAGACAGCAGTCAGCAAGTGGTTAGGAAGGTTCAAAATCAACATCTGGCTTCTCATAGATTAAACAGAAAGGACTTCGATTCTCATAGAAGGAAATGAGTCTTTAAGAAGGGATGGAAGAAAAACGACGATAAAGATCCATTTCTAAAGCTGAAACCTAGAAAGGGAAAATTAAGAACAGTTTACAAATGGGTTCCAGAGCTTAAAGAGCAAGATTATTGAAGATTTAGATAAATCTTGAAGATAAAAACATCTCTTGATTTTTATTAATTATTCTTAAGTTATTTTGTTCTAGAAGATTATAGAAGGTTTGAAAAGACTAGAAGATTTCAAATGAGAAGAAAAGAATACACAGGTAGGAACACTTAGTAGATCACAAAGGGATTCAGCTAGGGCTTACCCCACATGGCTGAATTTTGGAGTGTGTGTGTTTTAATTTTTCTTCCTTGTTTAGGATTAGGATTTATTCATTTTATTTTCATTAGTTGTTTGGTTTTTGTTTCTGGAAAGGAATATCTAAAGCCAAAAACCAATAGGATTAGTCTTAGAAGTTTCCTAAAAGGGATCCCTTCTTGATCTCCCTTTTAGAATAGGATTTATATTTGTTTCCTAATGGTGTTTAGTTATTAACTTTTTCCATAAGTTAAGCCAAGTGGAAGTCAAAATTAGTAACTCCAAAACCTAGTTCTATTAGATTTAGTTTGTAAGAAATCAATCTCTTGATTGATTTCCAATTTAATTGCTTTCCTAATAGTTTTAGGACTGTAATGTTTGTGCACGCCTCTCATATAAATATAAGTTATAACTAAAATTAATAATCAAAGAATTAATATACAAATTATTAAGCATTATCGAATCTATCTGTGTTCTCTTAACCTTCAGATTTTGGGTAATGTCCCGTGGGGAATTGTGATTGTTCATAGGTGGACTTTTAAAGATTTATTAGTGAATTATCCTTCTTTTATATTTAGTTAGGGGTAGCTTAGTTTAAGGAGGATTTCAAAAATATGAATTTAAGTTAGGTGTTCAACTTAGATTGTGAAGTGTTTTCAATTAAGTCATCAAATTTTTGTTCATTGGTGAATTCTAGAAAGTGATTAAATCAAGGACATCAAGCTAAATCTGCGACTTAGTTGATTTTGGGATTCCGCAATAGGATTCTATCTAGGATCCTTATCACCAAGACTCTCAGGAATGTTTCATTTGCCCAAAATCAAGAAGAAGTAAGGAAGAGAAAGTAGACAGAAAAGGGAAAGAAAGAAACGAGAGAAATAAGAAGAAAAATAGCAAATTAGGGGATTTGATGCTTCGATTTTAATTCTAATATGTGGAAACCTACTTTAGCAACACGGTGGTAAGCTTAAATTGCTTACAATAACGTTGGATTTTGGATTTATGATACATAAAGTTGAAATGTTGGAATTTTGAGTTTTCTTAAGGTTTTGATATGAACCTGTAATTCTAGATGTTGTAAATGTGTTATAGATTGATAAATATGTTGTAGGAACATTATAGGATTGATTTTGAATGAAAGTAACCAAAGATAGACATGTTTTGAAGTTGTTTTGATAGAAATCCAAAGCTGGAAATTTTTAAAAAACTAAATCTGGGCACAATCGGTTGATGTGAGTTTGTGAAACGCCCCATGTTGCGGAAGTCGACTGCCAAGGAAGGATCAAACTTGAAAGGTCACAGACTTCTCTTTGATATAAACTCGACAAACCCTATTTAGACTAGGTGAGACTAGCTCTTTTTCAATCCTTACTAGATAGAAGAATGAAGAGGTGAACCAACTAAGAATCTAGGCGGAGCAAGTAACCTAGATACCTTAAGTTCTGGTGCCTTGCCGAGTTATCAATAAATAATAAACACACAAGCTCAAAAATAATAAGTTGAGAACACAAAGTAAAGCATAAACCTCACAATTATACTATGACTTATGATTTTCAAGGTTTCGGTCACCCCCCTATTTATAGGAGTTGGAATCCGAAATCTTGGAGCAAAAGAAACAAGAAAAGGAAACAAATTAAATATGAAAACCAACGAGAGTTGGAATCAGATTACAAACCAAATTCGAAAGGAACTCAAATAGGGCATGTGCGAAATTCGGTTGTCTCCTTTAAAGAGGAAACCTGAAAATCACAAGGAAATAAAAAAGGAAAAGGAAAACTTGAATTTGGTATCTTGAAGAGAAAATCCACATTCAAGTTGGAAAGAAAATCTACTTGGAAAAGGAAACTATAATTAAATCAAGTTGTATCCAATTAAGGTACTTAACTTAATTATAATTATTATTGGAAAAGGAAAAGAAAAGGAAACCATGCAATTTCCAATTCCTCTCAGGATTATAAGTAGGGAACTTGCGAAATTCGAGAGAACCCTTAGGGCTTGTGCACGCGATCCTGAAGGAGAATGGGCCGCAATGGGCCTTGGCGTGGGCTTGCGAAAATCGCAGGCTTGCGCTGCAGGCTTATTCGCGGTTCTTCTTTTGACTTCTGCTGGGCCAACTTGAGAAGCTTGGATACTGTATGAATTAACCCAAAATAAGATGGAGCATGAATTGTGGATGAAAATAAGGTCCCTTAAAGTCGAAGGACTTTTGGGGACTTTTCGCGGATCGGGCCTTTGTTGTCCCTTGGGCTTTGCAGGATGGCGGAACTCGGGCTAAGAGGCATTGCACTTGGTTGCCCTGACCCTACTATGGTAGTAGTAGTTTGGACCGTTTATAACCGATCCAAATGAGGGTATAACTGATTTTCTTGGCTTAAGAAAATTGGCTATTACCGGCCCAGGATAGGTTATATATGGTTTTTGAAAAATAGAACGAAGCCTGATCAATTATTACCAATCTGAGATCGGGAAAAACATATTTTCTTGGCGAAGACTCAAAAAAATTGGCTATTGTTCTATGTTTGCAATTAAAATCGGTCTCGGACCTGAAGAACTTTTTTGATCAGTTATTACCTATCCAACTATGGGAAAAACTGATCTGAAAGTTGAAACAAGGGTTTCATTGGTTTGGCCACTGTTTTCGTGGGTAAAATTGATCCAACCCCAAAGATATGAATTTTTACAACCCTAATTACAACTTCTTTTTTAATTTTAAAACTGATGTAAGCAATTCGATGAAGAGTCTTCACAGATGCGGAAAGTTCCCAAGGAAAGTCGATAGTGCTGATCATAACTTATTCTCTTAATTAATTGTTGAAAATCACTAATTTAATTTTAAACTAACAGGATTTTAAGAGTTTGAACACAGAAATTAGGTGGAGCAAGTAACCTAGCTTCTTCTAAGTTTGAAACTAGTATAATTAATCAAGCATTGAAAATACACAAGTTCACATACAAAGAAATGAGAATTTTAAAGCAAAGGTAAAATCTCACAATATTATTATCAAAATATGAATTCTCCTATTATTCTAAATTTGGATTCTCCTATTTAAAGGAGAAGTAGAATTCTGAAAAATAGAAAAGAAACAAGAAAAGGAAAAAATTAAAAGTGAAAACCAACAAGAGTTGGAAACCTTACAATTACAAAAATTCAAAAGAAGGATAAATTTGGTACTCCTAATTTGGGTTAGGATAATGTTTGCTGCTCGAAAATTGACTACGTAAAAAGGAGAAAAATGAAGTGTAAATTCGGGTATCTCCAAAAGAGAGAAATCCGAAAATACAAAAGAAATAAAAGAGGAAATAAGAAAAAGGAAAACTACTAGAATAAGTTAAGATGTAAATAGTTTATGGAATGTAACTTATTCTAAATTAAATAAGAAAGAAACATGCACAAAACCTACAACTTCCTAAAAGTGGAGACAAATTGCCTATGAAGCAACCTTGATGTGCAAGCTACTTGGATCTGCGGCTAGGGTTCCCTTTTTGTTAGGGCTTCTCCTTGTGTGGGCCAAATTTGTGAAGCTTGAGTGCTTAATGGATTTGGCCCAAATGTTGATGAATGCATGATTTATGAAATAAGTGTTTTTTGCAAAGTATGTGCACTTCACGAAATAGGCCTCCATTCTTGCCGAAGAACTGTAGGTTGCTTCTTTTCTTTGATGGAGAAGATCAGAACCATTTTATCCTTCTTAAATCTCTGATCAAGGACGTTGCCTTATTCAATTTTCTGGGCTTGGGCTAGGCTAGAAATAATGAGGTTTTGGAGGGCCTCGTTTGCTACTTTCTGACGCTTCCTAGTAATTGGCCCAATGATGTTAGCTAGAGGATCCCGCTGATACGGGATCGGGTCCTTCATGATGGCTGGGCCTCAATGTAGGACTCTTGGACTTTTGGTTGCAGCCTCTGGTTGGCTCTTTTGACTTGTCTCTGCATCCTTGGTCTGGATGTCCTAATAAAAAACCCTTTTACACTACCACAAAATGCCCCTTAGGAGGCGGGTCCTAAGGGGCATTGGAGGCAGGTGCTGCATGGCAGCACGCGCCCGCACCCGCCTCCCCTGTTGGGGGTTATTTTGCACCCGCCTCCAATAACAATTATTGGAGGCGGGTGCATCTCCAATAACCATTAAACATAATGGTTATTGGAGGAGGGTGCATGTTGCACCCGCCTCCATTAAGTGTTATTGGATTGCACCCGCCTCCAATAACCCATCGTAAAAAAAATTTAATTTCTTTTTTTTTCACTTTATGGCTTTAGTAAGAATCGAACTCGTGCCTGGAGTTTCACTTGACTCTTGCACATTAAATTTACCACTACGCTACATATACTTATGTATTTAATATTAAAATCAAAATTATATATTTATTCTAAAACTTGTGATTTTTATTATCTACTAATTTTTCGCTTCGCTAGAATTTCAATAAATTTTCAAAATTATTTTCAACAGTCCAAAATAAAGACAATTTTTGATTTAGTATTAAAAATTAGAAAAATTGTTTTCGTGTTTTGAAGTTGGAGGCGGGTTTTGGGTTCACCCGTCTCCAATTAGGGAGACAATTGGAGGCGGGTGAAGGTATCACCCGCCTCCAATTAGGGAGGTAATTGGAGGCGGGTGACCCCTTCACCCGCCTCCAAATTCTATTTAGCCACTTTTGGAGGCGGGTATTTGTACACCCGCCTCCAAAGGGGCGCCTCCTTTGAGCATTTCTGTAGTAGTGTTAGTTAATACTTGATTATGATTCGTTGAACAGTTAGGAATAAACAGGTTGAACACTAGAACTATTAAAAACTTAGAATTCCAAAATGTGCCTAAATTGAGGATGAAGTCTAAAACATTGACACTTATGTACTGCAGAACATTGGAGAACTAGTAAGCAAGCATCTCAAGACCGAGGGGAGTTTATCACTGAAAATAGATACCATTTTACTGTAGTTAAGAATTGAATTTGCATTGAATTGATTATAATGACATGTTTGATACGCTTTTGAAAAATGTTTGAATGCTTTTTGATTTGAAATGATCGGCTGTGTTTATGTACCGGCTGGAATGCATATATACTTGCTATGATTCAGATGTGCTTTCTTTGTACACTAGAACTGTTAAATGTGCATAGTAGAGTTTATATCCATTATTTAGTCAAGGGTGATTCCACGAGCCAGTATGGACCTGGTCGTCTGAATCGATCAGGCGCGTTCATGATCTTGTAATCATCGCTGAATCAAGGAGGCTCTTAATGACTAATGAATAAAAGGGTGTGGTTGACGAAATGAATGAATGACTAAATGAATGAATTATTGAATGACCAAAAGAGTTACTTAATGAATGACTGAATGAACATCGAGGTGAGTTAGCGAGTTCGTTCATTGTTCATATAGAAATTTGATGACTGCCCTTCATCCTCATTATATGTCACTAAATACTGCATGAGTCATGAATGCAGTTAGACCTATGGTCTCAATTTCACAGTATTTTGAAGATTTAAATGACAAACAAATAATTAAACTAATGAAAATAAGTTTTAGAAAAAATGACTAGGCAACATCCGACGAGTTGCACGACTCGCATAGATTCTCGGATGATTAAGAACAGGCCCAGAAAATGAAGGTAATCTTCAAAACTAAAGAACAACTCATACAATGTCCTACACGAGTTGTACAGAAACTCGCACAACCTTTAGCCGAAGAATTACATGCAAGTCAGAAAAAACAATATGCTTTTCTCCAAGAATCATGCAAACATTGACTCCTGTACAAAAAGCTATATGAGTTGCACAGGTCTTCAGATGGCAAGTAGATAAGAACAGTAAATGCAAGCATGTGAACAAGTTAGTTGACCGTTGAAAAAATTTGAATATCACAAATTAATGTGACATGTACAAGTAGACATACGAGTCGCACAAATTCTCGTATGAAGGAAGTGAGAAAAGCATTAAATGCAGTCAGGAGCAGTTGGAAAAGAAAAACTCAAACAATTGAGTCACATGTGACGAAGCGTACGAGTTGTAAACTTTTTCGTATTGACTCCAGCAATCTCAAAAGTAAAAGATCCAGTGAAAAGAATTGTTAACCATTCTATAAATACTTCAAGTACTTCACTTGAAAACCAAGAATCCCAAAGTGAGCTCAGCTATCAACTATATCATTTTAACTCATTTCAAGAGAAAAATTCAAGCACTGTATTCATGTAATAGTTTTGTTAAAGTCCAATTGCATTTCATTGTTCTTCATATTTTAAGCTCACACTTGTTTTGAGAAAAACTACATTCTATAGTTTGTATAAGTCCTAACAAATGAGTGGTTAAGGCATATTGTAATGAAAACCCTAGAGATAGGTGGAGTCTTGAGTAAGTCCTATATCCCTGAAAGGAATTAGGCTAAAGATTCAATTCCAAAGATAGGTTGATGTCTTCAATAAGGCCTAAAGATCCTTAACGAAGGATGGGTGAAATACCAATTATCAATAGTAGCCTAAGATGAACCTAAGAGGGGGAAGGGGTAAATTAGGTTCTTGACACTTTAAAAATATTTCTTCTACAAAGAAGAACTTTGAAAAACCATTTTCAAAGACAAGTTTTAAAACACTTTAAAACTAGACTTCTACATGAAGTGTGTGATTGATAATTTGCAAAATATGAAAGCAAATAAACAAATAAAGCAAGAACACGCCAAATTTATAGTGGTTCGGATTATCCTTGAATCCTACTCCACTCCCAATGTTCTACAACTTGAGATTTCTAATCCACTAGGAAATACTTAAAAGGAGTGTTTCAATCCCTTACACTTGCTTAACTCTTTCTTAAGAGATTAAGACTTTCTCTTGCCTAAGGCTAGCAATGGATCTTTTGCCCTATCCTTTTTCAAGGACTTTAGGTCTTACTCAGACTCCCTTGCCTAGTAATTAGGACTTTTGCTTAATCAATCTCTTGATTAAGACTTTGACAAATGCCCAACTTAGCTCTAAACTAGGACCTTTACCCTTTGCCTAATCCAAACTCTTAGATAGGACTTTAACCCTAATTTCCCAACTTACCTCAAGCTTGGACTTGTATAATTGCACAAACTCAACCTTGAGTTGGGGTCTCTCCCTCTCTTCTTGCTCCCCCTTTCTTCTTGCCTAACTCTTAAACAAGAGCTTAGGACTACAACACTTACTAAAGTGTTTAGGACTTCCCTCAAAGTGTGTACAGTGGTGAGAATCTCCATAAATGGAGTTTATAACAATTTATGACAAATGGGCATGAAAGCCTCTTTCTAATTCTAACTCAACTAGCTAATATGACATGTAAATGTATGAAATATGACTCTTGAATATTTCTGAAGTGTAGGAGATATTGGGGGATGATTAGTATTTAATTCCAGTGATTGTGGCTTTTATAGAAGTGAAGGATTCACTTCAAACGGTCAAATAATGACTCTATTTTTCTGCCCGTTAGAAGCTTCGAAGTCGAAGGCTGGGTTAAAAGCTTTACAATTTTGCTGTTCTTTTTGGCTAGTAGCCTAAAAGGCTATTTAGAGCATGTCTAGGTTTGAGTTAGAAGCTTCACAAGTTTTCTCTTCTTTTTGGCCAGTAGCCTAAAAGGCTGTCTAGAGCCTGTCTAGGCTTGGGTTAGAAGCTTCACAAGTTCTCTCTTCTCGGTTCGAGTTCGGGCTTTGACATCGAGAGTCGATTTCCACACTTTGTAGTTTTTGAAATCTTTTCTCCAATGGCTACGAGTTTTGGTGTTGAGTGCAATTAATGCATTTTGCGCATTCTTTATTTTCTTTAGCTTCGAGCTCGAGACCTTATCGACGGTTGACTTCATTTCTTCAATTGATTTCAACCCAAGAGTTTGACCACTACCGTCTGCCTGTCAATGTAAGCGAGGCCGGACATTTCTGGGTAGCTTCAAACTCGAGAGGCTGTCGATGCTAAAGCTCGAAGGTTTATGGGTTTCTTCTTTCTCTAACTGTTTCTTGAACTTTGCTTTGCTGCACTTTTTCAACTTTTCTACAAATAACTTCAAGTGTAAAGCATTAACCAAAATAATATATTTATCAACTTGTCATCAAAACTAAGATTAAGACCATAGGTTTAACAATAGGGCAAAAGATCTATTCCTAGGAATTTAGGAAGAATTTCTAGTTTGAGTTAAGTTAGTAAATCCTGGTAAAAGGTCTTGAGATTAAGAGGATTGATCTTAAGCTAGTGTAAACACACCTTTAAGTGTTTTCTTGTAGTGGATTAGGAAATCTCAAGCGGTAGAACTTGAGGAGTGGATTAGGATTTAAGGGTAATCCGAACCACTATAATTCCTTGTGGCTTGTCTTCCTTCTTATGTTTACTAACTGATTTAACAAATCACTTCAGACACTACACTTGATTTAATTAGGTCATTTGAAGAACAAGTTTTCAAATATTTTAAAAATAATTTTAATTGGTCTAGAACCTAATTCACCCCCTCTCCCTCTTAGTTGCTAATTTGGATTTGATTTGGTATCAAAGCCTAGGCTCTGATTTGAGGTTTTAAAACCTTAGATTTAAGATGTTTAGAAACTTTGATTCATTGTTCATCCTTGTCATTACTTGCATTTGTTTATATTTCATCTTCTACCTTACTCAAAAATGTCAAAAGGTAAGATTGCCAAGAGAGATGTGAGAAAGGAAGAAACTTGGAATGATTCTCCAAACAAGGAAGAAGTAAAGTTCTTGGAAAATACATGCTGGGATAAGAAGACAATGAGGTAAGTACTCATTCCCCTTCTCATTCTTGTTGTAGTGATAGTAATGATGAAAATGATTTTAATGGAAATGAAATGGATGAAATCTACATGCTAACTTAGTCTATTCCACAAAAGTGAATGTGAAGTTAGAAAAGAAATTTAACTCTTTTCAAACTGATGCTGAATCTTTGAAAGAAGAAAATTTCATTTTAAATAGTGAAAATGATGAGTTAAGAAGCAAAGTGACTGAATTAAGCACTTTGCTAAATGAGAAAGATGGTTCCTCTTGTATAGAACAAAATGTTTTCCTTAAGTGTGAAAATGAAAAACTTAGGAGAAAGGTCAAGGAATTTACCTCTTTAGATGAAGAGAGGAACTGTGAAATTGAAAAGTTTAAAATAATCGACTTCGAGAGTGTTAATGAGAAAGTAAAACTATATGAAACCTTAAGTTATTTGAATTAATGCAAAATGAGTATAATGAAATGAAGAAGAAAATTAGTGGCTTGAGCATTGATTTGGAAAAGCTTACTTTGGGTAAAACCAATTTGGAGAAGTTTTTAGAAATATGGTTTAGGATTTGATTATGCAAATGTGAATGACAAACCATCTTCATTTCTTTCTATCTTTGTTGATGTGTATAAGGAAGAAAATAATAAAATTTTCAATCGTGCATGTAAATATGATTCATTTAAAAGAACAAATGAATTTAGAAAGGAAAATTGCTTTTCTAAAAGTGAAATTTTTGATGAAAATTTTTATAGACCAAAGAGAATGGCAAATGTGTTAAAAAATGATGATTTTGAAAAGCATACGGAAAATCAATTTGATTTTCCTCATGTCTGTAGATTTGATCAAAATATAAATTAGAAAAGAAAAGGTACTCAAATGTACCATTTTCAAATGGCAAGGGAAAAAAAGAAAATCAATTTGTATTTCCCACTAAATGCCATTACTATAGTGTGTATGGTCACAAGTCTTCAAAATGTTTGGTCAAAGTTGAAGTTGAATGTGGAAACAAGACTTGGCAAATTAGAAGAGCAACTAACCCTCAAGGACCAAAGAGAAATCGGGTACCAAAAGCTTAGGTTTGAATTTTGTAGGGTGGTTGATGCCTTGAAGAAAGAAGAAATATCAAAACATGGAAAGTGAAAGTTATACGGAAAGAAATTACAAAGTTCTTGAAAAAGGCATCAAGAAGGGTAAAATAGTGAAATTGCTCATTTGAGGTGACAAGTATCTCTCCTAGCTAGTTAATTTGGGAAAATTTTTGTGAAGGACAGTGGAAACTTCAAATTATTATATGGGGTGTAATTTTTACATAATATTTGACAAGGGTAGTAAATTATTAGCTAAAAATTAACAAATATGAAAAACAACAGCTCAAACCAATCAAGAGGGGAGGGGTGAATTGGATTGGACCTTTTTAAAAGCTTTTCTTTGCAAGGATAAAGTTGTTTTAAGACTTAAATAAGAAATGAAATCTGTTTGAAACTTTAAGCAAGAATAAGAAAATAACTCAAATTTTAATGTGGGCTTATCTTCCTCAAGATAAGCCTAAATCCATCTTCCAAAACAACTCGTTTGGTTTCCACTAAAACTCTAGATTCTTAAAGGTGAATCCAAATTATCTTTACAAACAAAATCCTAAGGAATCACACTCTAGCTTCCTCAAACTACATGTGATTCTTTAAGACCTAAACAATGTCTTGAGTTTTTTCAATTTCCCTGAAAAGATCAAGACTTGACCAGTTTTACAAAACAAAAAGATTGCTAGTAAACTAGCTAACTATTACAATAAAAGATAACTTGAAAGATTAGTTCACTTTTGCTTTTGACAATCAGAAGTTGAGATGAAAAGAGGTAATTTGAAAGTCTTCCAAAGCTTGTATTTATAGCTGGGAGTAGTTTTTGAATTTGCTCTGTTTTTCCAGCTGAGAAATGAGACAAATCAATCGCTGTCTCTGTTTCAGCTTTTCTGGTTTGAGCCCGTGTTCGATGTCAAGACTCAACTTCGAAGCCTTCACAAATTTCAAATTCTTGGCTTCAACGGCTACTTGAGTTGGTGTGACTTGTAATTAATTCGTTTTAGCGCTTTCCTTGTTTCCACTTGGTTCGACATCGAGAGCCTGTCGAACTCGATACTTTGGTTTCTTTCAACCCGAGAGCTTGATTGCTGTTGGCTGCCTGTTGACTTTGTCGAGGTTGACATTTTCTGGGCGAGCTTTGATGTCGAAGGCCTATCGACTTCTGGTGACGACTCTTCAATAAAAAATACCAGAGAGCTCAAAGGGTGTCGAGTGCCTGCCATGACGCCGACTTTGAAGTAAGCTCGATGTCGAGACCCTATCGATGCTGGGTTTCGATGATTTCTAGGTTTTGTTTGCGATGGCGACCGCCTGTCGATACTTGAACTCGAAGCTTTTCTGGGTTGATCTTCGAACTCAAGAGCCTGTCGAGAGTCGACTTTGAACCTGTTAAAACCTGCACTTTCATATCAAGCAACCTTGTTAAATACCCTTCAAATATTTGTTTGATCATCATTCAAAACGTTTAGGAATTGAAACCGTAGGTTTAACAAAATAAAAATATATTTACATAGACATAAATACCCCCAATTAAAAAAAAAAAAGAAACCTTCATGCATCATTTTTCTTTGTTTGAATATGGCGGAAGCAATTATCAAAAATAGATTCAGAATTCCACATTCAATCTTCGTGTGATCTTCTTTGTGGTCCAGAAGAGGAATTCCGAAATAACTTTTCTGATATGATATCACCGTCCACTACACTCTGAATAAGGAACTTCTCCTTAATCATTTTTCTATTCCTCAGCAAAAGCTGAAGTTCCACATAACATGTAGATTGAGGCAATACTATCCCAATAATTCGGTGGAACGTGAAACTTGTTAATTTTATGTAGATGGGTATTCTTTAACTTAAAAATTTAAAAGAAACATGGTTATCAACAAATTTCGCTGCACTGCTACTCTTTTTTTAAATTTATCCCAGGCCATTTTCAATTCCCGTAATCTCCTGAGAGAGAAGAAGTTTTGAGTCTGAGACGAACAATGATCCGGACAGAAAATTTTTTTGATTGAAATTAAAGTAATCATTTCTTATTATCTATGATCAAATAAAAACTTTCAAGTTCCAATCCTCTCTTATGTTCATGAAATTGCATCGCAGTTAGACTTGTATATATCTTCGTAGAATGTGGGTGGTCCAAAAGCTTATGTCTTGGTTTTTATATTTAATTCAGGCTACTTACATGCTCAAGAGATGGACAGATTGGATTGAATCAAGATGCATTGATGCTTTTCTTTCTTGTAATATTGCAGACTAGGTGCTAGAAATTGTGAGCTTTGTGTGAATCACTATCCAAAGAGTGCCTACATGGGAATTTTCGTATACTTGTGCTAAATTGATAAGGGAATGATTGGGTTGCTTGGAAGGAATGGTTTGCATATACTTTGATAAAAACTAACTCTATGATGTGAGTAAAGCTTGGAACAAGAGTTGGGGCAGAATTATAGAGTTTTTTTTGTTTTAATTTTTAGAGTCTTTTTGTCTTATTCTAGTAGAGTCTTTTGTTATGTTTTTATCAAGATTTCTGTGTGGATCATGTGCAGAAAGTTTTTTGTTTGAGTCTATTTTTAAAGTTGTTAAAATTTCTATTTTTTTGATTCAGTCCCTTGTCCTATTTTGTGTGCTGAGTATAAGCAGTCAGTCTGGTGTTTTGCCAAGTGACTGGGTTCCTAATTTTTGAAAAGTAATCCTTTGTGAGAATGAAGTCTTTTGCGGATCTGTGGTAAGTATGATTTTTTCATGCCATGCTTGAGGGTAAGCATGATTCAAGTGTGGGGATATTTGATCCTCCGATATTGTACCTAATAATTTAGAGATTAATTGGCAATTCTCACGAGCTTTTTGCCTAAGGTTTGTATTAATTGTGCAAATTTAAGAGAGCAGCCCAATTGTAGAAGAGAAGTTCTAAAAGATGGAATTTAGGAGCACAAAGAGAAGTTCTTAAGTGTTCGTGACAAACTAAAGGTCTCTTAAGGGACACAAAGGTGACGACTCGTCAAAATAGTTACTAAAGCATTAATAGATAAAAAGAGATTAAGAATATCCATCCTTGTGGATCGATCTTGACTACCATTGTATTAGATTTATTCAATCCTTTGATTACAGGTTAAAAGCAGTATAATTACTCTGTTTGCATAGGTACACGACAGCACTATCAAAAGACTTAATAGTTATGGTTTGTAATACTTCCATACATATATAATTAAAATAAGTTTGCTCATACCCCCTACTTGATTTATGTTCTTATTGCTTTAAATTATTTCAAAAATATTTTACTTTTATTTAGAAACAAATTTTCTTTTAAATTTAAAATTAATCTTCGTTACTTTATTTTCTTTACTTATAATTTGTCTTTACTTACCTTACCTCTGGGTAGATATTTAGAATACATAGTTTTAATTTTCTTAAAAAATTTAGCCGTAGAACTAAGAGTTATAGCAAAAAGACTTTCTATCCCGTAGAAATTGGAATGAGAGACTTTTCATTACTTAGGAATTGGAAATTGTACACTTAGCCGCAAACCCTACGATTTTAGAAAAATCAACTCTAGTATTCTAAACCATTTTTCTTTCCATTGTTTATAAACTTTTGATAAGCGACTTTGCCGTGTCGTACCAAATACAGTAAAAATCACTGTTTTTATACCTGCAATTTACTAACTATAAAATTATAGAAAGCAAAGGATCGATCCACAGAGACGGAGAAATCACTTCTAATTCCATATTAACACAATAAAACACACACTTTTGACGAGTCATCACCTTTGGTGCCTCTCAAGAGACCTTAGAGTTGGTTCAATTTATAACTACTAGAGAAAAATAACAATAAACAAATAAACAATTGATAAAAACATTCCATTATTATGCAATTAATTCTCCTCGCATGCATGCAATCATAAACACCTTGTGGTCTAATTTAATCTACACCGGTTAGAGGTACCGTGGGGTCCCTTAGACATACCGAATCCCTTATGTAGTTTGGTGATCCTCCGTGGGGTCCCTCGCAAAGATCACTGCCCGAAAGAGCTTTTAAGAATTAAGGAACCTAACACTGTTTATTCTTTATTAGTCGTAACCGTTAAAGGTAAACACTAATCTATTCTAAACTACCTAGCCGGCAACTTTGTCATTTGATAACAGTTAGCAATGCAGTACTAAGGTGATCAAACTTAATACATAATCAGCAATGAAATGGATTCACAAGATAGAATAGAACATAGCCAATTAGATGCAATGTTAATTCGGTTTCATGCATGCATGGATTCGAATATCTTACATAATACCAGAATTAAGAATTTAGCTACTCATGCTTTCGATAGTAAAACACATAATCATAGAATATGACATAGCAAGAATGAAAGAGAGATAAAAGAAATTACTGAATTAATGCTGAAACAATGCGGAAGTCACCTGTCCGTTTCACCAAATGGTTGACGGCCTGGAGTACAGATCCAGAAAAATCCGAACAGAACGAAAACTAAGCACTAAAAATGTGTCGTGACTAGTAAAACTTTATCAAAGACTGTATAAAAAAACTCCCCCTTCCTCCTACAAAAATATCCCTATTTATAGAGATGGGTATCTCTTAGCAAAAAGGAAAATAAATCAAATCTCTATCCCTTAAGGGAAATAAATCAAAATCTCAAAAAGGTAGCAGATCACTCCAGAAAAGGAAGTAATCAATCCTTATCGCTTCTCGAGACTCCCTCTTATCTCCAATTGCTCCAAGAAAACAGCAACCAAACTTCTTCCTTATCTCGTTCAAATTTGAATTCACACTGTGAGATGAGTTCTACTTCTCCAGTGATTGCTGGACAGAACATTCCTGCTGGATCCTCTTTCTAGACGGTTCTGGATTAAACCGCAACTCTGTGGTTGCTTTCTGTTGGATCCCAACTTATCGCCGAGCTCGCGTGACATCGGCCTCCACCTTCTGCTCCTACTTTTGGGATCCCCGGCATACTGTGAAGGGATGCTTCATATCCATGCCCTTTGTCACGCACTTAGGTCACTGTAGCCCAGGTCGTCCAAAAATGGGGTCGGCTTATCTTCGCCCCGTCCTTGGATGATGGGGTCAACCTTAGTTCACATCTTCCTTGATCTAATATCCACTTCAGGTCGTCCTGGATGAGGTGGGCCCATGTCCTTTAGCTCCATATTGCCTTCTTTCCTCTTTTCATTAACAACTTCTTAACCTGCACATAACCATGCAATACCTGGGCAAAAGCTCGTCAAATATGTGGGATAAGACTCTAAAATTAGGCATCTAAAAGGTGCCGATCAACTTTGTAATAAGATTCATAAAACTTTAAAGAAAACTTTAGAATCTTAAGCTAGGTATTTAAATCATTACTTATTTCCTAAAACTTTAAAACCAAACTTTTAGAACTTAAAAAAAAAAAACTTTTCTTTGAAAAGTTTAACCTCTTTCATTAGTCCTTTGAAAGACAAACACAAACCATAAAGCAATTTTCTTCTAAAAAAACAAGGTATCATAAATTTCCTTCTAAAACCTTCACATCAAATTTTGGAAAAATTTCGACAGAATTATCTCTGTATTCTAAGGAAACCACCTGAGATAATTGTATGTTTGGATAGGAAAATTTATAGTGCACTATTGGATAGCGAAAAGGTTTTACTATAGGAAACATGTTGAAATCCTTTGAATCAATAGCTGTATCATGAAGTAGTTAAATATAGAATTGATATTAGGAGATTTGAATAAAAGCTTTTTGGTGATGTAATGCTTTTATACATATATTTTTTCCCCCATTCTAATATATATACAATAAACTACTTAACTTAAATTAAAAATAGATAGGTACAAATACACTAAAGATTAAACTATCGGAAAATAATAAAGATAAATTAGTTAACCTTCTATTATCCTGTTACAGGAACATGTAATGGATAACCTAGGAGAGAACCCTAACATCTTCCAAGGACATGCCAAACATGAAAATATAGAACATAAACAAGTAGAGCAAGGGCAGACTGAATAGAACCAGGGAGACCCCGGATTACAGCACTTGGCAGGACAAGTGATTGCAATACTGCACCAGGTCACCCATGTGCTAACCCGGCTGGAAGAACATATGCAGGAATCTCACCAAAGGGATGACTATGTGGATATTGCTCCTATGAGATTCAAGAAGTTCTGGCCTCTTAAGGTTAATGGAAAAATGAGGAAAAAGGCAAAAGAGGGGGCTCAAGAGAGTTAGCAACACCAACAAGATAACATCAACTGGAGACCTGAACCAATAATAAATACAACTTTGTGTCAGGACCAAGCTCTAGGATAGTGGAACAAGCTCGCAACTATTATCCGAGCGCACCTCCTGGTAGATGCAAGTTTTGTAATAGAACCGGACATGAGGAAAAGGAATGTTGGCGTAAGGCCAACAAATGATTAAGATGTGGTAGTTCTGATCATAGGGTACAACAATGCCCAATAGAAGCAGGGCCAACCCGAAATCCTAACCCACAAAGTACGGCTTTCCATATATGTACTTTCTGTGGTCGAAACAGACACCAAGAAAAGACTTTTTGGCACAAGGGCAACAAATGTTTTAGGTGTGGTAGTTCCTAGCATCGGGTACCACAATGGCCCAAGACACCGACTGTGTAAATGATGGACCCTCTCATAAGGACCGGCCCAGAGAAATATAGGCAGTGGTGGAAATAGACTTTCAGTTTGTGTTAGAGCCTTCTATAATTACTGATGTAACTAGAATTCTTTGCTATGTTAGTCAAACTTGTCAAACTTCTAGCTTATCTTTATATCGTGATTAAATTATTAAGTTTTAATATTATTGATAATTAATTTGAGCCATAGGACTGAAGGTTTACCTTATGTAGTAGAAATTATTATTCTTACTAGTGATAATGACATTATTACTGGTAAAATTATGGGGAATGTAAATTTAAGAATTGAAGGAAAATACTTACCATTAGGCTTGATTCAAACAACTTTAAGGGAATAAGAAGTTGTTCTTAATATGGATTCGTTATCCAAACATAAGGCTTAGTTAAATTATTAAAATAAGTTCAAACTACATTAAGTAAGAGAACTCGAGTTTGAAGTAAATACGACCTTAAGAGGAAAGTATCAGCCTTATTTTTTGGTTAAAGCTAGAAAACTTTCTCAGAAAAAGAAGACATAAGATATTCACCTGATGGAGCAAACTAAAGTTATAACCATTCTAGTAATAAAAGATAGTTCTTAAAGTCTTCCTAAGGAATTGATTACCCAATCAAGAGGTTGAGTTTATTATTGACATAGTATTAGGAGCAATCCCTATATGTAAGACTTCTTATTGAATTACTCTGGTTGTATTTATGAATTTAGTACACTGTGTTTTTCAACCCTACCAAGACCAATCATGTAGAAAATTTAAAGATGCCTTTTTGTTATCTAAGATTGATTAAAGACATAGAAATACTTTGGAATAGTATTTTAGACCTTGACGAAACTCAAGTATATACTAAATCGTGTAAATATGAATTTAGGTTAGACAAATCCTTTTCTTAGAACATATTACCCATAAATCGCCATGGAATCGTCCAAAGTAGAAATGATGATTATCGGCTAGTATCAAGTCTCTTAATTAAAATTCTATTGTAAGCTTTGGAAAACTAATCTCCTTGCCCAAGAGGCTAATTTTAGGTTCATAGTCGATAGAAGGCCCAACTAAACATACTTGAAATCAATAAAACAATATCATGTAGTTAATTTTCAAAAATAACTTTTTTGTAGAAATGCATATTAATCTAGGTGAGTTTTAACCAAAAAAAAATTTAGTCTAGGAGCTTATTCTTTGTATTTATATGTAATTTTGAATATCCCTATCTAGTCGTAATTGAGGTTAAGGATTAAGATCAACCTAAAACTCACCCTTGGTTTATACTTAGTCTAAGATGTAACTAATGGAGAATTTTGAGGACAAAATTTCCTCAGGGGGAAATGATGTGAGACCCTGTAAAATTTTAGTATTTAAAAATTCACCTCAAAAATATATCCAGGTATTTAAAAATATTTTATGAACATTATTAAAATATAGGAATCTATTTCAAAATAATTTTAGTCTAAAACTATTTTCTTCAGTAAATTTTATAAAATATTTTTATTTTAAAAGAATTTCCTTTTTTCGATTTTAAATTTTTATCTATGTTAATTAATTTGATAAATTTGATTCTTGATTTTATAATCTATTGTTTGTTTAGGAATGTGATGATTTAAGAATTTATGGAATTTTTGGAAATAGGAATTAGAAAATAAATGAAAAATAATTTTAAAAATAGGTGAATCGGTTTTACCCAATCCCGAATCGGGTAAAACCGATTGCACCACTATGAATAGTGGTAATAGAAGTTTCTAACTACCTAAGAGCGGTTTTACCCAATTAGAAAATGGGTAAAACTGATTGGAAAGGTTAAAATTTGAGGGAATCGATTTTAACCAATTACCAATCGGGTAAAATCAACTAGAGAGGATAAAATTTGAGGACAATTGGTTTTAACAGATTACCTCTTTGGTAAAATCGATTGGAGTGGCTAGAATTTGGAGGAGATCAGCTTTGACCAATTACCAATAGCGTAAAACCGATTAATGAATGTTAGACCCGGTTGGTCTTAATCCTAATTTTGATTGATGAGTTAACAAATATGAGAATTAATTTAACGGTTTTATTTCTAAGTGAGAAAATGTAGAGAAATGTTTACGGAAGAACCGACGCAAAAAAAGGGCAATGAAAAATGAGCTAAAACGAAGAAACGGCAAGCAAATGAAGAAAGAAGAAAAATACGACCGAACGCGTCCCTAGGTGGGACCTGCTGTATTTCCATGTCAACAAATGAAAAGAAGAGTTCACGGGTGAACTAACACAAAAAACGGCAAAGAAAACGGAGCTAAAACGAAGAAACGGGAAGCAAATGAAAAAGATGTCAAATTGGGCCGACAACTGGCTGACAGCCACCTGCGCGCATGCGACGGTTTTTCAGCGACAATAGAAACTGTCGCTAGGCATGCTCCAGACTGACAGCCACCTGCGCGCATGCGACGCTTTTTCAGCGACAATCTCGACTGTCGCTGGGTCCTGTTCACAGCAGAATTTCAAATTGAAAAACTAGCCGTTGGAAGCTATTTCTTCATTCCTATAAATACCCCCAAGCTGCAAAATGAAGAAAAATCATCCCCTACAAGTCTCCTATACTCAAACATCTTTCAAGAGCTTTATTTCATACATTTAATTGTCAAATTAGCTTGTGAGTTAGGATTAGAAAGAGGCCTTTGTGCCCATTTGTCATAGGTTGTTGTAAACTCCATTGTGGAGTATTTTGTCATTGTAAACACATCTAGAAAAGTCCTAACTCAAGAGTTTGAGTGTAGGCAATTTGTATTTAGGAAAAGTCCAACTCTTGAGTAAAGAGTTAGGCAAGAAGAAAGGGGGAGATTGAAGAGAAGGAGAAAGAATTGTAAAAGTCCTAGTTTAGAGTTAAATTAGGCAAAGGGGAGAAAGTCTTGATCAAGAGGTTGATTGAGCAAAAGTCCTAGTAGCTAAGCAATGAAGTCTTGAGTAAGACCTAAAGTCCTTGAGGAAGGATAGGGCAAAAGATTCATTGTTAGCCATTAGGCAAAGGAGTCTTAGTCTAGAGCTAGATTAAGCAAAGAAGTCCTAAGTCTAGAGTTAGATTAGGCATTTGTGTGAAGTCCTAAATTCTAGAGGTAGAATTTTGGCATTTGTAAAGGTTTGAATTACACCTTTAAGTGATTCATTTGAGAGGGTTAGAAAATCCCAAGTTGTAGAACTTGGGTAGTGGATTAGGATTCAAGGGGAATCCGAACCACTCTAAATCGGTTGTGTTTTGTTTTCCTTTACTTTGCTTTCATGATTTGTAAAACACTAATCACACACATCACTTTGTAAAATTGTTTTTACACTTGTCTTTGAGAATAGTTTTTCAAAGTTCTTCTTTGTAGAAGAAATATTTTTTAGAAGTGTCAAGAACCTAATTCACCCCCTCCCCCTCTTAGGTTCATCTTAGGTTGCTTATTGATAATTGGGATTTCAATTGGTATCAGAGCTAGTGCTCAAATTTGTAGGTTTAACAACCTTGAGTTTAAGATTCAATTTTTGCAACCTTTTTGATTTTTAGAGTCTTATTTGCTTGCTTGATTATTTGTGCTTTATTTTCTGCAATTTGCACAAAATGGCTAAAGGTAAGAAAGCCATCAAGAAGGTGACCAAGCTAGCAAGGACTTGGGATAATTCCTCAAGTGAGGAAGAGAAGGAAACCACAAGAAGATGCTTAGTTGGAAGTGATCTACAAGAGGTAACCAAATCTTCCAAATCTTCTTTAAGTGGTAGTATGCATGATAGTGATAATGTTGATTTTGATATGTATGAATATGTCACTAAATTGCATGACAAATGTATAGATGCCTTGAAAAAGAATGTTATGCATGAAAAGAAAATTAATTCTTTAGAAATTCATGTTGCATCTTTAAAAGAAGAAAACTCTACTTTGAAACATGAAAATGATGAGTTGAAAAACAAAGTAGATGAGATGAGTACTTTGCTAGATAATGAAGATGCAAAGTACATAGATTTGAAAATGTATTATGAAAATGCCTTAGATGAAAATGAGAAATTGCATGAAAAAGCTAAATCATATGATTTATTGAAAAATGAGTATGAATGCATGAAAACGAAAATTGAAGACTTGAGTGCAAGTCTTGAAAAATTAACTTTAGGGAAAAACAACTTAGAGAAGTTGTTAGGCAAACAAAAGATAGTAAATGATAAACATGGCTTAGGTTATGAAAGTAACCGAAATTGTGATATGCCTTCTACTTCTACTACTTTTGTTAATGCTTCAAATAGTGATGTTAATTTTTCCTATCCATCTATTGCAGCTAAAAAGAAGACAAATCATGCATGGTTGTATGAAAATAAAAAGAAGTCTTCTAAATTTAAAAATGATGTGAATTTGATTGATTCCTCATTTTATATGCCTAAGAAAATGCATGTTCCCCATAGGCATGATGAAGTTTGTTGTCATCTTCATAAGTTTGCTTTATGTACCCCAAAGAGGGATACTTATTTGTTAAATGCTCATGCATCTCATTATGCTCCTAGATACATAAATGTGCATAGTTCATTTGAAAATGAACCTAGGAGACATTGTCATAAGAAAAATGATTCTAGGAACTATAATGCATTGTATGCTAGTAAGAATCATTTTGTTCATATGCCATTGAATAGGCATAATGTAGTAAATTATAATAGTGTGCCATATGCTTATAGAAGAAATGTTAGGAAAGTTCCTTCATTAAATGCATCTATTGTATGTAATTATTGTGGTAGACAAGGTCATATTTCTTCCAAATGCTTTGATAAGAAAAATGTGAAGAAAGGAAGAAAGGTATGGAAAGTAAAGGAACAAGCTAACCCCCTAGGACCCAATAAGTGTTGGGTACCAAAATCTTGTGCTTGATTTCTTTATAGGTCCTTGATGCTACTTTATGAACTAAATCTCAATGAAGAGATACTTAAAAGTAGCAAGGATGGTTAATTGGAGCCAAATGGTGAAAAATGCAAAAATTGCTAAAATGGCTACAAGAATGGTAATGAGCCCATGAATGCTCATTTGAGGTAACATGTATCATCTTTAACTCATATGTATTGCTCCATAATTGATTTAATGATTATATGTAATATGAGCTATATATAATGAACATGTGTGATTTAATTTCAAAATGATGAATATAGAATGCATAATTTAATTTAAATATGCTTCTTTGTTTAAATGATAAAGTGAACTTGTTGGTTGACTTTATATCCTTGAAATCATTTTGAATATTGAAAGCATGTTTTGATGGAAGTCTTTAGGACTTTATGAGCTTCATTGAAAAATAAGTAAAAGTTTGACTTTAAGTTGACTTTTAAACTTTCACATGCTTCGAAAAAGAAAATTGATCTAATGAACTTAGAATGATATTTGAAATGTGCTAAGATCAATTTTGAAGTTAAAAGATTCAAGAAAAAAATAAATTCGGCAAAATAGAAAAAATTTGAAATTTGCTTTTGATTGATAAATTTTTGAGTAATAGAATCCTAAAATGCCATGCTTTAGAGTTAAAATGATGCATTAGGATCTATGTCATCTTTGGTATCTTGAAATTCTTGCATGTTAAAAAGATTGAAAACTTTTAATTTGAATATAGCAAGAATTAAGCATGTTTGCATTACATGAAAACGGTTGACCAAGTGGTTGACTTTTGAAATATACATGCTGTAGCTTATTTGATATTTTAAGCATGATATTATTGATGATTTGAAGTTGCTTGCATGAGAAATTTGAGGTTTAATGCTGAAAATTGCAACTTTCAAAGAATGTATGCTTTGTATGCTTAAAATTGAATAAGTTTGACCAAGTAGTTGACTTTACTTATATGCATGCTTTCAATGGTTTGAAACTTTGTGCATAAACTACTTGAGCATTTAAAGTTGCATGAATGATAAAATGATTTACAGAAACTTGAAAATTGCAACTTTCAAAATTACTAGCTTAATGTGTTTAAGCTTGAAAAGTGTTGACCGGTAGGTTGACTCCACACATATGCATGATCTAACATGTTTCACTGCTTTTATATGTTGCATATGTTGATTAAAACTTTCTCATGTGCTTAGTTTGGATTTACATGATGAAATGGACAAGTTTTAAGAAAATAGGCATTATTTTAGAAAAAGTTTGACTTTTTGTTAACTTTCAAGAATATGCATGAAAAGTGAATACTTGAATTCTTGAAATGCTTTATATGCCTAATGGAATTTGCTTGCACGAAGAAATGAAGATTTTAAACTTAAGAAAAGCAAAGTTCATGAAAAGTTGAAAATTTTGCATGCTTGACCAATACGTTGACTTTGACATCATGCATCCTAATGTGTGTTAGATGCATGCATGTTTATCATTAGGGTCATGAGAAGTTGATTGCATATTTTCAACTTGTTTTCAACATGAGTTTATGCCATATTTCACAAATCTTGAAAACTCATGATTTAAGAAAGGTCATTCTTTAGTGAGAATGAACTCCTTTTGTTTTTATAAGCTTAACTTGCTCTTTGATTTCATGAAGCTTGTATGCTTCTTAATTGATTAGCTAAGCTCTTTGAAATGTATATGCTAGAATTTAGGGGGAGAAAAATTTTGAACTAGCATTAACATTAGATCTAAAAATTGGTTGATTGTCAAAAGATCGATTGATTTTGCTTAAAATGTCAAAGGCAAAATTTTCATATTTGAGAGCAAATTCAATGTTCAACTCATGACCTAATCGATTTTATCTATTTTTGAGTTGTACATTTCTTTATTTGTATGCATCTTTCACATTTTATTATGCATGCTAAGTCCTTTTTGTGATGTCAAAAAGGGGGAGAAAATATTATGGAATTGAGAGGGAGATTATAAATTGAGGGGGAGTTACTCAAATTTATAAAGTGTTGATTTATTGTCATGAATTCCATATTTGTTTTATCATCATCAAAAAGGGGGAGATTGTTAGACCCGGTTGGTCTTAATCCTTATTTTGATTGATGAGTTAACAAATATGAGAATTAATTTAACGGTTTTATTTCTAAGTGAGAAAATGTAGAGAAATGTTTACGGAAGAACCGACGCAAAAAAACGGCAATGAAAAATGAGCTAAAACGAAGAAACGACAAGCAAATGAAGAAAGAAGAAAAATACGACCGAACGCGTCCCTAGGTGGGACCTGCTGTATTTCCATGTCAACAAATGAAAAGAAGAGTTCACGGGTGAACTAACACAAAAAACGGCGAAGAAAACGGAGCTAAAACGAAGAAACGGGAAGCAAATGAAAAAGATGTCAAATTGGGCCGACAACTGGCTGACAGCCACCTGCGCGCATGCGACGGTTTTTCAGCGACAATAGAAACTGTCGCTAGGCATGCTCCAGACTGACAGCCACCTGCGCGCATGCGACGCTTTTTCAGCGACAATCTCGACTGTCGCTGGGTCCTGTTCACAGCAGAATTTCAAATTGAAAAACTAGCCGTTGGAAGCTATTTCTTCATTCCTATAAATACCCCCAAGCTGCAAAATGAAGAAAAATCATCCCCTACAAGTCTCCTATACTCAAACATCTTTCAAGAGCTTTATTTCATACATTTAATTGTCAAATTAGCTTGTGAGTTAGGATTAGAAAGAGGCCTTTGTGCCCATTTGTCATAGGTTGTTGTAAACTCCATTGTGGAGTATTTTGTCATTGTAAACACATCTAGAAAAGTCCTAACTCAAGAGTTTGAGTGTAGGCAATTTGTATTTAGGAAAAGTCCAACTCTTGAGTAAAGAGTTAGGCAAGAAGAAAGGGGGAGATTGAAGAGAAGGAGAAAGAATTGTAAAAGTCCTAGTTTAGAGTTAAATTAGGCAAAGGGGAGAAAGTCTTGATCAAGAGGTTGATTGAGCAAAAGTCCTAGTAGCTAAGCAATGAAGTCTTGAGTAAGACCTAAAGTCCTTGAGGAAGGATAGGGCAAAAGATTCATTGTTAGCCATTAGGCAAAGGAGTCTTAGTCTAGAGCTAGATTAAGCAAAGAAGTCCTAAGTCTAGAGTTAGATTAGGCATTTGTGTGAAGTCCTAAATTCTAGAGGTAGAATTTTGGCATTTGTAAAGGTTTGAATTACACCTTTAAGTGATTCATTTGAGAGGGTTAGAAAATCCCAAGTTGTAGAACTTGGGTAGTGGATTAGGATTCAAGGGGAATCCGAACCACTCTAAATCGGTTGTGTTTTGTTTTCCTTTACTTTGCTTTCATGATTTGTAAAACACTAATCACACACATCACTTTGTAAAATTGTTTTTACACTTGTCTTTGAGAATAGTTTTTCAAAGTTCTTCTTTGTAGAAGAAATATTTTTTAGAAGTGTCAAGAACCTAATTCACCCCCTCCCCCTCTTAGGTTCATCTTAGGTTGCTTATTGATAATTGGGATTTCAATGAAAGATAAAAAAAAAATCTCACTGCCTATGAATCGGTTTTACTCGATATTCAAACAGGTAAAACCTATTCCAATCGGTTGTAACCGGTTGTGCAATCGGGCAAAACCAATTGCATGTCAGAACTGAAAAAAAATTTAATAAATTCTGAAAACATGCAGGTCAAGCTACGGGTCTAGGGGTCTTACCACCCCCAGAATTTGTTTTATACGGCCCTCAGGATCTATAAATACCCCAGAAATCATTCCAACCTTTTCCATTTCCAATATCAAACCAAAATTTGAGAGAAATCTCAAGATTTTAGAAAAGTAAGAAAATAGGAAGAAAGGTTGAAATCAAGTAGTTTTGGGACAATGTTATGTTCTAATCCGAAGGAAACAACATAGGAAGCTAGAAGAATCGAAGGGTAAGTAATTTAACATTAGAAATTTGAATCATAATGCAAAAGTTTTGAATTTTTGAAATTTTATTGTTTTCTTAAGGTTTGATTAATTATTGAATTTTTGAACGTTAGAAAAATGTTTTGGAATGTCAAAAGTGTTATAGGAGTATTGTAGAAATGATTTTTGGCAAAAAGAATCAAAGAAAAATGAATTTTTGTACACTTTTTAGCCAAACCCAAAGCAAAGTTGAAAAACCAATTTCTCAGCACGAATCGGGTTTAACCAATTTACAATCGGGTAAAAATGATTTTCTTGCTCAAGAAAATCGGTCAAAACCGTTTGCAATAGAGTAAAACCGATTGCAAAATGGTTTTGCCAATTTTAAAACAAGAAAAATTAATTAGGGGCTTTTCTGTAAATATCAGACCAATTTTAACCAAATTGGAATCGGGTAAAACCGATCCGGGGCTTTTCTGCAAATACGGGAATGGTTTTAACCGATTTACAATCGGGTAAAACCGATCCAGAAAATGAAAAGTTGATTTTTTCATAATTTTAATTCTTTTAGTTATTTCTTTATAAATCCTTGTTAAAACTATTTTAACAAGTATTTTAAGAAATTTTCATCCTTATTTTCTTAAGCAATAATTTTTATAAGTTTTGTCTAATTTTGAACAATTTGCGAAATAAGTTAGAAATGACATTTATAAACTCTTTTTAAATAAGAAAATAGGTAAATTAGGTTTTACGGCACAAAACTTATATGTTTAAATTTATAACTAATATGTTTCTTATTAAATTAGTTAGATGTAAATAATTCATAAAAACATAGTATGCTATACGTTTTTAATGAAAAATAGATAAATTACTTTTACGCCAATATTTAGTTAATTCCTAAAATACGTCAGAACTTAAAGAATATTAGAATTCTGTTAGTTAGAAATAGAAACTGGATTTCCAGATCCGAAAATGTATGCAGATCTGATAGATAGCTAGAACGTGAGCTTATATCTTCGGACCGAGGTGAGTTTATCACTAAAAATGGATTCCGTTTTAATGATATTAATAATTGAATTGCACAAAGTCTTGTTTGCGGCCTGTTTTGAATTATTTGCAAAAAATGCTTGAAATGCTTTTTGATTTTAAACTCTCAGTTGTGTTTACTTATTACTAGCTGGGATACATATGTATGAGATATGCTTCAGTTGTACTTTTATTTGTACACTGAATCAGTTATTTGAGAATGAGTCATGTCTGATCCATTATTTGTTTTGCGATTTGATCCCGCAAGCCAGTATCAGGCTTAGTCGTCTCGATCATTTGCGTTCATAATCTCGAGATTATTATTTCTAACTCAAGAATGGCGGTATGGAGAATATGGTACCTATATGCACGATTCTGATAATTCAGTTGAGATGAGTTGGTCTGTTGTTTAGCACATGCTGGCGAATGCCTCTCATTCTCTGAGGTGAGCTGGTCTGTCGTTCATCGTTCACATAGAACATTGGCAAACGCCTTCCATCCTCTTTATTTATATTTCAGTTGAGATGGGTTGGTCTGTCGTTTAGCATTCCTGTACACGCCGGCGAATGCCTCTCATTCTCTGAGGTGAGCCGGTGTGTCATTCATCATTCACATAGAACGTTGGCGAACGCCCCTCAGCCTCTTTAATTGTTCTATGAATCCTGCATGATTTATGAATGCTATTTGTTAGGATATGCTTGAATTGTATGCATGGGCAATTTTTTTCAACTCGGTAATGTGACTGGGCAAGGACTCATTCCATTTTCCTGTTTTCCGATTTTCTATTTTAAAAATTTTATTACAGATCTTTGGTACGAAGATGATTATGCTCACTGGGACCACCCAGAGTTAGGGAATTCTGGATACAACTAGAAGGCTGGATTGTTTAGATAGGCTCATACTCTGATAACTCATGTACTATAGGGCTGTGTAAATTTTACTTTATTATAATAAAAGGAGAAAATTATTATTATGTTTTGCTAGTTCTGAGTTCTGGTGAGAACCAAGCAGGCATCCGGTGAAGCCAACCCCTTGTATGCGGGGTGGTGAATCTGGGGTGTCACACATAAAGCCTTGAAAATCAAAATAAGAAAGGATATCATCTATGTTAACCTTTACTTCTCAATCTAAATCCATAATGTAGTAAAAGAAAGCTTATGAGATAGCATCCGATTGAAAACCCGTTCAGCTTCTTCATAATGAAATCTAGGCATGGATTCCGAGGTAGTATCCTCCGCTCTACTCCGTTTAAAACGAGTATTCGGAATGGAGTTAGCCTTCTTAGGAGCCATTTTCCTAAAAACACAAAACAAAGAACAACAAGAAAATTAAAATCATAACCTTAAACTCATATTTTAAACAATTCAAAGTAACCACAATTCAAGGAATTTAAACAACCATAACCATCTCAAAGGTTGAGCAAAACCTATCTTAGTCCTAGTTTGAACCATAAACCTTTAGGCATAAAAGTAAAGAAAAATTAAGAAATCAATTTCAAACATCTAGCAATTAAACCTAAGCTATCTAAAGCCAAATAGAGCATAAATAAGCAAGAATCATAAAAAGAAATGCAAAAATAAAGCTCAAATCGGGTAAAACTGATTGAACTCGGTTTTACCCATAGGCTAAAATTCAAACATGAAATAAAAATGGAAGTAAACAAGAAACTAAGTTAAGAAAACAAAAACCCACCTCTTAAAGATGTTTGGGAGGTAAAGAGCTCAAAGATTTATTCACCACAAAGCCTTGAACCCTAAAATTTCAAAATTTCGGGTAGAAAAAAAATTGGAAAAGGAATGAAGAAATTTTATGGATTTTGGAGTAAGATAATCTTCTAGAATGGTTCTTCAAAGGATTATATGGATTAAACTTCAAGAAATTGGAGGAAGTTAGCTAGGAATTTGGGGAATTTTAGAGCTAGGGTTCGGGTTCTTCAAAAGGGGAAGAAAATTGGAAAAACCGATTGGAAAATTTTTTAAAAATTTATCCTACGAGCTCAATTGGTTTTAAATTCCAGGAAAATTACTTTCTAGTCCAAAATGTTTGGTTAAATTCCAAATTCTACCCCAAAACTTTTCCTAAGGATTTTTATGTTATTCTTCTTATTCTAAATCCCATCCCTTGGTTTTACTAACTTTATAAAATATATTATTAGGAAAAAGAAGATTTTAAACCTTCAGAAATTATTATGAAAATTTATTCGTTAAGCATTTTCTTTTTAAGTTATATAAAGCTTGGCATTTATGTGTTTTACCCTAATTCCTTATTTGCATATATGTCTTAGAAATATGGTTGTTACCCTAATTCCTTATTTGCATATATGATTGGGAAAATTTTTTAGAAATATTATTACCCCTTAGTTACTTTCTAAATTAAATAATTTCGAGGATTAAATTTCCTAAGGGGGAAAGGATGTGAAACCCCGTAAAATTTTAGTATTTAAAATTTCAACTCAAAATTTTATCAAGGCATTTAAAAATATTTTATGATCATTTATTAAATATAGGAATTTATTTTAAAAGGAATTCCAGTTTAAAACTAATTTCTTTAGAAAATTTTACAAAAGTCATAAAACATTTATGTCCTTATTTTAATTTAAATTTTTATCCATGTGAATTAATTTGATAAATTTAATTCTTGATTTCATGATATATTGTTTGTTTAGGAATATTATGATTTAGAAATTTAGGAAATTTTCAAAAATAGGAATTACAAAATAAGAAAATAAATAAATAATAATAATAAAATAGGTTAATAGGCTTTCCCCAGTTCCGAATCGGGTAAACTGATTGCACCACTGAGAACAGTAAAAATAGAAATTTCTAATAGCTTAAGAGCGGTTTCACCCCATTAGAATACGGATAAAACCAATTGTCGGGTAAAAGCGATTGGAGAGGATAAGAATTTAGGCAAATCGGTTTTAACCGATTACAAATCAGGTAAAACCGATTGGTAAAAGATAAAAAATATCTCACCGCCTATGAAACGGTTTTACCTTGTATTCAAGCGGGTACAAACGATTCCAATTGGTTGTAACCAGTTGTACAATCAGGTAAAACCGATTGCATGTCAGAACTGAAAAAAAAAAATAAATTCTGAACACTTGCAGGTTAAGCTACGGGCCTAGGGGTCTCAGTATCCCTAGACTTTGTTTTATACAGCTACAAGGGTCTATAAATACCCCTGAAATCATTCTCACATTTTCCATTTCCAAAATCAAACCAAAATTTGAGAGAAATCTCAAGTTATTAGAAAAGTTAGAAAATGGGGAGAAATATGGAAAGCAAGGAGTTTTGATGTAAAGGTTGTGTTCTAATCTGAAGGAAACAACCTAGGAAGCTTGACGAATTGAAGGGTAAGTAACTTTACGTTAGAAATTTGAATCACAATGCAAATGTTTGGAAATTTTGCACTTTTATAGTTTTCTTAAAATTTGATTAATTCTTGAATGTTTGGAACATTAGAAATTTTTTTTGAAAGGTTATAAGTGTTATAGGAGTATTGTAGAAATGGTTTCTGGCAAAAAGAATCAAAGAAAAACGAATTTCGTACACTTTTTTTTAGCAAGACCCGAACCAAAAATTGAAAACCAATTTTCTGGGCACGAATTGGTTTTAACCAATTTACAATGGGGTAAAACCAATTTTCTTGCTCAAGAAAATTGGTTAAAAACCGTTTGCAAAATGGATAAAACAAATTGTAAAATGGCTTTGCTGATTTTAGAACGGGAAAATCGATTAGGGACTTTTCTGTAAATATCGGATCGGTTTTACCCGGTTCCTCTGATTGGGTAAAACTAATCTAAGGGTTTTTCTACAAATACAGGAACAATTTCAACCGATTTGCAATTGGGTAAAACCGATCCAAAAAATGAAAAATTGATTTTCTCATAATTTAATTCTTTTGATTATTTCTTTATAAATCCTTGTTAAGATTATTTTAACAAGTATTTTAAGGATTTTACACCCTTATTTTCTTAAGTAATGATTTTTATAGTTTTGTCTAAATTTTTGACTCTTTACGAGATAAATTAGAAATGACGTTTAAATGTTATAAATTCTTTCTAAATAAGTAAATTAAGTTTTGCGGCATAATACTTATATTTTTTTTAAAGTTATAATTATTATGTTGTCTTAGTTATTTTCAAGTTAGATATAAATAATTTCTAAATACTTATTATGTTATACATCTTTTTAACCGAAAAATAGATACCTTTACGCCCTTATTTAGTTAACTCCTAAAATATGTCAGAAGTTAAATAATATTAGAGTTCTATTAGTTAGAAATAGATACTGAATTTCTGGGTCCTGAAATATATGCAGATCTGTTAGATAGTTCGTGAGCTAAGAATCTTCGGACTAAGGTGAGTTTATCACTGAAAATGGATAGTATTTTAATGCAGTTAATAATTAACAATGCATTGAACTCTATTGTGTGATATGTTTTAAACGCTTTCGAAAAATGTTTGAAATGCTTTTGGTTTTTAAACTACTAGTTGTGTTTACTTAACGGCTGAATGCATATGCATTTGTTACGCTTCTGTTTTACTTTCTTTGTGCACTGAATCTATTATATGATCATAAGTTATGTCGGATCCATTATGTGTTTGCGATTTGATCACGCGAGCCAGCATCAGGCTTGGTCGTCTGGATCATCTGCGTTCATAATCTCGATATTATTATTTATAACTCAATAATGGCGGTTTGGAGAATATGGTACCAGTATGCATGATTCTGCTTATTATTATTCAGCGAGGTGAGCTGGTCTGTCGTTCATCATTCACATAGAACGTTAGCGAACGCCTCTCATTGATCTGCATCTTTTAGGCGAATTATTTTAGCACTTGTTATGGCAGTTCTCACAGGCTTTTGCTCAAGGTTTTAATGATTAATTGTAGATTTGAAATCGGGTCTAAGAAGGAAAGAATGTGCAAAAAGTGGAAGAATTGGAGCAGCTGAGTCACGTCCAAAAATCCCACACGAGTTGTGGGCTAAACCAAGAAGGAAACCCGCAGAGAAGCTCCTGCCGATCCAAGTGGGAGCAGAAGAAAAATGGAAATTCACAAGAAGTTACCTTATTCAAGAAAACTTTCAAGTGCAAGAAAGAGAATCCAATTCTGATTACAAGAAGAGTAGTTTCCTTGTTGGAATATGTTTCCTGAATTGAGAAGGATTATCTAAATTTCCTTTTGTGCATTGGTTTCTCTCCCTATATATATGGGATAATTTAATGCAAAGAAAACACACGCTACACGCTACAAGTTTTCCATACAATAGTTTTCTTAGTTTAAGATTATTTTTTACGCAAGATACAGTTTCGTTTTGAGCTAATATTTTAGAGTTTAGTTTTCCTCTGTTCTGTTCTGCTTTGCTCTGGTAGAGTTAGTGAGTGGCACAACTACCGGCCAAGTAGTATAGGATTAATTGGCTGATAATTTCTAAAGCATCGTTAGTAGGAATTATTAGTTTCAGGTTCTTCTAGTTTTTAATAGTTCTATTTGTTAATTAATAAGGTTTGCGGAGACTCGCAGTCTGTTAGTTAATGTAGTTAGAAAATAATTCCTTTACGGGGACTCGCAGGGGATTATTGAGAATCTATGGGAGAATTGGGATTATTTACGGGGACTCGTGGTAATACTATAACTGAAATGGCTTAAGTAATTAGACAAGTTAAGAGGTTTATGATTGCATGCATGATATTAAGGTGGATTTACATAATACCACAATTTCCCTCATTACTTGATATTTTCTAAGTCTTTATTAGTTTAATTATTATTCTCTATAATTAAGTGATAGCTCTAAGGTCTCTTAAGAGACACAAAGGTGACTACTAGTCAAAGTTTGGTTTTATTTGCACATTAATTAGAATTTGAGTTAAATTGCCGTCTCTGTAGATCGACCCTATCTACTACTGTGCTACATATTTTTAGCATCTAACTTGCAGGTTTAAAATAGTACTTTTACTATTATTTGATAGACCCACAACAAGTCCTATCAAATTGGTGCCGTTGCCGGGGACGATTACAATTCTTATTCCTTTTCCTGTTTAATGTGTACTGTTGCTTTCTTGTTTTGTGTATGACCAAATCTTCAAGTACTGAATTACTGAGAGATCCAGAGATAGACAAGTCCTGTAAACGCTTAGCCTAGGAGACATGGTTACGAAAGCTCACAGAAATAGAGTCTGACAGTCGACCGTTTGCCCAAACGGCCAGTAGTTCCGAAACGGAGCTTTCACATTATGAATCTGAATCAGATCTAATGGCTGACAGACCCAGAGCAAAGGGTCCAGAGAAGAGCCCACCCGGAAAGATCTCTGCAGCCGTGATACCGACGATAGAGCCTCGACAGTGGTCACTCCAACACTGGCCAACGGTTTCCCACTCAAGAGCGGCTGGCTAAATGGCATTCCAAAGTTTCATGGGGGTGCAAGGGTTGATCCTCACAACTTCCTTGATGAGTATGTGAAGAATTACAAGGTGGGCGCCTACCAACTAGAGCCACCGTCTACCAACTGAAATTGGTGGCTTTTCCCTAACATAGTCCAGCAAAGATGTGGATCTCATCATTGCCATCGAATTCTATCACCACCTGGCAGCAGATGAAAGAGCTGTTCCTGAGAAGTATTTTCCCCCAACCAAAACCAATTTGGTCATGAAGGATATAAGAAGCATTCAACAAGATGCTGATGAGTCCCTGGGCAACTACTAGATGAGATTCAATGAATTAGTGGAGAGCTGCCCAAATCACAAGTATTCAGAGGCACAATTACTTCAATACTTCTACCATGAGATGTGCACTAACTATCGAAACCATATAGATTCATCCAGCAATGGTGCTTTTCAGAATAATACAGTGGCCAAGGCTAGAAAGATTATTGAAGATACTATTGGGTCAAGAAGCCAGTTCGGGGAACCCTCCTATTTGGCCAAACGGCAGCCTGAAGTCCGATTTATTGATGATTCTGGGGAGGAAAGATTAAATCAACTCACTTCTAGTGTAGAGAGATTGACTGCATTAGTGGAAAAACTTGCAACCTCAACCGGTAGTAATAAAGAGGAGGTCGTGTGTGCATGTTGTGGCAATCCAGGACACTTTGTGCAGAACTGCAATCTTGCGCAGGAAGAAACAATAGCTCAGGCTAATGCTGCAGGAAATTCGCATAACAATTCCAATGGGAACTGGCATAGGAACGCACCAAGAAGGGATCCGTACTCAAATACGTACAATCCAGGCTGGAAGGACAATCCAGCAGTTGGTTGGAAAAATCCAGAGGAGGGAGTTCAAGTTCTTTTTCCCTCAAAAGCAAATTAGCAAGGTCCTGTTCAGAATTTTCGGAACACCAACCAACATGCTCCTAATTCAAATATGGGGAACAATAATTGGAGTACTAGACTAGTGTATAGGCCACCATATCAGAGGATTTCTCAGAACCCGAATTAGAGTAATCAACCAAGAGGCTATAGAACAATGGAGGATGCAATAAGGGAACTTTTTGAACAACAAAGAGGGTTATTTGAGCAGCAAAAGGAGAACCGAACTGCCATGGATGGGATAGCTCACATGCTATCCCAGTTATCTATATTTATACAGGAACTCAGGGGGAACCAAGGTCATCTACCCTCTCAAGCGCAGGCTCCACGTATGGAAAATCTAAACATAATAAGTCTGAGAATAACAAAGGAATAGGAACCATCTATGCAAAAATTACCATCTACAGGGGACGATTTGCTCAAACTGGCCGTAGTTACTGAACCAGAACTGGAAAATTCAGTATCTAGACTGCGTTTGAATCAAGGGGCACCATACCAACCACCCCAGCGCGGAATTTCCAGAATCCAAGTCAGAATCAATGACAAATAGGTGGTAGAATGGTGGAAGACGCCATTGGAGAGCTGTTCGAGCAACAGAAGGAGCAAAGAACTGCAATGGAAAGGATAACAAGAATTTTGTCCCAATTATTGGCATCCATGCAAGAATTGTGGGGGAATCAGATTAACTTACCTTCTCAAGTATAGGTTCCTCCCAAGGATAACGTGAATGAAATGCAGTTGAGAAGTGGGAAAATTTTGGAGCCTCTAATTAAAATATCGCAGTCAGCAGGGGCCAGTTTGCCCAAACCGACGGGTGTTCAGGATACTGGAAATTCACATACAGTAGAACATGAGGAGCCGATCATTATAAATTCAGATAGTGAACCTGAGAAGAGCCATGCTCCCTTTATAGTGAGCAAGGATGTATATAAGCTTGTACCACCATTCCCAAATAGCTTGCGGCCCAAGGTAAGGACAATAAAGGAGGACCCAATTGACTACTTGGTGGTTTTGAAAAATATGGAGGTCAACCTTCCATTCATAAAGGCAATTAAGCTTCCCCCAGTTGGGAAGTTTCTGAAGGAATTCATGGCAGGGAAGCCAAGAGGGGCAAGCAAGGTGGTGTTGGAGAGAATGTCTCGGCAGTGATTTAGAAAAAGCTCCCTCCCAAATGTAAGGATCCAGGTATGTTCTCTTTACCTTGCATCACTGAAAATAGAAAAATAAAGCATGCTATGTGTGACCTTGGTGTTGCCATTAATGTTATGCCTTTGTCAATTTATGAGACTTTAGCTGTTGTTAAGCTTGTGGATACAAAGACATTAATACAACTAGCAGATAGGTCATGTGTGCACCCTGAAGGTGTAGTTGAGAATGTTTTGGTGCGTGTGAATTCCTTTGTTTATCCTGCTAATTTTTATGTGATTAAGATGCATAATGATCCGGCCAAAGAATCTGCTGGTGTATTGTTAGGTCACCCATTTTTGAAAACTTCGAGGGCAGTAATTGATATGTATAATGGCTTTATTTGTTTGGATCATTGTGGTCAAAAGCATACTTTTAGTATGCTTAATACCATGAATAATCCAAAGTACTTATGAATGTGAATAGTATTGAGTTGAATAACACGCTTGTCCAAGAATCTATTGTGACCAATTTTTTGCAGGACAAGGAGGAGAAAGTTTACCCTCAGGGATTGATTGATTTCAAGAGCCAGAATAGGAGGGAAGGAAAGGCCCAGACACTTAACTTCGAAGAACCTCCAGCTTATCAGAAGGACCAAAATCCTACAAAAGGCTGTGACAAAGCCAAGGTGCGAAAAAAAACAATGCAAAGACATGGCTTAGTACACCCATAAAAGTTGATAAAGTGAACCTACTAGGCGAGGGGTCTGTTTGCCCAAATAAAGCAGTGCAAGTGCAAGGCATGCAATATTTCAAAGATTCTGGCCAGATCCGAACAGTGGAACAAAATTCACTGTGGAGCCTTCCTAATCATTAACAAAAGCTGAAGTTGCGTCTGGCCAAGACGTTAAAGAAAAGCGCTACTAGGAGGCAACCTAGTTTCTTTGTATTGTATTTTATTTTAATGTAAAAAATAAATTAAAAAATATCAATAAATAAAAAAGAGAATTGTTTTTTATTTTTTTTCATATTTTCACAATTTAATTTAATTTTTTTACAGGGACCGGAGCTGTAATTTCTTGACGCAGCAAGCATGAATTACAAGTTATGGGGCCACATCACAAAGTTCTAAAAGTATAGGGACATCATTATTACATAGCGGAGGCCAAATTTCACCAAATTGCAGGTGAATAATCTCACCCAAATTTTACCCCGAAATTCCTCCTTCCCAATTACCCAATCCGGAGCCACCACAGCCCATTCTGGCGTCCTTCGAGATTCCAACTACTTCACCGGCATGGGAAGTGATTACTTCCACTACTTCCCGGTTAGTTGTGCCGCTACCGCGTACTTCTACTCGGGTTTTACGAAAAAGAGCAGTTCGGGCGAGTACTTCTATTGCCTGTATGGAGCCTCCTAATTAGGCTATCAGCTAATTTTTGCATTTTCTCATTTTTTGTTTGTCTTGTTTGCTGTTTTGTGTTGCTATTTTTGTGGTGTTTGTTTTTCTTGCTTTATGTCTAGCCCTGTTTTTTGTTGTTCACTTCATGCTTGAGGGCAAGCATTATTCAAGTGTGGGGATGTTTACAGGGTTGTGTCATGTTATTCATAATTTTTGGTGTTAATGTATATCCCCTGTGTTTCATTGTCTTTGCTTGGGGACAATCAATTGTCTAAGTGTGGGGATGTAGGGACATTTGTCCTAAAACTTTTGTTTTTTGTCCTATTTGTGAGTCAAGTTGTCTCTGTCTTTAATCTGATTTGGATTTAAAATATGCATCATAGATGAAGTAGGACATGAAGTATGCATGCTGAAGTTTTGAATAATTAATCTGAGAAGTCCCAAATTAGTTAAATACGGAATTATGCATGTTTTCCCTTTTCTTAAGCCATTGTACTGAGCCTAAATGTTGGATTGTTCAGGGAGAATCATTTGCTTGCTTGTCAAACTTTCAAGATGGTATGAATAGTACATGATGGAATGATGGGGAACCTTCTTAGGATTAACCACTTTGGCTTGAATTCTTAACCTACCTTATATATCCCTAGAAGCCAAGTTGAAGCCTTGTATACAAACAACTTTTTCTAGTTAGTAAATAAGGCAAGGCCAATTTTTGTGATAAATCCTTTCTACCTCCCAATGTGTGTTGAGTTGCTAAATTATGAATGAAGTCAAGAGGTGCACTGTTTAAACAATATATGTGGATTAATTAGCCAATGTATATGTATAACCAAAGTTAAAAAGCTTATGGAAAGCAGAGAATGAAAGAAATAAAGAAAAAAGTTGTTAATGTTGTGAAATGCTGCGAAGTTTTGAAATTGTGTATATGATGAGCTGGGTACTGAATTTTGTGAGCCATGGTCCGTGCAAAGGGCAAAAATGCTGAATGAAGCAGGTGCTAGTTTGCCCAAACCGAAGAAGGGTTGTGAAGAATTCTGAATAAAGGTACAACAACTGAAGTTCAATTTTTGAGAACACACTTGGTTTGAATTCTTTTACAGGTGGCCTAGAACCCTTAGGTTCTAACCAAGCCTCAAGTTGCGTCCCTTGATTAGAAGGTTGTTTCTTAACTACTGTGTATATATTCCTTCTATACTGTGGCAATGGTCGGCTATCAAGCATGTATGATTCTGGCTAGATTAGGATTTACTTTTATCCTTCTTTTTTCTAAAAAATGCGAGATTGTGTGCATCACCGACCATAGAGTGTTGTTTTTGGGAATTATTGCATGTTTTTGGATTTAACCGATGGAAGGACTATTTTTTGTGAAGTAAAAAGAACCCATGCATATGAATTGGAGTGCTGAATTCTGTGGTGTGAGTAAGATCCAAAAAAGAGAAAGGCAGAAATAGTTTGTGTTTTTTCTCAAGTAAGTCAAAAGTCATAACTGTTTAGTCTAAGAGTCTTGTCCATCTTGTTCTGTTTTGTGTCTGTGTGTTGGTCTGGATAAATTGAGGAAAGAAGTTTAAGTAAAGTGCTAAAAGGAAGGGTATGCTCTAGTTCTTCACCTCACGTTTGAGGGCAAGCATTATTCAAGTATGAGGATATTTGATCTACACCTTTTAGGTGAATTATTTTAGCACTTGCTATGGTAGTTTTCACAGGCTTTTGCCCAAGATTTTAATGATTAATTGCTAATTCAGAGATCGGACCTAAGAAGGAAAGAATGCGCAAAAAGTGGAAAATTGGAGCAGTTGAGTCACGCCCAAAAAGCCCACACGAGTTGTGGGCTAAACCCAAGAAGGAAACCCGCAGGGAAGCTGCTGCCGATCCAAGTGGGAGTAGAAGAAAAACGGAAATTCAATCCGTTAAGGAGAAGGAATCTGAATTGGAAGAGGAAAAGGAAATCTCAAGTTACCTTATTCAAGAAGACTTCAAGTGCAAGAAAGAGAATCCAATTCTGATTACAAGAAGAGTAGTTTCCTTGTTGGAATATGTTTCCTGAATTGAGAAGGATTATCTGAATTTCCTTTTGTGCATTGGTTTCTCTCCCTATATATATGGAATAATTTCATGCAAAGAAAACACACGCTACACGCTACAAGTTTTCCATACAATATTTTTCTTAGTTTAAGATTATTTTTTACGCAAGATACAATTTCGTTTTGAGCTAATATCTAGAATTTAGTTTTCCTCTGTTCTGTTCTGTTTTGCTCTGTTTCAATCATAACTTTGGATTTTCCCGACGGACGGTCTACCATTTGGCCAAACCGTCGATTGCCAGATCACGAATTCTTAATATCCAGTACAGTATTCTCTTTTCTCTTTTAATGCCTTCACTTATATTGATGCATTTTTCGTGTTTTATGATGAGTAGCTAATTTCTTAGTTATGGTATTATGTAAGAAGCCATAACCCATGCATGTATGAAACCCAGGAATTAATCTAAGGTCTAATAAATTCTGTTTCTAAATTGCCTATGTTCATATGTCTAATTACTAAGATTATTGTAAGCCTGATCAACTTAGTTTAATCTAATAGAGTCAGTGTTGGAGTATTTTAATAAAATAATTATAATTAATAATATTATTATTATATTAAGTGTGTGAGTTACAAATTTGAATTGCTAATTAAATTATATTTACGTGCTAATTAGTTACAGACCTTTCATTCTCTAAATCATCTTAATGATTAAAGGTTTCTTAGCCAAACTTATCATACAATTATAATGTTTTAATCAATACAATTTGATTTAAATATGAAACCGTTCCTCGATGTTTGATTTGGAAAAATTCGATTAATTCTTTAAACCGTTGCTTGATGCTTTTTATTAGCAATGACTTAATTTTCATTTATTGATTTGTCAGTTATTAGCCTAAACATAATTCGGCCAACATTATTATATAATGGTTGGCAAAGCGTGAGTTTTTGGAATATAGAAAGATATTTCTTTTGCTAAACAAACTACATATTATTTGAGAAATTTTCCTTACATATTTGAGATATGTTTAGAAGAGTTAATCTACGGCATTATAGAGTTATGGCATGACGACATGGTGTAAACCGAGTGACCTTCGATTAGCAGTGCAGACTTTCGAGAGGTGTACAGCTAGTGTGCTGGGCTGTTGAATCCTAGGGTGACAAGCTAAAATAAGAGTGATCTGCTGCACCGGATTCTTCCGCAGAGGCGCTTGAATCACCTAAAAATAGCGATTACGCGCCTCAGCCCATGCCGCACTAGTTTATCTAAATTATTGTTATTTACTATAATTTATTTTATATTATTATTTATACTAATAATTTTGATTTTGTTCGAGCAGGAACAACAGTCAGTGAGCAGCAAACTACCGCCCAAGTAGTACAGGATTAATTAGGTGATAATTTCTAATGCATCGTCAGTAGGAATTATTAGTTTCGAGTTCCTCTGGTTTTGAATGCTCCTATTTGTTAATTAATAAGGTTTGCGGGGACACGTGGGGGATTATCGAGAATCTATGGGAGAACTGGGATTACTTGCGGGGACTCATCGTAATACTATAACTGAAACGGCTTCAGTAATTAGACAAGTTAATGGGTTTATGATTGCATGCACGAGATTAAGGTGTATTTACATAATACCGGAATTTCTCTCATTACTTGATATTGTCTAAGTCTTTATTAGTTTAATTATTATTTTCTATAATTAAGTGATAGCTCTAAGGTCTCTTAAGAGACAAATGTGACTAGTAGTCAAAGTTTTGTTTTATTTGCACGGTTAATTGGAATTTGAGTTAAATTACCGTCTCTGTGGATCGACCATGTCTACTACTGTGCTATATATTTTTAGCATATTATTTACAGGTTTAAAATAGTACATTTACTGTTATTTGGTAGTCCTACAACAGCTCTACCACTCATCCTTTTTATTTATGATTATGCTGAGATGAGCTGGTCTGTCGTTTAGCGTTCCTGTACATGCTGGCGAACGTCCCTCATTCCTTGAGGTGAGTGGGTCAATCGTTCATCGTTCACATAGAACGTTTGCGAATGCGCCTCATCCTCTTTATATGTTCTATGAATCCTGCATGAGTCATGAATGCTAATTGTTAGGATTTGCTTATGCATGGGTATTTTTGTGACCCACCAAATAAACATGAAAACAAATAAACAAATAAAGCAAGAACCCACCAAATTTATAGTGGTTCAGAATTCCCTTGAATCCTACTCCACTTCCCAAGTTCTATAACTTGAGATTTCTAAATCTCTAGGAAACACTTAAAGGAGTGTTTCAATCCCTTACACTTGCTTAACTCTTTCTCAAGATATTAAAACTTTTCCCTTGCTTAATCTAGCTCTAGATTAAGACTCATTTGCCTAAGACTAGCAATGGATCTTTTGCCCATCTTTTCTCAAGGATTTTAGGTATTACTCAAGACTCCACTTGCCTAGACCAAAAGATTTTTGTTTGATCAATCTCTTGATCAAGACTTTCTCCCCTTTGCGTAATCTAACTCTAGACTTAGGACTTTTACCCCTTTGCCTAATCTCAACCTCTTGAGATATATCTTCTACAATTGCCTCAACCAACCTCTTGGTTAGGACTTTCAAAAATGCCTAAACTCAACCCCTTGAGTTAGGATTTCTCCTTCTCTTCTTACTCTCCTTTTTCTTCTTGCCTAACTCTTAATCAAGTGTTTATAACTTCCATCAATGTGTTTACAAAGTAGGAAACTGATGCTATGAAAATAGTTAACTATTACAATGAGGATTTTCTATTCTAGCCTAACTTGACATAAATTATTAGAACTTTGAAATGATATTTTTAGAGCTTTTTAACACTTGAGAGAAGGCATAAAATGGATAGAGAGAGCTCGTATGAGTGTTCTTGAAGAGGGGGTATTTATAGGAAGAGGGCACTCTTCAAATGGGTGAAAAAATGGTCACAAAGGAGGCAGCCTGCGTCGCAGGGCTAGCCCTGCGCGGTGCTGCCATGTGCGGCGTCGTCAGCTTTTGTGTTGGCCTTGATTTGACATTTTTTCGTTTGCTTGTCGTTTCTTCGTTTTAACTCCGGTTTTTTTGCCCCTTTTTGCGTTGGTTCACTCGTGAACTCTTCTCTTCATTTTCTGACTAAGATACACTGAGGGTCCCACCTCGAGAGGTGCTTGGGTCCTGTTTTTATTCTTTCTTCATTTGCTTGCCATTTCTTCGTTTTAGCTTATTTTTCATCGCTGTTTTTTACGTCGGTTCTTCCGTGAACATTTCTCTACATTTTCTCACTTAAAAAAATTGTTAAATTAATTCTCATATTTGTTAACTCGTCAATCAAAATAAGGATTAAGACCAACCGGGTCTAACAGTATATATATATTTTTTGTTTCAACTCATTCGTTTATATAAATTTTGTAGTTTCATTTTTTTTTTTAGCTGATCAGATAACTCTTTTCCCTTCTGTTGCTTGCTTTTTTTTTTCTTTCTTTTTTTTCGAATTCCGCAATTTTACTTTAAGAATTTAAAAGATTGAATACATCTGCAAGGTGGATCGAATGGCATCACAACCTAGATTAGTGCCGTTCCGTAGCCTTGCTTGCTTTTGTATAATCAACATTAATTTAATTCCCAGATTACATTCATGTTCAGTGTGAGAAATTTATGAGATGTGAACGAATTAAAGCTTTATTATTTTTCCTATTCTGATCTCTACCTTTTATTTCATTATTAATTTTAATTGTATGCTTGAAGACGGGAAGAATTTTAATGATTTATGACATATGCACATTTTAGGTGATCAAATTGACAGTTTAGATGTTAAATTATAAACTTTTGGTATTGTTTGTTGGATTATGATTTTGAGATCAAGGAATTGTGCTTACAAGTTACAACTAATGCATGTTAGGTTGTATTGGTTTCTAATGTCTCTCCCAACTTAGTAGTAGTTTAAGGGTTTTTTCCCTTCATGTTCCCTTCTATATATTTCTTCTCTCATTTTTTAACTAAGTGATAATTTATTTAATTAATTCTTTGGCTTAGCTACAATAAATATTTATTTATTTTCCATATTTATTTCTACCTGTCTTTTTTTTAAAAAGTTTTAATTATTACATTCTTTACACAGGGATCACACACCAATTTTCAAACTTTCTCATAAAAGAATAATATATTTTCTTCTTACATAGGTCTTCACACTAACTTTTTAATAAGGATTTCATATCTTACTTATTTTTGAATCATAAATCTTCACTCACAATTATTATAGATATTTTCAACTCTATTTTCCTTATTATTTAATTAAAATATCCCTATAATAGTCCTTTGGACAAACATATTTATGTAGAACATTAAATTTAAAGTTCATATCATTGTACTTAATTTGATAAATTTTACTTAATTAGACAAATTGAATTTTTAATGGGCAAATTAATGGGCAGACCCGCTGCTTGTGCTGCCAAACAAAAAAAAAAAAAAAAGCAAAAAAATTGATAAAAAGGGATATTTTCCTCCATAACGTTGTGTGATGCTAACTGTTTTAGAATTGGTCCCTCCAGTTATCCAATTCTCAGATGAATCAAAATGCGTTCTTCGATCACACCTGACTAAAGACTGTAACTCCTATTTTGGACTTGTAGTGACCCAACCCAACCGTGTATTTTTTACGAACCAGTGGCAACCCTACTTCCGGGTCGATTTGGGTAAGACGGCGGAAACCCTACCGTAGACTTTTAGGAGAAAGAATTTCAGCCCATTCATGAAATTTGTCTATACTTCTAAACCCTAACAAGCAATTTGTGTTATTCAGACATCAATGTTCAATGTTCACCAGAATCCAAGGTCTATGTGTATTAGGAAATCCCGTGGATACTTCTCCATTATTGGTCATCCTCACAAAGGTATTACACTTTTGCTTCATTTTGTTTTTTGTTCCATTTTAATCTTGTTGGATTTGGATGCTGATTTGACGTGCTTGAGATTCTGGAGATTGTGCCTCTGATTGAACATTTTTTCGGATTCCATGTTAATCTCATATTTTATATATGTTCCGTGATCATAATTTTCCTGTTTTATCTAATTGTTTTGACAGATGAGTTGTTCTTTAGACAAAGTAAATCTCCTGAGGCAGGAAGCCTTTATAAAAAGTTACTGCGAATCTGCAGTCTTTTTTATACTTATTACACTCCTACTCCACCATTTGCCGCAGAGAGATTTTCATAGCAATAGCAATAATAGTAATTTACAGCTTGTAGTCACATATCTTGCTTTAGATTATATTGAACTGAAAGAGTTACCTGCAGGATTTCATTGGTGGAGTCATCAAGAACCTGGAAAACTAGTCTATCTGATGGTCATGAAAGCCCACATGCAGCTCCGATCGCGAGTTTGTAGCCCTGGAGAATAATGTATGTAATTATTTCCTCCTATTGCTAGGTTACAGTTTTTGGTTGCTATCTTATTACTAGTCAAACATCGAATCATTTTGGAGGCAGAATATTATTTCTTTATGAGGTGATCTCAAAATGTGGGCCTTGTTCAAAGGATATTAAGAAGCAACCAATGTACTTCTGTGACAGTTATGTGTCTACTCATGCGTTCCTTCTTTTGCATCCTTTCGTGTCTTCAAATTCTCTTTTGCCTAAGGATGTTATCCATTAAAATAATAATAATAGTGCTAGGTTGAAATGCCCTGGACAGGGATGGACCAAAATTTATGCAGACCTTTCATAAGAAATGGACAATCCTGATTTTGACACACTCATTAGTGTTATTCTTTCTTCGCTATCTTGATAATGTTTTTGAGACAGTTTGTGAAGTTTAACGAGGGATCAAATTAGGGCTCAGATGATAGAAAGAGTTCTGAGAGAATTCTAGAAGAGAGAGAAACAATTATCTCATGACTATTTTATTATACAGAAAATAATATACAGCATCATATATATACAGGTACTTCACATCACTAACTACAATTTCAACTACACAAACTCATTCTTCCACTAACTAGTTGCCAGCTCAGCTGCCAGCTAATAAAGGCTTCATCCCCCCCTCAAGATGAGGCATGTGGACATCACAAAAGCCCATCTTGGCCAGAATATTGTAAAATTGTGGAGCTGGCAAAGGCTTAGTAAAGACATCAGCCAGTTATTGTCGAGAAGAGACATGTTGGGGAATGAGAAATCCTGCAGTGTAGTGATCACGTACCAAATGACAGTCGATCTCCCAGATGCTTAGTGTGCTCATGGAAGACGGGATTTTCAACGATGTGCACAGCTGCTTGATTGTCACACCAGAGGGAAATAGGTAGCGGAATGGATATCTGAAAGTCCTGGAGCAAGTAACTGATCCATTTTAATTCACAGGCTGTGACAGCAAGACTACGATATTCAGCTTCAGCTGAGGAACGGGACCCAGTGGCTTGTTTCTTTGTCTTCCATGAAATCAATGATTGACCCATAAAAATACAATACCCAGTAATAGAACGTATCGTCAATTTACAGGAGGCCCAATCAGCATCGCAAAATGCCTCAAGTTGTAAATGATTTTGAGTGGGGTAGAAGAGGCCTTGAGAAGGACTACCTTTGAGATAGCAAACAGTATGTAGAGCTGCTTTCCATTGCAATTCATTAGGATGTTGGACATACTGACTAAGATGCTGAACAGCAAAAGTCAGATCAGGCCGGGTAAAACTGAGATAAAGGAGTCTCCCAATTAACCGTCGATATGGCCCTGGATCAGAAAGCAACGGCGAGTTGGTATCAACCAGTTTGCAGTTAACTGGAAGTGGTGTAGCTACAAGATAGGCATCTGCAAGACCAGCATCATGAACAATATCAAGAGCATATTTTCGTTGCATGATATACATGCCTGAAGAGGATCTCGCAATTTCTATGCCAAGAAAATAGCGGGTAGGGCAAAGGTCTTTGATGGTGAACTGAGAGTGCAAAAAATCCTTTACAGCTTGAATGGCTGATTCAGAATTACTTGCCAAGAGAAGATCATCTACATACACAACCAAAGCTAGACAAATATCCTGGTCAGATTTCTGAAAAAAACAGTGATCATGCTTTGACTGTTGAAAACCATAAGCAATCAGTTTGTTGGTAAGCTCGAGATTGGCGAGATGCCTGTTTGAGGCCATAAAGGGACTTTTTAAGCTTGCATACTTGACCAGGTTTGGCTTGGGAATAGCCATCAGGTGGGATCATATATAGATCCTCATCAATGTATCCATGGAGAAAAGCATTGTTTATGTCAAGCTGGTGTAAAAACCATGAATGTGCTGCTGTAATGGCTAAGAAAAGCCTGACAGTGACATTTTTAGCCACAGGAGAAAAGCTATCAAAGTAATCAACACCCTCTATTTGGTTAAAACCTTTGGCAACTAACCTGGCTTTATACCTTTCAATGCTTCCATCCGGATTACATTTAACCTTGTAGACCCACTTGGAGCCAATAGCTTTCTTCCCAACGGGCACAAAAGTCAATTCACAGGTCTGGTTTCATTCCAAAGCTTGGAGTTCAGTCTCCATAGCCTGAACCCATTCTCTCTGCATTCTGGCCTGCTTATAAGAGAGTGGTTCCTGAATTTTTGACAAGTTAGCAACAAAAGACATATATGTAGCAGATAAAAGGGATGGTTGAGGTTGGGAAGGTTGATTGAGAATGGAAGAAGAGTGATGTACTGAATTGGTCACATAGTCTTGTAACCTGATTGGCTTATTTCTGGTTCGAGTGCTAAATCTAAGGGCCTGTGAATTATTACCCTGAGGTGGCTGAGTATTCGGAACAGGTATTTCAGATTGAGAGATGTCTAATTCACTTGTATCTCTTTATGAAGTATCAGGAAATGGAGAGGCTAGATCGTTGGGACTGTATGAGTGACTGAAGGACAAGGGGGAATGGGCTTGAACAATAGGAGCAGGGGGATTAGTCCCTGTAGGCAGTTCAGTGATGGGGTTGGTTAATGTGGTGGATGAATTTGGTATGAAGTGTGGTAATGCATCGGAGGAGTTGGGAGATGGGATAGAGATGTGAGATTGGAGTTTGTAGGGAAACTGCTTTTCATAGAAAATAACGTCTCTAGAAATAATAGTGCATTGATGGTGTAAATCAAAGACTTTATAAGCTTTTTGCCTAAGGGGGTAGCCAATGAATATAACTGGAAAGGCTCTTGCCTCAAACTTATCCTTGTGAGGAGAGGTATTTGTTGCAAAACATAAGCAACCAAATACTCATAAGTGGGCCAGGTGTGGAGCTTTGTTATAGAGAATTTCGTAGGGAGTTTTCCAATTAAGGATAGGTGTGGGTAGGCGGTTGATGACATAGGTTGCAGCCAAGATAGAGTCTCCCCAAAATCTTTTTGGTAAACCAGATTGCAACATGAAAGATCTCGCAACCTGAAGTAAGTGTCAATGTTTACGTTCTACCAGGCCATTCTGTTGTGGTGTGTAAGGGGTTGATCTTTGGTGGATGATCCCAAGGCTAGAGAACAAATCTTGACAAGCTGTATTGGTAAATTCAGTGCCATTGTCAGTTGACTGGGAGCTGAAATTGTGTTTTTACCATGCAAAAAAATGATTTCAGAATCTGATGGGTTTGGGATTTGGAGGTCATGCAGGTAGGTCCAAGTCGTTCTGATATAATCATCAACCAAAGTCAAAATGTAGTGTGCACCAGTTAATGAAGGAATTTTGTATGGCCCTCACAAGTCAGCGTGTATTAGTTCAAAGCACGTTTCAGTGTGAGTGGCACTTTGAGGAAAAGGTAATCTATGTTGTTTAGCTTGTGGACAGACTTCACAAAGATAAGAAGAATCCAAATGAGCATCATTCATATCATGAACATGTTTCAAGACATTCAAGGAGGGGTGGCCTAAGCATTGATGCCATACATCATGATTAAGTACATCAACTTTATTAGCTAGTAATATAGGGAACTGTCAAACCAGAAAATATATTCAAAAGCTGAGAGTATTGCTGAATGGTATCATTCTGAAAGGAACTTGAATCAAGAATGTATAGCCCCTTGAGTTCTTTAGCTACTGCAAGGAACTTGTTAGTCACTAGGTCCTGCAACAAGCAAAAAGCAGGGAAAAAATCGAAATGAATGGATGCAGTCTTGGACAACTTATTGACTGACAGCAAGTTGAACTGAAAACTGGGAGTATGTAAGCAGTTATCAAGTAGCAGATTGTCACAAAGTTTCACAGAGCCAATGCATTTAACTAGTTGAATGGACCGATCAGGTAAGCACACAGGAGTTGGTTGAGTAACAGGTTTACTGTGATAAAGGCTACAAAAATTGCTACACATATGGTTTGATGCACCACTATCAACAATCCAGGTATCACAATCAAATAAGACAAGAGAATTTGAGTAATGAGTTAGGACACTACCTGCGAAGTCACTGAAATGTGCGAAATTGACAGCCTCCTCAATAGGTGTATTATCCTTCTCTTTTCCCTTTAACCGTTTCTCAACCTCCTGCTGCACCAGATTGGCAATTAAAAATTGCATATCAGTTCCGCCTGTTTCATCAGCATCCAGGGGAGTGTCAATCTGGATATTTGCAATATTGGTAAAGTGAGTGTTCTTGCCTTTCATCAATTGGTCCTTTTTCCCTTTCCACCAGTCAGGGAAACCATGGATTTTAAAACATGTATCCTTAGTGTGCCCTTCTTTTCCACAGAATGCACACTTAAGGTCAGACTTCTTAGCACCGTTGTCTTTCTTGTTGTTCATCCCACTAGTTGTGGCTGGTTTCCTTTCGACACTAGTAGCAACAACCATAGCAGAATTTTGATGAGGCTCAAAATACATGTGCTGCACAGTTCTTTGCCTTTCCACCTTGATAACCATGGCATAAGCCCTACCAATAGTTGGAAACAGATCCATTAGAAGAATTTGGTTTATGATTGCATCATATTCTTCATTGAGACCCATGAGAAACTGCATAGTTTTATCTTCATTATCAGCCTCAATTGTAGATTTGTAGAATCCACACTTACAACATTGACATTGTTGTGATGGCCTCAGAACATTCAACTCATCCCATAGACGTTTTAGGCAAGAGAAATAATTTGCCACTGAAGTGGTTCCTTGAGTCAAGGAACCGACATCTCGCTTCAATTGGTACATTAACGGACCATTACTGGAGCCATACTGTTCAGCGATGTCGTCCCATAACTGCTTGGTAGAAGCTGTAAACAGAAATCCATAGGCAATTTCTTTCGATAATGCGTTCAGAATCCATGAAACCACAGTAGAGTCCACCTTTTTCCATTGTCGATAGGTCGGTGATCGCAAATCTGGCATCATTAGTTCTCCATTGATGAATCCTAATTTGTCCTTTGCCTCAAGCGCGATAATCATTGAACGACTCCATGAGACGAAGTTCCTTTCGTTTAGAGGTTCGTTGACAAGAACCAAGCCAGAATGCTCTGAACTGTGCAAGAACAGAGGATTCTCTACTCCAATTTGGTGAGAAATTTCTCTCTCATTACTCGCTTCAAAGCTTGAACTAGCCATGGAGATTCCAGAAAACCTGATTTCTTAGCAATTTATTGGATGAATTTCGTGATTACAGGACCAATTTTGCTTTGATACCATGTGAAGTTTAACGAGGGATCAAATTAGGGCTCACATGGTAGAAAGAGTTCTGAGAGAATTCTAGAAGAAGAGAAACAATTATCTCATGACTATTTTATTATACAGAAAATAATATACAGCATCATATATATACAGGTACTTCACATCACTAACTACAATTTCAACTACACAAACTCATTCTTCTACTAACTGGTTGCCAGCTCAGCTGCCAGCTAATTAAGTCTTCACAGTTTTCCTTCAAAACATACCACACGTGTATGCATACACATGCTACGCAATTTTCTCCTCTCCTACTACAAGATGGAAACATGTTCATCTACAAGATGGAAATTTGAAGTTGCTATATTTCCTAACTGTTGCTCTATAATTCTATCATCTCGTTTACTGTCTTTTATAGTTATATAATCTTGAACTTAGATGCAAGGGTGTTCTACAACCCTCCTCGTGCTGCAATCAGTATGTCGTACAAATGTTAACACTTGTAACTAGGTGGCTAAAGTTATGGTGCGTGTGATGAAACATTCTATCATTTCCAACTCTTCCTACTCTAAGCACATTTAGAGAAAGAAGTAGAAAAGTGGAAAATAATAGGAAAGAATGACCAAGAGATGTTTGAGCGTGTCATTTGTATAGAAATCATTCTATTATGGAAATAATTCTGATCGCATACGGCGGTGATCATTTTAACATTTATAAGACTTTGCATAGATGGGTCAGTTTTAATGAAAGCTGGAGATGGGATAAATTCAGTCAAGTTGTTGATTTTAGTAGACCATCCGCAAAACTAGGAACCAGTTAGATATTTCCCAATTGTGTGCAACTTTCCTTGTGAAAATCAAATTGAAAGTGATGCAAATGGTCTTTTTTGAACTAGGTGAAACTTACTTATATTTGTATATGACACACTACTATGCAATGATTCCAAAAAGAAAGAAATGGAAAAAAAAAAAATTGAAAAAAGAAAAAGAAGAGAAATAAAACACGTTGTACCTCTTTTTTGTTAAAACTTAGGAATTTGAACCAGCAGTGTAGGATTGTTCCTGTTCTGCTCGTGATAATCTTTTATTGCATCAACGTTATGCTTGTTAGATCTTTTCTTCCCCAGGAACTTGAAACAGGCAATGACAATTGAGATATAAACCTATTCAATAAAGAGCATAACAGACATTACATGGCTGGGGCTTGTGCTAGTGTCGTTATGGAGTCTCAACTTGGGCCCCTTGGAGAACTGCAGTTCACATCTTTAAGCATGTAACAGTGGAAAAGAGAATGGAATACTTGGTTTGAAATTGAAGCACAGGTTAATTTAGCTGCCAAAAAGAGGGAGCCCTTGGAAGAGGATGACAATGAGCAGAAGCAAAGAGCGTGTCATATACTTGTCTAATTTGTTATGCAATTGAAGTGCTGGGTTTAAATAGAAATATTGCAAAGAGAAGGGATAAATGAGGACATGATATACAACTTTGGTGGACGAATGTTATCACATTGAGTGATCCACAACAAAGCTTGTCACTTGGGATAGACACACGGTAGATATGCAGGTAGAGGTGCCGCAATGTATCACCTTGCTAGCTGGATTTCTGCTTTACCTGCCGACATTTCAGTTGGAAAGTTTTATTTAGATGAGGTACGAAAATTTCTCTTTGAAATTGTGAGAAAATGTGATTTTAGTTCTCTTTATTATATTTCATTTGATTCTATTTTTTCTGCTAGTTTTATCTAAGCTGCTAGATTTTTATTTAGCAGATTTTAGGTTTGGTATCTGCATCTTTAAATGATGTTAGTTTCAATAATTTTCGTTAGAATTTAGTGAATTGGGTCCTCCCTTCTTTTTTTTTTCCCCCCTATAGCAATGGTGAGTTCAATATATTTTCTCTCTTTTTTGAGAAACTTTTAATGGAATAAATATTTATTAAGAAAGATTTGGCACCTTTCTGTTTCTTTAAGTTCCATGAACATTAGCATTGCAAAATTAATGATGGTAATTTTGAAATGACCTCTTCCATATCTCACAGTTTGCAAACCTTGCTTACGCACTTTATGAAAAATGAAGTGATACTCAAATCATACCTTGAATAGGAATTTATTTTTTTTGGAATCTTGTTGACATAGAATATCAGTGTTACAATTTTTCTTTTCTAATATAGTCTCTACTGCTGTGGGCTAAAAATTAATTAGCCATTGTTGTTGTAAAATTGTTATTTACTATTGCCCATAGTAATTTTGTTTTAGTCACGTCTTTTATTACCATGGGGATGAAGTGCAGCATAATTTTCTCTTCCCTTTAATAATATAATCACCCACTGTTAAAATGTTGTGGGTACTTAGTAGTGTTTTAGTCAAAGCTTTCCTTAAAAACTTTTCTGACTAATTATTGTCTTTTTTCACCCAAAATTTTTGTGGATAAAATTCAGTGGCCTCAAAAGAGAATCACTGCTGTTGCACCATTTAGGATTTCAATTATACTTTTTTTATTCAAATTCTTAGAAATTCTCTGTAATTTTCATCTACAAAAAAGAAAACAATAGTTAAATTTCCCTTTGGGTATGGTGGTTGATGTCTGGACTAACATTTGGTTTTAACATAAGTTTGGACTTTTGGACAAGTTAACTTTCATCTCTTCCTCACTTTATATTGTCTCTCCCTATCTTTCTATATGTGTCTCTCTTACTTTATGTATGTGTGCACATTAGGATGGTTTCTTTTAGGCGATTTGCACCTAACAAACTTAAATGTCATTCCTTTCAATGTCTGTTAATGTATGAAAAAGAGATACTCTGAAGATTATTAACGTTTATAATTTATTTTATTCAAAGATATTTTTGTCAAAGGGTAAAATGATCGAAGCATTATGTTGGAAATTATTGGTTCCTTTCTTTTGAGTTTTCCCATCAGAAATGTAATCTTGAGAGGCATAGCAATATAAGTTGTTTTCATTTATTACCTCTGTACTGTATATGAAGTGCAAGCCAAAGTATTTGATTACATTTTCATTGTTTGTTACATTTTATTTTCTTGATAAAGCTCAGGCAATCAAAAAGTAGGAGTAGAATGGTATTGCGCATTTCTATTTGATGTAAAACTAGAGTGTTCCCATCAGATCTTTGGCTTTTCTGTCTGCTAGAAGTATTTTTGTCAACTAGAAGAAAACCCATTAGCTCATTCAGATTCATTGTTCTGAATATTTTGAGAAATTTTAAGAGCAATTGACGAACTGATTTCTCCATGGTGTAGCTTCCTTGTAAATTCCATCTTCCTAAGAAAGTCTAAAAAATTATGAGCTCTGTATTTTACATTTGCTGAATTTGAAACTTCTGAAAAGATGGTGCAGCTTCATACCATGATATAAATCTTGCCTCCTCTTACTCATCCTTATCCTAAAGTCAAGTTATTTGGCTAGCTTGTCTACATTGGTACTGCTGCTATAGTTAAATTGCATACAACTTTGGTTAAGGGAATGTCAGGCGAAGCACAGTTGAAATGCTGTTGCTGCTGCTGTGTTTTATTTTTTTGGTCACTATGGTTGTTTGAAGTGGAAAGTCTCTATACTGTGAATTGTATCCCGCGTGATAAGGATTCTGGGATCGGTAAAAAAATGACAGTCATTGTTTCCCAATCAAGTTTCAAATTTATGTGAAATTGTGTATATTGATGTTTAAATGCTCCTTAAACTATGTGTTTTAAACCATATTTCCTTCTTCTGTCCTCCTTAGAACAGAAAATAAAGTCTATGGAAGTGCAAAAGGTCATCATGTGAATTATGAAATCCATTGATTAGGATTCCAAGGTTGATAAACAAAGTTCCAATAAAAACCATGCTAATTTACTTCAAATGTTAGGTAAAACTATATTTGGCCCAACTTTCAATCGTTTTTGGCCACTCAGGTCTTAGGAGACGGATACTAAGCTATTATGCTTGTTAATTTTGGCCAGAAAGCTTCCAGAAACAAAGCTTATATATGGTGTGAATGTGTGAGAATAGTTAGTGAGAGTAGTTCTTTTTTCTCCCCTTCAAGTTTTCAACTAAATGTTCATCTCTCTTCCCTTCCTATACAGTTTAGAACAGGGCATAGAATATGGCTGCAAATCAAAGGGTTCAATGAAGCTGGAGATCTTCTCCTATCTCCAAGAAAGAAAAAACAGCAAAGTTGCCTGAAGCTTTTGCTTGAAATAACTGTATCTGGTTGCCACTATATCATACAATGAAAGCCATCACATACAATGAAAGATTAATGCCAATAAGCTTTAAATATACATAAGTCGGGCTAAATCAATTAATAAGCAAGATGGCCGGAAAGCACAACCATGACCCTTTCAGACTTTGAAGAGAACTACAATTAGTCCCTCTAATGTCTAGGTAGAAAAGCATGTAGAAGGTCTTGATTAGGGGTGGCAAAAAAACTATTAACCCAAAAATCGCCCAAACCCATTGGGTTTTAACCTAATAAAACCCACATTAAAAAATAATGGGTTGGGTGGGTTTGGGCTAGATATGTAATGGGCGAGTTTAGGGTTATCCATTGGGTACCCTAAAACCCGCCCATCATGCGTACCAAATATACCCAACCAAAACAACCCTAAAAGTATAAACAAAAATCGAACAGCTCACCTATTTTAGTGGGCCCACTTTATTTTTTTCTTCAAATTTATTTTTTATTTTTTTTTATTTTTCGTGTCCTACAATTACTTTGTGTTTTTTTCCCATTTGTTCTTTTATAATATTTTTAAATTACCCACTTATAAATACTAATTCAAAATTCGTTCAGGTTCAAAATCAAGTTCAGGCTCCGGTTTCGGGCTAGGTTCGAGCCGGGCGGACCAGGCTCAGTTTTGGGCTGGTTTCGGGCAGGGTCCAGTTTTGGGCCTCAGGCCAATTTTGGGCCGGGCCCAATTTCGGGGCTCGGGTTGTGGTCGGGGCATGCAACAGATTTATATAAATATAAAAAAATAAAAAATTGTGTTGAGACAGAAAAAGCTACATACGATTAAATATAAAAATATGCAATACACAATATTTCAAATTTTAGAATAGATTTAAAGAATTAAAATTCGCTTAAAAAAAATTAAAATGAAATTTAAAAAATTTGAAATTTTTTTATTAATAAACAATTAAATGAGCCTTACATTTTTGTATAATGAGTATTATAGATACTCACTGATATCTATAGTTACCCATTATCCATTTGAATTAAGACCATTAATTAAATGGGTAATGGGTACCCATTACCCATTAACTTAATACTCATTTCATACCCGCTAACCAGCCCATTTACACCCCTAGTCTTGATACATAAGAGAAAGCTGTAGGAGTTTTTCAGAATTCATATTAGAGATGTGTTTTGCCTTCATTTATAGAAATTAAGCATTTATTTTTATTCAAAAAGGGTGTGCTCCTATTTTGTTTGTGTTTTTTTCTTTTTCTTTTTGTTTTTGTTTGTGGTTTGATACAAAAAAAGTTGCACCTTCATTTTAGCACATATTGAATATTTCTATTCAATAATTAGAAATTGTTATTGCTCTTAATTATTTCGAATCTTGGGGATATAAGGGTAAAAAATTATATAAACAAATGTTTCAAATCAGAAAGCATAAAGTTAGGCATTGTTAATTTAGAATTAATTTAAAATTAATTTTTGGGTAGAAATTATCATGCGAAATTTGCCATTTTCTTTCAAAGGGGTTGAACGCCTCCTTTTAGTGCACATTACATATTTTTCGTTAATTTGCATGTAAGTAATCATAAAATTTAAATATTTAAATTACCATAAATATTACAAAAGAGTTGTCTCAAATCGTAAAGTATAATGCTTACACTTTTAAATATGTTTTCCAAAAAATTCAGTATTGTGCGTTAATTAACTCTTAAAAGATTACACATTTCTTTTCAAGAGGTTGCACTTTCATTTAGTTAATATTGCACATTTTCTTTCAAAATGTTGCGCTTTCATTTAGTACACATTGCATAGTTTGTTTCAAGAGGTTACACTTTCATAACATTGCACATTTTCTTTCAAGAGGTTGCACTTTCAAATAGTAAATATTTCACATTTTCTTTCAAGATGTTGCACTTTTATTTAGTAAACATTGCACATTTTCTTTCAAGAGGCTGCACTTTTATATAGTAAACATTTCACATTTTCTTTCAAGAGGTTGCACTTTCATTTGGTAAACATTACACATTTTCTTTCAAGTGATTGCCCTTTTATTTAGTAAGAAATGCACAGTTCCATCATATTGCCTTTTTTATTTTTATTTTAAGCAAAATCGTACAAAAGCTTTAAAGACTTTGTGATCATATTCATACCTTGATAAACTAATCAGGAAATATATTACATGCATAAACTAATCCTTTGATAATATTGTGGGCCAAAACAGTTGAGCGAGTGTAGGGATTAGTAACCAAAGACATCGTTTTAGCATTATTATTAGTTATTAATCGTCTAATGTGTGTTGGAGTTAATTAGTCGGTGAGGATATATATCTTGTAATAGTTTTACTGAATGGTATGTTGAATGTGAATGATTTACTCACCTTTGAATTCTCTCAAGGAGCCCAACTTCCCTTCCCTTTCTTTCTTCCATCCTTCTTCTTCTTCTGTTCGTCTATCCCTTATGCATTTTCTGGTTCTATTGAATCGTAGTAGTTTCAGGCAATAAGCCTGACAGCAATCCCCTAGTTATCAAAAACATCCAAGTCCATGTACAAAATTTAAGATAAAAGTTTCAAAACCTCATGTATTTTGATAAATACTTTAGGAAGCTAGGGTTCGTTAATCATGACTTCTTGGCGGAACAAGTTGTACTTGTATGCGATGACCTCCATCTTCACGACCTCCATCGTCACGTTCCACTAATTCACAAATGACTCTCATTTTCCTTCCTGATGAGGTGAGGTTCACCTGGCAAAGGTATCTCAAGCCACAGCTGTACCAAAAATGACCACCTTTCCAATGATTAAGTTATGTATCCCATCCCTCCCCCTAGCGTCACCGAGCATTGTCTTACTTGGTAGTTTGTGGGACCTTTTAACTTTAGCTAGGATAAACAAATCATCTTCCCGATCTTCTCTGAGTTTTGTGATGAAATATGGGTTATTAGGCTTTTGAATTGTTTTGCATTTGAAAAGATCAGAGCCAAAAGGATCAACCCTTTTCCTTTTGCGTGAATGATCTTTTGTTTCATTTATGCTTCCAGCCACCTTTTTTTCCCACATGAATCATGCCCTAATAGTTTGAGATCGAAGACATTATGGCCATCAAACTTGAGCACACCTTGCTCAACATGGTTTTGCTTGTGAAATGTCGTGCAATGGTTAAGGATAAAGGTTTTCTTGTCAATATTTCTAAGCTTCACATGCTAAATACTTCCATTTTGGTCCCTTAGTAGAGTCTGGCTTGGTAACTTCTGCTCCATGTACTCCACATACTCCGTAGGAAGCTCCAATCTATCTCTGTCAGATTCAGGAATGAAACGTTTGAAGAATGCTGGAGATATCCTTGCTGCCATGTTTTTCTCCCGCTTCTATCCCTTTCCACTTCTGGTCCTAATTTACAAGAAATTCAGAATTGCACATAAGTTAAAAAAGATTGCATATTTATTTCCCTAATGTTGCACACCTATATAGTGTAGTTTGCACATTTCTATTAATTAGATTGCACATTTGTTATAGTTAGTGTACCTCGCACATTTCTCATGAACCATTGAGTTTTTGAACGCAAGTTGCACCGAAATCATTAAGAATAAGGGTAATGATAATGAAGAGAGAGTTTACAATTTACATTCTCTCCTACCTTGGCAAAGATGGAGACTGATGCTTAGCTAGAGATGTTCCCTCGTAGTATGTCCATATATAATAATAATAATAATTAATTACTATCTTCGGCCTTAATTTGTTGATTAATTTGGATCATCCAATGTTTAATTTATGAATGATTCTAATTTTTCTAACATTTATTTAGGGGTAACTATCCTTCTACTAAAATCATAGAAAGTAAAATGTATTTAACCCGTACTTTTATGCTATGATTTGAGATAATTTTTTAGTGAAATTTACATGCAACAAAATATTTTTCTTATTAATTAATTTGTAATATAATGAAATTGGGAAATGTTTACAAACTGGAAGTGCAACTTTTTGAAAAGGAAATGCTCAATCTTTTAACATTAATGTGTAATGCTGAATTTTTTATTTTTTTACAATAAAAAATTACTTTTAATACAGAAGCATGTGTAGTTAAAAGCATGTAGAAGGTCTTGGTGCATAATAGAAAGCTGTAAACAGCGGATGATCTCTGTTCAATGACTTGCAAAACGTTGAGTTGGTATAAGTTTCACTCTCAAATCTGATCCTAAAACATAGTGCGCAATTAAACTAAAGTGGCAAACTTTTCTTCTTTCTGCACTTAATGACATATATTGGTGTTCATATATCCTTGAAAACATGCTATGATGTTCATGCTCCAGTCTTCCATACAATCTCTTAGTTTATGGTTTTTTTTTAAATTTTTTACATAATATCAACTTTTATTGTTTTACGTTTTGTGCTTACTCTTCTTTGTAATTGTACTACATTACGTTGTTAATCTCTTGTGTAGTAATTGCCTGAATACTATTTTGAACTGATGGGAGACTTCCAAGTATGTTACGAAAAAATCACTACGCTGAAGGAAGACAGAGAAGGCCGTTTATCTGGTGAAAAACTTCAGGCTACTCTTGAGGCCATCTTTATCATACCAACTGAGTATGTTCTATTAGATGCTGCTTCCAGGTCCTTTCTGCGAGCATTCGACCTGACTGGAAATGAAAAGCTGTCATACACGGTAGATGGCGAAACATTCAAGCATATATTTCTTGGTCACGACCAATGCATGTGCTGATTCCTTGGTAAGTTAAATTTTTTTTTTTTTTTTTCAACCACTCAATTATTTAAATTCTGATATATGTTGTTAGCTAACTACGTTACTGAAATGGTCAGTCATTCTCAGAACGTTCCGTGGAATCTGGAAGACCTCAATGATCTACCTAATCATGTGCCTTTAATTCAACTTGATTTCTCCCAATGGAAGCCTAGATGTGCATGGCCTTTGCAGGCCTTACCAAGGGCTATACTTAACTGGAGGACCTTTGCGGCCAAACACAAATTGGCAAGGGACATGCACTTACTTCTAACACGGATGGGTGACAATAAGATTTATGTGAATCTTTTCTATGCTGATGGTCGTGAGTCCACGGATTTCATTCATTATCATGGTAACTTCTACTAATTTCACAGTAAATAATTTTTTTCTTTTATATTAGGTTTGTACTTCATTAATATACATGTTTTTGATTGCAAAGAGTGGATGATCTAGCTCCTGTGGCTGTTGCTGCTCCTTTTCAAGTTCGAGCTCCTGTGCCTATTCATGCTTCTCTTGCTGTTCGTACTCCTCAAGTTGTTCCTGCTCCTGTGGCCATACCTCTTGAAATTGCACTGCAAATAATTCAAGGCCTCCTTGTGCCTGAGGTCCCTCAAACGATCCCTGACTTCAACATTATTATTATGGCAAACATTCCACTGCAAGGTCATTACCACAAACATTCCCTCTTATGTTTTGTTTCCTTTTACTTTATATTTGCTTTTTCATGTATTTCCAACTTATAAAATATTCAATTTTCAGTTCACGAGTCTACAACTTTTGAGGTCAAATTTACTGACCACATTATCCAAAACAACAGGCTGGTAAGCCATTGACAGTTTTCCTCATTCAAGACTATTATCACAATGAATTCTTTGACACTTGCTATTCACTTTTGCTACCAGACTGTCCCAGCAGAATTCGCACGCGTTCATCGGCTCCATGTGCGTCATACAGCTCAGGTGATTAGCCGAGGCGGTGACTATTAGATGCGGTTGATTAGCAGGTCAGACAACAGGACGCCACTAGCAGAGTTCCGTCAAGTGGAGTTGCGCGACAATTGGAGGCTTTTTGCTCTGGCACCTACTACGACAGACAAAATGCTGCAGTTTGTTACCCCGTCCGTATGAGCCAAATGCAATGAACGTTTTCATCGACGTAACAATCCTTAATTAATGATAGTTTGCCTTAGTAGTTGGTTGGTGCTTGAGTGAATGGCTGTTCCTTCACCCCTTGGGGATGTTTTTAGTTTATTTATTTTCAGACTGTTGTATGAATGAACTTCGTTGCAATCAACAAATACCGCAGCAGCAAAGTTCATTAATACAAAAGTCTAAAAATAAATAAACTAAAAACATCCACAATTTTTCTTGGGGTGAAGGAGCAACCACTCACTCAAGCACCAACCAGCTACTAAGGCAAACTGCCATTAATTAAGGATTGTAACGTCGAAGAAGACGTTCATTGCATTTGGTTCGTAAGGACAGATAACAAACTGCAGCATTTTATCTGTCGCAGTAGGGTTTGCCAGAGCTAAAAAGCCTCCAATTGTCGGGCTAGGGTGAACTCTGCTATTGGGCCTCTTGTTGTCTGACTTGCTAATCAACCGCATCTGATAGTCACCGCCTCGGCTGATCCCTGAGCAGTATGATGCACATGGAGTCGATGAGCATGCGCGAATTCTTCTGGGACAGTCTGGTAGCAAAAGTGAATAGCAAGTGCCACAAAAAATTTATTGTGATAATAGTCTTGAATTAAGAAAAGTGTACGGTTTTACCAGCCTGTTGTTTTGGATAATGTGGTCAGCAAATTTGACCTCAAAAGTGGTAGGCTCATGAATTGAATATTGTATAAGTTGGAGATATATGAAAAAGGAAACAAAGCAAATGAGAGAATGCTTGTGGTAATAACCTTGCGGTGGAATGTTTGCCACAATTTGAGCAATGTTGACCTCAGGCACAGGGAGGCCTTGAATTATTTGCGGTGCAATTTCAGGAGGTATGGCCACAGGAGCAGGAACAGTAAGAGGATCATAAATAGGCATAGGAGCTGGAACTTGAAGAGGAGCAACAACAGCCACATGATGCGATCATCCTCTGTTTGCAATAAAAAAAACTTGTATATTAATGCAGTACAAACCTAATATAATCGCATAGATTCTTTCTTCTTTTTTATTATTTTTTTTTTTTCAAATTAGAAAAGTTATGCCCCTGTTTGGGGGAAGGGTTGGGGTGGTGGTAAGGGGAGAGCCTTGTAACCTCGAGGGGTTCGATTATTGAGGATGCAAGGGTTGAAAAAAAAAACAAAAAAAACAAAAAGAGAGGTTATGCCCCTATTTTGTTTGTGTGTTTTTTCTTTTTCTTGTGTTTTTTTTTTTTTTTTGAAACAAAAAAAGTTGTAACAGTTAGTACACATTATGCAAGTGTAAAATATACATATATATATATATATATATATATACTTCCTCCGTTCTTTTAGAAAGGTCCATTTTGACCAATGTACAACTTATTATCAATTTTAATGTGCAACACCTAAATAGTAAGGGTAAAAGAAGTAAAAAATTTCAAAGTGGATTCTTCTATTGGAACAAAAAATAATTTTCAAAATATATTCTTCTAATGGAACGGAAGGAGTATATAAAATAATGTTCAAAATTATAAAGCATAAGTTAGGCATTGTTAATTTACAATTAATTTTAATAAGGAAATTTACCTTTGCACATTACCTTTGAAAAAAGTGCACATTTTTTTAGTGGGATTGCCCACCTCCTTTTAGTGCACATTGTACATTTTCATTAACTTACATGTAATTAATTTAGTGCACATTGTACATTTTCATTAACTTGCAAGTAATTAATCATAAAATATTTAAAATAACGTAAATACCACTAGGAGTTCTCTCAAGTAGTAAAGTATAATACTTAGACACCTCTAATTTTAAATTAATTTAACAATTACATATTTTCTCCAAAAAATTCAACATTGCACGTTAACTTTAAATATATAGAACATTTCTTTTTAAAATGTTGCAAATCCAACTCAAAAAAAAAAAATGTTGCAAATCCATGTAGTAAACATTCCACATTTCTTTTTAAAAGGTTGTACTTCTATCTAGTAAACATTGTACATTTCTTTTTAAAATGTTGCACTTTCATCTAATAAACATTGCACATTTTCATCATATTGCCTATTACTTAATGAGGAAATTTTTTTTTACATCTAAATGATGCTTCAAATTATAAAGCATAAAAGTAAAACATTCTTAATTTTTAATTAATTAATAGGGAGTAGACGACGTAGGTATTGGGTACTAGTTTGGCTTTCACCGCTGTACGATGGGCGAGGGCACCATAGTACATTGTAGCCGCCGCCTGAGGATGGTTCACTGCTGGCGGCTATATGACTCCAACGGGTCACCCGGAATTGCTGTTGGCCCTAGTTAGGAGGAAAAGGGTACCTCAAGAGTTTAACGGGGTGGGATGCGAGTCACCCACCACCCCCGCCACTTGGGGAAAAGGCCTCTCTGCCTAGAGACTCAACGGTGCTGCTTTGGCTAGGACTCCCGTTATTAGAATTGTTATTGTTGTTAATGTTACAGTTATTGTGAATAACTTTATTCCATCTTGTCCCCTCGGCTTTTGGGTCAAAAGGACCCAAACCCTGATACATTTGGGTCAAAAAGAACAACAGCTGTAGATGTAGATGCGAACCCAGATCCATTTGTGGCTGTAGAAAATGATGGTCCACATATAAATGGTGGAGCAATAGGAGATGGCCTTAAATGATCACAAGGATAAGAAGCAAGTGCACCTGCAGCACCCAATTGGACTGAAAACGTAGATAGGATCAGCACTAATAAGTGCTTTTCATGATTGAGTATGAATATCCCCCAAGATATGCTCTATGGCCAGTTTCAGTTATTCGAGCCTATTGTTTTCAAGCTCTTCAATGGGACCTTCCCACTAGAGCCTGTTTGCTTTTCGCTTCACGGCAAGGCTCGCATATTTTTCTCTTTCTTTCTCCACAGAATTTTCTATGGCCTCGCCGCTTGGTTGAGACTGGCCAGACAAGCCCTTCGGGGTGCCTCAAGAACATTCTTGAAGGGGAGGGATGGTGTGGGTTGGATATGGAAGTGCTGGGGGGAGAGAGGAAAACTTGGCAGTATGACTTCAAGGATGAAAAAGACTTCCCTTCTGGTTTGGACATCTTTACCATCGCAAAACTGCTTTTGTTTGGACTTTAACGGAGGTAGGGTTTTACGGATTGTCAAATATTGCAATGTTTTGAAAGTGATGATTTTTTTGTTATTATTATTATTATTATTTTTTAAAGTTTGGTGTTAATTTTTGCAACTTTGGCAAAGTATGGTAATCAATTATGCATTTCACTGTAAAATATTTAAAGTTAATTTAAAAATGGCTAAAGAGTTTACTCAAATGGTAAGCATAAAACTTAGGTACTCTCAATTTTAAACTAATTTAGAAATTGAATATTTCCTCAAAATAATTCAGCATTACACATTAACATTAAAAAGATTGAACATTTCTTTTCAAAAAGTTGCACTTCCATTCACTAAACATTGCACAGTTTCATTATATTGTCAGTTAATTAATAAGAAAAATAGTGTCACTAAAAAGTTATCTCAAATTAAAGTATAAAAGAAAGGGTGAAACACATTCTCCTCCCAATGATTTTAGTGGAAGGATGGTTTGTTGGATATTTCTGAACAACAATGGGACCTTACAACACAAAGAACCAACTAAAACAGAAATTTATTTCTTCCAAGAACTACTAATTTAAGACAATGGTAGAAAACAGTAAATGCCTCTTCAAATTGTGAAAATGCACTTTTATTTAGACTTTATTAGTACCCTTATGTGTGTAAGGAGTTCAGGACTAATATCCTTTTGAGATAAGCTGAAGATGATCGTTAGAAGTCTGCAGTACTGACTCAAACGAACTACAAAACAAGTGTGAAAAGTGTAAGAATAAATTAAAAGGTGAGAATGATTCCTTCGCTTAATCATAGTCCAAAGGAATCTATTTATAGGCCTCTAAAGGTAGGAAGAAACGGAACTCAATTCGGATAAGAAATGAATTCAGAATTACACTTTTCGTGAAGAGATGCAACACTTCAGAATAGGTAAAACTATCTAGAACTCGTCCGAGTACCTATGCGACTCGCACAAGTGCTTTCAAGGCTTCTGGAGCTCGTTCGACGGCTTCTGGAGCTCGTCTGAGCACCTTTGCGACTCGCACAGGTGCTCTTATAGTCCTAGTTAGCTTTGTTTAACTACTGGACATCGTCAGAGGTCCTATGCGACTCGAACTGCCCTCAAACATATGCTCCTCTTCAGTTTTTCTCCTTCTTCCTTGGCTAATTATTGGAAAATCTCCAACAATCCCTCGCCATTTTCCAATGATTTGAAAAATTGCCTGCCTCTCAAAGTCAAGAAATTTTGTTGATAACTTACGCATTAGCTCTAGTGCCTTTTGATTTAACCAAAACCTTAGTGAAAACATCCTGCAAACATGTCGAACTAATTTGGTAGACAAGCTTTGAACCAATAGTTTATTGACATGCCTTATTGGAATCACACATAAGTTTGCTTGTTATAAACAACACATAACATCTATGTGATTCAATCTCTTTCTTGAATGCGTCCAAGGCTTCATCCAAGAACCTTTTATGAATTTTCATAATGCATACACATAGGCAAATTTCAAAATACCCCCGCCATATGAGAATTTGCAGCATTATTGCATTTTTCATATTTGGTATTAACTTGAACTTGTTAAGAACTCAATCGTTCAACCTTAACTTACTAACGAGTAAATAACACTAATTGTATTTAGTGTTCCAACTATTTAGACAATATATTTTTCGCTACATTGAATTCAGAAATAGTAGTTTAACTAGCAATGAATTGAAAGTTCCACTGTAAAAGGTCTAGGACATGTTTCATTATAGAAGATAATCATTCCTATCAGTTCTTAACCTATTCTTTGGTTTGTCTAATTGGCTTAACAAAACTCTTTTATTAAGTGCTTAACATCACTATTCCAATGGTTACTTAATCTCATCAAATAGACGATTCCTTGCTAAATGATCATCTACCTTATGTGATCATACAAGCAATCAATTACATGTATACAATTCATTAAAACATGCATTTAATGAACACACAACATAGTTTTCATAAGTCAAGTTCTACTACTTTGTAATTAAAACTTACAAATTAACATGAAACTTTAAGAATATAATTCATGCATCATGAATTTAATTATAATTAAACAATCATCCATTCATCACAGCATACAAAATAAAGCATGATTATGTTAGTTATATGTCCTCTAACACATGCACACAAAATTTCATAAACTCATGAAATCTCACATTAACTATATATGAATCATGCAACACATACTGCATTCTTAAATTCTAGTTCATCAAGGTAAACACTCATGTTAAATCTTTTCTCATACATTATCTATGTATCAAAAATTACATAACATGTTACTTGATTCATACTAATATTATATTTTTAAGTATGAAACTAACATGCATGAATCAATGCTAATTTCTGAAGGAAATCATGCACTTAAGCAATCAATACAAATGATCACATGTTTCCAAAAAACATATATTAATATGCATAACTACTTACATAATTTGAACAAATTATGTAATCATTAATTCACAATATGCATACATTTACATTCAACAAATTATGTAATCATTAATTCACAATATGCATACATTTACATTCAAGTTATTGCAACTTTAAAGTTTCAAGTGAAACTTGTCAAATTTATTTATAACTTAATCAACCAAAGTATGCAGCCATAATTTACTGCATGTATTTAATGTAACCATATCATAATAACAATTATGTTTCTAAAACACAACTTTCTGATTTCATACAACATTTTTGCTTACATAAAATTCCTCCTTTCATATGAAATACACACTTGTCATTTTTCTAAAGAGAGTTTTGATCAAAACTAATGCTTGACATCTTTGCCACAAGTGCTTCCCTATGAAAGTCCTTAGAGGATTTTTCCTCTTTCTTTTTCTTCTTTAGCAACTGACACTCATAATTGTAGTATCCGACTTCATTGTAGGGAAAGCACTTGCCTTTCCTCTTTTTGCCTTTGCCAAAATCTTTAGCATCTTTGATCCTTTTTCTGGACTTGTCACTACACCAAAATTAAGCCATAGCGGCACCTACAAAATGATGCTTTAATTCCAAAAAGCGATGCTATAGGCCTAATCCATCGCTTTTACAAGTATTTCATTTGCTCTTGTTGCCTTAGATATAAGGCAACGCTTTTCGCATCTAACGCAACGCTTTCCAGAATTATTGCCATAGATAGCAAATGCAACGCTTTTTCGTCTTAATTGCAGCGCTTTTTTTCTTTTTTTTATTTTGAACTAATGCAACACATTCTATTATCAATTGCAACGTTTTTTTTTTCGCAAAAGGCATCACATTTTGCTGCATACGCAACACCTTTTTTTTTTTTTTTTTTTTTACTAATATCATCATTCGAATATAATTCTATTAAATTAATAATTCCAAAAGAGAATCATATTACAATGGTATTTATGTTGTAAACTACAAAAGTTAGTTCCACAATATACACCCTCTAAGACTTAACCCAACTAATAGCACCTTTCAAAACTAATATTGTAAAAGTATTGACATTTCCACGACAACTTCATAAATATCCACAAAAGCCTCTTTGTACGTAGCATTAATCGTAGTTTACTGAAAGTATCATGATCCCCTGCAACACATGGAAACAAAAACCAAAGAAGAAGATGGTTATCATTTGATGAAAAATTCAAGCTGCAGTAGGTGGAAACAGAAAGCTTGGCACTTGGCGGGTACGAGAAGCACATTCAAGATGGACAGCCATAACTCATAACTAATGTTTTGCACAAAAACTGAAGCAACTACATGCATTTTGGGGGGGAAAAAAAGAACTAACAACGAGCAGAAAACAAAGGCATTCAAAGATTGATTCGCAGAATCTGTATAATATTAATTAAATAGGTCTAGGAGGGAACTGTTAGGCACCCTTGCAGTCTAAGCAAAAACAGTATAGAGAGGAAAGAAAAGAAGTATCACTGAGATTTTGCTGTTATTTATTTATATTTTTTAAATATAATATTTCATTTCTAGCCTTGTAGACATTAAATGTGTAAGCAGTCTTATTTACTCAAGGTTCAACTCAAATGGTTGAAGTAAATTAGAGTGTGGTAAGCAATTAATCAAAATTAATTCCAAAAAAATGACTATATTGACTTGAGGTTGAACTTGGAACTCTGGTGCCAGGATATAGTTTGTAGATCACAAATTCTTTTTCCTAGATCAATTTCTTGTTATCATGTCAGAAAGTTTAAAAGGAAAGGAAAAAGTTGCATGAATAGTTCCACAAAATATAAGAGTCTCCTTTGAAGAGCAAGTTTTCCTTCATTACTGCAACACAACAAAGCATGTTGTTTCTGAACAAACTAGCTACAAATTAAATGTGCCAGTATAATGGACTTAACTACTTACTGGAATCAAGCACTCACATTACTGAATCAAACAACTAAATAATTACCGAATTTGTAAATTACTGCAGACTTGCTGCTGTGTATTCCTTCCTTGTGTATCCCTCTAATTCATGTCCCATATCAGCTTAGTTATATGACTTGCGCAAAACTCCATGTTTGGCAATTCGAAACTTATAGCCTATACTGTCATCTTTGTTCAGAGCAAGGTACAGAGTGTACATAGACACAGTACAACTGCTCATTAACGATAACTACTTACTAAGATTGGAAAACATTCACAGATAATAATTGCGAATTTTATAACTAAAAGAGCACAAGAGACAGCTACATGCTGAGATAAGGGAAACTACACTTCAAAAATCAAATTCAATTAAGAAATTTTCTTGTTATTGGATGAGGCAATCCATTAGCAGGTACAGTGATGCAAACGAGCTAGACAAAGGGAACAACAGTGAATAATGGGATGGGAAGAACTGAGAAGAATTGGAGAGGAAGGAAAATAGTTTATTATCTGATGCCTTTTGCAAAGCCACAAGGCCTGTTTAAATACTAATTCTGAGCAACAAGGTCACTAGAAAACAGCAACCGAAGTGCTGGAAATATTTGCAAAACAGAAAATAACAAACAGCCTTTATTCTCGTTCAACTGATTGGGAATAGTTCAAAGAGGACTGAGTCAATTTCTCCCCCCAGTGCTGCAACCATATCATATGACAACATAGAATGAAAAAAATTCAGTATTTATTATTCGGGCAAAGAAGCAATAAGCAGTATGTGCTCTATCAGAAAATTCTCATCTACTATCTCTAAATAAACAACCAGCTTGTTGAATAAAGAGCGCTACCTTAATCAAGATTAAGAACTTGCCCCGTATTTCAATCTATACCACAAATTTTGTCTGCTACTGGTGAGACACAACCAGAATAATGATAAAGAGACACCAAATAGAAAAAAAGAAGATAAAATTTAAAGTAGTCTAGGCCTGCTTGGATGCAGCTTGTATCAGTGCTTTCCTAATTTCCAAATCATAATAAAATAAGTCATTATGCCCAAAGAAAAATAAAGTAATCACAAATTAGCCTAAAAATTTTCAGAAGAAGCTATCCAAATTTACCAACACAGAACGTATCAAGTCCATACATACATCCAACAAGAAATCACAAAACAGTCCTTAGTCGAAATTAGATCAAGAGTCATGGCATATGATGGAGAGTGACTAACGAGAATAATGGCAAAAGATTACCAAATTTATAAGATTTGAGCAAAATTATTTGAATCTTCTAACCGATTTCGACGGAGAGATGGATAAGTTGCAGCAGTTCAGTCCCGCCAGAGAAGAGGGGAAAATCTTAGCCCTTAATTTTCCCTGCTCTTTTATATTGTTTACTTTTTTTCTTTTTTTTTTAAAGGAAGATCCTTTTCTTTCAGAAAATGACCGTAGCGCTAAGTTTATCCCGCCCTAATTTTCCTAAACTTTGGAATGAGGCGTGGCAATGTCCCGCCCTTATTTTCAATATAGGCAACATTTTTAAGATGTTGCAAATACAATCCAAAAACGTTGCTTTAGATGTTTGTTAGAATAGCAACGCTTTATTTGGTATTATGCAACACTTCTTATCTACTCTAGTATTATTTTTAAAGACTACAACAAGTTGCAACAAAACTCACTAGTGATGCCTCTAAAATGTTGCAATAGATCTATTTTGGCGTAGTGTGTTCTTTTGTCCTTCAATGACATTGACTCCTGATTCACTGCCTTTGTCATTGCCATACACTTTCTCATTTCTTTGAGAACTTTTCTGCATTCCTAACTCTTCTTCAGCACAAAGAGAATTAGCACGACTTTCGAAAGTGATCTCAGTTTTTCCACTTTTGAGATCCCTTTTGAAATCATTCCAAAAGGGGGGTAATCTATCAACCAAAGCATTTACAAGAGTTGATTCTTCTATAATCATGTCATGTTGTGCAAACTGATTAAGCATTTTCCCGATTTCTGCAAAATGTTGCATTTTAGTCATGTTATCTAATATCTTATGTTTAGAAAATGTAAATAACATGAATTTCTTATTGTTGAAATTCTCCTGCATGTACCTTGCTTGCAGTTTGTCCCACAATTCCTTAGCCGTAGGAATTGAATAGTACATGACAACCAGATTGTTGTCTCTTGCACAATTCATTGTCTATCTCCCATCTTTGTCTTCTGTGAGAATCATCATGCGTCTTTTCATCATCACTATGTGGCTTGGACCTCTTCAGAACATAGGCAATGTTCAAAGAAACAAGATGACAATACATCTTTTTCTTCCATCTTGAAAAGTTCCCTCCATCGAATCAATCCAACTTGATAATGGATGATGTCAGTCCTTCACGTTGGCAGCCATTTATGTGTAATAAAGCCTAAAGATTGTTGGATATTTCTGAACAACAATGGGACCTTACAACACAAAGAACCAACTAAAACTGAAATTTATTTCTTCAAAGAACTACTAATCTAAGACAATGGTAGAAAACAATAAATGCTTTTCAAATCGTGCAAATGTACTTTCCTTTAGCCTTTATTAGTCCCCTTATGTGTGCAAGGAGTTTAGGACTAATATCCTTTTGAGATAAGATGAAGATGATCGTTAGAAACCTATACTGACTCAAATGAACTACAGAACAAGTGTGAAAAGTGTAAGAATAACTTGTAAGATGAGAATGATTTCTTGTCTTAATCATCGCCCAAAGGAGTCTATTTACAAACCTCCAAAGGGTACTATTCAATAATCACATCTCTTAGGAAAAGGTAGGAAGAAACGGAACTCAATTTAGATAAGAAATGAATCTGGAATCACACTTTTCGTGAAGAGATATAACACTTCAGGATAAGAAAAACTTTCTGGAACTCGTCCGAGTACCTGTGCCACTCGCAGAGGTGATTTTATAGCTTCTGGAGCTTGTCCGAGCACCTGTGCGATTCGCACAGGTGATCTCACATTCCCAGTTAGCTTTGTTTAGCTACTGGACTCGCACGGCCGTCGGACATCTGCTCCTCTTCAGTTTTTCTCCTTCTTCCTTAGCTAATTATTGGAAAATCTCTAACATAGTTACCCCTCAATAAATGTGAAAATTAAAATCATTCCTTAACTAAACATTGGATGATCTAAATTAATGAAAAATTAAGGATGAAGATAGCAAATAATAATATTATGATTTTTAACATGGGGCATGTTATTCGCAGTAACCATTTCGATATTTACAGTAACATTTTCTTGTAAAAAGTCTAAAATACCACTGACACTAAAAAAAAAAGAAAAAACAAAAAGTCACATGCGTAAGAGTGCAGACCATTTCATCTATAAATATAAGGGTTTAGGATTTACTTCAAACTGCAGAAGATACTTGTTTTACATTTGATCAGTGACACGTTTGCTCAAATATGGCCGGTATACCCGAAGTCGATCCATATTACACTGTAAGTAAACACTCAAAATTTTCTATATACCCGTTCATTTGCCAAGAAAGAAACCCATTTTGGGGGGGATTTTTTTCACGGATCTGCGATTATCCGGCAATTTTTTGCCGTATCTGTCACATTTCGGCCGGGGAGATAAATTTTTGAGAAATACCGCCGACCGAGAGAAATACCGCCATGCAAAATGGCGGTATTTCCCATAGGAATACCGCCGGCGATAGCGGTATTTCCGGACGAAATAACACCGGCGACCGGCGGTATTCCTAGGGGAAATACCGCTGGGAGCTATTTCCCTTAGGAATACCGCCAGTCGCCGGCGGTATTTCCTCCGAAAATAGCGCCGGTCGACGGCGGTATTCCTATGGGAAATACCGCCGGCGGTATTTTGTCTTAGGAATACCGTCGGACGGCGGCGGTATTTCCGACAAAAATACTGCCGAAGGCCGGCTGTATTTCCCGGCGTCTTTCTCCGATGGTTTTTCGCAGGAGAAATACAGCTGGCGTCTTCCGTCGTATTTTTCCGGCGAAAAACTGGTTTTCCCTCGATTTTTCGGACCGAAAATTCCGTCCCATTCGCAATATCCCTCCGACCTCTGCTAAAAGTAATTATGTCAGAACTTCGACTCAGGGCGACAAGATTATTGCCCAATTTGTTGGTTCCATCTAAAATTTTACGTTTAAGTATGCTGAACCACCTTTGCTTATTTTCGAACAGGATTTTTGTGTTGAGAGCGATGACATTTATGCTGACCACACCGATGTATTTCGGACGAACGAAGAGTTCAGCAGTAGGGAAGATATGATGGCTTGGGTTAATGCACGAGCAGCTGAAAACAATATGACTGCAAAAATTACTTCCTCTTCGAAGATTTTAGGTCTGTTCATTACAGAGAGAGATAAGGTAGAGTTGAGATAGGGTGCGAAATACCAGGAAAAATTAGAGATAAGCCACCCCTACCTGAAGGGAAAAGTAGGCGGGCCAATACAAGCAGCAAAATGACAAACTGTCCATTTCACCTTAAGGGCCGAGAAATTGCTGGGGGCAACTGGAAGTTAGAGGTCATGGATGGTAATCACAATCATGAATTACAAGGAGTTCGAAATTGGCATTCAGCGTAGTCACGGTTAACAGAATTGGAGAAGAAGAAGATTGCCGACATGTCTAGTATTAACATCAGACTGATGCATATATTGACCAAGTTGCGAGCGGATGATCTGGAAAATATCAGCCACATACAACAAGTGTACAATGAAAAAGAAAAAAGTAAAAGGGAGGCTAGGGGAGGTATGACTAAGATGCAGTATTTCTTTAAACTTCTGCATGATCACGAATACTTCTATGCGCATGAACGTGATGACGACAGTAATGCAGTCGGGCACATTTTCTTTGCACACAAGAAGGCGCCACGTCTGCTTGTTTTGTTTCCGTACGTGTTGTTTATGGATACGACGTATAAGACGAACAGGTATGACATGCCGCTGCTGTAAATAGTGGCTCCATTACCCACAGATCAGTATGTTCATATCGCATTCGTGTTCATGAGGGATGAGACCACACCGAGCTATTACTGGGGGTTGGGCAATTGAGCGAGCTATTCGCGGGAAACAATACCCACATGTGGTCGTCACTGACCGGGAGCTTGCCTTAATGAATGCTATGGAGCTAGTATTCCCAAGTGCTACCCATGTACTGTGTAGGAGACACATTGAAATGGATGTTAAGAAACACGTACTATCGGCTGGCAACGACAAAAAAACAATGGACGTGTTTCTATATCGTTGGAGCCGCGTTGTTAAAGCCCTGACATACGAACAGTTCACTGAAGCTATAGATTTCATTAATACTAAGTATGGAAATAAATCTAGATTCAGAAATGTTATTCTATACTTGAAAAACACGTGGTTGGAACCCCACAAGGACAAGTTCGTGTCATGTTGGACGAAAAGTATAAAGCATTACGGCTCGCACACCACGAACATGTAAGTTATTTATAACTTTGATTTATGATTTGTATTTTGTATAATTACATGCTCTTCTATATAATTCTGTGTGCTACATGTTGAATTTTTATGTGAGCTGTCTTTTAGGGTGGAAAGTGCATATGCACAATTGAAGAAGGCAATTGATACGGATCAAAGGCATTTCTAAGTATTTTCAATGACATTAATATTATGATAAGGCAGCACTTTGATAAAATCCGTACTACAATGGAATCTTTGCACAGTAAAACTTACCGGAATAGTGACTACTTACTTTATAGTAGGCTCAACGGTAGATTGTCTTTCACTGGTATTGCACTACTGTAGGAAGAATATACATCAAGAGTTGGACTTATCGAGGAAGATGTGCGCTGTGTGGTTGCGAACTCCGAACTAGTTGCGGTCTGCCATGTGCATGTGAGATGCAACAGTTGGTGCGCGCGTACCAACCAATTGATTCTATCGACGTAGACACCTTCTGGAAGACGCTGCATTTGGGAGATGATGATATTCCGAAAACTCATGAGGAGAGGCAAACCGCTGGAGCCGGTTGCATAACATGTTTCTAGATGTAATGGCACATCCAAGCGCTGAGATATACAGGGTGATGGGTGTGGTGCATTCGACGCTTTATCTGAAAACTGTTGATATAGATGAGCCGGTTAGTAGGCCACACAGGGGACGACCGAGAAACAATGCCACTAGCGAGATCTATCAGGGTACGAGCATGCCGAGAGGAACGCACTACAACGAGGTGCGAATATATGTATTTCATCTGCATGCTCCCTGTGTTTACAAATATCTACACGTGCTAAATTTAACATGATTTACACTTGCAGGTCGGCGATCCACAGGCGGACAGAGAAGATGAAGGGTTGTGAGGGCACACGCATCTGAATGGCCTTACGAACTTCCCGTATTTCTGAAGCAGTTCCCGATGGACATTGTGGATTTAGAGTAATTTCCTATTTCGTACACGATGCAGATGAGTCTCAGTGGTACTAGGTACACAGAGCCTTGCACTAAGAACTCGTGGATGAAGCTACTTTGTGGAACTTCATCCTTGGGCCAGTCGATTACGCGTTAGCAATCAGGCTGGTCGATTGTTATGTACTTCTGGCAGAAGAGGTTTACTGGTTTGATTCCCATCTGCTGGGAATACTTGTCGCAACGAAATACCAGCAGGTTGTTACATTATATGCACAGCAGAGTAATACCAGCGGGTTGTTGCAACCGCTGCAGTTGTAAGATAAATCGAAATACAGTAAAAATTATTGACAAATAGATATAATTAATTGACATAAACAAGCAGAAATTTGTATTGCTTACAGCAACTGCGGACATATTTTTGGGGTCCAGTGTGTCGTCCACTTCCATGTCGTCTGGACTGACACGCACGTGCGTTTGCGGCTGGAAATAGTCGAGGTACTCAGGGCACGCCTAATCGGCCCACTCAACCCTCTGCATCCCCCTTACCGAATTCCTCTTGTACATGTGCGGGACATTAAGATTCATATCGTAAACGCAGGAGTACCTTTTTATTTCAGGCCCTCTGTAGCAACTCTTTGGCTCTAAAACTGCGTGAGGATCGACTGCATGAATCCAAATTGGAGCAAGAACCGATTAGGCATATATGGCTCTACGAATACGTCGTTTAATACAATAATAAACAGTACAAAATTTAAATGACATACAAATATTACCTCTCCGGATTTCATTCCGTCTAGTGTGCGCCTGTATGATAGCAAATCTGCGTTAGGCTCCCGCTTCCTTCCGGTTCCGATTTTCCACTTCGTTGCAGCAGGCAACCCGGCATCCTAGAACCTGAGCTGGGGAGGACTAAATGCTGGAAATTACTCGTATATCCAGCTCTATTAAAACAATTGAAAAACAAATTATTCATTTTAATGTACCTGTATAAAGTATTGAAATAATTTATAAACGAGTCTTACAAACCTGGAATAAGGTCAGACAACCGCCTAACTGGGCACCGTCCGCCCTAGAGGCCCTACCAAGATTGCGGTAAAGGTTAGCCAGACACGCTACACCCCACGCAAGTCTTGCTGCGCCTTCTGCATAGCGGAGGTAAGGCAGGAAATTCCTAACAACGTGGGTTTTTTTTTTCTTATCCATGAACAGTGTGTTTCCTACCAACCACAACAAATACCCTGCGGCAGAATTGGCGGCCTCCACCTGTCCGCTAACACATTGCTCTCGAAGGAGGGACATTTTAACAGTTGCAAAATCTCGATCACCGAGCTTGTCTTCCTCAATCCCCAACAATTCTAAAAGCAGAACTTTCATATATGCCAGCTTAATTTTCCACCCAATTGGCTGTCCGCCAATCAGAATCAGCAGGATGTAGGTGACGTCGTGCAGAGTGATACTCATCTCTCTGAATGGCATGTGGAATGAATTAGTTTCTGGATGCCATCTCTCAATAAAGGTGCTAAGTAGTGCAGAGTCTAACTCTGGATGCATGCGCCATACCAAATGCGACAACCCCGATTCTTCCACTATGGTTTTCACTTCCCCATCGGCTAAATCCCACCTTTGCAGCCGCTCGTGCCCATTATGGCACAACAGTACACCACGTTCCTGCGTAGTTTAGTAAATGAAATAATACTTTTTAGGCGCCCATGTAATAATCATAAACCGAAACTAAATAAAAATTATATAACAAAAAATGTACTAAAGCATATTACGATACCTGTCGATGCAATACGTAGTATGCAATATGACCCTTAAAGCTCCGTAACAGCTCTGGGTCTGAAGGTCCACCGTCAATCGGACCATCTAGAGGCCGATAAGCCTTCCACCCGGCATCCCTCCCGGAACTGGAACCGGCCCCAGCCCCTGACACTGACTACGTGAGGACCCCATTAATTCTTTCCCTTTCTCACTCCTTCGTTGGGTCGGCATTTTCCCCATTGTTTTCTTCCTCCAACCGCCCCGAATACCCTTCCATGTACCCCTGCGACTGAGACTGAGACATGTCCCTCTCAAATCTTTCCGCATTTTCCCTAGCTTCATCCTCCTCCGCATTTCCAATGTATGGCGGGGCAAATGGTGTTTCGCTGTAATTGAAGTTACTTTCCCTCGCCGCATTTGAAAAGCGCGAATACCCATGCGCTCTTCTTGCCACCCTTCTCTGCCGCTCGGATGCAGTCGGCGGCATTCGGCGACCTGCTTCCTCAGAGGATGACTGTGTCGCCTCAGTGCCTCTCTGAACCAAATGCAAATTGTCATCCTTCTTGCTTTTGGTAAATTTCAATTTTAATTTCTTAAATGCTTCTGCCATCTGTAATAATATAAACACGCATTTATCAATGCGAAATTAATTGATAACATAAAACATAAAAGGAACAATAACGCAATTAAAGTTAAAGAAAATTTAAAATGTTGACCTAAAAGTCGTCGTTCGTTCGGAAAAACCGCACCGCTGATCGCCGAAAAATACCGCCGGAATACGACATTTTTTTGGAAAAATATTGCCAGTCTCCGGCGGTATTTTCCGGCGACCGGTGGTATTTTTCCCAAAATTCTCTCCGTGGCGCTATTTTTTGGAAAATAGCTCCGGTCTCATGCGGTATTTTTCCCAAAATTACCGCCGGAGACCTTTTCCTCCAAAATAGCGCCCGGTTTAAACACCGCCAGTTATTTCGGGAAATACCGCAGACGGTATTTCCCGAAATACCACCACCGGTCGAAATACCGCCGGCGACCGGCGGTATTTCACTCCCCCCCCCCCCCCCCCCCCCCCCCCAAATTTATTATTTGCAGTAACCATCGGTCAAACCTTCCCAATCCAGGAAAAAAATTCACAATTTCGAGCAAAATACTAACAAATCCGGACATATTACAACTAAATTAATCAAACAAACAAATAAAATAGTACCGAAACAGATATTAATTTGAGGCACTAACCTTTTGTCGATCCTACTCGCAGTAACCGTTTTGTCCGATTTAGCTAATTTTCTGATCCTTCTTCTCCACACAGCTCCGCAGCCTCAGCTTTTTTTTCCTGCTTTCTTTGAATTCCATTTTAATTCCTCTACTTCAGTCTATTTATAGACTGTTGCAGAGAAAAATGCATAATGTTGAGCCCGTGACTTTTGTTCAGTCTGCATGTGCAGCTTTTTTGTTTTTTTTGGGCCAGGGGCATTTTAGTCTTTTCACAAGAGAATGTTACTGCAAATATCAAAATGGTTACTGCGAATAACAATTCCGTTTAACATATGACATATATAGTACGAGGGAACATCTCTAGCTAAGCATCAGTCTCTATGTTGTTGAGGTAGGAGAAAATATAAATTGTAAGCTCCCATTTCATTATCATTATTATTGTTATTCTTAATGGTTTCGGGTGGAACTTACATTCAAAAACTCAATGGTTGGCGAGAAATGTGCAAGGTATTCTAAGTGGATGTGCAACATTTAGTAAATAAATGTCCACTCTTTTTTTTAAGTGGATGTGCAATTACGAATTTCTTATTAATTAAAGTTGATGGCACATCAACTTCAAAATATTGCACATTTATTTTCAAAATGGTGCACCTCCGTTAAGTATATATTGCACATTACTATAATATTGCCTCTAAATTAATGAGGTAATCCCTTGCACATTAACTAATCGTCAGTTTGAATCAATTTTTGCAATGTCTTTAAAATTGAGTTGTAATGTTATTTTCTTTTTTTTAAACAATTAATTAAATGTATCATATAACTTTTATCCATTACTATTTGAGAAATTTTTTGTCACTATCAAGTAGAATAAAATTATTTTCTATTTATTTAAGAAGAATTTAATGAAGGTGTGCATTGTGTATGAATAGATAGTGCAACCTTTCACAAAAAAAAAAAGAGAGTACAATATCTTAAAAGTGAATATACAATGCCGAGTTTCTCTGTAAATAATATATTTATGCATTTCAACTTGAGAAATTTTTTAACTATTTATTAAAAAATAATCAATTTATATTTATTCAAGAAATAATTTATTGTAGATGTGCAATATGTACGAAACGAATAGGTAGTGCAACCTTCGTGCATGTGATGTGTAGACTGTTAGGGCTTTATGGAGAAGGAGGAGAAGAATGAGAGAGGGAGAGCCAGATGATGATGAGGTTGTCACCACCAAAAGAAGCAGAAAACAAAAACGAGAAGGGAATGGCACTGAACTTCGTGCATATGCTGAATGTAGCACCATCTTCACTTCGCTTCATGGTAACCGAAGTGATTTGAATCCCTATGAGTCTCGTTTATTCAAAATCCTGCCTAGGTAGGATGGAATATTTTTCTGTTAGTGCCTCTCACATTTGCTGCAACTGACACAGACTTGGTAGGTAAATAAACTGAGCTGGAGAATGAAAATTGTGAGAAATGGACAGTCACATTGTCATGTTTTCATCAAGGACATGCTTTCTAGATGGGTTGGGAAAATTTTGTCGTAGATCATAACTTGACCATGAGAGACTTTTTGATGTTTAACTACATTAAGGGTTCACACTTATGGTTAAAATATATGGAAGAAATGGGTGTGAAAGAAACTGCATCACCTCATTTAGAAGAAGTCAATGCAAACAAAATGTATCTACTCAGGCAAAACCTTGTGAGGGAAAAAGTATGAATGCAATGAAGAGATTGAGTAGGAGCACCTTGGTTGAACCATCAGCTACATATAGAACTCAAGTTAGTGGAGGCGATGACGGGAATTCCCTAAATGCTAATGATGCTCCTGTCTTGATAAAGAGTTGAGTCAAATGGTACAACATAAAACTCAGGCACTCTCAATTTTAAATTAACTTAAAAATAACTTTTTTAAAAAGGAATTCCGCATTATACATTAACTTTAAAAGATTGAACATTTCTTTTCAAAAAGTTACACTTTCATTTAGTAAACATCGCACAGTTTCATTATATTGCCAGTTATCAATAAGAAAAATATTTTGTTCCATGTAAATAACACTAGAAAATTATCTCAAATTAAAGCATAAAAGTAAGGTGAAATACATTTTACTCCTTGCGATCTTAGTAGGACAGTTATCCCTAAATAAATGTTATGAAAATTAAAATCATTCATTAATTAAACATTGGATGATCCAAATTAATGAACAAATTAACGCCGAAGATACTAATTAATTATTATTATTATTATGTATGCACATACTACAAGGGAATATCTCTAGCGCGCTAAGCGTCAGTCTCCATCTTTGTCAAGGTAGGAGAGAATGTAAATTGTAAGCTCCCTCTTTATTTTATCATTACCATTATTCTTCATGGTTTTGGATGCAACTTGCGTTCAAAAACTCAATGGTTCACGAGAAATGTGCAAGGTATAATAACTATAATAAATGTGTAATCTTATTAATAGAAATATTCAAGGTATACTAAATGGAAGTGCAGCATTCAGGAAATAAATGTGCATTATTTTTTAAGTTGATGTGCAATTCTGAATTTTTTTATTAGTCAAAGTTAATGGCACATCAATTACAGACTGTTAAAATTTATTTTAAAAATGTTCCAATATCTTAATCATTTTCTATTTCTACAAATATAAAGTAGTGTAGATGTGCAGTATGTACGAAAGGAATAGGTGGTGCAACCTTCGCGCATGTGTTGTGTAGCATGTTAGGGCTTGATGGAGAAGAATGACAGAGCGAGGAGCCGGATGATGATGAGGCCACCACAACCAAAACCAACAGAAAATGAGAAGGGAATGACGCAGAACTTCGTGCATGTGCTGAATGTAGCGACATCTGCACTTCGCTTCATGGGAACCGAAGTGATTTGAATCCCTTTGAGTCTTGTTTTTTCAAAATCCTGTGTGAAGGATGGAATTAGTGCCTTTCACATACTCGGTAGGTAAAAAAATTATGCTGAAAAATGAAAATTGCGAGAAATAGACAATGGGTGGAAAGATTTTGTAGTAGATCATAACTTGACCATGAGAGACTTTCGGTGTTTAACTACATCAAGGGTTCACACTTATGGTTCAAATATATGCAAGAAACGGGCGTGAGAAAAACTGCATAACCTCATTTAGAAAAAGTCAGTGCAATCGAAATGTATCTACTTAGAGAAAACCTTGTGAGGAAAAAAGTATGGATGCAATAAAGAGATTGACTTTGAGAACCTCAGCTGCTCCTGAAGCAGAAGCTAAACCAATAGCTACACATAGAATTAGAGGTTCTGGAGACAATGACCAGAATTTTTAAAGAGTAAACTGCCAAAAATGTCACTTCACTTTTTCAAAATCTCTAATTTGGTCACTAAACTTTTTTCCCCCCCCCTAAGAAATGTCATCATACTTTAAAAAATGGACCGAAAATGTCATTTTGCTATATGGTGCTGTTAGTCTTGATGGAATGCCCAACATGTGCTTTTCATGTGTAAAATCTTAAGACTTTTTTGTCCATTCATTATTTAAAAGAAGAAAAAAAAAACACTTCTCTTCTCCCCCTCTCTCCTTCAAACCTCCTTCAAACCTCCGCCTCCCTCCTCCCTCCCCCCTTCTTCTCTCACATCTAGGTCATCTCTCATGGAGAATCTCAGCTTAACTAAGATTCAAGAACAAGATATCAAGACCCATTTCAAAAAAATTTGTCATTATTAATCCATTTTTGAGAAACAAACTAGCAAAAGAGAATCATGAAATTTTAGAACTTCTCAAGCCTCCAACCACCCATGCCATTCAAATCCACCACCACAGACCACCCTCTCCACGCGGCCCATTCAAATCCATAAAGAAACCAATGTATATATCCATTAAAAAAAAAAAAAAAACCAGAAAAAGAGAAACCAAGAAATTTTGCGGCAATTGAAAAAAAAAAAAAAAACAAACAAAGAAGAAGAAATTGTGTTTGAAGTGGATAAATTTGACAGTGCATGGGTGGAAAATTTCGCGTGTTGTTGATTTAGTTAATCCAAACTAAGTTGTATTTGGATTTGGTGAATTCAAGTCTACATGTGGGTTTCTGATTTTTTTCACATTGATTTGAATTGGAATTGGAATTAAAAGCGATCAAGTGTGTGGAAGTGAATTTGGAATTGGCTTGTGAATTAATAACTTGAAATTAGTTAAGAATCCCGAGAAGAGCATGCAAATTTGAATTGTTGGCTACGTGTGGGAATTCAGGGACCTGTAAAAGCCGAAGCTTGCTTGGATTTTGTGAATTACGTAGAATTTGGGGGAGAAGATGAACCTAAAAATTTGGGGAAGAAGATGGAAAATAAATTTGAAGAAGAAAAAACAGAAAAAGGGAAGAGTATGAACAGTATTTTAATAGAGTGAGGATTTTAAGACAAAAATACCCCTTAAAAGTGCCATGTGAATGGCACACGAAACCATTTCCCTTAGTGCTAACAGAGAAAATGGCTAAAATGTCATTATTCGCTTGTTTTTGAAAGTATGATGACATTTGTAGGGGAAAAAAAAAATTTAGTGACCAAATGAGAAAAACAAGAAAAGTAAAGTGACATTTTTTGCAGTTCACTGTTCTCCAAATGCTAATGAAGAATAGTGGCCATAAATCTACTGATGTTCTTAAGAAAATGATGGAAAAAACACAAGAAGAGATTAGTGAGTAAACACATGGTCATGCAAAGAGGAAAAGAGAGAATGGCGATCAAAGAGCGACAAGAGAGAGGTGAGCCAACTTAGGGTCATGGAAAGAGGAATCAGGGCTAAGGCCGAATTTGCCCAAATGCTAATGAATGTGCTGTCTTAAAGAATAGTGGCTAGCAATCTACCGGTTGTTGGATATTTTCTAGAATAACAACAATGACTAACAACATCAGAACTATGAATAAATTCTTCAAACTGAAAACTAGTATATTATAAAAGTAGTACAAAAGGAAATGCTGCTTCAAATTGTGTTAGACACTTTCCTTTAGGATTTATTAATCCCCTTGGGTGTACAAAAGATTCATGACTAATATCCTATGGGATAAGATGAACTCTTTTGGAATAAGCCTGCACTGTCTTATACAAAACCAAGAACAAGAGAAAAGAGCAAGAAAACCTTGTAAAATGAGAGGGATATCATTTTGTGTAAATCACATCCAAAGGAGTCTATTTATGACCTCTAAAGGGTGTCATTAAATAGCCACAACTCTTACGAAGAAGTAGGAAGAAATGGAACTCAATTTGTACAAGACTTGATCACGAAATCATACTTTTCATGAAGAGGTGGAACTGTTCAAGAATGAAGAAAATGTGCTAGAGCTTACTGGACAAAGTGCTAGAACTCGTGCGACTTGCACGGCTCTCGATGGCCATTGCACGCTTGCTGCTACTGGACGTCGTGACTCACACAAGCTGTCGCATGACAGTTCATCAGCAAATGCCAAAATGGAATTTGCTCTAGTTTTGCTCTTGGTCTACTGTCCGATCTTGTGTGCGACTCGCACACCAAATCGTACTACCCAGCATCTCCATTTTCCTTAGTAAATTATTGGAAAATTTCCAACAATCCCCTGCCATTTTCTAATGATTTGGAAAATTGCCTGCCTCTCAAAGTCAAGAACCTTTCCTGATAACTTATGGATTAGCTATGGTGTCTTTCAATTGAAGCAAACCTTAGTGAAAATATCCTGCAAACCTGTCGAATTAATTTGGTACACAAGCTTTGAACCAACAGTCCATTGACAAGGTTTAATGTAATCACACACAAGTTCTCTTTTCCACTACATGTTATAAACAACATATAACAACTATGTGCCTCAATCCCTTCATGAATGATTCCAAGATTTAACCAAAAATCTTTTATGAGTATTCATTATACATTCATGTAGGCAAGTCTCAAAATGCCCCCACCAGTGAGAATTTCTAGCATTTTATTGTTTTCTCATATTTGGCATTATCTTGGACTTGTTAAGAACTCCAAGTTCAACCTGCACTCTTGGTGAGTTATAACACTAAAATTTGAGTGTTCCAACCATTTAGGCAATGTACATTTCATTACATTGAATTCAGAACTAGTACTTTAACTAGAAATGAATTGAGGGTGCCATTGTAAATGGCCTAGGACATGTTTCTTGATAGAAGATGACTTTCCTATTAGTTCTTACTCCATTCTTTGGTTTGCCTAATTGGCTTAACCAAACTTCCTCTTATTGAGTCTTCAAATCACTATTCCAAATGGTTACTTAATCTCATAGAAAGATTCTACCATTTAGTGATTTTAATCTAGATTTTTAATCTATTTCCATTGATGTCTCTTTGCATCAATCTATAGATGATTCCTCAACAAAGGTTCATCCTCCTTTATGTGACCAAACAAGCAATCAAATTGTATTTATATATTTCATTAAACACAGTTAATGTACATGTCAGAAATTTATTTGATAAGTAAAGTTCTACACAATTTGTTCATTACAAATTAACATGGAAATTTAAAAATTACATTCATGCATTATGAATTCAACTAAACAAACATCCATTCATCACAACATACAACATGATCATGTTAGTTCCATGTCATCTAACACACATGCTTTGTAAAATTCTGAAATCTCACATGAACTATGAATAATGCAAAAATACAGCAATTAACAATTCTAGTTCATCAAAGCAAGTAATCATAATATTTATAATCCTTAACTTAATTCAATTTAAGAATCAAACATAAGGATTACCAAATATTATGTCTTTAAGTATTTAATCATGCATAAATCAACCCACTTTTCTTAGGAAACCATGCCCTTAAACAATCATTACAAAATGATCATATGTTTTCCAAAACATATATTAACATGCACGAATCCTTACATAATTTTAACAAATCATGTAATCATTAATTCACAATATGCATGCATTTACATTCAAGTTCTTGAAACTTTTAGAGGGTCAAGTGAAACTTGTTAAATTTATGTACAACATAATCAACCAAAGTATGTAACCATAATTTTACTGCATTTATTTAATGTAACACATCAAAACATAACGTATTATTTCATGCTATTACAAATACAACTTATTTACATAAATTTCTTCCTGAAAACATAACACACTTTGTGACGCCCCGCCCTGACCCCCCGTTCCCTCGGATCCATTCCCGACGAAGAAAAGCGAGATAAGTCGAGTGGGTGTCATTTAGGGCTCTCACCCAACAATCGATACAGATAATAAATAAGAATTACCATAAAACTGTATTTATTACCCTAGCAGTTCACGACAGCGGAAAAAGTAAAGATAAAGTCTGAGGATGGTCATAGACCAAATTATCCTCCCAAAACAATAGTTGTACTTAGTCTAACTATTACAGAGTTCTTGTCTTTATTTCTTTTGTTCACCGCCATCGACCTTACCTCTATTGTCATTCAAGTCAAGCCCGTGTAATAAGATGGAAAAGGGTGAGGATCACTATGCTCAGTGAAAGATCTCAGGTTTCCTTAGGAAAATTACCACAGTAAATCTTTAAATAACAAGCAGAGTAAGCGAGTAAAGAGTTCATGCATGTATTTATATAACAACAAAATTATAGGCATGTATGGCAAGCAGGTAAACAAGTCAATGAAATCAAGCGCGTAAATCAAGTCAAGCAAGTCATGTAGTATAGGCAAGTGTATAGCAAATACAAAAGTAGATATGGCAACACAGATATAACATTCATATGTAGCACATTTGAGCCACTAGACTCCAAGCAGGTAGATTGCACAGTTAAGCTTTCTCATATTAAAGCTAAGTCGGAATCTATTCGAGTATCGAGTTGTTCTTGTGTGATGGTTTGCAAAGCACATCGCCCCCACGGCAGCCATATGGGTAAAACCGGGTATGTTAGACGATAGGAGTTTTGGATCCTTGGCATTTTTCCAAATCGGGCCAAAACAGGTGTTCCTCTCATATAGAAGGAGTGTCGGCTCCAAGCAACACGTCTTTCGTCAACAAGCCCTACATAGCGGGCAAGCAACTACTATCTAGTCTAGCGGGAAGACTCGGTGCCCAAGTCTTTTCAAGTAGGTCCTCTGACCTATTTCATGCTAAGGTGATCATGGAAAACCCTAGCATGCTTCATACATTTCAAGAGACAATCATGCAATCCTAGATGTCATTATCCTGAGATGGGCTTAGTCTTTTCTTGGCCGATGCATGATGTTTGTATATGTTCATGGGCATACATCTCTAGAGGCAATTATGCAATTCTAGATAACCACCATTCATGGCTACCATGTCAAGCTTTCATGTATAGGTGCATATATTTATAGGCATTCAAATAATCATAGCAAGTCACGTACATTCAAGTAAAGTCATGTCAGCATAACATAATCAATCATAGCAGCACATATACACACTTAGCAATAAGTTGTGTTTAAAATAGGCAAGTGCTGAGGTGTGGGAAACCTCTTTAGAAAATCAAACAAGCAAGTAGGTATTGTTACACACCATTACTAATTCGATAGTCCAATTAAGTCTTATGAAAATAGCAAGTAATCCCTCACCTTTCACAGGTGTGAGCGTAATGACAGTTGACTAGATTGATTCACGATCAACGGTCCACTCCTGCAAAGATAGCGTTCTAGCGTGAGTTACTAAAGTTTGACTTTAACTTTAGATCAACTAATTTTGACTTTGACTTTAGGTCAATTATGTTTGATTTTGACTTTAGGTCAACTACGTTTGACTTTGACTTTTAGGTCAACTATGTGTGCCTTTGACTCTTAGGTCAATTACATTTGACTTTAACTTTTAGATCAACTATGTTTGACGGTCAAGGTCAAAGGTCAATGGTCAAAAGTCAAGTTGTGAAATAAGGTCAATTTGAACTAAGGTAAGTCTTGGGAAAGAAGGTCAAGTTCTAATTAATGTCAATTTCGCAATTAAGGTCTAGTTTAAAAATAATGTCAAGTTTCAAGTAGAGGTCTTTCAAATCCCTTTTGGTTATTTTTGAAAATAAGGTAAGCTTTTGGTCACTTTTGAAATTAAGGTAAACATTTGACCAAAAACCAATTTCAGAAAAATAAGATAAATTTTGGTTCTGGGCTATGTCTGAGTTTCTGTCCGACTCAAGTGGAAACTCGGACCTGGGTTTTTTCGTGTTCTTCAATTTTTTAGGATTAAAATTCAAGAAAAGGCTTTCTGGGTCTCGTCTGAGTGGCTGTCCGACTCGGATGGAAAATCAGATGGCTGGTTCAATTTTTCAGAAACTACTGGGTGAGGGTACCACTTTCAAGGTTGGTTTAAACATGTTTCTAATCTGTTTTAATCCTTTCCAAAGACATATATCTATAGTCAATCAGACAGGCTATCGGTAGGAACTGAATCACGCGAAAACAAGTATTTTAACTACATTAAATTTTGTCCCGAACTAGGCTCGGAACACTATTTTTATAACATGCATATTTCCAAATTTTGGTTCTCAGATCTAAAGTGTTACGGTTTATAAAAATCTAGAGGCATGCATCCTAAGCATAATAACATGTAAGGAATTCAACTAACATCCTAAACATGCTTTCTATCCATCAATTACACAAATCTCTTAATTACTTGGTTTCAAGTTTTTCTATATGTTCATGCTTTTTAATTCCGTATTTTGATTCTAATGCCAAATCAAACACTCACCGTGAGGTCCTACAAATACCACGAACTAACAACTTTAATGGAGGCGGCACGGCTACTGTTCGTTTATGGCGGCGGCGCTTTTACAAGCTTCACGGCTTTTGTCTATAGTTTTTTCTTAAATGTTTGTAAAGGTTTAATCCTTAAACTTAAGGATGTATTTATAGGCAACCTCTAGGTTAATGAAGATCAGGATCTTCTTTAAATAAGGTAACCTAATTTCGGGTAGTTTCCTTCTATCGATTTGATTGTGATTCCGGATTCCTTAATTAAAATTGTTTCCCATTTTTGTTTTCTTCTATCCTAGTACTCGTCTGACTCGGACGATAACTTGCATAGCCTAATTTTGCAAATTCCTTCCTTTTCAAATTCTTCTGCTGTCCGAGTTTCTGTACGACTCGGATGGAAACTCGTACGACGCGATTTTCCAGAGTCGTTCCTTTTATGCTTCTCTCATTTCCTTGTTTCATTTTAGGTAATGATCACTTCTATATTAACTACCAATCAAGCATTAATTCTAGCAATCAATTAGGCAATCAATCTAGAAATCAATCAAGGAATCAATTTAAGCAATTAATCACTCAGGCAATCAATCAAGCACTTAATTATTCGGGTTTCCATAATTTAAGAGCAAGCAAATGTCTATTTTACCCTTAATACGTTACGTTTCTATCTCAAAATTTTTGGGTCCTCACATTCATCCCCACTTAACAAAATTGCGTCCCAAAATTCCCTAACTCATTTCTAGAATAGTTCTGGGTACTTCTCATGCATATCAGTCTCGGGTTCCCAAGTGGCTTCTTCTAACCCATGGCATTTCAACTGTACCTTTACTAAGGAAACTTCCTTTGTCTTTAGCTTCTTGGTACTTTAGTCCAAGATTTGTACGGGTTTCTCCTCGTACTCTAGTCTCTCTTCCACTTCTAAGTCATCTAGATGTACCACTTACTTTGGATCGGCTAAATACTTCCGTAGCATTGATACGTGAAACACTGGATGCATCTTTCCCATGGATGCAGGTTATTTGAGTTTGTAGGCAACTTCGCCCACGCACTTTAGAATCTTGAAAGGTCCCACGAATCGGGGACTCAACTTCCCTCTTCTTCCATGTTTAATGGTGTGGGTGTACGGGCTAACTTTCAGGAAGACTTTCTCTCCTTCCTCGAAAATCAACTCTTTACGACGTCTATCCGCATAGCTCTTCTGCCTACTCTGGGTAGTCACTAGTCTCAGATGTATCATCTCTACGTCATTGTATGCTTCATCTACCAACGGTACTAAGTTGGCTGGTGTAACCTTCCTCTCTCTTACTTTGTCCCAATACAACGGGGATCTACACTTTCTTCCGTACAAAGCTTCGTAGGGTGCCATTTCTATCGATGCTTGGTAATTATTGTTATAGGGAAACTTGATCAATGGTAAGTGCGAATCCCAGGCTCCTTCAAAATCCATGGAGCAAGCTCGTAGCATGTCTTCGAGAATCTGGATAGTTCGCTCAGACTGTCCTTCTCCAGAATTCGTAACTGGTAATATCCTTGGCGAAGATTAAGTTGGGAAAAGACCGTTGCTCCCTGCAAGTGGTCAAACAACTCATCTATCAATGGCAATGGATACTTGTTCTTGATGGTAAGGTTGTTCAAACCTCAGTAGTCTATGCATATCCTTATGGTTCCATATTTCTTCTTCACAAAGAGCACTAGGGCTTTCCTTGGAGAGGCACTAGCTCAATGTAACCTTGGGTCAAAAGTTCTTCGAGCTGCTTCTTTAGCTCACTTAGTTCTACCGAGGCCATTCGGTATGGGGTTTGAGAATAAGGTTCAACTCTGGGAACTAGATCAATGGTAAACTCAATTTCTCTAATAGGTGGTAAAGTTGTTAACTCCTCTGAAAATACATCCTTATATTCCTTAACTATGCGTGTACTCTCAATCTTGGCTTTCTCTCCGGGTTTGTTAATCATTACGGCTAGGAATCGTTGTACTCCCTTCCATAACAATTTGCGGGCTTTAAGTCCGGATATCAATGTGGTTGAAGTTTTCTTACTATTCAGCCTCAATACTACTTCAGGTTGTCCAAGTTCCTTTAAGATCACTGCTTTTCCTCGGCAATCTAAGAACACATGATTCTTGGCTAGCCAATCCATTCCTAAGATGGCATCGTATCCTCTCAGGTTAAACGTCACTAAATTTACGGGTCGGTTTTGTCCTTGGATGTTCACTTCACATCCTCTATATATGGTATTGGTACATAATAGAACATCAAAAATTGGGGTACTCATTTCCAACGTATGAGGTAACTTTTTAGGTCTTCCTAAGCTTATAGGCACAAAGTTCAATGGAATAAATGATTGGGAAGAACCAGGGTCAATCAATACATTGGCTGGCAAATTTAAAACAGAAAGGGTACATTCCACCACGTTATTGTTTAGCTCAACCTCTCTATGCTCAATGGCGAAAACACGTGCAGGCACTCTCTTGCCTGGGTCGGCAGCTGGCCTCTGGTTGGCATTGGCAAGCTTGGGTCTGGCGGTAGGGCAGGTTTATATGCGATGATCGCTACATCCACACTTGAGACACTTATTGGCTTTCTTCCAACAATCTGCTTCCACGTGCTCTTTCTTCTTGAAGAAGTGGCAGGTGATATCGGGCTCTCCTTGCCCATATCACTGCTAGTGTTACTGCGGTGGCCCTTCTTACCTTTGCGACCATGCTTCTGAACTCCTCCGCTGGGTTTCAGCGCATTCGTGTCTTTGTGTCGGGAGTGAAACGCGATTAACTTGTCTTGGATCTCCTCGGCCCACTGGACCTTGTTAATGCTATCAGCATAAGTGGGCAAATCCACTATAGACAAAGCAGACTGGATCTCAAGCTTGAGGCCGATAATGAACTTCTTCTTCCGATCATCATCGGTTTCCACTATCCTTGGGGCATACCGAGACAATCTAGAGAACGGGGCCTCGTATTCCATCATACTTTTAGACCCTTGTCTTATGGTCATGAACTTCATTTCCTTCTTGTCTGGCACTATTTGCGGTGAGTACTTAACTCAGAACACCTTGGTAAAATTCTCCCAAGTCCTCAAAGTCTGCTCAACTTCCCACTTATGATCTATCACTAGCAACCAATCCAATGTAGCAGCATCCAAGTGGTATGCGGCGAACTCGATCTTACGAGCATCGCTGCATCTTATCAGTGCAATTCCGTTGCACACTCTTCAGCTATACATCGGCTTTATCGGTATTAAGTTCTCTATGGCCTAGGGCCCAATGCTCATCATCTTGGCGTTCTGGCCTATGGTGAAGGTCTGCCACTAGCGTAGTCAAGTGTCCAATAGAGGTGTGGATAGGGGCTAGTCCCTCACTTGATCCTGACGCATTTCCTCAGGTATTGCAAACATCTACAATGATCAAGCAAGTTTTCTACCTTTAGTATAATCTAGGTCTTAAACCACCTTAGTCGTGTCTTCTAGTTCATGATTCATTCTAGCCGGAACCTAGTGTACATGCATCAAGTTATTCAAGTTTCAAGAAAGTCATTCACGCAATTAAGAGCGCCATGCTACAAAATATAAAGCAATCTAGCAGTCACTATCGATGACTGGCCATTTTATTCAATCAGTAAGCTGTTTAGAGATCCCATCTCTCAACCAAAACAAGTAACAAGCAAAACCATTCACAAAACACATATAAAAAAGGGCACATATAATTGTCTAGCCCATAAACATAACAAGCAAGAAATAGAAATGCGCCTAGCACTCTCATCCAAAATTACTCGTATTCTTCTTCCTCGACCTCCATAGGTTGAGGGGGAACTGGAAGCACTGTGGAGATAGCTGCGGTCAATCTGCCAAAGCTACCTGCTAAAGTACGCATAATCCTTCTTAGTCAGCGAAGCTAATTACGTTCTACATCTCGGCCTTGCAGTTCCTGCTCCAAAGCCTGGACTCGCTGAGTGAGCTCTTCTTTTTGCTTGTCCAGGTAATCGATCACCTTGTTCAACATTCCGAGTTCTTTCCATAACTTGTCTCGTTATGCCGCTACGCGTTGCAACACCATGTTTGGGTAATGCAATATTGCTCCAATATTTCTGGCCGCTCTTTGACCAATAGTTGGGGACCAGTGATGCACGACCCCATTAGGGCTGGCTCGGAAGCTGATTCCCTTAGCTTGGGCATCGTCCTCGTCAATGCTTCCAGTCTGGTTGAATGCCATTTCCTACAAGCCAATACGAAATCAGTTTATCACAAGCTTTTACAAGTTATGCAAGTTTTATATCCGTATGTAGTTCTAAGTTTCTAGATATAGTGTTTTAAGAATTGTTTAATTCTTTATTAAATTTTATGAAGGCTGCTTAAGATTGCGTAAATGCTATTGTGTGTGGACCTAAATCCCTATTTTTAGGAACTTAAGGCTCTGAAACCAACTGTGACAATGGGGGTATTAGAGTAAGCAGGTAAAGTTTTATGATCCCTGGATCCAATAAGTCCATGAATTATTAGAATTCAATCTTTTAAAATTTAGCACCTCCACCCTTTTAAAAACAGTGGCTCTGATACCAACTGTGACACCCCGCCCCGACCCCAGGTTCCCTCGGATCTGTTCCCAATGAGGAAGAGCAAGACAGGTATACTGGGTGATATTCAGGGCTCACGCCCAACAATCAGTACAGATAATAAATAAGAATTACCATAAAACAATATTTATTACCCTAACAGTTCAAGTAGTTCATGGCAACGAAAAGTAAAGATAAAGTCTAAGGACGGTCATAGACCAAATTATCGTCTCAAAACTATAGTTGTACTTAGTCAAACTATTACAGAGTTCTTGCCTTTATTGTTTCCATTCACAGCCATCACCCTTACCTCTATTGATTTTTCCTGATTGGTTCATCCCACAAGTTACCCACCGTTAGCTGTGTAGCATGTACATAAGGTTTTTGGTCCTTTAATTTGCCTTTTTTTTTTTATTCAACTTTCTACGTTTGGCACCCTCGACCTGAAGTACACTATTTTATTTTGATTTCCACATACTTTATTCGTTCTTCTTTTTGAATTGTACATTGTGAAAACAATCAAACAAATTTTCAAAAACAAGCAAATGAATATGTTTCTAAAAACTATGTTTAGTAAAAAAATATTGAGAAAATTTTTTTGAAATTTTGTTTGGGCCGGTAGTAGGCATCTAATAAGATCTCCCCTTAAAATTTGAGTTCAGAGAAAAGTTTAGTTATGCATGTTTGGACCAAAAAATATATATATACCCTTAAATATGAAAGTATACAATATATAATATTTTAAATTTTAAAATAGATTAAAAGAATTAAAATGACATACAAAAATTGAAAAAAAATTATTAATAAATAATTCAAATATTATAGACGGTTTATTATGACTACTCCTTATGGGTATTCGTTGGGTACCCCTCATAATACCCATTAAATAACAATTACATTTGTACAATGGGTAATGGGTACCCATTACCCATTAACGCAATACCGATTTAATACCTGCTCAATACCTGAGTACATATTACCTATTTGAATTAAGACTATTAATTGAATTAAAACCATTAACTCAATAGCAATTTAATACCTACCCATTACCCGCCCAACCCACTTGTTTTACACCCCTAATTGTAGCATGTTTGAGTTTTGAGGAACAAAATGTCACAAATGATAAGACGGACTATAGAAACAACATGAGTCATTTGCAGTTTGCCACATGATATTGTTTGTGCATGACATGGATATGTTTCATTTTTAAATTTCGCTGGACTTGATTTCAAACAATGTGGCAATACAAAACTCGGGAAGTAGACAAAGAAGAAAAATCTATAAAGAGTGTACGTCTGAACAAAATAGTGACTAAGAGAACGAAGGTATGTCGGTGTAGAGTTAGTGGCAAATCCAGAAACAAATTTGAGAGGGGGCCAATATACATATAAACTTATTTTTGATAGATAAATACACTATAAAACTTGAATTTTTTTTTAAAAAAAAAACACTGTTCACAAAGGGCATGGGAGGGTTGGAGGGGGCCAGGGATCACCCCACTGGTGATAGGACTTGTCGTGGGTCTACCAAATACAGTAAAAATACTGCTTAAAACCTGCAATTAAGATGCTTATAAAATATAGCACAGTAGTAGACAGGGTCGATCCACAGAGACGGCAATTTAATTCAAATTCCAATTAACGTGCAAATAAAACCAAACTATGACTAGTAGTCACCTTTGTGTCTCTTAAGAGACCTTAGAGTTGTCACTTAAATATAGCAAAATAATAATTAAACTAATATTAAATAAAAGACTTAAACAATTATCAATTAATGAGAGAAAATTCCGGTATTATATAAATCCACCTTAATCTCATGCATGCAATCATAAACCTCTTAACTTGTCTAATTACTTATGCCGTTTCAGTTATAGTATTACCGCGAGTCCCCGCAAATAATCCCAATTCTTCCATAGATTCTCGATAATCCCCCGCGAGTCCCCGCAAAAGAATTATTCTCTAACTACGTTAACTAACAGACCTCGAGTCCCCGCAAACCTTATTAATTAACAAATAGAAGCATTAAGAACTAGAAGAACCCGAAACTAATAATTCCTATTGACGATGCATTAGAAATTATTACCCAATTAATCCTGTACTACTCGGCCGGTAGTTGTGCCACTCACTGACTCTACCAGATTAAACTAAGTTGATCAGGCTTAATAGAATCTTAGTAATTAGACATATAAACACAGGCAATTTAGAAACATAATTCATTAGACCTTAGATTAATTCCTGGGTTTCATACATGCATGGATTATGGCTTCTTACATAATACCAGAACTAATAAATTAGCTACTCATGATAAAATACGAAAAACACATAATTGTAGAAGAAGACATTAAAAGAAAAAAGAGAATACTGTACTGGAATTTAAGAATTCGCGATCTGACAATCGCCGGTTTGGCCAAACGGTAGACTGCCCGTAGGGAAAATCCAAAGTTGCGATCGAAACAGAGCAAAACAGAACAGAACAGAGAAAAAACAGAGAAAAACTACACTACGCGAAACTGTATCCTGTGCGAGAATTATTTGTAAACTAAGAAACTATTCTATATAAAATTTATCTAGAAAACTTCTGTCTAAAAACTTGTCTCTTAAAGCTTGTATATAAAAGCTTGTATCTAAAAATAGCTGTCCTCTAAAATAAGCTGTATATCAAAAGTGCAGGAATAATCCCATATATATAGGGATGCAAATCAGCAATTAACCAATCTTCTAATTGAATAAGGAAACCTTCTTCTACTTGGAAAGAGAATTAATTAAGCACATAGAATCTTTTCACTTTTTTGGTAACTCCCAACTTCTCTCTTTAATTCCTTCTTGGATTGGTAATTTGCCCAAAACTTCATTGCTTCCCTTTTAAGTTTCTCCGCATCAAATCTGCACCGGCCCATGTTCATCCTGCCGATTGGATTCAACTCCAATTGAATTGGATTAAATTCCAATTGGAATCAATCAATTCGGCAGTTGGAATAGGCCCACGTGCACTTGTCTTCAGGTTGGATTAAATTCCAATTGAAATTGGATTAAATTCCAATTGGAATCAATCACATTCCAATTGGAATAGGCTCACGTTCAATTGCTTTCGGGTGCAGCAACATGGAGTCCAATTTGCAGGCCGATATTGTGGCTTCCTTCATGGTGTAGCCCACAAATCATGTGGGCTTTTTGACTTGTTTGCTCCAATTCTTTCACTCTTTTGTGCATTCTTTTCTGCTTATGCGCGATCTCTAAAACTGCAAATAAACATTAAAATCTTGGGCAAAAGCCCGTGAGAACTGTCATAACAAGTGCTAAAATAAAACATCTAAAACGTGCAGATCAAATATCCCCACACTTGAATGACGCTTGCCCTCAAGCGTGAAGTGAAGAATTAGAGTATACCCATTAATTCAGCAATGCACTCATACTTGCTTTCTCAATTGATTCAGACAGAAACAGCACAGACACAAAACAGAACAAAACACAAGACTCTTTGGACTGACTCGAAAATAAGACTCACAAATCTACCTTTTCTCTTTTCTAGAACTTACTCACACCACAAAATCAGCACTTCAATTCATATGCATGTGTTCTATTTACTTCACAAAAACAGTCCTTCCATTAGCTAAATCCAAAAACATGCAATAATTCCCAAAACAGCACTCTATGGTCAGTAATGCACACCATCTCACATTTTTCAGAAAGAAATCAGGATAAAAATAAATCCTAATCTAGCCAGAATCATACATGCTTGATAGTCGACCATCGCCACAGTATAGAAGGAATAGATACACAGTAGTTAAGAAACAACCTTCTAATCAAGGGACGCAACGTAAGGCTTGGGTTCGAAACTTTGGACAGATCCTAAGGGTTCTAGGCCACCTGTAAAAAAATTCAAACCCAGTGTGTTCTCAAAAATTAAACTTCAGTTGCTGTACCTTTCTTCAAAATTCTTCACAGCCCCCTTTTGTTTGGGCAACTGGCGCCTGTTTCATTCAGCATTTTTTTTGCACTTTATGCAGATTATGGCTCACAAATTCAGCACATTAAATTTCTACCCAGCTCATCATATATCACAATTTCAGCACTTTGCAGAATTTCAAAACATCACATTTATTTTCATTCTTTCTTTTTCTCTACTTTCCATGAGATTTTTAACATTGGCCACACATATACATTGCCAAATAATCCACACCTATTGTTTAAACATTGCACCACTTGACTTCATTCATAATTCAGCAACTCAACACACTGGGGGGTAGAAAGGATTTATCAAAAAATTGGCCTTGGTTTATTTACTGACTAAAAAAAGAATGTTGTATACAAGGCTTCAACTTGGTTTCTAGGGATATAACAAGGTAGGTTAAGAAAGCAAGGTAAAAGTGGTTAATCCTAAGAAGGTTCCCCATCATCCCGCCATATACTATTCATACCATCTTGACAGTCTGACAAGCAAGCAAATGATTCTCCCCAAACAATTCAGCATTTAGGCTCAGTACAATGGCTTAAGAAAAGGGAAAACATGCATATTTCCATATTTAACTAATTCAGGACTTCTCAGATTAACTTTTCAAAACTACAGCATGCATACTTCATGTCACACTTCATCTATGATGTATATTTCAGATCCAAATCAGATTAAAGGCAACGACAACTTGACTCATAAACAGGACAAAAACAAAAATTTTAGGACAAATGTCCCTACATCCCCACACTTAGACAATTGCTTGTCCCCAAGCAAACACAATGAAACACAGGGGATACTTAACAACAATTCAGAAAAAACATTAATCAGCCCTGCAAACATCCCCACACTTAGAGGAAGCTTGTCCTCAAGCACAAAGAAAAGAACAAAAACGCAGGGCTAAACACAGACAAAGAAAAACAAACATAGAAAAAACTAAAACTCAAAATAGCCGACAAGACAAACAAAAACAAAAAAAACTTACCTAAGAGCCTAGTCATTAGGAAGGGGGGGGGTGGAAAAAGGGTTGGGTGCGGCGGCTAAAACAGAGACAAAGGAAGAAGAATAAATTCGTGGGTAATGTTGCAGAGCTATTTCGGTTAATTAGGTTAGTTGGGTTGGTGGGTCGGGTAATTGGGTTGGGTTGGGGCGGGTAATTGGGTCGGGTGAGTGGTTTGATGGGGCAGGTAATTGGGTTGACGGGTTAATTGAAATCGGTACTGGGTACTGGAAATGGTGAATTGGTGAAGTGGTCACCAGGTTGCAATTAGGTCCCTAGAGGTTCATGAGTTCGCAATTGGGCCCATTAATTTGTCACTTGTGGCCCTTCGTCCTAAGAATTACAGGTCCAGTCCCTGAACTTTGTAAAGCTTCATATTTGTACCCCCAAAATTACCAAATCACTGCTGGAAATGCAAAAAATTGCACTATTGTCCCTTTGACTTCCTAGATGTGCGATTGTGGCCCCAACATTTGTACTGAGCCCCCTTGGCCTCAAAATTGCTCATCCATTCCCTGTAAAAAAAATAATTAAATTGTGAAAAAACGAAAAAGAAATAAATAAAATAAAATAAAAAAATAAAAATAAGCATATAACTTTTTTTTTTTTAAAAAAAAAAAAAAAAAAAAACTAATCTATTACAATAAACTAGGTTGCCTCCTAGTAGCGCTTTTCTTTAACGTCTTGGCCAGACGCAACTTCAGCTCTTGTTAATGATTAGGAGAACTCCACAGTGAATTTTGTTCCACTGTTCGGATCTGGCCAGAATCTTTGAAATAATGATTGCCTTGCGCTTGCACTGCTTCATTTGGGCAAACAGACCCCTCGCCCAATAGCTTCACTTTATCAACTTTTGTGGGTGTACTGATCCATGTCTTCGCATTGCTTCTTTTTCGCACCTTGGCTTTGACACACCCTTTTGTAGAATGCTGATCCTTGTGATAATCTGGAGGTTCCACCAAGTCAAGTGTTGGGGCCTTTCCTTCACTCCTATTTGGGCTCTTGAAATCAATCAATCCATGAGGGAGAACCTTCTTCTCTTTGTCCTGCAAAAAATTGGTCTCAAGAGATTCTTGGACAAGAGGGTTATTCAACTCAACACTATTCACATTTGTAACTACTTCTGGATTATTCATGGTATTATCGATACTAAAAGTATGCTTTTGACCACAATGATCCAAACGGATAGAACCATTATACACATCAATCACTGCCTTAGAAGTTTTCAAAAATGGGTGACCCAACAATACACCCATAGATTCTTTGGTAGGATCATTATGCATCTTGATAACATAAAAGTCAGTAGGATAAACAAAGGAATTCACACGCACCAAAACATTCTCAAGTACACCTTCAGGGTGCACACATGATTTATCTGCTAGTTGTATTATTATTTTTGTATCCACCAACTTAACACCAGATAAAGTCTCATAAATTGACAAAGGCATAACATTAATAGCAGCACCAAGGTCACACATAGCATGCTTTATTTTTTTATTTCCAATGATGCAAGGTAAAGAGAACATACCTGGATCCTTGCATTTGGGAGGGAGCTTTTTCTGAATTACTGCAGAGACATTCTCTCCTAACACCACCTTGCTCACCCCTCTTGGCTTCCCTGCCATGAATTCCTTCAGAAATTTCCCAACTGAGGGAAGCTTAATTGCCTTTAGGAATGGAAGGTTGACCTCCATCTTTTCGAAAACCTCCAAGTAGTCAATCGAGTCCTCTGTTATTTTCCTTGCCTTGGGCCGTAAGCTATTTGGGAATGGCGGCATAGGTTTATACACATCCTTGCTTACTGTAACTGGGGCAGGGCTCTTCTCAGGTTTAGATTCAGATCTGATAATGGTTGGCTCCTTAGGTTCGGGTTGCTCTGATTTTTCAGCTTCTGGATCACCCGTCGGTTTGGGCAAACGGCTCCCTGCTGACCGCGATTTTTGCACAGCTGGTTCCAGTACTTCTGCTCTTTTTATTGTACTTACATTCTCCCTGGGCAAAACCTGGACTTGAGCGAGCAGTTTACCATAGTCACCTTTTATCTCCTTGAGAGAAACGACTAACTGTGACATCATGTTGGCTAAGCAATCAATACTGGTCCTTTGTTCTTTTTGTTGTCCAACAAGTTCACCAATCACATCCTCTATTGATTTGCCACCCTTTTGTTGTTGATTAGCATTCTGATTCTGAAAATACATCTGTTGGGGTGGCCTATAAGTTGCCCCTTGATTCTGCAATCTAGATACTGAATTTTCTAACTCTGGTTCAGTGACTATGGTTGGTTTGGGCAAATCTTCCCCTGCAGGTGGTAAATTTTACACAGCTGGTTCTCGTTCCTTTATTCTCAAACTTATTGCAACTATATTCTCCACACGCAGAACCTGCACTTGAGAGGGTAAATGGCCTTGGGTCCCTCTTAATTCTTGCATGGAAGCAGATAACTGAGATAATACTCCGGCAATCCCGTCGATGGCTGTTCACTGCTCCTTCTGCTGAGCAAATAGCTCTACCATGGCTTCTTCCATTGGTCTGCCTCCTCTTGGATTGTTCTGATTCGGATTGAAAAAATTCCTCTGATTCGGGGGCCTGTACATTGGTCCATTACTCCAGTTATTGCTCCCCATATTTGGATTTGAAGCTTGTTGGTTGGGATTCCCCAAAATATGACCAGGAACTTGCTGAATTGCTTCTGAGGGGAAGGGAACTTGAACTCCTTCTTCTGGATTTTTCCAACCAAACGCCGGATTGTCCTTCCATCCTGGATTGTATGTATTTGAGTATGGATCCTTCCTGGGTGCATTCCGCTGCCAATTCCCATTAGAATTATTGTGCCAATTCCCTGCAGCATTAGATTGAGCAATTGTTTCTTCATGTGCAAGATTGCAGTTCTGCACAAAGTGCCCCGGATTGCCACAACATGCACACACCACCTCCTCTTTGTTACTGCTGTTCGATGTTGCAAGTTTCGCCACCAGTGCAGTCAGTTTCTCTACATTGGTAGTGAGCTTATTTAATTTTTCCTCTCCTGAATCATCAATAAACCGAACTTCAGCCTGCCGTTTGGCCAAACGGGAGGGTTCCCCAAACTGGCTTCTTAACTCGATAGTGTCTTCAATCATCTTCCTGGCCTTGGCTACTGTATTATTCTGGAACGCCCCATTGCTAGATGAATCCATGTGATTTCGATCATTGGTGCACATCCCATGGTAGAAATATTGTAGTAATTAAGCCTCTGAATACTTATGATTTGGGCAGCTCTCCACCAACTCATTAAATCTCATCCAATAATTGCTAAGGGACTCATCTGCGTCTTGTTGAATGCTGCTGATCTCCTTCATAACCAAGTTGATTTTTGTTGGAGGAAAGTATTTCTTCAAGAATATCTCTTTCATCTGCTGCCAGGTGGTTATAGAATTTGGTGGCAATGATGAAAACCACCTGTTTGCTAGGCCTGTTAGGACATATGGGAAGGCCACCAATTTCAGCTGATCGAGGGTGGCACCTGTAGGTAGGCGCCCTACCTTGCAATTCTTCACATACTCCGAGAGAAAGTTGTATGGGTCATCCCTAGCACTCCCATGAAATTTTGGGATGCCATTCAACCAACCGTTCTTCAATGGAAATCCGTTGGGCAATGTTGGAGTGACTACTGCTGACGCTCTATCATCTGCATCATGGCTGCACAAATCCTTCAGCGTGGGCTCTTCTTCTGGGCCCTCTACGCGCTTTCTGTCACCCATTGGTTCTGATTCAGAGTCAGAATGTAAAAACTCTGTTTTGTAGCTACCGGCCGTTTGGGCAAACGGTCGACTGACAGACTCTGTTTCTGCGAGTTTGCGTAACCGTGTCTCCTTGGCTAAGCGTTTGCAGGTCTTCTCGATCTCTGGATCACTAAGTAATTCAGCACCTAAAGATCTGGTCATACACAACACAAGAAAACATCAGTGCACATTAAACAGGAAAAAGAATAAAAATTGTAACCGTCCCCGGCAACGGCGCCAATTTGATAAGACTTGTCGTGGGTCTACCAAATACAGTAAAAATACTGCTTAAAACATGCAATTAAGATGCTAATAAAATATAGCACAGTAGTAGACAGGGTCGATCCACAGAGACGGCAATTTAATTCTAATTCCAATTTAACATGCAAATAAAACCAAACTATGACTAGTAGTCACCTTTGCGTCTCTTAAGGGACCTTAGAGTTGTCACTTAAATATAGCAAAATAATAATTAAACTAATAATTAAATAAAAGACTTAAACAATTATCAATTAATGAGAGAAAATTCTGGTATTATGTAAATCCACCTTAATCTCATGCATTCAATCATAAACCTCTTAAGTTGTCTAATTACTTATGCAGTTTCAGTTATAGTATTACCGCAAGTCCCCGCAAATAATCCCAATTCTTCCATAGATTCTCGATAATCCCCCGCAAAGGAATTATTCTCTAACTACGTTAACTAACTGACCGCGAGTCCCCGCAAACCTTATTAATTAACAAATAGAAGCATTAAGAACTAGAAGAACCCGAAACTAATAATTCCTACTGACGATGCATTAGAAATTATTACCCAATTAATCCTGTACTACTCGGCCGGTAGTTGTGCCACTCACTGACTCTACCAGATTAAACTAAGTTGATCAGGCTTAATAGAATCTTAGTAATTAGACATATAAACACAGGCAATTTAGAAACATAATTCATTAGACCTTAGATTAATTCCTGGGTTTCATACATGCATGGATTATGGCTTCTTACATAATACCAGAACTAATAAATTAGCTACTCATGATAAAACACGAAAAACACATAATTATAAAAGAAGACATTAAAAGAGAAAAGAGAATACTGTACTGGAATTTAAGAAGTCGCGATCTGACAACCGCCGGTTTGGCCAAACGGTAGACTGCCCGTCGGGAAAATCCAAAGTTGCGATTGAAACAGAGCAAAATGGGACAGAACAGAGAAAAATAGAGGAAAACTATCCTAACGCAAACTGTATCCTGCGCGAGAATTATTTGTAAACTAAGAAACTATTCTATATAAAATTTATCTATAAAAACTTCTATATAAAAGCTTGTCTCTAAAAAGCTGTCCTCTAAAATAAGTTATATCTCAAAAGTGCAGGAATAATCCCATATATATAGGGATACAAATCAGCAATTAATCAATCTCCTAATTGAATAAGGAAACCTTCTTCTACTTGGAAAGAGAATTAATTGAGCACATGGAATCTTTTCACTTTTTGGTAACTCCCAACTTCTCTCTTTAATTCCTTCTTGGATTGGTAATTTGCCCAAAACTTCATTGCTTCCCTTTTAAGCTTCTCCGCATCAACTCTGCGCCTGCCCACGTTCATCCTGCCGATTGGATTCAATTCCAATTGGATTGGATTAAATTCCAATTGGAATCAATTAATTGGAATCGGCCCCATGCATTGGATTTCGGATTGGATTAAATTCCAATTGGAATTGGCCCACTTGCAATTGATTTCGGGTGCAGCAACATGGAATCCAACATGCATTGGATAATCAATTTGAGACTCCAATTTTGTTTTGGACTTGACTCCAATTGACTTTGCTTTCTCGAATTTATTATCGGCAGGGCCTTCATGTGGCTTCCTTCATGGTTTAGCCCACAATTCATGTGGGCTTTTTAGGCCTTGAGTTGTCTACTCCAATTCTTCCACTTTTTACACATTCTTTTCTTCTTAGGCCCGATCTCCAAAACTGCAAATAAACATTAAAATCTTGGGCAAAAGCCCGTGAGAACTGCCATAACAAGTCCTAAAATAATACACCTAAAACGTGCAGATCAACTGGGTTTCAGCGCATTCGTGTCTTTGTGTCGGAAGTGAAACGCGATTAACTTGTCTTGGATCTCCTCGGCCCACTGGACCTTGTCAACGCCATCAGCATAAGTGGGCAAATCCACTATAGACAAAGCAGACTGGATCTCGAGCTTGAGGCGATAATGAACTTCTTCTTCCGATCATCATTAGTTTCCACTATCCCTGGGGCATACCAAGACAATCTAGACAACGCAGCCTCGTATAGCCTCGTATTCCATCACACTCTTAGACCCTTGTCTTATTGTCATGAACTCCATTTCCTTCTTGTCTCGTACAATTTGCGGTGAGTACTTAACTCAGAACACCTTGGTAAAATTCTCCCAAGTCCACGGAGTCTGCTCAACTTCCCACTTCTGATCTATCACTAGCAACCAATCCAATGCAGCAGCGTCCAAGTGGTATACGGCGAACTCGATCTTACGAGCATCGCTGTATCTTATCAGTACAAACGTCCGTTGCACACTCTTTAGCTATACATCGGCTTTATCGGTATCAAGTTCTCTATGGCCTAGGGCCCGATGCTTATCACCCTGGCGTTCTGGCCTATGGTGAAGGTCTGCCACTAGCGTAGTCATAGGGGCTAGTCCCTCACTTGATCCTAACGCATTTCCTCAGGTATTGCAACACATCTACAATGGTCAAGCAAGTTTTCTACCTTTAGTATGATCTAGGTCTTAAACCACCTTAGTCGTGTTTTCTAGTTCATGATTCATTCTAGCCGGAACCTAATGTACATGCATCTAGGTTATTCAAGTTTCAAGAAAGTCATTCACGTAAGTAAGAGTACCATGCTACAAAATATAAAGCAATCTAGCAGTCACCATCGATGACAGGCCATTTTATTCAATCAGTAAGCTGTTTAGAGATCCCACCTCTCAACAAAAACAAGTAACAAGCAAAAACATTCCACAAAACACATAATAAAAGAGGCACATATAATTGTCTAGCCCGTAAACATAACAAGCAAGAAATAGAAATGAGCAAACAATGCGCCTAGCACTCTCATCCTAAAATTACTCGTCTTCTTCTTCCTCGACCTCCATAGGTTGAGGGGGAACTAGAAGCACTGTGGAGATAGCTGCGGTCAATCTGCCAAAGCTACCTGCTAAAGTACGCATAATCCTTCTTAGTCAGCGAAGCTAATTACGTTCTACATCTCGGCCTTGGAGTTCCTGCTCCAATGCCTGAACTCACTGAGTGAGCTCAGCGAATTCTTTCCATAACTCGTCTCGTTATGCCGCTATGCGTTGCAGCACCATGTTTGGGTAATGCAATATTGCTCCCATATAGTTGGGGACTAGTGATGCACGGCCCCATTTGGGCTGGCTCGGAAGCTGATTCCCTTAGCTTGGACATCGTCCTCGTCAATGCTTCCAGTCTGGTTGAATGCCATTTCCTACAAGCCCATACGAAGTCAGTTTATCACAAGCTTTTACAAGTTATGCAAGTTTTATATCTGTACGTAGTTCTAAGTTTCTAGATATAGTGTTTTAAGAATTGTTAAATCATTATTAAATTTTATGAAGGCTGCTTAAGAATGCCTAAATGCTATTGTGTGTGGACCTAAATCCCCCTTTTTAGGAACTTAAGGCTTTGATACCAACTGTGACAACAGGGGTATCAGAGTAAGCAGGTAAAGTTTTATGATCCCTGGATCCAATAAGTCCATGAATTATTAGAATTCAATCTTTTAAAATTTAGCACCTCCACCCTTTTAAGAACAGTGGCTCTGATACCAACTGTGACGCCCCGCCCCGACCCCAGGTTCCCTCGGATCTGTTCCCAATGAGGAAGAGCAAGACAGGTATACTTGGTGATATTCAGGGCTCGCGCCCAACAATCGGTACAGATAATAAATAAGAATTACCATAAAACTATATTTATTACCCTAACAGTTCAAGTTGTTCATGGCAGCGGAAAAGTAAAGATAAAGTCTAAGGACGGTCATAGACCAAATTATCCTCTCAAAACCATAGTTGTACTTAGTCTAACTATTACAGAGTTCTTGCCTTTATTGTTTTCATTCATAGCCATCGGCCTTACCTCTATTGATTTTTCCTATTTGGTTCATCCCACAAGTTACCCACCATTAGCTGTGTAGCATGTACATAAGGTTTTTGGTCCTCTAATTTGCCTTTTATTTTTTATTCAACTTTCCTACGTTTGGCACCCTCGACCTGAAGTACACTGTTTTATTTAGATGTACACATACTTTACTCGTTCTTCTGTTTTGAACTGTACATTTTGAAAATAAACAAACAAATTTTCAAAAACAAGCAAACGAATATGTTTCTAAAAACTATGTTTAGTAAAAAAATATTGAGAAACAATTTTTTTGAAATTTTGTTTGGGCCGGTAGTAAGCATCTAATAAGATCTCCCCTTAAAATTTGAGTTCAGAGAAAAGTTTAGTTATGTTTGGACCAAAAAAAAATATATATACCCTTAAATATGAAAGTATACAATATATAATATTTTAAATTTTAAAATAGATTAAAAGAATTAAAATGAGATAAAAAAATTATTAATAAATAATTCAAATATTATAGACGGTTTATTATGACTACTCATTATGGGTATTCGTTGGGTACCCGTCATAATACACATTAAATAACAATTACATTTGTACAATGGGTGTTTTGGGTACCTATTACTCATATGAATTAAGACTATTAATCGAATGGGTAATGGGTACCCATTTCCCATTAACTCAATACCGATTTAATACCCGCTCAATACCTGAGTACATATTATCCATTTGAATTAAGACTATTAATTGAATTAAAACCATTAACTCAATACCAATTTAATACCTACCCATTACCCGCCCAACCCACCTGTTTTACACCCCTAATTGTAGCACGTTTGAGTTTTGAGGAACAAAATGTCACAAATGATAAGACGGACTATAGAAACAACATGAGTCATTTGCACTTTGCCCCATGATATTGTTTGTGCATGACATAGATATGTTTCATTTTTAAATTTCGCTGGACTTGATTTCAAACAATGTGGCAATACAAAACTCGGGAAGTAGACAAAGAAGAAAAATCTATGAAGAGTGTACGTCTGAACAAATTAGTGACCAAGAGAACGACAGGTATGTCGGTGTAGAGTTAGTGGCGAATCCAGAAACAAATTTGAGAGGGGGCCAATATACATATAAACTTATTTTTGATAGATAAATACACTATAAAAAATTGTATTATTTTTTTTAAAAAAACACTGTTCACAAAGGGCATGGGAGGGTTGGAGGGGGCCAGGGATCACCCCGCCCCCCGGCTTCGCCCCTGTGTAGAGTGACTCCGGCCGTTAGTGCAACGGGAACCTATCGTAGAATTGATAGTTCAAGGGTTTAGTCAATTGAAAAAATAGAAAGTTTAGCGGGATTTGAAATTGAGAAAATGTTTGAAGTAACTTTTTACAATGAACTCTGTAGGATGTGAAGGGACTAATGAGAAATAAACTGACCACATGAAGATCTTCTTCTCGTCTTTGAATAGCTGAGCTTGTTGATGATAAAGATTCATTACCATGTTTTGGGATAGCTATGAACCTCCACATTATTAAGTGGGTAATTAGGTATTTTAATGGAGAAATTTTTAAGTTATAACCAACAAACATTACAACAAAATGATAGTTTAAAGGCTGAGCTGATTAAAAACTCGAGTTTAGGAGATAGTTTGCAGTTAGTGAAACGTTTAGGGACAATATTTCGCAAAATATTGTCAATTAACTCTTATCTTATACACATATCCATTCCTTAACTACATTTGACCTCATGTAGTATCTCCTTATGTTGTTAAGTAAGACTAAGTCCTTACTCGATCCTTTAATTTGACTACTTGTCAAAAGCCATAAACCATCCTAAATTGGCCTTAGGATGCCATTTGAGCACTTATAAAAATTGTAAGTGTTTATTTTAAGAACTCAGGCAGTAAAATGTTATGAAGCCTTACTCTAATTCACTCACCTCATAAATAGATAAATAAATAATTTTTTTATATTTAAAACAAGCTGGTTTTGTTGTTTATAATTGATTTTGATTAATATATTTCATGAATTTGATAAAATGATCTCCTAAGATGAAATGGAGAATGGGTGTAAAAGAGCACCCGCCTCCGTTGATCTAGTTATTGGAGGCGGGTGCACTCCAATAACTAGATCAATGGAGGCAGGTGCGGGCATTCCAAAGGGAGGCGCCCGCACTGGAGGAGGGTGCCTCCATGCGGCACCCGCCTCCAAAGCCCCTATACACCGGCCTCCTATCTCCATTTCTGCACTAGTGATAGAGGAAAAGAATTTTTGCTCGGCTTGCAAGAGGGCTGCAATTCTTTCTAGTTAAGAGGAAAACAGGCAAATGTGATTTGTTTTGGGAAAACAATTTTATTATATTTTCTTTCAACCTACATAACATATATACTCCATTTCAGTTCATTTTGAGAGCTTGTAAAGTTTATTATTGATCATAAGCTCAAGTTGCTCTGGGTAAAGTAAAAGATATTACTTTTGAATACTTATTGGTCGATTTTGATGTCAAAAATTCATTTGTAAAAATTTAATTATTTCGTGATATGATTATACTATAAAGCATGATGATCTGATACAAACAGATTGAACATTTTTTTTAATAAAATAGTTGCACTTCTATTTAGTAAACATTGCACATTTATTTTTAAAAAGTTGCACATCCAACTAGTAAGAATTGTACACTTCTTTTTAAAATGTTACACTTCCATCTAGTAAACATTGCACTTTCTTTTTTAAAAGGTTGCACTTCCACTAGTAAACATTGCACATCTATTTTTTAAAGAGTCACTTTCATCTAGTAAAATTGCACATTTCTTTACAAGGGGGCACTTGGTATAAATTTCTCAATTGAAATGATTAAGGGGTCAATTGTACTTGGTTGAAATTGTGGAATGAGTATCATTGTGATTGATAATGTCTTGTTTAACTTAACATTAGCAATGACAATCAGTTAAAATTTCAATTTTATCATTCCCGCTATATGAAGAAAATAGCCAAATATTAAAAAGTAAAAAATAAAAATATAGGGATTAATTAAGTAAAACTAAATAAATGATAAAATGTAGAGAGAGAAAATAGAATAGTAAAGGTAGAGAAGATAAAATGATAGATGTAGAGAGAGATAGATGATATAGAGAAATATTATTACAGGGGAGAGAGAGAAAGTGCTACAATAAAGGTAGGGATAGAAAATTAAAGGATAAAATAGAGAGATCAAGTAAAAAGATAGATGTAGGGGAGAAAATGAGAGAGGCCAATTGGGTAAAACTGACCACCCTCCTAAACGGTCACATTAAAGAGCTGGTGTATGAATTCTATGTCAATTTGTCAAAATATCAGGGGGATACAATCTTTGTTCGCGGGAAATCTAGCACCTTCACTGCCGAGGCCATCAACAAGCATTATAATATTATTCATTCCGAGAAAAATGTTTCATTTATGATGTTTGAAGAACAATTGAATGCTATAGACTACGACTGGTCCAAGATTATAAAATGTATTACCAAACCTGGAACCTTTGAAAGGTTACAACCAGATTGGAAGAATCTTCCTAGAGCATCCTTGACTCCAGCTGCCAAAGCGTGAGAAATGACAGTCACATTGTCATCTTTTTTTCATCAAGGGCATGCTTTCTAAATGGGATGGGCTGGGAATATTTTTTAGTAGATAATAACTTGACCATGGGAGACTTTTTTGTGTTTAACTACATCAAGGGTTCACACGTTATGGTTCAAATATATGGAAGAAATGGGTGGGAAAAAAAAAAAAACAAATCGATCGATCGCCTCATTTAGAAAAAGTTAATGCAAACAAAATGTATCTACTCAGGCAAAACCTTGTGAGGGAAAAAGTTTGGATGCAATGAAGAGATTGAGTTCAAGCACCTCAGTTGAACTATCAGCTACATATAGACTAAACTTTATGGAGGCGATGACCGGATTTCCCTAAATGCTAATGAGACTCCTGTCTTGATAAAGAGTTGACTCAAATGGTAAAGCGTAAAACTCATGCACACTCAATTTTAAACTAACTTAAAAGTTAAATTTTTTTCAAAAAAAACTCGCATTATACATTAACTACTTTTTAAAAGATTTAACATTTCTTTTCAAAAAGTTACACTTTCATTTAGTAGACATTGCACAATTTCATTATATTGCCAGCTAATTAATAATAAAAATGTTTTGTTGCACGAAAATAACACTAGAAATTTATCTCAAATTAAAGCATAAAAGTAAGAGTGAAATACATTTTACTTGTAATTTTAGTAGGACGGTTATCCCTAAATAAATGTTGTGAAAATTAAATTATTCATGAATTAAACATTGGATGATCCAAATTAATCAACAAATTAAACATGAACATAGCTATTATTATTATTATTTTTATATATAAACATACTACGAGGGAACATCTAGCTAGCGTGAGTTTCTATCTTTTGTCAAGGTAGGAGAAAATGTAAATTGTGAGCTCCCTCTTTATTATCATCACTATCATTCTTCATGGTCTCGGGTGCACTTGCGTTCAAAAACATAATGGTTCACGAGAAACGTACAAGGTACAATAACTATAATAAATGTACAATCTTATTAATAGAAATGTGCAAGGTATATTAAATGGATGAGTAACATTCAGGAAATAAATGTGCAATCTTTCTTTAGTTGATGTGCAATACTGAATTTCTTATTAATCAAAGTTGATTGCACATCAATTTCAGAATATTACACATTTATTTTAAAAATGTTCCAGTATCTTTATCATTTTCTATTATACAAAAAATAATTTATTGTAGATGTTCAGTAAGTACGAAACGAATAGGCGGTGTGTTAGACCCGGTTGCTCTTAATCCTTATTTTGATTGATGAGTTAACAAAAATGAGAATTAATTAAATGTTTTTCTAAGTGAGAAAATGTAGAGAAATGGTCATGGAAGATTTGACGCAGAAAACGGCAATGAAAAATGACCTAAAATGAAGAAACGGCAAGCAAATAAAGAAAGATGAAAAACACGAATTGAAGACATTCTGAGGTGGGACCCATGGTGTTTTGAAGTCAGAAAATGAAGAGAAGAGTTCACGGGTGAACTAACGCAAAAATGGGCGAAGAAAACGGAGTTAAAACAAAGAAACGGCAAGCAAACGAAGAAGTGTCAAATCAAGGGCTGACATAGGGCCACCGATGGCAGGTAGCTTGTGATGAGGGCTGCGATGGTCGCAGACCTTGTGCCTCAGCGAGCAGGCTAGGCCCTGCGAGGGCCCTCGGGTTGGCTCATTTTTGCCCCTTTTTTCAACCTTCCTATAAATACCCCCACCTCAATAACAATCAAGACACCTCTCTCCATCCATTTTATTCTCAATCTCAAGTGTTAAAAAGCTCTCAAAAGATCATTTCAAAGTTCTAGCAACTTATTTCAAAGTTAGGCTAGAATAGAAAATCCTTATTGTAATAGTTAGTTATTTTTATAGCATTAATTTCCTACTTTGTAAAAGGGTTAGAGAGAAGTCTTGGATCCTTTCAAGAGGTTGAAAAGGGTCTAAACAAGGGGATTAACTAAAAGATTACCTATAGTTTGAGTAAACTAGGAGGTAATCCCTTGGGTTAACTTGTAAGGTTTAAGATTTACCTTTAAGAATCTTAATGGGAGATTAGGACCAAGCATTTAGCTTGGAAGTGGAGTAGACTTTCCTTATGGAGCGAAAGTTGAATTGCTAAAACTGTTGTGTGTTCATTAAATTGATTTCGTTATTACTTTACACTTAAAAACACACACAAATTACAAAAGGATTTTTGTTTGCTTAAGTTTGTTTTTAAACCTAATTCACCCCTCCCCTCTTAGGTTTATCTTAGTTGTATTTTCAATTGGTATCAGAGCAAGGATCTCAATATAAGGCTAAAAACCTTGAGGTAGCTCCATGGGAACTAAGGCAACTCCCTTTCATGAAGGAAATTCTACCACAAGGCTACCACTCTTTTGTGGAACCGATTTTAGTGGTTGGAAGGACCGGATGAAAACCTTTCTTATCTCGGTTGACTATGATTTGTGGAGTGTAGTTGAAGAAGGTCCTGTACCTATTACTATCACAAATCAAGTTGGAACCACAAGAGATAAAACAAGTAGTGAGCTCACGGTGATGATAAGAAAAACCTCTCTTTGAATGCTAAAGCACTTAATGTTCTATACAATGCTTTGAACATTCAAGAGTCTAGTAGCATCAAAGGTTGTAAAAATGTTCACACCCTATGGCTTAAGCTACAAGAATACCATGAAGGAAGTGCTAGTATCAAAGAGGAAAGGAAGTCCATCCTTGTGTCTCAATACGAAGCATTTGAGATGGATCCTAGTGAAACTATAGATGGGATGTTTTGTAGATTCAATGGGCTTATGAAAGACATTGAGGATCTTGGTAAAACATACCTTCTAAATGAAATGAATCACAAGATTCTTCATGGTCTTTCTAAAGACTACAATACTAGAGCTTTAGTCATTGAAACTTCAAAGGATTTAAATACTCTATCTCTTCAAGAGCTTATGTCAATGCTCAAAATTTAGTAGATAAGATGTCCAAATGGAGTTGGCTCTAAAAGAAAAAATCTTGCTCTCAAATCTTCAAAATTTGAGAGTGAAGATGAAAATGAAGTAAGTGAAGAGGAGTTATCCCTTGATGAGATGAACCTCTTGGCTAAAAACTTCAAAAGATTTTTTAAGAAAAACAATTTGGTCATTTCATGAATGAATGTCCAAAGAAGAAGAAAGAACTTCAAAAGAAGAAAGGTAAGAAACCAATGTTGATGGTTGAAACATGGGATAAAGCCAATTCCGAAGATGAACTTCAAGTGATGAAGAAGAAGCACAAATGTACTTTATGGGACTCAATGAAGAGGTTAGTATCCATAATCTTTCCCCTAGTGATAATCAATATCTTGATGTTGAAAATGAGTTATGCATGAAAAAATGTGATCTTTTTGCTTATATACAAACTCTTACTTTGAATCTTGATAAATGTACTAAGCTTTGCATGAACTTGAAAAAGAAAAATGAAAACTTGCTTAATCTTGTTGAAGAAAAGAAAGTAGAAAATGAAAAGTTGAAGGTAAAAATTCAAAATGTTCAACTTGAGAAAATGATTTTCATGAAAATGTAAAGATTGAGGATATTGTCTTGAACAAGAGAATCATTGAATTAAGTGAAACTATAAGCAAGTTCACTAAGGGTAAAAATAGTTCAGATATGATACTTAGTTCTCAAAGATCACATAATGATAAAAGTGGACTAGATATCACACTTATGCACAATATTCCACTAGTTCCTCCACTCTAAATGTTAACAAGCATGCTTCTTTTAAGACTTGGACTCCTTATTTAAAGAATGCTTCTTCCTTGTCATTATTGTGGTACTCTTGGTCATGTTTTACCTAAATGCCATGCTAGAAAATTGGTGCTTATTGGTAGAAAAAAAATGGGTAATCAAAACTAACTCCTAAGGACCCAAAACCAAAAAGGGACCAATTACATTTCTTCTGTCTCTTGTAGGTGCATGATACACCCTTTAAAGCCATAAAACTATCCAAGTGGTATATGGATAGTGGGTGTTCAAGACACATGATGGTAGATAAATCACTTCTAAGTAATGTGAAGAAAAAGGGAGGACATGTAATTTTTGGTGACAACAAACAAGGGAAAATAATCGGTATAGGTAACATCTCTTCCAAAGGGCACAACTTGTTTGGAAACGTGTTGCTTATTGATAATTTGAAATTTAATCTTTTAAGTGTAAGTCAAATTAGTGAGAAAGATCTTGGTGTTCACTTCAAAAAGGATACTTGCTATGTGGTAGACCCTTCTTTAAATGATAAAGTAATTTGTAGTGCAAGTAGAAATGGTAATGTGTATATTTTGGATATAGAAACTTTACTTGATCATTGCTTAACCATAACTTGCAATGATAGTTGGATATGGCATAGAAGGTTTGCTCATGTTAGCATGGATCACTTGCATGAAATTTCAAATAAAGAATTAGTAAGAGGTTTGTCTAAATTGAAGTTTGAAAAAGATAAATTATGTGATGCATTCCAATTTGGTAAACATAAGAAATCTTCTTTTCAAACTAAAAATTATGTTAGTACGAAAAAGCCTTCCGAATTAATTCACATGGATTTATTTGGCCCTACTCAACATACTAGTGTAGATGGTAAAAGATATGCATATGTACTTGTTGATGATTATTCTAGATATACTTGGGTAATATTTTTGGCATATAAGCATGAAACATTTCATGAATTTGAAAATTGGGCAAGAAAAGTTCAAAATGAGTTTTATTTGAATATTGTTAAATTAAGAAGTGATAATTGAACGAAATTTGTTAATGCAAATTTTATAGATTTTTGCAATTCTTTTGGAATCACTCACAACTTTTTGGTTGCTAGAAATCCTCAACAAAGTGGGGTAGTAGAAAGAAAAAATAGGACTTTGCAAGAAATGGCTAGAACAATGCTTTGTGAAAATAATTTGGCCAAAATATTTTTGGGCCGAATCGGTTAATACTTCTTCTTATGTATTGAATAGAGTTCTTTTAAGACCAATTTTGAAAAAGACTCCATTTGAACTTATATTTTGAAGAACTCCCAATATTGAATACTTCAAATTTTTTGGGTGCAAATGTTTCATTTTGAAAACAAGTGAGCACCTTGGAAAATTTGATAGTGAATAAAATGAAGGGATTTTTCTAGGATATTCTTCAAATAGGAATGTGACACCCCAGATCCATCACCCCGCATACCAGGGTTGGCTTCACCGAATGCCTGCCTGGTTCACACCAGGACTCAGAATTGGCAGAACATGATAATAATTTTTTCCCATTTATTGTAATGATGAAGTAAAACTTACACAACCCTATAGTACATGAGTTATCAGAGTATGAGCCGATCTAAACAATCCGGCCTTCTAGCTGTATCCAAAAATTTCCAAACTCCAGGTGATCGTAGTGAGCATAATCATCTTCGTACCAAATATTCGTAGTAAAATTTTGAAAACAGGAAGCTGAAACACAGGAAATGGAATGAACCCTGGCCGAATGAGAGTCCACTATTTTCACAAATATTTACCGAGTTGCAAATATTACCCATGCATACAATTCAGACATATCCTAACATGTAGCATTCATGACTCATGCGGGATTCATAGAACATATATGAGAATGAAGGGCAGTCGTTTAAAGGGTTATATGAACAATAAATGAACTAACCAGTTCACCTTGCAGGCATATCATATCATTTCATATCATAGCATTGTGTGTCATATCATATCATATCATGTCGTATCGGTATCATCAGCCACTCCCAAACGGCCATATATAGGCTCCGATAAATCGGTACTGATTCCGAATTCACGAACGTAGATGATCCAGACGACCAAGCCCTACGCTGGCTCGTGGGAACAAATTGCATCAACAAAATGGATCTGACACAACTTATGCTCATCTAACAGATTCAGTGCATAAAGAAAGTACAACTGAAGCATAACAAGTACATATGCATTCCAACCGTTAAGTAAACACAATTTGCAGTTTAAAATAAAAAGAATTTCAAACATTTTTAGAAAGCGTTTAAAGCATGTCACACAATATAGTTCAATGCATATTCAATTATTAATTGCATTAAAACGGTATCCATTTTTAGTGATAAACTCACCTCAGTCAGAAGATTTACGCTCACGTACTAGCTAGCTATCAGATCTGCATATATTTCAGGTTTCGGTAATTCAATAGCTATTTTTAACTAATAAATTTCTAATTTCAAATGTATTCCAGAAATTAACTAAATGAGGGCATAAGGGTAATTCATCTATTTTTCCTTAAAAGACATATATATAGAAAATAAGTATTTTAAAATTATCTAACTTGAAAATAACTATGAAAACATAATAATTATAACTTTACAGAAAATATAAGTTGTATGCCGAAAACTGAAATTTAAAGAATTTATAATCTTTTAACATTATTTCTACTTTAGGTCGCAAATAGTCCAAAATTGGGCAAAACTTGTAAAAAATTAATACTAAGAAAATTAAAGGTGTAAAATCCTTAAAATTCCCGTTAAAATAATTTTAACAAGAATTTATAAAAGGATTTATAAATAAATAACTAAAAGAAATCAAAATTGCTAAAAATCAAATTTTCTCTTTCGAATTGGTTTTACCAGAGGGTAAGTCAGTCAAAACTGATTCAAAATTTACAGAAAATCTTGGATCAGTTTTTCCCGATTTCTATTCGGCTAAACCGGTCCACTAATTGCAACAAAGCCGCTAATTAATTTTTCTATTTCAAAATCGGAAAAAAAAAACTATTTTCCAATCGGTTTTACCTATTTTGCAAACGGGTAGAACCGATTTTTCTCGTGCTTGAATCGGTTTTTCCTGATTTCAAATAGGCCAAAACCAATTCGTGCCCAGAATTTTTGTTCTTCACTTGGCTTCAATTTTTCCAACAAAAGTGTATCTAAACTCATTTTTCTTTGATTCTTTTTACCAAAAATCATTTTTACAATACTCCTAGTACATGTTTAACATTTCAAAACATTATTCTAACGTTCAAAATTTCAAGAACAAACTAAACTTCAAAAAAACCTTTAAAACTCTAAAATTTAAATTTTTGCATTATGATTGCAATTCTTAACGTTGATTCTTCAAGCTTCCTAGCTAAATTCCCTCGGATTAGAACGGAGCTTCACTACTACAAAATGGAGCTTTAACGGCTGCGGATTAACGGCGGAAAATAGAAAACCGCAGTAATAAAAGAAATACGGACTTTCTACGGCGGTCTAAAAATGAACCGCCGTAGAAAGGTACTTTCTACGGTGGTTTAAAAATGAACCGCCGTAGAAACGGACTTTCTACGGCGGTTGGGACAAACCGCCGTAGAAAGGGGGCTTTCTACGGCGGTTGGAAGGCAACCGCCATAGAAAGTGGACTTTCTACGGCGGTTGTAAGGTAACCGCCGTAGAAAGTCCACACTTTCCACGGCGGTTACCTTCCAACCGCCTTAGAAAGTCCACTTTCCACGGCTGTTGGTCCCAACCGCCGTAGAAGGTCCCTTTCTACGGCGGTTTATTTTGAAACCGCCGTAGAAGTTCCTTTCTACGGCGGTTTAATTTTCTCCGCCGTTGTATTGACGTATTAAAACCTAAATAACAACGTGTATTTCCATATTGAGGCCGAAAGTGTTCTTCTCCAAATTTCTACTACGGTTTTGCACGTTGAACGTAAAGAATCGTCATTTGGAGCTAAAATTTACCACCTAAAGGTTAGAAACTTCTAAAATTTCTCAGTAATTGCTTATGCTTGTACTTTAGATATGTCATCCTATAGAATTTATTTTATTTATGGTAGATGGCTGAAAATTAAAGTTGCATATATTCCATGTATATGGTGAACCTTAGTATTGTGGAACCCTATTTAGTTATACTATGTAGTTTCTTGGTGATGTGATTTGATTTATAGTGTTTGATTTTTAATTGATGATGTTCATATAATTAGCACTACTTAGGATGTGTATTATTTTTTTATGCATTTCATGTGTTTGACGAATGCATAAATGAAAAACTTAGAGTTTCTTCTTCATTTGATTATGTCTATTGCGCATTTGATCCTTCTTATAAATTGTGGATTTGGCATGGTGAAAGTATTAACATTTTTTCTGAGCAAAGAAAATCTAATGCAAAAGGAGATGATGAGATTACAAGAGATTGATTGGATGACATGATTGAGGATGTGGCCGTTGGTTTTGCTGATAAACCGGAAGTTCTTGCTTCACTTTTGGGTGACAATGAGAAGCCTCTATACACCAGTTGCACTAGATATACACTATTGTCTAGTGTTTTGAAGTTGTTTAATTTGAAAGCGGCAAATGGGTGGTTAGATACTAGTTTTACAGCCTTATTGAGGGTATTGAAAGATATGCTTCCAGAAGATAATGAACTTCCAGATCAAATTTATGAGGCGAAAAAAATATTATGTCCAATGTGTATGGAGTATAAGAAGATCCAAACTTGCCCAAACGATTGCATCCTTTACAGGAATGAGTATAAGGATTTATTGCTTTGTCGTAAGTGTAAAACTTCAAGATACAAAAAGAAGCAACTATGTGATGAGGTTGAAGACAGTTCTGATGCGCAAAAGAAGGGGTCGCCGGCTAAGGTTCTGTGGTATCTTCCTATAATACCGAGATTTAAACGGTTGTTCGCTAATGAAAAAGATGCAAAACTAATGACATGGCATTTAGATCGGTGTATTCCCAGTGATGATGACAAGGTGATAATGCATACATCAGACTCAGATCAGTGGAAAAAGATTGATTCAATGTATCCTTCTTTCGGGGGAGAAGCCAGAAATTTGAGGCTTGGTCTGTGTACTGATGGAATGAACCCGTTTGGCAGTCTGAGTAGCACACATAGCTCATGGCCGGTGATGTTGGTTATTTACAATTTGCCGCCTTACTTGTGTATGAAGCGCAAGTACATACTTATGTCTCTAATGATTTCAGGCCCATGGCAACCAGGAAATGACATCGATATGTATCTTGCTCCTCTTATTGAAGACTTGAAAAAGTTATGGGATGAAGGCGCACCTGTGTTTGATGCCTACCGTGAAGAAATGTTCACATTACGTGCCATGTTGTTCTGTACCATTAATGATTTTCATGCTTATGAAAACTTGTCTGGGTACTCTGTTAAAGGGCATAAAGCATGTCCAATATGTGAGCAAAGTACAGATTTTTGTCAGCTTGCACATGGGAGGAAGACAGTATACCTTGGGCATCGCAGATTTCTTCCCGAGACTCATCCGTATCGCCGTATGAAAAGAGCATTCAATGGATTCCAAGAGTTCAGAAAAGCTCCAGAACCCTTGAGCGGGCCAGAGGTGAAAGCTCGTGTGACGGACATTAATGTGGAGTTTGGTAAAACTTCGGAGTCCAGCAATAATGATACAGGTTGTTGGAAGAAAAAATCCATATTTTTTGAACTTCCATACTGGGAGAACTTGGATGTCAGACATTGTCTCGATGTTATGCATATTGAGAAAAATATTTGCGAAAGCCTGTTAGGTACGCTCTTGAACATCCCTGGTAAAACTAAGGATGGTTATAACGCGAGACTTGATATGGTTGATATGAACATAAGAGCAAATTTAGCACCGGTAGCTCGAGGACAACGCACATATCTACCCCCAGCCTGTCACACTTTGTCCAGAAAAGAGAAAAAACAACTGTGTTCAAGTTTGCGTAGCATCAAAGTTCCATCCGGATATTCTTCAAATGTAAGCAGACTTGTTTCCTTGAAAGATTTAAAACTGGTTGGTTTGAAGTCTCATGATTGCCATGCCTTAATGCAACAATTGTTGCCTGTAGCTATTCGCTCGATATTGCCCAAGCATGTTAAGTCCAGTATAACAAGACTTTGTTTCTTCTTCAATGCTATATGTAGCAAGGTTATCGCGCGCGAAAGACTTGATCAGTTACAAGATGAAATAACTGTTGTCCTTTGTCAATTAGAAATGTATTTTCCACCCGCCTTCTTTGATATTATGGTGCATTTGGTGATTCATTTGGTTAGAGAGATAAAAATCTGCGGGCCTGTTCATTTGAGATGGATGTACCCATTCGAGCGATATATGAAAATATTTAAGGGGTATGTTAAGAATCGTTGTCGTCCTGATGCTAGTATTATTGAAGGTTATATAGCTGAGAAGGTAATTGAGTTTTGCACTGAATACTTGGCCGAGACCGCATCCATTGGAATATCTAAGAATCGGCACGATGGGAGGATTACAGGTATGGGCACAAGGGGAGGAAAAATATTTTTGCCGTCTAATGTTGAATTGATGAAGGCGCATCTCTACATTCTGCGCAATTCTGAAGAAGTTGCGCCCTATGTGACAGACTGTATCCGTTCAATAAGAACGTCTTATCCTGCTTGGACGGATCAACGTGTGCTCAATGAACATATTCGGACATTTGTCTATTGGTTTGGTAATGCTGTCCTGGGCAAAGACGTTTCAGAGACATTGAAATGGTTGGCGTTTAGGCCCAGCCCTGCGGTACGAGCATTTTCATACTATGACATAAATGGATATTCATTTGCTACTAAGAGACAAGATGAGAAGAGTACGGCACAAAACAGTGGTGTTACATTAATCTCAGAGGCTTTGCATGTTTCTAGCAGGAAGGATAAAAATCCATTGTATGCAAGCATGGCTTATTACGGGGTGATCGAAGATATTTGGGAGCTTGACTATGTTTGTTTCAAAGTAGCTGTATTTCGCTGCAAATGGGTTGATAACAATAGTGGGGTTCGAACTGATGATCCATTGGGTTTTACCTTGGTGAACCTTAATCGGGAGGGTTTCAAGGGGGAACCATTTATACTTGCATCGCAGGCGAAACAAGTTTTTTATATCACCGATCCTTGCGACGAACATTGGTCTGTTGTTCTTCATGGTAAACAACATCACGGAGTGGAAGGGATTGATACAGAAGAAAGGCTTCATGAGGCTGGCCCTTTCTCTAGTGGGTTACCTGAACCGAGAGCAGATGAGGAAGATAGGGAACTTGATAAATACATACTTCGTGATGACCACAGCGAAGGATTATGGTTCGAGGATCAAGTGTCCCATAAAAGAAAGAGAATAAGTTAAGAATCATTTTCAGGTATATTGTTTGTTTTTATTAAATTTCAATTCCCGTGGGTGTGTATGTGTGTGTGTGTATTTGTACATGTTTTTTTGATTTTAATGAAAAGAGGTGGACATAAATTTATAACAACATTTATTTTTATCCTTCGTAATGTGGGATTGAAACAGGTCACAACTCGGATGAAGCCGCGCAATCAAGGGACAAAATTTCCAGGGACTTCATATGCGGAACTGTTTATAAATGAATATGTTCTTGTTGGAAATTGTGTGAAGCTTCTGTGTTGATCTTATGATGCACTTGTGTTTTGGTCAAAAACAAGCAGAGAAGATTTTGTCTGAAGTGATTTGAAACTGAATTCCGTATTATTCGAAATAGTTGGAATTTTAATGAAGTATTTAAGTATATATGCATATCCTTGACAGGGAGTACGTTACATTTATAGGGGAGACTTTGTCAAATTTTCTGGCAAATTGATTTCCTTATTTTTCATTTATGAATAAATGTTTCACGTATTATTTTTTTTTTTTCAAGGAGTAGTACTTTTGGTAAAATTTCCAGGGGAAGCTATACGTAGTTCATTTTGTTTTGATTTTATTTAACTCTTCATAAATTACTTGTCAGTGGGTTCGGGAAACAGGGGAAATGCAGGGGAAAAAAGGGGAGAGGACGGGAATAGAATGAGGGAGGAAAGGAAAGTTCAAAAAATTTGAACTTTAATCGTCGGTTCCACTGCGGTTCACGAGTGAACCGCCGTTGAAAGTGGAACTTCAACGGTTGAACCGCCGTTGAACGTTGACTTTCAACGGCGGTTCACTCGTGAACCGCAGTGGATTACATTTCAACGGCGGTTCAACCTCGAACCGCCGTTGATAGTCTCCTCATAAAAAATTGGAGCCAATTCCCGCGCGGGCATATTTTAATATTAATTTTTTTTTGCCATTTTCAGAAAACTAATCCCACAATTTTGTAAATATAATAATACATACCCAGATTGTGTATATTTATTAATTATGTACACAATCCCGACTTTTATGAACCATTTCATAATTAAATTTCAAATTTTCCATTGAACCATATATTTGCATTTAAATTTCCCTTGCTACTACACGTATAATAATTATAGGTCAAATCTAAAAATTAATAAATTCCGTAAATTTACATGTAAGAGACGATAAATTAATAAGCTTCATTATGTTCCCTAAAATTTCTACTTTTTCAACTTGGGCGAACGGGATAAAATAATCAATTCCACAAATGCATTAGTTACGTATAGTAATATAAAAATTAATTAATATTAGTTAAGTGGCCAAAAAAAAAGTTTTCTACTTACTGGATTTCATTACCTTATATACATATATGAACATATATATATATATATGTTTATACATATATATATATAAATATATATAAACATCTTTCGCTTTTCTCCTTTCCCCTCTTGATGCACATCATCAACTCTATCGATCCTCTCTGCTTTCGATCTCTTGTAAATTTCCAATACATAAATAAAATATTTTCATTTGAAGAATTGAATACTTTAAGACAACTTTTATAATTACTTCTTATATATATATATATAATGTATTTTGAATTTGGTACAAAAAACATAAAATCCAGCGTACGCAAAAACTATTTTTCTACGGCGGTTCAACCTTGAACCGCCGTAGAAATCAAACTTTCTACGGCGGTTCATGTTTGAACCGCCGTAGCAAGTATTTTCTACGGCGGGTTCTCGATTGAACCGCCGTAGAAAAGTAGTTTTTGGAGCAAATTCCCGAGCTACGCATGAATTTTCTATTTTTCATATCATTTTCTAAACCCTAAACCCTAAACCCTAAACCCTACTCCCTATTAAGTTTTTTTTCCCAATTTTCATAAATTAACCACAGTGACGCTTAAGATTGAAATAGATAGTGAAGCGCCACCCTTTTCCTAGATTTTCGCCTTGACATTCTGAATTGGGTCGCAGGATTCGACCTCGAGGATGATGGTCTTCCCCGTCAGAGTTTTCACGTAAACCTCTATTTTTTTCAAAATACGTTATATATATATATATATAAGACTTAATTATAAAAGTTGTCTTCAAGTCTTCAATTCTTCGAATGAAAACATTTTATTTATGTAGTGGAAATTTACAAGAGATCGAGAGCAGAGAGGAGAGAGTTGGATGATGTGCAAGAAAGGAAAGGAGAAAAGAGGAAGATGTGTTTATATATATATATATATATGTATGTATAAACATATATATATATATATGTATGTAAATTAATGAAATCCAGTATCTATTTAATTTTTTTTCGGCCACTTAACTAACATTAATTAATTTTTATATTACTATACGTACCTAATGCATTTGTGGATTTGATTTTTTTATCCCGTTCGCCAAGTCGAAAAAGTAGGAATTTTAGGGAACATAATGAAGCTTATTACTTTATCGTCTCTTACATGTAAATTTACGAAAATTATTAATTTTTTTCTTTGACCTATAATTATTGTACGTGTAGTAGCACGCGCGGGAAATTTAAATTCAAATATATGGTTCAATGGAAAATTTGAATTTTAATTATGAAATGGGTTCATAAAAGTCGAGATTGTGTACATAATTAATAAATATACAAAATCTAGGTATGTATTATTATATTTACAAAATTGTGGGATTAGTTTTTTGAAAATGGAAAAAAAAAAATTTAATATTAAAATATGCCCGCGCGGGAATTGGCTCCAATTTTTTACGAGGAGACAAACCGAGAAAAAGTGGGGACTTTCAATGGCGGTTCAACCACGAACCGCAGTTGAAAGGAGATTCCACTGCGGTTCACTAGTGAACCGCCGTTGAAAGTGTACTTTCAACGGCGGTTCAACATTGAACCGCCGTTGAAAGTACACTTTCAACGGCGGTTCACTCGAGAACCGCAGTTGATTGTTGGTTCAACGGCGGTTTGCAGTTGAACCGCCGTTGAACCAAGACCCGGTTATTAATATCAGGTCAAATTTTTACTTTTTCCTTTCCTCCCTCATTCTCTTCCCCTCATCTCCCCTTCATTTCCCCTGTTTCCTGAACCTTCTCTCCCGTGGCTGTTCGGCTTCTTCGCCGCTTCTCCCGTCGCCGGCGAGCTCCTTCACCTTCCGATCAACCCGTCGGCTGCCCAAGCTTCACCGATTGTTCGGCTGGACCACACAAGGCCGATTGTTCGGCTCCCCATTTCCACCCTCCTATATATACTTCGGCCTTGTTTGTTGGAGTTCACCCAAAAGGTTCCACCTTCTATGCTTTCATTTTAAAACTTTTGCAATGTGACCTTACATTTTTTAAAGGCTTCCCATTGCACTAGGATTTTTTGGGTTGATATTTATGGTCTATTTCGGTTTTAATCCTTGTGATGAATGATTGGAATGCTTTTGGATTTATTGATTGTTTGTTGCATTGGTTTGGTTTTTGAATTGAGTGTTTTGTCCTACATAAGAGTAGAACCTAGGGTTTTGATTAATGTTCCATTAGGTACCCTTTGAAATTCGGGTTTAGTGTATGAATATGAGAAACTCAAATGTTTATTTCGGTTTTGCTTGATTAATTTTAGAACATTGGTGTTTGATTTCGGTCTTATTCGATTTAGTGTTCCTCCGTTAGTGATAATAAGGAAAATGCTTTGTTGTTGATTCCACTTTGTGAAATTTTATTCTTTTAGTAGAAATGAATGATTGTTCTCATTAGTTGTTGGTTGTGAAATGTGAAGTATTTTATCAATGGTACCCTTTATAAGTCCACTTTTTTTTTGCCCTCATTTGGTTTAATTTGGATAATGGTAATTGTGTATTTTTAGGAGTGAATTTTGCGAATGTACATTGCCTTTTTTTATCACATTACAAGCATTCTTGTATTTGACATTAAAGCTTTTCTTTGATTGCATATATGTTATATTGAATTCTCTTTCTATGTACATGAAGTTTAAGGTACTTTCAATGGCCCGAAAAAGAAAAAGCACTACGGAGCATAGTGATGAGGGTAATGCCAATGGAGATGGTTCTTCTACTACATGTAGTAGAGGTAGAGGGCCCACAAATTGCAATGATCTATTGGAAATGCGAAAGAATGGGAAAACTCTTGACATTTCTTTTGATTCCGAGCTCGAGCCTAAAACGTATCATGCAAAGTGGATTACCTTTGTGGCATATACGGCCCGGAGCAAAGTGGACATAGTGGAATATGAATCATGGCCCAAAGTTCCCGAGGAGATCAAGAAGAGAGTGTGGATGGAAATACGGGTATTTTCTTTAATTATAATGCATTGTTTGTTTCTTCTTCCATACAAATGAACTCAAATTCCTCACTAAATTTTTACTCCTAATTCTCAATGTAGGCATTATTTGTTTTCGAGTCAACCGAAGAACTCGAAACAAAGTGGATTTCTTATGCCGGTAAACGGTGGAAAGATTGGAAATCCTATTTAGGGAAATATATACATGGTGCCTTGAAGGGTAAGGACCCATGTTTGGAGTATAAATATCTCCCTAGGGAGACATGGATTAAGTTCAAGGCTAGCCGCGAGACAGAAGAATGGCAGGTATATTTTTTAAAATTGATTTCCTTCTTCTTTTTGGATATTTGAAATTGCTCAGTTTAGGGATAATAATTTTTCATTATATTTCTCTCTAGGCAATTCATGGAAAAGCGCAAAAGAATGCCAATTTAAATGCTTTCTACCATAATTTATCTCGCGATGGCTACCGACTGCTGAAGAAGCAGTTGCATGACGAGGCGGTGAGTGCATCCGGGAAGAAGCCTTCAGAGGAGGGTCAGTCCGAAGAAGAAGGCGAAGATTCTTATTCATTGCCAGGCCGTCATCTACTTTGGAACAGGCCCACACAAACAAAAAAGGGGAATACTTCACGCCAGAGGCTGGGCGTGTAGGGATGGAAATTGTAAGTTTTGCACCATACATTTTCTTATGTTTCAGTTCTTTTAATATTTAAAGTCTCTGTGTATATATTGTTTATTATAATTGATTATTTATTACTAGATATCTATGATGAAATGCTAATTAATAATTTGGTTGTCATTAAATGTTTATATCGCAATTATAATTATCTAGTTATCACTGTAAAGTAAATAAATGATTAATTTGTATATATGTGTATTTATTTATATTTTATAATTATGGTTATCAATTTTATATTTAAAATTTATATACATAAATGATTAATCTGTGTATATGTGTATTTATTTATATTTAATTGATCTATTTACATTTACTATATTTGGCAATATGTGTAGGAAAATCTATGTTCCCGCGAGTCCCAAGGGGAGACCGTTGCAGAGGGTAGGAATGACATTCTTGTCATTGCAACGGGAAAGCCCGATCACCCCGGTCGTTATCGCGGCCACTCTACCAGGGCACGTATCACAGAGGTTTTCCCACAGCAAACAAGGCCGTCGCTTAAAGATGAACTTGATTTAACAAAGCGACAGCTTCAGAAAACCACTGCCCAACTAGATGAATGTCAGACACATCTGAAGATGATGATTGGGTTTATATGTGGTAAGATGGGAACCGACTATGATACATTAAAAGCCACCGTCATCAATAGTGCCAAAGATAAGAGCTTGCCCCCAGAGACCTCCGGAGCAGTTCCTGTATCCCCTGTGAGCCCTGTTTCTCCTCTGATACCTACAAGGTTGCCCGAGTTGGAGATGCTACATGTTGCACCTACGGACCCGATCAAAGCCTCTGACGGCGGTGCTTTAGGCGAATACAAGGTAAATAACATTAATATGTATATTTTCATAGAATACACGTGGTATTTTTAAAACTAAATTAAATTTAGTGCATACTTGTTTAGACAGCAACTTTCTTCTTCAATTTTTTTTTCTTTCATTATTACAGTGCTTTGTTAAGTTAGACTTAATCGTTGATTAATGTTCATTCGCTTGCCTATTATCTTAGGACGGGTGTGAATGTCATATTTTCCTCTCTGAGGATTCGCAAAAGCGGCGTAAGCAAGCACCACGGGCGCGAGGTTAGGAAAGGTTGCGCGAGGGTCACAATTAAAATTTCCTATGATGATCGTGCCCCGCTACCATTTCCTAGGAAGGGCTGCAACAGTGGGAATGGCTAAGTCCTTTTTCGTGGAATGGCCTATAGAGTTGATTGAAATTATTCAGCCGGCTCCGGTAACAAAGGTATATTCTTTCATTTATTTGTGAATTACTTAATACCGTTTTGTATATTTAATGTTATTTCAAATGATGTTAGGTGGATAAAAGTGCCCAAAAGAAAAAAGGCTGGATGAATTCTATGGATGACAAGACATCTCCTTCGGCGGCGGTTCCGACTGAGATGTCATCCTCATCGACATCTGATCCATTGCAAGAGTTACAGCTCCGAATGGAGAATGATTCGGACTTCAATGGCTTCTTCTTTGAAATGATAAGAGAAGTCATAGGTTTGGACCTGCCTAATGCGATGGATCGAGGGGATCTCGTAGAGTTATTGACCAGTGAAAGCCAGGTCTCAAACAGTTTGATGCAGTTGTTCACCCAGTGAGTTTCCACTTAATTTTATAACCTATTACTGATTATTGTTATATATAGTATGCATTCCATGTACCTAGACTAACCAATGAAGCCCTTTTTGTAAATTCTTTAGAGCTTTACATGAGTTAGTTGAAAGGAATGGGAGAAAGGGGATAGGTTTCCTCTCGGCTGATCATGTCACTCCCATAGGAAATACGCTTGAAGCTAGGGTAAACTACATTGCGCGAAACTTGAAGGATAGGAATAAAGAAATGTATCTGGTGCCTTATCTTCAGGGGTAAGTGACACTGTAAGCGCTTCTCTAATATTTAAGAAACACTGATATAAAGATCTGACGTCATTAAATTTTTTTTTGCAGTGAACATTGGATGCTAATAGCCATTAGACCAGTAGAAAAGGTTGTCTACTGGTTTGATTCTTTACAAAATCCACAGAAAGAGGAGGCGGTGGAGCTTATAGACGAGTGAGTTATATATATTAACAACTGTTAGAATGCCTATATATCCATATATTGCTAATTATTTTCGTTCCGCTTTCATTTTTATAGGGTGATGTTTAACTATCAAGCTTTCTTAGGATTGCCCAGAAATGTGCATATGCAACCTTCGTGGATAGTAGTTAAGGTAAAATTGGTTCTTATTAAATTTTTTAATTACATCCGTGAGTCTAGTAGCCTAAGCAATTAGTAGTGTTAGTTGTTTTAATTAAATCAGTGAGTCCAGTAGCCTAAGTTAGTAGTGTTAGTCAATTAATTTATTAGTTAGTCAAGTTATTTATTGAGGTATTTGATTTATGCATGCAATCCGTGAGTCCAATACTGTAGGTTAGTTAATATATGCATGCAATTGCCTTTTCGATCAGTAGATTTTTGTGAGTCCTAGTTATTTAATTAATTAGATTAATATGAGTGAAGTTATGAATATTAAATTTTTTACTAAACGTTGTGTTGTATACAATTAATTGTATGATCTTCTAACTCGTATATATTAATTCATTAGCATAAAAAGCAAACGAGCAATTGGGAGTGTGGGTACTATGTAATGCACTACATGTACCAAATAGCAATGAAATCATCCACATTGGCACTTGAAAAGGTAAATATTTCTCATTACTTACTTAATTGACTGTATTTCATTTTGCTACTCGGTTATTTTTCAATTTCAAAAATTCTGTTGCAGCACTTCAAGCTCGACCGCACTCCATTAAGCAATGTGGATATAGATGCAGTGCGAAAAATATGCGCTCGTTATATTTTGGAGCATCCGCCGTAGTTGAAGGATACTAATAAACTTGTTCATATTAGAGTTGTACAAATATTTTTTGGATATGCTGTATTATAAAAGCGATTTCAATTTGTATATTGGTGACATTTGTATTAAATTTCAAGTTTTAGCAGCAGGTTTTGCTTTAAACCAGGTTTTAGCAGCAGGTTTTTAATGCTTTTAATGCGGTTCGGGTGTAAAAAGTGGCCACTTTCTACGGCGGTTCAAGGTTGAACCGCAGTAGAAAGTTACACTTTCAACGGCAGTTCATGGTTGAACCGCAGTAGAAAGTGAGACTTTCTACTGCGGTTCAACCACGAACCGCAGTAGAAACCCCGCATTTACTATTGCGGTTCGTGGTTGAACCGCAGTAGAAAGTCTCACTTTCTACTGCGGTTCAACCATGAACCGCCGTTGAAAGTGTAACTTTCTCCTGCGGTTCAACCTTGAACCGCAGTAGAAAGTTCGGACTTTCTACGGCGGTCCAATGTTGGACCGCAGTAGAAAGTGAGACTTTCTACGGCGGTTCAACCACGAACCGCCGTAAAAAGTCCGAACTTTCTACTGCGGTTCTAACCGCCGTAGAAAGTCCGCTAACTTACTACGGCTGCCAGATAGATGGCGGTTCAAAAATGCTAAACCCCGCCTTTAAAAGCCCTTATTAACCGCCATTAAAGCCCATTTTTGTAGTAGTGCTTTCACGTCAAAACCTTTCTTCTTCTTCTTCTTCTTCTTCTTCCTACCTTTTTTCTATTTTCTAAACTTTTAGAATTTCTTTACCTTTGTAGCTTTGGTTTCGGAAATGGAGTTTAAATATGAAGCTTGGGGGTATTTATAGGCTTCAAAGGTGTATAAGAAGGGAGGGTAGGGGTAAAAAGACCCCTAGGCCCGTAGCTTGGGCAGCAAGTATTTATTTTCAATTCTGACAGGGAATCAGTTTTACCAATTGCGGAATCGGTAGTACCGATTGCGGAATCGGTAGTACCGATTGGAATAGGTTTTCCCAGATTAAAAATTCTTAAAGCGGTAATGAATTTTTTATTAATTTACCAATCAGTTTTACCAATTGGTTAAAAGGGTAAAAACCGATTAACTAAATTCTATCCATATTGAATCAGTTTTACCTAATTGTGAATCGGTTAAAATCGATTCCATGAAATTTTATCTATTCTCCAATCGGTTTTACCGATTGGGAAATGGGTAAAAACGATTGGGTAAAAACGATTGTCCAAATCGGTTTTCCTTTTTTTCCAAATGGTTAAAACCGTTTGTAGGCAGTGAGAAACTTCCCTTTATACGGTTTAAAGTGGTACAATCAATTTTACTCGATTCGGGAATGGGTAAAACCGATTTACACATATTTTAAGTTATTTTTCATTTATTTTCTAAATCCTATTTCCAAAAATTCCATAAATTCCTAATCATAACATTTCAAAACACATAACATATCATGAAGTTTAGAGTCAAAGTTATCAAATAAATTCATAAAGATTTAAAATCAAGATAAAGAAATTCTCTTTGAAATAAAATATTCGAGGACTTTTATAAAATTTTCTTCAAGAAATAATTTTAAACTAAAATTCTTTTTAAAAGAAAATCCGATAAAGGATCATAAAATATTTATAAATACCTCAATATAATTTAGAGGTGAATTTTAAAATACTAAAATTTTATGGGGTTTCACAAGGAAAGCATATAGAGTTTTCAATAAAAATACTATTAATGTTGAAGAAAGCATGCATGTTGAATTTGATGAAAATCTTGTTTCCAAAAATCAAAATGAAGATGATGAACTTATTGATATTTTGCCAAATAATTTTGAAAAGAGTGTTTCAATTATAGATGAAGTTGCATCTACTCCTACTTCTAACCCACTTTCTATTTCAAGAAAGTTTACTGGAAATCATCCTCAAGATTTGATCATTGGGGATCCTTCTAATGGGGTTACAACTAGAAATAGAGTGCTTCAAAATAATGTTCATGAAAACAAAGATTTTGAAAACAATGTTGCTTTTCTTTCAAAAGTTGAACCAAAAAATATAAAAGAAGCTTTGCTTGATGCAAATTGGATTTTGGCTATGCAAGATGAATTAGCCCAATTTGAAATAAACAAATTTTGTAATCTTGTTGAAAGACCAAAAAACCACTCTGTAATTGGCACTAAGTGAATTTTTAGAAACAAGTTGAATGAACTAGGTGAAGTAACTAGAAACAATGCCAGATTAGTTACATAAGGTTATAGACAAGAAGAAGGAATTGATTATGATGAAACCTTTGCTCCCGTTGCTAGACTTGAATCCATAAGAATGTTACTTGCTTTTGCATGCTTTAAATGTTTTAAATTATATCAAATGGATGTTAAAAGTGCATTTTTAAATGGTTTCTTACATGAAGAAGTTTATGTGGAACAACTTCCCGGTTTTGAAGATGTTAAATTTCCAAATCATGTGTATAAACTTTTTAAAGCATTATATGGTTTGAAACAAGCTCCTAGGGCTTGGTATGAAAGATTGACATCCTACTTTTTAGCTTATAATTTTAAAAGAGGCCAACTTGACACCACTTTGTTTACTAAAGTTGCTAAGCATAGCAATTTGCTCATTGTTCAAATCTATGTTGATGACATTATCTTTGGTGCCACTAAGCATGAGTTATGTGATGAATTTGCTAATATTATGCATAGTGAATTTGAAGTGAGCATGATGGGTGAGTTAAATTTCTTTTTAGGACTTCAAATTAAGCAAACTTCGAAGGGTATTTTTATTTGTCAATCTAAATACACCAAGGAAATTTTAAAGAAATTTAATATGGAAAATTGTAAAGCTATTGCTACACCTATGTGTACTTCTTCTAAACTTGATAAAGATGAAAATGGACAAAAGTATTGATAAAAAATGGTTTAGAGGAATGATTGGTAGCTTGCTTTAGCTCACGGCTAGTAGGCCAGATATTATGCATGCCGTATGTTTATGTGCTAGATTTCAAGTTGCACCTAAAGAATCTCATTTATGTGCCATTAAAAGAATTCTTAGGTATTTACAACACACTCTTGATTTGGTTTGTGGTATGCTAAATGTAAAACCTTTGATTTAATTGGCTTTAAGGATGCAGATTTTTTGGGATGTTTGATTGATAGAAAAAGTACAAGTGGAACATGTCAATTGCTTGGTAATTGTCTTGTGTCATGGTTTAGTAAGAAACAACCTAGTGTATCCTTGTCTACGGCTAAATTGGAATACTTAGCCGCATCTTCATGTTGTCAACAAATTCTTTGGATGAAGCGTACTTTACTCGATTTTGGATTGAATTTTGATTGTGTGCCAATTATGTGTGATAATACAAGTGCAATCAACATTTCAAAGAATCCAATCCAACACTCAAGAACCAAGCATATTAATATTAAACATCACTTCATTACAGACTTGATTCAAAAAGGATAAATCAAATTGGAATATATTTCTACTAAAGATTAATTGGCCAATATTTTTATGAAACCATTGGCAAAAGATCAATTTTATTACTTGAGAGAAAAACTAAATGTTCAACTAATGCCTTTGTAATGTGCCATTCTTTGGGGTTGTATGGATATTTACTTGTATGCATTTTTATGCTTATGCATGCGAACTCCTTTTTGTGATGTCAAAAAGGGGAAGAAATATAATGGAATTATATAATTAAGGGGGAGATTATCAATTGAGGGGGAGAATTACTAAAACTTTATTGTTGATTTATTGTCATGAATTCCATATTTGTTTTGTCATCATTAAAAAGGGGAGACTGTTAGATCCGGATGGTCTTAATCTTTTTTTGGATTGATGAGTTAAAAATATGATAATTAATTTAATGGTTTTTCTAAGTGAGAAAATGTAGAGAAATGGTCATGGAAGAACTGACACAAAAAACGGTAATGAAAAATTAGCTAAAATGAATAAATGGCAAGCAAATGAAGAAAGAAGAAAAACACGACCCAAAGACGTCTGAGGTGGGACCCACGGTATTTCTAGCTTAGGAAATGAAGAGAAGAGTTCACTGGTGAACCAATGCAAAAAGGGCGAAGAAAACAGAGTTAAAATGAAGAAACGGCAAGCAAACGAAGAAGTGTCAAATCAAGGGCCAACATAGGTCCGCCCGTGGCAGGCGCTGCTCGCAGGCGTAGCCTGTGACGAGGGCTGCGATGGTCATAGGCCCCGTACCACGCCAGTGCGTTGCGCGTGCAGGCTAGGCCCTGCGATAGGGCCTGTGACAGCCTTGGATGTCGCAGGGCCTAGCCTGTACGCGCAACGCACTGGCGCTGTACAAGGCCTACGACCTTGCAGCATGTCGCAGGGCCCTCGGGTTGGTTCATTTTTGCCCCTTTTTTCAACCTTTTCAAGAGCTCTCTTCTCCTATAAATACCCCCACTTCAAGAACAGTCAAGAAACCACTCTCCATCCATTTTATGCTCAATCTCAAGTGTTAAAAAGCTCTCGAAAGATCATTTCAAAATTCTAGCAATTTATTTCAAAGTTAGGCTAAATTAGAAAATCCTTATTGTAGCTATTTTCATAGCATTAAGAAGGGTTAGAGGGAAGTCTTGGATCCTTCAAGAGGTTGAAAAGGATCTAAGCAAGGGGATTAGTTAAAGGATTACCTATAGTTTGAGTAAACTAGGAGGTAATCCCTTGGGTTAACTTGTAAGGTTTAAGATTCATCTTTAAGAATCTTATTGGGAGATTAGGACCCAGCATTTAGCTTGGAAGTGGAGTAGACTTTCCTTGAGGAGGGAAAGTTGAATCACTATAATTGTTATGTGTTCTTTAAATCATTTTCTTTATTGCTTTACACTTGAAAACATACACAAATGACAAAAAGATTTTTGTTTGCTTAGGTTTGTTTTTAAACCTAATTCACCCCTCCCCTCTTAGGTTTACCTTAGTTGTATCTTGACGGTGCAACATACGTGCATGTACTGTGTAGCGTGTTAGGGCTTGAGGGAGAATAATGAGAGAGAAAGGAGTCGATGATGATGAGGCCACCACAACCAAAACCACCAGAAAATGAAAAGGGAATGGTGCTGAACTTCATGCATGTGCTGAATGTAGCGCCATCTGCACTTCGCTTCATGGGAACTGAAGTGATTTGAATCCCTTTGAGTCTCATTTTTTTCAAAATCCCGCATGTGGAGGATGGAATAAATTTTTGTCAGTGCCTTTCACAGACTTGGTACGTAAAAAATTATGATGAAGAATGAAATTGTGAGAAATAGACAATAGGTGGGAAGATTTTGCAGTAGATAATAACTTGAGTATGAGAGACTTTTGGTGTTTTACTACATCAAGGGTTCACATTTTATAGTTCAAATATATGCAAGAAATGGTTGTGATAAAAAATGCATCACCTCATTTAGAAAAAGTCAAATGCAAGGCAAAACTTTGTAAGGAAAAAGTAAGGATGCAATGAAGATATTGAGTTTGAGAACCTCAGTTGCCCCTGAAGCAGAAGCTAAACCAATAGCTACACATAGAACTTAAGATTCTAGAAACTATGACCGGAATTCTCCAAATCTTAATGACGAATAGTGGCCATAAATATATTAATGTTCTTAAGAAAAACAAGGGAAGAGCACAACAAGAGATTAGTGAGCATGCAAACACATGGTTATGCAAAGAGGGAAAGAGAGAATGGTGATCAGAGAGCGACAAGAGAGAAGTGAGACAACTTAGGGTTCATGGAAAGAGGAAACAGGGCTATGGCCGAATTTCCCTAATGCTAATGAAGGCACTGTCTTGAAGAATAATGGCAAGCAATTTACTGGCGGTCAAAAGAACATGGTGAAAAAAGAACCACAATAATTAAAAATTGTTATATTTCTTAAATATTTTGAATTTCAGGGATGCAAGGGTTAAAATTATAAGGGTTAAATGCATGGTTCATCACTTAACTAGTGAATTTTGCAAAAAATGGCACTTTTCTGCCAAATGCTGTTTTTTAGAGACCGAACTTCCACTTTCACTCAAAACGTACCACTCCATCCATGTTCGACGTTAACCTAACCTCCCAAAAGTTCCAGGGGTAATTTCGTCACTCATACATGACAGAACTTAAGATCCGGAATTACAAAATATCTTTAGTATTGTCAAATAAGTTCAAAAGAAAGATTAGGCTTTGGTTTTCTCCACTTAGCATTGAGCTCTCTCCAAAAAGTCGAGACTCACTATTTGAATTCGATTGTGAATTTGGGCTAGCAAAATTGGGGGAAAAGATGCACACTCGACACCAGGCTAAGCGCAAACGGCCAACCCCGCAGACTGGCAGTAAAGGAAAAAGCTGGAAGAATCATCACAAGGAATAGTCCGCGGAGCCTCCATGAGAAAAGAAAGGTGGAGGGAACAAAGGAGTCCATTGTCGTTGGTTGAGTATATGGAAGAAGAAGAGGCATGGTGGCTGGAAAGTGATTTTGAAGAACAAAGTTCTCACAAACCAAGTTGGTCTAATAGGGAAAAAGATAGTCGAAGTCGGATTCCTAAATAGGTTCTTAGACTGGAGGGCATTTGTTTCGATTATAAATCGGAATACGGTAAGTATCCCTTTACTGTTTATTTATGAATATAGGTTTCAGGAAAATTTAGTTCTTCCCATATTATGAAATTGAATGGTCCTATCTTACCATTGTTTGTAGGTTAATGCCTTAAATGTTCAATGAAATGTTTTTCTTCCTCGTCATAAGTTATTGTATGCAGTATTTGCCATTGATTACCAATAGTGAATTTTCAGACAATTTTGTGTGTTTAAGGTTTTGTTTAATTCTTTTGATCAATTTGTAGCAGTTTCTTGAGCTTATTATGCTACTGGTACTTGTGAAATACTACATACTAATGTGTTAATGCAATTTGTCTAATATTTATCTGGTTTTTCTTGCACCATTCTAAAGAGGCTTTAGGTTTTGGAAATTGTGTTGGTGCAGGTTTATTGTGTTGTAGGGAATGAGTATGAACCTTTTATCAGTTTTAAGGGAGCTGTTGTCCCTTTCTTTGGTTGGTTAAAAGTTTGGCTTGCTGAGGGAAGGCTAAGAATCTATGCATTCGCGCTTCTTTTTTTAGTTTGGTGTTTATATTAGTCCTCAAGACTTGTGACTTTTGTTTGTATTCTATGAGTTTCCTTTAGAACTTTGTGCAGCATAAACTGAAAATTGGGTCTGATCAATTCTTCTAATATTGTGTGTGTTGCTCCTTTTCAATTTTTTGTCAGGAAATTATTTGAAACTGTTGTTGTTGGACTGTTGGGGATAATGTAAGCAGAATACGATAGTGTCACGAAGTTTACAATTTTGTTGTTGATTATGTCGTTAATGTGTCAAATAATTGACTTAGGTTTCTTAGAATTAGAATATTGGCTAATAATATGTTCCAACTGCGTGCTTTATATACAGTTTGTGCAGGTTGACTATCTATTGTTAAAACATGCAAGTTGAATGTGGGGATTACGTTCTTAGTATGTAATATAGACTAGTATTTCATAATTAATTAGATTCGTTGTTTGTGAAAACATTGTGCTACTTTCTTTTTGTGTAGCTGAGAATGATGATTTATTCACAGTTTGCATGCATCATGGTGACAAATTCTCTGATGGGGTAGAAAAGGAGTATATAGGTGGGAAAGTGAATTATTTTGACAAATGTCATGTAATGAAATTCGATATAGTCGCTGAATTCCATGTTGCGTGCCCTTGGTTATCCGAAAACAGAATGCTTCATGTTCTGATATTTTCCACCGACTAAGACTGTGAGCAATGGGATTAAGGAATTGCAGATGAATTTACATGTGCCAAACTTCTTGTATGAGACTAACATTTACAAAGTTACAGATGTTTACTGTGATCACAGGACTAGGATTGAGATTAAAAATCTGATGAAAAAGGCTTGAGGTAAAGAATGGGAGCCTATTCTGCAAGAAAAACTTAGGTGCAAAGTTGTGATAGAAGAGATTGAAGAAGAAATTGATTTGCAAGCCGTTCAGAGGCAAACTAGGTTGGACAGAAAATTAGAGGAATTCAAAAAGCATAAATTCTTGAATGATATTGGTTATAGTGGTGCTGGTAGTGGGACACATTGTACAGGTGGTGGTGATGTACTAGCAAGTAGTATGCCAGATGATGACAAGATTGAGGGTATAATTGAGGATGTGGATGATGAAGAAGAGTGTCAACCATACTGCGAGAGTGATGGGATTAATGAAGATGTGGAAGATAAAGAGGATGGTGAATCGGATTGCCATTGGGATAGTTTACTGGAAGAAATGGAAACCGAAGAAGGAAATTTGTAGGAAGGGGAAACTCAACCGGATTATAAGGAAGATTACGCGCCACCAAATGACATAAATCTTGATCCGTACTTCAGTTATTCTCAGTTTTTTAATACTCAAGAAATTGATGAAGTTGTGGAAGAAATGATGGAACAGGCAGATCATCTAAACAGTCATACTGAAGTTCCTGAAAATACAGATGTACCAGTACAAGTCAATGATACAGCTATGCAAGAAAATATTGATGAACCAGAAGTAGAACCTGAACCTTAAAGTGGTGAGGACAATAAGGAAGGGGTTCAAGTCGGAGGTAATGTTTCTGCAGGGCTTGGGAATGATTTCGGTCAGCAAGCTTCAATTGGTACATGTTCAGATTTGGACGAACACCATGTAAATGCAGAACTTCATAATAACCCAGCATCAGATGATGAAGACTTATATGTAGTACAAGATCCACATATTGATTTCAATAGTCAAGTTGGGAAGGAGTTACCAAAGTTCGAACTTGGCACCAGATTTGGAAACAAGGTTGAGTTCAGGACAACATTGAAGAAGTATAACATACTTGTTGGTAGGAAGGTTACAGTGACACATAATGATGGCCCGAGGAGGATGGACAATATGGAAAGGGAAAACAAAAGGTAAAATGACTTGCCCGTGCCTAATAGTTCTGAAAAGGGAAGCTTGTACGACTGATATGAGATTAGGAAAGTGGGACTGAACACACTTGTAGTGAAGATTTCAAGGACCAAGACATCCTGGCAAAATTGGTGGCTAAGCAATTCATGGAAAGGTTTCGTGCAGATCCAAATATGCCTATCAAATTGATAAGGCAGAATGTCGATGAGGAATTCTAATGTGAAATTTCTAGGCACAAAACATATAGAGCCAGGTCATATGCAAAATCTAAAATATTTGGAAATGCGGAGGAGCAGTTCAGACTGCTAGGTAGATATGTGGCTGAATTGAATAGGGCAATGCCAGATTCCACTATTGAGGTACAACATATGCCTTTTAGGGAACCCGGTAGAAACCCTAGGTTTAGAAGGTTGTACTGTTCATTTGGACCACTTCTGAAAGGCTTCAAAGAAAATTGTAGGCCTATAATTTTTTTGGATGGGTGTTTTATGAAGACAATTTACAAGGGTCAACTTCTCATAGCAATGGGGGTTGATGGCAACAATGCATTTTGGCCAATTGCTTGGGCCGTGGTGGAAAAAGAAGCAATATAACAATGGTAATTATATATATTGTTTGCTTAATTGTTTTTTTGGGCATATAGACTGTTTGGGCCTATTGGACATTTTCTTGACTATTGTGTTGAAATTGTTTTGCAGGAAATGGTTCTTGGAGTTCCTTTATAATGATCTAAATGTCCAAAACTCAGGATATTACACCTTGGTGTCCGACCAACATAAGGTTGGATTAAATTTATACTGCCTGTGTTTTCATTCTTATGTGTCATAATTCCAACTAACAATTTTTTTTAAACTGATATTTCAGGGTCTTGCTAGGGCGCTCATTGAAGTTTTCCCACTAGCAAAACACGGGTTTTGTGCGCAACATTTGTAGAGTAACTACAAGAAGAGTAATACTGGGCAGGATCTTAAGAAGCACTGTTGGAACATTGATAATAGCACCACAGAGGAGTTGTACAATGCACATGTACAAGAACTTGTGAACTTTAATCTTAAAGCACATGCATAGGTTTTGAATGCACCCCCAAATGAATGTTGGATTAAGGCGTTTTTTCAACTACATATTATGTGTGATGCCTAAACAACATGTGTGAGAATGCAAATATTTTAGCTGTTAGAATCAACCCTTAATTACTATGCTAGATATGATTAGGGTTTATGTCATGTATGGAATTGAGAGAAGGGGTGAAGGGATGTCCAATCATGATTAGACATCAGTTGTAAAAAGCATATTGAAGGAAGTAGATTATTATAGTAGAGTTTGGAAGCTAGTTTGTAATGATGTTGGTGGTTATGAAGTAAAGGGTCCGAATGGTGGTCAGTTTGTTGTGTACCTTAGGGAGAAGACTTGTTCATGTAGAATCTGGCAGTTAACAAGAATGCCGTGCTGCCATATTGTTGCATTATAAACAAACTAGATGAGGATCCAATGAAATTTGTCCATAACTATTACAAGAAGAGTACATTATTAAAACTGTACTCAAATGATCTAATACCAATCCATGGGCAAGACATGTCGCCTGCTTCTTCAATAGTTGAGTTAGATTTCCCATAGCCATGTGCTCAAACAAGTTGTGTGAGAACCCAGAATTTCAGACTAGGATTTTAAAACAAATAAAGGGTAAAATAGACCTTTGCTTGTTTTTTAATTGTGTAACATAATTAGAGAAAATTATGTATTGATCGAATGATTAATTGATTGATTGAATTGCTCGATTGAATAATTGATTGATTGAATTGCTCGATTGAATAATTGATTGAATAAATTGCTCGATTGAATAATTGGTTGATTGCCTGATTGATTGACCGATTGATTAAATAAATTGATTGATTGAGAGTTAAAGTGGGTATAAAAGATATCCTAAAATAACATGAGGAAAGTAGGAAAAACGAAAAGAAAAAGAATCTGAAATCGCGTCGTGCAAGTTTCCATCTGAGTCAGATAGAAACTCGGACAACACAAAACGGAAACATAATTCGTAAATAAGGAATGGGAAATTAAGATCAATCCGATAGAAGGAAACTACCGGATTTGAACGTACCTTAATTACCCAAGATTCTGAATTACCCTAAACCTAATGGTTGCCTATAAATAAAATCTTAAATCATGAATTAAAAGCTAGGAAATTCTTAGAGCAAAAGCCAAAGAAAATAAGAGTTTTGTGAGAGGAGTTTGGAGAACAGCCGCGGTGAGCAACCGCTACCGCTGCTTCTACCCTCTCCATTGAATTTCTGTGAGTTTGTGGTAATCTTAGGACCTCACGGTAAGTCTTAATTGGTGGTTTAGATTGAGATTCGATTGAAGAAAAGCATGAATTCTTATGAAACTTGAAGAACAAGTAAATCAATGTTGTATGTAATAAATCCATAGAAAGCATGTTCTTAGGATGTTATTAGCTTTATTGACTGTTAAACATGTTTTAGATTGAAGCTTATAAGGTTTAAATGATCCGTAGTAATTAAATCGAAAAGTCGAAACCAAAAAATATACATGTTCAGCCAGACTCGGAGCGAGATTTAGATACGTTAAAGTAATCTATTAGGCAAAGTAAAAGTTTCTAGGTATTGCCTGTATGCTAAACTTTAAATCTATGATTTTAATTTGGTTAAAGATGATCTGGAACAGTGTTAAAACATAGCCCGGAAGTAGTATCTAGACAGAAGTTTCTGAAAAATTTAACCTATCTTGCGAATTAGTGTCCGAGTTTGACATAAACTCGGACAAGCCTTAGAAAACAATTTTCTGAACTCTCAAAACTTGAAACCAGAAGAACATGAAAGCCTCTATACGAATTGTCATCCGAGTTGGACAGTAACTCATACATCCCTCTGAAGACGATTTTTAGAACCTTTTAGAACCTGAAAAATTGAAGAACTAAAAACCCCTGTGCGAGTTTCCATACGAGTTGACCAGAAACTCGGACATAGTCCAGAACATGAATTTTACCTTATTTCTGAAATTCCTCTTTCACCCTAAAGTCTACCTTAATTATAAATTGACCCTAAAAGTACCTAATAATACTAGAGTCATAAACCTTGACCTCATTTTTCAAAGTTGACCGTTGACCTTTGACCATTGACCGCTGACCCAGTTGACTAAAACTCAAAGTCAACCCTAATTGACTGTAAGTCAAAACAAGAGTAAAACGTAAAGTCTAACCTTAAGGTCAAAACATAATTGATTTATAATAGAACACTTGTAATGCAAGAGTTGACCGTTAATCAAGAAAAGAACCCGTCAACCGTTGACCGCTCATGCCTTAAGAAAGGTGAGGGATATACTCGATATTTTCGTAAAGATTTAATTGAACCATATATAGTATGCGTAACTATAAACTTGATTGCTCAACTAAACTAAGAGGTTGCCCACGCGTCACTCGCATGAAATTGGAATTGAATTGCTACATTATGATATGTATGCCATGATTGATTGCTTAATTTGCTATACCTGAGATGTATGCCTGAATTTCTACTTGCTTTATATGAGTACAAGCATGCACGCCTATTGATTGATTATTGATCGTATGAATTGTATTGATTGAAAGTATGATTGATTGCACACTATAGAGAAGCATGATGTACTTCTAGGTGTAAATAGTATATGCCTAATACCTATGCCAGACTAGGTAATTGCATTACATATTGACATGTTTAGGGATCATGAGAGCATGCTAGAGATGCCTTGTTTGCATGATAAGAGAAAAGGTATGACACCTTAAACCAGATAAAAGACTGGGCACGTCTAGTCTTAATTGATCGATTGTAACCGCCCACATGTATTGCCGTGCTCGGTGAGGCTGTGTTGCAGTTAGTCGACGCCTCCCTATTAGGGGAAACTAAGGGTTGCAAGTATACAACCAGGGATCCAAAACCCCTTGCCACCAGGCACTCCGGCCACTGCTGGTACTGTCACCGCTTGGATATTGAGTTGTTTGATCAAACTACCGCCTATCGCTAGATCGTATTCCTGATTATCGCCTTATGTTTAGATAAGAAAGCTATATAGAAATCAGATGGATCGAATACCTACAGGTGAATTGATAGATTGATTTTTGTATATGGTTAAGAGCATTCTATGTTGCCATAAATATCTTTGCTACATGATTATAGAGACAATTGATTGATTGATTGATTGCTTCCACATTGAAGCATGATTTGTATATGCTTTGAATACTATGAATATTGGTGCAAAAACTGTAATGCCATGTCTATATGATTGCTTTGATAATTGAGACCTTTTTGTCTAAGTACCACGGTGGGAATTTTATATAGAAACCGTGGTCTCTCACTGAGCTTAGTGAAGCTTACCTCTTTCATAAACCTATTTTTGCAGGTGCCTAATTAGGTATGGCTTATTGTTCATTAGATGTGAGGCCAACGCTCACTGCAGCAGTGCTGACCGTTTATTTTGTAATAAATAGGCCTAGACAATGATTGTTTTGATTAAGGGATAATTTGGTCGTTGACCGTCCCGAATAATGTTTTTAGCTTTCGCATTGGATAAGTTGCTTTAAAAACTATTGATTGAATTATTTTCAGATAAAAGTAATATTATGTTTTTTACTAATATCTATATCGACTCACGCCTTGAATAACGCTGTACCCCGACCGGCCCGGACTCCCTCGAAGGAACGGCTCCTCGGGAGATGGGGTCGGGGCGGGGGCGTCACAGGTCGACCCAAAAGGATTAGGAGGACGGATCCAATAGAAATCCGCCCGCGGGGGGGGGGGGGGGGGGGGGCATGGTGTTGTTAGGCTCAAGAAACATGTAATAATTCACTGCAGAAGATGCGGGGGAGTAGGTCACAATATTAGATGGTGTACTCAACCAGGCCGAACCATAGGTGCAAATACTATTGTCGAGAGGGAGAATGTAGATCAAGATGCGCAGGCACCACATGGTGAAACTACAGCCCAGGTAGTCCTTCGATACAAATCCAATTGCTTTGATTAGTTAGGTTGTTGGATTTAACCTTGATTTTCCCAATTCTATGCTGAATAGGCACATAATGAACATAGAAGTGCGAGCCATCTACGCAGGTCATTGAGGAAACATAAACTTCTTGATGAATCCAAAGCTGCACAAGTTAATCCAGATGCACAGGTTTGTTATTTTATTTTTTGGGTAGGAATATGAGTGGACGAAATTACCCCTGAAATTTTTGGGGCGTTAGGGACTTAACGTCGAACATGGACGAAGTGGTACGTTTTGAGCGAAAATGGAAGTTCGATGTCTAAAAAAAGAGCATTTGGAAGAAAAGTGTAATTTTTTGCAAAAGTCAATAGTTAAGTGATGAACCATGTATGTCACCCAAAAAATAAAAAACAAATATTCCAAATCACAAAGCATAAAGTCAAGCATTCTTAATTTTTTATGTATTTGATTTTATTTTTAAGAAAGAAGTTATCTTTGCACATTAAACTTTAAGAAATTGCACATTTCCTTTAAAAGGGGATGCAGCCTCCTTTCAGTGCACATTTCACATTTTCATTAATTTGCATGTATAATTATAAAATATTTAAAATAAGGTAAATACTACTAGAGAGTGATCTCAAGTAGTAAATTGTAATACTTAGGGCATGTTTGATAACACTACTTAATGCTTAAAATTATTAGATTAAGAGATAATGATTTTTAGTGTGTTTGATAACGAAAATTCAAACCTCTTAATTGTTTAAGCACTGCTTATCTCTTTTAGAAAAATTTAAGCAGAAAAAGTCAGCTTATTGCTTATCTTTAGTGGTCCGCGTAACAATTTTTTAAATATTCATAATTGATTTCCGAAACTACCCTTCATATTGATTTAACTAAAAATATTTATTTTTGAATAAATTATTATTTTATTTTTTCTTCATTAGCATACCAAGTATTCTAAACTTTTTCATCATAACATTGTCAAATAAAAGTTGATTTTTTTTTTTATTGTATTTTTGTATGAAAAAAAATTTATTTAATAAGTTATATAATTTACATGTTTTTATAAATCTCATTTGTATGATATGGTTTATATTACTTATATAATTTTATGAATTATATACAAGTTTTATTGTAAGATTTTTAATTTCTTTTAGACTGCAATATTGGATTTTTTTTCATTTTTAGGAATTTTAATTTGTGATATTTTTTTTTTTTGCATTTTAATTATTCAATTTAATGTGTTTTATCTTATTATATTTTCTTATGTTTTTCATCAATCATATTTTAAGTTTTATTATAAAATATGATATTTCGTGTATATAAATACAAAATATTCAACGTAAGGGTAAAACTGTACATTTTCAATATTTTAGCATTAAGATCACCAGACTTATAAAACAAAATTGAGTAAGCATTCTGATTCAGAGGTTCAAAAAATATATTTCAGTATTAAGATATTAAGTGTTTAATCAATTCAACATTATAATTTCACCATTAAACATTCAGATATAAGCATTATTTTTTATCAAACTGGCTAGCCCTTAGACACTTCTAATTTTAAATTAATTTAACACATACATTTCTTTTTAAAAGGTTGCACTTCCATCTAGTAAATATTGCACATTTATTTGTAAAATATTACACTTCCATCTACTAAACATTGCACATTTTTTTTTATAAAATGTTACACTTTAATTCTGTAAACATTGAACATTTTCGTCATATTGCTTATTAATTAGTGAGAAAATATACATACTTTTTACATGAAAATAGTGCTTCAAATTATAAAGCAAAAAAATTAATATATTTTTTAATTTTAATTAATTAAAAAAATGCTTACAAAGAAATTTATCATTGCATGATAATTTTAAATACTTGCACATTTACTTCAATAGGTTACAGCTCATTTTAGAACATAGTGTACATAGTAATTCTTTTTAAAAACACATAATATCCACTTAATCTTTCAACAAAATTAATTATGAAATTTGTATATCAGTATTTTTATTAAGTAGATAATTAGGTATTTTAATGGAGAATTTTTTAAGTTAAAACAAACATTTTTTAACATTACACCAAAATGATAGTTTAAATTTCAGTCTGATTAAAAAAAAAATCAAGAGTTTAGGAGGCAGTTTACAGTTAGTGAAAATTTTAAGGATAATATTTCGCAATTAACTCTATCTTATATATATGCATATCCATTCCTTCAAGACTTAGCTGGTTTTTGTTAATCAGAAAAAAAAGAAACTGGTTTTTGTTGTTTATAATTATTTTTGATCAATATATTTCATGAATTTTTATAAAAAGATCTCCTAGGATGAAATGGGGAATGGGCAAGATGTTGTCAAATTGGATTGTGCCATCGCTATCATTTTAGATGCATCGAACACTGCAATTCTTTCTAATTAAGAGGAAAACAGGCAGATGTGATTTGTTTTGGGAAAACAATTTTATTATTTTTTCTCTCAACCTACATAACATATATACTCCATTTCAGTTCATTTTGAGAGCTTGTAAAGTTTATTACTGATCATAAGCTCAAGTTGCTCTGGGTAATGTAAAAGATATTAATTTTGAATACTTATTGGTCGATTTTGAAGTCAACTGGGAAAAAATGCATTTGTAAAAATTTAATTATTTCGTGATATGATTATACTATAAAGCATGATGATTGATACAAACAGATTGAACAATTTTTTTTTATAAAACAGTTGCACTTCTATTTAGTAAACATTGCATATTTATTTTTAAAAAGCTGCACATCCAACTAGTATGAATTGTACACTTCTTTTTAAAATGTTACATTTCCATCTAGTAAATATTTCACTTTCTTTTTTAAAAGGTTGCACTTCCACTAGTAAATATTGCACATCTAATTTTTAAAGAGTCACTTTCATCTAGTAAAAATTGCACATTTCTTTATAAGGGAGCGCTTGGTATACATTTCTCAATGGGAATGGCAATGGGAATGATTAAGGGGTCAATTGTGCTTGGTTGAAATTGTGTAATATGTATCATTGTGATTGAACAATCAGTTAAAATTTTAGTTTTACCATTCCACTATATGAACAAAATAACCAATTATAAAAAAGTAAAAAAGAAAAATATAGGGATAAAGTAAAATAAAATAAGTAATAAAATATAGAGAGAGAGAAAATAGAATAATAAAGGTAAAGAAAACAAAATGATAGATGTAGAGAGAGAAAGATAGATGATAGAGAGCAGTATTATTATAGGGAAGAGAGAGAAAGTGCTACAATAAAGGTAGAGAGAGAAAATTAAAAGATAAAAAAGAAACATAAAGTAAAAGGATAGATGTAGAGGGAGAAGATGAGATGTGAGATAAATAGAGAACAAAAGGTAAAGAGAAAAAAAATAAAGGATAAATGTAGGGAGGGAAAGTAAATGTAGAGATGTAAATAAGTGAAAAAATAAGGTAGAGAGAGAAAATTAAGATAAAGGTAGAGAGAGAAAGTAAAATGAAAAGCGTAGAGAGAAAGTGAGATGAAAGATCGAGAGAAATGAAAAAATAGAGTAGATGAAGAAAGTGAGATAATATAGGGAGAGAGAGAAAGATATGGAAAAAAATAGAGAAAAAAAATAAAGGAAAAAAGTTGAGAGAGAAAAAGTAAAATAAGAGATGTAGAGAGAGAAAAACAAAATTAGGGGTGTCTTATATCCGGTGTCAATGATCTGTGCTTTTTTTTATTTTTGTTGCTTACACTGTGTTTAGAGTAACTAGTGTTAACAACCGGTGTTCAAGACTCGTTTTCTGGTAGTGATATACCTCTATCTGCACTCCGCTTCATGGGAACAGAAGTGCTTTGAATCCTTTTATCTCTCGTTTTTTCAAAATCTTGTGTGGGAAGGATGAAATAAATTTCTGTTAGTGCCTCCCACATTTGCTTCAACTGTGACATACTTGGTAGGTAAAGAAACTGAGCTACAGAATGAAAATTGTGAGAAATGGACAGTCACATTGTCGTCTTTTCATCATGGGCATGCTTTCTAGATGGATTGGGAATATTTTGTAGTAGATCATAACTTGACCATGGGAGACTTTTTGGTGTTTAACTGGATCAAGGGTTCACACTTTATGGTTCAAATAAATGGAAGAAATGGGTGTGAAAAAACCAGATCACCTCATTTAGAAGTATTGACAATGCAAACAAAATGTATCTACTCAGGCAAAACCTTGTGAGGAAAAATGTATGGATGCAATGAAGAAACTGAGTTTGAGCACCTCAGTTGCTCCTAAAGAAGAAGTTGAACCATCAACTACATATAAAACTCAAGATCCTTGAGGCGATGACAGGAATTCTCTAAATGCTAGTGGGGCTCCCGTCTTCAAGAACAGTGGCCATAAATCTACTGGTTTTCTTAAGAAAATAATGGAAAAAGAGCAACAAGAGATTAGGGAGCAAGCACATAGTCATGCGACAAGAGAGAAGAGAGCCAACGCAGGGTCCTGAAGAGGAAACAAGGCTATGACCGGACTTCCCCAAACGCTAATGAAGGCGCTTTCTTGAAGAACAGTGGCCAACAACGTATTGGTGGTCTTAAAAAAAAGGTGGAAAAAGAGCGAGAGTAAAAGAGACTTGGAGTCACGACCGAATTGAATCACTGACTGCAAATTAAACGAGTAAAGCTTGAGCCACTTGATGTGCCTTCATCCTATGACATTGCGACTTGCTTGGCTGTGACAGATGGTCAACATTTGGTCCGTCAAGATTACCACATGTTTCATTCCCAAGGTGTGGCAATTGAATTGTAAGGCTTTTGTGCATAAAGATATATAGGAGGGGGAGATTGTGGCAAGCCATCTACGATGAGAGATCAAGTTCGCCTGTTTTGATGGTGAACTTCTTGAGCTATTAGCCTCCCTGAGATGAATGCTAATGAGCAATATATATTAACTCATAGGGTAATATTGGACGTAGACTTGCACTTCAAGTCTTCGATACCAATTTATAGACTTTGGGGCGAAATATATTGTGTAATAGTTTGGGGTCCTTTACTTTTGGAGCACAACAACTTGGGTGGAGTTTATTGGATGATGTGTTTTGGCTCATTTAAATATTTTGAACCTTGGATCCCAAGGGTAAAAAAAAAATCAAAATAAAAAGTCTAATGTTCCAAATCATCACTACTACAAAATGGACTTTCTACGGCGGTGCTTTAACGGCGGAAAGACCCAAACCGCCATTAAAAAGAAAGTACGGACTTTCTACGGCGGTTCTATATAAAACCGCCGTAGAAAGGGACTTTCTATGGCGGTTTTTGAAAACCGCCGTAGAAACGGGAACTTTCTACGGCGGTTTTCAAAAATCGCCTTAAAAAGGGGACTTTCTACGGCGGTTTTATTTCTAACCGCTGTAGAAAGTCCCTTTCCAGACGGTTGTATTTCTAACCGCCGTATAATTAATAAATATGATGAATTTTACTATAAAAATTGATAAATAGTAAAATACATATTTATTATTAAATTTAAAAAAATTTGGGGGTTAATTCACAATTACGGGATTTCTACGGCGGTTTTTCCATAGAAACTTGATTTTGTTTGAATTTTAAGGGTTTCCCTTTGTTTCCATCTCCAGCCAGCCGCGGCTTCCCCCTGTTTCCATCTCCAGCAAACCGAAGCGTTCTCTCGTTACCGACGCCCATCCTCTCTCTCGTTGTCGGTTTTTTCTCTTGTCTTCCCTTGAAGTCGTTCTTCCGGCAGCGTTGATAACAAGATACGCCGTCACCCAACTCCGGATATGGTTTCTTAATCGGCCATCACCCACCACTTGGAGTTAATCCCCCATCATAATTTCACCACAATCGGTCCTTGTTGTGGGCTTTAAATCATAAAAAAGGTAATATAGAATAGTTTCAACTTTATTTAAGCTTTACAAATTTTATTGTTACTTGATTATTGTGATTGGCCTAGGGTTTATTATTAGTGTTAAATTCGGGTTTTGTGAGATGATGAATGATTAAATTCGGGTTTGATTAGTGTTATATCGATGATTATTGTATTGTTCTTGCTGTTAATGATTAAATTAATTAGAATTTAATTTATGCACGCAAAAATTTTGTGAAGTTTGGTGGTTGTTCGGTTTATTAGCATGGAAGTTTTGATATATATATTTTGAATAAAGTTGAAATATATATATATACATATCAAAACCTTTCTAAGGTTGTTCTTGCTGTTTTTGATATATATTTTTTGAATGTAGAGAAAAAAATGAAATATTAAATTTTTTTTTACAAATTTGGTACTTTCTACGGTGGTTATCTTCAAAACCGCCGTAAAAAGTAGACTTTCTACGGCGGTTTTGAAAAAAACCGCCGTAGAAAGTCTGAACTTTCTATGGTGGTTCACAACCGCCGTAGAAAGTCCGTAAACTTTCTACGGCTGCCGGATAGATAGCGATTCAAAAATGCCGAAAACCGCCGTTAAAAGCCCTAAAAAACCGCCATTAAAAGTCATTTTTGTAGTAGTGCATAAAACATAAAGTTAGGCATTCTTAAATTGTAATAAAAAACTTTATTAACTTTGCACATTAACTTTTTGAAAAAATTGCACATTTTCTTTCAAAGGTGTGTTTCCCTCCTCCTTTTAGTGCATACTGAACATTTTAATTAGTTTGCATGTAATTAATCTTTAAAATATTTAAAATAACGTAAATACTACTAAATAGTAGTCTCTAAAATATAATACTCAGACACTTTTAATTTTAAATTAATTGAAAAATTATATATTTTCTTCCAAAAAAAAATTCAGCATTGCGAATTAATTTTAAATGGACTGAACATTTCTTTTAAAAATTTGCACTTCTATTTCCTAAACATTGGACAATTCTTTTTAAAATGTTGTACATACATTTAGTAAAAAATACACATTTTTTTCTTCAAAATGTTACACTTTCCTATAGTAAACATTGCACATTTCTGTCATATTACCTATACATTAATTATTGGTGTTCCAAAATTCTTTACTTCTTATTCTGATTATCACTCCCTCCAACCCACTCGAAGCGATATGATTTTTATTTTTTTATTTTTCATACTCTAAATAATACTACAAATATACATAGCTCACAGTTAATTCACACTTAAAGCATAAATAAAATAATAATTATGAAAAATAAATTATTTTAAGTAGTATACCTTCAAATAGATTAAAAAATTTGTATAATGTATAAATTATTATTGTTTCATTGAAATGGAGAAAATATTAAATACAACTATACAGTTTAGGTATTTCTTATGCAATAAAATGAATGGAAATAAGGATGAGTGCAGGGTGTCATTGCCAGAACAATAATTTATCAACCAGAGTAAATTTGTATATGAACTCATGAAAATTTGCTCCGACTCTAGTGTACTTGACAAATTATTACTCTTATAATAATATCAATCAATAAGGATATACTCCATCAGTCCCAATGGGAAAGTGTGTTTTTTAAATATACAATTTTTTTAAAGATTAAGGTAGGTGATTAATTTGTCACAATTTTTATTCCACTTATATTCTTTCTCTTTATATATAAATTGGTTGTACACTATACATAAATATATTAGTAAATGTCGAATAAATAATATGATTCTTCCATTTTGACAAAATCCTTTGAGAACGTACAATTGTGAGCCCAACATTATGTGAATGCTAGAACCTGCATTGCAGCTTTTGAGAAGTATGTTCTTCAAAACTTTCACTCCTAATTGATCTCAAGGACTTTAATTTAAAGAAAAATGAATGGAAGGAGAAAACAACTTCATTTCCTCTTTACAAAGTAGAACACAAGTAAATGCCTCTTCAAATCGTGCAAGAGCACTTTTATTGAGCTTTATTAGTCCCCTTATGTATGCTAAGACTTCAAGACTAATATCCTATGTCAAAATTGTAAGAAGATACTTGAGATTGAAAATGATTTTGTGTGTGTAAATCCATCATAAGGAGTCTAGACCTCCAAAGGATGTCATTCAACAGCCACAACTCTTAGGAAAATATGGGAAAAACATAACTCAATTCGGATGCGAATTGATCCCAAAATCTCACATTTTCATGAAGAGGTGCAACAGTTCAGGAATGAAAAACCCACAGGAGCCTGCGCAACTCGCGCGAGCTGTCACATACAGCCAATTCGTGGTCTGCAATTTTTGGCTGTGCTACTAGCACTACAAGAAAAAAGGGCTTTAGTGACGACGCGAAGTCGTCACTAAAAGCCCAAAAATCGTCACTAAACCCTTTAGTGACGACAAACGGGTCGTCAAGTGGTCGCGACAATAGGTCCGTAGCTAAAGGGTCCAGTGACGACATTTTTGCACCGTCGTCACTAAAGCCTACCATTTAGTGACGACTTTTTTTCGTCACTAGAGTTAGTGACGACAAAAGTCGTCACTGTGTGTGCGTCACTAAAAGACAAAAGTCGTCACTAAAGGGTGTATTTTTAGTGACGAGAAAGATAGTGACGAATGAAAGTCGTCAGTAGGTAACAAATGGTCAAAGGCTTTAGTGACGAAACTCAGTGACGAGAATTGCTTGTCAGTACGAAAGTCAACGGTTTTAGTGACGACAAGATTCGTCACAATAAAGATGAAGCCAACAAATATAGTGACAATAAATAGTGATCAATAGCTACCTGCTTCAGTGACTACAAATGTTGTCAATGGAACAAAATATTAAACCATATATTTCAAAACTTTCAATTTAAATTGCAAATGAATACATATAGTATGTCATCATTTACACAAGTATGACAAATTGTCATCATATTTAAATATATTCTAAATCAAATACCAAAGCTTCCATCTAACTAAACGACTAAGTAAAATTATACAAGTCCAACATCACTTGTGGTGGTGGGATTGAAGACACGTGAAAATATCTTCAACTTAGCCATTTGAATCACAAACCGCACGCTGCACGAGTATTTGAACACATCATTAGAAAAACATCAAACTCAAGAACTTCTCAAACCATCAAACATATATCTACCTAACAACCAAAACACTAAGGACATTGAGAATATTACATAAATTTCACAGTACCTAAGAACAAAATCACCATCCATATGTCTGGTCCCCCCCCCCCCCCCCTCCCCCAAGCTACAAAATGTCCAAGAACGTTATTTTTATAGAGTATATGCACAAGGCATTGATCTACTTCTTCTGAACCAGCAACCAAACAATTGCTATAAAGAAAACTAGAATAGCATAACAGGCCAACAATCTTACAAGAAAAAAGCACTTAAAGATCAAAGAAAAAATCCAGTTATTTTACCTAGATAATATCACAACTGAGAGTTGAAGAGAGAAGAAACAAGAGTACTCGTAGAACTAAATAGACGTCTATCGAGTATTAAATTTTCCAGTTGAGGGCAAAAACAACCTTTCCCAACTTAAAAGTCAAATGATTATGCTGGTCAAAAGCATTCAGCAAACACAAGAGGTAACTTAGATTATGGTAAGACATAAAATAGCATAATTGACATATATGGGGAGAAAAAAGATCCAACAGTAACCATCTTTGAAATTATTAAGCTAACAAAAAAAGTAGTAGGGGAGACTTTATTCTTAAGCAAATGTCAACTACACCAACACAAAACAAATGCAATCTCTCTCAAAAGCAAAAATACATGAAAAAAAGGTACTAGTGCTCCTTAAAGAACACATCCGCAGTTTTCGAAGGGAAAACAAGTATATATTAGTACTAAATTATATTCTTATAAATAGATACCCAATTCATCTTTAGAGCTTCAATGAACTTCCAGATTGCATTCAAATTGCTTACATGCAATGAGGATGCATTTATGGCAAATTTTAATTTCCTGCAACCATCTCCTTTCGATTTTGTAAAGAAAATACAAATTTTCCCCAGGCAATTATTGAGTTCATTATTTTTCCTTTCTAGAATACAAATGATGAGTTGAAATAAAACCCTCCCAAAAGATAATTAATTATCCCCAAATCACACAGTAACTCAGCAAAGATAACTCAAATGGTTTAAAATATATGAAGAAAAGAGAGTACCAGCAACAACAGAGATATTCTAGTGAAAATGCATTTTAAACAATAGGTCAATGCAACATTAATAAAACTAAATCAAATCTGACCTGCTGACAAAGTGGAGTAAGCAAAGCAGAAAGGTATTCAGACTGTTTTTCAAGGGGCACTTCTTACATTCCATTTAATAACCCAAATACCTGAATAGTGAAAAAAAAACATCAATGCTTCGCACACAGAATGTTGCACATTAGGCCATGTCAAAGAAAGCATTTACCTCAAAAATATGGCCTGCATCTTCAGATGCCGAAAGTCCTTCAGATGTAGAATCCATGCTAGTAAATTGAGCAACTTTATCTTGCAGGCTCTGATCAGAACAAAGAACTACAATATGATAACCAAAATAAAGGGCGGGAAGACTGCAACTAAAAATGAAAGATGAATTACAAAGGGTAAAAGCATGCTCAATCACTAAACTTCAAGATTATTCATAGAGAAAAAAGACTCAAAGATGGTCAAATTTTATATACCTGTAGTATAGTTTCAATGAAGGGCAACAATTTTGCTTTTTTAGTAAATTTCACAACTCTCATGAAAAGATAACTCGCCCTGCGACCCACATTGACACTTGGATGGTGTATACCTCTTTTATCAAGAAAGGCACTGAGTACCAAAGGTGTACACTGCACATTGTCCTGAACAAATTTCAAGTACCTTATTATTGTCTCCAAATACACTAGTGCAACCAACCGATTGGAATGGCAAGGAAAAGTAGTAGACAAGAGCAATGGTATAAGTTCTCCTAGCAGACCACTTCCAGTTCTAATCATCTCGTCACTCATAGATTCACCAAATGGTGCAATTTTATAAATACAACTATATATGGTGCTTGTAAACACACATACAGTAGAGATAACGACACCTAATGTGAGTGCAGCTACTTTTGACTCTTTTAGAAAAGTTAACATACCTACTGAAATTGTGGGACTTATTCAGATAAATCACTAAGCATACAGTGGAAAAACTCACTAATCCCTCCCAATTCTCCTCACTATATTCACTATGCGGTAGAGAAGGGAAAAAGACATATACCTCCCTTGTGGTTTAGGGGTAGGACAAGTTACTCCCTTATGGTTTCAAAATCCTTAATTAACCCCCTATGGTTTGGATTATCATGAGAAAGTAGCGGAAAACATCACAATTTGACCGACTTTTTTTTTTTTAAGAATCTGGGTAACATGTTTTTTCAGACTTTCATCACTTCCGACAGCCAAACAATTGTTATCGGCAGCAATTCACTGTTAAGAATGAATTCATGAGCACACTAAGAGAAGCTACTTACTAAATTAAATAGAGACAAGTGTATCCATACTCAACTATTGCCGTCAAAGTAATAAAAATCTTAAAATTTCAAAAACAGACTGCCTGCAGGAGAAAAATCCAGAACAATTCATCTGCAAAAAGAACAAAACACAGTACAGCTACAAAAGGAAAAACACAATCGTACTAGGAAAATTTTAAATACTGACCAAAAATTTAAGGGACTATAACATGATATGGAGTATTTTTTTTTTTTAAACATAAAATACAGTTATGTTAAACTACTATCAAACTTATTCTCTGGATTTCTTCCATAGCAACCAAAATCTTACCATTCAATCTTAGATCTTCACCACGGTTGATATCTCTACTACTGCTCTCCAACCATGGGTTCAATGGTGTTAAAAACTCAATCTCTCTCAAATTAAGCAGCGTCAACTGACAAAACCAACTGAATTTGAGCAGCCACACCATAAGGACTGCTGGTGGTGGCAGTGGCAACCGAGATGGCGGCAGATCTGAAGCAGGGTTGTCGACCCGGAGCTAGCGAACGGCAACGCCGCCTGAGATGGCGGAAGATCTGGAGCAAATTCATCGGCCCAAGTTAGGTAAAGCAAACCTTTGATGTCAAGATAGTTCGCCGCCAAGATGAGATCGAACAGAGTACCCTGGTCCACCTTAATGAAATCGGAGTCAAACGTATCGAGTTCGGATTTCTCCGCAGCCACGCCGGAATCGGAATTGGGGGTTTTCTCAAGGGCTTCGAACTCGACATGCCTCTTGCAATACTCGATGACCTTGGCCATGGTTGAGCTGCTAACGTTGTCGGCGCAGCCGTCCTCGATCATGTTCTTGAGCGTCTGCGATTTCAGCGCCATCGCATCCTCGATTACGAAGCTCTCGCCATCGTAGCTCTTGAATTCGATAGTCTTTGAAGTCGACATAGTTGTTGAATTGAATGCGATCGAATTCGCCTGAAAATTTCTGGGAAATTGAATCGATGATCGGAAATTTAGAAAGAAAAAGAGGGGAATTGCGAATTTGCTTTGCGTTGAATGTGTAATTTCCCAATTTCGTTCTGATTTGGGTTTCATTGCACAGGGAAAAGCTTAAGGCAAACTAGGGTGTTCCTTCTTTTCTTTTCTTTTTTCTATTGGAAATTGCCTCTTTTTTTCATTCAGATTTATTTCTTAATTAGATGATTAATTAAATTATATTTTAATATTTGTGTTAGTAAAGGGGGGTCATTCTCATGGGTTTATCAAAATTAATTAAACTTTTGTTTTCAAAAAAAAAATTTTAATTAAACTTTTAAAAATAAACTTACTAATCTATTTTTGCGTGAAAGTTATATTTTTTTTGAAAATAACAATTAAATTTCACTAAATCAAAATAAAAATAATTTTTTTAAATTTCACTACACCAAATACTATAAAGCATCTTAAGTGTTCAATTAAACCACTTGTAAAAACTATAGACAAATAGTACATGAAAACACTCACGTATACGTTTAACAAAGGGAAAAGGTAAATTGTTAGTTTATAATGACTAAATTGAAACAAAAGTATACATTTGTCGTACCAATTAAAAAGCAATTTGCAAGAAACTTTAGTGACCTAATAGTCTTTTTATGTCTCTTTAAGTTTAAAAAGTGTATCTCAACTGAATTTCGTGAAAATATACCTAAAAGATGAACTTTTAGTTTATAATGACTAAATTGAAAGAAACTGACAGTTTTTAGTACTAAATTATAATTTATAATCAATTTTAGGGACATAATGGTCTTTTTAAGTCTCTTTAAGTTAATTGGATTTATAAACAGTACATGCTTCTCATTTGAGTTTCATGAAGTTAAAAAAATGGTAAACTATTAATTTTTTTAAGGACTAAACTGAAAGAAAATAATACTTTAAGTACTAAATTACAATTTACAATAAACTTTAGGGATATAATAGTCTTTTTCTGTCTCTTGAAGTTAATTCAACATCGAAATAGTGCATCTCAATTGAATTGTATGAGAATATACAAAAAAGGGGTAAAATATGAGTTTATAATAACTAATTTAAAAGAAAATTATACTTTAAATACTAAATTGCAATTTACAAGAAAATTTATGGATGTAATAGTCTTTGTACATCTCTTTAAGTTAATTCAATTTAATTAGAAACAGTACATCTCAATTGATTTTCATATAAAAAAGGAAAAAGATAAACTTTTAATTTATAAGGACTAATTGAAGGAAACTTATACTTTAAATACTAAATTGCAATTTACAATAACCTATAGAGATGTAATAATCTTATGTCTCTTTAAGTTAACTCAACTTATAAATAGTGCATCTCAGCATAATTTAATGAAAATATACCTATATATATATATATATATATAAACTTTCAGTTAATGAGGACTAAAATGAAAGAAAGGATTTTGAAGTAATAAAGTTCAATTTATAATAAATTTTACGGACATATATAATAGTCTTTTTATGTCTCTGTAAGTTAATTAAACTTAAAAACCATGCTTCTCAACTAATTTTCTTACAAATATACCCAAAAAAAAGAAAAGAAGATAACTTTTAGTTTATAAAGACTAAATTAAAAGAAATTGATATTTTAATTACTAAATTGCAATTCACAAGTAATTTCAGGGACAAAATAATCTTTTTATATCTCTTTTAAGTTAATTCGACTTAGAAAGTGTGTATTTCAACTGGTTTTCATGAAATTGAACCAAAATAAAGATAAACTTGTAGTTTAGAAGGAAAAAAGTGCAAGAAACTGATACTTTAAGTATTAAAGTGCATTTCACAAGAAATTTTAGGGACATAATAGTCATTTTATTTATTTGTAAGTTTATTCAACTTAGACATAGTGTATTTCAACTGATTTTCATGAAATTATACCAAAATAAAGATAAAATTTTAGTTTATAAAAACTAAAGTGAAAAAGAATTGATACTTTAAGTACTATAGTGCATTTTACAAAAAACTTAAGGGCCATTATAGTTTTTTTTAATATCTTTTTAAGTTAATTCAACTTAATTAGAAATTGTGCATCTCAACTGATTTTCATGAAAATGTACTAGAAAAACATAAAATTTTTGTTTATAAATACTAAATTGAAAGAAACAGATACTTTATGCAAATTATAAAAAGATTAACTCTTAATATATATATATACTCAGAATAAATTATGCAAATTATATTTTCCTAAGTGATGACCATCATTTTTAGTGGTAATTTATATGATGGATTGGAATAATTAATTATGTTAATTAATACTAGACAATTAATAATATGGGTACATTAAATATGAATATTAAACCGGAAAAAACTATATATATATATATATTGTTGTAGAAATGCACTTATTTTTTAAAGTAATACTTATTGTGGAATGGATGGAGTATTAGGGTGTTGTAGTATAATTAAGTTAAATTAAATAAAATTATATTGAATTGGCTCAATAAGCCTAAAACCGTGCCTATCTAACATTATTAAAAATTTATGGACTAAAGGAAAAAATATTAGGGTGCCCTAGTGATATTTTTGAAAATATAGAAGCATAACACAGTCATTGTTAATTATTTACATATAATAAAATCGGCAAAATTAACAATATTTATAGATAGCCTTGCTGGTATGTGAAATTTTTATAGAGATAAGGTGAGGGTTCGAATCCTTGCTCAAGTCAAACTCATTCATAATTTCTTTTGCTTCAAATGTATACTATTTAAATATAAATATTACAAACCCATCAACAAAATCTAAAAGGGAGTAGTGGACTTGTGGGAAACATTATGTATCCTTATTCTAGGAGGTCTTGTGTTCAATTCCTTACAAGAGCAAATTACTTTTATGACTTCTATACATATCTTTTATCATTATTATTCCCTTTCCCATTCAAAACAGTAAACAAAGTAAATTTGTCACTAGGGCATATATTAATTACTTGTTACTATTAATATTATTATAGTTATTATAATAGATAAATACTTTTAATTAATTCAAGTGTACTCATAAAAATTTTGGTTGCTTTGGTAAGGCATTATTATGTTAACAATGAGGTCTCGATTTCAAGACTTAGCTTAGTCATTTTTTGGATTATTAAATCAAACTGACGAGTAGTTAACTACAATTGAAACGCTTACATAACTAATGTTGGATAGTGGTGCATTGGTAAAACAATTTGTCTCTCTCCATGAGGGCATGGTTTCGAACCTCACTTCCACCAACTTTTATGCATATTTTTCTCTAACAGCAGACCTTTACTGACGAGAATTTGTTGTCACTATAAATAAATGTTTTAGTGACGACAAATTGTTGTCACAATATTGCTAAATGCATGCTTTTACTGACGAAAATAAGTTTCGTCACTAAATGTCTTCAAACTACTGACGAAACTCATTTTCGTCACTAGTTTCGCCACTAAATGTCATGAAATAGGCGGGAAGGGTTGGCGCCAACCATATAGTGACGACTTGGTGACGACTTTTATATCTCGTCACTAAAACTCCTCGTTTTGACGAATTTCTATTGACGACTTCGATTTTCGTCACTAATAGGGGTCTTTACTGACGACTTCCACTGACGACAAAAAAAGTTTTGTCACTAATGCCCATTTTTCTTGTAGTGTAGACGTCGTGCGACTCGCACGGGCTATCACACGACTGTTCCTCAGCAAGAGCTTTTGGCTTTTGGTCCAACTCTGCTCTCGAGTTACTTTGCGAATATCCATGCGACTCGCACGTCAATTCGTACCCCCAGCTTCTTCTTTTGCTTCAGCAAATTATTGGAAAATTTCCAATTACTATGTCCGACTCTGAAATTAATTAGAGAACAACCAACTGCCACACATTTGAGTCTTGGAGAACAGAATGTCACATTGTAAGAAGAACTATATATACAAGATTGGATGTTATACTTAAACGGGAAAAAGTGGTACTTAGTTGTTTTTTTATAGCTTAACTAAACCCCGACATACTATATAAGTCATTTGCACTTTGCCCCAAGATCTTCACGTGGTCAGTTTATTTCTCATTGGTCCCTTCATATCCGATAGAGTTAAATGCAATAAGTTACTTCAAACATTTTCCCAATTGACTAAACCCTTAAACTATCACTTTGTTGCAATATAAAGAAATGTTGGTATTAATTGAAGTAATTCTTCATAAAAACACAAAATTACCCACTTAATCTTTCAACAAAATTAATTATGAAATTTGTATATTAGTATTTTTATTAAGAAGATAATTAGGTATTTTAATGGAGAATTTTTTAAATTAAAACCAACATTTTTTAGCATAAAAAAATATATATATAGCAAGAAGTTAGGTCCGGCTAATTAAAAAATTAAGAGTTTAGGAGGCAGTTTGCGGTTAGTGAAAAGTTAATACTTCGCAATTAACTCTATCTTATATATATGGATATCCATTCCTTCAAGACTTAGCTGGGTTTGTTGTTTATAATTAATTTTGATTAATATATTTCATGAATTTAATAAAATGATCTCCTAGAATGGAGAATGGGCAAGATGTTGTCAAATTGGATTGTGGCCATCGCTCTCATTTTAGCTGCATCGAACAGTGGATAGAGGAAAATAATTTTTGCTCAGCTTGCAAGAAGACTGCAATTCAAACAGGCAAATGTGATTTGTTTTTGGAAAACAATTTTATTAGTTTTTCTATCAACCTACAGAACATATACTCCATTTCACTTCATTTTTAGTGCTTGTTAAGTTTATTATTGATCATAAACTGAAGTTGCTCTGGGTAATGTAAAAGATATTAATTTTGAATACTTATTGGTCGATTTTGAAGTTAACGGGGAAAAAATTCATTTGTAAAAATTTAATTATTTTGGTATATGATTATACTTTAAAGCATGATGATCTGATACAAAAACGTTGAACCATTTTTTTTCTTCAAAAAGTTGCACTTATATCTAGTAAATATCGCACATTTATTTTTAAAAGGTTGCACCTCTAACTAGTAAGCATTGCACACTTCTTTTTAAAAGGTTGCACTTTCATCTAGTAAACATTGCAGTTTTTTTTTTTTTTTTTTCTTTTCTTCTTTTAAATGTTGCACTTCCATCTAGTAAACATTGCATATTTATTTTTAAAATGTTGCACTTTCATCTAGTAAACATTGCACATTTCCTTATAAGGGGTGCTTGGTATAAATTTCTCGAATGGCAATGGAAATGATTAAGGGGCCAATTGTACTTCGTTGAAATTGTGTAATGAGTATCATCGTGATTGATAACAAAACTTAACATTAGCAATCACAATCAGTGAAACTTTCAATTTTATCATTCCCGCAATATGAAGAAACCATCCAAATATTAAAAAGTAAAAATAAAAATATAGGGCTCAAGTAAAACAAAATAAGGGATAAAATGTAGAGAGAGAAAATAGAATAAAAAAGGTAGAAAGGGTAAAATAATAGATGTAGAGAGAAAGATAGATGATATAGATAAGTATTCTTACAGGGAAGAGAGAGAAAATGCTACAATAAAGGTAGACATAGAAAATTAAAGGATAAAATAGAGGGATAAAGTAAAAAAGATAGATCTAGAGAGAAAATGAGAGAGGCCAATAGGCTACAACTGGCCCTACTACAAAAATGGCTTTTAATAGAGGTTTTTAAGTACATTTAACGGCGGTTTTCTTCCATTTTGAACCGCCATCTATCCGGTAGCCGTAGAAAGTTCAGACTTTCTACAACGGTATATTTTGGAACCGCCATAGAAAGTCCATCTTTCTACGGCGATATATTTCGAAACCGCCGTAGAAAGTCCATCTTTCTACCGCGATAATTTTGGAACCGCCGTAGAAAGTCCAAGACATTCGCACCCAAACCGCGGTAGAAAGTGAGGAATTTCTCTGGTTTAAAGCAAAACCTGCTTCTAAAAGTTTAAAAATAATATACAAAATATAGCCAAGATAGAAGTTGAAATCGCTATTATATTACAGGGCATATCCAAAAAAATTTATGCAACTATAATACTAACAAGTTTCATTACTATCAAAACAACCACCAAATACTTCTAATGCTCCACAATATAACTAGCGCATATTTTTCTCATAGCATCTATATCCACAGTGCTTAATGGGGTGCGGTTGATCTTGAAGTACTGCAACAGAGTATAAATTCAAATGTAATTGAGTAGCGAAATGAAATACAATCAAATAAGTTATGAGAAATCAAAATCAAATACATTTTCGAGTGCCAATGTCTCGGATTTCATTGCAATGTGGTACATGTAATGCATGACATAGTAGCCACACTCCTAGATAGACTTTTGTTTTTTATGCTAATGAATATTATACGAGTTAGAAGATCGTACAATTGTATACAACACAACGTTGAATAAAAAATTCAATAAGAACCAATTTTACATTAACTACTATCCATTCAGGTTGCATATGCACATTTCTCGGCAAGCCTAGGAAAGCTTAATAATTAAACATCACCCTATAAAAAATGAATGTTGAATTAAACTAATTAGCAACATAGGTATATATGATTGGCATTAGAAATTATACAATCTAATATTAGTTAATATAACTCACTCGTCTATAAGTATTAATGCCTCATCTGTTTGTGAATTTTGTTATGAATCAAACCAGTACACAACCTTTTCAATCGGTCTAATGGCTATAAGCATCCAATGTCCACTGCAAATCAAAAATTCAATGACCTCAGATCTTTAAATCAGTGTTTCTTAAAAATTAGAGAAACACTTACAGTGTTTACCTCTGAAGATATGGTAAAAGATAAATTTCTTTATTCCGATCCTTCAAGTTTCATGCAATGTATTGTACCCTATCTTCATATGTGTTTCCTAATTCCGTGACATGATCAGCTGAGAGAAACCCTATCCCCTTCCAGCCATTCCTTTCAACCAAATCATGTAAAGCTCTAGGGAATTTACATTATCATCATTGGTTAGTCCAGGCACATGGAATGCATACTATATATAACAATAATATGAAAATACAAATAAAATTAAGTGGAAACTCACTTGCTGAACAATTGCATGCAACAGTTTGTGACTACAATTGATCCATACTAATAGGATGATCCACACCTATGATGTCTTTTATCAATTGAAACAAGAAGCAAGTGAAGTTTGAATCTTTCTCTATTCGGAGTTCTAAGTCATGCAGTGGATTAGATGTCGAAGAGGATGCTATTTCATTTGGAGTGGTCGAAGACGATTTTATCTCATTCATAGAATTCAAACGACCTTTTTTCTTTTTTGAACATTTATCCACCTAAGACCATTTGAAATAAAATTAAATATACAGAAAGGTATGAAGTATTTCACAAATAAATGTAAGAATATACCTGTTATAATGGATCAGGAATAAGCTCAATCAAATGTATAGGCCATTCCACGTAAAAGGAATGGCACATTCCCACCGTTGAAGCCTCTTCCTCAGGAAATGGCAGTGGGACAAGGTCATCATATGAAATTTTAATTGTAACCCTCGCGCAACCTTTCCTTACCTCGCGGCCGTGGTTTTTCTCTGCGTATAAACATTTCCCTTGGCCACAAGCTTACATCTCTTACATGTATACTCAGAGATGAACAGATGACAGTCACACCCGTCCTGAGATAATAAGCAAGCGAATGAACATTATTGAACTATTTCCGTTAAATCCAAAAACTAAATGTAATCATCAAAAGCAATATCAGTCTTTTTTAGCATTGACAATATGAAAGAAATTATAGAAACAAATATGACAGACATAAATGTACCTTAATTACCATGTAATCCCCTAAAGAACTCACATCTTCCAAGGTTATTGGAATAGGGCTATTCTGAACCTCATTCAAACTGATCGGGTCCATAGATGAAACAGGGATCGTATGTAACTCAGGCAAACTTGTAGGGATTATAGGAGAAAAATTATGACTACAGGGTACTTTAGGCAAACTCGTAGGACTCACAGTGGAAACATGGCTACCATGTACCTCAAACATCTCTGGCGCCATTCCGGCAGTTTCTGGGTTCAAGAACTGAGACTTGGCACTATTGAGGATAGTGGCTCTTGCTGTATCATAGTCAATCCCCATCTTAGTACATATAAACCTAACCATCATCTTAAGATCTATTTGACATTCATCGAGCTGGGTAGTGGTTTTCTAAATCTTTCTTTTAGTTAAATCTAGTTTAGCTTTAAGCGACGGGTTTGTTTTCGAAAAAACATCTGTAATACGGGCCCTGGTAGAATGGCCACGAACACGACCAGCGTGATCGGTCTTTCCCATTGCCTTGACAAGAATGTCATTCCTACCCTTTGAAACTTTCTCCCCTTGGGACTCGCGCAAACATAGATTTTCCTAAACGTTTTGCCAAAAATATGAAATGTCAATAGATCAATTATAGTTTTAATTATATGAGTAGCTTAAAGAACTGAAACATAAGAAAATGTATGGCGTAAACTTACAATTTAACTTCCAACACAACCAGCCTCTGGGGTAAAGTATTCGCCATTTTTTTTTTTTGTGTGAGCCTGTCTCCAAAGTAGATACCGGTCTGGCCCTGCCTAAGGTTCTTCTCCTTCTTCTTCGGACGTACAGTCCTGTAAAGCCTTCTTCCCATTTTCAAGCAAAGCCTCTTCATGCAAATTCTTCTTTAGCAGTCGGTATCCACCACAAGATAAATTATGGTAAAAAGAATTCAAATTGGAATTCTTTTGAGCTTTTCCACGAATTGCCTAGCGAAAAATAAAATGAAAAGAGATTATCCATAAACTGAGCAATTTCAAATATCCAAAAAGAAGAGGAAATAAATTTCAAATAACTACCTTCCATTCTTCTATTTCACGGCTAGCCTTAAACTTAAGCCATGTCTCCCTTGGGAGATATTTATATTCAAGGCATAGGTCCTCACCCTTCAAGTCGCCATTGACATATCTACCTAAAAAGGATTTCCAATCTTTCCAACGTTTACCGGCATAAGAAATCCATTTGGTTTCGAGCTCTTCATTTGAATAAATGGGTAAACAAACAATGCATGTAGAATACCTATATTTCCATCCACACTCTCTTCTTGATCTCGTCAGGGACTTTGGCCCATGATGCTTATTCCATAATGTCCACTTTGCCCCGGGCAGTGAATGCTACGAATGTAATCCACTTCGTATGATAATTTTTAGGCTCATTTTTGGAATTGAATGAAATCTCAAGTGTTTTCCCCTTCATACGCATTTCCAAAAGATCGTTGCAATTTGTAGGCCCTCTACCTCTTTTAGCTCTAGTAGAAGAACCATCTCCATTGCCATTTCCCTCATCATTATGCTTCTCATTGCCTTTTTTTTTTGGGCCATTACCTTATATTAAACTTTATGTAAAGACAAAGAGAAAACATGATAACATCTTTTCATTTCAAGAAAGTTTTAATTTCAAAAACCAAGCGCCATTGAACACTTTAAACCAAAGGAGACAAAAAAAAGGATCCTAACAAAGGTTAAATTTAAAAGGCAATTTACATTTCACAACTTCAACTCATGAGAACAAGCATTTCACTCATTTTACTAAAGGATGAAAATAAAATAGAGTAAGAAAAGTAAAACCTTTAAGGAGAAGTTCACTCATTTTACACACTCTTTGCCTAAAACAAGAAAAGAGACACTCAAAACATACTTTGTGCTTTTGCAATAAAGAAGCGTTAAAATGATGCAAAGATAGCTTTAATTTCAAAAGATACTTGGCATTGAAGAAATTAAACCAAAGGAGACACAAAAAAGGAGCCTAAGAAAGGTTAAATTTAAAAAGCAAGTTACATTTCACAACTTCAACTCAACCAACTAGCATTTCACTCATTATCACTAAAGGAGGAAAACAAAATCGACTAAGAAAGGTAAAAGGTTTAAGGAGAAGTGACATTTCACACTCTCCAATTATAAAAAAATGGTCCTCTTCATGAAAAACGACTCACAAAACATACTAGAAACTTTTCACAAAAATGTAAGGGAAAGCGAGGCAAAGAAAGTGTTATTTTCAATAAACAAGAGCCATTGCCAACTTTAAACCAAAGGAGGCACAAAAAGTGGACTAAGAAAGGGTAAAATTGAAAAAGCAATTGACATTTCACAATGTCAAGTCATGAGAACAATCATTTCACTCATTATCACTAAAGGAAGAACACAAAATAGAGTAAGAAAGGTAAATGCTTTAAGGAGAAGTTCACTCATTTTACACTCTCCTTGCCTAAAACAAGAAAAGCGACACTCAAAAGGTACTTTGTGCTTTTGCAATAAAGAAGCATTAAAATGATGCAAAGATAGCTTTAATTTCAAAAGATAATTGGCATTGAAGAAATGAAACAAAAGGAGACACAAAAAAGGAGCCTAAGAAAGGTTAAATTTAAAAAGCAAGTTACATTTCACAACTTCAACTCAACCACCAAGCATTTCACTATCTATCACCAAGCAAAACCAAACCCGAATTCAACAACCAAACCAATTAAACCACCAATCGATCAAACCCAAGACAATCCAAGCATTCATCATTATCAACAAACCCGAATGCAACATTGACAAAAAAACCCTAGTCCAATCACAAGTAAAAAAAGAAAGGTAAAATTTCAAAAGCTTAAATGAAATCCAAGAATTCGGCTAAACCTTATTTAGGATTTCAATCCTACAACCAAGGGACCCTATAGCCGAAAATCTTGTTGGGGAAAATGGATGAAATGGGCGCCGGGTTCCGTGACAGCTACAGCGGGACCTGGGTGACTTCAGTCCAAGCAGCCAACGTCGAACAGCCGCAGCAAAGCGAGGGAGACGATCGGACGTCTGCGATGGCGCCGGCGAGGGTTCCCGGGTGAAGAAAATGAAGACAATGGGTCGGGAGAGGGAGAGGGAAACAGGGGAAGGTAGGGGAAGGTGGGAAAGCTTGTAAATTCAAATTCCTAACTGGAATTTACAAGCTGACCAGACCCATTTTCTATGGTGGGTCAAAAAAAACCGCTGTAGAAAAATACATTCTACAGCGGTTTCAATTTAAACCGCCGTAGAATGATGTTTTCTACGGCGGTTTTTTTTTCTTTTTTTTAAATTAACCCCACAATTTTGTAAATATAATATTAAATATCCAATTTACATTATATTTATTAATTATGTACAAAATCCAGCCTTTTATTATTATAAACATTAAATAATTAAATTTCAAATTTTCCCGTGACCCATTCCACCGCAAAATTTTCATGTACTGTTACATAATAATTATAGGAAAACTTCAAAATTAATAATTTTCAATAAAGTACATTTAAGCTTCGATAAAGTAATAAGCTTCATTATATTTAAAAATTTTCTACGTTTTCGACTTAGGCTAACAAGCTAAAGTAATCAAATCGCTAAATCCATTAAGTAGTATAAGAAAAATGAATCCTTAAGGGCCCAATAAAAAAATAAAGTAATACTTACTGGATTTCATTTGCTATATATATGTACGGACATGAAATCATTTCTCCGCGACAGTAAGTTTCACAAAAATTCCCGCGGGCGCCTCTTTTCTTGTTAATTTCAAGGTTTTCTTTTTCGTAAATTAACCCCAAATTTTTTTAAAATTTAATAGTAAATATGCAATTTAATATTAATCAAATATTTATAGTAAAATACATTAAATTTATTAAGTTGCTCAATATAATGTATTTTAATTACTTGCAACGATTGATCATTAGTAAATTGCATATTCAATATTAGAGTTTAAAAATTTTGGGTTTAATTTACAAAACAGAAAAAATTAGGGATTAATATGAATAGATCGAGGCGCGCGCAGGAATTCCATAACCGCCTCTTTTTTCTAAGTCGGTTTAACATAATTTAAACCACAGTAGAAAGTGGCTTTTCTATGGCAGTTTATGTTAAACCACCGTAGAAAGTGTCCGAAATTAAGGTTTTCTTTTTCTTTTTTTTTTAAATAACCCCAAAAATTTTTCACATTTAATATTTAATATGCAATCTAATATTGATCAATTTTTACAGTAAAATACATTATATATATTAATTATATACAAGATACAGCCTTTATACCGATGGAAAAATAGAAGTAATTAATAAATTTCAAAATTTCATTTAACCAATCAATTGTTTTGGGGTCGCAAAAAAATTTCGATATCTAATACACAATAATTATAGGAACACTTAAAAAGTAAGAATTTTTATTGAATTAATGGTAGGTTTTGTACTATTGAATTTCTGTGTACTTAATTATCTTTAGTTAAATAATTGAAGTCAATCAAGAATTTCAATTATGTTAAGATAAATCGTTCATAGCGGAAATTAATTAATATTCTTTACAATTGGTTACAAGTACTCAATGTCGTATCCATGTATAGTCTTAATAATTTTTGATCGTTTCTGTATATCTCATGTACATGCAGGCTAGTTAAGGGGCGAAAAAATAGAAAGAGGTTGATGTGGGTACGAAATGCGCCTTAATAGAAACTATATTGAAGAATCTCTCTAAAATAATAAATATTTATTAATTGATATACGATTAATTTATTCATGTAACAGTCAATAACCAACCTCGCTAAATGAATATCTTTTTTCCGATGCCTAGAAAATTAATTTATCAAAGGTTAATTGTAAAATCAAAACAAAAACATTATAGGTTTAAACAACTTTAAACCTCCCTATCACATTAACATAAATAGTGAAGCTTTATGCAATTTCAAATAATTGCAAACTCAGTTTTACATCAATTTTGATAGAGCTTCCCCTGTAAATTTTACCAAAACTCCTTCTGAAATAAACAGTGAACATTTAATAAAAAATAAACAACAAGGAATTCAATTTTCCAAAAAATTAGACAGAGTCTCCCTATAAATGTAACATACTCCCTATCAAATGCACATAAATAGTTAAGATTCCAACAACTTCAAATAATACGGAATTCTGTTTTACATCAATTCCAACAGTCTCCCCTGTAAATTTAACCAAAAACACCCAATTATCCTAACATCAACACAAAAGCTTCACACAATTTCCAGCAATAACAAATTCATTTCTAAACATTTCGATATCTGCTGTTCCCTGAAAATTTTACCCGTAATTGCACGACCTCATCCAAGTTGTGTGACCTGTTTCAATCACACAGTAAAAATGATAAAAATACATGTTATAAAATTATGTCCACATAGTTTCATTAAAATCAAATATACATATATAAATATACACACACACACACACACACACAAAACAAACAAAATACCTGAAAATGAAATCAAGATATTCTCTTTCTTTTATGGGATACTTGATCCTCGAACCATAAGCCTTCATTGTGGTCATCACGAAGTATGTATTTATCAAGTTTCCTATCTTCTTCAACTGCTATCAATTCAGGTAACCCACTAGAGAAAGTGCCCGCCTCATTCTTCTGTATCAATCCCTTCCACTCCGTGATGTTGTTTACCATGAAGAACGACAGACCAATGTTCGTTACAATGATCGGTGATATAAAAAACTTATTTCGCCTGCGATGCAAGTATAAATGGTTCCCCCTTGAAACCCTCTCGACTAAGGTCAACCAAGGTAAATCCCAATGGATCATCAGTTCGAACCCCATTATTGTTACCAACCCATTTGCATCGAAATACAGCTACTTTGAAGCAAATATAGTCAAGCTCCCAAATATCTTCAATTACCCCGTAATATGACATGTTTGCATACATTGGATTTTTATCCTTCCTGCTAAAAACATGCAAAGCCTCCGAGATTAATGTAACACCACTGTTTTGTGCCGTGCTCTTCTCATCTTGTCTCTTAGTAGCAATTGAATATCCATTTATGTCATAGCCTGAAAATGATCGTACCACATGGCTTGCCTTAAACACCAACCATTTTAATGTCTCCGAAACGTCTTTGCCCATGACATCATTACCAAGCCAATTGACAAATGTTCGATTATGTTCATTGAGTACATTTTGACCCGTCCAAGCAGGATAAGACTTTCTTATTGAACTCATATGGGCTGTCACATAGGGCTCAACTTCTTCAGAATTGCGTAGTATGTAGAGATGCGCCTTCATCAATTCAACATTAGAAGGCGTAAATATTTTTCCTCCCCTTGTACCCATACCTGTAATCCTCCCATCGTGCCGATTCTTATATATTCCAATTGATGTTGTATCTGCCAAGTACTCAGTGGAAAAATCAATTTCCTCCTCAGCTATATAACCTTCAACAATGCTAGCATCAGGACGATAACTATTCTTAACATACCCTTTAAAGACTTTCATATATCGCTCGAATGGATGCATCCATCGCAAATGAACAGGCCCATAGATTTTTATCTCTCTAACCAAATGAATCACCAAATGTACCATAATATCAAAAAATGCTGGTGAAAAATACATTTCTAATTGACACAGGACAACAATTATTTCATCTTGTAACTGATCAAGTCTTTCGCGAGCGATTACCTTGCTACATATAGCATTGAAGAAGAAACAAAGTCTTGTTATACTGGACTTAACATGCTTGGGCAATATCGAGTGAATAGCTACAGGCAACAATTGTTGCATTAAGGAATGGCAATCATGAGACTTTAAACCAACAAGTTTCAAATCTTTTAAGGAAACAAGTCTACTTACATTTGAAGAATATCCTGATGGAACTTTGATGCTACTCAAACTTGAACACAATTGTTTCTTCTCTTTTCTAGACAAAGTATGACAGGCAAGTGGTAGATATGTGCATTGTCCTCAAGCTACTGGTGCTAAATTTGATAGTATGTTCATATCAACCATATCAAGTCTCGCGTTATAACCATCCTTAGTTTTCCCAGGTATGTTCAAAAGCGTACCTAACAAGCTTTCCCAAATATTTTTCTCAATATGCATAACGTCGAGACAATGTCTGACATCCAAGTTCTCCCAGTATGAAAGTTCAAAAAAGATGGATTTTTTTCGTCCAACAACATGTATCATTATTGATGGACTTCGAAGGTTTTCCAAACTCCACATTAATGTTCTTCATACAAGCATTCACCTCAGGCCCGCTCAAGGCTTCTGGAGCTTTTCTAAACTCTTGAAATCCATTGAATGCTCTTTTCATACGGCGATACAGATGAGACTCGGGAAGAAATCTACGATGGCCAAGGTATACTGTCTTTCTCCCATGTGCAAGCTGACAAAAATCTGTACTCTGCTCACATATAGGGCATGCTTTATGCCCTTTAATAGAGTACTCAGACAAGTTTCCATATGCTGGAAAATCATTAATGGTGCAGAACAACATGGCACGTAATGTGAACATATCGTGACGATGTGCATCAAACACAAGTGCACCTTCATCCCATAACTTTTTCAAACCTACAATAAGAGGAGCTAGATAAACATCGATGTCATTTCCTGGTTGTCGTGGACCTGAAATCATTAGAGACATAAATATATACTTACGCTTCATACATAAGTAAGGCGGAAAATTGTAAATAACCAACATCACGCACCATGAGCTATGTGTGCTACTCAGACTGCCAAAAGGGTTCATTCCATCAGTACACAAACCAAGCCTCAAATTTCTTGCTTCTCCCCCAAATGAAGGATACATTGAATTAATTTTTTTCCATTGATCCAAGTCTGATGTATGCATTATCATCTTGTCATCACTGGGAATACACCAATCTGAATGCCATGTCATATGTTTTGCATCTTTTGCATTAGTAAACAACCATTTAAATCTCGGTATTATAGGAAGATACCACAGAACCTTAGCCGGCGACCCCTTCTTTTACACATCAGTACTGTCTCCAACCTCATCACATAGTTGCTTCTTTTTGTATCTTGAAGTTTTACACTTACGACAAAGCAATAAATCCTTATACTCATTCCTGTAAAGGATGCAATCGTTTGGGCAAGCGTGGATCTTCTTATACTCCATACACATTGGACATAATATTTTTTTCGCCTCATAAATTTGATCTGGAAGTTCATTATCTTCTGGAAGCATATCTTTCAATACCCTCAATAAGGCTGTAAAACTAGTATCTAACCACCCATTTGCCGCTTTCAAATTAAACAACTTCAAAACACTAGACAAAAGTGTATATCTAGTGCAACTGGTGTATAGAGGCTTCTCATTGTCACCCAAAAGTGAAGCAAGAACTTCCGGTTTATCAGTAAAATCAACGGCCACATCCTCAATCATGTCATCCAATCAATCTCTTGTAATCTCATCATCTCCTTTTGCATTAGATTTTCTTTGCTCAGAAAAAATGTTAATACTTTCACCATGCCAAATCCACAATTTATAAGAAGGATCAAATCCATTCCGATATAAATGGAATCTTATTGTATCAGAGTTATCAAATCACGCACCGTTTTTACAAGCTTTACACGGACAATGGACGTACTTTGTATTCTTATAAGCCAATTCAATAAAATTCTCAACTTCTTTCGCATACAAATCGGAGGTCCGATCACCATATAACAAGATATTTCGATCCATGTGTAACTAACACCTTTAAATAATTAAAAAAACCAAATAAATAATTCAACCAACAATGTAGAAAGTAATTAGTTGCATGCTTGTGTTAGCACATTTCATACTAATGTTACTCATATAATTAAAACTAATATAATACCTCAATGAAAAAAATAATGCATGACCAACACATGCACAATAGACATAATTAAATGAAGAAGAACCCATAAGTTTTTCATTTATGCATTTTATCAAACACATGCAATGCATAAAAAAATAATCCAAAAACTAAGTAGTGCTAATTATATGAACATCAACCAATAAAAACCAAACACTATAAATCATATCACATCACCAACAAAGTACATAGTATAACTAACTACCAATCCACAATACTAAGGTTCACCATATATTGGATTGTAACTTTAATTTTCAATGTACCATAAATAAAAATAAATTCAATGTACACATATCTAATGTACAAGAATAAGCTATTAGTAAGAAATTTTAGAAGTCTCTAACCTTAAAGTGGTAAATTTCAGCTTCAAATAACCATTCTTTACATCAAATGTGTAAAACCATAGTAGAAATTTGGAGAAGAAGACTTTCGGCCACGATATGGAGATACACACTGTTATTTAGGGTTAAATACGTCAATTCTACGGCGGTTTATTTGAAAACCGGCGTAGAAAATGGCTTTCTATGGCGGTTAATTAAAACCCGCCGTAGAAAGGGACTTTTTACGGAGGTTGTAAGCAAACCGCCATAGAAAGCCATTATCTACGGCGGTTGTAATCAAACCGCCGTAGAAAGTAAGGACTTTCTAGGGTGGTTTGCTTACAACTGCCGTAGAAAGTCCCTTTCTACGGCGGTTTTTAATTAACCGCCGTAGAAGGTTAGTTACTAAGGCGGTTATTGGTTAACCGCCGTAGATAATGGCTTTCTATGGTGGTTTACGTATAAACCGCCGTAGAAAGCCAGTATTTTTTTTTTAATGGTGTTTCGTCTGTTTCGCTGTTAAACTGCAGCCGTTAAATCTCCATTTTGTAGTAGTGTGGTCCAAGATTATAAAATGTATTACCAAACCTAGAACCTGTGAAAGGTTACAGCCAGATTGGAAGAATCTTCCTAGAGCATCCTTGACTCCAGCAGACAAAGCGTGGTATGATTTTGTGGCATCATCCATCTGTCCGGTAACAATTGATTCTAATGTCACTCGACATAGAGTCCTAATGGTGTATCTCATATGCTGAAACAAATTATTTATTGTTAGAAAAATTGCCAATCAACACATTCATGCAGCAGCCAAGAGAGGTAGAGAATATGGATTTCCTGGACTCATAACTTCGCTATGCAAGGAGGCTGGATAAAGAGATGTGAAAATAATAGGGTTGAGAGAGAAAGAGGGAAAAAAAAGGCAAAGAGAAAAAAAAATAAAGGATAAATGTAGAGAGGGAAAGTAAATAAAGAGATGTAAATAAGTGAAAAAAATAAGGTAGAGAGAGAATTAAGAAAAAGGTAGAGACAGAGTAAGATGAGAGGTGGAGAGAAGGTGAGATGAAAGATAGAGAGAAATGAAAAAATAGAGTAGATGAAGAAAGTGAGATAATATATGGAGAGAGAAAGATAAGGAAAAAAAAATAAAGAGGAAAAATTAAAGGATAAAAGTAGAGAGAGAAAGTAAAATAAAAGATGTAGAGACACAAAGGCAAAATTACCAATTTCTTATATCCGGTGTCAATTATCTATGTTTTTTATTTGTTGCTTATACCGTATTTTAGAGCAACCAGTGTTAGCAACCGGTGTTGAAGACCCGTTTTGTGGTACTGAAATACCTTTATCTGCACTTCGCTTCATGGGAACAGCAGTGCTTTGAATCCCTTTATCTCTTGTTCCTTCAAAATCCTGCGTGAGAATGATGGAATAAATTTCTGCTAGTGCCTCCCACATTTGTTGCAACTGTGACATACTTGGTAGATAAAGAAACAGAGCTACAGAATGAAAATTGTGAGAAATGGACAGTCCCATTGTCATCTTTTCATCAAGAGCATGCTTTTCTAAATGGGTTGGGAATAATTCATAGTAGATAATAACTTGACATTTTTGGTGTTTAACTACATCAAGGGTTCACACTATGGTTCAACTACATCAAGGGTTCACACTATGGTTCAAATATATGGAAGAAATGGGTGGGAAAAAAAAACAAATCACCTCATTTAGAAAAAGTTAATGCAAACAAAATGTATCTACTTAGGCAAAACCTTGTGAGGGAAAAAGTATGGATGCAATGAAGATATTGAGTTCGAGCACCTCAGTTGAACTATCAGCTACATATAGACCCAAAGTTTATGGAGGTGATGAACGGAATTCCCTAAATGCTAATGAGGCTCCTGTCTTGATAAAGAGTTTACTCAAATGGTAAAGCATAAAACTCAGGCATTCTGAATTTTAAACTAACTTTAAAAATAAATTTTAAAAATTCAGCATTATACATTGAACATTCCTTTTCAAAAATTTACACTTTTATTTAGTAAACATTGGACAGTTTCATTATATTGCCAGCTAATTAATAAGAAAAATGTTTTGCTGCATGCAAATAACACTAGAAAATTATCTCAAATTAAACCATAAAAGTAAGGGTGAAATACATTTACTTCTTGTAATTTTAGTAGGAGGACAGTTATCCTAAATAAATGTTATGAAAATTAAAATTACTCATTAATTAAACATTGGATGATGCAAATTAATCAACAAATTAAGCACGAAGATAGTAATTATTATTATTATTTTTATATATAAACATACTACGAGGGAACATCTAGCTAAGCGTGAGTTTCTATCTTTGTCAAGGTAGGAGAGAATGAAAATTGTAAGCTCCCTCTTTATTATCATTGCAATTATTCTTCATGGTCTCGCGTGCAACTTGCGTTCAAAAACTTAATGGTTCACCAGAAATGTGCAAGGTATACTAAATGGATGTGCAACATTCAGGAAATAAATGTGCAATCTTTGTTAACTGGATGTTCAATTCTGAATTTCTTATTAATCAAAGTTGATTGCATATCAATTTCAGAATATTACACATTTATTTCAAAAATGTTCCAATATCCTAATCATTTTCTATTTATACAAAAAATAATTTATTGTAGATGTGTAGCATGTACGAAACGAATAGGTGGTGCAACCTTCATGCATGTGCTGGGACTCTTTCACGATACACAGAGCAATCGTTAAGTAGATAATACATCATTTATTAATGTAAGTCGTAAACTTTCAAGCTACATTAGATCTCTGAAAGTTACAAACACTAAATCACAATATTACAATAGTACTTCAAAATGCTAGATTCTTAAGTAATAGTACAATACTAGCGTTCCAAAATCGTAAGCAAAAGGCCATTCATCAGCATAACACAAGTAGTGATTACTCCAAGATCTGTTACATGCAAAACGTCCAAAGGCTGAGCTTCCATGCTCAATGAGGTCGTACTATTGAAAAATTACCGAATAAATAATTACTGGTACATAACACGTATTTCCTAAGCAAGCAAGAGGGGACACGTAAGGGATATAAAGAGCATAATCAGTAAGCTATAACGAGGATCTATGTGACCTTTCAAAAAGCATTACTGATTATACTTTACCTGAATTTGTACATTGTGCAATGTAAAACTGGTACACTGCACAATGTTAACTGGGACACTGTACAATATAAAACCGGTACACTATACAATGTTAATTTGGACAGTGTGTAATGTAAAACTGGTACACTGCATATTATTAACTGGGACACTATGCAATGTAAAACTAGTATACTGCACAATGTTGACTGGGACACTATACCATGTAAAACTGGTACATTGTACAATGTTGAGCCATTTCTCATGCCGACAATCCAAACAGTGAACATTACCAGTGAATACGGAACTTTAACACTAAACATTAATATTTAACATTTAACACTTAACGTTGAACATTTACATTCATATAACACATTTATAAACATTGCACTTTCACATATAAAGGTCATAATCATACTTATCACTTATAGCACAAGCATTTTACTAAGAATAAACTTAACATTGATATAAAGCATGCTAACTCATTTCTTACTAAATGAAATCATTTAACCCTTTTAGTGTGAACACTCACCTCTTATATATATCGCTAGTATTTTGTAAGCAAATCTGCATTACATAAATATCATAGTTTAGACTTTATCCGTAAATCTAAATAAACCTTTAGATTCTAGATTTCTATAAGTTTCTAGCTTTAAATCCTTACCATTTAATGAACCTTTACTAATTAATAATTAAAGTGTTTAAAGATATAAAAGAAGTTGTAAAGATTGTAGTTTGAATCTTCAAAAATTCATGTTTTCAAGGAATGATCGGTTTTACCCACTATTAGATCGGTTTTACCTAGTCAAAAATCTACTTCAGCTTCGAAGAGCGATTTTACCCATACTTCGGATCGGTTTTACCCGCTCTTCAGAAGTTCTCAATTTCTAAGAGCGGTTTTACCCTCCATCGGATCGGTTTTATCCGCTCAAGATTTTTCAGCAATTTCCAAAGGCGGTTTTTCCTGCTCTAAGACCGGTTTTAACCAATTTTCTTGAGGAAAATTTATCTATAAACACAAAGGCAATTTTACCAGATCCAAAGCTGGCTTTACCCAACTTTCTTGAGCCAAGAAAGTTAGTTTTACCCGATCGTTCCAGAAATGGTTTTTCTTCTAATTTTTGCTTCGGGTTTCAATACAAAGTGCTTCAAATACATTTTTCTTTGGTTTCTTTTGCTCAAAATCAATCCTTTAATGTTCATATAACATTTCTATCAATCCATAAGACTTCTACAAAATCCAAATCTAAGGATTCAAATCAAAACTTAAGAAAAACTATAAACTTCAACACTACTACTTTTATGCATCATAATTTTGGATTTTAATATTATGGAAAGCTTTAAATCCTTACCAACGTGTTCCTGAAGTTGCTAGGATTGGTTTCCATGGTTTAATATCCAAATCCAAGCTCCAAATCTTCCTTTCCTTAGCCTTCTTCTCCTTCTTCTACCTTTTCTCTATTTCTCCCTTCTCTGACTTTCTCTCCCTTTTCCAACCTAATTGTTGTTGTTTTCTGGATTGTTGAGGACGAAAAGGAGGTATATTTATACTCTCAATCGCCTAACAAGCCAAAAACAGTAGGGGTTAGACCCCTAGGGCCGTACCCTTCTTTGGAAATTGAGAAGGCTATTTTTTTTTAAATTATGGTGGCCGATCGGTTTTCACCCGCTCCGATGCTAGGTAAAAACTGAGATTTTTTTTTTTTACCCTGTCTAATGCTGGGTAAAACCTATATTCAAGAGGTGAGATATTTTTTTTACTTTTTTTAAAGGTGGTTAGAGTGATTTTACCCACTCCAATTGTGGAAAAACCGATCTTAGCCTATTTCCACTATTTTTCTTTTATTTTCTAATTTTCTTATTTTCATTCCATAATTCCCAAAATTAAACTAATATATCTACTTCCATATAGCCTTTATCACAATCCTACACTTAAAGTAACATCTTAACTTTAACTTAAATGTCACAAATTTTAAATTAAAATCCAAAATATTATATCATAAGATTGCATAATCAAAATATTTAATAAAGTCATATAACTTTATAATTTTACATAATTGAGTTTAAAAGCTAACGATATAAATCACAAAGATTAAGCTGGGGCAAGAAACTACGGGGTCTTACAACTTGCATTCAAAAACTCAATGGTTCACAAGAAATATGCAAGGTACACTAACTGTAATAAATGTGCAATCTAATTAACAGAAATGTGCAAGGTATACTAAATAGATGTGCAACATTAAGGAAATAAATGTGCAATCTTTTTTAAGTTGACGTGCAATTCTGAACTTTTAATTAAAGTTGATGGCACATCAATTTCAAAATATTGCACATTTATTTTAAAAACGTTCCAATATCTTAACCATTTTCTATTTATTCAAGAAATAATTTATTATAGATGTGCAGTATGTATGAAACGAATAGGCGGTGCAGCCTTCGTGCATGTGATGTGTAGCGTGTTAGGGCTTCATGGAGGAGGAGATGAATGAGCGAGGGAGGGGCCGGATGATGATGAGGCCACCACAACCAAAGACAACATAAAATTGAGAAGGGAATGGCGTTGAATTTCGTGCATGTGTTGAATGTACCGCCCCTGCACTTTGCTTCATGGGAACATAAGTGATTCGAATCCCTTTGTGTCTCATTTCTTCAAAATCCTGCGTGTGAAGGATAGAATAAATTTCTGTTAGTGCCTCCCACATTTGCTGCAACTGTGACAGACTTGGTAGGTAAAAAAAATTATGCTGGAGAATGAAAATTGTGAGAAATAGACAATTACATTGTCACCTTTCATCAAGGAGATGCTTTCCAGATGGGTTCGGAGTGTAGTAGATCATAACTTGACCATGAGAGACTTTTTGGTGTTTAACTACATCAAGGGTTCACAGTTTATGGTTCAACTATATGGAAGAAATGGGTGTGAAAAAAATTGCATCACCTCATTTACAAAAATTCAATGCAAACGAAATGTATCAACTCAGACAAAACCTTCTGAGGAAAAAAGTATGGATGCAATGAACAGATTGAGTTCGAGCACCTCGGTTGCTTCTGAAGTAGAAGTTGAACCATTAGCTTTCACATATGGTGTTCTTTAAAAAATGATGGAAAAAGAGCAACAAGAGATTAGTGAGCAAACACATTGGTCATGCAAAGAGGAAAAGAGAGAATGGTGATCAAAGAGCGACAAGAGAGAAGTGAGCCAACGCAGGGCCATGGAAAGAGGAAACAGGGCTATGACCAGAATTCCCCAAATGCTAATGACGGCGTTGTTTTAAAGAATAGAGGTCAGCAATCCACTTCTAAAGAAAAATGTGAAAAAAGAGCCACAGGAAAGAAGTGAGCCAGCGCATGGTCATGCAAAGAGAAAAAGAGACTTGGAGTCACGACTGCATAGAATCACTGACTGCAAACGAGTGAAGTTTGAGCCACTTGATGCGCCTTCATCATATGACGTGACTGCTTGGCTACGATAGATGGTCGACATTTGGTTCTACCGTCCAGATTGCCAGCTGTTTCATTCCCAAGGTGGCAATTGAATTGCAAGGCTTTTGTACTTAAAGATAGGAAGGAAAGATTGTGGCCAGCCATCTACGATGAGAGATCAGGTTCGCCTGTTTTGATTTGAAATGGCATTCATACTGGAGATAGATATGCTTTCAGATTTGAAGTTGGATTCAACTTCATATATACGCTTAGCATTGGAATCCTATACAAGGTGTGAGGGGGCCATTTTCCTAGGCTTTCTTTTGCTTTTATGAGAAAAACAAAAGCCCTCTCATTCGGTCTCACTGACTAGTTGTATCAAATTACTTTCATAAACTTTTCATTGGTTTAGATACAACAACCATTTGAAACATCTGTAGGTGGATTGTTTGGATGTCAACTTGCATAGTTGCTTATTACTGACAGATGAATGAACAAGGTTTGAAATTTGAAAAAAAAAAAATTAATAATTTAAAAGGTGGTGCAACACTTTCAAAAGAAGTGTGCAATATTGTACAAGTAAATGTACAATGCTGAATTACTTTGTACATATTATATATTTCTTAATTCAATAAAATGTGCAATATCTATTATATGAAGGTGCAAAATTTTGAAATGATATGTGCAAAATCTATTACATGAAGGTGCAATTAATATTTTGAAATGAGTTGTGCACTATCTATTAGATGAAGGTGCAATATTTTGAAATGAGATGTGCAAAGCTTTTCCCTTAAACATGCAACATATTTGAGATAAATGTGCAATTGAAGAGATCCTGCTCGGGAAGGAGCCACACGAGGAAGGGGAGCGAGGACCAAACGAGCTTGGAGGACCACAACTTCCTTAGGTAATTTTTGAATTTTGAGATATTATTTTCTTATATGTCTAACACATACAAAAATATATATATATATATATTAAGTATCAGTATTTTCCTTTTGTTCTTTTCCATTCTCGTGAGTGTTAGTTTCCCATAGTTTAAATTTTGAAATTGTAAAAAGGGATGTCATTCCCTTTGTTATTGCTGCTAACTCTTTGATTGAGCGTGCAAGATGTTGAATAAACCAAAAACTTCTGAAGCCTCGTCCTACAAGCAAGAGGAAGAAGACTTTACAAACATCTTATCAAAGTTTCCAGATACAAGCTGTCATGAGTGAGGAGACACGAATTATGCGAAATATGATACAGCCTTTTAGGGAATAATAACTTGGATTCGGAAAAACCAAGAAACACAAGCTCACACTCCCAAGAAGAAGAAGTTCACCCCAAAGGAGAGTAAAGACTCTAGCGAGTCCATATCACGGTCCAAGCGGCAGTCCAAGAAGCTATCCGATGAATAGTCCATGGATGAGGGTAGAAGGTATAGAAGAAGGGAAATGGAAGATGACAACCTCAACAACATCAAAATGAAGATCTCTTCCTTTCAAGGGAAGTCCAATCCTTCAGCGTACCTAGAGTGGGAACATAAAATAGAGTTTATCTTTAATTGCCACCACTAATCTAATCAAAAGAAGGTAAAAACTCGCCATCACTATTTTTTTCTGATTATGCCCAAACTTGGTGGAAGAAGCTTGTGTCAAGCAGGAAAAGGAAAGGGGAAACACAAATTCACACATGCGCGAGTTGAAAATAGTTATGAGATGAAGATTTGTACCAAGCTATTACTACTGAGATCTCCATTAAAAAAAAACTCCAAAGCTTAAGGCAGGGTAGCCAGAGTGTAGAAGACTACCACAAAGAACTCGAGATGATCATGATCCGATTAGACTTCCAAGAAGATCGAGAAGTAACAATGGAGAGATTCCTAAACGGCCCCAATCGAGAGATCCAAGACACGTGTATAACATTGAGCTAGAACAGATGGTGCACACCGCCATCAAAATCGAGACCCAACTTAGGCAAAATAGCTCAAGGTCAACCACTTGAGGACTCTAAGGAAAATAGACAAGTCCAGGAATGACAAACCCATGGCCTCACCACCCTCCAAATCAGCGAAACATGTTTCCCCTAACGATAACACCAATTAAATAAATAAATAAATGATTCTAATAATGATAGTGGAAGTTCAAGATGGGCAACACTGTCTTCATAAATGTTGTATTCCATATGCGAATATTCAGCACTAGTTTTCGGCCTTGTTTTGAGATATTTTGAGCAAGAATGGGATAAAATGCTTGCATTCATGAAAGTTGTAGAGCTTTGTTCAAGCTTTTTCATAGCATCAAGAATCATCTAATTTGGAGTTGTATAGCTCCAGTTATGGCTTAAAATTCGGGTCTTTCATCTCGGTCTTCTTTTCTCCATCTTTTCCCTCCTCCTCCTTTTAATGCCTACAAAATTTAATCACAAATTAATCCTCTTTTATATCAAATATCAAGGATGAAACAACAATTGTACAATGAATTTGAATTGTAAAACCTATACAATTTCCTTTAGACATTTACCGTAAAAGTTGACTTCATGACTAAGTACAGTTACCTAAATATTTAACCATCACTACTTATCAGATAACCCACTACCTACTAGTTGCATTATATGTAACTATAAGACCATTATCTGGATGAAGTATAACTGAGGAGGGAATATAAAAGATAGCTATTAGACCTCTGATGGAATAAGGTCACCTATGGTTATTTATATGTAATATCTCTTGGTCCCTCTCTCCACTCTAACCAATGTAGTGTGTTCTTCCATCAATATATGCATGGTGCTGAACATTGTGTTAAGATTGCATGATTGTATTAAGATTTGCATGATTATATTGATTCTGATATAAGCAAGCATGTTCTATATTATTTTCAACTTTTAAATTTCCTTGAGTTTGCATACGACGCGGTCTCTTTGATGTTGTCTGATTTGTGAATTATAACTAACTAGAAATTACTTTCATCTAATCATAATTGTAAACTAAAGAGAAGTCATAATCAAATAAAATTGTGAGTAGTATATGTCATTAGATTACGGTTACATGTTCTTTTATTAACGTAAGTAAATAAATATATATGTCATGTATATGCAACGTAGAATATGTCGGATATACTTCAAAATTTTAATGAGTAAACGGATGTACTACCCCATGCCTCTTTATTATGTCCATTTTTAGTCTAAGTGCAAGCATGAACTGAAATCGGGTAAATATACTTACACATAAAAACAAAAACTTTTTATTGAATTTATTTTTCATTAACTCATAACATTATTGGTACAATGAGTTTTTATCTTACGATTAGCCTCATTAAATGTGCACAAATTAGTAGAAATTATGTTAATTCTATGTGCACGTTTAATTTTATGAGCTCTTGCTTTTAGAACCCAACTATGAGTTATGCTAAATTCTGCCTACCTTAATTACAAAATCTTTTTTAATGAATTGTGAGTAGTTACTAATTTTTTAGAAACTACGGGTCACAAGAATTTTTAAAATTAAAGTTCACTATTGACTGCACTTTGTGCAGTGAATTTTCATAGTCTTATCTGTGTGGACTAATTAATATTTTGAAAGTTATGTAACCATCACATCATGAATTTTCTATGAATTTATGAAGTTTCATTACTTTTCCGACTCATGTTTATTTTTATGAAGGAAAATTAATGAATTATCGTCAAATTATAGTTTATTGACATTAATGAAGTAAAACTCACATTTTGCAAAAGTGAGTATCAAGATGAGCAGCCATATAAACATTAAAGAGTCAATTAGTTTTCACCAAATTTAACTAATTGTAAAGTTTAAAAGGTTACTTATTCTTATACGTCATGACTATAGTTTTAAAATTTACCCAAAGGTATTTTAATTTTATTTTCATGACAGAGTTATAGCATTACCCACATGAACATGATAGCTCCTTTACTAATGTAAATAAAAGTAAATAATTGTTTCTCACTTTGAGCACATCACTAGCATGTTGTAAATTTTGCCCAAAGGTAATTTGCAATGATGCGCATGATTGCTCCAATCATTACTGTTATGGCTATCACTAGCATGTTGTAAGTTTTGCCCAAAGGTAACTTACAATCATTACTACAAAAAGGGGCTTTAATGGCGGTTAGTTAGCACATTTAACGGCGATTTTCGTCCATTTTAAACCGCCATCTATCCGACAGCTGTAGAAAGGTTATGGACTTTCTACGGCGGTTGGGAACCGCCATAGAAAGTTCGGACTTTCTACGGCGGTTTGTAGAAAGTTAGGCTTTCTATGGTGTTTTTTTTCAAAACCGCCGTAGAAAGTTAGGCTTTCAAAACCGCAGTAGAAAGTACCAAATTTGTAAAAAAAAAAAATTTATATTTCATTATTTTATCTCTGCATTCAACATATATATATCAAAAATAGCAAGAATAGCCGTAGAAAGTTTTTGATATATATATATTTCAACTTTATTAAAAATATATATATATCAAAAATTCCGTGCTAATAAACTGAACAGCCACCAAACTTCACAAAATTTTTGCGTACATCTATCAAATTCTAATTAATTTAATCATTAACAGCAAGAGCAATACAATTACAACATAATCCTGAAGTAAACAGCCAATATATATATATATACAAAAATCCAATCTCAACCTAATCAATTTTGAGAATAAATCAAACCAAAATCAGTAGGAAAATTATAAAATGGAACATACAATAAACCACCGATTTAACACTAATCAAACCCGAATTTAATCATTCATCATCTCACCAAACCCGAATTTAACACTAATTATAAACCCTAGGCCAATCGCAATAATCAAGTAACAATAAAATTTGTAAAGCTTAAATAAAGTTGAAACTATTCGATATAACTTTTTTTATGATTTGAAGCCCACAACAAGGACCGATTGTGGTGAAATTATGATGGGGGATTAACTCCGAGTGGTGGGTGATGGCCGATTAAGAAACCATCTCCGGAGTTGGGTGACGGCGGATCTTGTTATCAACGCCGCCGGAAGAACGGCTTCGGGGGAAGACAAGAGAAAAAGTCGGCGGCGAGAGGATGGGCGCCAGTGATGAGAGAACGGCTTCGGTTTGCTGGAGATGGAAACATGGGGAAGCTGCAGTTGGCTGGAGATGGAAACAAAGGGAAACCGTTAAAATTCAAACAAAATCAAGTTTCTATATAAATGGACTTTCTATGGCAGTTGTAATTAAAACCACCATAGAAACTTGATTTCTATGGCGGTTATGAAGAAACAGCCATAGAATGTAGCTTTCTACGGCGGTTTTAATTACAACCGCCGTAGAAAGCCCGTAATTGTGAATTCCCGCCCGTTCCTCTATTCCTATTAATTTCTAGTTTTTCTTTTTTTTGTAAATTAACCCCCAAATTTTTTTAAATTTAATAATAAATATGTAATTTACTATTTATCAATTTTTATAGTAAAATTCATCATATTTATTAATTATATACAAACTCCTGCCTTTATGTTATGATAAACAAAAATAAATTTCAAATTTTTAATTGACCAATCCATTATTTTAGGCCCTCAAAAATTTTTGAAGTATTGTTACATAATAATTACAAGAAAACTTCAAAAATATCAATTTTCATTGAATTACTAATAAGATTTTTGAAACACACTTTCTACGGCGGTTAGAAATAAAACCGCCGTAGTAAGTAACTTTCTACGGCGGTTATTTGAAAACTGCCGTAGAAAGGGACTTTCTTTTTAATGGCGGTTTTGGTCTTTCCGCCTTTAAAGCACAGCCGTTAAAAGTCCTTTCTGTAGTAGTGAATGATGCACATGATTGCTTTATGATTCTTATAGAATGATTTATGTTTTTAAGCTTCATTCCAAGCTCAGTTACATGATTCACATTTGATTGGCATGATCAATTATCCTGGGATGCCTAGATCTGTATTTTCGAATTGATGAGGTTGTTCAATGGGTTATTTATGATTATTTATTATGAGTATAGAATTAAAATTTGCCCAAAGATATTTTATTTCCACACTCATAAGGAGTTACTATATTACCCAAAGGAAATATTCCATTGTACGAAAAATAAGTGAACTACTTATCACGTTCACTGGGCTGTTTATTATTATGAATATAGAATTAAAAGTTGCCCAAGGTATTTTATTTCTGTATTCATAAGGAGTTATTGTATTACCCAAAGGAAATATAATACCTCCACTGGTTGCCCAAAATAAGTGGATGATGTCTCTCACTTATTGAATAAATCTATAGCATATCGTTGTTCAGACCCAAAGGTGGAATGCGCTTGATTTATCTCTCATGTTAATAATGTCAACTTTAAATATTTAGTTGACTATATTATGATATTTTTTAATGTTCTTTGCAGCTGGGACCAACTAAACTATATTCCAGATTTTAGTATGCAAATAATTATTTTAATCACATAAATTATCGTGATTAAAGTAATTATGGTGTGAAAGGAATATTAAGGATTTTTAGTCAGCACAATGATTTGTTGGCATAATAACAAATTTTTAATATTTCCATTATGAATTTCCCTATAAGGTAATTTTTAGTCACAGGAATGTTAAGTGGTTAAAAATAAATAAACAAGGGAACAGGAAATTTGATAATTTGTCAACATAATTGTGGTGTGAATTATTTTCTTGATCACACTATTGATTGTTGGTGATAAATTCAAAGAAAATAAATCAACATTATGACAAATTGATTTATTCAAGAAATAATATATGTCATGTACTTAGCCAAACCAGTTTAAGTGCATTATTAGCAAATTATTTCTACTATTTTATCACATTACTAGAAATCAAGAAAAGCTTATAGTAAACCATTTGAAGATATTTGTACAACATATGCAATTGATTTAATAAGCTAATTTTCGGCCCCAAAGGGAGGCCATTATCTTTATTAAATTAATTGAAAGTGGGTGATCAGCTAAACATCGACAAGAAAAGTCTTTATATATCCAAAGGTATGGATTATTTATGTCATTTGATGTTTATTTAGTTTCTTCATAGCATTAATGTTTGTATAAATTATGATTCATGTATTATATGATTACTTGATAATTCATTCACTATTTCAATTATTATTGATAGTTTACTAGATTGTTTGGATAATTTTTCCTTGATGTTTGGGTGCAATTTAAATTAACCAATGATAAATGAATTGTGACATGCACCTTTATGGAATTTTAGTTTTGAAACTAGAAATTAAAGATTGTGATTAATTTAAAGAACTTAAAATAAATCTCATAATTGAAGTAGAGATTTTAAACTTTTCATGATATATAATTTCAGTTTTCTCATGACAGTTTATGTTTTGACCATTTCAGATTTCTTAAATTAGATATTAAGTTTTATGGTTGATTATGATTTCTTTAACCATGTGTGTTTAAGAAATTAAAGGGGTCAAAAGTTAGAGAAACTGAAAACTGAGACACTTTAATAGCTTGTAGTGTCCTATTAAAGTAATATGTCACAAAATAAGGCAATAAAGGTTATACTAAATGGACAAAAATAAAAAGGTTTTGAACAAAGAAGTCGAAGGAGACTACTTTGCCTCTATTGTAAGAAATATTTAAGAGAAAATTAAAGCATAATGTCTAATTTTGATACTTAATGAATAGTAGTGAATTGATTTTGGATTACAATTCACGTTTTTGTATCATTAAAGAAACTCATGATAAGTGAATAATATCTCATAAAGTAAATTGAGATATTCACTTAACTTTAAATATGAGTTATAATGCTTAATTTATAAAAGAATTAGTAAATTATACATTTATTAAATTTTACAAGAGTAGACTATAAAATGCAGTATATTAAAATTTGGATGTACCAATGAGTTTTCCTTCATCTAATGGATATTATTTTCTACTTCACTTTGAGTAACTTTAAGTATGTTAATTGTTTATTCAAATTTACACTTCTCATATTCTTGTTTGATAATATACTTGATGGTTTTAAAATCTCAAGAGGAGAATAAGAAGTGATGAAAGGTAGAAAATATAATTGAACGAACTTAAGATATGTTTCCTCCACACTTATTGAATAATTACTTATAAAAATCACTTACTTGTGATTGCTACTGATGAATTGGTAAGGAAACATTGATTGTGTATATCTTGATCCATATCACATTAAACAATGAAATCATTGAGTGTAATTTTTAATGATATGTTTCTTCCCATTGTTGTTTAAAACAACAATTAATTTGAAGTTGGTTGAAACCATATTTAAGATACTTACACATTAAGATGCAAAATGATTCAATGCTTTACTAGTTGATTTATGGATAGATCAAGAATTTGTTGGAATTTTCACTAGTAGAATTTTAAATAATGAATATGGAAAATTTTGACAATCTCTGTTTTGAGAAATTACATTCACTATTCGTTAGCTCAGTTATCAAATTACTTTGAATAGTGGGAGTTTATGATTTCATGTATAATAGATTGAACATACAAATGTTCTTACACAATTTTACATACCATATCACTGACAACTTGCTCATTATGATTAGAGCTAACTAAGTATGTGACATAAGTTATCTGATTGGATGTATTGACAATTGATAATATATTAATTTTGGATAAAAATATATTATCTATATGAATTTTTTATGAAATTAAACTCCCATTTATGGCATATAAATTTAACAATGTAATTTATTTTCTTCATTTTGTCAAGAATAATATTATTGTTAATTTATATACATTAAGTTTAGTGGGAGTACAATATTATTAAGTCTATATATTGTGTGTATTAAAGTTTTCTAGTAAACTATGTGTTAGTCGATGTGTGCAACTTTATTAAGGTGAACTAATTAGTTATGTTCACATTATATATTGGAATAAGTATTTTTTGATGCTATGAATATGAAGGTTTGGTTTGGATCTGAAATGTTAATTGTATACTAATGGTTTGACTCAGATATTCTTCATTATGAAGTAGAGGAATAGTGGGAAACCAATAAATGAATGTTAAGAAAGATAGCAAACAATAGCAACAAGTCGATAAAGTATATGAGTATTAAGTCATAATGATCTTTTGCTGGCATAATTGTTTCGATCATCTGACTCATATTCGACTCATTAGCTGTTATAACTTTGGCTATCATATATGGCTATTTGATAATGAATTTCTTGGTTTTCAAACCAAAATGCATTATGAATTCTGCTGCTATTTTCTTATCGAGAACAACAAGTGCTTAAATGAAATAAAGCACATTGAAAGTGAATGTTGTTCAAAAGAAAATTCATATTCTGATGGGTGTCCACAGAGTATATATAAGAGTTGACCTTATGTTTGACCCATTAAAGAATGGCGCTAAATAAATTTTGGAACATGATGATTCCATGGGGTCTTATCAATTAAGTGATTGCTCTCTTATGTTTGGACACATTATAAAAATATTAAAGTTCTGTTCGTGCACATAAATTTTTTTTTTTCGTAACAGGATTTAATATTTAGACCACAAACTTTTGTTGTTAGTTCATTTTCCCTCATTAATTTTATCTATATTTAGTTGCTAAAATTCTGATACATGGAAGGGAGTATGTTAGTACAAGCATACAACCGCCATGATTCATTTTAGTGACGATGTAGGATAAAAAAAATTTTATTACGTGGCCACTTGACTGAGAGCTCATCTATTCACAAGGTCATTTGTCCCAGTGGGAGAATGTTAGCTATTTACCGTAAAAGTGGACTTCATGACCATGTACAGTTGCATTATATGTAACTACAAGACCATTATCTAGATGAAGTATAACTGAAGAGGGAATATAAGAGATAGCTATTAGACCTCTGATGGGATAAGGTCCTATGGTTATTTATATGTAATATTTCTTGGTCCCTCTTGTTGGAGATTTTCCAATAATTAGCTAAAGGAAGAAACAGAAAATTAAGTAGTGTGTCAGAGTTGTCGTCCCACTCAAACGGAAACTCTGACTATCTTTAGCTGCAGTAGTTTGTCAGAGTTGTCGTCCAACGTGAACGGAAACTGTGATGATCTTCACTTTCAGTAGTTTGTCAGAGTTGTTGTCCGATTCGAACAAAAACTCTGACAAGCTTCAATAAGTTTTCTCCTTTCTGAAAAGTTAAAACGTATACGAGGACCAACTGTTTTGGTTAATGTTTGGGCAATTAGACCCAATCACAAATGGACTGTGATCACTTTCAACAAGAGAGGTCAACCCTTTGGCACAAAATTAAAAAAATTTACTGGGTTCTTGGGTACATTAGCAAGAAATGGTAGGTATTATCCTATTGACATTATGGATTGGCGCATAGTGCCAAAAGCGAGAAAAGATGAGATGATAGAGAAGATAAAGGTAATAAGATGGTTGCATTTTTTGTAGTTACTCTAGAGTTATATTTGAAATTCTTATCATATTGAAAATTTATTTTACAGGAGAGATTTGAAGTTCCTCTTGGTGTAGAGCATTGGATCTTGTTGTCTATAAGTAAGAAGAGAAAAAACTGGAAAAACATAATCAAAAGGGAATACTTTGATCCTGCATTGCCTATTCAGGATCAAGTGCTTAATAAGCCAAAGTAAGTTGAGAAGAATCAATGGAAGAATCTTCTGCTTTTCTGGAATAGACAAGATGTTAAGGTATAAATGTCAAAACATTTTTTCATTTAGGGGTTTATCCCATACTAACATTGTTCTTTTCAAAAACAAAGTGAGAAAAAGAAAGAGTATAGGAAAAGTGTGCTTATGCACCAAATCACTGGAAGATTGAGTTATGATGAAGTTGAGGAGGAATTGGTAAGAAGTGTATGATTTACTATTCATTTTTTAATCACTTATAAGATGCACTTACCAAACTACAATTTTTTGTAGAGACAAAAACTTGGTAGATCTCCTTCACGTGTAGAGTTGTTTGATGCATGTTTTACTGATGATAACGGTGATCCTTCAAGTGATGCAGTTCAAGTTGCACTTGTAAGAAATCAATACATAATATAGAAGCTCAACTTTAAGTTTCCTAATTATCAATTTTATTTACTGCAATTATTTGTGTTTTGGCTAATAATTATTAGAATGAAGTGAAAGAATATCAGTCCAATTTGCCAGAAGGTTCACTAGACCCAATAAGTCCTGATGATGTATTTTCTAAAGTCATGGGTAAAGATCCATGTGGAAAGGTCCGAATGGTTGGGTTAGGTGTAAACCTAGCCGATATTTGGGGTGGTGTTCCAAGTCGTAGTGCATGTCATCGAATGGTTTTGCAACAACAAGCAACAATAGAACGGCTGGAAGAAAAAATGGATGAATCTACAAAAGTGATTACACGCTTGGAAGAAAAAATGGAGTTACAAAACTCTACAATACATTCACCTACATCTCCTTGCCAACCTTCAAACTGGACTGCTTTGGGACAAAATCTTAAGGGGTAGTGGCATTCTTTATAATTGTACATTCTGTTTTTGTTTATTGTAAGAATAATCATTAGTTCAGAAATTTTTCATTTTGTTTCAAATATTAGATTGGAGGTTTAGTGATATTAAAAAGTTTATTCGATCGTACAAAGAGTGTGGCTGAAGGTTATCTTCGAAGCATGGATCCAAACCAAGAGGTTGGAGGAAAGCAACTCGGAAAAAATTGTTGTGAAGTCCAAATTAATTCTCCTATTGAGTGGGATGAACTCTTTAGGTCCTATTCAAATTTGTCCTCAATGACGGATGCATGTGGAGTTAACATTGCTTGGCCTCGTAATTTGGTAAATTTTCATTTTTTGCTTATTTTTATTAACTATTACCTCTATATTGAAGAAGGTTTCATGGATAGTAGTCTTTCTTATAACAGTTTTACAATTAAAAGGTATTGTTTGAAAATTGTGAAAGTGAGCTAATGACATCTTTCATTCTAAATTTGTGCAATAATGCTGCTAACTATGAGTATTCTTCCACTATGTAATGTTGTGATGTCTTACCTTTCATATGTAGAGTGAAGTTTTTGTAAGTATCTTTTAGAGGTTCAGTTTTGTTGTTTTTAAGGTATTATTTGTAAGCAGCTACACTATTACTAATATTCTTCTTTCAATTTTAGGTGATGAATATTGAAGATTAGGTATGCTAGTTTGGTGGACGGCTCATTCCTCTAACATGAAGTGCCATAGTTTCAAAGTTTAGACTAGAACTTTGTTTTGGATGGCTACATATAATATTTGTTCTATTTAGTGCAATGATATTAACTTTTTGACTTCTTAGGAGAAGTTATGAATGGTGATATTAACTTTTTGACTTCTTAGAAGAAGTTAGGAATGATCCTGTATACTTTTGTTTGCTAATTATGTTAAAAGAATTTGGATATTATTGTTAGTGTATTTATATTGGAAATTTTGTTTATTAATAGGTATTATTTTAAAATTAGGTTATTAATTGTATTACATTTTTAATTTTAATTTTTAATATAAGAAAATCATTTAGGGTACTTATTGAAACACTATCAAGTGTCCCAATTGTATTACATTTATTAGAACACTATTAAGTGTCCCAATTGGATTGTAGTTATTGGGACAATATTAAGTGTCCTAATAGTATTACATTTCTTGAAACACTATTAAGTCCCAATAGTATTGCACTTATTGAAACATTGATAAGTGTCCTAATATAAAATTACATATACTAGATAATAGGACCATACAAAAGTTTTATTAGATATACTATTTTATAGGACTCTAACTTAAGTCTTATTACCCCCTACTATGACTTCCACCTATGGGACTTATATATGTAGAGTCCTAATGTCGCATGAGTCCTATTGTGTAGTCTACTGGGACACCTAAGGGAGTCCTAATAGGCAGATTTTGTTGTAGCGATAGTTAATACTTCAAAATATAATGAGTGTCCTTATGATTAATTCTTAAAATTTCATTGTGCTGATTTGAAATCAGAATTAAATTAAGGAGAATATTATGTTTTGTATGAATAGGTAGCAAGTTTAGGTAATTTGATATATAGAAAATGTATGAAAAACTACCAAACATGATTACTTGCTTTGATAAACTAGAATTGTTAATTGCATTATTTTGCATTAGTCGTAGTTCATATGATGTTTCATATATAATAAAATATGATTATATGGAATATGTGAAGCATATGCTTTGTATACTGAAAATGAATGAATGATTCTTTTGATAATTAAGTTATAATGTATAATTGTAAGTTATAAAGTTTCATGTGAATTTGTATAGTACAAATTGTGTTGAACTTTACGTAGCTATAAGTTGTGACGTGTTCATTAAATTCATGTTTTAATAAAGTGTATAAGTGCAATTTGATTGCTTGTATGATCACATAGAGGTAGATGGTCCTTTGGCAAAGAATTGTCTATTGATTGATGTACAAAATATCAATAGAAATGGATTAAAAGTCCATCTTAAGTCACTAAATGGTGGGATCTTAATCTATGAGATTAAGTAACCATTGGATTAGTGAGAGAGTTTGGTTAAGCCAAATTAGGCAAACCAAAGAATGGAGTAAGGACTGATAGGAAAGATTATCTTCTATCAAGAAACATGTCCAAGACCATTTACAATGGAACCCTCAATTCATTGCTAGTTAAACTACTAGTTCTGAATTCAATATAGTAAAAAGTACATTGTCTAAATGGTTGGAACATTACAATTTTAGTGTTATAACTCACCAGTGAATACAGGTTGAACTTGGGGTTCTTAACAAGTCCAAGAAAATGCCAAATATGAGAAAGCAATTAAATGCTGGAAATTCTCATATGGCGGGGGCATTTTGAGACTTGCCTATATGAATGTATAATGAATACTCATAAAAGATTTTAGTTAAATCTTGGAAACATTCGTGAAGGGATTGAGGCACATAGTTGTTATGTGTTATTTATAACATGTAGTAGAAAAGTGAACTTTTGTGTGATTACATTAAGGCGTGTCAATAGACTGTTGGTTCAAAGCTTGTCTGCCAAATTAATTCGACAGGTTTGTAGGATGTTTTCACTAAGGCTTTGGTTCAATCGAAAGACACAATAGCTAATGCATAAGTTATCAGGAAAGGTTCTTGACTTTGAGAGAAAGGCAATTTCCAACTCATTGGAAAATGGCGGGGGATTGTTGGAGATTTTCCAATAATTAGCTAAAGGAAAAAGTAGGAAATTAAGTAGTGTGTCGGAGTTGTCGTCCGACTCGAACGGAAACTCTGACTATTTTCAGCTTCAATAGTTTGTTAGAGTTGTCGTCCGACGCAAACGGAAACTCTGACAATCTTCAGCTTTAGTAGTTTGTCAGAGTTGTCGTCCGACTCGAACAGAAACTCTGACAAGCTTCAATAAGTTTTCTCCTTTCTGAAAAGTTGCATCTCTTTTCTAAAATGATAAGAATTTCGAACTCAATTCTTATCCAAATTCATTTTTGTTTTTTCCTACCTCTTCCTAAGAGTTGTGGTTATTGAATGGCAGCCTTTGGAGATCTATAAATGTAAGAAAAAGTGGATTTTTCAATCCTTAGCTCACAGATAGCTGTAACGGTGCAACAAAACTTCGGAGCAAAAAATCACATATACATTTTCAGTACCGCCATGTTGGATTTAATGAACCAACATGTCCCTGAGTTGAAATCATTAACGAAGGGGCATTTTTCTCTGAAGTGGTACGAAGCAATTCATGAAGGGATGCAACTCCATTGTGGTGTCTGCTTATTAAGGGACACGAATCTCTATAAATACGGTCTCCTTGGAATCTAGAGGCTGTAGATTATAGATTTACAAGACTTGTAAAAGCATTGCTCTCCCTCTCTTGTTTCTATAGTTTAAGAGTTTAGTGCAGAACTTCTTGAAGTTTTCTTCATCTTATCCTGTAGGAATTTCTTCCTAGTTTTTTGCACTTTGTAGTGGAAGAAATAAACCTAAAGGAAAGTGTCTTGTACATGATTTGAAGCCTACTTTATTGTTTAGTTACCATTTCTTTCTTAACAATCTTTAGGTTTATTTAGTTGATTGAAATGGCATCTTCTATGAAAGACTTAGCCTCCAACAGTGTTAAGTTGGACCGCTTTGATGGTGGCGACTTTATCCGATGGAAGAAAAGAATGCACTTCTTTTTGGTGGCTCTCAAAGTTGCCTATGTTCTTGTTGAACCCAAGCCTACCACTATTGCTGATGAAGAAACTCTTGATGACATCCGTAGACACCAAAAATGGGAGACGTATGATGAAATATGCAGGGGTCAAATTCTCAATGGAATGCAGGGTAATCTGTTCGATGTCTACCATTCAGTCCCCACCACCAAAGAACTTTGGGACAAAGTAGGAGCAAGGTACATGAGGGAAGATTCTACAAGTAAGAAATTTCTTGTATCTAGTTTCTTCAACTATAAAATGGCAGATGTAAGGTCTATTATGGAGCAGTTTTCTAAACTTGAATGCATGCTAAATCATTTTAACCAACATGACATGAATATGGATGAATCTATTATTGTTGGTTCTTTGATAGATAAATTACCCCTATCTTGAAAGAATTCAAGAGAGATCTCAAACATAAGAAGAAAGAGATCACTCTGGAAAGCTTGGCTAATCCTCTTCATGTAGAAGAAGAAGTTAAATTGCAGGAAATCAAGATGCAACCACCTAAGGAGAAAGGAAAGGACAATGATCCATCTTCCGAGATCAATGTGGTGGAGGAAGGGCAAACAAGCAAGTCCATCAATAAGAAAAGATCCAGAAATTTCAAACAGGAACAATCCAACAAAAGGAAAAAGAAGGGTAAATGCTTCCATTGCAAGAAGGAAGGGCACTACAAAAATGAGTGTAGGCTTCTTAAAAAGAAGCAAGAAAACTCTTCTTCCAACACCATCAATGAAAGCAAGAGTCTTGTTGCCATGATTTCAAAAATCAACCTCATAGAGGAAGATCTTACTTAGTGGATTGATTTTGGTGCTTCTCGTCATGTGTGCAAAAATAAGGATTTCTTTAAATCCTTGAAAGATGTGGATGACAAAGAGTCCGTTGTCTACATAGGCAATTCTACCACCACACCAATCAAAGGCATAGGGGTAGTGGACCTTAAATTCACTTCCGAACATGTGGTCACTCTCACAAATGTTCTTTATGTACCGGAAGTTAGAAAGAATTTAGTGTCTGGTAGTTTGTTGAATAAGTTTGGATTTAAACTTGTATTTGAGGCTGATAAGTTTGTACTCTCTAAGGGAGGAATGTTTGTGGGGAAGGGCTATCGTTGTAATGGCATGTTCAAACTAAATGTCATGCCTATTAACAAGATGAATAATAGTACTTCTTTTGCTTATGTGCTTGAGTCTTCACCTATTTTGTGGCATAATAGGCTTGGACATGTGAATTATAAAAGAATAAATGAAATGATCAAACTTAGTTTATTGCCTAAATGCAGCCAAAAGAATGATGAGAAATGTAGGACATGCATGTTAACCAAAATAACAAAGCAACCATTTCCAAGAATTGAAAGGCAATCAAACAAGTTAGATCTAATACATAATGATGTATGTGATTTTTATTCTACACCCTCATTGGAAGGAAATAAATATTTCATTACTTTTATTGATGATTGTACAAGAATGTGTCATGTTTATTCTTTACATTCTAAGGATCAAGCATTGCATATGTTTAAGGTGTACAAAAATGAAGTTGAACTTGCATGCAATATGTTGATTAAATGCTTGAGAACTGATAGAGGTGGTGAGTACTATAATAAAGAATATTTTGAGTCCAGTGGTATAAAGCATGAAGTGACGGCTCCATACACACCACAACAAAATGGTGTGGCTGAGAGAAAAAATCGGGTCTTAACTGAAATGGTCAATTCCTTGTTGTCCAATTCAGGACTAAGCCAAGGATTCTGGGGTGAAGTTTTGATAGCTTGCTACATTCTGAATAGAGTTCCAAAAAAAAGGAACTCTATTACACCCTATGAATTATGGCACAAAAGGAAACCAAACCTTAATCACTTAAGAGTTTGGGGCTATAGAGCTATTGTCAGGGTAACAGAACCCAAGAAAAGAAAATTGGGAGAAAGAGGTGTTGAGTGCATTTTTATTGGTTATGCACAAAATAGCAAGGACTATAGATTTTTAATCATAGAGCCTAATGATTCTATGTCAATGAACACGATCATAGAGTCAAGGGATGAATAACGATTCACCTCGGTTCCTAAGAATATAGACAATAGTTCAAAATAGGTTGAGACAACGAGTGCAAATGACAAAGAAGTCATTGAGCCTAGAAGAATCAAAAGGCCAAGAAATCTCAAGTCTTTTGGTCCTGATTTTGTCACTTACCTTGTTGAAGGATCAAGAAATGATATAAGCAATAAATTGCTTATTGCTTTAATAGTGAGGCAGATCCTAAAACATTTTAGGAAGCAATGAAATCAAGAGATGCTTCGTTTTGGAAAGAAGCCATCAATGATGAGATGGACTCAATCATGGCAAACAAAACTTGGGTGTTAGTCAATCTACCACCAGGTTCCAAACCTATAGGTTGCAAATGGATCTTCAAAAATAAGATGAAGGTAGATGGAATGATTGACAAGTTTAAGGCCAGGTTTGTCACCAAAGGTTTTACACAGAACCATGGTATAGACTACTTTGACACCTACTCACCAGTAGCAATAATAGCTATACTTGCTATAGCCTCAATTCAAAAATAGGTGATTCACCAAATGGATGTTAAAACAGCATTCCTAAATGGTGAATTGAATGAAGAGATTTACATGAATCAACCCAAAGGATTTGTTGTAAAGGGGCAAGAGCAAAAAGTATGCAAACTTGTCAAATCTCTATAATGGGCTAAAGCAAGTTCCAAAGCAGCGGCATCAAAAATTTGATGAGGTAATACTTGCTAGTGGATTCAAAATCAATGAATCAGACAAATGCATATATGGCAAGTATTATAATGGTAAAGGTGTTATAATATACCTGTATGTGAATAACATGTTAATCTTTGGTACGGATTTGGAACAAGTCCTTGATACCAAAAAGTGCTATCTAGCAAGTTTGAAATGAAAGATATAGGAGAGGCTGATGTCATCCTTGGTATAAGAATCAGGAGAGAGCATGGTCAAATAATGCTCACACAATCTCATTACATTGAGAAGATTCTTAACCGCTTCAATAGTGAAGATTGCAAACCAGCCTCAACACCAGTTGACCCTAGAGTGGAATATGTAAAAAATGATGGCTCTCCGATTTCACAATTGGAGTATACTAGGGTCATAGGATGCTTGATGTACGCAATGACATGTACTCGACTAGATATAGCCTATGGGGTAGAGTGGTAAGTAGGTACACAAGCAATCCGGGAAAACAACATTGATTGGGAGTGACAAGGGTCTTTAAGTACCTTAAACAAACAAAAGACTATGGAATTTGCTATAGTGGAACTCCCTCAGTACTTGAAGGGTACTCAGATGCAAGTTGGATAACCAATAAAGATGATCACTGATCAACGAGTGGTTGGATCTATATGTTAGGTGGAGGTGCTGTTTCTTAGGCTTCAAAGAAGCAAACATGCATCACAGATTCAACAATGACATCTAAGTTTGTAGCACGAGCCTCAGCTAGTAAAGAACCTGAGTGGTTGAGAAACCAATTACATGAAATACCAATGTGGTCTAAACCAGTTTCTCCAATATCTATTCATTGTGATAGTGTATCTATGATTGCTAAAGCCTATGGAAAATCAAGACACATTGGACTAAGGCATAGCATGGTAAGAGACTTGATAAACAATGGAGGGATCACACTTGACTTTGTAAGGTTAAAGGAAAATCTAGCAGATTCTTGCACAAAAGGATTAACTAGAGACATGGTGTTAAAAACATCAATAAATATGGGATTGAAGTCCATCCAATTTTAATGAATCACTAACAATGGAACCTCAATCCGATTCTAGTCTTGATGACTAGCTTGGATTCAATGAATGAAAGTACATTGTCATCAGTGGTTTGTAAATACCAAATAATCCCAAGGGTGGTAGTGTGTTATTTTCCCGCTAGCGAAAAGAAAGGTTGAAGTATGGAGTTCTTAACAAGTCTCAGGAAATGTCACAAATGGCAGGGGCATTTGAGATCTTGCCTTAATAAGTGATGGATTTTGGCATCCACAAAGCTTTGGACTTAGCTTTGAAACACTTATGAAAGGATATGGATACAAGACCCATGTATCGTTTACACAGCAATGAGTTAGGAGCGAAATTGTGTGTTACGTGGCTTGTCAAATGGTCATTTGGTTCAAAGCTTGTCTACCAAATTGATATCGGTAAGTTATAAATAATCTATACTAAGATAGTGGTTCAATCGAAAGACACCATTGTTGACGCGCAATTTATCAGTGTTTTTCAGTGACTAGCCTATAGAGCAAAGAATTGAAAAATGGCGGGAGATTGTGAGAAAAAGTGGATTTTTCAATCCTTAGCTCACATATAGCTGCAACGGTCAACAGAACTCCGAAGCAAAAAATCACAGATACATTTTCAGTACCGCCATGTTGGATTTAATGAACCAACATGTCCCTTAGTTGAAATCATTAACGAAGGGGCATTTTTCTCTGAAGTGGTACGAAGCAACTCATGAAGGGATGCAACTCCATTGTGGTGTCTGCTCATTAAGGGACACGAAGCTCTATAAATAGGGTCTCCTTGGAATCTAGAGGCTGCAGATTTTAGATTTACAGGACTTGTAAAATCATTGCTCTCCCTCTCTTGTTTTCTGTAGTTTAAGAGCTTAGTACAGAACTTCTTGAATTTTCTTCATCTTATCCTGCAGGAATTTCTTCCTAGTTTATTGCACTTTGCAGTGGAAGAAATAAACCTAAAGGAAAGTGTCTTGTACATGATTAGAAGCCTGCTTAATTGTTTAGTTGCTATTTCTTTCTTTCTCCACTCTGAATATTCTTAACAATAAATAGGCTCCTTAGGACGTGATTTATAGAGATGAAATCACTGTCGCTTTACAAGGTTTTCTTGCTCTTTTCTCTCTTGTTTTGATTTTGTTTAAGTCAGTGCAACCTAACTGCAAAAGACTTCATCTTATCCCATAAAGATATTAGTTCCAGATCAATTTCTCTGCACACCAAAGGGAACTAATAAAACCTAAAGGAAAGTGCATTAGTACGATTTGAAGCAACATTTCCTCTTTACTATATCTTGTAATAGATTAGTGTTTATAGAATAAATTCTTAGTTTCTTTTTGGTTAGTCATTGTTGTGTTATTTGGAAATTATATCGAACACCTCTCTCCACTGCAACCAACGTAGTGTGTTCTCCCATCAATATACACATCAAATAGTGAGAGCTGAAGAGAGAAGATCAGGCAGATGAGGCACGTGAGTTCTACAACACATCAATGGCTCAATGTACGATTTGTATTTACATGTTATAAGCGATGATCAGGTTTATAAATTCTAAAATTTCCATCAATCATTTTAAAACTTGCGTAACTATTTGTAAATATTTGTTTGATTGGATAATGAATTTTTGGAAATGAAGTTTTGATATAATGAGATTTGACAGACTTAAACCAATGCTTTCATTGAATCTTTTTTTTTTTTTTTCCTTTTTTAAATTGATACTAAATGATGGAGCATGTCTTTAGGTGTTTTAAATTTTGGAAGTCTTAATGAAGTATAATATACCCTACAAATTTTCTTGAATATCCTAAATGTCAAGGTTTTGTGCATCATTTTTCTCTCATTGTTTTGTCTATTTTCCCATTTCATCTATTTTTGCTAGCTTGGTTATGTAATATATTCTCTATATGCTTGGATGGTTCAATCTTATTTTTGTTAGTTTCTTCATTGTTTTGATTAGATGTCCTGTCTTTAGATTGAGTAGTTGTTGGTATTAGTTGAAAACTTAAAAAGTTAGTTGTTTAAACATACACGTCTTAAAAATCTTTCTTGAATTCCTTGAAATTTGCTAATTTACTACCTAAATATACTGATGCAGTGGTTGGAAAAATAACGGCCCTGATCACTTTGAATGTAGCAATACGTGGAGCTTTTCTTGGCTAGTATAACCTTCAGCTTAACCACTTGGTGAGCTGTTTTTCTTTTCCCCTTAAATTTCTTAGGTTGAGAAATATGTCTTTGCTTTTGTAGGGTTGCATGTTAGGAAATGAGCGTGGGACAATTTCGGACACGTTGGAAAGGCCACCTTCCATATCCATATGCTTTTGTGTCAGGCTTACATGCAGCTTCTTCACTTGATTTTTAAGAATGACGAGTGGAGTGGGTCCATATTTTTTCGGGGCTTTACTGTACTTCATTTCATTTTGCTAGCACACCATTGTTGGTGTAATTTCCGGATAACATAACAATGACTATCAAAAAAGAAATCAAGATTTTAATCTGTAAACACTAATCTAGCTATTACAAAATATAGTAAAAAGAAAATGTTGTTTCAAATCGTGCAAATGCACTTTTCTCTTTCTTTTGTTTCTTCAGCAATCGACACTCATTTTTGTAGTGTCCATTTTTATTGCAATGAAAACACTTGCCCTTCTTTCTTTTTGCTTTTGCCATGAGAATCATCATCTCTGATCCTCTTCTTGGACTTGTTCTCTTATCCTTCATCAATGACATTGACTTTGTTGGCGGATTCCTTGTCTTTGTCATTTTCATGTAAATTCTCATTATTTTGAGAATTTTCCTGCACCTCAATTCTTCTTCTATGAGAAGAGAATGAGCCAATCCTTCAAGAGTGATCTCTTCTTTCTTGTGTTTGAGATCCTTCTTGAAATCTTTCCAGCAGGGCGAAAGTTTGTCAATCATTGCTGAAACAATGATCGATTCATCCATGACCAAGTTATGTTGATTAAAATGATTTAACATTTTTTCCAATTCAGTGAATTGTTCCATAACTGGTCTATTATCAAGCATTTTAAAGTTAAAGAAAGTTAAGACAAGAAACTTCTTACTTGTAGAATCTTCTTCATGTACCTTGCCTCTAACTTGTCTATCAATCCTCTTGTTGTGGGAATTGTATGGTAAACATCAAACAGATTGTCTTGCATTGCATTGAGGATGTGTCCATGACAAATCTCATCGTCATTCTCCCACTTGTGGCACTTCCGCATCTACAGCAGATTTTCATCATCCTCAACAGGTGGCTTTGGCATATTCAGGACATACACCACCTTTAGAGAAACAAGCAGGAAGTGGATTCTCTTCTTACATCTTGTGAAATTTCCTCCATCGAATCGATCTAACTTGACAATGGATGAAGTCAAGTCCTTCACATTGGTAGCCATTGAAATGCTTAATAAAACCGAAAGATTGTTGGTGTAATTTCCGGATAACACAACAATGACTAACCAAAAAGAAACCAAGACTTTATTCTGTAAACACTAATCTTTTACAAAATATAGTACAAAGGAAATGTTGCTTCAAATCGACAAATGCATTTTCCTTTAGGTTTTATTAGTTCCCTTTGGTGTGCAAAGAGATACAGAACTAATATCCTTATGGGATAAGATGAAGTCTTTTGTAGTAAGCCTACACTGAGTTAAACAAAACCAGAACAAGAGAGAAAAGAGCAAGAAAAACTTGTAAAGTGAGAGTGATTTTATTCTCTATAAACTCCATCCTAAGGAGTCTATTTGTAGACCTCCAAAGGATGTCATTCAATAGCCACAACTCTTATAAAGAGGTGTGAAGAAACGGAACTGAATTCGAATAAGAATTGAGTTCGGAATCACAATTTTAGTCAAGAGATGCAACTTTTCAAGAAATAAAAAACTCACCGGAGCATGTCATAGTACTCGTACGAGTACTCTTAGAACGCACTGGAGGATGTCAGAGTACTCGTACAACTCCTGAAGCTTACTGGAGAACGTCCAAGTGCTTGTGCGAGCGGCACAAGTGCTCGCACAAGCAGCAAAAGCTTGCCAAAGCTTTCATGCGACTCGCACAAATGCTCACTCAGCTTCAACTGCCTTGAGCTTTTGCTTCTGGACATAGTCCGACGTCCTGTGCAAGTAGCTTGCTGGCTCCTTTTTCCTTCTTCCTTTAGCTTAATTATTGAAAAATCTCCAACAACTACCACTGAAATTTCATTTGTAATATAAGATTTCTTTTGGTGTATATAATTGTGTTTGGAAATATACATATTTGATGTGTGAACTCATTGGTATATATTAGGGTGGCAATAAAAATCCAATGGCCCAAAACCCGCCCAAGGTCCATTGGGTTTTAAACAAAAAAATACACATTCATAAATATGTTAGGCTTAAGTGGGTATGGGCTAAAAAAATAATGGATGGTTTTAGGATAGCCCATTTGGTACCCTAAAACTCGCTCATCATGGGTATCAAAATACTCATTCAAAACTATCCTCAACTGTTTAAACAAAAACCCAACAGCTCACCTATTTTATTGGGCCCAGTTTTTTTCAACTTTAAAAAAAAAAAAAAAAAAAAAACTCCACATGCATTTAATTTTTTTCTTTAGACTTACTTTTTCTTTTTCTTTTTCTTTTTTTTCATGTCCTACAATTACTTTGCGTTTTTTTCTCATTTATTCTTTTATAATATTTTTAAATTATTCACTTATAAATGCTAATTCAAGAATAGTCCGGGTCCCAGGTCGATTTCGGGTCCAGGTTGGGCTCTGGTTTGGCTCGAGGTTCGGGTCTTGGGTCCTGGTCAGGCTCGGGGTTTGGGAAAAGGTCCCGGGTCAGGCTCGGGTTTGGGTTCGAGTCCCGGATTAGACTCGGGGTTCGGGTCAGCTCTCGGGTTGGGTTCAAGGTTCGGGTCCGTGTCCCGGGTCAGGCTTGGGGCTCTGGATTTGAGGTTCGGGGTTCAGGGTTTGGGTCCGACTCTTGGGTCAGGCTCGGGGTTCGGGTCTAGCTCAAGGTTTGGGTCTAGGTTCAGGGCCTAGCTCGAGGTTCGGGTCCCGGGTTGGGCTCGAGGTTCAGGTCTCAGGCCGAGGTTTGGGTCTCGGGGTTGGGGTATCGGTCCCGGGTCGAGCTTGGGGTTCGGGTCTCCGGTCAAGGTTGGTGCCCCGGGTCGGGGTATGGGTCCAAGTCCCATGTAAGGGTCAAAAGCAGTGTCAGGGTTTGGGTCCTAGGCTTGGGTCGGGGGTCATGGCCAGGCTAGGGTTGGGGTGGGGACCGTTGTCGCGATCGAGGGTCAGGGCAGGAGCGAGGCGCGGGGTTTTACATAAAGTATAAAAAAAATTTAATCGAGGGTCGGGGCAGGAGCGAGGCGCGGGGTTTTATATAAAGTATAAAAAAAATTTAAAACTTGTGTTTGGACCATAAAAAAACTATATCTGATTAAATATAAAAGTATACAATGTATAATATTTCAAATTTTAAATTAGATTAAAAGAATCAAAATGACAAAAAATAAAATAAAAATTTATTAATAAATAATTTCAAATATTATAGATGGTTTATTATGACTACCCATTATGTGTATTCGTTGGGTACCCATCATAATACCCATTAAATAATAATTACATTTATACAATGGGTATTATGGGTACTCATTACCCATTTGAATTAAGACCATTTATTGAATGAGTAATGGGTACCCATTACCCATTTAATGCCCGCCCGATCCGCCATTTTGACAACCCTAGTATATATATATCTAAAGTTCAACTAACTATATATCATTGCATTTTTGGGGCACATAATTTTTGGATTGTTTTGAATTTTTGTTCAGTGCAGGGGGCCTTTTATTTTAGTATCTTTTTTCCTTTCTTTTGCGCAATGGCTCTTTACATATTTTTTATACATGCCGAGGGGATATAATTTTTTTTGAAATATTTTTTTTTATTAAATAATAAAAATTTTATGCCAAGTACATTTTACTAGAGTGTAAAGCTTACACGGGTTATAAGGAAGCCGGTAAATGATCCGCGATTATTAACATCGCACACCTCTGACACCGTTATTTGAAGTCTAAAAAACTTTCTGTAAAAAGATAAATAATAATGTGTTATGTGAAAGATACCAGATGTTCCAGCTTTACTCCTAAGTTTTAAGAATGATAATTAATAAGGTTGAAATTGCCCTTCAACTATTATTTGCAGCTTTCAGTTCACTGGACCAAAGTTGAACTAAATTTTGGGCTTCTTTAACTATGTTTCTCTCTTTTCATGAAGAATGATTGACTAAATACGGATATTCAATAAACGGGTTAATCAAATAAGCTAACCAAACTAAACAATATAAATTAAGCAGTTGGCTTATTTAGTTTTCAAGTCGGGGTTAGTGGTTGCACGTGAATGATTAAATTGTTTGAAATTTGATTTGAGACTTAATCTAAATAAGGGATTCCAATAAGCAAAATAAGATCCGAACCATAGATTCTGTAATTTGTAGTATGGAATCTATGAATTGTGTAATTTATTGTTGAACATCTTTTTGTGTGATTTCAAATGCTTAAAACCTTAATATTGGGTGCTTTTAAGTTTTGTATGGATATGTTTCATGTGTGAACTTAATGACATCTTGTTGTAAGATTTTTATTAATTTATTTGGATTGAGTGGAGCCCAAACCAAGTAAGGCAAATTAAAATGATTTGGTTTGATTTTCAATTAAAATGGTTTGGAATTTGGGTTCAAATTTGTGTTTAAAACCTAAATAAGCTATTAACTCAAATTAAATAACACCCGAATGAACACCCTAGCTGTAACTCCCAAGACTGACTGAAATTGTCCTCATGACTAGAAGTGAATTGTACCGCTATATTTGGATTGCAACTCCAATTTTTTGGGAAGAATTTTTCTTTTCTTTTTTTAAGAAAATTATTTTCTGAAAAATTGTGTGGGAAAAAGAATATATAAACTGTTATGAACGAATAATGGTTTGAAATAATGTGATGTGAGTATACTTTCACTGGAAACTTCAAACTTTAAAATTTAAATTTCGTACTTGTTTATTTTAATTAGTCACTAATATGATTATATGTGAAAAAAAAAAAACTAATAAATAAATAAATTATCTTATACATTTCATTTTAGAATTCATAAGCTTCTTCATAAGCTACCTGCAGGCAGTCCAAAAAAATAACACGAGATGCAAACTGCTCATTCAATGCTTCAATATCTTTTTGCACACTCAGAAGCAGAGCATGAAACAAATAGTCCACGTTTTATCAAACAAAGCTTCAATATGGTCTAACTCGAATTCTTGGAATAAAAGAGGAAGAAGGGGATTACATAGTCTACAAAGGTTCTCAAGAAATCCAAAGATTTCTTCTTTCTTACGTTCACAATGACATTTAACTTCAACAATAAAAGCTGTCCAAGGCACCAGAATTGAAACTCAAAAGACATGTAGGACTTTTTAGTAGTAAGGAGACCAAAGAGGATCTTAGCCTGCAATGACAATCTCAAGCTGATAGGGGAGAAGAAAATGGAAATTTCATCATAGTCCCAGCCAAAGTTATCACCAAGATGTGGCCCAACTGCATCTTTCAGTATGAAAGGGTTCTTTGCCATGGTCACCCTTGGGACCGAAGCAGTTCGATGCGAGTAAGAAATCTGGCCTTGAGAAGATCATTTGGTTTGGGTAATCATCCTTTCCACAGTATTGTGTTGGAATCATTTCTCCTGATTCTCGTTTGATTTTGCTTCCTTCGTATACACAAAAGAATTTTATCACTAACTAGTGCAATAACTAAAAAGGTTGGACCAAGATGTGACTTACAGAGCCAAAACCCACAAGAAAAAAGAGAAGAAAAACCAATTTCTTAAAAGGAAGAAGAAGATCAGACCTGGTACTGTTTCGAACGACTGAGGTTCATCCAAAGAGCTTCCGCTAATAGGGGTGTACTCACTGAACACAGAAGCAGAGGAGTGGCCTCGAGGAGAAATGGGATCACCATATGCTTCCCATTCTGTTTCATGAAGATCGGGTGAGTTGTCTGCAACTTCCCCCTGAACCATGGACACACTAGATGTCTGCTGACACGAACTGTTCTTCAAGTTTTTCAGAGATTGTGATTCATAGAGAACAGCGTCAAGCAGGCCACTATTTCTAGGTGAAAGACTACCTGATTGCGTGTTCTCAGTTGGAGGAGACTGGATAAGAGTATCAACAGACTCGAGGGAAGGCAGTGGGGAAGAAGGTGAGCCCCAACTACCCATCTGAGTTTGGAGTGAAGGGAGCTCCAGCTTCATTGCCCATGTGGGCTCTGAGGAGGAGGGGTTGCCATTTAGAAGGGCATGGCTGCCAGGAAGTAGAGATGTGGATGAGCGGTCATCAGATGTTATATTCGGATCATATGCAGTAGGGAACCCAAATGATTGAAAAGACTGATGAATGGAACCATCATTTTGGTATTTAGTACAGCCTGTGAAAGCACCAGTGAAACTGGTAGCTATGCCAGGGAACAAGGATTCAGATTGTCGAAGGCGTTTAGTTGGATGGACTGCTGACATCAAACTTCTACTGCCATAGGAAGAATTAAGACCTTGGGTTAGAAGGCTACACGCAGGAATATCAAGCAAACCACGAGCAGGAACATCAAGAACAGGAGGTGGATACAACTGGTGATTGAGTTCCAAATTTTTGAATTCCACAGCTGGAATTTCAAAGCTGTGAATTGGTAAGAGATCAGGATGCTGTGTGTCCACAGATGAGAAAGACATATCCTCACTTTGTTTGTTCTCATTCAATGTTTGTGAGCAGATGTCAGGAGGGTAAATTGGTAAGCCAGCACGCTGCAGCCTCTTAATTCGGGTATTCCAATAGTTCTTTATCTCATTGTCTGTACGGCCAGGCAACTGAAACAAAATAAACAATAATAAGAAAAGGGATATCAAAAATACAAAGGGGGAGAAGGCAGCAGCAGTAAACGTGTAGGAAAGAATGGAGGTAAAGAAAATTCAGAGAGTAAAATGCATTTTAATTTTAAAGCATTAGAGCTTCTGTGCAAACTTCTAAGCAGGACTGAGATTGTACTTGTAAAAGCCCCTGTATCCTAAATAATTAGACAATATATCATAAATTCACTGCTAGAAATCTGATAGAAGATGTGGAAGTGCAATGCATCATTTCATCTTTTGAAGAATATTTCAAAATGAACTTCTGACAGAAACAAGAAAAAAGGAGCTCAACTGTTACTGCATCAAATAACTAAATTTGTCTCACATATCTAAACATCTTTCGTAAGTAAATTTGGGACAACAGAAGTTTCAACTATTACGGATAACGAAAAGTCATAACCTTCTCTCTCACACACACACAAAAAGAAGATTAAAGTAATATTTATTGAAAATAGTTGAGTTCCCAGATAATTATGCTACATCATATTAAGTACATAAACAGCAGACTAAGTAGTAAAATACGTCATAGTCCACAAGGTACAGAAAAGGAGAGAAGGCTGTAACTGGAAACCAGGAAAAGTCTTCAAACAGATGGTTTCATTCTAGTAAGATCCTCCAATTAGTGTCCACGTTGATAGACATAATTTGAAAAAAATGGTCGTTCCATGAATATCTCTGTACATTTGGGCTAGATGTGCTGAAGAGTTTAGTCAGGGCAGTTGGAAGAGGGTAAAAAATATAATTGTGAGTATCATATTGCATGAAAGATTACACAGAAACAGGATGAGGAGAATACAGCAAAGGTAACAGGTAAAGAAAAGTGAGACTAAATGGCGTGCAACAGCAACAACAACAACAACTAAGCCTTTGTCCCACTAAGCATTATATCAACAATACTTGAATAATCAAGTTTTATTCTTTCACAAAACTGTTTTGGATTAAACCATAGTTGCTCACGGTGACAAAATTTCACTTCTTCCCAATTTGGTTCCACTTCCTCTCCTCCTTACCTTTGAAAAGGGGAACGAAAATCTGGCATCTTTCTAAACACAGCTATCTCACCCAGAAATTCTGAGGCTGCCTGCTAGTGACAATGCTCCAAATATCCTTTCCTACTAACACTCTGCATTTAGACTTGTTTCCAGGTAGGAAGACCAACTAGAATTCAAAATGCAAAATAAAGCCTTATAATCCCAACAGATCAAGCCCTGGAGCTTAAAAGCTACTATCCAAGAATATCATGAACCTTTGAACCTATTTGCACTCTTTAACTAATTTAGAGCGCACAAAATGGCCTCAGAACATAATCAATCTCAACATTCAGAGAATCCATCAAGATGCATGTATGTTTTCATTGAATCACATCATTATCTACATAGGCAGGGGTTCAAATGATCAAAAGAGCTACATAGTCCAAAACTTTCAGACACCTCTCCTTATCATGTCATTAACCAATCTCACATGAGCGAATCGTGAAACATGAAAAATGTGCATCAAAACACCACGTAATCAGATTGTTATGGTCATGCATGAGATCTTAGGCAGATCTTTGAAGGGAGTTCCATACAGGAGCAGCAATTATTTGAGTCAGAAGAATGTTTACAGCAGGAAAAAGGTTAGAGATATGTGAGTGAGTTATATAGGCACTTAATACATGGCAAAGGGAACCATTGAAGAAATGGACTCATGCTCATTATCTCCTAACATAAGTTTCACTTATATGCCAACATCATGTTTATCAAAGAGTTTGAATATATAATTAGTGGGGAGGAAAAATCAAAATTTTGAACATCTAATCTTTATGTTGAAACATAAAATATAAAGCTATTTGCAGGAACTGAAACAAGTAGGGAATTGGAACTAGATGCAGCAGATTCCCTAGAATTCAATATCATCATTTATAGACAAGGGGGAGAGAGGGGCAAGATGGACACATACCTCAGCAGCCATTCTAGCCCATTTGTTTCCCATTTTAGCATGCAATTCAATAATACGGTTCTCTTCCTCCTGCGTGAATGCACCCTTTTTCAGATCTGGCCTGAGGTGATTTGCCCATCGTAAGCGGCAGCTCTTCCCACAGCGAGCCAGTCCTGAATGCTTCTGAACTGCATTCCAATTCCCTTCTCCGTGCTTAGTCACGTACTCAACTAAAATTGCATCTTCTGCAGAAGTCCAGGGACCTTTCTTCAGTGGACCATTTACTACATAATTTCCTCCACCGCTAGCTTCTTCAAGAGATGGTGAGCCTATGGACCCTTTGGGCACCATCAGGTCTTCACTTTCACTTGTCATACTCATGTTCTGTCAATAAAAATTGAAGTGCATACGGCAAGTTAGTATCAATAAATAATGGTCATATGACGTATACAATTGCATATAAATGAAAAAGGCAAAAAGATAAAGAGCACTGCACAGAGAACGTGAGCTCGCATAACTGAAATTGGAGCCCATAGTATTATCATACTGGAAGGAACCAACAAGCTCCAAAAGATTCTAAATATAATGAAAGGGTACTTTGTTAAACTCATCAAGCAATAATAATTTCAATAATCTAAATACTTCAAAACAGGACTTGAAATGTGATATCTTCCGGCTGACAGTATCAACTTCAAACAGCCGTAACGCCGTTCATTACATATTCTCTTTAGAGAATAATGTTCACATTAGGTTGGAAACAATTCAGAGGAACAAATATTATTTAATAAATCTCAATATGCTAGCATATAACAAGCATATTAATTCCACAGACAAAGAAAGACAAAAACCTTTTTCTTTTATTTCCAAATTACCGGATTGTCAATCATCGAAAATGCCAACAGTAATGATAGAAAGGGCATGATAAAAACTATAAAGCCAAAAGTGTCACCATTTCAACAATCTTTACAAGGAATAAAGTTTCAGTGAGCCGATAAAGAAATCAACGAGATACATCGGTATAGACATTAAAGGACATTCCCCGGTATATATGCTAATTCAATGAGCTAATGCAATATTATATGTCCCAACCCAAAAAAAGCAGAACAAAGCAAAATTTTCCCTGCAGTTATGAGCAACTGAGTAGTATCTTCTGGCGGGTTGAAACCAATAAATGAAAAAAGGAGAAGGATACGCCCATCATCTTTCAAGCAATCATTAATTAGAAGCACCACAGTAATTACAGATGGTGTCTCGCATAAACATCTATACGAATGCAAACTATTTTAATTAGAAGCACCACAATTTGGGTAAGTATTTAATACTTTGATTAAAGCCAAAGCTCATGGCGTCAGTTTCGCAATTGTGGATCAATCAAATAAATCTAGAGAAATTAAAAAACCATATTTAAAGAACACATCAAAACTATAGCATTCCGCAACCGAAGTTGATCTTAAGCATTCAATAGCCTTCAAATCACTACGAATTATAGCGCGATTACTTCTACATAACGCACACATGCAAATAAGAAAAAAATCGACAAGGAAAATAGAATAACAGAGCAATCTCAGTTGGATATAACCCTACATTTAATTTACCTCGAGGAAGCCGATTGTCGAAGCAGCAATGCACTATTGGAGCAAGTGATCACTGATCAGTCCCCTCACAAGATTTCAACACAGAAATACAGAAATCATCAGATTTGAAGAGCCCACAAAATAACAAAATCCTTAAACCCCAAAAATCCAGAAGAAAATACAAGAACAAGCAAAAAAGTACACCCTTTAAAATATAAATCAACCCCTGATTTATATCACGTGAGAGATTGATCTCATTAACTATTCCCCATTAAAAAAAATCTAAAAAAACGAAAACAAAACCCAGCTGGAATAAAATAAAAATAAAAACAAAAACCTATAAAAATGTGAACCCACAACCAAAATGCAAAATTCGATATGGGTTCCACAAAACCGATTAGAAATAGAAATTTCAGCAACCCTTATGTGATCAGTGAACAAGGAGGCAGAAGAATACAAGATCCACCTAAAAATATATGCTCACAAAGAAAGAGGAAAAAAAAAAAAAAAAAAAGAGAGAGAGAGAAAAAGAGAGGGAGGGGATGTGTCGTCAGCTGATTATGGAATTTTGAAAAAGAAGCCAAAAAGGAAAAAAGAAAGAAATGAATGAAAGAAAAGAGAAGATTTATCATTGGAATTCAGATGGCATAAGAAGAGGAGAGTTAGCTGAGAGAGATCTGGGCTGAGAAACACCTCACCATTAAATAATCACTTCACACGAAACGAAAAAACACATAAATTCTCTAATAAAAAAATAAAAACGTTTCCTAATAATGACAAATTGGAAGAATAATTAAGAGGTTCTTTACCTTTGGAATCATTTGCATTTTCAATTAGGCTAATGCCCACATGAGATTTTTTTTTTTTTCTCGAACTTACTTTAAAAAGGAAGAGAGAAGCCCCGTTTCTCTCTCACACAGTCACACAGTATGTGAGAGAGAAGAGAGGGGCAGGAGAAGGAGAAAGGATCTTTTCTGAATATAAAATTGTTAATATATGAGGGAGCAAACCCAAACTTTGGAGTTAATTAATTAATGAAGTCAAATCATTATTGTATTTAATTAAAGTGTACTATTATGGTGTTGGACTTTGAGTTTGAGTGTATATTAATGACTGTTTCTAGTTTAATTTTTAAGGATTTGATAGTAATTAATTTATTTATTTATTAATGAAACTCATGATTAATTGTCTTTGTTGTTGTTTGGTTTGGGCAGGGAAAGAAAGTAATATGAAATGAAGCCAAACTACAAATAGGGAAAGTCTAATTTGAGTGGGTATTCTTGAAAAATGTGTTCAGGTGACGAAGAAAATGTGTCGTCAGCCATCATTTACTAGTAAGGATATTGGTGCTGCATTACAAGTCTTACGCGACCAACCCATTAAAATAGTTTCAAAAAAGAAAAAAAAAATTTAAAATATATAAATAAATAAATAAAAAGAAAATTACATTTATTTCCTAAACTTTGAGTACAATTACAAAGTAAGTTTGTTGTTTCAAATAATTATATTTGTATTCTTTTCTGGATTGTTTATATTATAGAACAAAATTTGTGAGGTATAAAACCTACAATACAAATCTTGTGGAGATTGAAAACTATGGATTGTTTATATTATAGAACAAAATTTGTGAGGTATAAAACCTACAATACAAATCTTGTGGAGATTGAAAACTACAAAACAGATGCTATAAATTATATAATTGTACTATATTTTAAAGTTTTTCTTACAATCTTTAATGTTAAAAGGATGGTTTGTAATTATTCAAAATAAAACATGATTAGTTCCGTAATTATACCTAAAATATAGGAATAAATATATATTTATATATATACACAATTTAAAAAATCCCTTTATAGTTATAAAGGGGATATTGAATCAATTTTTAACATAAATCTTTTACTTTTTAATACATCAAATAGTTTATTATTCACCAAACGGGATAACTAAAGACCATATAAGATTTATATATACATTTAAACTATCATGGTGAGATAAGAATTTAGCTGATATTATTTTGTAAAAACTTTGAGAATACAAAAGCCATGCATTAAATAGAAATAAATTTTTTTAGCATTGTTTGTGAATTTTGAGTTCTAGAATGTTCATTTCAGCGAAGCATATTGAACAAGAATTACAAGTTTTTTCTATTTTTTAACAAGCAAAAACATATAGATATCCAATTTTGTCTTTACATATTGCCTTTAATTTTTTTTAATCCCTAACTTTTCATGTCAACTTTTATGGCCCTTAACATTTGCTTTGTAAATATTTTGGTTTTCTTAGCGTTTGAAGTAAGGGACTGAAAAAATTATTTTAAAAAAAGTAAGAGATCAAAAATATCATTTAAGAAAATAAAAGGAATCAAATGTTTACAAATGTGACTGTTATGGACCCAAAAAGTCATTTTGAAAAGTCAAGGATTAAAACAATTAAAAGCTAATGTGTAAGATACCAAATTAGACTTCTAATAATAGCAAAGCTCAAAAACCCCTTGATGTTAAGAAAAAGTGTAAACACTCTTCTTATAAAAAGTACTAAATATTCTCTTAATTTATATGATTTTTTTTTTTTTTGGTTGGACTTGTACGTTAACTCACTTTAAGAGAGAATTTTCCCGGCAGATTAAGGGGTTAGTACTTCTAGATGTTAGGAGTTTTCCGTATATTCAAGCGTAGACATGTTTTGAGGCGGAGTCAAGTTGCATGTCCCCTGCTTGTAGTTCTTCTCTTTTTGGATTTAAAAAAAAGGCCTACGGCCTTTAGTTTCGACTGTTTTACCAAAGAAAAGAAAGAAAAAAGAGAGAATTTTTAAAATATAATGTCAAACAAAAACAAAACTAAAATGTAATCAAAACTTAAAAATAACGAACAGGGCAAAGAGCAAGGCCAAAAATACCCTCTAGATCTTTACTATTGATAAAATTAATTTTGAAAGTATCTTTACCTTTTTATAAAAATTCTGTATTGCTAATTTTTCCAAATGCAAGTGGTATTTATACTTTTTCCAAACTTAAAGAGTAAAAGTAAAGAACTATTCTCTGTTTTTTTAAATAAAAAAATAGTGCTATTTTTAATATTATTATTTGAATTTTAAAACAATTTGGGGTTCCATCTCGAGGAAAGGGGAATAGGAAAATTATGTCTATTTGACTATTTGTATTGGAGTTTATGGGATTGAGGTAGCTGGGATAATGGGCAGGTTCGTGTGAAAGAGAGATTTTTTAAAATATTTTTGGTCAATTGGTCAAATGTACTGGAAGAGGGTTCCTGTTTCGAGTTCTACCCACACACATTCATGTTCACATCATCTAATTTCTAAGGTCTTATTCTATTCAATACATAAGATTACCATGTTTTAGTCACAACTTTTTATTTTCTTAAATTACTATCATTTTTTACTTAGATGAAATTACATAATTTTGTACATTAAACATAATAACACATGAAAAATTAAGTACTTTCTCTATTCTATTAGAAGGGTTCACTTTCACCAATGTATAACTTATTATGAGTTTCAAAGTACAACACATAAAATAACTATTTTGAGACCATTTATTTCATTTATATCTTACTTATTAAGTATTGGCTAATTGTGTACCACACATGATTATGTTAGTAAAAGATAGGGGGAGAAAAAATTTGAAAGTGGACTCTTCTATTTGAACAAAAAATATTTTTCAAATTGAACATTCCTAATGGAACGGAGGGGGTAAAGGATTTGAACTCCATACAGTCCCACCCATAATTTGTAAAATCGCGATCCTACGTGGGATAGATTTGGGTGCAGTATCGGCATCGATAATATCGGATTGTAGTATCATAAGATCCTACACGAAATGAGCAGGTGTAAAATTATTAATAAATTATAAATAAATAAAAAATACTCATATTTGAGTCGTTTAAGCAAATTTTTATAGTATCGGATAGAACCGGAAGTAGGATGGATTTGATGTTTTGGGGTCGTAGTATCGTACGATCCTACGATACGTATCGCAGGATTCTACGATACGTATCGCGATACTGCAAACTATGATTGTTAGATATATAGTTATAATAGGTTTATGGTAACAGTAAGTTTATGGTAATAATAGATTTATGGTAGTAATAGGTTTAGTTTCCTTATTGAATTAGGGTAGACTAGTTCGTAGTTCTATATATACTCTTGTTTGCCCTATTTGGGACGGGATTATTCAGTCGTATTGAAAACGGTTTTTTTGACCAATGTATGGGCCTGTTCTTTTTGTTTCGTTTTGAAAACGGTTTTGGTTTCAACAGTAAATTTAATATATTTTAATCATATTTCATCATTTTCAATACAACTTTTTACTACTCAGCATCTACTTTTTACATTTTCAATACACTTTTTACATTATAAAACTATTTTCCAAAACTTGTTTTCAAAACCGTTTTCAAAATGTTAAAAAAGAACAGGCCCTATAGGTTTGATTGTTTTTCTTTTTCCCTGTTTGTTCTTCTTCTTTGACAATTCTTAACATGGTATCAGAGCTAAGGTTGGAAATTGGAAAACCGAAGAAGAAGAGAAAGAAAAATAAGAAAAAAAAAAATTTGCTGCTTCGGTTATATTGAGTTCGCGATTTGGTTCGAATAAAATTTGCAATTTGCTTCAGTTTTTGATTGAGATGTGTTTTGCCTTTGGTTTGGGCCGCGGAGGATTCTTGCGATGGTGATTGGAGTTGCTGTGCATTAATTAGGTAATTGAATTTGTTTTTGAACTTGGTAGACAATTTGGTTTTAAGAAATCTTAGTTTCTTGAGAGTTTTTTCAACCAAATTCAAAAGGAACTACCGATTTGGATTTATCCATTTACGGTTTGGCTCTCATTTTTCGGTTCTGCCGAATTGATTTCATTCTCAAATATGGGTCAATTTTCGAGGGCAGCATATTTGAGAAATTGAGCTCTTTGTGCTGGGTTGGTAGCTGCGCATGAAGGGATGTATCGGATTGGGAAAATTATCATCGGAGCATCGAAGCTTTGAGCTCGGGCATAGATTAAAGCTGAGACTTGGCAACGAGGGCTGGGTTATCGATTTGGGAATTCTTCTCAGATTTATCCCAGCCCTCAATGCGTCGGGAAGCTCGGATGAATTAGGTTTTGCGGGCTGTGAGGAATGGAGACGGTCACTACCGGTATTCAGTCTGGTTCAACGGCGATATGGCGGTTCGGTCATCGGAGCGACTTGAACTGTTTTGAGCCTATGGCGGCGCTGTTCTGGAAGTGGGTTGGCTTCCGGGTAGGTCAAACTATTGGGTCGGGTCGGATGAATTGGGTCTGAAGTGGGTCTGCATCGTGGGTTTTGTGGGCCTAAGAAAAACGGAGAGGATGCGCTCAACAAGTTTGTTGGGCCAAGATGAACAATCCAGCCCAGAGAGGGTTGGGATTGGGTAATGGGAAACTTGGTTTTGGAAAGAATTTGGTAATTTGAACAGTCGACTTCGTTTGGTGGCAATTTGGGCAGTCGACTGTAACTTTGGGCGGCGTGGTGGAGATTTCCGATAGTCGCATTTGTGAGAGGTCTGCTTTGGGCGGTGTGGCGGAGGTTTCTGTCAATCACAGTTGAGGTTTCTCTGATTGTTATGTTTCCGGCGGCGTGGCGGAGGTTTACGACAGTCACGTTTGTGTTTTCTTCTGTTTCCGGCGGCGTGGCGAAGGTTTTCGACAGTCGCATCTGTATTTTCTGGGTTCGTTTATGATTAACAAACTCTCGTTGACTCGATTCATCGTGAGTTTGAGAGGGGATGTTAGATATATAGTTATAATAATTTTATGGTAACAGTAAGTTTATGATAATAATAGATTTATGGTAGTAATAGGTTTAGTTTCCTTATTGGATTAGGGTAGACTAGTTCGTAGTTCTATATATACTCTTGTTTGCCTATTTGGGACGGGATTATTCAGTCGTATTGTTTAGTTGTTCTATTGAAATTATAAGTTTGATTGTTCTTTTTTTTCCCTGTTTGTTCTTCTTCTTTGACAATTCTTAACAATGGTCCCACCTAAGCCACCACCACATCCCCCCACCACCCCACCCAAAAAAAAACGAAAATGAAAAAAAGAAAAAAAAGAAAAAAAAAAGAAAGAAGAGAAAAGAGGAAAAGAGGGATTGGGTCATCCATGAGAAAACGTTGGGCAAATCCACGGAATTGTGCAACTTTGGGCAAAAGAGCGTATGGAAGTGTTCTTCCTTCTTGCAGGTTCTAAGTCCGGATATTTCTGTAGCGTGTTGATTTGTGTTGATCATACATTACAGCTAGCTAAGGATCTTACGTACGCCATGTCTCTCTCTCTCTAAAACTGCACTGAATTAATATTAATTAGGTGGTCCGGTAATCTTTTGAGATGGTTGAATGGCGCCGCACTGTGTTTTGTTATTATTATTATTTTTTCCTTTTTCTCTTTTTTCCCCCCTAATTATAAGAGTTAAACATAGCGATTATAAATTAAATAAATGCAAAACTTGTATTTCATGCATTTGACTGTTTGATGGAGCGCGTATCTGTCAGACAAGACGTTGCATTTGACTGTTTGATGGAGCACGTATCGGTCGGACAAGACGTGTCTCGAGTTTAATCTTAAAAGTGTCATGTTTATGTTATGAAAATACGCGAATCGAGCTTAACTACTGATGTATCACGTATAATTTATGATTTATCGCTTGTTTAAAAAGTATCGCATGCAGAAAAAAGAAAAAAAACACTAAAAAAAAAAAAATCCCCCTTACAAAATAAAAAAAATATCACATGTAGTGAAGAAAATGTACATATCAATTTTCAATAATTGAAATATCGTCTATCAATCTATCAGACGATCTGACAGAAAACGGCCTTTTAAATAAATATCAAAGTTTGAAATATATATGGTTTATAACCCCCAAATAAATATCAGAAGAACTGATAAAGAAGTTATTCCCTTCATTCCATAAGAAATGTACACTTTGACCAATGTACAACTTATTATGAATGTCAATGTATAACAAATAGCTATTTGATATCTTTTATTCTATTTATATCCTTACTTATTAAGTATGGATTAATTATGGATCACACATAATTATATTAGTAAGGGTATAAAGAGTAAAAAATTTGAAAATGAAATTTTCTATTATAACAAAAAATATTTTTCAAAAATAGATTAATTCTTCTAATGAAAATGAAAGAGGGAGAGAAAATGGAGAAGTGAATTTCAAAATGACTTATGAAGTGGTAACTGACAGTAACTTCACCAATAATTACTCTGTTCACTAAATTGGTGAGATAAATTAATTGGTTATACCGAATCTACACAAGTTATGCAGATTCATATAAATTCAGGTAATAATAGTTATACACTCATAGTGAAAGGGAACACGTACAAATTAATTAAGAACAATTTGATTTCAGGACACGCATAGACTAATTGTTTATTTACATCATGCTAGATTTAAAGAATTAGCTACTCATAACTAAACTACCTAAACTAAACAATATTATATTAACTGAAGAAACCATGATGAAACTAATTAATAACTAATGTAGCTACGGGATGCAAACAATTAATTAACTTGAGGGCGAATTGCATTCCCCTTCCCCCAAGGTTTGGTTAAATTACAAAATCACCATCCTAATTTGATTAAATAACAAAAAATCTCCTTGTTCGGTTGACGAATTACAATTTCCCACCTGAGATTTGGGTAAATCACAAAATCAACCTCTTAATTTGGTTAAATAACAAAAATTCCCCTTGACCAGCAGGAAAATTACATTTCTCCCCCCTAAAGTTTGGATAAATTATAAAATGACCATCCTAATTTGATTATAAAATTGACCCATTTAAAAATCAAATCATGACGTAAACAATTATATACTTGGGAAGATTATAGTGCCCCTAACTTAATCTATCTAAATTTTGGAGATCAAAATGTCATTCACAAATATAGAAAGGAATGCTTAAAATCCATGATTTACTATGCCAAGAGAAAACAAAGTTTTTTTATTTTTTATTTTTCAAACAAACTCAATAATGAAGATCGTTTTCAACCCTTGAAGAGTGGATAAGTGAAGATAATACCAACAAATTTTTCTCTAAACATTGCATTATTATTGGCTCCCATACCAGATTTGCAGTTGCTTAGAGATAAATTTGTCGAAAACATCCTCACTTATGGCCTCTTCTAGAATTGAAAAGGCAATCATCAATGATGTTTTTGTTTGAGAAATAGAAAAAGCTTTCTTTTCTCTTGGCATAATAAATCATGGATTTTAAACACTCATTTGTGTCTTTATGAAGGGCATTTTGGGGCCTGTTCTTCACCCTAAACTCAGAACTGGGTTTAGGGTGTTTGTTGGGTATGAGCCCAAAAATGGGCCTAAATAGGGTCAGACCCATGTTCTCTTCTTCATACTCAAACCCAGGTCTCATTCTTAGGTTTGAGACCCGTTTTACACCCCCCCCCCCTTCCCATATGCGATACCCGAACCCAAATTCTCCTTCCCGTATTTCATCCTCACGAACGCCGGCAACTTTCCGCCCCTTTTCCCCTCTGATCCACCCCACTAATTTCGGCGACCAAGAACGCCGGCAAGAAGGAATTCACGACCGCTGAACTCCCTCCGTTATCTTTTCTTCAACACACCCTAATAATTTGCTTCGATCAGAAGGGAAGCCCCGTATCAATACAGGGAAGCACAGAGATATACGCAGGCAAGCTTTGGTGCCACAGGTATGGTTTATACTAATCCTACAACCTTTGCATAATAATTTGTTCACTTATACTTTGGGGGCGTTTTGATGTTCACGTTCTCCCCTGTAATGCCGTTCGGTGGGTTTAGGTTTAATTCATAGGCAATTAAACAAAATGAACAAAAAAAAGACAAATACAGAAGTTCAAATAGGATTGAAATGGATTCTTCATCGTGTTTATCCGCCATTTACGTTTATTTACAAATTGTTGTTAGGGAATTAAAAGAGAAGAAGAATAATGGTTTCATTACTTAGCTAATGTGCGGGTGTGTGCTGTGTGTGCCGCACCTCTCTTCCTCAATTAACTAGGATGTTGCAAGTTGTTCCATTCACCGTTTCACTTTCCAGTTTGTTCTTCACTTTGGTGCCACAGGGTGGTTATGTTTTTTGTTGGTTTTGTAATGGGTTTTTGTAAACTTGTAAGGACCTGCATCTTTGGTTTGGTAATTTTCATTTGTGCGCTATGTGTGCCTCACAGGAAATCCTACCCACAACTAGTATGTTTCTAGATTTTCCTCTTCTCTGTTTCAATTTTCAGGTTGGTGTTCACTTTGGTGCCACATTGTGGTTAGCTTTACTGCTTGGTTTGTAATGGGATTTTCTGAACTCGTAAGGTTCTGATTGTTAGTGAGGTAAACCGTGTGTGTGTGCTGCATGTGCCTCACATCTCAGCCTCAATTAACAATTATGTGTCAAGTTTTTCCTTTTCTCTGTTTTAGTGTGCAGTTTGTTCTTCACTTTAGTGCCACATTGTGGTTATCTGTAATGTTGTTTTTGGTGTGTCATCCTCCTTGTTGTGGATTCATGTCGGTATGTAAATTTATTTACAACTTCCTTGTTTTTCACCTAGAAAATATTGAATTTATGATAACCCTGCGCCCTACTTTTGTTGATTTCTAATCAAATTTCTGTTCATTTGATGACTGGGATAAGTTAATGTGATTGGGTAATTCGATATTTGGTGTGGCCCTGTTCTTTGTGTGGGATAAAAATTGTACATTTAGTGCTTCATTTGAATATCTTAGCTAATTTGAGGAGAAATGGAAATTCATATTTTTTTGGGCTTAGCTACTACTTCAATTAAATTTGGGATTATGTAGTTTCATATGCACCTTTTGTTGAAGTTTGAGTTTCTGTTTCTCCTCCAATAGTATTGAAGTTTGTTGTAAAAAGGTTGAATTTTTTGAGAAAAATCCATACATTCATTATTGCCCTAATGTATTCCTTTTGGTAATCAATCCTATTATTGACTATTGTTGGTGTGAGTTTTTTTCTGTTCCATTGTGAAGACAGGTATAGAATCTTTTATGGCTTTCTCAGTAACTTGAAAGTTTTTGAGGTTTTTTTTTTTCTGTACATATTATTGCATTTTAGGTTCCATTCAGAGAACATAATTTTCAATGAGAAAGTGCTTTGTAATTTTGTATCCCCGCCTCTGCTGCTTCTTCCTATCACAATGCTTTTCCTTTCTTCTTTATGCAAATGCACTGTTGAAGTAACTCTTTTTAATGCTGTATCCAAAATTGCAAACTTTAATGGTATAAGAGCTTCGTTGCATTAATCTCATGTGCTATATATGTCTCCATGCGTTTTTTGCTGTTTCATTTTGAAAACACTTATTTAAACTTTTATGGCTGTCTTAGTAACTTGAAAGTTTTGGAGATTTTTGCTGTCCGTACATATTAGTGCTTTTTAGATTCCATTCAGAGAACAGAATTTTCAATGAGAATGTGGTTTGTAATTTTGTATGCACGGCTTTGATTCTTCTTCCTATCACATTGCTTTTCCTTTCTTCGTTATGCAAATGCACTCTTGAAGTAACTCTTTTTAATGCTGTATCCAAAATGGCAAACTTTAATTGTATAAGAGCTTCGTTGCTCTAATCTCATGACTATTAGAACTCCATGGTTTTTATGAATTCTGTATGACCAGGTGACTTTATTATTGACACCAAGCAATTGGGATTATGTAGCCTTATATTGGAAGAGAGTATTTTGTGCTTTCTTGTTCTGCCTTGCTTCTGCTTTCTCCTGTTTCGTGCAAGGCTTGGCCAGCCTGCTAGAGATTCAGTCTAATATAGCAGTTGGATTGTTACTGCAGTGTTTATTTTCCTTTCGGTGTATATCAACATGAAACAAATGATAGCAAGTTGATGTGTGTTTAGATGCTGTCAATATTTCTAATTGGCAATGTTTTGCCTCGTTGATGCTTGAGCTAAATAGGTGTAGCTATACACGGTCATTGAACAAGTTCATGATTCTACAGCTTTTATTCTATTTTACACAAATTGTGGGCAGCAATAAAGCTGGTTTGTAATGCTGCATTTTGTATGCACTATAATCAATGCGTTTGGTCAGGTTTTTTCGTGTTATCCCTTACTTTAATGCATTTTTCCTTCATGGTTCAAGTGCAGAATAGGCCATACGGTATTTGTGGTTTTCTCCCCCTGCTTCTCAATTGCATACCATGAAATCGACAATCACGACAACACGGCATGAGAAGACCCAAACGTCATGAACGCAAGGGTAAGCTACTAACTGCAACATTCATTTTACATATGACCTTACATAATTTATCGTCTCACTTTAATTACGAATGAATGATATTATCATGTTCTTCATTTAGGTGGTTTACCAAGAACTTGTAGCACCATAATTTCTGTGACGGACAGCAACGATATATCATTGCCCAATCGCAACTCAACCTTTTCAAAGGTTTCATCCTTGAACTCTAAGCATAGCAAAATATGAAACATAATTTGAAGATGTATTTGTATTGCCATCACCAAAATAATAATCACTGTTCTTTTCTCATATCTTCATCTACATAAATGATTTGCGATATAGTTGTTAATATTTGTGTTTACTTAATTATTGCTCACGATAGATCGCTTCATTATGTTAACCTATGACTGTTACATGCTCTGCAATTGTGTTACTTGGTGACTTGTTTGTGTTATATATCATGCAAATTATATGTTTATTAGTACAAGGTTTTTCGTATTCATTCTTTAATTTTGTGATGGGAAGAGAATGGAAGGGAGTTCCAAGACTCCGATTCTGAAGGCACAATGGCCTGCATTTGTTGAGGTTGCACTCTTGGAAATAATACGAAAGGATAATACAGCTGCGGGTCGTAAGAGGTGTTCATTCAATGAAGCCCAGTTAAAAGCTATAGCTACTGAGTTAAATGCTGCAACTGGCATGGATTTGACAGGGTCCAAAATGGGCAACAAGATTTTAGGTTGGAAAAAGAAGTATAGAATTTGGAAAAAATTGTTGCTTAACCAGTCGGGTTTGGGTTTTAGAGCAGGTTTTGACGAGGGGACAGGGATGTTCCTGGTTGATGATTGGGAAGAGCTTGAGAAGGTGAGATTGCTATTTTCATTCCTACTGGAATTACAATTTGCATATCTACATCCCATTTCGATATGGCTAGCATAGTACGTTAAATCATGCAGTTACTGTCCCTTCCTCAAAGATATTTGGTATGGTCTCAGATAGTTCCTGGAGCGAAGAGAGAATGTAAGAACAAAACATTTCCGTACTATGCTGAGTTAGATGAATTGCTTTCAGCTGAAACGGCTGATGAAAATATAGCAATTAGCTCCAATCACATGCCACAGAGAACGGCTGCAACTCATGACCAGTGGGATTCTGAGGATGACACTCAACTGGGTAATGCATCTGATGAAGGTGAGAGTCCTCAGCCGAAGGAGAAATGCAAAGGAAAGCGGCATGCCCTAAAGCTTCAAAATCCAGCAAATCCAATTCCGGAGCAAGTCCTATTGACATGCAATCTTGCATTGAGGCATTCAATAGGTCCATGGACGTGCAGCTTCTTAACTCCTCTTCTACTACTGTGGTTAACCCTCGTGAAATTGCTAAAGCTTTGAACGATTTGCGTTTGGATTCATCCACATACGCAAAAGCTAGTAAGGGTTTGGGAAAGGACCCTTTTATGGCAACTATATTCTTAGTCTCTGAGGAAGATCAACAGAGCGCCATTGTTGATGAAATCCTGAAAGGGTGACCTACTGCTTCGTATTGAGGGGGTTGAGTTGGCAATTGTTATGTTCCTTCATCCATTTCCCAATACACATAGTTCAGCTTTTTTATTTTCAACTAGTTTGAATGTGAATGTGGTTATTCTTTATGTTTAGCGTTTAGGTGTAGTGTTCATGTATGGTTGACAATTTTCCTTTCATTTGGAGTGTTTTTCATTGTACAGCAACCTGAATTTTCTAGCATTCAGTTTAGAGTTGAAGAGTGTGACAATAGTTTATTTGATTGCGGTACAATATGTACGAATGTTATGTTATTTGTATTCTGTGGCAAGTTCTTTGGTTATAATATGGTAGCTTCTTGGCCACATATGATAGTAATGTGCTATATAGGTTATGTTCAGGTGGTAAAATGTCTTTCTTATTATAAGTGAAACGGTGTTTGGCAGATTTCACATGATATGTTAATTTGTTCTTTTTTTACACCTCTGGTTGCTAATTAGAAAAGGTCCCTGTATTTCATTCTGGAATACAGCCCTATCATGACAGATGATGAAATGAATTCCGCTGATGAGTCCAGAAGTGAAGCAAATGCAGATACTGGAACTGGGCCAGAAGCCAACAGTCCGGGTTCATCCAACTGGGCTAGCACTGCGCCATTCTACCAACTAATGTTGCTGCAGGAGATGAGCAGATTGCAAACTAGTGAACGGCCTGAAAGGGTGATTCAACATGACTGCCCCCTATCCGGTGAGGACTACACGAAATGGATGTTAAGCTCTAGGCATCCGCTCAACCTATATGAGCAGACGCACTTAACGCGCCCTACTTTTGACGCCCTGCTTCAGCGACTCCATTCCGGAGGGTTTTATGTTAAAAAAGAGAAGGGTGTGTCAAGAAAAGAAGCACTTCTGATGTTTCTGATGTGCATGGCAAGAGATAAACGTATCCGTGATCTAACAGATAGATTTCAACATTCCACATCTACATGCCATCGTGTGCTTAGGGATGTGCGGGAAGCCATTTGCAATATGAGTCCCCATGTACTTGTACCGCGAAATCAGAACCATGTTCATCCGCTGATTCGAAGGAGGAGACATCTATTCCCTTATTTCAAGGTAAGTTGAGGTATATCACGATTGAAATTGGTGTTAATTTGGGATGTTCATCGTGCTTGTTTTTCAATCTAAAAAAAAGCCTGTGGAAGATGATTATCGCATGTTACAACTGATTTGTATTTTGGAATTGTCATTTCTCAGACTGAAACTAATCAAATTTCCTCAACATTATTTCTTTCACGCGTAGGGGTGTGTGGGAGCAATAGATGGGACGCATGTAGAGGCTTGGGATCGAACTGAGGTGCAAGTACAGTATAGAAATCGCAAAGGTCAAGTATCGCAAAATGGGTTAGCTGTTGTTGATCATGATATGCGATTTGTGTTTGTATTGGCTGGATTTGGGGGCAGTGCTCATGATGCAACGGTTTTGCAAGCGGCAATTGATAACCCCCTTCATGCTTTTCCAATGCCTCCACAGGGTAAATATTATGCTGTTGACTCTGCATACAGAAATATGCCTGGTTTCCTAGCCCCGTTCCGTGGAATTGACTACCATATTAGTGCATTTCGTGGAAGGGGTGGACATTATAACTCAGTGAAGGAGTTATTCAATCATAGGCATGCACATGTGCGAAATGTAGTGGAGAGAACTTTTGGAGTGTTAAAGAGTAGATTTCACTTTCTCACCGGACCGATGTTTAGCTATGAGCCCAGAAGTCAGGCGGAGTTTGTGGTGGCCTGCTGTGTTATCAATAATTTGATTAAAGATAACAATCCCAGAGACGATATATTTGAAGCGTTTGCTGATAACGATGATGATAATGAGAATGTGGTTGTTGATGGGGATACGGGTCGGAATTATCCTGTGGGGGTTAATCAGTTGCAGGCAGGGATAAATCAAATGGCACAACTGCGATGGACATTGTCAACCAATTGTTACAAAGCCTCCAAGCGTAATTTAGATACAATGGTATTTTTGGACTGTATGATTTGAATAACTCGTATGACCAGGTGTGGACGGTGTCGAACGCTTATTAATGCATTTGTATTTGGTAACTGTCGGATAAATTTAGCGGGTATTTATGCAGTTTATAATTATTTTGTTATGTGATATTTACTAAAAATTTTGCGATGCATAAGCATTTTCCATTCATCCTACCCACAAATGAATTAAATTTTTGGTTCTATTAACAGTAAAATTAACGGGTGTCAAGGAACTTCACACCGAATTTGTATTATGCTATTTTAATTTTTCGTGTCAAGGAACTTCACACCGAATTTGTATTATGCTATTTTAATTTTTCGAAAATTTTTTTAAAATTTTGAAAATAACGTTTTTTAGAAGGTTTAAAATGAAAAGAACAGGAACTTTAGCGAAAATTGAATAGAATGTTAAAAAATAGGAAAAAGAAATTTCGGACTAAATTTGGGCTGAGACCCGTGTTCTTTAGCTTGGGTTGAGAACTGGGTTACAACCCAGTTCTCAGAACCCTGTTTCTTAAAAATTGGCTCAGACCCAGGTTGGCTGAGAACAGGTTCTGAGACCTGTTCTCAGAACTACATAAAGAAGAGGCCTTTGATCTTAAAATTTTAGATAGATTAATTTACGCAAACATTAATATTCCCAAGTATATAATTTTTTTATGTCATGATTTTTAAATTAATCGATTTTATAACTAAATTAGTAGGATCATTTTTTAATGTAATTTCTCACTGATCAAGAGAGATTTTTGTTATTTAACCAAACTAGGAGGGTAATTTTATAATTTATCCAAACCTCAGGTGGAAAATTATAACTTGCCCACTGATCAAGGGGATTTTTATTGTAATTTTGCCAAATCTGAGGGGGGGGGGGGGGGGGGAATGTAATTCGCCCTTAATTTGAACTAAGAACTAACGCAACGAGCATGCCTCGTAGATTGAAACACCAAACAATAACTAGTACTGGAAATTAACTTGAATCAAACAAAATATTCTATGAAAAGTAAAATAATAGAAGGAAGAATTAAGAACTTGAATCACTAAATTAAGATTAAACCCAAATTTTCCGACGGAAAACTCCAATGCCCGAAAACTCCTTAAAATCCGAAGAAAAAGAACTAGCTCCTACCTCTGTAACTAGAAACTGATATGATAAAAGATGTGTAGAATTAGTTTAATAGAAGGTCGAAGAAAACTAAATATTTTCTTACTCAAAGTATGAAATAGAATTCAACTAGGAAAGCAATACCTAAGGCAGCTAAATCAAAATAGAATAATGCATCATGGCATGAATAAGGTTCCTACAACTGCCACAAATCGGCTCAGATTAGGAAACAAAGTTCCATGAAATCTCTTGTTGCTTGCATCAGAAGTGGTCTCAAATCTAGCGGGTGAATTAATTCTTGTGGCTCTTTCTCTTCATTCATGCTTCTCCAATACTGGGCCAATCCATGTGAATTGCATAAATAAATTCTCAGCCCAATAGAGATATAGTGGAAAGCCCACAGTACTCTTCACTCAGCTTCTTTACCGAGTGGACGACCCGTTCAGGCGACCCGAGCTTCATTTCTGCCTTCTTTTGCATTCATTCTTCTTGTCATAACCCACCATCTAAGACTTGCAATAATCATCACAAATAGCTGCAGATACCCATGAGATCCGTCAATTTAAACCTCATAAATAAACAACATAAAGACACACATCAGTTATTCCCCACCATTTTCCTATATACCAGTACCTATGTTTCCCGAGTATTTTTCATGGAGTAAATCACGGCTTCAGTGTTATACCACTTGCCCGAGACAATTTTTCCAGCAAGGTAGCGTAATTTTTCTATGAGAGTGACTTTTGTGCGCTTGCGTTTGGAATGATAATGGTGATTTCGCTCTACTCATCCAGATTCAAATTGATGTAGAGACATTCCAAATTGTTCTCCATGGGAATGGTTGGCTGTCCGGATTCGACAAGCTTGTGGGTTGGTGATGTAGACCTTGATGACGTTGTTTCGAAGTTTTTAGAAATGTTGGATCAGCAAAAGTAAAAGTGTAGATTTTTGGGGTTCCGTGGCGCTAGTTAGTTTTATGGGAAATTGACAAACAAGCAATACCAAAGGCTTTGCCATGACGTACAATGCTTTTCGGCCAAATTCCTTTGTTAAAGGAATCAAATGGGCAATTTTGTCATTTTTTGTAATTTTTATTTAACTATATCTTTTGATTGGAATATCCATTTTAACTGCCTTTTTCTATTATTCTTCTTTCTTTTCTTTTTTTTATTATGAAGTTCTTGGAATTCCTTCTTTGGTATATTTTTTAGTTTTATTATTTTTGAGTTTTGGGCGCCTTTTCCTTATATAAAGGATGTGTCTTCTATTGTAATCAATAGTAGAAGGGGCATTAATGACAACGCAGAGTCGTTAGTACGCACAATTTTTTTTAATAATTGTATTTTTGGATATCACTTTTTCGTTGAAAATAGCACTCTTAAATTCGACAAGTATCACATGTCACTACATAAAATGGGGCATTAGCAACAACGCAGAGTCGTTAGCAAACCCTTCAGTGATGTCAAGCTCAATCATCAAGTGGTTGCGACTAAAACATCATAGCTATAGGGTCTAGTGGTGACATTTTGTACCATCGTCGCTAAAGCCTACCATTTACTAAAGACTTTGTTAGGAAAAGTATGAAGCCGTCAGTAAATGATACACTTTTTGTGACGAGAAATTAAGATAGTGATGGGAAAAACCGCTAGTAACAAACAAATGATCAAAAACTTTTGTGATAAAAAGCAATTGACTATATAAAAGTCAATGGGTTTAATGCCGAAATAAGTTTGTAGAAAGAAAAAAAAACGAAAAAATTGTCAATGGGTTCATCCTGAGTTGGATTAACGACAATCACCTATTAATAAATATCAATTTGTCAACCCTTTTAGTGAAAACACATCATGTAACAACTTTAATAAAAGTTTGGGTTATTTGAGGGGAAGTGTGATGAGATGGGGAAACGGCGATAACTGGTGTTTGTTTACCGCCGCTTCAAAATTTAGGGTCGCCGCCAGCCGGCTGACCTCTATGATGGGGCATAGAGCTAGGGTTCTAGATGCATAGTTGCATCCACAAAAGTCGGAGATTCCCTTAGAAAATTATGTTGCTTGAAGAACTCTATACTTGCATGCCTTCAAAATTATTTTCTAATGTCCTACCCATTAAAAATGATGTGAAACTTGTTAATCCCTAAAAAATTAGACAAAAATGTGATGGGGTACTTGATCTTCATCGCCTTGCGATAATTTAGCCACTCGTTTTGCAGCAGATGATAAGAGGATGCATAAATGCGGTAGAGAAGCAAAACTAATTTATGACATTTTGGACAGATCCCAACCCTATAAGAAGACTCTTCTCATGCTCGAAATGGTTGGTGAATTTACAATGAATGATTGAAAGGATGAACTTGTTTGATTGGTCGGTTTGAGTTGAAAATTTTTCTATGGAAATTAGTTTGTGTTCATTATATAGGATAGAAATATTATGGGTTGTTTCTTTTTATTAGCACGATCTAGAGATGTGCAAGCATTCACATTTTTGTCCAATTTTTTAGGGATTAAAAAGCTTCACATCGCCCTTTTTATTTGATAGATCATTAGAGTTTAATAATGAGGCCACACAATGATATGGAATTTGCAAAAGACTCCTAAAAATATCGTTGACTACTACTGGTTTGACTACTTAAAACGAGTAATAATCAATCTCAGGACTATAAGTGTCACAAAATAGAAACATAAATCAAAGTTTTGCAATTGGACAAACATTTGGTACCAAAACTATAAAGAGGTCAAACTTTTAGTACAAAAAATCCAATTTTTCCTTCTTTTTTTTTTTTTTTTTTCACAAACCTACAAAATCTGTTTTGTTCTCCAAAATAGACCATGCAATACCCCAAATTTTCTGCGGCACCCAAATTCTTTGAGCGATAGCAGCAAACAGAAGTTTGTGACTTGTTTATTTCTGTCACTTATCACTTATTTATTTTTTAGCTCTGATACCATTTGTAAGATATAAATAAAAATTTATTCTAATAATACAGAGATTAATGCAGAGGAAACACACCTATTTTTCAACCAAATAAATCAAACACAATCAAGCTTAAGAGCTTTATAAAATGGAGCAAAGGCACCCAAAGCCTTCAAGGCTTTTCACAACAGTGATATAAGACTTTATACACCTGACCTCATAATCTCTCACCTCTCATCTCTCATCTCTCACATATGCCTTTCTCAGCTATATAAGACCTTATACACCCGAAAGAGGAAGGCGATTGTTAAAGGAATCAGAGATTGAAAGGGAAAAAGAAAAAATAAAAAATAAACGATAAACTTGAGAGAAAAAGTTCATGGGCTTAAACGAGTGAGGGGTAGTTTGGAGAACAAATAATTATTTATTCTGTATGCTAAAAATTGATTTGACAATAACAACCTTATTTTTTATATGAGGTATAATGTCTAAACTAATTTTAAAAAACATTATTTTACAGGCAATATATTCGGTTTGTGTGAAAATTTTATTTTACTAACTACAATTCTATATGGATATCAGGCCGGGGTACAATTAAGGGTGTTCAAAAAAACCAGCGAACTGGTAACCGGACCAAAAATCGATCCGATAAACCATTTGTTATCGGTTAACCGGTTAATCAGTTTCGATTAACCAATTATAAACGGTTAATCGGTTCAGATCCGGTTTTGAATTTTTTCCTCTCGGTTAAACTGGTTAACCAGTATATATATACACTATTTATCTTCTTTTTTTCTTTTATACTTTTGTGTTAAGAGTTTATTTACGTATAAGTTATAATTAATATGTCTATTGAAGTTATGATTCTCCAAATTTATTTTATTCTTTTCTACTATGATGAGTAAAATTTTCATATACATAACAATGTTAAAAAGAAATACATGATTAAATTTGTGTTAGAGACTTTTGTAAAAATTAAAATACGAGTGAACGACATTTAATATACATTTACTTTTCGAAAGTGTCCGTTTTGGTATCTAATATTTTTTTAGTCACGAATGTACTATACTAATTTAAAAGGGCCAAAAATGTACTTTGCCGTTAACTCCGGTTACTTTTGATGGAATTGCCTTTTTTTAGGGGTATTTTCGTCCTTTCACTGTTCATCTTCTTCCTCCCCAAATTCCTACACCCTTTCTCCTCCGTTCACTGTTCATCTCCTTTTCCCCTCCAAATTTACTGTTCATCCTTCTTCTCCAAATTCCTGCCCCTCCCTCCTCCGTCTCCATCCGTCTCACCTCCCCTCTCCCCGCCACCATTCCTCTCCCAAAATCAAAATACACTTTCCTTGATTAATCAATTACTCAAATAAATGATAATACTTCCAAAGTGAAACTAAATTGTAATTCCTTCATTGCGAGAAGCTTATACAAGGACAAAAAATGAAGCAAATAAACCCATATCAACATTCAAAGTTCCAGAGTATAATTTCTACTTCATGTGCACAACAAATAAAATAAAAATAAAATAAATACACGCATATGGTAAGCATCGGATTCCATCCGTAGAACAAAAAATATTCCAAAAACGGAATCAATCAACCACAATTCGAAGCATTACATAAATAACGAGATCTGGGAAAACCTAACAGAACTTCCCCCAATCCTATCAATACCTAATCCATTACAAATTGCACGACCCGACCAAAGGATCCGAATAAGTTGGTGTTCAGATTGAGCCACGGCGGTGAGGTGGACGCCGACAGGAAATGCATGTTCACCGCAACGAGGAAAGTGATGGGTGGTTCGTCTTTGACGGCCAAGGATTTGAGGAGAAGGACGGTGAAGAGATTCTTGGAGGATCTTGTATCCGCCAGCGATGAGCTGAAGGAAAAGCCTCAGTCATTGATTAAACATTTGTAAAATTAAAAGAAAAAAAAAGTAAGAGCTTCAGAATGTAACTGAACGAAGAAATTGAAGCAAAATATGCTAGTACTTGACGAAAATACCCTTTAAATTGGGCATGTGAGACGCAAGAGGCTGGGATTCTGTCAGGAGCGTTAGTACTTAACGGCGAAAGTACATTTTCGGCCCGTTAAAATTAGTTCAGTTACATTCGTGGCTAAAAAAAAAGTATAAATATCAAAGCGGACACTTTCGAAAAGGTATATTAAAGGTCGTTCACTCTTAAAATACTATAGCTATCTTTAACGATAAGTCATAATAATATTTTAATTCATTATTTTTTATTTCTATCATTTATATTTTTGATACACTTGTGGCAATTACATACAAAAAATTATATTTGTTCAAAAGTAAAAAGAAAGAAAAAAATTTTATCGATTAAACCGGTAGACCAGCCACTAAACCAATTAACTAATGCTGGTCAACCGGTAGCCTTATCGGTTGGTTAACCGGTTTTGACTAAAATTATCAAAACCAGTGTTAACCGACTAACCGACCGATTTAACACCCCTGGCCCTAGGTAAAATTGGGGTAAATGCCATTTTTCTTTTTATAAAGATCATCTAATTAAGTGGTTGGTGGTTTATGCGGTAAAATGGATTTTTATACGGGTTCAATGCCTAATTTTTTTTTTTTTCTTATCAAAATTGTTTTCCCAAGCTAATAAACCTCAGGAGGTGCTAAATTAATCGTCGTTATATTCAGTGTTGAGAGACAACTCTCAATTTCTCTAGAATATTCCCAAAACTTCTGGTGACTTAAAACTAGAGCTCAAGGTTCTTCAATATTCTAGGTTTAGATTAGTTTATTATTTTGTGTTGCATAACCGACATATGCAAGCAAATATTTGTAATAATTTAGTGTAGGACAACCGACATTATAGTCCTATAAATAGGACGTTTGATCATTTGTAAATTCAAGGTCAATAGTTAGCTTCTTTCTCTCTCATTTGTGTGTATATGATGCTTGTGCTTCTTGTTTGAAGTTCATATTTATTGTTTGAGTTTGTAGTGTGCCCAAGCTTTGTTTGTGCACTGTATTATTGGGTGTTATTATTTGGTGTGTATTTTGTTAAGTGTTCTAGTGAGGGTAAATGCAACAAGAGGTATTAGAACATATCACGATTCAACAAGTGGTATCAAAGCCATGTTGCGGTATTTGTGTGGTGCTCTTTCGTAGGTGAATTTCACAAGTTAGAGTACATCGCTACTCTGTCGAAATTTACGGTCAGGGACTGTGTTTGAAGAGACGCAGTCAGGGCTATCGTAAGAGTTGGTCAGGGACCATTGTAATTTTAGTTTGTGCTAGGAATAGAGCATGGCGGATTTCGCTGCTTTCACTAGTAGTATGGAGAAGCTGAACAATAGTAACTATGGAAATTGGAGCACCCGTATGAAGTATTATCTCATAGGCAAGGTGCTATGGGATATAATAGGAGGAGACAAGACCACACCACCTGATGGAGATAAGAAAGCTCTCGAGGGGTGGGAGACGAAATGTGAAAAGGCGATGTTCGTGTTGATGGTTGCAATGGAAGACGAGCAATTGCAACGGATTAAATTTGCGAAGACACCAAAGGACGCTTGGGACATGTTAAAAGAATGCATTTGCTAAAAGGAATGATGCGAAACTACAGAGGCTCGAGAATGAGCTATTCTCGATCTCACAACGAAACCTCATTGTAAATGAGTATTTCTCAAAAGTGAAATCATTTTGTGAGAAAATTTCAAAATTGGATCCAGATAATGGTATTAATGAGAAGAGGATGAGGAGAATTATCACACATGACCTGAGACCGGAGTTCAAGGGCCTTGTTACTGCCACTCGAGGATGGGCTACTTAGCCTACGCTTGATGAGTTGGAGAATCTGTTGACGAAGGAAGAAAATTTGGATGAGAAAATGTCCAAAGTAACAGTGAAAGATGAAGAAGAAGCTCTCTTTAGCAAAATGAGAGTTTATACAAATCAAAATAGAAGAGTTGCGAGATTCGAGGATGAAGATGAGGGAAGCAACCAACCAGGTTGGAACAGAAGACAATAGAGACCATCCCAGCGAGGGGGAGCACGACCAATCCAGGAAGAAAGAAGTGAAGAAGACGATCGAAGGGACAGGGAGCGGTGTTATGTATGTAACAAGAGAGGACACTTTGCTCGAGATTGTCGGTACAAGCAGGCAGAGGGAAATGAAGCAACCTCCACTGAAGTTGAATATCCAAGCGAAGAGGAATGGGATATAAATGCTTCATTCGTCCAAATCGAAGAAGAGCATTTTTCCGACAGAGAGGAAGAGAGAGTGGACGAGGATATAGATGCACCGCAAGAGGAGTTAACACTAATGTCAGCTGATATTAGAATCAACTATGACGATGGCATGATAGTTGACACTGGAAGCTCTAATCATGTGATGGGAGACTTAGAGGAACTGATGGAGGTGTTCGAGTGTCATGAAGGACGTGTTTTATTTACAACAGATAATCCAAGATTGGCAACAACTCACATTGGTAAGACGAGCATTGCTTCCTGCTCCGTCAACAATGAGATACATATTCAAAAAGTGTCTGATGTCCAAGGAATGAAGAAGACCTGCTATCCATTTCAAAACTAACAGGTGGAGGTAACTATGTGCTGTTTGGACCAGATAATATCAAAATCTATCACAGCTTTAAGATAATAGGAGATCCAATCATAGAGGAACAACAAGAGGAATTAGCATATGTCATGCTAGGTCAAGAAGCATAGTTGACAAACCAATGAAGCAACAATGTTAGAAGAAACACCTAAGAAAGTAGAGTGGCGTAGTGCTATGGGGGAGAAATACAACCTTTGGAGCAAAATCAAACTCAGGATTTGTTGCAAAAGTTAAGAGATGTTAAACCCATATCATGCAAGTGGCATTACAAAATCAAGACCCGATCTTGCGGCTCTGTTGGACGATATAAGGCGCGGTTGGTTGCTCGTGGACTCTCACCAGAATATGGATTGAAGTATAAAGATCAACCACTAGACATTTTCATAAAGAGCTTAAGCGCTAACAAGTTTGAAGACGCTCTTAGAAGGACAACGGAGAATCCACTCAGAGAAATTGATCGTTGAGGGGGAGTGTTGAGAGACAACTCTCAATTTCTCTAGCATATTCCCAAAACTTCTTGTGACTTAGAACTAGAGCTCAAGGTTCTTCAATATTCTAGGTTTAGATTAGTTTATTATTTTGTGTTGTATAACCGACAAGCAAATATTTGTAATAGTTTAGTGTAGGCCAACCAACATTAATGTAGTCCTATAAATAGGACGTTTGATCATTTGTAAATTCAAGGTCAGTAATTAGCTTGTTTCTCTCTCATCTGTGTGTATATGATGTTTGTGCTTCTTGTTTGAAGTTCATGTTTATTGTTTGAGTTTGTAGTGTGCCCAAGCTTTGTTTGTGCATTGTATTTTGGGTGTTATTATTTGGTGTGTATTTTGGTAAGTGTTGTGGTGTGGGTAAATTCAACAAGTGATATCAGAGCGTATCACGATTCAATATTCAGTTGGTATGAATATATCAATTTTTAACCACAGTTCTATGTGGCTATTGGGCAGGGTACAATACTTTTGTGTTGGGACACATTATACTAGAAATGGTTGTAAAATGCTAAAAATAATTCTATACAAATATATATTTTCCTATCCCAAGTTTTTTTCTGACACTAATAAACCGTGGGAGGTGTTAAATTAGACGATTCTATATTCGGTTGGCATGAAAAAAAAGAAAATCTAATTATAGTTCTCTATGAATATTAATTGAGGTCAAATGGTTCATATAACGTACATTGGCAAGTTATATGAGGTACAATACGTAAACTAATTTAAAAAAAATCTTTTTATGTCCCAAACTTTTCCCCATGACCTGGGAGGTGTTAAATTGAATGGCGTTATATTTGGTTGGCGAAAATAAATTAATTTCTAGCTACGAGTCTTGACGGATAATAGCCGCAGTACAATCGTTTTTAGTTATAGCTCATTATGTTAAAAATTAGGGTACAATACCTAAGCTACATTTTTTAAAATTTATTTTCGTATCCCAAAAATTTATTTTACTCTTTTATATATATCACTTTTGCTTTGAAAAAACAAATTAATGGTTAACAAAAATATAATTACAACACGGGAAACACAAAACTTAAACAAAAAACCTCATTCGACGATGATAAAAAAATTTACAAATCCCAAATGCTGAGAAATAAAATTAATTAAATACTCATTATATATTATAAATCACCATTTGTGTGCAAAACTTCCTTGAAGCTGGTTCATACATGTGATGGATTTGAGACGTGTGTTTAGCTGTGCGTCCCTCTACAGTTTTTTTTTTTTTTTCCTGAACATTACCCGTGTGTACTATGCACTCAGGGGTAGTGTTACCCTTTTGAAGTAGAACTAATACTCTTCTGAAGTGCTACTCCATAAGAGTAGTGGTGTTTCTCACTTGTATTCTTGAGTAGCACTTATACTCTTTTTAAGTAACACTTATCGTGTTATTCTATAAAAGTAGTAGTACTATTGACATGTACTCTTCTATATATAGTAGTATCACTACTACTAATCTAAAGTACCACTTATATTCTTCCTAACCGAAACTGAAAAATTAGGTATTCGGTATACCAGAATCAGTAAAATGTCTATTAGATTCGATTTCCAGTTTGTGGTTTTCATGAACAGCCCTAATCAGGTAATCGGTAAACCAGAATCAGTAAAACGCCGATTTAGATTCGATTTCCAGTTTTGTGGTTTTCATGAAGAGCCTTAATTTTGGTCCAGAGTTTATCTATTGGGGGTGTTTTGATCAGAGGTGTAGATAGTCTAATATGCCTCTATTGCCGATGATATTAAGGACAAAATATATTTTAGTGAACTTTCCGAAGGGATAGAGATAAAATATATTGATGTCTAGATGAATGTAGATGGTTCATCGAGAGGCAAACCTGGTCCGGTGGGGGCAAGAGTTGTTTTGCGGGATGAGGCTATCAGATTTAGGACTAGTATTTTTTGGGAATGACGATGAGTTATCAGGCCCAGGCTTTGGCTCTTACCTATGGGCTCATGGCATGTATTGATCAGGGGTTCAGGCTATCTTGCCTGAATCTGATTCTCAAGTTTTGGTGGGTAATCAGTGCCGGTCCAAAGGGCGAGGTAGCCCAGGCGACCATCCAGGGCCCAAGATTTTGAAGGGCTCAAAATTATTATAATATACTATTATGTATTAGTAGGTTTAGGTTTCTATATTTTAGCTTTAGACCCAAATTAATTTTTATGTGAAAGGTATTAATATAGAAGTGGGCCTTTTTATTTTAGATTAGAGCCCAAAGTTATTTTTATTCCTCCTATGAAATTTACTGGACGTTTTTTTAATTTTCTTTTTTAACGGAAACTTAAGTGTAGTTTTTTTTTTTCTTCCTTTTTTCTCCCATAGATTTACAACACTTTTTGTTTTGCCCAAAACTAATGCTTTTAGCGTATTCTTCTTCATCGAATCTCAATTTCGATTGTGAGAACTAGGGCTTTTCTATTCTGCCATTAAAATTCAATTTCCCTTATTCAAATTACAAAACTAATAAAATCAGACCTTCAATTCTGAGATTTTGCTATTGAACGGCACAAATAAGGGATTTTTTTTTATAGGTATTTATTAAATTTTTCATTCTTTATTTTACTATTGTGATCGGTATTCAGTATTCTGTGTAAAAAAAAAAAATAAGAAGTAGTTTTTGGCTTCGGTTAAAGGAAAGGGCCCTTAGCCCCTTAGGGAGGGCAAACGGCAGCGGCTAGAAGGTTATTTTAGAGTTTCCATTACTTTTTGGTTTGTGAGCTTTTTCTTTAAAATTTTTGTGGACTGGAGCTAAGAGAGAGGAGGGGATGGCCCTGCCTGTGCATTATGCACTTCATTGATTTTTAAATGGACGTATAACATAGAAGCTTCTGTTGCTCCCTCTTCCTCATCAATTTTTAGGCTAAACTTGTACTGTTGTACAATAAGTTAGTAACTAAAGTTGTCCTTGTTACTGTTTTTGTTTTTTTAATCTTTACTTTCATAATCATATTTTCATTCTAGTTTCAGTTTTGATCGATAATCATTAATAATTAATGGAATTGAATTATTTCATATTTGGAGTTGTGCCAGTTGCCCGTCTGTCGAAGATTCCTCGATGCTTTGTTTTAATTATCTTTTAGCCTAATTGTCTTTGTGAATTGAATTGTGATACTTTTTCAATTTGATGTCAATCAATGGAATTGGAGTATCTTTTAGCCAATATAATCTAGATTTTAATTTCATAATTTTCATTCTTGTTTTAGTTTTGGTAATCAGTAATGGAATTGTGATGCTTAATTGCGCTGCGGATTTCCTATGCCACCAACCTATTCCATTCTCTGTTCCCCCAGTAAAATTGCGCCATGTGTCTAACTTGAACTCTAACCATTTAAAAACTAAAGACTCCTACCGTAACCATCCTCATTAGTTTTCTCAAACTCCGTTAACGGCAAAAATAAGGAGTTAAACTTATGGCTGCCACAAAACAAGTGCATGTTCTGCGATTTTTACAGACGGATTGCAATACTTCTTCTCCAATCCTTGTTCGCATAATTAATCGTCGACGAGTCTGTATTTAAGGTAGTAATTGCTGAAGGTCCTGAGAATTTCTCTGTTTAAGGCTGTCGTTCCGCTTTAGTCGTCATCAGAAAGAACAAAGCAGAAACTCTTTAAGCCATCGCATTTAACAGCTCTAATTGCAGATTAATCATGGCATTGATTCCAAGCATTTTCGGCAGTCGACGAAGCAATATTTTCGTTCCTTTCTCTCCTGACGTTTGGGACCCTTTTCAAGGATTTCCCTTCTAAAACGCTATAGCTAATCCTAGCAGCATGGTTTGTGAATGTAGAATTCGCAGATCATCAACTACAAACTTGAAGAACAGAACTAAGAACAGAGAAATTGCAGAAAGAAGAAAAGAGAGGAAGAAAGTTGAGAGAGAATTTTCTGATTTCTATTGAAGAGAAAAATGGAAGATCTGATTACAATAATCACCTATTGCTTATTTATATAAGTTCCTGAAGCTAAAGACTACAGATCATACAATGCACATCAAGTGCAGCTAATCTAATCTCTAACTGAATTTTCGTCCAAAAATAGCAACTTGACAGCTTAGGAGATGACAGCTGTACTCCATTAAGTTAAGCATGCTCTTAAGCATGATCCAAAGATATCTAATGAGATCTGACAACTCATCAAGGTGGATCCCGTTTCAATTGGATTTGATCTGCTGGAGGAGGCTTACCGTAGCTACCAATGTTGCTCCTCAGCTTTAGGTTCTGTTGCTTCTGTGAGCTCAGCTTGGAGCCTTCTGTATGGTCATTCAGATGGTCATTCTGCGCACCCCCCTCAAGCTGAGCTGGATTACAGGTAATCAAGCCAAGCTTGGAACTGAGAAACAAAAACTGAGGAGAATGAAGACTCTTGGTGAAAATGTCTGCCAGCTGAAGCTTGGATGGAATGTAAAGAGGATTAATCAATCCTGCTTTGTACTGGTTTCGAACAATATGGCAATCAATCTCCAGATGCTTTGTTCTCTCATGGAAAACCGGATTGGCATGATGTACAATGCTGCCTAATTATCACAGTAAAAGGGGATTGGAAATGTGATAGGAACTGCAAGGCCCTTCAGAAGGTAACTGATCCATTGTAATTCATAAACTGTGGAAGCCATGCTTCTGTACTCAGCTTCAGCAGAAGATTTAGAGACAGTAGCCTGTTTCTTAGTCTTCCAGGAAATCAAAGAATCCCCAAGAAACACACAGAAACTAGTAAGGGACCTTGTTTTCTTGCAAGTAGCCCAATCTGCATCTGAATATGCAGTCAGTTGGGAGATAGGCTTTGCTGGATAGAACAAACCCTTGGCAGGACTACCCTTCAGAAATCGAAGAACATGTAAGGCAACATCCCATTGATTCTGTTTTGGAGCATTGACATATTGGCTCAGTTGCTGTGTAGCATGAGCAAGGTCTGGTCTGGTGAAGCCAAGGTAGAGGAGCCTACCAATGAGCCTGCAGTACTGCTCAGGATCACCAAATAGAGGAGATGAATCATCCTCTAACAGAAAACTAGGAATCATAGTGACTATAACTGGTTTGGCATCAGTAAGACCAGAATCCTGTAGAATGTCATTAGTATACTTGTTTTGATTCAGAGAAATACCAGAAGTAGACCTTGCAATTTCACTCCAAGAAAGTATTTTGCAGGTCCGAGGTCTTTTATGGTGAATTTATCATGTAGGAACTTCTTAACTTCAGCAATTGTATCTTTTGAAGATCCTGTAATTAAAAGATCATCCACATAGACTAACAAAAATAGTTGCAGTCCAGATTTATTGATGATAAAGAGGCAGTGATCATGTTCACACTGCACAAATCCATAGGCTATCAGGCTTTCAGTAAGCTTATGATTCCACTACCTAGATGCTTGTTTAAGACCATACAAGGACTTCTTCAGCTTACAAACCTGTCCTTCAGAGGCTTTGCTGTATCCAAGGGAGGTAACATATAAACCTCCTCATCCAAATGGCCATGCAGAAAGGCATTATTCACATCCATTTGCTGTAAAGGCCAATTATATGAAGCAGCCAAAGTAATGAGAATCCTGACTGTAACCACCTTAACAACTGGAGAGAAAACCTCATAATAGTCCTCACCCTCAACCTGAGTATAGCCCTTGGCTACCAACCTAGCCTTAAACTTGTCCACAGTATCATCCGGCAATCTTTTGATCTTAAAGACCCATCTAGAGCCAATAGCCCTTTTTCCTGCAGGAAGAGGAGTAATATCCTAAGTATTATTGGCCTCCAGAGCATGAAGCTCCTGCTGCATAGCATTTTCCCACTCAACCTGTCCTTTAGCCTGCTTATATGAACAAGGCTCATGGATATGTGATATGTAAGCTAAAAAATGCATGTGAGTAGGAGAAAAAAAAGATTTGCAAATTCAGAAACTTGAGCAATGAGAGGTGCTTGAGGTTTGTGAGACTGATGAATCACAAAGTCCTGCAACCAAAGAGGTGGTTTTCTGATTCTAGTACTCTGTCTAGAAGGATCAGGATGGATAAGGGGAGAAGCAGTAGATGAGTGAATAGGTTCTGTGATAGGATCAGAATTTGGAGGACTAAGGGAATGGTTAGAAAGCTCATAGGAGGAAGAAGTTAAGTGTGTAGAAGGTATACCATTATGTTTGTCAAGGTAGAAGAGTCTGAAACCCTTGGAGCAAAATCAAATATAGGAGTGAAAGTGTGTTCTGGTAGCATAGGGAGAGGTTCAGTAGTGGATTTATCATAAGGGAATGTGAATTCATGGAAGGAGACATCTCTAGACACAAGAACCTTATGATGTTCCAAACTGTAGAGTTTGTAGCCCTTCTGGCTAGGTGGATATCCTATGAAAATACACTTGATGGCTCTATCACTAAACTTGTCTTTATGAGGAGTATTATGAGTGGCAAAGCACAAACAGCCAAAAGTTCTAAGATGTTCAAGTGAAGGAATAGTTTTATAAAGGTTCAAAAGGTGATTTCCACTGTAAAATGGCAGTAGGTAGCCTGTTTAAAATGTAGGTAGCAGTGAGAATGGAATCAGCCCAAAATGTTTTTGGTAATGAGGACTGAAACATTAGAGACCTTGCTATTTGGAGAAGGTGTTGATGTTTTCTTTCAACAACTCCATTTTGTTGAGGAGTGTAAGGACAAGATTTTTGATGAATGATGCCCAGCTTTGAAAACAATGCTTGACAATAAGAGTTAGTGAATTCAGTCCCATTATCACTTCTAATGACTTTGACATAATCATGAAATTGAGTCTGAATCATATTCAGAAAATGAGAAATAACAGTACATGTCATACTCTTATCCTTAAGGAAAAAAGTCCATGTATTTCTACTGTAATCATCAACAATTGTAAGGAAATAAGAACATCCATTTAGTGAAGGTTGAGAGTATGGACCCCAAACATCCATGTGCAGCAAATCAAAGCACTTAGAAGTATGAGTGGTGCTTAAAGGAAATGGAATCCTATGCTGTTTGGCAAGAGGACAAATAGTACATGGATAAAGCTTGTTATCAACAGAAGAATATGGCAGATTGAGCTTTCCTAGTACATCAAAGGAAGAATGACTCAATCTATAATGCCATAACTGAGCTTTGTGAGATGCTAAAGGATTATTTGGCTGCAGCAAATGCAGATTTGCTACCAGTGATGGTTCATAGGACTTTATAACCTCAGGTTTGAAGGAGTTTTGATCAAGGATATAGAGTCCTTTGATTATCCTTCCCACTCCAACAACTCTTTTAGTATGTTGGTCCTATAGTAGACAATACTCAGGGTGAAAAATAAAAGAAATTTTAGCCAAGACAACACACTTTCTCACAGATAATAAATTGAACCTAAAGGAGGGAATATGCAAATAGTCACAAAGAAGTAACTGATTGTAGAGGTTTACCCAACCAAAATGAGTCACTAATTTAATGGTACCATCTGGAAGGCATACAGGAGTAAAATTGGCTACCAATTTAATGTTTGTGAGAAAGGAGAGATTTATGCATACATGATTTGTAGCACCCGTATCAATAATCCATGAGTCCTTATCAATATAATTAGAAAAGGAAAGTGCAGAATTAATACTTGCAAACTCTTCAACATGTGTAAAATTAATAAGGTCCTTTGATGGTCCATTAGAGCTGCCGCTAGCTCCAGAAGCATTCTGTCCCCGCAGCATTTTACTCAACTCTCTCGTATGGCTATTTTGAACCCTTCCTTTTTCCCCAAACCTTTGCCTCAAATCATTCCACAGATCTTTAGCAGTTTGTGAGAACATGAACCATCAACCAAACCTGGATGATTGATCCATGCAGAGTCATAGCTTCCATAAGGTAAGCTTCATGCAGAGTCATTGCTTCCAAAAGGTAAGCTTCATGCAAATTATCCAGATTTCTTCCCCCATTTCCAGAAATTGAGTTGTTTCCTGAACTCTCTGAATTATTTGCCATGGAAAATTCTGATCTTAATGAAGTAGCTGTGGAAAGGATCTATTCAACCTGCTCTAATACCATGTAGAATTCGCAGATCATCAACTACAAACTTGAAGAACAGAACTAAGAACAGAGAATTGCAGAAAGAAGAAAAGAGAGGAAGAAAGTTGAGAGAGAATTTTTTGATTTCTATTGAAGAGAAAAATGGAAGATATGATTACAATAATCACCTACTGCTTATTTATACAAGTTCCTGAAGCTATAGACTACAGATCATACAATGCACATCAAGTGCAGCTAATCTAATCTCTAACTGAATTTTCCTCCAAAAATAGCAATTTGACAGCTTAGGAGATGACAGCTGTACTCCATTAACTTAAGCATGATCTCAAGCATGATCCAAAAATATCTAATGAGATATGACAGCTCATCAAGGTGGATCCCGTTTCAATTGGATTTGATCTGCTGGAGGAGGCTTACCACAGCTACCAGTGTTGCTCCTCAGCTTTAGGTTCTGTTGCTTCTGTGAGCTCAGCTCGGAGCCTTATGTATGGTCATTTAGATGGTCATTTTGCAGTGAAACTGCTGCCATCACAAACGCGAGAGTTGCCTGGAAAGAAACTCCAGAATCCCATGTCATCCAGGCTAATCTTTCGGGGCTCAATAAGGAGGAAGTGAAGGGTCTTCAGGTTGCCGTAGAAAGCTAAGGTAGAGGAAATTAAGGCTAACATGGAGAATGGGTGCTCTCTGTTGTCATTCCTAAGGTGGAAGAGAAGAAACCCGAGGTTAAGGCCATTGATAACTCTGGTTAAAATCCATCTGCTATTGGAAACGAAGCCATAAACGTTGTTGATATCTCTAGTAACTTCTGTAGGAGTATTGTTAGTATTTTATCTCGATTTAAGTTTAACCCGTGTGTTCTTGTTCCATCCATCTGCGATCTGAGTTGCAAAAGGAAATATGCAGTAACAGACGGGTGGTTTTTTGACAACAGAGCCTATATGCTCGAGTATTTGATTTTTGGTTATCTTTCTTATGCGTCTGATTTTAAAAACTTTTTCCCAGGATTCATACCATGGTAACAAAGGACTAAAAGATCATTATATAAGTAAATAGAAAGTTGTTTTCATTGAGGAAACAGTTCTTACTGTATTCCACACTAACAATGTCAATCAAAATGGTCCATTCTCCAATTGTCTACCAATTCAAGATCAATGAAACTAAATACATATAAAGACAATGGTAAGCAAGTTTTAATCCAAAAAGCTCCCTGTAGTTTGAGAAGAAGCCGATTTGTGTGTTTCTTGTAGAATCACTGCCCCCTTCTCTACTCTTTGAAGCGGATTACCATTATGAGAAGTAGAACATTGTGTGTTTCTTGTAGAATCACTACCCCTTCTCTACTCCAGCTGAAGAATCACTGCCCCCTTCTCTACTCTTTGAAGCGGATTACCATTATGATAGAACATTGACAAAAGCTGAACAGCTTTCTTGCCTGATCAAACAAGCAGCAGCTTGAAGATTTTATGAAAGTTCAAGATCTTTGGACTGCTCAAATGGCACAACAGAATCCAAACAGAATAACATCAATTAGAAAACTTAAACATTCTTAGTTTATGCTCCATTGCTGTGTAATCAGACCATTTAAAACAAGCACAAAAAGACCAGTAAAAACAATGTCTAATAGAATTTCTACCATCAAACGAGCCACGAAATGAGTCTCAGAGCAATATATAAAAAATACTGCTTGATGTTTAATATTTTGAGTGACTCCAGATGCATTAGAACATCTAATGTGGGAAAGTCATGTATAACGACCCCATATTTACCTCAAGCGTTAGAGTTCTCTGGTTCCATGGATAATGGTGGCAGCGGTTAAAATACTTCTTCAACGTCTCTTGTTCTAGCGGCTCCAATCAATTTGGGATTGAGGGAGAAGTGACTCTTCGACAATTAATTATGCAACCAAGGGTTAAGGATTGGAGAAGAAGTATTGTAATCCGCCTGTAAAACCTGCACTTGTTTTGCGGCAACCATAAGTTTAACTCCTTGTTTTTTGCTGTTAACGGAGTTTGAGAAAACTAGCGAGGATGGTTACAGAATGAGTCTTCAGTTTTTAGATGGTTAAAGTTCAAGTTAGACACATGGCGCAATTTTACTAGTGGAACAAGGAATGGAATAGGCTGGTGGCATAGGAAATGCGCAGCGGCCTAATTGCCTCTGGTAATTTGATGTCATTTTTTTTTTTTTTAAACAATTGCTTAAAGAACTAATACACTTTTTTTTTTTGGGTGGGGCCCTCTTTACTGGTTTTGCCCCGAGGCCTTATAAACCTTATAAATGTAAGGACCGGCTCTGTGGGTAATCTCTATGCAGGAGTGACAACCTGGCGATTGGCGAAAGTGATGCAAGAAAATTCAAACGGCTTGAAGTCAGCTTCAAGGTGTGCGTATTCAGCATATATACCGGGAAGTGAATACGGTGGCAAATGCTCTTGCAAGGCTGGCAAGCTCTACGAAGCACATACTGTTTTTTGTGCACACTACTCTTCCTCATGAAATCCGTGGGCTTGTTGCCTTAGATTCACACAATTTTCCTTATTTGTGTTTATCGCTTTTGTTACCAAAATGTGCCCAGAGTCCAGGAAATTATGCCCTTCTTGGGATTTTTGTGCTTAAATGGGAGGGTCACCAAGCCCCAGCTGTACCATCAACTGTTCACCAAATAATAAAAAAAATAATAATAATATATTGAGATCTAAAATATCATGCATGTCACTTTTGTCAGGGATATAAAACTAAAAAGGGCAAAAAAGAAAACGAAGAAAGAAAATAAAAAAGGGGGTTGGGGTGGGGGGAGATGGCGTTTCCAAATGTGACCATATTTTCTTGTTATCCCATCCGGCCATTCCACCATTAAATGTAGGCCACTTACATTGTCACAGAATTAGCACATGCTCCACATCCCTTTATAGTTTATAGTACCGTTTCCTATATTCGATCATATTCACAAACGAAAAAGTTAGCAAATTTGCCAATTTTCTGTTTTTAACTGTCAAAAAAACAGAACAAGAAAAGGATCAGCCAACATGGAACTAATAACTTCCAAGTCTCTTTGCTATGCTGCTAAACTTTCTTCACTAAGTTGCATTGATTCTTTATCTCCAGCTTATTTTCCATCTAGAGCTAATGTTTATTCCCAAAACTCCAGCAATGTCTTGGGATTTGACTGTTTCCCTGCAAAGCTACAATGTAGTGCGAAGCAGCTGAGAAACTTGGGAGCAATCCATGCTTCTGGGGTTGAAACTAGCTCAACTATTACTGCAGAGAAATGGGTTCTTCAACCTATAGGTTTGTGAAATATCATGCCTTTCCCTTTTTGGTTTTAGGGCAAGGAAATTAGCTAGAGCCCTTTATTGTTCTCTTTATGGATTATGCAAATTTGGTCTTAAATGGTGAGTTGAATAGTTAGTGGAAAATGTGCTATCAAAATTTTGTTGACTGGCTTTTGTTACTTTCGTTGAGTAAAGTGAGTTGCAGCAATTTAGTGAACTTCAACTTTCAACTTGATAATCCACATGACTAGTTTGTGATGCATCAGGTGATGGTGATTCAAGGCACATTGGTGTTAAGACTGCACCGCCTGATGCATTTGAAATAGCCTCGGTAAGCATTCGATATGTCTACTCTTGGAGTGTTTAATTTGACTGTAAAGTTAATGGAAATTTTTTTGGTGGTGTTTAGAAGATGGTCACTATTGGAAGAGTTCCTGACAAGGCAGACATAGTGATTTCAGTCCCAACAGGTAGTGCTTATTTTTCCTGCCTTTATTGGGTATTATCGATCCCACGTAGTCAAAGGCTTAGTTGTTGTTGTTGTTGTTGTATTGTGTGCTATCGATCTTAAATATTACAAGAGCTTCAAGTGATGGGAGAGAAAGACAAAAGCAATGCTCAAACAAGTGCGTTGTGTCTCATGAGATTTAATCTTATAATTTGCTTTTGCTTCTGAATATTAAATAAATAAATGTGTCTCGACCGTACATGATGGAGAAATATGATCCGTGCAGCCCACCCCACGTAGTGGGAGTAGTAGTTGTAGTTGTTGTGCTTTTGCTTTGATGCCTAGTTTGTAAAGTGAACTTTTATTAATAAGAGCTAGAGAGGGTGAAAGCCAACTAAGTTATGGCCAACCACTAAGAACTCATGATGGTTGTGTGGGTCTAGTATTTTCTACTCTTCTCAAAAACTCAAACTGCAGTGAACTAGCATACTATGTTTATCCTGATCTAAATGCTATTTATGAATGTGCATTTAATTCTGAACTAAAAACTACTTTAACTCTAATTTTGTTGTTTAATAGTTTCTGGTTTACATGCCCGAATTCAGAAGACAGAAGAGAATCTTTTGATAACTGATTTGGACAGCACAAATGGTACATTCATCGGTGAAAAGCGGTTAAGACCTGGTGTTGCTGCTGCTGCTTGGCCTGGGAGTATAGTCACTTTTGGTAGGCTATCCAAAACTCTTTCTGTTCAATCTGCCTATTCTGATTCTGAAGTTTATTCTGTTCGGAACATTCTATATCGTTGGCGATTAATCAGTAAACCAAAAAGTCCAGAAAAGGATGAAAATTCCTGTCCTTTTGAGTACAATGCAATATGTTTGTGCATATTTTTTTCATAAGTCTCTGAGCAGTTTAGCCTCTATATTTAATCCCAAAAAGCAGCTGCTTCTTTGATGAGGAAAAGGGTGAAAGACTTGTAAATTCTTTGCTTAAACCAACAAGAAAGTCTAGGGGTATGAGTCCTTCACAAGCTGCCAATGCCATGTCACAATATTCATTGGTGAAGAAAGCATTCCTTTTGATTTCTTTTGGCTGTATACTAAGATGAATTACTAGTGTGAATCCAAAACTTTATCCCACCTGGAGATTCTGGAATGTTGACCCAAAAATACACCAATCACCATGTGTTTATCATAGACTCAGTGTTTTCTTGTTAAGATCTCCTAGATGAAGAGCATAATAATCACCAAGGCAAGCTACTTCTGGTGTTCTAACTACTCCATGACATCAATGCTGAGTTGAAGTTTGTAGCTTCTTCCTAGTTTTCTCCTAATTTCGATTGCTTAGTGGTGTTGCAAAAAGTTCCGTCAGCGAATAGCATAAGGGTTAGCAACTAAACTCTTCAGAATCATCCTAAGAAGGGCTATACAACTACTTTAGAAATACCCCGTGTTGTGTTCTTTCGAATTTTGTAATGTAAAATGTTTCTGTTGCATATGAACTCTTGCTCTAGATCCATTATGTGGACACTAGCCGGCAGACTTCTTCCCTAGGTAAGTGATTATGCTATGAACATAACAACCATTGAGAGGTTACAGAGCTCAACGTTACAGGCGACCAGCATCAATCACAACCCTGTATTATGTCCTCTAATTTACCATTGAATGGAGGCTAACATAACCAAGAAACAAGCTGCCTAAAAAATTGACTAGCTCGCGATAGAGCAATGTTCCTTATATTACACAGATATGTTGAACATGTTTTGAAATCTATCGACCGATGTTTTTTCCTTGTCAGGGGACACTCATTTGGCAATATTCAGGGTTTTAAAGTTTGAGGTAGAGGAGGAACCTACAAAAGAACCCGAAGATGTTGAACAATGATGTATAGGAGGTGAGTGAGGTGCAAGTGAAGACTCCACACTAGAGATGAGATGACTGAGGAGATGTACCTGTAAATTGCATTACTCAACATCCAGATTTGATGGGAAATTGTGGTTCTAAAGCTTAACTGTTTCTTTCGCTTCGATGACATCTTACTATTGTATAAGCTAGTCTTTTCTTGAGTCTATATATTTGCTTATTCTAGTGAGTTTCACTTCATATTTTTGTATACATTAATGCGAGAAGCCCTATCACTGTAATAATAAACAGTATTACAAAAATCAAGGATTAAACGAGTCTTTTGAAACTAAGCTCATTAAATGATATGAAAGGAGCTAAGGCTATGTGTATTCAAGTAGAGACAATAAATACTTTTGGAAGCAAAATCCCACTATTTCACATTTTATTCTCTTTCCAACACTAGCAGCCCGTTTATGATAATACATCTTAATCTTGCAAGAAAGCCAAATGAAACACTAATTATTATTTTAGCAGATTATCAAAACAAAGACCAATACTTGTCAGATCATTTTATAGGTTAACTGTATCCTATCCTTTGAGATGGAATGTTCACTCCATCCTCATCCACCTTATTAGCTGATTTGCATAAATTAAATATGATAATCTCATTTTAAAATGTATTTTGAGTTGAATTTTATGGGGTTTATAGTAAATTTTGTTTGGTATCTCATTTCTAAATTGTACCATTTGAAATAAGTTTCAAACTACATTTTTGACTATTGTTTCTCAACTTGGTTAAAAATGCAATATCATACAACATTTCAAACATTGATTTAAACTATATTTTAAAACACATAAAATGTGATACTATATACAGGCTCTTAGTGAATTTCAAACTATATTTTAGACTAAATTTTGAAGGGTTTATAATAAAACATCTCATCTTCAAACTATACCACCACTTTGAAATAAGTTTTGAACCATATTTCTGAATATTATTTCTCAACTTAGTCCAAAATATAATATCATACGATATTTCAAAACTTGATTTAAACTATATATTTAAATGAATTTCAAAATGCATACTAAAATATGATACCGTACAGGACCTTAGAGTTTCCTTTTAGTGGAACTAAGTTGAAAAAATTCTCCCTCAAAAAGAATCAAAGAACATAAAGGACGGTCAATTACAATTATGACTATTAGCATCTAGATTAGATCATACTACTCATAATGGGCTTGTTCTTTAAGTTTTGATTTTGGTCTCAATAGTAAATTTAATATAATTCCTTCGTCCTACTCAAAGAGTCCACTTTAAAAAAAAAATTTATCTCATTTAAAGAGTCTACTTTGAATTTATTTACATTATATATCCTTACTAATATAGCAATGTATGGTTCATAATTAATCCTTACTTTAGAAGTGAAAAATATGGTAGTAAATTATTTATTTATGTGTTGTACCTCACAACCCATAATAAGTTGTACACATTTCAAAATGGACTCTTATGAATGGGACGGAGGGAGTATTATAATCAATTTTCATCATTTTTAATATAAATTTTTACTATTCAGCTATACTTTTTTACATTTCCAATACACTCTTTACATTATAAAATTATTTTTCTCAAACCAAAACTCAACCCAACTAAAAAGCACAAGCCCAATATGAGAAAACAACAATTTTGATCCCTTATGTTTGATTATGTGGTAGGTTGTCTTTTTTTGTCTATGAGTTAGCAAGTTTGATCCCCCATGTTTGGTCATGTAACACTTCCCGTCATTTATACTTTTACTAGGAATAGGGGATCAAACATGTGATTAAACCGATAATAGGCAGTCAAATAGGTAATTAAGTGATAATTAGTTACATGTTTGGCCGCTTATTCCAGGTAAAAAGGATCAGCAGTGACACGTGACCAAATATAGGGGATCAAAACTGCTAACGCAAAAACAAAAAGGACTAACACCACCATATGGTCAAACATAGAGGAGCAAAACTGCCATTTCTTCCCTAATATGAGTAGACTCAGATTGTTACAATTCTGACCTAATATTAACATATACATTAGAATCATTAGATCTTACTGAACACAGGGGCTTTGTCCTTCACTCATAATGGAGCCAACCTCCCAAGATGGCATCACTCGGAAGATCAGCAATAACACAAGTCCAATGAACTATATTCTCAACAATATTTCATCAGACACATTCAAACATAGAGGCTTTTATGGAAAAACAGAATCTTTGGCCATGGATTCCTACACAAGCATCCACAGCCATTAGCAGCCTCCACGCCTTCCTTCGAAAAAGAATACTATTGAAGCTGCTGAGGCATGATAACTGTTTTGACTCAAATATGATTGAGCACAAACAGCCATCCCACACCGACAGACTCAACTGAGCCATCATAAAGCTCTCCAAGAGTTCTCTTCCCTGATGAAATATTCATACTAATGTATCCAAATAAGATGAACAAGCAAGACATCATCAATACTTTCTACGACTATATTAAGCTTTTACGTGGTCCTAATCCAGTCATGCCTGATAGCAGAGCCAACAGTTCCAATTACATCATCAACATCCTTGCTGCTTCCAGCCACTACCAGTAGATGCCTCAAATGTTCCTCCCAGATTTGTGCATAAAGGATAATGAAAGAGATCAAGGTCATTTAAGTTCTCTACAACCATGAGAGATTCAGAAAAAGATGAACATAGGAGGAAAAAATATTTCCATTAATCAATTAACTCATCTCATCAATCCCCATTTTTCTTTCCATTTTATCATTCACTATAAGTCCTCCTCACTAGCTTTCTCCACCTTACCCTTGTTTCATCATCAGCAAATCTTCCTAAACCAGAATTTCATGCGAAGATGTTACAACTCTTTAGCCTCACCATAACAAATAAACTGACAATATCATTGCACTTAAGATACCCAGCTCAATTATCATCTGATATCCCAGAAATCAGCAGAAACTTGGAAAGGTGTATTTACACTTTTCAAACTCCAAGTAAATCTAGGGCCTGTTTCTTTTTTATGGGTTTTGAAAACTTGGCTTTGAAAATGATTTTTAAATGTGAAAAGTGTTGGAAATATAAAAAGGTGCAATTGAAAGGTAAAAAAGTGTATTGGGAATAATGAGAAATTAGTATAATATTCAAAACTACAAAAACATGTTTTTGAAAACATGTTAAGGAACAGGCCCTTAGTTTGTTCATTCCACTAACTCTTAAACCATTCAGATCTCTTATGCCAGAAACCACCTCATCTCCAGTAACATAAATTTTAGGTTAGGCAAAGATGTGAAGAGAAAGAAGGATATTGTGGAAGGAGAAGCTGATGTTGTCCAAAAGAATCAGGCAACCTAAAATATTCTCTTCTTTTTCCAAAGTAATAGATCCACACAATAAGATAAAACCACATGCTCTTTTGTTTGAAATTTAAATCCAAAAAATTAGATTCATCTACTTCCTACTGTGTAAAGCTACAAACCTCATACCCTCAAACACCAAATACAAACCAATATCCGTCAAACAGCTTGATGTAAGATCATAAATTTCCAAAGTAATAGATCCACACACTAAGATAAAATCACATGCTCTTTTGTTTGAAATTTAAATCCAAAAAATTAGATTCATCTCCTTCCTACTGTGTAAAGCTACAAACCTCATACCCTCAAACACCAAATACAAACCAATATCAAAATTAGCCACTTCGTCAAACACCTTGATGTAAGATCATAAATTTCCCTTTTCCATGAACTACAAGTGCCTAAACTCCACAAGTAAGAAGACAAATCCCATATAACAAAAAATAAGACTAATAGGGAAGTGGGAAATCATTCCCTAACTATTGCCCCATCTTTCTCATTCACTCCCCCAACCCTCACCTCCAACTGAGATTTATATCAGGCATCTCTTTTAACTCCATAAGTTTTTGTTGATCTAAAGATTTAGTCTACCATGTTTACATCTTCTATTTGTCAGCTGTATAAGCACAAATATACAAGAATAACATAAAAGTCATTTCAATTTCCACCTTAGCAGCAGCATATAGCATAGAGACCATTCTTTATACATTGTCATAACAACATAAAAATAAGAGAAAAGGCGAAGAAAGAAAAGGTAGATCTTCCGTCGCACTCAAATATGGTCAGAAGACTAGGCAATCTATAGAATGAGATAAACTTTTTGAAAGACCAGATACTAATTATAAATGAACACTTTGACAACTAAGAACAAGCAAAGGGTTAAAGAGATTTACAACCACAAAAAGAAAAAGTACACTGAATTAAGGCATCCAATCTAAGAAAAATATTAAGGATTTAAAATGATAAACGAGGTCTTAACATGATTCTTAAAAGGGGAACTATCAACAGCTGCTGGAGACAATAAAATTTCTATTCAAACTTTAAGCATTCACTTTCCCACTCACCCTACGCTTGTTGTGCCAGCTACTCCTGTCAGCGCCAGTTTGATTCTTCTTCACAGCTACTGAGCATTGATCACTCCGGCCAGTCTTTTTGTTCATTTCACTTTGAAGCTTGCGCCTCCTCATTCTGTTTTCCAATCTTAAGCCTCTCAAAGCACGGACCCTTTGATCCGCCTCCAGTGCCCCAGTGAAGTTCCAGATTCTTACAACACCTTCTTCACCTCCACACACAATACGATCAGGACCAACACCCAATGAGAATAGATTACACCCGAACCCATGGAGCATTCTTTGTGGGGGCTCTACAGTTTTCTCATCTAGGTATACACCCTTGGAAGATTTTCCAGTTGGAAAATCCCTGCTTGTCCTCAACAATTTTCTCACATCAATCAGGGAAAGCTTCCCATCACTAGAGGCTGAAACCAACCACGGGAATTCAAATGCAAGAGAATAGACAGGACCAGTATGAGGCATCCATGATGCAATCTTCTGGACATTACAACTCATATTACTAGTGATCTCAAACATGTGAATGGCACCATCTTCTCCTCCAGTAAATAAAAGCTTTCCAGTGTGACTCCGTGCCAAAGAATAAGCATTACCAACATGAGCATTGTAGATAGCAGCAAGTTGATTCCCACAAGTAGTGTCCCAAATGTAAACATCTGAACCTGCAGAACTTGCCAAAGAGTTATCATGAAGCACAAGGCTCCAAACCCAGTCACCATGCACCAAAACCTTCAAACATTTGAATTCAGACCGATCCCAAATCCGAACAGTCATATCCCAAGAACCACTGTACATCCTACTAGAATCAAGGGCAAGGCAAGTAATTGGCCCTCCGTGCTCCCAAATACGAAACTCCAAGTTTTGGTTTTGGGTCTTAAGGTCAAAGACATGAGGATTACCATCCTCATCCTTCCATCCATGTATAAATCCATCTGTACCACCAGCAACCAATAGCCTTGTATCAGCAGCAACCGCACGAATTGTGCAACCAAGTGACCGGGATGAAGCAATGAACATCCCATCTTCCATGTTCCACATCCGTACTGTCTGATCGTACCCTGAAGTAAAAATAAGCTTCTTGGAAGCCAAAACAAACACAGTCCTCACAGCATCTGTATGTCCATACAGCGCATCAATAGTATAACGGCCCAAAAACGTTTTACTACGAAATTCCTTCTCCACGAACAAATCCTTCCATGACTTCTCATCTGAATCCTCCAACCCCAAGGCAGGAGCAACTGGATGCCCCCACCTCTCACAGTAAAATTTCTTCCACACGTGATGCTCAGACGCAAGCCTATACAAATTGGTACTAACACAGGACACAATTCCCAACTCTTTAGGGTCAAGACAGTTAAGAATTTCGGATATCAGGGCCTGAGGAAGGTCAGTAATTGATCGGCAAAAATTTGGTAAAAGATCAGTCACGGGTACCAAACTTTGGTTCTTTGAGCTCACAACTCCCACCTTTACATTTAAATTTGATCTGGGACTTGGTTTTCCAGAGTCAAATGTTACAAATTTTCCTTTGTCAGTGAAATTGGTTGGATTACAATCAATTTGTACATTGGCAAAAGTATTTGAAAAATCTGATAAACTCCCTATCAAACAATTTACTGTATCCTTTTGGCATTCAAATGCCATAAAAAATCGTCTACCCTAAAGCCGAATTTCAGAGAAAGAAAACCAAACTAACTGATTCCCCACAAATCGCCAAAATCACCCGAATTTCAATTAAACAAAACCCAATTCAGTCACACCCTAAGAGTATAGCCTAACCTAGTTATTCCCGGTAACAAAATCCCCAAAATACAATTCAATCACACCCCTCTAAATCAGCAGAATAAAGATTCTATTAAACAAAGTGAAATCCTATATTAGCAAAAATTCTGCTGTAAAGATTCTATTAAACAAAGTGAAATCCTATATTAGCAAAAATTCTGCTGTAGTTCCACTAGAAAATTGTAGGGGATATGCCTAAAAAGAAAATTAAAGGGCCGCGATAACCTTCCCAAACTAATTCACAAAACTTCAAGGAAAACGTCGGATTCAAATCCGCAAAGTATTTACAAATCAATATATAAATTCTATACTAAGGGGTGTGAATTGAAATTGAGCGAGAAAGGGTACCTTTCCCGGAGGTGAAAAGCTCTGATTGCTTTGGTTTTGATGAATTTCGAGATTTGAAGGAAAAAGTAATGTCGACAATTTGCAGCCTATCTATTTGGAGATTTGAAGAATGGATTCAATCTTTGTAAATTGTAATCATATTGGCGGTGCTGCGGTAGACAGACGATGCGGATTGTGGACATTCCTGCTCGATTTATTACTCAGCGATCCTGTAATTTATGCAAACCCCTATTTTACCCCCCAACATTCTCGCTTATTAAGTTTTTATTTTATTTTATTTTTTTACATCTCGACAAACCACAATGTTCCAATTCATAATCTCACGCTAACAAGACCCAATCTTCTACCACCACCCCAACGCTTTCCCCCTCCTTCCCAAATCAATTTCCACTCACGTCTAATGTTGGTCTAATTTTTTGTATTATTATTATTTACCTGATGAGGCCACTTGTGCCTTAATCTCGATCGCACACCTATACTATCATATAAGAGTAAGGAAATCAATTGAGTGGGGATGTTACATTGACGTTGTGTTTGGATTTCCACGCACACCTACATTTATGAGGGGATTTTACATCGTCGTCGTATTTAGACCTAAGGCAACCTACACTATTTGTGAGGATCCAGATTTTTAACCCGAATTAAAACCGTAAATAGTATCAAATTTGAAACTTTATTACGAGGGATATATACGACTAAAATAAGTTTAATTATAAAATAAAATAAATAAAATTGAAATTTACTTTGAAGATAAAATAAATAGAGAGTGAATCCTAGATTTAAGAATTAAGTAAGACTTGTAAATAATAATAATAATTAGAAAAAATAACAAGGGTGAATTTATAAATTGGTCACCTTACTTTGAGTTTGTTAACGTTTTGGTCACATAACTTTTGTTTTTGCACTATTTTAGTCACTCTGTTAAGCAGTTACGTTAAGTGACTAACAAAATCATTTTTATGAGGGTATTTTCGTCATCACTCCCCTTTTCACTAAAGACAAAAAATTATGTGTGGATTTCTTTGAATGCTCATCCGATTAAATCTCAAAACCAACGTCTAAAACCTCATCATCATAAAGCTAAATTTTTTTTTTTTTACAGTATTCACTCTTTTCTAAAAAGGAAATTCATGTTTGAATCATATATTTTAAAGCACTTCACCAAAGCCTTTTGATGATGAAATTTTTTCTCTTCACACAGTGCTCTGAATCAGTGAGCATGATCCTCCACTTCTGAATCAGAAAAAAAAAAAAAAATTCATTTTGAACTCCATCGCCGCCTCCACCGCTAAATTGAACGCCATCGCCGCGTCCACCGCTAAATCGAACGCCATCGCCGCCTCACCGCTAAATCGAACGCCATCGCCGCGTCCACCGCTAACTAGAACGCCATCGCCGCCTCTCATGAATAAACTCCGAACTTCGACGGCAAGGACAATATGCTAGGTATGTAAAGCCAATTTCTCGTAGAGACGCCACCCAACGAAACCCTCAACCCAATTGTGAAAATAACAATTGTCTTTACCTGATTCCCATCCAGATGGACCAGATCTACTATTCCTGCGAAAATTTATTGGGCAAGTGTGTGAAGATAGAACGTGATGACGGTGGCAATGGCTCTCAAGAGGCAAAATTTTCGCAATTCTCAACACTAACATCTCTCGATTTTCTAGCTTGGAATAGGATTAATACAGAGGATGAATGAATTAGATTTTGAGAATTTTTTTAAATACAACGAAGCCATTTAGATTCTTAGAAGAGCAAAAAAAGAGTTCGATTTTCCATTTTCTCTCACGCATCATTTAGGGTTCTTAATTCTAAAAGGGGGGGCAAAAATGGGAAAATTGGAGAGAGAGGAAGAGAGGAGTGGCTGGGAGAGAGAGAGAGGAAAGCGACTAAAAATGTTGAAAGAGAGGGGTAAAATAAAAAAACTCGAATAGAGATGAAAAATTAGAAAAGATGGAGAGTTTGACGAAAATGCCCTTAAAATATAGCTTTGTTAACCAATTAACGGACCAATTTAACAGAGTGACAAAAAAAGTGTAAAAATAAAAGTAAGGTGAATAAAAAAAAATAAAAAAAATCTGGTAACTAAAATATTAACAAACTCAAAGTAAGTGACCAATTCATAAATTCACCCAAATAACAATTAGATGCATTATAAATAAAACTATACATATATAAAAGTATAGGGTGAATTTGTACATTAATTTTAATTAGACAAAAGTATATGTCCCCAATTGAAATTTCAGTAAAATAAAATCACAAAAAGGAAGTAGAAAAGAAATCTCCCTGACTCGTCCTACAAAAATAACTATACTGTGGGCGCGGCTGTGGGATTAGACCACGCAGTGGCAGCGCATCATTCCTATCCCGGAAATTAGAAGACGCGTGAAGGAACAGAGCCGCGTCTCCGCCAAGCAACGAAGAGCCCTCGTGGGTCTCTATAAATTGAGACGGAAGGAAACCGTCAAAAGGAGACGCAAGAACAAAATGCAGAGAAAAGGGAAGGGAAATTTGGGGCAACGGGTAGTTTACAGTAGACAGAAAGGGGAAGAGGGAAAGCCAACCGCTGAAGGAAGAAAGGAAAAGGAGAAGGTAGCAGCTAGGGAGTTTCGGGTAGGTGCAGAAGCTCCGGCCAGAAAACAGAGGAGAAAGAAGAGGAAAACAGGGGAGGAAGAGGGGAGAAAGAGAGGAGGACCGAGGAGGAAAGGAGTAGGAGACCCACCTGAACACACCTGATCGCTCACCGTAGTCCCAACTTCAAGTATCACCACTTAGGTAAACCTTTAACACCCTCCGTAGCTAGTAAATTCGTGTCCGAAGTATGCCGTATGAAAACGTAAATATGCCGGAAACGTCGTCTTTCTCGACTTTGAAGTATGATTTAATTCTTAGTAAACATGACATGTTAAGCTCTTAATAGAAGTCTAGGAGTACATATTAGCTAGAGAAAACAGCTTTAGATTTATGGGATAGCTTTCCGATCGGCCAAAATAAAAGAGAAATTTTGAAACCTTACCGAAACCGTTGGTCTGATATCTTACTGTTATTTTTGGCTATGTAAACTCATATTTATGTTACTAAACGTAAGATTTTTATGATCTTAGAAACTTATTTTTAAGAAAACGGAATAATTGGCATGAAATCCATGGAATTTCTGAACTCAAAGTAACTTGCTCATTTCATGTTTTAAATGTCCTAAAATGTTCTATGTATGCTAGGAGTGAGTTTTGTGAAGTTTCTTTAATTTTAAGAAAACTTATTTTGCTAAAGAAAGTTGGACCCGAAAGCTTGAAACTCATTCCATGGCGGAAATGGAGTTCGATCGATCGGGTACCCCGCCAACTGCTATTATTTTCGGTATTACAACATGCAATCATGCTAGAAATAGTGATTGTAGAATTTTAATGATTTTAGAACTTGTTTTCGGAACCAACGAAAAATCGACTTAAAAACAGCAAGGATTTCGGGATTGATCGGAACTTTGCTCATTTTATGATTTAGATATCCTAAGGTATTCTATGAGTATTGGAAATGAGTTTTACCAAGTTTTTACGATTTTAGAAAATGTATTTTGCAACAAAAAAATTTAAACCCGAGAGCTTCAAGGTTAGTTAATGGCGGAACTTGCAATTCGATCGGACATAGCCGATTTAATCGAGCTGGCTGACCGATCAGCGTTCGGACATCACCGTTCAGACGTCCCAGAAAAAGAGAGAAAGCAGAGCAACGGTTCTGGAAACAGAACCATTGCTCTGTGAAGAAAATCCTTACTGCCCGAACTATGCCCTTTGAAATAAAAGTAATAAATTAAACAAGATAACAGTAAAACTAATAATAGTAATAAGGAGAAATAAATAATTAAGTAGATGATAAGTAAAAGTAAAATTAAATAAATGAATGGAATAATTTGTGGTAGGTTCCGTGAATACACATTAGTAATATTTCGAAGGTTTTAAGAAAAATACATTAACTCTAGAATTTCATTAATACAAGATTTATTAAAATAAAGCATAAAAGAAAATATGTTTAAAAGAGATATTTTGACAAATATTCTAATGAATTACAGACTTCATTGACTCAGTTTATTCGGACTCGTTAGACACAAGCGAGTGTTCTCACTGAAAACTTACTTTTGACTAGTGTGTGCTTGACAATGTGTATTATGTGTTTAAAATTGCTTTGAATATGTTATATGTATATTTAATTGATTTTAATAAAAACTAGAGATTGTATGAACTATTTATTTAATTATACTGTTTAAATGAGCGGGCAACTACCTTTCACACTGACTCAATTTTGAAATTACTATGATAATTTAATGTTGATTTTTCGTGAAATTTTAGTGATTGTTACATGATTGAAAATATGAAATTGAATGATTGTATTTACTGATTGACTGAAATGAGATTGATTGGTTGGTTGAATGTTACTGATAAACTATGCATTACTGTAATGAGATCCCATGAACCATGATCTACGTAGTCAGATGTGTTGGCTGGCATTTGATGAAATAGTAACTTGGTAGAGTCGGGTAACTCGAGCCCCTATATATATAAGTAATCGGACTACATACTGTTTACTGATCGTCGGGCGATGTTGTCGAAGCCCTGTGTGGGCGCAAAAGTTAACTGGAACCTCTATAGTTTCAACTAAACTCACGAGTATCCTTTACGACTTGCTTTACCGCTTTTCTATTTGTATTATATTTATATGATTGATTGCTTTATGTGAATTGCATATTTTATCGCTTTAATTATTTTTAAACGGAGAACATCACTGAGCATAAAAGTTCGTAGGTGTTGTATGTTTTTAAACCCAACCCCGGGTTAGCAGTGGCAGTATGGGCCAAATGATAGCGAGTTGACTGGAGATTTTATCAGGCTTAATAAATATTATGTAGTTAATAATTGGCCTGCAAGCCATTAAACTGTTAGGCTACGAAATTGGGACCTATAGTTTGTAATTATATATTGTAATATTAAAAAGCTTCTGTGCCATTTATAATTTAGTATGTATTATACTGATTGCACTACTGAGTCTTGATGCGAACCGGGCAAACGTCCGGCCACTACAAGAAAAGTGACCTTTTGCGACATTTGTACATGCGACATTACGTTTAAGTGTCATGAATATACCACACTTACCTATTTGTGACGTATATATGCGACATACATGCGTCATTTAATTATTGTGTCACAAGTTTGGGACATAGATGCAACACTTAAGTTTTTGTCTTTAAATTGTGACAATTTCTTTGCGACACTTCAATAAAATGCCAAAATTAAATGACACAATTCCAATGGTGCTGCAAAATTGCGACACATTTGCATCATATTGTCAGCATGTCACAAATTAACAGCATAATTTGTGTCATGTTAATTTAATGACTTCCAATTTGCCACAAAAGATCTACAACACTATCATAGAGTGCGATAAATTAGCAACAAAAAAAAAATTATGACTCAAAATTGTCTCACACTACAGGTGTGTTACAATTTTGTGACACTTTTTGTTTTGGTAACACATCAATGATATGCCTTCGATTAACAGCAAAATATGCTTCATCTGAATTTATTTCCACATATTTGTTGTTTTCTTGTGCAACATTGTTATTATATGCCGTAAGGAGATTGATAAATCTAAAGCAACTCTCTACCACTGCTAGGCAATTCTCATTAATGTGAACTTTCAAAAATCCTTTGGTTAATAAAGCATTCATACTTTCAAGAATAGCCCTTACTTCAGCTTGTAATAGTGATAATACAATGATATAGTCATATTAAATAAATTACATATTGCTTGCTATTTTAGTAGCAAAAGTTATGAAACTAGTACTTGAACTATGTAAGAAAGTTTTTGAACAAATTGTGTTTGTGTAATACTATTGGTGATCTGAGGAATGTTTAGATTTCTATAAAGTATATATTTCAAATAAATAAATATAATGATGTTCAAAGTAGTTTTAAATGTATTTTAATATAATTATGTTAGTTTTTATTTTAGCAAATTATATTTAATATCCATCTGTTCTATACTTCTAAACACTGCTTGACTATAAGTTTTTTTTTTTTTTTTCTCTTAACAATTAATGCCAATATTTCATTAAATGCCCTAATCACTAACAAAAACAAACAAAAAATATTGTTTTCAATTTTGAGTTCCCAATTTTAAATTCAATAGAAGCAAAATTGCCAAAGTTCCTCTCAAAAAAAAAAAATAAATAAATAAAAAATTGCTAGAGTAAGAACAACATGTTAGTCAAAGAAAATCATATATAAATAGATAACAAAGAAAGTTATTTCAATTCCAGGCTAGTGTTGTCGATGACTTAATGGCCATGTGTTTCAATTGTACTTCCCTTTACATAATAGCCTATTCATAATATCGTTTATATCATAATTCAAAAATATGGCACTAACATCTGAAACTTCACATTGAAACTCAACGCTTAGCATTCTGAATTATGAGCAGCGGGCTCATATTTAAATCTTCGTTATGCAAATAACATCCAACCTATCCCGCCAAACAGCCAAGCTGAACATGCTTCTACAAGTTTCATTTTCAGCTCAGCCATACAACATGTGATAGTTGCCCATGTTTCACTTCTGGATCAAAATCCAAATAATGCATCATTACAAAAAATTCATTGTCGCTTTGTGCCTTCCTTGAAAATTGTCTTTTGCTTGCTTTATATGTTTCCCGAAAAATGTGTGCCAACTGAATTATGAAGCCTCCACGCCCATTATTTCAAGTCTTCAATGGAAGGTTAGCACACAAAAGTTAGCTAAAATATCAAATCCTGAAGAAAGTACCCAAAATTATTGAGAAATAATAAGACACCATAAGAAAATGATTTTACCAATTTTTGCAATTTAAAAAGAAATAATAATAAGATACATTCAAATACATCCATTTACCATTTTCATGCATTGAGAACATATTGATATGCATTAACAATTTATACACCAAAAGTAATGATAAGATAGTATACAATTGATAGATGTATTAGTCCACAGCCATCATCGACACTTACACCCTCTCAATAATAATAACCAAACAAAGAAAGAAACAAAAAAAAAATTAGGAAAAAAAAAACAAGAAAAAAAATTAGGAGACTCATTAAAGTTCTTTTTATTGTAAAACTTAAAACAACAAACAACAATTTATTTTTGATACAGACAAAACCCCTTCTCTAATCAATTTCATCTTTTGTGATTTGAAACCAAGTCATCTCAGATAAAGATAAAAGCAACAAAAATCAAAATAGTAATTAAATGAAGTAAGCCAAGAGTTTATGCAGCAAATCATTGGACATTGGCCTATTGACATCCATTAAGTTCTAAATTTGAAGCCTATAAACGCAATAATCAAACACCATATAAAATCATGGAGATCAATTCAAAAAATACAAACATGTGCCCCTAAACTCAAGTATGTAATGCCTATGCCATGCATAAATATACACAACAACTCAAAAGATATAAAATATAAGGATTTGAGAATAAATTATCTCAGCATTTCTCCTGTGTACTTAGGGTCCATATTTTTCACTCAAAACCCGATTCTGCTCCAAAGCTTCCGGTTAAGAATAAAACCTCTCAATGCATTTGGTCAAGTTGCAGTTGAAAAGGGACAACAAAATCTATGTACTATAGTTTTAACATCAAGAGGGTTTCACATGTCTTCCTATACCAGAATTAAAAATTAAAAATTTAGCTTCTACCATCAATGTAAAACAATACAACTGAATTCAGAAAGCTTCAAGTTAAGAATAAAATAAATCAGATTAATGATTTCAACATTAGATTCTGCTCCAAAGCTTCCAGTTTAGAATAAAACCTTCCAATGCATTTGTTCAAGTTGTAGTAGAAAAAAGACAACAAAATCTATGTGCTATAATTTTAACACCACGAGGTTTCACATGTCTGCCTATACCATAATTAAAATTAAAACTCCAGCTTCTACCATCCACATAAAACAATACAACTGAATTCAGAAAGCTTCAAGTTAAGAATAAAATAAATCAGATTAATGATTTCAACATTAGAAGAATCATAATTTTATTTTCTTCATTCTCTAATCTTCTTAGTATAACACATGGTAAGGAGAGGTAAGGGAAATGTTTAAAACTGCAGCGACAATTCGGAATATATTTATTTAATGATCAAATAGAAGTTAGACTTATGTCTGGAGTGTGACTTCTACCCTTGCACTCCAAGCTGACTATCACAATTTGAAAGGAAAATTTTATATCTGCACCACAGAGCCTAAACTAACAACTGGCCAAAGCACACTATCCTCATTTTCAACATAAAACTTTAAAAAGGTAGAACTAGGCCTTTTATAGTATACTAGTTCACACTACTTTCGTTAAGTAGTCAATGAATAGGAAATTCAGGGAACAAGTTTAACATCAATTAGTCTCTCCAACAGAGGAAACAATATATGAAATAAATAGAACAAAGACTGTTTCATGATTTAGCAAAGTGACCAACCTTTATTTTGTTGCCCAGTCAATTTGCTCCTCCTTCAATACTGCTTGACTTTGTAAGTCTAAGTATAATAACTAGGAAAGAAAAGGAAAAGAAAAGAACAGTTATGTGAATGTAGGAAAAGAAATCTTGCTAACAAAAACAAAACCTTCCTTTACATATAAGAAAAATAGACACACAAGCACACACAACAGCTAGTAGAAGCCTCCAAAACTCCACCTACATTGGTAAGACTTGCATTTTTTAAGAGCAGCATTTTTCAGCAGTGTTTATATAAAACACAAGAAGAGAGGGAGAAGAAGAAGTTGCGCAAAGCTTATCGTTATATGCATGGGCTGGTAGCAGCATCAACTAAAAAAGAGCAATCAATCCTTTGATTAGAAACCTTGTACAGTCCAGCTTGTGACAACAGTAACTAGAGTTTCCTAAAAATTCACAAAAGATGGACCAAGCAGGATCAAATAATTACTTAGGAAATCGGAGAGCAACTCTTAGTAGTCCTAATTATCTGCTGTAACTACAATTAACAGCCAAATGGACCCAAAAGTACTACTAAAGTCTAATTCTTCTTAACAGAAATATAAGTGTGGACAAAAAGTTCTTAAAACTCATCACAGAACAAATGCACGGCTGATTAAATTAACTCACAGCACAAATAAAACAGAATTACAACGAAGTTCTCTACTTGAACCTGATTTCTGATGCAGGATATTATTGGCTCAGCTACAACTATGATTTGTTAAAAGTTACTACATGTAAGCCACACCACCCGGCAACAAAATGTGAGTCAATCATTGTCTTACTTAAGTCACATAAGGGTTTCATCATAATCTATAATCTATAATCTGTGTAGATGCAGTTAAGTATGACAATCACACATTGGTTTAGTGAATAGGTTCCATATTCTACTTCTTAAAGTACTACTGCCACCCCAACCTAAAAAGAAAAACAATTTAAATGATTAATTTGAAGAGAAATGCAGCAAATAGAAATTATGAGTCTGGGTCACCAACCTAAAAAAGTATTTAAATCACTAGACCAAAAGATTCCAAAGCAAGATCATCTATTTCATTGTACTTTTTATCAAGGTTTCAACATTAGACACATTAGCATGCTCAATCTCATAGTATAAGAGCCAAGCTTAAAGGTTTCTTTAACTCTCTATGCACCAGTAAACTTCTCAAAGTTGAAAACCTTTCCCAAAAAAAATGGAAAAAATGATGAATGATTTGCACCATCCGTTCTTAACCACACTTTCTTTGAACTAATTTCCTTTAAAATATTTTTTGGTCTACTCTGACCACAACCACTCTTCTACTAAGGATGTACTAAAAGTTCTAAGGTCCCTTACAACCAAATTGAGTGGTGGCAAGTCCTCATTCCACTCCATCAAATGATGACTTCTCTCCTCCTCCTCCTCTTCTCATTAACAACTATTTGCAGTTGTTTTAGTTTTTTTCCACAGAACAATAGTGGTCAAGAGAGGCATGTTGTAACAAGGTAGCAAGGGCAGAGTGCCTAAGTAACACTACCCTCCAGCTAATGTGCTCCCAGCTTTTCCAACACCAAATTGGAATTTCTTTAGCTTTACAGTTTGCACCTAGAGGATCCAGATAAATAGGAAGCAGACTACCTATTTAATAACCCAAAATTAAAGGAACTTCTCACACAAGACTGAAGATATATTTTTAATGTCTCTAGTTAAACCAGGCCACAACAATTGTTTCTCAAAACAATCATTTAAAACTGAAAAGCAGAATTTGATGGTAGCATTTCAATAATCAGCATCCAAATTCAGACTCAATCCGATGCAGTGGACTATTTAACTATGATCAAAGCTCATAAGAGAAAGCATATCATTTGCAATTATAATAAGAAGCATACAAGAAATTTAACAGTAACAGGAGCCTCTCTTTCATCTTTCGCACATAATTCTCTACTAATTAATTGTTCTATCCAGTTTTTGGCCAAATCACCAACATGAGCGTACATGGTATCCACTATATATCCAGTCTTCATTCTTTCTATTACTTCTGCAACATACCTGCAAATAGTTTCAATGATTCCAGTATGGGTGATGTGCTTCAAAATCCTTTTGCGAGAATTTGAAAAGGAATCGGGTTCACTGCTACACTTGTATCCTCAGAAATGGGGATTAAAAAAAGCAATTCCAAACGCCAAAAGTCGAGGCTTCTTCTTGTGTTTTGCTAATTATTTCTCTCCCTCTCTCCTTCTACTTCCTTCCAAGAACCCAGATCAAAGCCCTTATATTCTCTCTAAAATGCGTCTCTGGGCAGTTGCCTAGATTCTTCCTCCAGACAACCTAAGCTGCAAACTTTCGCCCGCAAAACAATCGAAAGAATGCTGCTGTGCAAGCAGCCGACCTATACTTGCATCTGTTTAACATTCATAACAAAATAGGTTTGTTCTCCCTTAAATATCGAATTCATCTAAAAAATGTGAATCAGAACCAAAACTTTCTTATAAGAAATATGGCGATGGTGAAGAAGCCGCCAATTTTTTCTTTTATTTGTGACCTTATTCAGATTTCCCTCCGTTTTTCCTCACCTCCCCCCCCCCCCCCCCCCCCCCCCTCCCCTTCTAATTTCCTCCCTTTTGTTATTTTAATTTCCACTAATTTCCCAATTATTTTTACCTTTTATTTTCTTTTTTCTTTTGGATACTCCTTTTCTTATTTTTTAGTCATCTAATAATTCCCAAATTTTTAATAGTAGTCTTCTTTTCATTAATTTTGATGAGTTTGTAGTAATATTAACTAAAATATTACTACATATAAATAGTGTAGTTACTAAAAAAAAAAAGTCTAAATAAAAGAGTTATATTTCTATTTTTTTTTCTCTTACTAATATTATTGTATGTAGTTCACAATTAATAAATACTTATAAAATTAAATAAGAGTCTAAATGAAAAAAATTACGTCAAATTACTTTTAAATGAAAAAAATTATTCATGGAGCAGAATATTGAGTAACTATTTCCATTTCAAAATTATAGGTGATTCAATTGAATGAAAATGGGTTAAAAAGTTAAATTTTAATTTACTGAATGTAAATGATTCCATGTATCAGAGATTTAATTTTAATTTCAGTAAGAAATTGTAAACTATAATTACCAAATTACTTCCAATTTCCTGGATAGCAAATTTGACCACATTTTATAATTTCGTGTTTTGATTTTATTTTGATTGTAGTTTTTTTTTTTTTTTGGGAACAAATTTTGTTTTAGTTTAGTTTTGGTTCCATACCGTACATTTTATATTTTTTACCATTCAATTATAATTTCTTACATTTTTAATATTGTGACACTTTTAATTAAAAATTATACTTTTGAAATTAAGAATTAATAAAAAAAAACTAACACTTATAATTTGGAATGTAAATTATATTTTCATGACTACACGTTGACTTTTGGAATGAAGAGTTTATAGTATAGTATGAACTAACACTTTTACTTTTGAATGTAAAAGTTATACTTTTAATTAATAAACTTTTACTTAAAATAAATAGTTTATTGAAGAAAATAACACATATAATTTTGAATGTAAAACTAATAATTTTGAAATGAAAATTTTACTGTACAACATAGCGCTTATATTTTTGGACAATTGATACATTTGAAAATTGAACTTTTACTTTTCAGATGAAGAGTTTGCTTTATTTGCTTTATAAAGTAAAATTTATACTTTTGAATGTAAAACTTATACTTTTGAAATGAAAAAAAAAATTATTATAAAAAGTAACACTTATACTTTTAAAATTGTAATGATACTTTGGAGAGTTATACCTATACTTTTCAATTGATTAATTTATTATAAAAAATAACACTAATACTTTTACAGCAGTCATGTACTTTTATTATATTAAAAATAATATTCAATAGACATATAGGTAAATTTAAATTTTCATATTTCTATAAATTTAAATTTGTTATAATGTATTTAGGTTTATATTCTTTTATGAACTTTTTAATTAATTCTCCAATAAATGGAATTTTTTATATATTTATAAACAGAATTTTCAATTTTAATATTTTTAATTTCTGTTTGAAAACTTTACTATAATTTTATAGTCCTCAACATCAATGGGCACGATAGTATTTTATTTTTATTTTTTTGGATTGCCAATAAATTATAAAGAGATGAAAGAATTAGCACAAAAAAATTGATGTTAAGGGTATTTATTTATTTATTTAATTTATTAGATTTAAAAAAAGATAGAGTACATATATACAAGTTCCCAGTAAATCTAAACTTGAAAGTAAAATTCAAAATTTTTATATACATGTTTTTTTTTCAATTTCTTCAAAATTTTAACACTATTTTATTTGTCCATTTATTCTAAAATAATAATTACTTTTGACAAACGTAAATAAATTAGCACTTTATTCAGTAACATGAAACTGTAATTTTAGTTTTCAAAAGGAGAAAAATTACATGATAAGAGAGAAATTAATTTGATTTGGGCGGAAAAGAGAAACCCAAAAAAGAGGAAATTTCAATTTGAGAGGAAAAATGTGGCGCTATTTACACTGTAAATAATTTTAAGAAAAAAATACATATGGGGCTATTGTTCACCTTTCTCGCTACACAAAATGAGTCAAAAGACCTGCAGTTGTGGTTTCTCCACGCCTCACTGTCACTCAAATCACAAGCATATCCACAATCACTCTTCCTTCATTCGTCACTCAAATCCATAGTCACGACGAAAGCCCATCAATCCTCGACTACGAGTCCACTCCACACGCTTTTCATAACTCAAACCTTAACCTTCTGGGACCCTATTAATCCAGCGTATTCTGATTTCCATCCCAGAGAATGGTAAGGGTGGCAATTGCCTTCAGATGCTTGATTTTTTATTTCATTGTCATGATTGGCTTCATCTAGTTTGCTTAATTTCTATACATCAAAACTATTATGGGATTTGGGTTGGGGTAAAGGTTGTTTTTGCACTAAATTGGAAGATTTGTTGTTGTTGTCTTGACTAATAGAGATATGGATGTTCGATTTCTTTTTCATTTATGAAGTATTTAGTGTAATCATGGAAGCAAATGGTGGGGACTAATTTACGTGGCCAACGGTTTTCTTTCGATTTTTTAGGGCTGCCCAATTTTGTCAGACTCTAGAAAGATGATATAGTTTAAGTTTTGTTCTGAAAAATATCTTATTTTCTTCTCACTGCGATGACAGGGATCCTTGCTAAAGCGTTAGATTAGTGGGGAATGACTCTAATGAGTATGAGGGAATGAGTTATGAGGCCTTCTGGTGTTTGAAATATCCTTGTCTGGGTTGTAAAACAAAGGTAGCTTTTCTAACTCTGAAGCCGTTTGTCTCATAGTGTTTTAGACAATAGCAAAAGCAATTACTCCCCACAGCAGCAGGCAATTCCTCTACTCTTTTAGCAGCCACCATGCTTAATTTCGGTGACTATAACAGTACTTAGCCGAGTGTTAACTGGAATGCTCAGGATGGGATTTGAAGCCCATTAATTGGAAATTGGTTAGAATCCCCCCTTTAATCTCACTTTGCTAGTAGCCAACATCTCTTCATGTGAACTTGATCCATTTTTTTTTCATGTATATTTTTTTATGCATCAATTGTGTGCTTCTATTGGTGGAAATATCTCTATCCCGTATTACTTTGTGCTAGTGAAAATAAGAGGTTGTTTATTTTCTTATGTATACTGAGAGGGAATGACTGCGGATGAACTTCTTATCCCTCTTTTTTTTCCTTTCTTTTTGTGGATAATTGTGTGTAAAAAACTTCCCAGAAGCATCTGCTCCCTAAATGAAAAAATAAAAAATAAAAATTCCCAAAAGCAATTGGTATGGACTGAAACCCCAATATTCTTTTACCTTTCTGTAGTATTTGTCTCTCCATATGAAGATTGAATTATAGTACCATTTGAGGCAAATTTATCACAACTTGTTGGTAATGTTGATGAGGTGCATAACCACCAAAAAGAAGCACAATGTAAAAGTATGTGACTGAGTATTTTTGGCAGGAATAGGCAAATTGTAACTCAAAATAAAAGCTAAGGTCAGAGCAGGGCCACTTTATATTAACTGCATGGTGATTGGTTTCAGTATTCGAGTGGAAAAACACAAAATTGGAAGGAACAAAATCTAAATAAGATCACAATCAGCTGCAATCTTATATGCTTTGTTTGGCCCACCTGTATCAAATTTTGATGTATTTAGAATCTTTTGTTGAGATGCAAAATGGAATGTATTTAGTGTTCCTTGGAAGATTTTATATTCTGGTGGAGCTAATATTAATTTTAAAAGTCTTGACCATATTAATTTTAATTGATAAATGTTTGAGAAGACTTCAGTATGTGACTGCTGATTTAATCATGAATTAAGAGCTGAGTTATAGCTGTATCAAATCTTTATTGAAATGCAATGTGAAATTTGGTTAATGTTTCGTGGCAGAGTTTAAGTTCTGATGGAGCTGATGTAACAGGGTTATGGTAACGTTATCAGCAGAATAATTAGAAGTGTCCATATTAATTTTGATTGATAAATGGTTGAGAAGGCTATCAATTACATGACTGCTGATTCAATCATTTATTATTAAGGGCTAAATTTTAGCAAAATACTTGTATGCTTGGATTTGATTTCTATTAATGGTTTAATGTCTTCTGCTTCAATTTTAAGCTAAGAATGAATTTTCTTTTTCTACAGTTGTTGCCAATATTGTGTTGATTTAGTGTCCAGAGACTTGTGGTTTTTTGTGATTCCATCTTGGCAACTGAAGTGGAGCGGTTGAAGTCAATTAAAGCAGACTTAGTAGTAAGTACATAATTAAATCTCTTCAACTAATAAATTCTTTCTTGGCCAAAGTTGTTAAGTGGTGCTAGTTTTAGGATTATTCTTGTACACCTCTCCTTGAATAACAATTTCTTTAATACCATGTTACAGTGCACCAGTTTTTAGAAAGATATTTCTGCAAGCTCATTTTCTGCAGAAAAATTACTTTCCCACTCTATGTCTTCCCTTGGTCGCCACTTTCCTAGTCATGGAATTGCATAGACATCTTTTTCATCTTTTTATTACTCTTTCATTGTGATGAACCTTTTCTCACTCAGTAATCTTTCAAAAGCTTCATTATTTTCAGGATTTATTTTTAATTTGGGTCATTAGCCTTAGATTTAATTGAGATCCACTGTGTAGTGATGATTTGTAACCTAGGGACTGGCTGTTTATTGTTTTTTGTATGAATGTTTTTAGAGCTTAATATTTGGATACCCTTGGTTCACACCATACTGGGAAGACCACTCCCACTTTGATTGGTTTTGTGTTAGGGAGAGGCACTTGTTATGCATTCCACTAGCTTGGGTGACAAGGAATGCTTTAGTGGAAAATAATGGTTCAATTTTGATGTGATTTTGAAATGATTAGTAATTTACTTTAGTGATTGCTAAGTCATTAACGGATGATTTTATTCTTGTTTATGATTTTTTTTTCTAGCATTAGGATTGATGAGTTTAATATACTAGTTGTTTTTGTCGTTTCACATGCTCTCAGCAATCAGTACTAATATTGAGGCAAACTCTGACTTTGAAGTTGTAACTGTCAACTGAAAATTGACCCAGCTTTGGAAGAGTTGATACAGATTGCACATTGTATTGCATTGACTTCCTATTTAGTGAGCTCGGTCTGCTGCTGAAAAGAGTTGCTTAACTTGTTGGAGGATATATTGGTTGGCCTGTGAAGGATGCAAATGTCATACAACTTTTCTTCCACTTGGGATTTCATGTCATAGAGCATTGACTCTTAAGGGCAGAGCTAATATATATCCTTGTACATGTTACTACATTTGCAATAGGTAACTTGTTAAAATTCTTACAATTATGCTTATGTGATTATCAAAATGTCTAAAAAATAATCTGCATCACTATAATAGTTTTTCAATTTTCATTTATTCTTTTGTCCTCACTTGTTCTCAAATTTTATTTCTTTTAAATTCATTGAAATGTGGCTATGAAGTTGTTAGCACATGTGGGTTGAGAGAGTGTCATTTTCCCCTCTTAATTATAGTTTGATGATCACTTACGGCCTACTATTTTTATGTAAGGCTTATGGCTCTGTTTTATTATATCAGGAATATAGAGAAACTACAGAACCAATCACCCCTACCGTATTCCAATGTACAAAAGCCACCCGTTTTGCATATAGCTAGACATATATTGTAGCTGACTTTTCTTGCTCATTCAGTGCATTTACCATGAGTTTGTGTTTTAATGCATTACTTATCTATTATCAAGTCCTGGGATGCATGAAGTCTGCCTTCTAGAAATCTATGGTCGCCTCTTATAGCTGCTCCAAACCTTGTTAGATTGCTACGTCAGCCAGTTTATTGAAATCAGTGATTCAAGTGCTCACTTCGCTTCTTTCAGATATATGGTGGAGAACTCTTTGATCTTCTTAATGATAGAAATTAATATTCTTTTTTAGTGATGCTTGCTTAAATTTCCCACTGGAAGATGAAGTGGAACAATTTTCATGAGTTTGTAAAGTTAAGTGCTTCAATTTTATTGGAACTTCTAGATTCTCTTGACACTGTGTACTTGATTTGGTCACTTGAATTGTCATGCTATCATTTTGGCTAAATTTTTAGTTTGTAATTTTATTTCAATTTTTTTGCTTCCAGTTTTCAATTTTCAATTATTCTTCAGCTCTTGTTTTTAATTTTATTAGTCTCTGATGAATTGCAGGAATCTGATGTGCCATCCACCTTGCCGATTCCTATTTCAGTATCTCAATTCTGTCGGAGAGAGTTCCTATCCCCAACTCTTGGTATTTGCCTCCACACTCCTGTCTTCATTGGGTAACCTCTTTCCAGATTTTGAATGATTTGGCTTTATAATGGATTAATTGGGACTGTTTAAACATGTTCTTTCATTGTTGGTGAATATGGTTTGAGTCGATGTGCTATATTCTTCAGGGATGTAAATGCTATCTTGTTTTTAATTTCAATCTAATTCCTCTTTGGGTCTCTAGGATAGATGTCTGTTATTACAAGATATTACTTCATGCATAAGAAGCTTGAAATTTTTTAGCTTTGTTGCACTGTGCCAATTACTAAGCACTCAGTTGGGAAAAAAAATAAATGACCTACTTTTTGTCAATGTCATAGACTGTATTCTGATCTATCATTACATTATGCACTTTCTTTTTGTTGCACTTTCTAGTACTACAAAGTAGAAATGTTTGTCTACTTGACTAAAGTGGCTATGTCAAATTTCTTCTAGTTTTTGAACTATGTTCTTGGGCAGAGGAGGTGTCAAATTGATTGCAATATTTGCAACTCAGGCTGAGTTCAAGGCTTGTTTAGGTGCGTTGAAAGGTTGTGTCACTACAGGGTATCATAGTATAGTGCTTTTGACAGATAGTGAAGGCTTAGTCAAGTCTTTAGGAACTGAGGTTTTCCTTTCAAAGTCCATAGGGATTAGGTATGTAGCAGGAGCACTTTGATATTTATAAAAGTTTAATTTTATATTTTGAAATAGTTAACTTATTCTATACAAATTGTGAATTATTTACTTTATTATATTATTTAATTCTTATTGAACAATAATTTTTATCAAAAATCAAGTGTTAATTTTGGTTCAAATACATTAATGAGGCACTATTTTTTAGGTCGCAATAAAACCTAAAATGTAGAGGCACTATTTTTTATGTCGCAATAAAACCTAAAATGTATATTGAATAATTGTGATACTATTATTTCATGTATTTGTGACATAAAATAAATGTCCCAAGAAAAGTGCAACATTACCCAATTAATGTAGTTGTGTCACAAAAAAAATTACACAACAATAAAATTAATGACGTAAACTGTGTCGCCAATTATTATGTGACATAAACTTTACAGACGCGATATGGTGTCGCGAAATAACATTACAACATTTTAAATAATGACGCAACATGTGTCGCAAGTAAACAAGTGACATTAATTGGAATGACATAAATTAGTGTCGGAAATTAGTATGCGTCATTGCACACGTAATCTGTTACAGGATTTATGCGACAATAATTAAGTGATGCAAAAAGTGTCATATTTTTGTGGCACAACTGGTTAACAATGTCACAGAAATGCTACATTGCCTTTTGTGACACAATAAAGTTTGACTCAAATTGTGTCGCTAATTTGCATTTGCGACAGTAAATCTATATTTTGCGACACAATTAATATGTCGCAAATACCTTCAATGTTTTGAATGTGACGTCACATGTGTCGCAAATAATCTTGTAACATTACTTTAAATGACACTTTATGTAAATTAGTATGCGTCACTAAGATAAACGACGCATAATGTGTCGCGAAATTTAAGCGACAATTTATTTAGTGATGCAAAAAGTGACATACATTTGCGGCACAAGTGAAAAAAAAGCGCCATAAATTTGGTTCGCCACCTTTTGCGACTCAATAACAAAAGATGCATAATGTGTCGTAAATTAGTATTTGCGATACTAAATCAACTTTTAACGACACAATTTCCATGTCGCAATAGATAACTTTTCTTGTAGTGGACCGGATCCCCGTATTGCATAGGGGGTTGGGTTGGGGCATTACACTATTACAGAAGAGTTTATGGGGATGGGATATTACTTCGGACTGATCGGAGGATACCGCCTCGCGTGTGTTGTGTTTGTCTCGTGTCTGGAAGTGCCTACTTGCAACTGTGCACCCTTTGATAAGGGTCTTTTGTCCCTTAGCCTTGGAGGTGGCCACTCTATCTGGGGAGTTGTTCCTCATGTTTATTAAATGGTAAGTGAATCAAGTGATTGACCTTTTTCAAATATGCAACATACATGCATATACACATAGAGATATATAAACACATATATATTTTTTCTACATCATTTGAATGAAAATACCTATGAGAAATAATTAATACGGTTATGAAATTACTACAATACTTTCACTATAACAACATGTAGTAAATAAATAAATAAATAGAACAACACAATAAGAGTAGAATAGTGGCTAGACTTCTTCATTCTTTTCATCCTCTTATTTCTCCTATCAAGCCTCATATTTATAGGCTTAAATAGCTTACTAGAATTGATTTTATAAGACCATCCCAAGGTTCATAGAAGAGTAATTACATGAGATAGAATGATGGGGGTAGAGGAAAAGATAGAAGAATAATGATGGAGCTTAAGAATGTAGAAGGACATTCGCATATTCATAACACTCCCCCTCGAATGTCCATTATCAAGATAAATGTCTCGTTAAAACCTTATTAGGAAAATCCAATGGAAAAAAACCTAGTGAAGGAAAAGAGTACATTTTCATAGTACACCACTGCCTCGTTAAAAAAATCTTATCAGTAAAATTCCAATGGGGAAAAAAATCAGTTAAGGAAAAAGAGTACAGTCTGTAACTCTCCCTGTTAAGCACATCATTTCAATCGTTGCTTTTTGATCTTGCATATCAACTTTTCAAAATGTTGAATTTGACAGTGAATAAATTTTTGAAGTATCATTTCTGCAACTGAGCAATCCATATAACATCATCTTCAAAGAAAGTAATAAAAACTCTTTGAAAATCTTAGAGCAAACCCCTTGATTTCCACATATAATGGATTACTGATTTTAGCCAAACATGCTTTCGATGTGCATTATAAGAAGTAGTAGCTATAATTTCTTTCATGAATTTCGCGCTCATGAATAGTTGTACTGCTGCATGGAAGTACATAATTGGCTTGATTGAGCAATATAAGGAGCAGTAAAATAATCAACATCTGTATAACCTGTAAAATCATACTTGTGTATTTTTGAGATAAATACCCACATTTATCGTTCTTTCAAGCTAAAGAAAACATACGTGGCTTATGACTTGCAAGCATATTTTAAAACTTGTGAACAACTTGCAAGATACAATAATTTTTGTTTCGATAGCCTTAAAATATAGTACTTCTGTACCAAACAAATTTTCATCATCCTCACTATGACGAAATAGATCTTTATGCACATCAAGTTATTTTACAATCATAACTTTGCTCAAAGTATGTACTTTATTCATACAGAAGTGTTTCAACACTTTAGCAGTATAAGAAGATTGTTGCAAAGAGATATCATTCTCTAAGTGCTCAATTTTGAAACCAAGACAAAACTTGTCTTTTCATAATGTTTAATTTCAAACTTGTGTTTTAATCTAGCAACATTTTTAATCTCTTTAGGAGTTCCAATTCAACATTATACTTTTTATAATTAATAATGGTTTGATACTCTTCATGAGTTTTAAAAACATCAATATAAATCGGGATTTGGATATCTCAATCAAACAGATACATGGAGCTCTACAAAATTCAATATAATAAATATCACGATAAATTGTATCGTGCATTTAGAGCAACAAAAATTTTACAGAGATTTTCATTTGTCATTCTAAGCATTATGCCTCAAAACTGCAATTTAAAGGATTTCTAAATATTATTTCTACGTCATTCCATAAATAGTCCAAAATAAGACAAAATTATAACTTAAGAAAATATAAGTGTAACAGTCCGTAAAATACTCGTTAAAATAATTTTAACAAGAATTTATAAAAGGATTTATAACGAAATAACTAAAGAAAAACAAAATTGTGAAAAATCAATTTTCCTTTTCTTGCATCGATTTTACCTGAGAACAAATCGGTCAAAACCGATTAAAAATTTTCAAGAGAATGCTGGATCGGTTTTTCCCAATTTTAAATTGGCTAAAACCGATTTAGTATTTACAAAATAGCCCCTGACAAAATTTTAAATTCCAAAATTGAGAAAATCATTTTGCCAATCGGTTTTTCCCGTTTAGGAGCGGGTAGAACTGATTGTTTCGGTGCTAGAATCGGTTTTACCCAAATCTGAATCGGTCAAAACCGATTCATGCCCAGATTTGGTGTTCTTCATTCTAGTTTTGGATTTTCCAACAAAAGGACATCTAGATCCATTTTTCTTCACTTCTTTTTGCCAAAAATCATTTCAACAATACTCCTAGAACATGCTTAACATTTCAAAACATTTTTCTAACATTCAAAATTCCAAAAATAAATTAAATCCTAAGAAAACGTTATATACTCTAAAAATCTAAATTTTTTGCATTATAATTACACTTCCTATCATAAAATTCTTACCCCTTTTGATTCCTTATGCTTCCTAGATGAATTCCCTCAAATTGGATTAAAGTTTCCACATCCAACTCTTCCTCCTTCTTCTCCTTCCAAGCTTTTCTTCCTAGTTCTAAGTTTAGAGAAATTTCTCTAAAGTTTTGGTATGAAAATGCAGAAATGGAGGTTTAGGAAGGAAGGGAGGGGTATTTATAGGTGTAAGGGGTCATATAGGACAAAGGACTAGGGGTGCAAATAACCCTAAGTTCGTAACTTGATGAGCAAGCATTTATTTTTATTTCTGAGACAAAATTGATTTTACCCGATTGAGGAATCGGTAAAACCGGTTGAAATCGATTTTCCCTGATTAATAATCGGTTATATTCGATTGAAAAGGCGGTAAATGTTTCTTTATTATTTTGAACCGATTGGTCAAAAAGGTTAAAGCCGTTTTACTGAATTCTATCTGAATTGAATCGGTTTTACCCAATTAGGAATCGTGTTAAAACCGATTCCATGAAATTCTATCCATTCCAATCGATTTTACCTGATTTCAAATCGGTTAATACCAATTGGCCTTAAATTCTATCTTCTCCCAATCAGTTTTACCCAATTGGGAATGGGTAAAACCGATTCACACCCTTTTTTATTATTTTTTATTTATTTTTCTAATTTTCTTCTTTTCTAATTCCAATTTCCAAAAATTCCATAGATTCCTAAATTATAATATTTCTAAACACATTATATCTTATGAAATTAAGAATCAAAGTTATCAAATTAATTCACATAGATAAAACTTGAAATTAAGAATAAGGAAATTCTTTTGAAATAAAAAAGTTTTATGATTATTAAGTTTTCTAAGGAAAATAGTTTTTAACCCATAATTCTTTTATAGCAATTCCTATAATTTATTAAATGTTTGTAAAATATTTTTAAATACCTCGATATAATTTTTAGAGATGTATTTTTAAATGCTAAAAATTTTACGAGGTCTCACAAAAACATCTGGCATTTCAAATTATAAATTAATTATCTTTTGAATTTTAGGTTCATATAGTTTTATATACGAGGATCATTGATAGTATTTTTATTTGGCTACTTCTTCTTTCTTCTCCCCCTGATGTTAGGAAAACTGACTTATCAAAATAACAATCAGTAAAATAAATATTGTATAAATCTCTAACTTTAGTTTCAAGATATTTTATAGTGAAAATTCATGCCCAACATGTATTTCTAACCTCTTTTGAGGTCTCATCTTTGTCCGTTGTGGTGAAGCAATCATAATATAAATTGTACATTCAGAAAATGGTGAATTAATAATTTAGTCACCTTACTTTGGAAAAGTTTACATTTCAGTCACCTTACTTTTTTAATTATGTTTTTAGTAACCTTACTTTCATTTTTGCACTATTTTAGTCACTCTGTTAAGTGGCTCCGTTAAGTGACTAGCAGGACCATTTTTTGAGGACATTTTTGTTAAAATAGTTTCAAACTTCTTAAATCCTTTTTGGATTAATTAACTCCCTGTGCTATGGATGATTTCACACTTTGTCCCCTTTATTTTTAAATAAACACTTAATCCCTTTGACTTATTAGAGACAAAGTTGAAGAAGAGGATGATTTCTTTCCAATCCAAAAATTCTCCATTTTCTTCTAAAAAAAATCCAACATTTTTTTTCTTTCCAGAAACCACTCCCCTTTCTCAATTCAATGACAATAAGATTTTGATTTTACAACTTTTCATATGAACAGAACTTTGGTTAAAGCATCAAGCACTCTAGTGAACTCCAAGTACTTTCTGAAAGATTCTTTCTTTGCTTCCTTCTCCATTTTTCTATTTCCTTTTCCTTAAGTGGGTCTCTCTCCTTGCTGCACATTACTGACTTGTGCCAAGAGCAAGATGGTGGTAAGATCTTCTTGTGCAATTCAACTGGCCAAAAATCCATCTTTTTCTTTTTAAAAAATCGTACTTCTTTTTTTGTAAAAACAAATCTCTTCTTTTTCATTTTCAATCCATCCCTACCATTCAAGGTTCTCCAAAAACGGCAGAAGTCACCGAGACCTTCACAAAGAAAATTTTTGTGGTTTTTGAACAAAGAAAGTCACCTGAATTTCTTGGGTCTCGAACAAACTGGTCTACTCAGGAATTTGGAGCATCTGAAGCAGGCATCTAAAAACCATCTGAAGAAGGAGTCTGAAATTGAATAATCTGAAGATCAAAAAGAATTGGAACGAATTAACCGTTCGGTGTTCTATCTACCCACAACCTTCATCTTCTTCGCGAATAGCCATTTTTCTTGGTTCTCTCACTTACTATTATGATTTTAATTCATTTTGATCTTCTTAATAGTATTCGCGATTTGCTCAGGCAGTGGCAGCACTATGGCAAAACCCTAGCAGCACCAGAAAAATGGGAAGGCGAAGAAGCTGCGGCCACTAGGAAATCTGGATCTTGTGACCGCGATTGCAGATCTTCTTCGGATATGATGAACGGTGGTGGGTCTACAAGGAGAAACTCATTAATATATGGCAATGAAGGTGATGGCGGCGGTGGAATAATAGAGGTGCGGTTGGTGAAGATGATGTTGTTGTTCTTGGTAAAAACCAAAAACTATAACTACAAACATAAATAAAATAAAATTCAGTAAACAAAATCTGCAGCAAAAACAAGTAATTACGTCGTTCAGTGATTATTTAAAATAACAGAGAGGGACAAAGTATGTAAATCTAATATCAGAAGGAGTTAGGAGTAATTAAGCCAAAAAGAAAGAAAGATTTAAGAAGTGTGGAGCTATTTTGACAAAATGACCCTAAAAAAAATGGTTATGTTAGTCATTTAACAGAGCCATTTAACATAGTGACAAATATAGTGCAAAAACGAAAGTAAGGTGATTAAAAAAAATTAAAAAAGTAAGGTGATTAAAACGTAAACTTTTCCAAAGTAAGGTGACTAAATTATCAATTCACCCTTCAGAAAATCAAAAGATGAGAAATATTTTGGTTTCTGGCCAAAATCATTTGTTGGGGAGAGAATTCATTAAAATTTATTGGCTTGATGCGAATAAATGTTGCAACATGCAATGTAGCATGCCCCCAAATATATATTGGGAGTTCCATTCTCAAAAACAATGGTCATGTACGTAAGTTAATGCATGTAATGAAACGATTCTACTAGACCGTTTCTTATGTGAATAAACAACAAGATATTCACACTTATCCCAAAGACATGCATTAAATAATAAGAAAACTCATAATTGAATTATCTCCACAAGTAATTTTGCAAACTCAAGGTTGTAATTTTTAATAATAAACGTAAGTGCCAATTTGGTTGATGCATTAATCAAAATTATAAAAATACCAAAATGGTCTACACAGTTGGTGAAGAGACTCACAAATATATCACCATGCATGTGTTCTATCAGTACAGGAGTTTTGGTACGTTTTTTCTCTAGTGATGACCTTATAATCAATTTACCTTGAGAACAAGCATTGCATAAGAATTCATTGGATTGAAGAATCTTCTAGCCCTTCAATGAATGACTACAAGAATTCTTTATTTTATTTTTCATTATTATAGACCGGGATGGCCTAACCAAATCATAGGTTTAAGCCTTGAAATGATCATACCGGATTATAGGTATAAGCCTTCGGTGATTCCATATTGCTACAAACTTTCCTCAACGACCAACCAACCTCAATTGGGTAAAGTCTCGTGCTGATAACATGTTATGAAATTACTATAATACTTTCACTGTATCAATATGTAGTAAATAAATAAATAGAACAACATGACAAGAGTAGAATAGTGGCTAGACTTCATTCTTTTCATCCTCATATTTTTCCATTCAAGCCTCATATTTATAGGCTTAAGTAGTTTACTAGAATTGATTTTACAAGACCATCCCAAGAGTCATAGTAATTACATGAGATAGGATAATGGGGATAGAGGGAAAGATAGAAGAATAATGATGGAGCTTAAGAATGTAGAACGACATTCACATATTCATAACAAATACAACTTAATACATTATATAATCTACTAAGTAGCTTATCAGACATGCAAATAATCTACTAAATTATATATAAAAGTAAACCTAAAACCTATATCATTCAAAATTCAACAGAATTATAGCTAGAATTATTATAATTATTGTGTTCTAATACCAAATCTAGTCTCAAATATGTCTTTAATTTTTTAGTGAAAGCCTCAAAACATATATCTACTCTTATATGAATGGATCTATGGTGATTGAATATGTAAATGATGAATTTCTCAATACTCTAGTGATTATAGGAAGTAAACTCCTAGTTATTAATGAGAGATTAAAATTCCCATCAAGACAACAAAAATCTCTTATTTGGGGTATTGAGACTAACTAGAATAAATTAAAAAGAAAGTAAAAAAAGAAAAATATCATTTCTCTCATCTTCTCTTAACAGTAAAATAACAAAAGAAATGGGGGAGAAGAAGAAAATGTTCTTTTTAGGGTTTGAGATGAATGAAAGAAAAGAGAAAATGGGAAAGAGTGGAGGCGATTTTCATTCCAAGAGATTGTTTGTACTAGTTAGATGCATTAATTTGTCTCATTTAGTTATTGTTATAAATCTTGGTTAGTTTTAATTAAGAAAAGTTTCACTTTTAGTCCCTTATCTTTGGTTATGTATCTGGTGTGCCCTGTTTTGGCCTTAAGGCTGAATCCGAGGCCCAATCACTCGGGCCACAATCAAATCCAGGTTCGGCCCAAGAAGCTAGGCCACTCACCCTAGTGTGAGAGGCTGGAATGAAACTCCATAAAATGTGGGATTTGGGAATTGCTGCTTGTGAGCCATTTGTGGAAAAAAAGGGATTGACGTGATTGATTAACGTAACCCATAATAATCCGATGACTCTTCCTAGGATTCTGGCACAACATGTCCGAGGGACAGGAATCTTCTATAAATACCATATTCAAAGCCATTGGAAGGTATATGCTAACTACTTTACCAAAACTCAGCCCAAATCTCTCCAAGCTCTTTGCCAACTTAAGGCTCAAATCAAGTGCTAACGAGGACTAAATCCCCTTAAGTGTAGGCATTCCTCTTCGGATTGAAGGTTAATTCGCTCTAGGGATTAAGCCTAGCTAGAAGAACTGACTTCATTAACTGTCGTCGTATATGGGAAACGAGTTGTGGTAGGGGGCTCCACGACTTCAACATCCAAAAGCAACCCTAAGGTCTTGGGTAGAATGGTTGTGCCTTTTTGGGTGGGGGAGGAAGCAGCTAGGGAATATCACCCGCATGTAGTGAAGGTTTAGGGGTTGTTTGGGTTACTAAGCCATGAACATCACTTTCTGACAAAATGAAGAGGAAAATAACCTCAGGCTTATCCTCAAGGGTCAAGGCAGGCTCCTAAAGAGGAGAAAGAACAGCAATAGGTTCATATAGAGCAGGAACAGCAATAGGAATAGCGACCAAGGCCCTCGCCTTCACTTGGAGTTCAAAGGCCCAAGAAGATTGGGCTCGAGCTTGGTGTTTCCTCTTTTAGGTCCGGGGGTGCAAAAGTGGAGGCTGAAGCAGCACCAACAGCAACCACACCATTGACCTAGTCCCAGAAGCTACATGTAAATCAAAAATAGGATTGGGCTAGGAAAATACATTTGGGGTCGATGCTTATCTTCGCCCACTTCAGCCCGACCTCGTGTGAGTAGACGGAGGTGTCAAAGGCCCGACCCACATAGAAGATGTAATGCCCAAACCCGACCCCCTATCCAATATGGGGATTCGGCCAGACACCTGCCTGGTTCGCACCAGGACTCAGTACTGCAATCAGAACAATATAAACTAAATTATAATTAATGCGGAAGCTTTTAATATTAAGTAGTAGAATTACAACTTATAGGTCCCGATTTCGTAGCCTAACAATCTGTAACTTAAATGACACACAGGCCAATTATTAATTCATAAGTAAATTCTTAATAAGATTATCAGTAAGGTTCAACAGCTTTCCAACCTAACTCAGCTCGCCATCCTGTGCCCATACAGCCACTGCGAACCGGGGTAGGGTTTAAAAACAAACAACACCTATGAGCTTGTTTGCTCAGTGATATTCTCCATTTAAATTAATTAAAGCAGTAAAATATGCAATTCACATAAAGCAATCAATATAAATATAATACAATTAGGAAATCAGTAAAGCAAGTCGTAAAGGATACTCGCGAGTTCAAGTGGAACTATAGAGGTGATTTTCATCACTTATTTCCAGTGAACTTTTGCGCCCATAGAGGGCTTCGACAACAATGCCCGAGTAGATAGACACCAGTACGTGAACCCGTGCACTCAGTATGGGTCTCTAGAGTTGCTCGACACCTCCAAGTCACTATTTCGCCAAATGCCCAAGCCCCAGCTGGCACATTTGACTACGTAGATCATGGCTCATGGGATCCCATTACAGTAATGCATAGTTAACAGTATCATTCAGTCAATCAGTAACATTCACTTTTTCAGTATCATACAGTTAACAGTAATATCAAACATAATGCACAAGTAATCAATCTCACATGTTCATACATACATAAATTAGTACATTCTCATGCTATAATAGTTCAAACATTGAGTCGGCGTGAAAAGTAGTCGACTGCTCTTTAAAACAGTATAATTAAATCAGAAATAATTACAATCTATACTTTTCATTGGAAAATCAATTAATCATATATATACATTATATATTTTCAATAATTTAAGCACATAATACACATTTTCAATCACACACTAATCAAAAGTAGGTTTTCAGTGAGAATACTCACCTGAATCAGATAAAGTGAAATAAACCGGATCGATAAAATCTGAAAAGTGAAATTATCCATAGTTCTTTAGTATTTTAATTTAATGATTTTAATCCTAATACCGAAAAAGAAATATGACATACTACTACATACTTTACTTCTGGTTGTGGTTAATTATGAGTGATGTTGTTCATTATTATAATAGTTATTATTGTCATTATTAGCCTAACTGTTTTAATGCCTATGATTATCATCATCATTTTCTTTCATTTCATTTTTCTTTCTTCCCTCATTCTGGTAGTACCCTGTTTCTTTCCTTTTACTTTGTTTTCCTGTATCAGTAGAAGTGGTATGAGAGCCTTAGGTTTAAATATGAAACTTAAAAATAAAAAAAATAAAAAAAACAAGAAAGCTCATATATTAAAATTTTAGAGGTAGGAAAAGAATATATAGATACGAGACTAGTGAATAAAATTCACTGAGAAAAAGAGAATTAATAATAACAATAGTAATAATAATAATAATAATATATAATATATAATAAAATAAATGGATAAACAAATGAATAAAGAAATCATACATCCAGAACTTAAGTTGAATAATATATAAATCTGAGGCAAAATATAAATGAAATATTAAGTGAAGAAGAGTCAAAAGAGTAAGCTCGGGTAGAACATTAACCTACGGTGGCAAGTAGACACATGTGATAGAATATAAAGATAAGCCTTAGAAACTTATACTTAAACATATCGTTTAACTAATTTACCCCTAGAACCATTTTATTAGATTATCTATATTATGGTTTTTATTTCGCTTAAGTTATCCATTTAACTTGTTTATTTTAGAGTATCTCACTTGAAATTACTTAGAACCATACTCACCACTTAAGTTTCCTTTCCTTGTAGGTCATTCCAAATGGCACATAACGGGTATAGGCGTTATGAGTTTGTTCCCATCCCCATCTACTTTCAGGAAGCACCTAATAAACCACTACAGTGCTATACCCCTGCACAACGTAGATTTTCGGAAAACCGTTGTGATTGTTGGAGGCGGCATTCCTATGCCAATCGCATAGTCATGCTTGTAGCAGAGGAGAGAGACGCTTTCTTAGAGGAGAAGGAGGAATTGAATATCAGGATGGCCGAGATAGATGGAGCCATGGGTAGTCTCATCGCCCATAACAAGGAACTGTCACAACTTGTTGGCGAGCTTACCGAGGAGTGTGATGCTTTGTGTGCACAGCTAGCTACCCAGCCTAGGGGATTTCCTTGTGATCCTACCAGCTACAGCCGCCTACGTTCTCGTTTCAAGGATATTTATATGGGGTCACAGATATTATAAGGGATGGCCTGACGAGGTTCTGAGGATATAGATGCTCTCGAGAGACAGACTATGGCCGAGATAGAGGAGTCACTTTTTGGCTCACTCCTTCTCACTGATGAGACAGGGCCCTCGTTTTGCAATGAGGCCGGACCATCCTACAGGTATTAAAGGGGCAGATTGCCTTGTTATTACTACCTATCATGTGATCTAAAATCTAAAAACTCTAGTAGCTGTATTATATTTGTCGGTAGGCTATTATATTAGTTGATAGGTTATTATATTAGTTGATAGGTTGACATCGGCCCAACAGGCATAGACTCGTCGGGAAAAAAAAAAAAACTAATATGACTACTCAGGGGCAATTTTATAATGTAGGCCCCAATTTTCCTTAGGATGAGTAGTTCAGAAAGTGTTATTGCATGTCTCTGTATTACTAATGACTTTATATGTAAATTATATGTTATGTATTCCTACTGTTGTTTTACTTTGCTTTATTTTATATATTTTTTTTAAATAATCATTATTTCCCAATAAAACAATCTAAACATTTTACATATATATCCATCATATATGGATCCAATTCGCCCTGCAGAAGCTACTTCTGAAACTCCGCCTGAGAAGGAGTCCAGTGATCTTAACACGCATATGGTTACTGCTCTCGATCGAATCTTTCAAGTCCTCTATCATCAAGCCAATAACAATAATCATCATGCTAGTACCAGCCAGAATCCACCTCCTAATGACGATGATGTCGCTTTAGAGCGATTTCAAAAATTCAGTCCACTCAAATTCCAAGGGGATTTAAATCCAGATATAGCCGATTTCTGGTTGGAGGAAATCTCTAAAATTTTCAAAATCCTTTAATACTCTGATGAACGCAAGGTGAATTTTGCCAGTTTCTAACTGACCGGAGCTGCATCAGCTTGGTGGGATTTGGTTGAAACTAAATGGGCAGAGCAATGCACTGCCCAAACCTGGAGCAATTTCCTCTCTGAATTCAACGACAAATATTTCTCTCCATTAGTTCAAGAATCCTGAGTAGAAGAATTCGTGCGGCTGCACCAAGGAATTGGACTATGATAGAATATGTGGCTAGGTTTGATCGACTTGCTACCTTCGTTCTGGGACTAGTTTTTACTGATGCAAGTAGAAAGGCTAGCTTCATCCAAGGGCTTAACTTTGAATTGAAGGAAAGACTTGCCTCTGTTGAGCAATCTTGGTATATGAGCGAGGTGGAAATTGCTCAATGACTGGAACGAGTTAAGGGTGAGCGACGACAGGCTCAGGCCCGTCGAACGGGACCAACTACTTGGTTGAAACCCAGGGAGGAGTTAGTGTACACCACAGGAATTCAAATTTCAATCCTTGTCCACCAGCCACACCTAGAGCAGCCAGCACTCCCACTACACAGAAGAATCCTCGCAATCTTGTTACATGTCAATATTGTCAGAAGTCCGGTCACACAGAGAAGGATTGTTGGGTCAAGAATAAGAAATGTCTACGCTATGGAAGTGACAGCCACGTCATTCGGGACTACCCAAAGTGGAAGGAAGGGACAAATCCATCTCAGACTACCTCACAGCCACATAGACAGTCCACTTCTCAGATTGCTCCAAGAAAGGTTGAAATAGGAGTGGGAAGACCCAGAGCCCCTGCTAGGGTTTTCACTTTGAAAGGTACAGCTGTTCCTGAGTCTACGGATGTTGTTAATGGTACGATCCTTATCCTAGATAGACTTGCTAAAGTTTTAAGGTGCATCTCATTCTTTTGTTACACCTAAGTTTATCGAAAACACAAATACCCCCATCAGAATACCTCACCATTGTGTTAGAATTTAGTACTCCTACTACAAAAACTCATATAATTGTTGATAAAGTGTACCGAAACTGTAAAGTCAAAATATCCAACAAAAGTTTTCCTGTGAACTTGGTAGTACTGCCTATCTGAGATTACGAAGTAATCTTGGGTATGGATTGGTTATCCAAGTATCACGCTCAGCTAACCAATCCAAGTATTACTAAGTAATCTTGGGTACGAAATCGAGGTTAATGTCAAGGGTCGATTGGCGTCTTCAGCACTCATTTCAGGGCTGAAAGCTAGGAAACTATTACACAAGGGGGCAATCGGATACTTAGCCTATCTCATTAACCAACCCAAAGACAAAGGCAAACTTGAAAACGTATCCATCATTAGTGACTACCCTGACGTTTTTCCTGAGGAGTTAGAATCTCTGCCTCCAAAAAGGGAAATAAAATTTACCATTGACTTGATTCCAGGAACCAACCCTATTTCCAAATCCCCTTACATAATGGCTCCCGTAGAGTTGAAGGAATTAAAATCACAACTCCAAGACTTGTTATCTCATGGATTTATCCAACTGAGTACCTCGCATTGGGGAGCACCAATCTTGTTTGTGAAGAAGAAAAAGGGTTCTCTACGGCTGTGTATAGAATACGGGGGGCTGAATAGTGTTACCATCAAGAATAAGTACCCGTTGCCATTGATAGATGAACTATTTGATCAATTAAGGAATTCCCAAGTGTTCTCCAAATTTGATTTGCGACAAGGGTATTACCATCTGTGAATCAAAGATGAAGACATACCTAAAACTGCCTTCAACACCAGATACGGAATTATGAATTTTTAGTTACGTCGTTTGGGTTAACAAACGCTCCAGCGGCATTCATGGATTTGATGCATCATATTTTTCAGCCATACCTTGATCGATTTGTGGTCATCTTTATAGCTGATATCTTAGTGTATTTCAAAAGCAAGAAAAATCATGAGCAACATTTAAAGCTGGTCCTTAAGATGTTGCGAGAACACAAGCTTTATGCCAAATTCAGTAAATCCAAGTTTTGGCTAAGTCAAGAAACATTCTTGGGACATATTGTATCTAAGGATGGAATCGTAGTGGATCCTTCTAAAACCAAAGCCGTTACGAATTGGAAGAGACCCAAAAATCTGACGGTGATTCGGAGCTTCTTGGGTTAGCAGGGTATTATCGAAGGTTCGTTAAGGATTTTTCCAAGTTAGCAGTGCCATTGACTCGTCTGACTCAGAAACATTTTAAATTTGAGTGGAATGACAAAGCCGAGTTAGGGTTTCAAGAGTTAAAAAGGCGGTTAACTTCGGCACCAATTTTAATATTGGCATCAAAAGAAGGGAGTTTTACGGTGTACACTGATGCTTCGAAGGAAGGACTTGGTTGTGTACTAATGCAAGACGGGCGAGTGGTTGCTTATGCTTCACGACAATTGAAGCCTCACAAACGTAACTACCCTACACATGATTTAGAGTTAGCCGCAGTAGTATTTGCTTTGAAGAAATGGCATAATTATCTATATGGAGTTACTTTCGAAGTATTCACTGATCACAAAAACCTCAAGTATCTATCTGTTCACTCAGAAGGACTTGAATCTATGGCAACATAAATGGGTTGAATTCCTTGAAAATTATGACTGTACCATCAACTACCACCCAGGGAAGGCCAATGTAGTGGCAGATGCGCTTAGCAGAAAGATACACACTGCTAATACCTCTTTCAAGCTAGGCAAACTGGTGGAAAGTGCTGAGGAATTGAGACGGGATGAAAACACCCTCCTTCTTGCCAACATCGTAGTTTCATCCAACTTGCTAGGCCGCATTAAAAAGGCTCAGAGTAGAGATCCCACCTTACAGAAGAGAATAGAAAATACCCAAAAAGGTGAAATATTCGATTATACCTTGGAACCTGATGGAGTTCTGAGGTTCAGGAACCGAATATATATCCCGGAAGATGCGGAACTCAAGAAGGAGATATTACAAGAAGCCCATTGCTCGGGTTATTCGATACACCCAGGTGGAAACAAGATGTATCACGACTTGAAGCAATACTGTTGCTCGGACAACATGAAACAAGATATTGCTCAATACATTGCAACATATCTCATGTGCCAGCAAGTTAAGGCCGAGCATCAAAGACCTTCGGGACTCCTTCAACCTTTAGAAATCCCTGAGTGGAAATGGGAACATATTACTATGGATTTCATTACCGGGTTACCTAGGACACACGAAATCACGATACCATTTGGGTTATAGTGGATCGTCTAACCAAGTCGGCTCATTTTCTCCCGATAAATATCAAGTATTCTCTTGACTGTCTCGCACAATTATATCTGAACGAGATAGTCAGATTACACGTAGTGCTGTTGAACATCGTGTCCGATAACGACCCAAGATTCACTTTCCAATTTTGGCATCAATTACAGCAAGCGTTAGGCACGCAACTAAATTTCAGTGCTGCCGCTTATCCACAGACCGATGGCTAATCAGAGCGTACAATTCAAATTTTGGAAGACATGTTAAGGGCATATGTACTGGACTTTGGAGGAAGCTGTGATAGTCACCTTTCATTTGTGGAGTTTTCGTATAACAACAGTTATCAAGCATCGATACAGATGGCACCCTACGAAGCTTTGTATAGGCACAAGTGTCGATCTCCACTATATTGGGACGAAATCGGTGAACGTAGATCCTTGCCGGTGAGAATTGTACCCTTAGTAGAAGAAGCGTATGAGAAAATTAAACTCATTCGCCAACGACTCCAGACAGCTCAGAGTCGCCAAAAGAGTTACGCAAAAGTGAGGCGCAAGGATCATAAGGAAATCCCCTAGGCTAGGTAGCTAGTTGTGCACGCAGAGCATCACACTCCTCAGTAAGCTCGTCAACAAGTTGTGACAGTTCCTTGTTATGGGCGATGAGACTACCAATGGCTCCATCCATCCCGGTCATCCTGATATTCAATTCCTCCTTCTCCTCTAAGATGGCGTCTCTCTCCTCTGCTACAAGCATGATTATGCGATTGGCATAGGAATGCCGCCTTCAACAATCACAACGGTTATCCGGAAATCTACGTTGTGCAGGGTTATAGCACTATAGTGATTCATTAGGTGCCTCCCAAAAGTAGATGGGGCTGGGAACAAACTTATGATGCCTATACCCGTTATGTGACATTTGGAATGACCTACAAGGAAAGGAAACTTAAGTGGTGAGTATGGTTCTAAGTAATTTCAAATGATACTCTAAAATAAACAAGTTAAACGGATAAATTAAGCGAAATAAAAACCACAATATAGATAATCTAATAAAATGGTTCTAGGGATAACTTACTTAAACGATATGTTCAAGTATAAGTTTCTAAGGCTTATCTTTATATTCTATCACATGTGTCTACTTCCCACCGTAGGTTAATTTTCTACCCAAGGCTTACTCTTTTGACTCTTCTTCACTTAATATTTCATTTATATTTTGCCTCAGATTTAGATATCATTCAACTTAAGTTCTGGATGTATGATTTCTTTATTTATTTGTTTATCCATTTATTTTATTATATATTATTATTACTACTATTGTTATTATTAATTCTCTTTTTCTTAGCAAATTTTATTCACTAGTCTCGTATCTATATTTTTTTTTCCTACCTCTAAATTTTTAATATATGAGCTTTCTTTTTTTTTTTTTTTTAAGTTTCATATTTAAACCTAAGGCTCTGATACCACTTCTACTGATATAGGAAAACAGAGTGAAAGGAAAGAAACAGGGCACTACCAGAATGAGGGAAGAAGGAAAAATGAAATGAAATGAAAGAAAATGATGATGATAATCATAGGCATTCAAAAAATTAGGATAATAATGACAATAGTAACTATTATAATAATGAACAACATCACTCATAATTAACCACAACCCGAAGTAAAGTATGTAGTAGTATGTCATATTTCTTTTTGGGTTTTAGGATTAAAATCATTAAATTAAAATATTAAAGGACTATGGATAATTTCACTTTTCAGATTTTATCGGTCCGGTTTATTCCACTTCATCTGATTCAGGTGAGTATTCTCACTGAAAACCTACTTTTGATTAGTGTGTGATTGACAATGTGTATTATGTGTTTAAATTATTGAAAATATATAATGTATATATATGATTAATTGATTTTCCAATGAAAAGTATAGATTGTAATTATTTATGATTTAATTATACTGTTTTAAGGAGTGGTCGACTACTTTTTGCGCCGACTCAATGTTTGAACTATTATAGCATGAGAATGTACCGATTTATGTATGTATGAACATGTGAGATTGATTACTTGTACATTATGTTTGATATTACTGTTAACTGTATGATATTGATAAACTAAATGTTACTGATTGACTGAATGATACTGTTAACTGTGCATTACTGTAAGGGGATCCCATGAGCCATGATCTACATAGTCAAATGTGTCAGCTGGGGCTTGGGCATTTGGCGAAATAGTGACTTTGTGGTGTAGGGCAACTCTAGAGACCCATACTGAGTGGGCGGGTCCACGTACTGGTGTCTATCTACTCGGGCGTTATTGTCGAAGCCCTCTGTGGTCGCAAAATTTCACTGGAAATAAGTGAGGAAAATCACCTCTATAGTTCCACCTGAACTCGCGAGTATCCTTTACGACTTGCTTTACTGCTTTCCTAATTGTATTATATTTATATTGATTGCTTTATGTGAATTAAATATTTTACTTCTTTAATTAATTTAAATGGAGAAATCACCGAGCAAAAATGCTCATAGGTGTTGTTTTTTTTTTAAACCCTACCCCAGGTTCGCAGTGGCAGTATGGGCCACAGGATGGCGAGCTGAGTTAGGTTGGAAAGTTGTTGAACCTTACGGATAATCTTATTAAGTATTTACTTACGAATTAATAATTGGCCTGTATGCCATTTAAGTAACAGATTGTTAGGCTACGAAATCGGGACCTATAAGTTGTAATTCTACGACTTAATATTAAAAGCTTCCGCATTAATTATAATTTAGTTTATATTGTTATGATTGCACTATTGAGTCCTGATGCGAACCAGGCAGGCGTCCGCCCGAATCTCCGTATTGGATAGGGGGTCGGGTTGGGGTGTTACAGAAGAGGGTGGCACATTGAACGACCACATCAAGAGTTGACTTCTTTATGGCTATACCGAAGCCTTGTCTAGATTCCTAGTGGATACCAGTCCGTCGTCAAAGGAACGGACAAAGACAAGGCCGGCCCTGAGGGCGACCCACATGCGCGATCGCTCAGAGCCCAAAAAAGTTAGGGGCCCTGATTTTTTATTAGTAATATTATTTATATATATATTTAAATTCACTTAATTATTTAAATTTAGTATACAAAATAGGAAAAAAATTATATTCCCTTCATGCAACCATTCGATTTGGCTTTTTGTAATTGAGCATGCAATTGCATATTTAATTTATATGAAACCAAATTCAAGAGTTGAATGGTTCCTTTGAAGGAGGGGCTATTGTTTCACCCTATAAAATATAATAGTTTATTTTAAGGACCTAAATATTATAATACTAATTTCATATATTTACTAAAATATTATACAAGATATATTGATTCATTTTAGAGGTCAAATAGCTAGAGGAGTATTTACTAACAAAATATATTTATTAAAAGCCAAATAATACATTTTCATCTAGATGAAAGAGACTTTCGAAGTATGTATTGTGGGTCTATGACTTGCACGCACAAATAGTAAAAATCATTAAATTATTATCATGTTCAAAATAATTTAGATTTTTACATTTAATGGTTTATTATGTAATGTTAATTATAATTAGAATGGTGATAAATAATAGTTTACTCTTTCATCATCGTAATTTCTAATACATTACATTTGTTAAAAATGTGCTTAAAATTGTTTATGTTGCAATAATTGTTGAAATTTTTTACGATTATCTATTGAATAAGAAATTTTGAACAATTTTGAAATAAAAAAATTTATTTTATAAATAATTTTTAATCTAATTTTTTTATTATTTTATAAAAAAATTGAGGGCCTTTATTATATATCGTTCCGGGCCCCCAAATTTGAAGGACCGCCCTGGACAAAGAAGTAGTTCTTTCAATTGTCGACTCCATTGGATAGGTTCTCAGCCACAAAGAGCCGGTTTTTGCCTAGATTGCTAACAAGCCAGAAGCTTATTTTTCACACACAATACAAAATAAAGAATCAAAATCACCCATCACACATAGAAAGTTTTATTTGTTGCAAAGTCACTCAAAGTGGTCTAACAAAATAATAAAAATTGACCAAAACCAAGGCATGCCTATAAAATAAATATAAAAACACACACATGCTTTTGCCGTGCAGTAACAATAGCTCCGTGCTGAAAGTTTGATTTCAATAACTTTTGTGAAAAAGAAATTTTTAAATTTTATTCCAGAATAAAAAAAAACAAAAAAAAAAAAACACCCTAGTTCTCAACTGTAACGGGTATTGGACAGTCCAAGATGGAAGAGAAGAGAATGAGATGCCAATGATGGACTCATTAAGTAAATTTCATGTATTAAAAAATGATAAATTTTAATATTCTGGGCTCTCATCTAAAAACAAAAAAAAGGGTCCACTTTTACATCGACCACTTTCAAATAAAAATCAATGTCGGCCTAAAATTAAAATTTTTATTCACTAAAACTACTACTACATTATAATATATTGGAATAATTTTGGGCCCTTGGGCAGCACTGAGTTTGCAACCAAGAGGGCATGAGTTCAAACCTTGAAAGTTGCGATGTTGTATATACTGTATGATAATAGTATGGTCCTATTTCCAAAAGATATACTTTTTCCATTCCACTAAAAGAGTCCAGTTTGACAAATATATAAAATTATGGATGTTAACGTACAATAACTAAAAAAATTAAAATTTGACACAATTTCTTCCATTCATGTTTTTAACTGTTGGTTGTGGATCACACATAATTATATTAGTAAGGGTATAAAAAGTAACAACTTTGAAAGTGAATTTTTCTATTGAAACAAAAATTGTTTCTGAAAATTTACTTTTATAATAAAACAGATGGAGTAACTTTTTATAGGTTTGAAGGAAATTGAAATATGTACTTCATCATCATTATTTTCACGTTTGTGCTAATTTTTAAATATAAATTAATTGTGGATCATACGTAATTATATTAATAAGGATATGAATATCATTATTCCTTTCGTTTCAGTAGAAGAGTATAGTTTGTAAAAATTATAATTTTTTTTTATGAATTCAATCTACAAGACCTAAAATAAATAATTTGTAACCACTTTTTAGTTTTTACTTATTCCTTACTTTTTTTCATTAATTATGAACCATACTATTAGTAATATTATGAAAAGTAGAAGTAAAAAATAAAAACAAGACATTTTACATAGGGGTGATAACAAGCCGAGCCAGAATAGAGGTGTGTTCGAGCTCGGCTCGGCTTCTTTTCATTGGGCTCAAGCTCGAGTCGAGCCTCAAATTGTTTGCTGTGGCAGGATTCGAACCCGCATAGATTAGGTTGAAAATAGCTAAACTTACCACTAGACCAATTAAGATTTTATGATAAATAATACAATTCACAGTTTATGTATATATTTTTCGTTTTAAAAATTGTTCTTCCTTATCGAGCTGTTCACGAACGTAATCGAGTCGAGCTCCCTCTTGTTCATTTATTGTTCGTTTATTAATTAAGTCTAAAATCTTGTTCGTGTTCGTTTATTTAATAAACGAACGATCTTGAACGAGTTTTTAACGAATCGAGCCCAAACTTGTTCGTAAACGTTCGTGTTCGTTCTCAGCCCTAAATTTTTACACTAGTATGGAGAGGGAATATTTTGTCTAAAGTAAAAAATTTCATAAATACAAATTTATAGTAATTTTCTTATAGGGGCATTCACTTATTGATTGGCACTATGACAATAATAAATATTTCATACAAATTAACCAATGGATGATACTGCATCATTTTGGAATTGCAATTTTTAATACGAAACTAAAATATGATATAAACAAGTTAGAATTGAGCATTATCGTATTTGCAGGTTAAATGGATAATATTATGGTTAAGAATGTAAATACGTGAATCCGCTAACCCAAATACAAGTGATTTTTAATATAACACGATAATAAAGTTCATTTACGATACCATTGAGAAGTTCACATATTAAATGAGCCAATACCAACAATTAAATAGGTAATGATAGATAGACTTGGAAAATTTCAACACAAAAATTCATCAATTCAAACACGAACACAAATTACTGTCCCTATATCAGTTTCCTCAATAAATCCACTATACGTATTATGAATGGTTAGATACATAGTTGCAAGAGTTTAGATTATGAATTCATACAGAGTAAACAAACAAATATGAGGCATTTCATGTGACCATGAATAAATTCAGTTTGAAGAAGATGCCATCTTACATGAAAGTAAACATTAAAATTCAACAAATTATGCAAGGAAATTCAAAAGATTAAATTATTTGTACCCCTCATCAAGGTGGGAAATCAAGTTATAATAATAGACTTCGAGTGAAGGAGAAAGAAAACTCATTAGTGGATTATACAATAACAGATTTGAATCAGAAGAAACTGAGAAAAGCCACAAGAGCTAAGCCGAAGAGCAAGTGTCTTTGGGAACCTCCATTTCTTTGCCCATCGTTGTTTGGAGATGCAGTAGCCGATGGCGATCCATCAGGTGATAACGATGTACCTATATATTTGAAAAAGAATACATAAGTACTGCAATAGCAAGTTTTGAACGCATAATTATGCTCCTTTTAATCTGTTACTCCTGTCACATTCAAAAAGTCTAATGATACAATTGTTTTCGAGTAACAAAGTAGAATTAAAAACATGATTTTTTGTATAAAAAAAGTTGCTTTTTTGCCATGTTTTCAATTTTTATACCCTTACTAATATATGTTTATGCATAATTCATGATTAATCTATGAAAATTTGTAATTTTCATCCCTATTCATGACATGAGTAATGGTTCATATTCTTTTAAAATTGGTTAATTAAATTCAAACTATTTCAATTTGTGGCAATTTTAATCCAATAAATAGAAATTTTGACATAACTAACAAATTAACTTCGATGAACTATTTTTGAAAGAATGTAAACTATATTTACTACTAAAGACGAAAAAAATATACATAAGATTACAATTTTTCCATTAATCCACACTTCAAATGTAAATAAATAATTATAAGAATAATAACAAATTACTTGCTCTAAATATTGTATTTAAAAGACTTAATAATACTTTGCCATCTGAATTATCATCACTGTTGCAGTTTTGTCCTCGTCTGTTCTAAAAGTATATACTCTTTGTCATTTTTACACAATTTTATCCCCACAATATCTTATTGACATCAAAAGAAGTTAAGAAAAATAAAAGCAAAATTGTCGAAAAGGGAACAAAGAGGATCCTTTTAAAATGGAGATAAACAAAATAAAAATTGATAATAATTCAAATATGCAAAAATATAATTTAAAACTCACAAAATTTTGTATATTAGAAACATTACTTTATAAAGGTTTGAAACTTTTGATATTCAATAAAAAATAAAGTGTGAAATACAAGTAAGGCTAAGGATAAAGGGTTATATTTACCAGATGGTGTAGGAGACGAACCCGGAGCCGGAGCTGGAGCACCAACAGGGACACCAAGAGCTGCCATACGTTTAGGAAAAGAAAAAACAAAAAATTAAATATTACTGTAACCAGTTGCTGAATCAAAAATTACTTTTAAAAAAATTCAGATCGGTCTAATGAATAATTTTTTTTTTTTTGACAAGTAAATACATTATAAAAAGATTTTAATGAATAAATACACACTACTAATAAGAATACATGAGGAAATTAGAACAATCCAGGGACCACCCCACCCCCTGACTGTAATTATAAAATATTCGATGAGATTAAAGTCTTATTAAATAAATCGTTCCATCGTTAAATTTCATTTATGCAATTGTATTCATAACGTATGTAATATTAAATCAAATAATTTATTGACTCCTCAATGGAATCGTATTTTTTATAAATAGTTTGGAAAAAGAATAGAAAGTGTTACCCACGCTACCACTAGGGCCAAAAATAATTATGGATTGACTTGACAATATTTTTCTACGCTGTACTAAGTTTTTTTTTTTTTTTTTTCTTTTCCAAATTCAAACCTAAGTGCTTCGTAGGACCACATATTTGTATTTATTTCCTTTCAAAAAAGCAAATCCTAGTATTACAAAGGACATATTTATTAACATGTTTTTAAAAATATATTTTTGAATATTTGCATTACATATAAATATCTCATTATTTTCAATACATATTTTATCATTCAACTTTACTTTTTTATATTTTTAATACACTTTTTACATTAGAAAACACTTTTTTCAAAAAAAAAAAATTCAAAATCATTTTCTAACACATCATAGTGAACAAGAACTATCCTCACTAATATAATTTGCATATGGTATATTACATTAGCATATTCCTTTCTTTAGTTAAAACTATTATCACATTCTACTTTTTACGTACAGAAATATTTCAAATAACACAAAAATAATAAATAAATAAAATCTCTAAAAGTATGTTCACTTTTTTCACTGACAAGAAGTTCAAGAGCCTGTTTGGTATCGTGATTCAAGTCATGTTTTGAAATCACTTTTAATTTTATAATATTAAAAGTATGTTGAAAATGTAAAAATGTATGATGAAAATGTAAAAAACTTTATTAAAAATGTAAAAAAACTTATTGGAAATGATGAAAAAGTATTATAAAATCAAAAGTGATTTCAAAACACGTTTTGAAATCACATACCAAACAGGCCCCAAGTAATTTGACCATGAGTATCTTTTTTTTTCATACGATTTTGAAAATATATTTTTAAAAAATAATTTTATAATATAAAAAATGTACTGAAAATATAAAAATATATAATTAAATAGTAAAAAATTGTATCAAAAATGATAAAAAATAATTTTTCTCCCTCCGTCAAACTCAAAGAGTCCACTTTGAAATATGTATAACTTATTATGAGCTGTGAGTTATAATACTTAAAATAAATAATTTACCAACATATTTTTCACTTATATCTTTACTTTAGAAGTAAGGTTAATTGTAAATCACACATTGTACTATTAGTAAAAGTATGTAATGTAAATAAATTCAAAGTAGATTCTTTAAATAGGACAAGATTATTTTTTGAAAGTGAATTCTTTGAGTGAGACGGAGGGAGTAATATATTAAATTTACTGTTGAAACCAAAATAAAAAAAAACATGCCTCATATCTCATGTGGGTAATTTGACAAAACTAGGGCTGAGCAAACTCAGAAAACCGACCCGACCCTGAACCAACCGGGTCTGAGCGGGTCTACACCCAACCGGATCGAGTCGAGTTTTGGGCTTTTTTTTTTTTTTTTTAAAAAAACATAGTCATTCCCTTCAAAAAAAAAAGTATAATTTAATTGCTCAAGATGAAATTCGAACACGCGACCTAAATTTAAACACAAAGTCTTAGGATAAATTGATCAACCATCCCACATACTTTTGTTTTGTTATATTATCTTATTAGATTTATTATATTATATATTTATTTATACTACATATGTTATAATAATATATAAACTAATGGCAATTTATATTTTCTATTGTTTTTATTTATTTTTGTTTTTCTCGTCGATTACTATTAAAAATAAAATACAGTAATAAAAAATAATATTGTATAATTTTATTTATTTAAGATAATTTTCAATTGATAAATTTTGCATATTATTTAAATTTGAAACAATATATAAATTCAGTGAATAAAATAATTTTTTTATATAAAAAAATAAATTTTATTAAGATTATGAAATGCATGTGTGATGTAATTTAAATAATAAATATAATTGAAAAAATATTAAATGATTCATAATTTAATTATTTATCTAATAATAATAATAATAATAAAAGTACACAAAGTAATAAAATAAAGAGTAGTTGGAGTGGTTAACCAGCTTTTCTTAAAACTTACTAGTACATGTAGGTCGTGGATTCAAATATTTTTTCATGCAAATGGCCTATATAATTTTACAATTTTTAAGTTATAAATTGTGGTTAAGGTACCATTTTGGGTCAACTCATGGCCATGTCCATAAAAATAAAAACAAGTTGGACCAAGTTTGGAGGGAGAACCAAATTTGCCCCACGGGTCCGGACCCAGATTGACCATGACAGGGTTAAAAAAAAAAAAAAAAGTTGGGCCGACCCGCGGGTTCACATGTAGACCCGCGGTCCGAACCGGACCCTACGCGGGTCGGGTTTTGTTCGGTTCGGGTCGGGTATTGCCCGTCAACTCTAGACAAAACTTCGAGATGTAACTTTAATTTACTCAAAAGACTTTCGTAATTTTGTGAAAACAATTTAATTTATTTTTTTCTTTAGATAGAAAGGAATGGAGTGATTTATAATTGAGGAAGGAACGTGCATTTAAGAGGGTCACGACGAGCACGTGAGATCCCCAGAAATTGAGGGAATTAATTCGTCACCATTTCTGTTGCCAGACTATATGATTTGATTTGTCTACCAACATTAATTAATGGACTAATTCTGTGGCATGGCAGATACTACTACAATGCTAAAATAACTCAAACTTCTGAGTAGGCAAATTATAGTAATAACAAAAAATAATTAAATAAAATAACTTATTTTAAATATTATTCTTTTCATTCTAAGAAAATAATATTGTTTGTGAAAGAAATTCTATCTCAACGAAAGAGTATGATTTTTACTTTTCCCTTGTTATAATTTTTTGACATAATTCACAGTTAATCTATACTTAAAATTTTGAAATTGATTGAGCTAAAAAGCTTATATGTTGATGAAGGCCATAATTGAAAAGAAAGTGCCATACACGTTTTCATATATAATTGTTTTAGATGTAGCATTTTAAAACTTATAAAATATTTATTATTTTATAAATATAGCTATTCTATTTAGACTGAACGAATATATTCTACATTTTTTAAAAATAAATATATATTTTCAGAAAAATAGTCTAAAATAGATTTATTTATATAGGTTAAAATAAGAAAAATGTAGCTATATCCTATCAAATCAAACCAGAAAATTGGAATGGAAGAGTAGCAAATTCAAACTAGAATGTCATTTTATTCAAACAAACCACTAAAATCTCTATTATCATCACTAATTTCGTCCTCGAATCTGGAAATTCTTGACTCAAAAAACTGCAAATTCCAATTTTTCTAACCATCCCACCACAAGATTTATTCAAAATCATGAAAATTTAATGAGAGAAATAAACTTGTATTCAATTCAAAAAACAAGAATCAATCCACAAAATGTTTGGATTAAAAGGCAATAATTTTTGAAGAATCGAAGATAAAGATGATGATGTACCTGCACAAGCAGTAGTGGGGTTCGAAATCCCAAAAGGCATTTTAATCTTGCAAACAGAAGGCAGCGCGATGGCTCTCGGAAGGTCAAGCGGAACCGGAGACTGGTCGGGATGTCCCAGTAGTTCGCACAGACAAATTGGCTGGGTTTCCAACAAGGTTTTGACCTCCGGGCAGCAGGGTTTTTCCGGCGCCGTCAAATTGCTCCCTTTCTCCACGTAGGTCAAGCAATCCGACACATTCAGCAAGTACGGGAAGCAATCCAATCCTCCCGGGCTCGGCGCCGGCCCCAACGACGGTGATAGCCCCGGTGCCGCCACCGGCGAAGACTGTGCATTTGCTGCCACAAAAATGGCCGCCGCAGCCACCATTAGTACGGCTAGTGAAGCTGAAATGGTCGGATTTTTCGCCATTTTGGAGAATCGGAGATGCCCCTTTGAGTTTCTCTTTCCAAAAGTAAATTCGGTATGTGTTTGAACTTAATTGCAGAGATGGAGGGGACTTGGGAGTGGGAATTGCTTAGTATAAATATGACTATATTTAGTTGGGATTGGCAAATGGCAATAAAAGAAGGTTGTGTAAAGTTGAGGCTTGAACCTCACTATTGTATTTTATAATAATTTTTTTATTGTTTATAATAAATTCTTTTACAATTTTAATAAATTTTTTTACATTTTTTATACATATTTTATTTTTTTAATGTAATTTTTATATTTTAAATCTATGATATAAACCAAAGTTTAAACCCAACATTAGGGCCTGTTCTTCTCTTTGAGTTTGAAACAATATTTGAAATTTGATTTTAAAAAAATAATTTTATAATTAATTTTTATCATATTCAATACAATTTTTTTACTATTCATATACTTTTTTATATTTTTAATACATTTTTATATTATAAAATTATTTTTTTAAAATTAAGTTTCAAACATTATTTGAAACCCAACATAAAGAACAGACCCTTAATTTCAACGGACCTTGGTGGGAAAGAGAATACTTATGAACAAAACTTTTGCCAGCCAGGAATTAATTTTGGCATCACCGACCGGTCAACCGTCAACTACCACAGTTTGTGTGTGAAACTGTGAATGTTTCATTCGTGATAATAACGTTAGGGGCATGATATTTGCAGCGACGGAATCGATATTTGCAGCGACATTTTCTTGTGAAAAGACTTAAATGCCCTTGGGGCATAAAAAATTTTAAAAAAAGTTTTTTTGATTATTTTATTTGTATTATGTCCGAATTTATTAGTAGTTTTGTAAAAATTGCGAAATTTTTTACCGGAATGGGGAAGATCTGCCCGGTGGTTACTGCAAATAAAAAAGTTAGTTGGTGGGGGGGGAAAGTGTCGCCTGGCGCCAGCGACACTTTTTGCAAAAGTGTCGCCGTCGCCCAGCGACACTTTTTGCCAAAAGTGTCGCTGGCGCCAAGCGACACTTTGGTTTTTTTTTTTTTAAATTTTTTTTTAATGTAGTTTTACTAATTATTTTACTTGTATTATGTCCGAATTTATTAGTAGTTTTGTCAAAATTGTACAATTTTTTACCGAAATGGGGAAGATCCGCCCGGTGGTCGCTGCAAATATCAAAAATCTAAAGGTAAGGGGGGGAGTACCATCGCCGGAGACCGGCGATGGTTTAGGCCAAAACCATCGCCGGTCCGGAAAAAAAAATTTTTTTTTTTATAAATTTATTCCAACAGATTAAAAATTTTAAATTTTTTAAAATTTTTTTTTACCCCAAGGGCATTTCGGTCTTTTCACGCAAAAATGTCGCTGCAAATATCGATTCCGTCGCTGCAAATATCAATTCCGTTAACGTTATTTTCTTTGTTTCTTGTTTGCACTTATTGAAAACAGCATGCAGTTGACAAAGCTTTTTGTTGTAGTACAATGGTTGAGGTGTCGAACATTCACTCTTAAAGGCCTGTTCTTTTTGAACATTTTGAAAACGGTTCTGAAAACAAGTTTTATAATGTAAAAAGTGTATTAAAAATGTAAAAAGTAGATGCTAAATAGTAAAAAATTGTATTGAAAATGATGAAATATAATTAAAATATATTAAATTTACGGTTGAAACCAAAATCGTTTTCAAAAAAAAAAAAAAAAGAACAAGCCCTAAGTAATCAACAAGAAAAACAAACGTTTATGATAGCTCTTTCATATAAACAAGCAACAACCGAGTTCCAGTCACATACAAGGGCAGATTAGTCATTAAATCCCTTCCAACAAAGAGAACTCTCTTGTTCGAATGTATGTCGGTCGTACATCGATATTTCAGTTGTTTAATTCGATACGCTTGTTTTTATCAATACACGATACGTTAAAAAACCAAACTCCATATGTATGTTTTATTTACTACAAGTGATGCTTCCATCCCTAAACTCTATACGCGTGTTTTCTGCACTATATGCGACAATATAATTGCAATACAACAATAGCTAAACTCAATACATTAATCGACTAAATTTGATATACAAGTATATCAAATGTTATGTGAAATACATCTGCATCTACACTCATAACTACTGTAATACATCAATAGCTACATTCAATTCGTTAGAATTTAAACTTGATATATGTGTTGACAAATATCAGACTGTCAGATACAAACAAGGTGGCAAAGACAAAAATAATAGCGATAGTGATTACGATGAAAAGGTGAAGGAAAATACATATTTTTAATATGTTAGTATAGTTAGAAACTAATCATTTGCAAAAAATATTGCTAATTTAGCCTCAATATTCAACGCATGGGCATGCAATAGTTTGGTCGTGCGTATAGAGTATGCAAAAAAAAAAGCAAGAAAAACAACCGACTTAGATGGTGAATCAATGAGAAGAAGAATATGTTGGAACAAAAGTAGAGAAAGAACAAGATGGTATATATGAGTTTATATATTTGCAAATCGTGTAGAAGACACTTTCTCTAAGGCTTATTTCCTCCACTTTAATACGCAATAGTATTCAAGAAGAATTTCCTTTGGATAACAAGAAGTTGAATGAGTGAACTCTTGCACTAAATTCATCAATCCCTTCAGCCAAGAGCATATAGAGTATAGACTTTCTGATTCTTATGGATCTAAATTTTGCAGCATTTAAACCCCAAGATGACCCACTTATAGAGGTTATGGCATCCTTTTAAATATTAAAGTTATCATTTTCTTTAGTTATAATTGTTCAAACAAAAGTTGAATTCAATTAATTCTCAAAAGTTACAACTTCAATGTTGTGTTATTTTAGCCAAATGCTTATTTGATCACAACTATCAGACAATTCTCTAAGGATTGAAAAAAATCCTTTTTTCATAAAGAATAATTGTTTATTGGGACTTATTTTGCAGGAAACTTCACCAATGAATGTTAGTTAATTGACAATGGTTGTACTCATCACATGACGAGTGATGAGTCAATTTTCAAAGAACTTGACAAAACATCCACTTCTAAGCAGAGAATTGAAAATGAAAAGTATATGGAAGTAAAAGACAAATGTAACGTGGCTATCGAATGTGATTCATAAATAAATATTATTTCTGCCATCTTATATGTTATTGAAATTGATAAAATAAAAAGTAGTTGAATGTCAAACTACTACTTGAGGAAAAACTGTTCTGTGATTTTCAAGAATAAGATTAGTTTGATTTATAATCCAAAATGAGTAGAACTCTTTTCAATTGATTAGAAAAGAAAAAAAACAATCTCTAGATTTATAACTCTTTTCAATTGATTAGAAAAGAAAAAAAAAAATCTCCAGATTTATTACAAGTTGGTGTAGGAATGCCACATACCTGATTGAGACCAAGTCAACTTGCTTTAGTTACTGTTACTAGCTAAAATGACTGGCCATGTTCCAAATTTGTAGGATTTAATCATTGCAGGATATTAGTAGTGCTTTGTTTGATGGATTGTAGTGGTTCCATTATTGTTTCAAACTGTTATAAATAGCCTTTATATATTCATAAAAGATAATTAAGAAGAATAATACATTTTCCCTACTGAATCCTTATGATCTTTTTGTCTACTACTCCTAACTAAATCCGAATTCCCCTTCCTCTTTCATCCTTCGCCAATAATTTAGAAGTCATCTAAATTAATCGTATCAGTGGTATCAGATCCGATATCGATGGATACAGATACCGAATTTTGTAACCATGTTTACGAAATTTTAGTCAAACATGATTCCAGTTCAAAAAAATTCGCACTACTCTCTATATAGTGCAAACACGTTGCGTGCTTTGAGCACCAGCAGCACCTTAGACATGCCTTTCTCCTTGATTAAGGTTCTCACCACCGTGGCTATTCACAATCCATTAGTAGACTCTTCCCCCATTGTCAATCCTATCCGCACCTAAAGCAAGGTTTCATTCGACACTTGTGATTTTTTGACATTCATTGGTTCAGCGTGACAACTTGTCCATTTCAACGGCGGGAATTCTTGGTCCGCCACCAGACCTAATGGCAACAGTGTGTCAGCCAGCCGTTATTTCACGCGAATCACCACCGAAGGGACCCACGAAGGTCGTAAGCATGTTTTGGGTTACTGCTACGATGAGCAGTTCGTCTCAGGACATCGATGCCAGCGGTTGCAATTTTTCACGATCAAAGATTTTCGTCCATCAAGCAACGAAAATAATGAACACAATATTTTTTTTGGAACTACCGAGCTCCATATTGAACAATCGATCGCAACTTAAGTCTTGTGGACAAGATTCACTTAAGGGGGATGGAATGTTACGTACCTGATTGAGACCAAGTCAACTTGCTTTAGTTACTGTTATTTACTAGCCAGAGTGACTGACCATGTTCCTAATTTGTAGGATTTAATCGTTGCAGGATAGTAGTAGTGCCTTGTTTGTAGGATTGTAATGGTTTAATTATTGTTCTAGACTATTATAAATAGTCTTTATATCTTCATAAAAGATAATTGAGAAGAATAATACAATTTACCTACTAAATCCTTCTTATCTTCTTCTCTACTAGTCCTAACCAAATCTAAATTCTCCTTCCTCTCTCCCCCTTCACGTATAATTTAGCAATCATCTAAATTAATCATATCAGAATGATGTGGTTAATTATTTTGGGTTGAATTAGTCTAAATGATAAGTTTACTCGGATGAGATATGTGTTAGCGGTTAGTTAGTAGTGCCAAAATTTACTGGTTAGTGTTCCTAGATTATAGGAATTTGATTAGTTGGGTTAGTGTTTTATTTATTATAAATATCTAATTGTATGTTAAATGAGATATCAATGAAAATTACTGAAATAATGATTCTTTCTCTTTCTACCTCCTTCTACGTTCTTCCATTTCCTTTTCTTTGTAATTGCGTTCGTATCAAGGAACAGATGGAGATACCAAGCTATTTTTGAAAATGTTAAAGCTATTTTTGAAAATGTTAAATGTGATGTTGTAGTACTTGAGTTTATAGATTATAAGAAAGATGAAAAAGACTTGGAGTGCATAAAAAAACTAAATGAGTAAATATTTTTAACAAAACAAAAATGAGATGTTTACGTATTAACTCAATTCTTAAAAACTCGCAGGAATTTTTATTAAAGGTGATGATGTCTTTGTGAATGATTATTGATATTGAAGACAACCACAAATGAGCACTCTTCAAACAGGTAAAATGAGAAAATTGGAAGTGCTTATGGGATAGAAGCAATGAATTGAAACTTGAGTTTTTTTTTTTTTTTTCTAACTTTTAGTTTTGCCGGAATTTTTGTTTCTAACTTTTGCATTTCTAGTTTTTCTAATCGAGCTAATCACCGGTCACCACCGGTAGCCGCAATGGAGAGAGTCCGGAAACCACCGGCTCCCCTCTTTGCGGCGGCAGTGGCGTCCAAACATCGGCTGCCACTGCCGTCACCTCCGATCACTAAGCCATTGAAACCGGTCACTGAGCGCAAGGGGAAACTGGCTCTCATTTTCAGCAATGAAGATCTGGCTGATTTAGAGGCCCCTTTGAAGCGTGCTTTGATTGGTAAGTTAACAAGTGTCGACAATCTACGAACGGACTTCCTGACTGCGGGATTTGAAGGAGGTTAACATATCAGCCTCATAGATTAGAATCAAGTTCTCATACAGTTTGAGAAGGATTCGGACTATTAACATTATTTCATGCACGGGGTGTGAAGCTTTAGAAGTTATGTTTTACGGATCGTGAAATGGACGCCCAACTTCAATCCCAAAGCCGAATCATCTATTGTTCAGGTATGGATTCGCTTGCCTTGTTTACCGCTCCAATTATATAATGAGTTGTCGCTCCTTTCAATTGGCAACATGTTTGGCCGCTCTTTGAAAGCGGATTGTGCCTCTACAACCCTGTCACATCCGAAGGAGGCCCAGGTTTGTACGGAAATTTATTTATTGGGTGAATTACCGGTATCTGTTTATTTGGAATTAAGGGGGGAGGAATTTCTTCAACAAATAGAATATGAACGCTTGCCTTTGTATTGTTCGACGTGTCTTAAGGTAGGCCATTCGGATGCGGCTTATCGGTTGAATAAATCGGTCTCGGGCAATTTGGACAAGGGAAAAACTAAATTATCTTGTCAAGATACCGACCACCTTGATAGAACTTTTAGGGACAAGGTTGAGGGAAGAAAAGGGTTGTGGGAAAGGTTGGATTGGAATTTTGGGAAGACAAATTCGAGTGCATCAAAAACAGCTTTGGTAGATGTGGAAATTGGCCCTTCCGGGAAGGATTTGGTTCTGCCCATAGCGGTGGAGCAGTCGGGGGCCCTTATGGTCGTACCCGAAGCTCCTGAGTTTCAACCGTCGGTGGTACAAGAATCGATGGCGGTAGATGATGTCACCGGCGAGAAGAACGATGAATTAATTTTCGTTGAGGGTGTGCATGGATCAGCTTTGATTGCTGGTGATTATGGAAATGTGGTATCTCAGGCCCCTGAATTTTGCCACACGGAATTTTTGCTCCAGAATTTACGCACCACAATTACCTCGCTTGATACGGATTTCTCTCGGCAGCCTTCACGCTAGGGAGTTTCCTTGTGTGTGCAATACGTGCACGCAGGAAATTTAAAAATCCCAGCCATGCATGATGCATAATCCATGCATGATGTGCCAGCCATGCATGCTGTACAATGTTTCAGCCATGCAAGCTGCTCAATTCATGCATGCTGCGCAATCCATGCAAACGGAGGATCATTACGCCTGACGGTGCTGGTGCATCTCCTAGGTCCCAACTAAATGTCCTGGAGTGGAACATGCAGCTAAAAAAGTAGAGGGCCCTAATGTTGAGGTTGTAGCTGCTGATTTCCAGGAATATCTAGGACGACGGGGGGTCACGGATTCACAGGTTAAAGTTATTGTGGATGAAGCCCGGGCAATGGTCTATCTGAGACAAAAATATGCCAAGCTATGGCAGAATGCTGGGAGAATTTACAAACAACTCCACCATCAGATCCGACACCAGAGGAGGGTCCGTTTCAAGAGATGCAGCGACGGCCCAAAGGGCTTAGAGAGGGCAGTTTGTCGGATCCGGCTTAGCCACGCCTACCCGTTTAAGGTGAATTTTAGTGATTCTTTTCAGGCTCTCTCTCCGAGCAGCCAAGAGGAGCAAGGCATTTTGGATGCATTAGGAGGGAGGGATGTCCAACCCCAATAGCTTTCTCGGACTAAATATCATGAGGTGTCTCGGATTGTCGTCATACGGCAGTCCGCGACGTTAGATTCTTAAATTTTGTATAGTCTCCATATGGCGTGGCTCATATGGGACGTGAGGGGCATAAGATCACGTGCCTCTTTTAATCGCATGAAGTCTCTTATTAAATTACATCATGTCTCTGTGTTGATTATTCTAGAACCTATGATTACCCGGGATAATTTGGAAGAGGTCAAGGTGGGGTTTGGGTACCATGTGGCTCTTTCATCCATGACTGGGAAAATCTGGGTTTTTTGTAATACTGATTATACACTGAATGTGTTACATAATTCTGAGCAATACTTGTCTTTTGAATTGTTGCATCATCATTTGGCTGTCCCATGTGTAGTTAGTGGTGTATATTGTTTGCACTCCAAAGTGCAACGCCGTAATTTGTGGGAGGATTTATGAAAGTTACTGGATGGCAGGCCTGGGCTATGTGTAGGGGATTATAATGTCATTGCATTAGTGGGTCCGCAGTACCAGATATGTCTATAATCTAGGAGTTTGCAGACTTTATTAGCTCTGCTGGGTTGTCATATTTGCCCACTACAGGAGCGGAATTCACCTGGATGGGTTACAGATCTGTTGATGGTAGGCGAACAAAGTTTCAAAAGCGTCTTGATAGAGCTTTGGTGAACCAAGAATGGCTACATCATTTTCCAGGGTGCGAGGTGAAAGTGCTTAGTAGAGCTACGTCAGATCATACTCCTCTACTTTTACAGCTAGTAACATCGATGCTCGCTGTCAGGAAGTCATTAAATACCAACAGATGTGGGAGAAGCGAGAAGTTTTTTTGGATTTTATTCGGAATAGTTGGGCATAGCCATCCGGGGGTTATGGCATGTTAAGCTTCTCTTTGAAGTTATGACGCCTAAAACAAGAAATGCGAGAGTGGAATAAGAATACTTTCGGACACGTAATCTCAAACGTGGAGGCTGCTGAGCAGGAGGAAATCAGGCTGTAGGGTCTATACGACGCAGGTGGAGGAAATCCGAAATTATGCGCCCTATGGAGAGGGGAAGCAGTTTTGGCGCAGCGGCTACTGGAGCAGGAGATTTTTTGGCGACATTAGTCGAGTGTTCAATGGTTAAAAGAAGGAGAGCAGAACCCCAAATGTTTCCATGCCACGCTGCAAACCCGTCTGAGCAGGGCGGGGGTGTTCTCCATTAAAACTCCCAGTGGGAATACGGTTTCTGGTCAAGCTGAAATTGGTAAGGAGGCAGAACGGTTTTTCAGGGATTTATTCACCGCCGAGGATGGGGATAACGACTCGATGCAAGATCTTCTCGATTCCGTTCCAGTCTTAGTTAGGGAATCTCCCGCTTTGCTGCGCGGTATCTATAGAAGAATTGAAAGCTCTTGTTTAGGAACTGGATCCAGAGAGTGCTCCAGGAAGTGATGGTTTTGTCGGGTCATTCTACCGATTTGCGTGGGATGTGATTCGATCAGATCTGTTGCTTGTAGTTCATGAGTTTATGGTGGGGGTCCCTATCCCCAGGGTGATTGCCAATACCCTCATTACCCTGCTACCTTTGCAGATTATCGGCCCATAAGTCTTTGTAATTTCCTCAACAAGATTTTTACAAAGATTCTGTGTGCTAGGTTGAAGCCTCTCCTACCGGATATTATTTCTCCAGAGCAGTCTGTATTCTTGCCATGCAGAGAAATTGCAGACAACGTCCTTCTTGCATAGGAGTTGGTGCAATCACTCAATCGGAAGTGTCGGGGAGGGAACGTCATTTTTAAGATGGGTATGGTTAAAGCCTTTGATAGGGTGTCTTGGGCTTTCTTGGAGAAATTGTTGCTTAAAATGGGATTTCCCACTCATTTCGTACAGTTGGTCCTCGAGAATCTCCGAGCAGCTTGGTTTTCGATCTTAATCAATGGCGAGCCACAAGCCTTTTTCCAGGCCACCAGAGGGATTAAGCAGGGGGATCCTTAATCCCCTTTCCTTTTTATATTGGTGGGAGAAGCCTTCATGAGGGGTATGAATGCCTGCATTGAGAGGGGAATATTGGGACCTTTTTCTACACCTAGAGGGACCCCCCAAATATCCCATTTGAGTTTTGCAGATGATTTGTTGATATTCTTGAATGCGAGTAGTGAATCTATCAGAGAATTTATGGCTTTCCTGAGACTCTATGAGAGAGCAACTGGGCAGAAAGTCAGTGAAACTAAATGTTCCTTCTACCTTCCCAAGAAGCTCCAACCCAAGGAGGGCTTAGTTCGGCGGCTCACCGGGATGAGGGCAGGGTCTTTTCCGTTTATGTATTTAGGTTGCCCGATAAGCCAGGGGAGATGCACTATGCTTCTCTTCCAACCTATGCTGGATAAGATCCATGCTCGTCTGGCAGTATGGCAGGGGAAGTTCCTGCCACAGGGAGGTAGACTTTTATTAATCAGACATATTCTCTCCACTATGTCTCTCTATTACTGGGCAGCTAAGAAGCCGACAAAAGGCATCGTGGCCAAAATTGAAGCCATGGGAACCGAGATGGGCAGAAGAAAATGCATTGGAGATCTTGGAGCAGGCTTGCTTTTCCAATTGAGGAGAACGGTTTAGGAGTTTGTAGTGTAGAGGAAGTCATTGCTGCTTTCTCTTGCAAAATCTGAGGGGCCTACCCAAGTTGGCTAGGACTTCTTGGGTTTGGAAGCGTATGGAAGAAGTGGAAACTACTATGGAGGAACACACGAGGATTCTGGTAGGGGATGGCTCTTCCCTTTTTTGGTTTTCGAATTGGACAGGTAGAGGTTTCCTTTCGTCCTATGTTGAACTAGGTGAGATTGCTGACCCACTTTTGACACTCCGTGATTTCTGGAATACTCGGGATCTAGTACGGAGTGCAATGCAAGACCTTTTTTCAGAGGAGTTATAGGATTTCATTGAGGGATTTTCACTCCATTTTGAAGACCGGCCGGATAGGTTGATTGGGAAGCCAGAGGTAAATGGCGATTTCACAATTAAGTCAGCTTATGGAATCGTTTGGAGAAAGGGGAATGTTGTGGTCTCAGACTTATAGACCTCACCTTTGCCACTAAAGCACACTGTCTTTATATGGCGTCTACTGAATGGGCTCTTGCCCATGGATGATGCATTACGACGGATGGGATTTCATTTGGCGTCTAAGTGCTCTTTTTGTTGTTATGAGAGTTCTCTCCTGCATGTGTTTTATGAGTGCCCTATGGCCCGCAAGATTTGGGCGCACATTGGGTCTCGGCTGCATGCAGCTCCTTTGGCTATAACAGACTTATGGGATTTATTGGACTTTTATTGGCTTAGGGAGGGTTTCGAAATAACCCGACTTCCCGTTGTGGTGTCAGCTATCGTACCAGTGGTAATTTGTTGGGATATCTGGAGGGCCCATTGCACGGCGGTTCATGAGGGTAAGATAGTTAGTCTGTCCCATATTTTGAGGGGGATTCTGTGCTCTATCTATGACTTACTGGCTCTGAAACCCCCACCATACCAGTCTGCCGCAGCTTTTTTGGAGGGCAACATCCTCCCATGGTGGGTATACCGGAAATGGAAAGAGGAGCGGGTGGTTAGCTGGAACCCCCTTCCACGGGTCGGTTTAAATTAAATGTCGATGGTTCGTCCGAGGGAACTCGGGGCCTTCGGGAGCACGTGTAGTTTTGAGAAATTCAGAATGTAGGGTGATCTTTGCGATTGAGGCTTCCCTTGGAGTATTCACGAGTTTTCAGGTGGAAGCACGAGCTCTTCTGATTAGGCTCAGGATATGTCAGCTTGGCCTACAACAGTTGGATGTTGAGACTGATTCTATGTTATTAACAGGTAACACAGGGGTTTCTTTGTTCACTCCACGCTTCCTAGGAGAGTTATGGGTCTCGTTGTGTTAAATTCTAGGGGTTTCCCTTATCTAAGGGGATAATGTTTCAAGTAGTTTTTCACATGTATAGGTTGCATCTTGCATTCATGCATCGCTGTATCTCTAAGTAATGCTCATTACGTCCCTATTAGAATTTTTTGGGCATCTTGCCGCTTAAATACATTAAAAGGTCTCCAAGGCACCTAATTGGCTGTTACCAAAAAAATAAAAAAATGATGAGTGCTCTATTTACTTTGATTTCTCTCCGGAAAATTATCATTTTTTTCTCAAAAAAATTTCATATCCAAACACCTTCATTTCTCCTAAATTGAAATGTAAAATTTTCTCTAAATATTTACTCACATAATTTTAAAAAATGACATAATCATTGCACCTTTTTTTTAATCTCTCCTCTAAATAATTTTTCATAAAATAATTCTCTCTAAAAAATTTCCTTTCGGAGTATTAGATTGATTAGAGTTTGACTTGGTTATTTATTGAAATCTTTAGGAGTGTTAATATATTTTAAAAAAGTGTAATGATGAGATTATTATTTTTAAATAATGTAAGTGATATTTTGGAATAAATTATTTTAAATTTGAATTTAGGAAAAATTGAAAGTGTTTGAATTTATATTTTTTCCGGAGAAAAAAAATGATGTTTTTCATAAAACACCCCAAAGTAAATAGAGTATTTTTTAATTAGCCTCTCATCTCTTGGGCTTCTCACTTTGTATTCTGTATCCGTCTTTCTCTTTTCCTATTTAGCTTCGTTTACTTTACTTCCCTCCCATCCACTCTTTTTTTAAATCACTTAGTTTAAAATTTTAATTTAAAATTATATGACATATATTTATTTTTGAATTTTTTGGTATAGTTTTTAAATAATGTAGCTGATCAAATTTTGTTTTTGAAAAGTTATATTTATTCTTATTTACATTAACCATCATGTGTTATGTAAGTCATAAACCTTTTTGTTCCATTCTATATTAGAAATACACACTTTTTTCCTCCTTTAATCAACAGTCAAAGTGAGAAAACTGTAAAATGGAAAATTTACTCCAATCAAATACTAACATCAGACAATGTGATTGTTGTACTAAAAGTCTTTAGATATTCACTGAAAAATCACACATTTTCTTGTCATTTATATATTAATATATGTACTTTTTGCTATTGACTAATAGTCAATGGGGATAAAGTAACATATGGGGCCAAATGTAAATGACAAATAATACGTACTCTTTTTTTTTTAACAAATAGAATATATTGATAATAAATTAAATGGATCAAATAATTTTACAATCAGATCGGATGACTACTGAACACCTACAAATATTAATATATTATAGAAAATAATGAGCCTATAGCTCAACAACTAATGACATATTAACAAATAAACAGTCCGACACCTAGATGCACAATTTGTGCAAAACTAATTCACTGTTTTCATACTAAAATTAAAGATAAATATCCATAATAACAAATAATAGTAAGGTGGGGGTGCAGTGTTATCATATACATTCAGCCATGTCTATTTTTATTCTATTGATTTTGAAGTTGGTGAAATTTCAAAAGTTAAACTTAACGGAATTGATATTTGCAGCGACGGTTTCGATATTTGCAGCGACATTTTTGCGTGAAAAGACCGAAATACCCTTGGGGGTTAAAAAATTGTGAAAACATTTTTAAAAAGTGCTGGAGGGAAAAAAAAAATATCCCATTACCATCGCCGGTCGCCGGCGATGGTAATGGGCATAACCGTCGCCGGGCGACGGCGATGGTGTTGGAAAAAACCATCGCCGGAAAAACCATCGCCCGGCGATGGTTTTCTCCAACACCATCACCGGCTCCCGGCGACGGTTAAAAACCATCGCCGTCGCCCGACGATGGTTTATATAAACCATCGCCGGGCGGCGATGGTTCATTACAGTCGTCGTCGCCCGGCGATGGTTTATATAAACCATCGCCGGGAGACGGCGATGGTTCATTACAGTCGCCGTCGCCCGGCGATGGTGAACCCACCCCCCTTCCCTTCAGATTTTTGATATTTGCAGCGACCACCGGGCGGATCTTTCCCATTCCGATAAAAAATTTCGCAATTTCGACAAAAAAAATTAACAAATTCCGATATAATAGAACCAAAAGAAAGAAACATTCGACGCACCCGTCGGCTGCAAAATTTGAGAAGAAAAAAAAAATTGGAAGTTGTAAATCTGCATGCCTAGGCTGTAGGCTGCAGAAAGGAGAAGAAAAAAAAGCAGGAGAAGAAAAAAAAAAAAAAAAATGGAAAAGGCAGAAAACTTGCTCTATAAATGAAGCGGAGCGAAGGAGTTTTTCACAGAAGGGAAATTGTAATCCATAATTGTTGCTGAGCTGATCCGAGTGGAATTACAGAATCAGATAAAAATCGAGACGATTGGGATCGAAAAAAAGTTAGTGGCTAAAGTTTAAATTTTTTTATGTATTGTTTTAGGTAGTTGTATTAATTATTTTACATGTATTATGTCCGAATTTATTAGTAGTTATGTCAAAAATGTGTAATTTTTATTGTTTTACGTAGTTGTATTATTTATTTTAGTTGTTTTATATCCGAAGTTATTAGTTGTTTTGTCAAAATTGTATAATTTTTAACCGAAATGTGGAAGATATGCCCGGAAAGGGCGATAGTTGTCCAGAATATCGTCGGTCTCCGGCGACATTTCCGACCGGAAATGTCGCCGGAGACCGACGAAATTTTTTTTTGGGTCCGGAAACAGCACCGCCTGTGACCGGCGGTGCTGGACGTGTAAAATTGCGCCGGAATCCGGCGCTATTTTACGTTGATAGCAGCGCCGGATTCCGGCGCTTTTCCGGCTTGAAAATGTCGCCGGTCTCGGGCGTTGTTTTCCGGCCCAAAAAGCGCCGGAATCCGACGTTGCTTTCAACGTAAAATAGCGCCGAATTCCGGCGCAATTTTACGTTGAAAATGTCGCCGGATTCCGGCGACATTTCGGATTCCGGCCATGGGAGGAGGGGGGGTTGTTCCGGCGGAGGGCGGGGCATTTTCGGTCAAAAGTTGTTTTATATTTAGTTGTGTTATTTTGTTTGTTATATGTTCTGAAATATATTTCGTATTAATAAATGCGGGTTCATATTGGTTCATAGTAGGCTGAACGAAGTTATTATGAGAAGGAGCGTCATAGAAGAGGCGGCTATTCATTTGGGAGACTTGGTCTGATTTTGGAATATGGCTGATATACCCGAGTTCGATCCATATTACACTGTAAGTAAAACTGTTTACAAATTTTTTTTTTCGTAATTATATTAGACGAAAATACATTGCCGGGAAAGAAACCCAGTTTGGGGGGGTTTGTTTCCCGGATCTGCGGTTATACGGCAAATGTTTGCCTCAGCTGTAACGGCAATTGGGTCCCTATAAATTTTTCCGTGTAAGTGTGATTAAACATTTTTCCCGAAATTATGAACAGGATTTTCGTGTTGAAAGTGATGCCTCTTACGCTGACCACACTGAAGTATTTAAGACGGAAGAAGAGTTCATAAGTAGGGAACATATGATGGCATGGGTACATGCCAGAGCAGCCGAAAACAATATGACTGCAATAATTACTTCATCTGCGAAAATTTTGGATCTGTTCGTTACAAGAGGCAGAAAAGCTAGAGTTGAGATAGGGTGCGAAAGATCGGGAAAAGGTAGAGATAAGCCAACCCTACCAGAAGGGAAAAGCAGGCGGCCTAATACAAGCAGCAAGAAGACGGGTTGTCCTTTTCACCTTACGGGCCGACAAAGTCCTGGGGATATCTGGAAGCTACATGTCGTACAAGGCAAGCACAATCACTAATTACAAGAAGTCCGAAACTGGCATTCAGCCCATACAAGGTTAACAGAAATTGAGAAGAAAAAATTGCCGACATGTCCAGTATTAACATCAGGAGGCCGAAGCATATCTTAGCCAAGTTGCGCGCGGATGATCCGAAAAATGTCAGTCACATACAACAGGTGTACAATGAAGCCGCAAAAAGTAAAAGGGAGGCTAAGGGAGGTCTGACTAACATGCAGTATTTCTTTAAACTTCTGCATGATAACGAATACTTCTATGCGCACGAACATGATGTCGACAGTAATGCAGTGGGGCACATCTTCTTTGCGCACAAGAAGGCGACTCAGATGCTTGTTTTGTTTCCGTACATGTTGTTCATGGATACGACGTACAAGACGAACAGGTACGACATGCCCCTGCTACAAATAGTGGCCCTACTACCGACGGACCAGTATGTCCATATCGCATTCGTTTTTATGAGAGACGAGACCACACCGAGTTATTATTGGGCCATGTCGCACTTAAGAAGTCTATTCAAGGGAAACAGATTCCCGCATGTGGTCGTCACTGACCGGGAGCTTGCCTTAATGAATGCAGTGGAAATGATATTCCCATGTGCTACCCAACTACTGTGCCGTCGCCACATTGAAATGGATGTGAAGAAACACGTCCTGTCTGCTGGCAACGACATAGAAACAACGGACGGGTTTCTATATCGCTGGGGCCGCGTTGTTAAAGCTCTGACCTATGAGCAGTTCACGAAAGCTGTGGATTATATTGACCGAAAGTATGGAAATAAATCTAGATTTAGAAATGTTATTCCATACTTGACGAACACGTGGTTGGAACCCCACATGAACAAGTTCGTGTCGGTTTGGACTAAAAGTATAAAGCATTACGGCTCGCACACCACAAACATGTAAGTAATTTATAACTTTGATTTATATTATGTTTGTTGTATAAGTACCTGCTCTTCTTGGTACTTATGATTGAGACATGTTGAAATGTAATGTTACTTTTCTTTTCAGGGTGGAGAGTGCACATGCACAGTTGAAAAGTGCAATTGATACGGATCGAAAGGCATTTCCAACTATCTTCAACGACATTAACAAGATGGTTGTTATGCACTTTGCTAAAATCCGCACTGCAATGGAATCGTCTCGCAGCAGAACTTACCGGAAGAGCGACTACTTACTTTATAGTAGGCTCAACGGTAGATTGTCTTTCGCTGCCATTACACTTTTGCAGAAAGAATATACAGGCAGAGTCGGACTCATTGGGGAAGATGGTGCGGGGTGTGGTTGCGAACTTCGAACTAGCTGCGGGCTCCCCTGTGCATGTCAGATGGCGCAGTTGGTGCGGTCGTACCAGCCGATTGATCCTCTCGACGTAGACGCCTTCTGGAAGACGCTGCATTTGGGAGATGATGATATTCCGGAAACCGTTGAGCAGAGACAAACCGCTGAAGGCCGACTGCAGGAAGTGTTTGACGATGTAGCGTCGCGGCCAAGCGCAGAGATATACAGGGTTTTGGGTGTGGTGCATTCGGCGCTTTATCCAGAAACCGTTGACCTAGCTGAGCCTGTAAGTAGGCCGCACAGGGGACGACCGAAAAACAATTCCACCAAACGCGATCTATCAGGTTACGAGCATGCCGAACGGAATGCGATACAAAGGGGTGCGAATATATGTCTTTTGGTGTAAATGTTATTCTGGGTACTTACATATAGTAATGCGTAATTCAATTTAATTTAAACTTGCAGGTCGGCGATCCACAGGCGGGCAGAGAAGACGAAGGGTTATGCGTCCCCATAATTCTGCCTGGCCCTACGACCTCCCCGTATTTCTTAAGCAATTTGTGTTCGAATACCTCACAGGGCACTGTGATGTAGAGCCCGATGGACATTGTGGGTTCAGAATAATTTCGTACTTCGTACACGAACGAGATGAGTCGCAGTGGTCCCAGGTCTGTCGCGCTGTGCACTAAGAACTCTTGTATCAATATGCTTTGTGGACCTACGTCCTTGGGCCGGACGATTACGCCAAGGCACTGAAATTGGTCGATTTTTACGAGGATTCGGCACCCTATGCACATTGGTTTGAAACCCACCTGATGGGAATACTTGTTGCAACGACATACCAGAGGGTTGTTACGGTATATACCCAGCAGAGCTGGACTTTCCTCCCGCTTCAATGGCGGGGTGCCGGCGTCTCGACTGATCCGGCCAGTTTCATAAATATGGGTTTAATAAGACAAAACCATTTCATTGCGCTGTTAACGTCCGGGGAGGTATTGCTACCGCCAATATATCCGACGTGGAGACATAGGGCCTCAAATGAAATGCAGCTTTGGCAAACCCATTTGCAAAGGAAATTGGACGAATACAGGACGAACTCAACTGCGGAGTGTTAGTTTCAAATTGGACGCATACATTGCATTGCATTCATATGTAATTTATACAAGTCATACTGCCCCGAACATATTACATTTCATCCTTTTATAATTTATACCGCGAATGTATTACATGTCATTCTTTCATAATTTATACCGCGAATGTATTACATTTCATTCATTTATAAATCCAGTCTCGGCATCAAATCCTCCAAAAAGATAGCCGCCTCCTCTATTGCGCTCCTTCTGACAGAGCTGGGAAATTTGTCCCGATTTTGGGGATGAGAATAATATAGCTTACTTGCTATATATTGCAACCGCTGCAACGGTTAGAAAAAGGGGAAATAAAATCAAAAATATTGACGCTATCAATTTGTACATTACAAAAGTTTCAACGAAATTGCATTACTTACCGCAGCATCGGACATAGACCTGTGGTCCAGTTTGTCATCAGCTTCCACTGGGGCTGGACTAACATGCGGGTGCGTTCGCGGTATGTAGTATTCGAGATACTCAGAGCAAGTCTGGTCGGACCACTGAGACTGCTGCTCCCCCCGCAACAAATTTCTCTTGTACGTGTGGGGGACATTCAGATTCGACTCGTGCACGCAAGAGTACCTTTTTATTTCAGGCCCCCTGTAGCAACTCTTTGGCATTATAGCTGGTTGAGGGATCGACTGCACGAAACCAAATTGTCGCAGGAACCGATCAGGCATGTATGGCTCGACGACACCCGGGCAATGAATGAGACCCCTGTACAAGGTTGTTGGGTGGAGTCTCGACGGATTTGTCCCAAAAGGAAGCCAATTGACCTAGGGGCCGGTGAACCAAGTAAGTGGATATTCGCAGTTCCAGAAGTTTGTTTGATCTAATAAAAATTACAAAGTTCCCATGACTTCCATAAGGGAATATTACCTGTCCAGATGTCATCGCGTCTATTGTGAGCCGGTATGTCAGCATATCTGCCTCAGGATCCCGCTTTCTTCCGGTTCCGATCTTCCACTTCAGTGCAGTCGGGTACCTGTCATCCCATGAACTGAGCTGGGGCGGACTAAACGCGGGAAAGTACTCGTATATCCAGGTCTATAAAAAAAAAAACAAAATAAAGTTTTAAATGGTTATGTAACTGTATAAAGTATTGAAATTGTTTATGAACGCGTCTTTCGTACCTGCAATAACGTCAGACAACCGCCTAACTGGGCTGCATCCGCCCTAGAGGCCCTTCCAAGATTGCGGTACAGGTTGGCTAGACACGCTGCACCCCACGGAAGTCCTGCTGCGCATTCTGCATCGCGAATGTAAGGCAGGAAGTGCCCAGCAACGTGGGTTTTTTTCTTGTCCACAAACAAGGTGTTTCCTACCAACCACAGCAAATACCCTGCGGCAACATTTGCGGCGTCTAACTTTCCGCTCCCACAGTGCTCCATAATGAGGGACATTTTTACGAGCGAAAAATCTTTATCCCCGAGCTCGGCTTGCTCAATCCCCAACACTTCTAAGAGCATATCTTTCAAATCGGCCGGTTTGATCCTCCACCCGATTGCCTGCCCACCAATCGGGACAGGCAGTATGTGGTATACGTCGTGGAGAGTGATACTCACTCTCCGAATGGCAGGTGGAATGAATTTGTTTCCGGATGCCATCTCTCAACGAAGGCGCTAAGTAGAGCAGAGTCTAACTCCGGATGCATGCTCCATGCCAAATGGGACAACCCGGACTGTTCAACTATGACTCCTACTTCCTCAACGGGTAACTCCCACCTTTGCAGTCGCTCGTGACCATTATGGCACAGTAGTACACCACGTTCCTGCGCCGATTAGTGTATTAATTCATACTTCTTCGATACAAACGTAACAAGAATATATCCAAGACTAAATAACAATTATAATACGAAATGTATAATACGGGCGAACACGATACCTGGCCGTGCCATACGTAGTATGCAGTATGGCCCTTAAAACTCCGTAACAGCTCGGGCTCTGCAGGTCCACCGTCAATCGGACCATCTAGGGGCCGGTATTCCATCCACCCGGCATCCGTCCGGCAACTTGAACCGGACCCGGCACCTGACGCTGTGCTACGCGAGGACACCATTATTTCTTTCCCTTTGTCGGTCCTTCGCTGGGACCCGACATTTTCCCTATCGTTGTCATCCCCCCTCCAGCCCGAATACCCTTGCTCGAACCCATGCGACTGAGACTGAGACATGTCCCGCTCCAATCGTTCCGCATTTTCCCTAGCTTCGTCCTCCTCCAGATTTCCAATGTACGGCGGGGCAAAAGGTGTATCGCTGTGTTCCACGTTACGTTCCCCCGCCGCAAAAGAAAACCGCGCAGGCTCGTGCGCTCTTCCGGCGACCCTTCTCATCCGCTCGGATGCGGTCGGCGGAATTCGGCCACCGCCTTCCCCCGCTGATGAATGTCTCGCCTCAGTGGCTCTCAGCACTGAAGGCACCTTATCATCTTTCTTGCTTTTGCCCTTGCTGAATTTCAGTGCGAATTTCTTAATTGTTTCTGCCATCTGAATTAAAATGACCACAAATTTATCAATACGAAATTAGTTTGCTAACATGTAAAAAGTATTTGGATAGCCGACAAAAACGTTAAAAAGTGCACAATTTTGACAACAATACTAATAAATTCGGACATCTTGCAACTAAAATAATTAATACAACGCCCTTAAATAATAAAAATTACACAATTTTGACAAAACTAATAACAAAGTTGGACATAATACAACTACAATAATTAATACAACTACCTGAGGCAAAAACAATTACACAATTTTAACAAAACTAGTAATAAATTCAGACATAATACAACTAACATAATTAATACAACTACTAATAAAGTCGGACATAATAGGCATAAAATAATTAGTACCACTACATAAAACAATAAAATTTACCCAATGTTCACAAAACAACTAATAAATTCGCACATAATACAACTACAGTAATTAATACAACTACGTAAATAAAAAAAAATTACACAATTTTGACAAAACTACTAATAAATTAGGCCATAATAAAACTACAATAATTAATACAACTACATAAAGCAAAAACAATTACACAGTTTTAACAAAACTACTAATATATTCGGACATAATACAACTAACATAATTAATACAACTACTAATAAAGTCGGACATAATACAACTAAAATAATTAGTACAACTACCTAAAAGAATAAAATTTCCCCGATGTTCACAAAACTAATAATAAATTCGCACTTAATAAAACTACGATAATTAATACAACTAACTAAATAAACAAAAAATTACACAATTTTGTCAAAACTACTAATAAATTAGGCCATAACAAAACTACAATAATTAATACAACTACCGAAAGCAAAAACAATTACACAATTTTCTAACAAAACTACTAATAAAGTCGGACATAATACAACTAAAATAATTAGTACAACTACTAATAAAGTCGGACATAATACAACTAAAATAATTAGTACAACTACCTAAAATAATAAAATTTCCCCGATGTTCACAAAACTAATAATAAATTCGCACTTAATACAACTACGATAATTAATACAACTAACTAAATAAAAAATAAATTACACAATTTTGTCAAAACTACTAATAAATTAGGCCATAATAAAACTACAATAATTAATACAACTACCGAAAGCAAAAACAATTACACAATTTTCTAACAAAACTACTAAAAAAGTCGGACATAATACAACTAAAATAATTAGTACAACTACATCAAAAAAATAAAATTTACCGGATGTTCACAAAACTACTATTAAAACGATTTTTGCCCGACATTCCCCCGCCCTTACGCCCCCCCCCCCCCCCACCACCCCTGGCCGGATTGCGGCCAGTTTGTTGAACATCGCCGGATTCCGGCGATGTTCAACACGAGAAACATCGCCGGATTCCGGCGACCGTTTCCGGCCAGAAGGTCGCCGGATTCCGGCGCTATTACTATGAGCAAATAGTGCCGGATTCCGGCGACCTTCTGGCCGGAAAAGATCGCCGGAATCCGGCCAGGAGGTCGCCGGAATCCGGCACTATTTGCTCACGGATTCCGGCCACCTTATGGCCGGAAACGGTCGCCGGAATCCTTCGACATTCCCTTTAAATATCGCCTGCGACTTGAGGCAGTTCGGACACCCCCCTTTCTTATTTACGGTAAACACCGGGCATATTTTCCCCATTCCGGTACAAAATTTCACAATTTCGACGAAACTATAAATAAATTCGGCCATAATAGAACTAAAACAATACGTCAAAACATTTAAATTTTAGCCACTAACCTTTTTTCCGACGCCAATCGCTGCGAGTTTTATCTGATTTTGTGCTTACACCCGACTCTAATTTGCACCTGTTATGCAAATGGTTTTTGTGAGAATTTCAAAACTTCGTTCCTCGGCTTTTATAGGCAAAAAAAGGATTTTTTTATTTATTTTAAAAATACTGGGGGCAGCCCGTGAATCACGGGCTGCACACCCATAATGAGAAGCTGCAGAAGGTGTCATAATGACAAGGCTGCAGCCTGTCATTATGACACCTTTTTATTTTTTTTTATTTCTTTTCTTTCTTTTCTCCTGAAGGTGCAATTATGACACCCTTTTAATTTTTTTTTTTTTTTTACATTTTCCAGCTGCCGGCTAAGTCTACTTTTTTTTTTTTTTTTTGTTCTATTATATCGAATTTGATAGTATTTTTGCCGAAATTGCGAAATTTTTTATCGGAATGGGAAAGATCCGCCCGGTGGTCGCTGCAAATATCAAAAATTTCGAGGTTCAAGGGGGGGGGGGACCATCGCCGGTCTCCGGCGATGGTTTTCCGTCAGTCCATCGCCGGAGACCGGCGATGGATTTCCGGAACCATCGCCGGGCGACGGCGATGGTTCTGGTTTTAACCATCGCCGGGCGATGGTTTTCCAGAACCATCGCCGTCGCCCGGCGGTGATTTTCCCAAATACCATCGCCGGCCTCCGGCGATGGTCCGGGTTGAAATTTTTTTTTTTTTTTTTCAAACACATTGGAATTTCTTCAACAATTTTTTTTACAAATTTTTTTACACTAAGGGTATTTCAGTCTTTTCACAAAAAAATATCGCTGCAAATATCGATTCCGTCGCTGCAAATATCATGCCCCAAACTTAAAATTGATTTGAGCGGCTTACGTCTTTAATCTATGAACTGAAAAGACGCGGACATGTGAATTGTGATGTGACTGTGGGTTCAAAATGAGACGCAACCGTTTTACTATTTACAGTAATATTTTTCTGTGAAAAGACTAACATGCTCCTGACACAAAAAAAAAAGAAAAAAAGAAAAAGCAAAAGTAACATAATTCCTCTGCAAAAGTCTATAAATAAACTACAGAAAAGGAATTTACAGCAAAGGAAAAGCAATCAGAAGCAAAGGTGAGCCTGCGGAGTTGTGTGGAGAAGAAGGGATCACAAAATTGGCTAAATCGGATAAAAGTCGACACGAATCCGATCGACAAAAGGTAAGTGCCTAAAATTAATATCTGTTTCGGTATTATTTTATTTTTTGTTTTGCTTAATTTAGTTGTAATATGTCCAGATTTGTTAGTATTTTGCCCGAAATCGTTAACTTTTTGCCCGAATCTATGCAGATCCGGGCGGATGTCGACTGATTCGTCTGAAATACCGCCGGATTCCTGAGGGAAATATCGCTCGGCGGTATTACCCTCAGGAATACCGCCGGTCACCGACGGTATTTTTCAGGGGTATTACCCCGGAGAAATACCGCCAGGCGACTGCGGTATTTTCTGAAAAAATACCGCCATCGCCCGTTGGTATTTCTGGAAAAAATACCGCCGGCAGTCGGGGGATATTTTCCGGCGGTCGGCTGGTTGTTGGCGGTTTTCTGTCCGAAAGGGGCGAGGTTTGAGCCAATAGTTTAAATTTTATTGAACTCTAATTGTGTTCTTGTTCCTTATATGTTATCATCTAATTTGGTATTGATAAATACGTGTTTATATTATTGCAGATGACAGACGCATTTAAGAAATTGAAATTGAAATTAACGAAAAGCAAAAAGAATGACAATTTGCAATTGGTTAAGAGATGCACTGAGGCGACATAGTCCTCCTCTGAGGAAGTAGGTGGCCGAATACCTCCCAATACATCTGAGCGGCAGAGAAGGGGTGGCAGGAAGATAGCATAGCTCTTCTCGCTTATCAAATGCGACGAGGGATAGTAACATTGAGTACGGCAAAAGAGAATTTGCCCCGCCATACATTGTAAATGCGAAGGAGGATGAAGCTCGGGAAATGCGGAAAGATTTGAGATGGACATATCTCAGTCGCAAGGGTACATGTGAGGAAATTTGGGGCGGGTGGAGGATGAAAATGAATGGAAAAATGTACCCAACCAATGAAGGAGCGAAAAAGGCAAAGAAATAATGGGCTCCTCGCGTAGGTCAGTGTCAGGGTCTGGGTCCAGTTCTGGTTCCGGGAGGGATGCCGGGTGGAAGGCTTACCAGCCTCTAGATGGTACGATTGACTGTGGACCTTTAGATCCAGAGTTGCTACGGAGTTTTAAAGGTCATGTTGCCTACTACGTATGGCATCGACAGGTATCGTTTTATGCTTTATTACATATTTCTTTATATAATTTTTATTTATTTCCGATTTATGATTAAAACGTTGGCTTTTAAAATGTGTTATTTTATTTATTCAATTACATAGGAACGTGGTGCATTGTTGTGTCATAATGGGTACAACAATCTGCAAAGGTGGGAGTTAGCCGATGGGAAAATAAAAAGTATAGTTGACTAGGCCGAGTTGGCACATTTGGGTTGGTCCATGCATCCAGAGTTAGACTCTGCACTCCTCAGTGCCTTTGTTGATAGATGGCATCCGGAAACTAATTCATTCCACATGGCATTCGGAGAGATGAATATCACTCTCCACGACGTTGCGTACATATTGCTGATTCTGATTGGCGGAACGCCAATTGGTTGGAAAATTAAGCCGGCAAAGATGAAGGAACTGCTGTTAGAATTGTTGGGGATTGAGGGAGACTAGCTCGGGGATCGAGATTTTGCAAGTGTTAAAATGTCCCTCCTTCGCGAGCACTGTGTCAGTGGACAGGTGGAGGACGCCAATGCTACAGCAGGGTATTTGCTGTGGTTAGTTGAAAACACCCTGTTCGTTTATAAAAAAAAAACCCACGTGCTTGGGCATTTCCTGCCTTACCTCCGCGATGTAGAAAGCGTAAGCGGACTTGCGTAGGGGGCAGCTTGTTTGGCGAACCTATATCGCAATCTTGGTGCCCAGTTAGGCGGACGGTGCCCAGTTAACCGGGTGTCTGACCTTATTGCAGGTTTGCAAGAATCGTTTATACATTATTTTTATACTTTATATCAGTACATTAAAAAGACTAATTTGTTTTTCTTTTTTTTTTTAATAGAGTTGGATATGCGAGTACTTTTCCACGTTTAGTCCGGCGAAGCTGAGATCCTAGGATGTCGAGTGGCCAGTTGCAACCAAGTGGCACATCGAAACTGGCAGGAAGCGCGAGCCTAACTGAGATTTGGTTTCATACAGACGCGCACTGGACGGAATGAAATTCGAAGAGGTAATATTTCTATGTCATTTAAATTTGCTACTGTTTATTGGTGTAATAGCCGACTTAGTCGATTATCTACTTACTATGTTGCACATGATCTAGGTCAATTGGCTTCCTTTTGGGCCACATCCTACAGGAGTGCACCCAATAACCTTGTACATGGGTCTTATCCATTGACCTGGAGTCGTAGAGCCATATATGCCTGATCGGTTCCTGCGGCAATTTGGATTGATTCAGGAGATCCCGCACACAGTTTTAGAGCCAAAGAGCTGTTATAGAGGCCCTGAAATAAAAAGGTACCCTACGTTTATGACACGAATCTTAAGGCCCCGCAAATGTACAAGAGTAAGGTGATAAAGGGGATGGAGATGGCTCATTGGCCCGATCAGTCCTGCCTTGAGTACCTCGACTACTTCCGGCCGCGAACGCACGCTCGTGTTAGTCCCCATGACATGAAAATGGACGAGACACTGGACCCCAAACAGCTATCTGCGGTTGTAACAAGAACTACAAATTTATGCTTATTTCTGTCAATTGATTATATAATTGCGTTAATATTTTTAACTATATTTTGATATTTCTTCCAAATGCAGCGCTTGCAATATATAGCAAGTAAAATGTGTTATGCTCATTCCCGAAACCGGGATACCGTCCCCAGTGACGTGAGGGAGAGTGCCATAGAGGAGGTGGCTTGCCATTTTGAGGATTTAATGCCGGTACTGAAGTAGATTGCGGCAGGGTCCCATGTGCTGTATTCACTGTTTTTAATTGCTTTTTTATGCATTGTATAAAGTAATACCACATTTGGAATGATATATAGATATTTTATTTGACTTCAGTACTGGTAAAATTAATTACATAAGAAAGTTAAAACATGAGAATCTTATCTTGTGAACGTAAAATCAAACATAAATTGCAGTTAACGTGAAACTGTTGCAATGAAAAACATCTTATACTAATACTCAGCAGTTGATTTATTCTGAAATTCACCCAATTTTTCATCCAAATGGGATTTCCAAAGCTACATTTGTTCTGATGCCTGGCTACTCCACGTCGGATAGATTGGGGGTAGCAAGACCTCCCATGTCGTTAACAAGGCAATGAAATGATTTTGTCTTATTAGACCCATGTTGATGAAACTGCTCGAATCAGTAGAGACGCAGGCCCCCGGCCACAGCAGCGGAAGGAAAGTATTACTCTGTTGGGCATATAATGTAACCACCCTCTGGTATTTCGTTGAGACAAGTATTCCCAGAAGATGAGAATCAAACCAGAAATCCTCATCTGCTGGAACTACATAACAATCTAGCAGCTTGAATGCTAAATCGTAATCGACTGCCCCAAGAACAAAGCGCCAAAAAGTAGCTCCATCCCGGAGTTCTTGGTGCAGGTCTCTGCACAGTTGGTACCACTGCGGCTCATTTGCATCGTGTGCGAAATAGGCAATTACCTTAAAACCACAATGTCTATCGGGCACTACATTAACGTGCCCGGTAATGTATTCGAACACGAACTGCTTCAGAAATACGGGAAGGTCGTAAGGCCATTCAGAAGCGTGGGGCCTCACAACCCTTCGTCTTCTCTGCCTGCCTGTGGATCGTCGACCTGCGAGTGTAAAACATATTAAATTGAGTATGTGTATATGTATTTATTAACAATGACATGTTAAAATTAAATACATATATTCGTACCTCGTTGTAGTGCATTCTTTTCGGCATGTGTCGTACCCTGATATATCTCGTTGGGTTGAATTGTGTCTGGGCCGTCCCCTGTGTGGCCTACTAACCGGCTCAGCTAGATCAACAGTTTCCGGATAAAGTGTCATATGCACCACATCCATAACCCTGTATATCTCAGCGCTCGAACGCGTCATTACATCCAGAAACATGTCATGCAGTCGCCCTTCAGCGGTTTGCCTCTCCTCCTGAGTTTCTGGAATATCATTATCTCCCAAATGCAGTGTCTTCCAGAACGCGTCAACGTCGATAGGATCAATTGGACGGTACGCGTGCACCAACTGTTGCATCTCACATGCACATGGCATACCGCAACTTGTTCTGAGTTCGCAACCACAAAGCATACCATCGTCCTCGATAAGGCCAACTCTTTTTGTATATTCTTCTTCCACCATTGTAATATCAGCGAAAGATATTTTACCGTTAAGCCTACTATACAATAGGTAGTCGCTCTTCCGGTATGTTTTGCTGCCCGAAGATTTCATTTTAGTTCGAATTTCATCGAGGTGCAACCCTATCATAATATTAATGTGGTAAAAAATACTTTGAAACGCCTTTCTATCAGTACCAATAGCCTTCTTCAACTGTGCATGTGCACTCTCAACCTTGAAAGATAATTGACATTAAAATTCTTCATAAAACATAAAGCATTATATAAAAGATTATGTCATTATACAATATACAAATCATAAATGAAATCACTAAATAACTTACATATTCGTTGTGTGTCCTCCATAATGCTTTATACTTTTCATCTAACAAGACACAAACTTGTCTTTGTGGGGATCTAACCATGTCTTTTTCAAGTACGGAATGACATTTCTGAATCTAGATTTATTTCCATATTTAGTATCAATATAATCCACAGCTTCCGTGAACTGTTCATATGTCAAGGCTTTAACCATTTGCCCCCAACGATATAGAAACACATCCGTTGTAGTTTTGTCGTTGCCAGTCGATACTACATGTTTCTTGACATCCATTTCAATGTGTCTCTTACATAGTAGCTGGGTAGCATGTGGGAATACTAGTTCCATAGCAATCATTAAGGCAATCTCTCGATCAGTGATGACCACGTGTGGGTATTTGTTTCGCTCGAATAAATTGCTCAATTGCTCCAATCCCCAGTAATAACTCGGGGTAGTCTCACCCCTCATGAAAATGAACGCAATATGAACATACTGAGCTGTTGGTACAAGAGCCACTATTTGCAGCAGAGGCATGTTATACCTGTTTGTTTTATACGTCGTATCCATAAACAACACGTACGAAAACAGAATAAGTAGACGAGGCGTCTTCTTGTGCGCAAAGAAGATGTGCCCCACTGCATTACTATCGTCATCACCTGCGTACGCATAGAAATATTCGTGATCAAGCAGAAGTTTGAAAAAATACTGCATGTTAGTCATACCTCTCCTCGCATCCCTTTTACTTTTTGCTGATTCGTTGTACACCTGTCTTATGTGGATGACATTTTTTGGATCATCCGTGCGCAATTGAGCCAATATATGCTTCGGCCTGATGTTAATACTGGATATTTCTGCAATCTTCTTATTCTCCAATTCTGTTAACCGTGACTGCGTTGAATGCCAATTTCGAACTTCTTCTAATTCATAATTGTGCGTACCGTTTCTGACCTCTAACTTCCAATTTTCCCCATCAATTTTTCGTCCCTTCAGGTGAAATGGACAGTTTGCCATCTTGCTGCTTGTATTGCTCCGCCTGCTTTTCCCTTCCGGTAGGGGTGCCTTCTCTCTAACTTTTCCTGATCTATCGCACCCTATCTCAACTTTACCTTTTCTCCCTCTTGTAAGGAACAACCCCAATATTTTCGAAGAGGAAGTAATTTTTGCCGTCATATTGTTTTCAGCTGCTCGTGCTTTAACCCATACAATCATATCTTTCTTACTTCTAAACTCTTCGTTCGTCTGAAATACTTCGGTGTGGTCAGCATAAATGTCATCACTCTCAACACGGAAATCCTGTTAATACAAAATAGCTTGTTCAGCATACTTAAACCTAAAAATTTCGATGCAACAAATAAATTGCGCAATAATCTTGTCGGCGAGAGCCGAAATTATGACAGAATTATGATTAGCATAGGTCAGAGGGATATTGTGAATGTCGCGGCATTTTCGGCCGGGAAAATCGCTGGAAATACCGCAAACCACTAGAAAAACGGATGGCAGCGACCGATTTTTTTCCCGGCGAAATACTGCTGCCCGCCGGCGGTATTTCCCAAGAATATACCACTAGCCCCTAGAAATACCGTCGGGCGGTATTTCTAGGGGATATACCGCCGGACGCCGGCGGTATTTGTTCGGTCAATACCTCCAGACGCCGGCGGTATTTCCGGGGGCTCTGGTGGTATTTTCTTGGGCGTCCGGCGGTATCTCCAGGAAATTCTGTCCGGGGAGACAGTTTCCCCTGCCTAAATGTTACAGAAACAGCAAAAAACGGCCGGATAATAGCAGATCTAAGAAAAAATCCCCCCCAAGAATGGATTTTTTTTTTCCGAAAATGAAGGGTTATATAGAGAATTTATTTAGGCAAACTAATTTCAAGTAAAAAAATATATACAGTGTTTACTTACATTGTAACGTGGATCGTACTCGGGTATACCGGCCATATTTGAATAAACGTGTCAGTGATGAAATGGAAAACAAGTGTTTCTGCAATTTAATGTAAATCGAAAACAAATAACTCTACAGGTGGAAAAAGGATGGAAAACAAGGCACATTACTTATAGGTGAAAAAATGGAAGAAAAATAATTTTTAACCAAAAAGGGCAATTCAGACTTTTCACAGGAGAATGTTACTGCGAATAGTAAAACAGTTACTGCGTTTAGTATGCCCCAAATTAATTAAACTCTCTCCAATTTGGTAGTATTAGCTTAGATGTCCATAGTCCATACCCACATAGTAGGCTTGGTTTGGAGCGTTCCTTTATTTCATGGGTTAAATACCAATAATCCTCTCGTGGTTTGAAAAACTATTTAATTACCCTTTCTTACTTTAAAAATCTACCATTAACCCTTCCATGGTTTGTCAAAACAGGTAAATATTAAATTTTCAGTTAACTTTAATGGTCAAATGTTAAAGTCAACCGTTTTATTTTCAAAAAATTGTAAAATGACATCTATACCCCCATTAAAAATGTATGAATTTAAATATTTTTTACTTTTCCCTTTTCAGTTCTATTTTACCAACCGATATTCATTCATCACTCTTACATTTACTTTAACATATTCTTAACTATTTCCTTTAAAAAAAAATTCATTTTCTTAATTTTCTTACAAACTTTAATTTTATCTTTATTTTCTTTATAATTTTAGAATTTGTAAGTATACTATTGTACTGCCTTTTTCCAATTTTAATATACTATAAATTAACAATAATATTTTTTACTTAAATAGTATTAATTTACTGACTTTTTCAATTTTCATACTTCTCTCTAATTAATTATTATCTTTATCTTTCTTTAATAATTATAACTTTACCTTTATGTAATATTTTATGTTTTACATTCATTATCAACGCAGCCATTCATAGCCCAGCGACACCATCCATAGCGCACCATCGCCGCCGCCGCCGCCGCCACCACCATCCACCATTTTTAATGGAATGAAACACAATCAAGAGCCAATTCTTGACAACTCAACAACATATATACTCAAAATTTAAATCTTTCCTAACCCACAAAATCAATGCCCAAGGAAAAAACACCCCAAAACCAATGAAGCAGAACACTCAAAACTTATGCAGTCCCAAAAATTTGATACGGAAGAAACTACATCCAAATCAATAAATTCGATACAATAATTTCACAGATTGATTGTTTTTAATTTTTATGAAACAAAGGCTTGGTTACACCAGCTAGACTTGAATCATCTCACAATACAATTGTTGTAGCCTACAAGATTTGCATCAAAATCATCTAAAACCTAATTTAATCATTCCAAAATAAAATTTTTAAAAAATTAAAAAGGAAAGAAGAAGTAGAAGGCATTATTCTAAAAATAAAATTAATGACAGCTTTCGGTGACAATCATCGTCTCTCCCGTTGTCGTTGTTTTCGCCATTGGAGACCCAGAACTTATTTCTCACTTTCAAAATCATTTTTATTCAAATTAGAATAATATCCGGTAGAAAACCCCGGAACTAATGTGAACGAAACACACCCACTAAGAAATTTTCAGATAAAACCTACTCTATTTCGTGGGGGTGATGATGGTGGAGGGGAGGTGAGGGCAGTGGTGGCTGATGGTGTTCACTTTTGGTTATGGCAGTGGCTGGCTGATGTGTTGGATGTTGCTGATGGGGGAGGAGATCGATGAGGTGATGGGGGAGAAGGAAGCGATAGCCAGCAGATAGGGGTGATAACTAGCCGAGCCGAGCCGAGCTTTGACATGTTAATTTATTGTTCATTTATTTATCGAGGTTAAAATCTTGTTCATGTTCGTTTATTTATTAATCGAGCCGAGCCGAGCCGAGCTTTGACGTGTTCATTTATTGTTCATTTATTTATCGAGCTTAAAATCTTGTTCGTGTTCGTTTATTTATTAATCGAGCCAAGCCAAGCTTGTTCATGTTCGTTCTTAGCCCTAAGTGTCATGCTCATCTATTTATAAGGAATTTTCCTCCCAAATCTTCTCATTTCCGATGTGGAATTGGGTGAAATTCACCTCAAAATTGTGAAATAAAATAAATTTGGCCTTGTGAAGATTCAAACCCTAGTTCCCTTGCTTCTCTTTTTGATGTCTTACCACTGCACCAAATTTATTTTCACGTTATATGTATGAATGATAAATTATATATGTATTTTATCCTTCTTAAAAATTGTTTTTTTCTTATCGAGCTGTTCACGAACGTAATCGAGCCGAGTTTCTTTTTGTTCATTTATTGTTCGTTTATTAATCGAGCTTAAAATTTTGTTCGTGTTCGTTTATTAATACATAAACGATCTCAAACTGAGCTTTTAACGAGTCGATCCCGAGTTTGTTTGTGAACGTTCGTGTTCGTTCTCAACCCTACCAGCAGAGAAAGAATGGTGGAGGAGGTGATGGCTAATGGTGATGGATGTTGAGGTAAAAGATACGGCCGATAGTTATTGAAGGATAAAGAGAGAAAACCTAAGTAGTAATTAATTTATATTCAAATGACATAAATGACATTTTTGCTCTTAAATATAACAGAAAATTTAACATTTACCTATTTTGACAAACCATAGGAGGGTTGATGGTAGCTTTTTAAAGTAGGGGAGGGTATTTGGTTAGTTTTTGAAACCACGGGAGGGTTATTGGTATTTAACCCTTATTTCTTTTTCTTTTTTTTTATAACAAATATAAATGTGGTAATTTGTGACACCGTATTAAAATTATCAAAATGTGATAATTAGTTGAGATGTATATTATTACTCATTTAAAAATAAGTACAATCAGGAACATGCTTAGACTAAAATCAGGTTGCAAAAACTTGTATTCGTCTTGCAGGATGGTCAGATGAGCATTTTTTATTTTATTTTTCTAAAAACAATTTAACCCTTAAAATTGATATTTTCTACTCTTAAAATTGAAATGCACGTTTTCTTCGCTACATAATATAGTTTATTTTCACATGCGATACTTTATTTTTTTGGACGACCAAATGATATCTTTTAATGTAGGCGATACTTTACCCTTCAAATCGATAGATACTTTTTTATTTTTATTTTTATTTTTACTTTTAAACCATGGGCGGTACTTCTTTGTACTCTTCACAAGCAATATATATGTGTGTGTGTGTGTGGGGACACATGCGATATTTAGGCTATACATCAATAATTATACTCAATAGATCAAAGGTTATACATTCAATATATATATATTAGAGGAAATACGCAATCCACTATTTCAACCCTTAAAGTTGATATAATTGTTTTCTCTCTTTAATGACAGGCAATTTTTTTTATAATAGAAATAAGTGACACATTAGTAGCTAAACTTTTTTTTTTTTTTTTGGAAACGTGCAAAACTTGATACATTAAAGGCTATAAGAGATACACGATACTTTTGGTACCAAACTAGATACTCGCACTTAAAAAAATTTGCACATCAAACCATTCGATAGATCGAATAAAAGTGTGTTTAAATAGCTAACACTTTGGCCCTAAGTGCAAAAGCGTAATATAGTATTTTCGAAACACATGAAATAGCAGTTAATTATGCTAAATCAAATGTGAGTAACCATAATGTACCCTAGCTCTTATTACTATTTCTATTACTATCATGTACCCTAATTCTTATTATAACTATTTCTATTACTTGAGTGATACTCATAAACAACAAGAGTGATACTTTCAAAGAGTTATACTCTTGTGACACTTTTTTTGCTTGAGAGTATCACTTTCAAATTATAAGAGTACCAATATTGTAAAGAAAAAAAAGTGTAAGTGCTAGACTCAAAATACAAGAGTATCACTCTGAATCCGTAGGAGTATCACAAAAAGGAGAAGTTGTGAGAATACACGCGTCTAACCTCATGTATGCACCCGATGACATACATAAATTGAGTGCATACAAGTTTTTGTCGTATTACTTTTGTAACACTTAATCCCTCAGACTATATTAAAATTTAAAATTCAGAAGGACGTCGTACATATATTTATTTTTTGAAAACTTATATATTTATAATTATCAAAAAGGTATATATATATAAAATAAAAAGGTTGAAAAGTTTAATTACTTCAACCATAATTATTCTTGCGATCCTAAAACTTTTTGACAAAATTTCTATTTTTAATTATCTTAGAATAGTGTCAAATTTGAAATATTAACTGAGTGCATGATGTATCTTAACTAGAGTAGTATCAAATTACGGTGCTTTGTTTGCTTATAATAGTTCTAAAATTATACCAATTTTTGAGGTGGATGATGGAGTAACTTATTGGTTTAAAATAATAAATCCAAACTACTAAAGTACTGAATATATAGATTTTCCAGCACAGGAAGGATGCAATCACAACAAAAGATCACTAGTGTAAGGAGATGGCATTTTTAATATATTTTTTTAAAAGTTTAATACTATCTTATTGTCTTATCACTTAATAAGTTGAGGGCAGTGGCTGTGGGGAGGTGCATACGTTCTAGATAGTCAAAACTGATAGAGGTAGAATCAAACCTCAAACCTTTGGGTGATTCACTATGTGTTACAACTGTTAGAGCATTGACTCGTTTCTTAAGGAGATGGCTTGGTTTGGAGCAGTGATCATGTGCCTCGGGGACACCGAATCCCTAATGGTGTTCAAAGCAACAGAAGCCGCATTAATTAGCGTGCATAATCAATGATATATTTGCCACTATTAGAATCTTTTTATTGAACCTCGCATGCTTAACCCTCTTAATTAACATCAATTTGAATTAATATTCCATGCCATTACCCGAATGATACGTCTTAGTGTAGTATTACTATTAGCACTTCATTTCAACCCATGTTTAGAGATTACTCCACGCCTACTAGTGAGAAAACATTATTAGCAAAACACACACACACACACACATATATATATATATATATATATATATATTCTTGATATTACACGAATATAGTGATACTCTTGGTATCTTGGTACAGCTCATCCGCATGAGTGGTCTCTTGAAGAGTAATAGTAGCCAAAATTTCTTAGTAATACTCTTAAAGATGAGTGTGATGACTTGTATTTTGTAAGAGTATAACTCGTATATATTCATCGTGAGTATCTATTTTTTTGAGCTATTAATTTTCTTATCATTGGTACTCATCATGAGTATGAATTTAATTACATTTATTTTTTCATAATTTTATTAGAAATACTCTCAAGAGACATTGGCACTCTTTATGAGTATAATTTTTTCTTACTTAATTGTCCGTGATACTCTTAAAGAGTACTCCATTAGTGTACTGTTCATCAATAGGATTTTCCTTTTTCTTTTCTTTTAATTTACTTATACTAATGATACTCTAGAAGTTAGAGTATCAATGGTACTATTTCTTTTTGTATATAAGTTTGAAAGTATAACCATAATCAAGTGTATATTGTTTACTTAAACAGTCATTAATGTTTATGTGAGCTATACAACAGTGATGGTTACACCCATATGAATCGATTTTTCATGAAGCCACCTCATCAGCGAATAATAATAGAGAAGGAAGGAAAGTTTAATAAGCTCAAACATTGTGATGGATGAATTTAAGCAATCATTAGTTTTGTGCTACTATGCATTTAAAAAAAAAAAAAATACTACTTCCTTTGTTTCACAATAAAGGTCACTTTGAATTTTTTAATTTCTAAAATATTTTTTACAGTTATTAAGAAATAACAAAAATTAGTATTTAACCCTTAATTAATATTAATTATAGCAAAATGAGTTTAGACGGTGTGGTTCAATTAAATAAATGAAAAGTAGAGTGTAAAATGGGAAAGAAACTAAATTCTCTTTTATTTATAAAGTGATACTTATTTTAAAATAAATATTTTTCTATAATGACAATTATTATAAAACAGAGGAATAACCTTATTTACCTTTATAGACCATGGATGTTGTCAACTCTAATTAATGCGGGTTATAAATTGGGGCATACTATTTGCAGTAACCATTTTACTATTTGCAGTAATATTTTCCTGTGAAATATCTATTTTACCCTTTAACTAAAAAATAAATAAATATCGCACAACATTTGATTTTATAGTCATGAGTATGATTCATATTACACGGTATGTAAATAACCTACAAATTTTTTTGAATAAAGGTGATTTTCTAAGAAAAATCACTCTAGGGTGAGGTTTTGGAAAAATACCGCCCACAGTGGGCGGTATTTTCTGGCAAAATACCACCCTTTGAAAGGCGGTATTTTGCCAATATTCCTGTAAATAGTATGAGATTTTATGGGAAATATTTTTTTAATACCTAAGGGCAAAATAAACTTTTCACAGGAAAATATTACTGTAAATAGTAAAATGGTTACTGCAAATAACAATTCCGTAAATTTATAGGCGTGGCAGGTTTGAACAGCAAAGCAAAAACTTTCAGTCTGAATAGTTGTTGAGGTTTTGACCCATACTAATTATTAATATTAAAAAACTATATATATATATATATATATATATATAACTCACATAGTGGCCGGCACACACGTGAATAGCACGGCCATATTCGTTATCATATTTTTAAAAATATATTTTTAAAGCTTTGAATATTATATTAATTTTATTATTTTCAATAAAATTTTAAATTTTAATTATATATTTTTATATTTTAAATATATTTTTCAAATTTAAAAATTACTTTTGAAATTATATTTTTGAAAACATGTTTTTAAAACTCATCAAAACGAACGGGCCAATGTCTTTCTCATTTATATTAGTCAGAATAATTAATGCTAATCCATGAAATAATGTGATCTTGAATATTATATGCGAGTGTGATCTTGGATATTATATGCGAGTGTTCATAACATTTGAATTATTGAACATGCATGGTAGCACCCAACGAAAAATATACAATCAACCTTAAGACTAATAATAATTTCTCAACAGTCAAACATGCTTAAAATTCTAGAATATACATTAATGAACAAGATCAAAATTGTCAATTTTTCCAGAACAAAAATAATTTACTTTAGATTGTACCTTTAATTTCTTGAGTAAAAGAAAAGAAAACGATAGGTAAAGAAATAAAAATACCAACCTATCCAATAGATTAGTACTCCATCCGTTCCATTAGAAGTGTTCACTTTGACCATTGTACAACTTATTATGAATGTTAAGGTATAACACCTGAATTAGCTAATTGACACACTTTATTCCATTTATATCCTTACTTATTAAATATGGATTAATTATAGACCACATATGATTATATTAGTAAGGGTAAGAGAACTCCTCTATTGAAACAAAAAGTATTTTTTAAAATAGACGTTTCTATTGGAACGAAGGGAGTATTATTTAATAGACTCCATTATAGGAAAAGTTTTTTGAATTCATGTGTGACCTACAAATTATAATTGAAATGATTATAAGAATCATCCTAGGCAAATAAGAAATACTCTAACAAGAACTGCATATTTCCAACAACAAAAAAAAGAAAGAAAGAAAAACAGAAAACGAGTTGGTCTCGGTAGCAAGGTTGTTAAAGTCAGAATTCTAGCTAGAATCGATTTTGGCCTAGAATCAGAATCGTAAAATCGTACCGTACCATAGAATTAGGATTCTAGCTAATGTATATAAATAATTATAAAAGAAAAATGTACATATTTGGAATAATTATAGGTGAAATTATTATGTTTAATATTTAAAAACATTATTATGTTTAATATTTAAAAAATAAATAAATACTTATTTTTAATATTTATAGTAGATTATTAATATAGATAAATTAACAATTTAATAGAAACAAACAAGTTTTAGAGGGGGAAATTAATGGATTCAAAAAAAGGAAGCAAAATGAATAGGCAAAAAAGAATGGGAATGGAGAATTTAAAAAAAGAAAAAGAAAAATAAAAAAAAGGAATGATGGACTCAAAAAGAAAAGGACAAAAAGAAAAAAAGAGGATGAAATATAAAAGAAGAGAAAATGAAGTGGGTTTCGACCCCATGTGCTATGTTAAAATAGGTGCCCTCTTTACCACAAAACTCTGCACAAATGTGTGCAGTAAGCTATTATCCAATTTTAATCAAAATTGTAGAATCGTTAGAATTGGTAGGATAAAACGATTCTACCGATTCTAAAAGATTCTAGTGATTTTAGTGCAAAAAATAATTTTTAACGAGTCAGGATCTATTTTTCATAACTGGATCGTGGGATTCTATAATTCGAATCGGGATTTTAACAAGTATGCTCGGTAGGCTAATTGAGAAGCCGAAAAAGTTGATACTCTCAGTCACTACTTCAAACGTTCCATCAACCATACCCAAGAAAAATGATTGGCTAGTTTTCACGCTCAACTATATTTTCAAACTTCAGTAAGAAGAATATATATATATATATATATATAGGTTTAATGCAGGAATAAAATTTTTTTCACACAAGTAAATAAATATATTCCATATACGTATATATACACACACGGGGGATGAGGTGGGGGGTAGGAGGGGTCTTGAAACCCCTCTGGACCCCCTAAATCCACCTATGCCAATAACTAATATTCTTTGGTCTTAAAAAAAGAGGAAAAAAAATTATTTTTAGCTAGTATGGTTGTATATACCATTTATAATTAATTCACAATTAATAGAAAAATCACACCAAAAGAAATAAATTCTTTTCATCTCTTATTTTATCATCTCTTATTTTAGAAGAGTTTAATTTGCAAAATACACAATTTATTTATAGTTTCAAATGAGACAGAAAGACTACTAATTTTAGAATTTATAAACGCTGCATATTTGAGAAACAGAACTCTTTTATAATTATTTTATAAATCAAAAGAATACATAAAAATTATGTCAAAGAAAGAGAAAAGAAAAAGAAAAAGAAGAAGAAGGGAAATCCAGTCGTCACATTGAGTGAAAGTTAAATTCTACATGGCTTTGATTAATTATGTCATTTAACATCACATTTCCAAATTCTGAAGCACCGTGATGGAAAAGCTTTAGTGGTTGGAAACATGGATCACTTTCAATGAACTGGGGGTGGGGAAGAAAGAAAATTAATTAAAACCCATTTTCTCACTTTCTTCAATTGTGTATACATCAGCTCGATCGCCACCAACATTTTGTTCTTTTTCCATCACTTTTTTTTGGTTGAAGGAAAAAGATTGGAATTTGTTAGTGGAGAGGAGAAAGACATAATTGGAGAGGATTGACTACTTGCTGTTAGCACTATACTTAAAAATTGTTAGGATTCGATTTTTTATCTCTCACATACCAATGTGTTAAATTAAATGTTTTAGGATATTCATTGAACTAAATCATAGAAACTTAACTTTACATGTTGTCAATTTGCAACATTTGACAAGAAACCGCATATTTTTTAAAATAATTATTTAAGCAATTAGGAAGGAAAGCAACTCACACTCACGTAACCATATCCATGTGAACATATTATTGTGGTCCAGAAGAGTTTTGCCCACAAGTTTGCTCGAAATGTGTTGTTTTTTCATTTCTTTCTCTTATTGTTAATGCTATGAGACTATGAGTTAGAGACTGATGAATGACATTAAAGATTGTTGCATTAATTGCATTTATTGATACAGATATGAGGATAAGGAATGTGGTCATTCTATAAATATGGTTGGAATTAATTGTTTATATTATTTTTTTGAATAATGATTATACGTATAGTAGCTCGCATAATGTGGGAAGAGACTCTCTCGCATAATGTGGAAAGAGACTCTCGACAGTACAACAATCAAATGATTCGTACTTTTTTAAACAGTGGATGCATTGCACATTTTTTTTATGACTGACAACTCCAAAAATGTAGTACTAGATTTCGAAACTAAGACCTACTCCCTAAAGAAGACTTAGGGGTTGTTTGATAATCCAACTTAATGCGTAAAATTATTTGATTAAAAGATAATGAATTTTAGAGTGTTTGATAAAGGAAATTCAAACATCTTAATCGTTTAAACACTGCTTATTTCCTTTACGAAAAGTAAAGCTGAAAAAGTCAGCTTATTCCTTATCGCTTAATGCTCCACGTAATAATTCTTTAAATAATTCATATTTGATTTTTGAAACTACCCCTTTTATTTTATTTATATTGATTTAACAATAATAATAATTTTAATTTTTCTTCATTAGCATGCCAAGTATTTTAAAAATTTTCATTATAATATTGTCAAATAAAATTTAATTTATTTTTACATATTTTGGCATTAAAAATTTATTTAATAAATTAAATCATTTACATATTTTTATAAATCTCATTCATACGATATGTTTTATATTACTTATATAGTTTATTAATCATATAGGAATTTATTGTAAAAAGTTTAATTTCTTTAAGACTACAATAATGAATTCTTTTTTCATTTTTAGGGGTTTTAATAAATTGTAATAATTATTTTTTGTATTTTTTCATCATTCAATTTAACATGTTTTATCTTATTTTGTTTCTTTATGTCTTTCATTAAACATAATTAATATTTTATAATAAAATTTAATATTTCGTATATATAAATATAAAAAATTCAACATAAGGGTAAAATGATATATTTTAAAATTTTCACCAATAAGATCAGCATATTTAAGAATATTTTAAGAATATTTTAGCAAATTCCAGAGACATGCATCCATCATCCATTGGCCAAAACCCTAGTGTTACAGGGTTAATTGGGCCGACTAGCGGTAACGTCATTCGCCGGCGGTCGACGTCACTTTCCGTTAGATTGGATAGAATGAGACTTAGTGATATTTTGTATGTTCCTTGAAGTGTTAGTAGTTCAGTAGTCCAAACAGGGGATCAAGGGTCAGTTTCTGGGAAGTTGGTTCACTTTTTGTACACCCTGATCCCCAAGGCGGGAACTTCTGATTTCTTGGGTTTCCCTGTACAATGGGGTGGGGATACTTGGCTCGACGGTTGGGGCTAAAAGAGACCAAGAAGGCTCGGGACTTTGAGGGACTATGTCGCTAACTTTGGCTAAGTGTGGGACACTTGTGATGCGGGTTGGCTTGATTGAAGTGGGTTGGCTTGATTGAAGTGAGTTGGCTCGGGTCGGGATTGTGGTGGTGTGAAGGGGCGCGACGCGGTGCTGCAACCCTTAGCGCTAGCTCTCCAGAGTTGGCAAGAGCCTTGTGTGGGGCACGATCAAGAGCGGGAATGGTTCGACCTCGACGGTTGTGTGCTGGACAGTTAGGGCTTGACGATTGCCGATAAGTGGCTTGGCACTGAGGGCTGGCGTGTGCCATGTGTCCCACGTCAACCACGTCCCGCGATTTTTGGGCCGCTATGCGGTTGCGCCTAGCAGTTGGGGGTTGTCCTCTGCGAGTGGGTTACTAAGTATTTAAACCCATGGCTAAGGTAGTTGTTGGGCAGAGAGAGCTGGCTGGGAATTGCTTAGCACAGTTTTGTATTGTTTCCTTAGTTTGTGAGTAAAAGCTAAGGTTGGCCATTAGTCGTAGATTGTGTGGGTACTTATGTTCTGTTAAGTCCTTGGCCATTAAACCTCCATCGAAAGTTAACGGAGTGTCCGGAGATTGGTGGCGACTTACGGTAGTCGTCGAAAAGTGAAAAAATTCGTGACAATTTTGGTATCAGAGCCAGGTTACTTGTTCGGAACCTCTTCTGGTGCATACCTTGCATCGTTAAAACTTCAACAATGGCAACTCGTGGTGATTCTTTAGGTGATCGGGTTGGACGTCTTAACTCGTTGGTGGAAGCGTTGATAAGAATTCTAGGCACTCAAGATGAGAGTCAGAATCTCTTTGGGCTGCTCCGGGAGCAGCGAAGCAATATCACTGGTATGACTACTCGGCTGGAAGCGGTTGAGAAGATGGTGAATTCTGGTGGGTCTACTTTCATGACCATGCCGCGACTCGGTGAAGTTATTGAGAAGCTTAGGCATGATTTAATGGCAATGTTCAATTCGGTTGAACGAAGAATTCCGACGACAGGTGTTGTTGAAGGGTGGTTGAGGATGTGGTTCTTCTGAAAAAAGGCCATCGCTGCAAAGGATGGCGGCCGAGCCGCAGATCGACCGTTTTGATCGGACTTCAAAGTTCCAGAGCCTAAAGGGTTCAATGGGACGAGAAGTTCGAAGGACTTGGAGAATTTTCTGTGGGATATTGAGCAATACTTCTAGACCGCGAAGGTCTCTCTTAACCAGTAGGTTAATTTTGCGTCGATGTACTTGATTGGAGACGCAAAGTTATGGTGGCGATCACGTTGCACGGATGAGAACGCAACTGTGATCACTACGTGGGAAGATATGAAAACTGTACTGAAGACAAAATTTCTTCCAACCAACACATCATGGTTGGTTCGCGAAGCTCTCCAGAAATTGAGGCAATCGGGATCTGTTCGGGACTACATGAAGGAATTCTCCTCACTGATGTGCGATGTCAAGAAGATGTCGAAACAGGATAAATTGTTCAATTTCATGACTGGGCTACAGAACTGGGCTCAGGTGGAGTTAAATCGGCAAGGTGTGAAGACTTTGCCTCAGGCTGTCACGGCCGTTGAGAAGTTGATGGACTTTAAAGCTAGTTCTTCACAACCCGAGAAGAAGAAAAGCAAGAAGGAAACCAAAGGGAAGGATGAGAAGGGGAAGAAGACGTTTCAGAAGAAGGATGCTGGGAGCAAAGCCTCGACTTCTAGCGAGATGGGGAAGAAGAGGGGTTGCTTCAAGTGCGACGGGCCACATCTGGCTCGCGATTTCCCCAAGAAGAAGGAGGTGAATGGGCCAGAATGCTGACTCTAAGGGCGAAGTGCAAACCTGGGTAAATCCTTTGCAGTTGTTAAATACCATATCTGCTTTTAAAACTCCTGTTGCTTGTAATACGTTGATGTATATGAAAGCTATTGCTAATGGCTTTGATGTGTTAGCTATGATAGATACTGGGGCTACGGATGTTTTTATTGTTGAGAGTGAGGTTCATCGATTAAAGTTGAAAATTGAAAAGCATGTCCGTAAGATTAAGTCTGTAAATGCTGATACTGAGTCTGTTGTTGGGCGTTGTATTTTGCCTATTTCAATAGATAGATGGTCAGGTAGCTGTAATGCTATGGTTGTAAGAAAGTTGGATGATTTTGATGTCATTTTGGGGAAAGAATTTATGCATGTAAGTGGTATCCAGTTCCTCACTCGGATGGATTGATGATCGCGGATGAGAGGGTCCCTATTTTTGTGCCTTGTGTGGCTTCGCCACAGCCAAAGCCAGTTGGTGGTGATAAAGGGAAGGGAGTGCTGTCAGAAATGCAAGTGGTGAATGGCCTAAAAAGAGGTGAGATGACCTTTCTGGCTGTTTTGATTGAACTTAAGCATACTATGTTTCAGGATGTTCCTGATTGTGTAGCTAGTTTGCTTGACGAATTTGTTGATATTATGCCCCCTGAGTTGCTTAAGAAGCTACCTCTGAAGAAGGCTACGGACCATATAATCGATATGATCCCTGGTGCGAAGCCACCGGTGCAGGCACCTTACAGAATGTCTCCTATGGAACTGGTTGAACTCAGACGACAGCTTGATGATTTGTTGGAGCGTGGCTTGATGAAACGATCTAAAGCTCCTTATGGGGCACCAGCTTTGTTTCAGAAAAAAGTCGATGGTTCCCTGCGATTTTGTGTGGATTATAGGGCCTTGAACAAACTAACCATAAAGAATAAGTATCCTGTTCCAAATACTTATGATTGGTTTGACAGGTTGGTAAGGGGTCGTTGGTACAACAAGATTGATCTGAGAGCTGGGTACTGGCAAGTTCGGATCGGGGAAGGAGATGACGAGAAGACTACTGTATTCACTCGTTATAGCTCTTTTGAGCTTTTAGTTATGCCATTTGGGCAAACTAATGCCCCTGCACTTTCTGTACACTTATGAATGATGTACTTTATGATTTTTTGGACAAGTTTGTTGTCGTGTATTTGGATGACATTGTTATTTATTCTGAATCATTAGATGACCATGTAAAGCATTTCAGACTTGTATTTGAGAAGCTTAGACAAAATGTACTATATGTAAAGAAAGAAAAGTTGAATTATGTAAGAATGAGATTACTTTTCTAGGTCATATTCTCAGCAAGGGTCAGATTCAGATGGAGCGGAAAAAGGTTGAAGCTGTAATGAATTGGCCGGCGCCAACCAAAGTCCTAGAGCTCAGATCATTTCTTGGGTTAGCGAACTACTATCGTCTATTTATCAAAGGGTATTCGAGGCTAGTGGCATCGTTAACTGATTTATTGAAGAAAGATAAGGGTTGGGATTGGGATTTGGGTTACGATGAAGCGTTTCAGGCAATGAAGACGGCCATTATTAAAAGATGTTCACAGGGGCCAGAAAGACTCGGTCATAGAAAGACTCGGTCATAGGAATTTAGACCAGTGCGTTGTTCCACTCCAATTTCTGGGTTAATCGAGTTAGGGACACTTCTGAGCCGATGCTGGCCTTACCGGATTTCACCGTTTTGTTCGAAGTGCACACTGATGCCTCAGATCGTGCGATTGGGGGTGTTTTGGTTCAAAATAAACATCCTGTGGCTTTTGAGAGTAGAAAACTAAAAGATTGCGAGCAACGTTAGAGCACTCATGAGAAAGAGATGACTGCTGTGATTCATTGCTTGGAGATTTGGAAACATTATTTATTGGGGACAAAGTTCACGGTTGTAACTGATAATGTGGCGAATACATATTTCAGAACGCAGAAGAAGCTGAGTCCTAAGCAAGCCAGATGGCAGGAGTTCTTGGCTGAGTTTGATTTTGATTGGCTGCACAAACCTGGGAGTGAAAATGCTGTTGCGGATGCGCTTAGCAGAAAGGTGGTGCAGGAATATGTTGCCTCGATGTCCTTAGTTGTTTCCAACTTCAAAGAGCAGATTTGAGCTGAATCTGAGAATGATCCAGTATACTTGAAATTGAAGAAGAAAGTCGATGAGGGGCTCTGTTCGCAGGTACTGGATTGAGGCTCCTATTTTTAAAAGGGGGCCGTGCCTATGTGCCTGTCGCAGGAAGGCTGCGACGATCGCTGATGCAAGAAACACATGATTCATTGTGGGCTGGACATCCAGGGATGGAGAGGATGCGAGCCTTGATTTCCAGAAGTTTCTTTTGGCCAAAAATGGATAAGGATATTCAAGCATATGTAAGATCTTGTCTAGTTTGTTAGCTAGATAAGTCGGAGAAAAGAAAGGAGCCTAGATTATTGCAACCCCTTCCAATCCGAGATCGTCCGTGGCAGTCGGTGTCAATGGACTTTATTGGGGGATTGCCAAAGGTGGAGGGCAAGGCTTCCATTCTGGTCATTGTAGATCGTTTCTCCAAATATGCTGTATTTATAGGGGCTCCAAGTGCGTGTTCTGCTGACGTTGCTGCGGAGTTGTTCTTCAAAAATATAATGAAATATTTTGGGCTGCCTGATCACGACACTCAGTTCACCAGAAGATTCTCGACTCAGTTGTTCAACACAATGGGTTCGCAGCTCAAGTTTTCGACGGAATCATCCTCAGACCGATGGTCAGACTGAGAGGATCAATGGTCTGTTGGAGGAATACTTGCAACACTATGTTACCGCAAGTCAGCGCAATTGGACTGAGCTGTTGGATGTTGCACAGTTTTGTTATAATTTGCATAAATCTTATGCGACGGGAATGAGTCCGTTCGAGTTAGCTAATGGGTAGCAGCTTTTAACTCCCCACGAAGTCGTTGCCCAGGCTACTGGTGGCAATTGCCCTGCGGCGTACAGGTTCGCCAGGGCCAAACATGAGCTGATCGAGGAAGCTTGAGATAGCTTGGTTGCGGCTCAGCAAAGAATGGAAATGTATGCCGATCTGGGAAGGAGGGATGTTGAGTATGCTGTTGGCGAAATGGTACTACTAAAGTTGACTCCCAGATTATGAAGAAGATTTCTGTGAAGGCTGTGCATCGCAGTTTGGTTCCAAAGTATGATGGTCCGTTCGAAGTTTTGCAAAAAGTTGGGAATGTGGCGTACATGCTGAAATTGCCAGATCGATTGAAGGTCCACCCAACCTTCCATGTTAGCTATCTGAAGAAGTTCCATTCTGATGATGACGACCCTGAACGGGTTCAGCTAGCACTGGCACCTCCTGTCAATCGCAAGCAGCTCGAGAAGGAGGTTCAGGCCATACTTTCCTATGAGACTTTGAGGCAGAGCAAGAAAAATCGGAGGACTAAATTTTTGGTGCATTGGAAAAGAAAAATCGGAGGACCAAATTTTTGGAGCATTGGAAGGGAGAAGATTCCGTAGATGCTGAGTGGGTGGTTGAAACAGACCTATGGCAGTTCGAGAAAGAAATTGCTGAGTATTGGCAGTTGACGAGGGCGTCAACTTCTCAAGGTGGGGGAGGTTTGTTACATGGTTAATTGGGCCGACCGGTGGTGACGTCATTCACCGACGGTCGACGTCACTTTCCGTTAGTTGGGATAGAATGAGACTTAGTGATATTTTGTATGTTCCTTGAAGTGTTAGTAGTTCAGTAGTCCAAACAGGAGATTAAGGGTCAGCTTCTGGGAAGTTGGTTCACTTTTTGTACACCCTGATCCCCAAGGCGGGAGCTTCTGATTTCTTGGGTTTCCCTGGACAATAGGGTGGGGATACTTGGCTCGACGGTTGGGGCTAAGAGAGACCAAGAAGGCTCGGGACTTTGGGGGACTATGTCGCTAAGTTTGGCTAAGTGTGGGACACTTGTCATGCGGGTTGGCTTGATTGAAGTGAGTTGGCTCGGGTCGGGATTGTGGTGGTGCGAAGGGTCGCGGCGCGGTGCTGCGACCCTTAGCGCTGGCTCGCGAGAGTTGGCAAGAGCCTTGCGAGGGGCACGATCAGGAGCGGGAATGGTTCGAGCTCGACAGTTGTGTGCTGGACAGTTAGGGCTTGACGGTTGCTAATAAGTGGCTTGGCGCTGGGGCCTGGCGTGTGCCACGTGTCCCACGTCAACCATCTCCCGCGATTTAAGGGCCGCTATACGGTTGCGCCTAGCAGTTGGGGGTTGTCCTCTGCGAGTGGGTTACTGAGTATTTAAACCCACAACTAAGGTAGTTGTTGGGCAGAGAGAGCTGGCTGGGAATTGCTTAGCACAATTTTGTATTGTTTCCTTAGTTTGTGAGTAAAAGCTAAGGTTGGCCATTGGCCGTAGATTGTGTGGGCACTTATGTTCTGTTAAGTCCTTAGCTGTTAAACCTCCATCGGAAGTTAAAGGAGTGTGGCCGGAGATCGGTGGCGATTTACGGTGGTCGTTGGAAAGTGAAAAATTCCATGACACCTAGCATGATGGCACTAAAGTTTCGGCCCAAGCAAGAAGCCCACAACTGAAATCTTTCTTCAAGTTGATTAGGCTAAGGTTTTGGAAAGTGAAAGGAATTTGTGCATGTTTCATTTCTCTTCCTTTAAACTAATTTACTTTCAGTTGTTTTTGTTTTCCAAACGGATTTACCATTTGAATACCTTTTTGTTATAGGTTTCCATCCGTGTTTCGAGAAGTAGACAACCGGCAACCACATGCCCTTAAGGCAGCTGAATTTTGCCTACTTAATCCATGTTTGTTTTCGATTTGGTAATTGTAAGGAATTACCAACTCTCATTGATTTTCATTTTTCACTTTTAATTTATTTTTCCAATTATTTTAAAATTTAGAATGTGCTAGAAAATCAGCCAAACACCTATAAGTGGGAGGCCATACCCAAAATTTTAAAGTAGAGAATTTTTATTATTGTTTATAATTTGAGAGGTTAATTCCTTTAATTTAAAATTGTCAATAGAATTGGGCGTTTTTGCAGATTGGTTTAAATTCCTTGAATCCTGTTTGAATTTTTGAAGTCTTGAAATAACCAAGGCCATGATCAATCCGTCTGAAACTTTTTTGGCAAGTATGTTTCGCACCATGGAATTCACATAAGTCATGTTTAAATAATTATATGATATATAACTTGTGATATTTAGTCAAAGGGGCAAACGTACATATTACTTTCTCATACATATATAAATTGAATTTGTAAAAATTTTCTTGTCTCAATTAAAAGGTCATAAATTTTTTTTTTTTTTTTTACCTTTAATTCATAACAAGAAAATATAGTAAATATATATGTGTTATACTCTAAAGCTCATAATATGACAAGTTATACATTGTTAAGGCTATAGTATTTTATTGAAGACAAGAAATATTATACATTGTTAAGGCTATAGTATTTTATTGAAGACAAGAAGTATATAATACTTTGCAAAATTTATAACCTAAGTAAAAATACTTTAGTGTTTAATTTATTTTCCCTTGGATATCAATTTAAATTATAATTAGGAGCTTAGTTTATGATTTTATTTTATTTTTGGAATTTTTGCCAATTTTATTCTTGAAGGTTTTAACTGTTATAATTTTATTTAAGATTTAAAATCATCACATAAATAAATATTTTAGTAATTTTATTATTAACAGCACAATATATATGTTAATTTTTTAAAAATTTTACAGTGTACATTTGAAATTGAAAAGAGAATAAGTTAATTTTTTGTAATACTGATAAGTACTTGTTAAATATTAGAACGATTAAAAATTACTACAAAAATATGGGGGCCAATGAAATGAAGATCAGGAATGGGGATAAAATGGCGGTTGAAAAGAGAATAAAGTCAATCTTGTGTAACAGTGATAGTGTTTGGATTAAACTATTAAGGTATATATTATCTTTGTCAAAGATATCTTTTGCCATCCTCTCCTTTTTTAAAATTGATTTCAAGTATCTTGTTTACATGCACTAAATAATTTGTACACTATATTTCACGAAGTTCATATATGTAAAAGAATTGCGTTTGAAATAAGTTGAATTAAAATGACAACACGTCCCGTATGTTTAGAATAAGTTGCATTTAAGTTCATCAAAAGTATTGTTCTGCAACTCGAAAAGTGTTCCGGTTAAACTTTTAAGTTATCTTTTATATTTACAACAAGTTTGAGTCACTCATTAAGAGAATTGAAAAATACTAAGAATTATGAGATGCTCTTATATTGCTAAGAATTACGAACCGTTAATTCAAGCGTTAAAACGATTTGAAATACCCTATTTATATTCACAAATTATCTCTAATATTTACAGAAAGATTGAATAAATGTGAAATGATTTGAAATTTCATAGAAAATATGGTTATGTTAATACATAAATGTGTTCGTTCAACTGTTGAAGTATCTATTCTATCCGACTAAGGGCCTGTTCTTTTGCCCATTGTGAAACTTGGTTTGAGACTTGTTTTGGGTTTCATAACCAAAAAGTCACAAAACCTTGTTCTTTTTGAGCAAAAAAAATTTTGGTTTGCAACTAAAAATTCAAACCCAATTTCAAGGAAAAGTTTCCTCCTCTCCTTCCTAATTCTTCTCCTTCTTCTTCTTCTTCTTCTTCTTCTCGCCGCCGCGCCACCGCTGACTTCTTCTCTTCTTCTTCTTCTTCTTATCTCCTTCTCCTTCCTTCTCTTCTTCTCCTTCTTATTCTTCCTCTATCTTCTTCTTCTCCCTCTCTTCTTCTTATTCACTCCTGACGACCCGCCCCGACAATTTACCGCCACCTTCTTCTTCTTCATCTTCTTCCTCTTCTTCTTTTCCTCTCCTCTCAGGATTCTTCTTCTTCTTCTTCTTCTTCCTCTTCTTTTCTTCCTAGACGGAGGAGGTCGGATCTTCTTCTTCTGGAGGCCTCGAGGATTCTTTGTCTTCTTAGAGGATTCTTCTTCCTCTTCGGATTCTGAGGAGGCCGATCCTGTCCTCTTCTTCCTTTTCTTCTTCTTCTTCTCTTCTTCTTCCTCCTTCTTCTTCTTCTTCTTCTTCTTCTTCTTCCTCTTCTTCTTCTTCCTCCTCCTTCTTCTCCAAACTTCTTCTTCTTATTCTTCTGCAATTTCTCAGACGGAGGTGGGATTTAAAATTCTAAGGTTTAGGGGGTGGCGGCGGCGGCGACGGCGGCGGTGGCGGAGCAGCGGGTGGAGGAGGAGCAAAAGAGAGGATAAAGAGGAGATATGTTTGGTTTCTTAAAAAAAAGAAAAGAAAAAGTAATTTTAAAAATTCAATTTTAAAATTTGTTTTCAAAAGTATGTTTCTTTGTTTTGACTTCAAAACCTATTTGTTTGAAACTTTTTCTCAAAACAAGTTTCAAAATTGGCTTCAAAATCATGAAAAGAACAGGCCCTAAATAGTTCGTTGATTTCATTGAGGTGTGAGTCACCATCAACATGAACATTGAATTTAAAATAAAGAGTATCAATATGTGACTACTGATAGTATCTATTATCTTTAACAAAGATATCATCTGCCATCCCGTTCTTTTCTAAGATTGATTTGAAATATCTTGTTTATATTTCAAAGTACTTCGTAATTTTCAAGAATCGCATTTGAAAAAGTTGAATTAAAGTGAGAACATGTTTCCCATATGTTTAAAATAAGTTACATTTGAGTTCATCAAAAGTGTCAGCACCAATAACAGATGAATTTGCATCTGCATTATCTCTATAACTATTGGTTTGGAACTCGAAAGTGTTCCCGTTAAACTTTTAAGTTATCTTGTGTATGTACAACAAGTGTTCTCGTTAAACTGTGAGATTATCTATAGCCTTTAAAATAAGTATAATCTAGCAAAAATATGTTTTTACAATTGTGGATTATCTCGTTTAAAGTACCTGATAGGGTCCATCGTATTTCAAAGAGTATATTGATTCAACATGACCATTGAATTACAAGACTTGATTTGCAAAGAGTATCTCATATCTTTAAAACAAGTTCTATTCATCATCAACGTGAATTGGTAAAAACAAGAAACATCACTGTGACAATCGATAGTGTCAACGTCAAACTATTAAGGTATCTATTATCTATAAGAAAAAGCATAAGATGTCAACACGAGCTTTTTAAAACGGAATTGATATTTGCAGTGACGGTTTCGATATTTGCAGCGACATTTTTGCGTGAAAAGACCGAAATACCCTTGGGGGTAAAAAATTTGTGAAAACATTTTTAAAATGTGTTGGAGGAAAAAAAAAAAATCCCATTACCATCGCCGGTCGCCGGCGATGGTAATGGGCATCACCGTCGCCGGACGACGGCGACTGTAATGAACCATCGCCGTCGCCCGGCGATGGTTTATATGCCGTTGCCCGGCGACGGTGATGCCTATTACCATCGCCGGCGACCGGCGATGGTGAACCCTCCCCCCGTCCCTTCAGAATTTTGATATTTACAGCGACCACCGGGCGGATCTTTCCCATTTTGATAAAAAATTTCGCAATTTCGACAAAAAAATTTAACAAATTCCGATATAATAGAAAAAAAAAAAAAAACATTCGACGCACCCGGCTGCTGCAAAATTTGAGAAAAAAAAAAATTGAAAGTTGTAAATCTGCATGCCTAGGCTGTAGGCTGCAGGAAGGAGAAGAAAAAAAAAAATTGAAAATTCCAAAGCTGCATGCCTAGGGGCTTAGGCATGCAGGAGAAGAAAAAAAAAAAAAAAAAAAAAAGGAAATGCAGAAAACTTGCTCTATAAATGAAGGGGAGCGAAGGAGTTTTTCACAGAAGGGAAATTGTAATCCATAATTGTTGCTGAGCTGATCCGAGTGGAATTACAGAATCAGATAGAAATCGAGACGATTGGGATCGAAAAAAGGTTAGTGGCAAAAGTTTAAATTTTTTTATGTATTGTTTTAGGTAGTTGTATTAATTATTTTAGATGTATTACGTCCGAATTTATTAGTAGTTATGTCAAAATTGTGTAATTTTTATTGTTTTACGTAGTTGTATTATTTATTTTAGTTGTTTTATATCCGAAGTTATTAGTAGTTTTGTCAAAATTGTATAATTTTTAACCGGAATGTGGAAGATATGCCCGGAAAGGGCGATAGTTGTCCAGAATATCGTCGGTCTCCGGCGACATTTCGGGCCGGAAATGTCGCCGGAGACCGACGACATTTTTTTTGCGCTTGTGACCGGCGGTGCTGGACGTGTAAAATTGCGCCAGAATCCGGCGCTATTTTACGTTGAAAATGTCGCCGGTCACGCAAGAAAGTCGCCGGAAGCCGGCGACGTTCCAGCCTGAAAATGTCACCGGAATCCGGCGACATTTTCACGCAAGAAAGTCGCCGGAAGCCTGCGACGTTCCTGCCTGAAAATGTCGCCGGATTCCGAATTCCGGCGCCGGATTCCGGCCATGGGGGGATGGGGGAGGGGGGTTGTTCCGGCGGAGGGCGGGGCATTTTCGGTCAAAAGTTGTTTTATATTTTGTATGTTATATGTTCTGAAATATATTTCGTATTAATAAATGCGGGTTCATACTAGTTCATAGTAGGCTGAACGAAATTATTGTGAGAAGAAGCGCCATAGAAGAGGCGGCTATTCATTTGGGAGAGTTGGTCTGATTCTGGAATATGGCTGATATACCCGAGCTCGATCCATATTACACTGTAAGTAAAGCCGTTTACAAATTTTTTTTTTCGTAATTATATTAGACGAAAATACATTGCCGGGAAAGAAACCCAGTTTGGGGGGGTTTGTTTCCCGGATCTGCGGTTATTTGCTCACAAATGTTTGCCTCAGCTGTAACGGCAATTGGGTCCCTATAAATTTTTCCGTTTAAGTGTGATTAAACATTTTTCCCGGAATTATGAACAGGATTTTCGTGTTGAAAGTGATGCCTCTTATGCTGACCACACTGAAGTATTTAAGACGGAAGAAGAGTTCATAAGTAGGGAACATATGATGGCATGGGTACATGCCAGAGCAGCCGAAAACAATATGACTGCAATAATTACTTCATCTGCGAAGATTTTGGGTCTGTTCGTTACTAGAGGCAGAAAAGCTAGAGTTGAGATAGGGTGCGAAAGATCGGGAAAAGGTAGAGATAAGCCAACCCTACCATAAGGGAAAAGCAGGCGGCCTAATACAAGCAGCAAGAAGACGGGTTGTCCTTTTCACCTTACGGGCCGACTAAGTCCTGGGGATATCTGGAAGCTACATGTCGTACAAGGCAAGCACAATCATGAATTACAAGAAGTCCGAAACTGGCCTTCAGCCCATACAAGGTTAACAGAAATTGAGAAGAAAAAGATTGCCGACATGTCTAGTATTAACATCAGGCCGAAGCATATCTTAGCCAAGTTGCGCGCGGATGATCCGGAAAATGTCAGTCACATACAACAGGTGTACAATGAAGCCGCAAAAAGTAAAAGGGAGGCTAGGGGAGGTCTGACTAACATACAGTATTTCTTTAAACTTCTGCATGATAACGAATACTTCTATGCGCACGAACATGATGTCGACAGTAATGCAGTCGGGCACATCTTCTTTGCCCACAAGAAGGCGACTCAGATGCTTGTTTTGTTTCCGTACGTGTTGTTCATGGATACGACGTACAAGACGAACAGGTACGACATGCCCCTGCTACAAATAGTGGCCCTACTACCGACGGACCAGTATGTCCATATCGCATTCGTTTTTATGAGGGACGAGACCACACCGAGTTATTATTGGGCCATGTCGCACTTAAGAAGTCTATTCGAGGGAAACAGATTCCTGCATGTGGTCGTCACTGACCGGGAGCTTGCCTTAATGAAGGCAGTGGAAATGATATTCCCATGTGCTACCCAACTACTGTGTCGTCGCCACATTGAAATGGATGTGAAGAAACACGTCCTGTCTGCTGGCAACGACACAGAAACAACGGACGGGTTTCTATATCGCTGGCGCCGCATTGTTAAAGCTCAGACCTATGAGCAGTTCACGGAAGCTGTGGATTTTATTGACCGGAAGTATGGAAATAAATCTAGATTTAGAAATGTTGTTCCATACTTGAAGAACACGTGGTTGGAACCCCACGGGAACAAGTTCGTGTCGGTTTGGACTAAAAGTATAAAGCATTACGGCTCGCACACCACGAACATGTAAGTAATTTATAACTTTGATTTATATTCTGTTTGTTGTATAAGTACCTGCTCTTCTATGTACTTATGATTGCGACATGTTGAAATGTAATGTTACTTTTCTTTTCAGGGTGGAGAGTGCACATGCACAGTTGAAAAGTGCAATTGATACGGATCGAAAGGCATTTCCAACTATCTTCAACGACATTAACAGGATGATTGTTATGCACTTTGCTAAAATCCGCATGCAATGGAATCGTCTTGCAGTAGAACTTACCGGAAGAGCGACTACTTACTTTATAGTAGGCTCAACGGTAGATTGTCTTTCGCTGCCATTACACTTCTGTAGCAAGAATATACAGGCAGAGTCGGACTCATCGGTGAAGATGGTGCGGGGTGCGGTTGCGAACTCCGAACTAGCTGCGGGCTCCCCTGTGCATGTGAGATGGCGCAGTTGGTGCGGTCGTACCAGCCGATTGATCCTCTCGATGTAGACGCCTTCTGGAAGACGCTGCATTTGGGAGATGATGATATTTTGGAAACCGTTGAGCAGAGACAAACCGCTGAAGGCCGACTGCAGGAAGTGTTTGACGATGTAGCGTCGCGGCCAAGCGCAGAGATATACAGGGTTTTGGGTGTGGTGCATTCGGCGCTTTATCCAGAAACCGTTGACCTAGCTGAGCCTGTAAGTAGGCCGCACAGGAGATGACCGAAAAACAATTCCACCAAACGCGATCCATCCGGTTACGGGCATGCCGAACGGAATGCGATACAAAGGGGTGCGAATATATGTCTTTTGGTGTAAATGTTATTCTGGGTACTTACATATAGTAATGCGTAATTCAATTTAATTTAAACTTGCAGGTCGGCGATCCACAGGCGGGCAGAGAAGACGAAGGGTTATGCGTCCCCATAATTCTGCCTGGCCCTACGACCTCCCCGTATTTCTTAAGCAATTTGTGTTCGAATACATCACAGGGCACTGTGATGTAGAGCCCGATGGACATTGTGGGTTCAGAGTAATTTTGTACTTCGTACACGAACGAGATGAGTCGCAGTGGTCCCAGGTCCGTCGCGCTGTGCACCAAGAACTCTTGTATCAATATGCTTTGTGGACCTACGTCCTTGGGCCGGACGATTACGCCAAGGCACTGAAATTGGTCGATTTTTACGAGGATTCGGCACCCTATGCACACTGGTTTGAAACCCACCTGATGGGAATACTTGTTGCAACGACATACCAGAGGGTTGTTACGGTATATGCCCAGCAGAGCTGGACTTTCCTCCCGCTTCAATGGCGGGGTGCCGGCGTCTCGACTGATCCGGCCAGTTTCATAAATATGGGTTTAATAAGACAAAACCATTTCATTGCGCTGTTAACGTCCGGGGAGGTATTGCTACCGCCACTATATCCGACGTGGAGACATAGGGCCTCAAATGAAATGCAGCTTTGGCAAACCCATTTGCAAAGGAAATTGGACGAATACAGGACGAACTCAACTGCGGAGTGTTAGTTTCACATTGGACGCATACATTGCATTCATATGTAATTTATACAAGTCATAATGCCGCGAACATATTACATTTCATCCTTTTATAATTTATACCGCGAATGTATTACATGTCATTCTTTCATAATTTATACCGCGAATGTATTACATTTCATTCTTTCATAATTTATACGCGAATGTATTACATTTCATTCGTTCATAATTTATACCGCGAATGTATTACATTTCATTCGTTCATAAATCCAGTCCCGGCATCAAATCCTCCAAAAAGATAGCCGCATCCTCTATTGCGCTCCTTCTGACAGAGCTGGGAAAGTTGGCCCGATTTTGGGGATGGGAATAATATAGCTTACTTGCTATATATTGCAACCGCTGCAACGGTTAGAATAGGGGAAATAAAGTCAAAAATATTGGCCGCTATCAATTTGTACAGTACAAAAGTTTCAACAAAATTGCATTACTTACCGCAGCATCGGACATAGACCTGGGGTCCAGTTTGTCGTCAGCTTCCACTGGGTCTGGACTAACACGCGCGTGAGTTCGCGGTATGTAGTATTCGAGATACTCTGAGCAAGTCTGGTCGGACCACTGAGCCCGCTGCTCCCCCCGCAACAAATTTCTCTTTTACGTGTGGGGGACATTCAGATTCGACTCGTGCACGCAAGAGTACCTTTTTATTTCAGGCCCCCTGTAGCAACTCTTTGGCATTATAGCTGGTTGAGGGATCGACTGCACGAATCCAAATTGTCGCAGGAACCGATCAGGCATGTATGGCTCGACGATACCCGGGCAATGAATGAGACCCCTGTACAAGGTTGTTGGGTGGAGTCTCGACGGATTTGTCCCAAAAGGAAGCCAATTGACCTAGGGGCCGGTGAACCAAGTAAGTGGATTTTCGCAGTTCCAGAAGATTGTTTGATATAATAAAAATTACAAAGTTCCCATGACTTCCATAAGGGAATATTACCTGTCCAGATGTCATCGCGTCTATTGTGAGCCGGTACGTCAGCATATCTGCCTCAGGATCCCGCTTTCTTCCGGTTCCGATCTTCCACTTCAGTGCAGTCGGGTACCTGTCATCCCATGAACTGAGCTGGGGCGGACTAAACGCGGGAAAGTACTCGTATATCCAGGTCTATAAAAAAAAAAACAAAATAAAGTTTTAAATGGTTATGTAACTGTATAAAGTATTGAAATTGTTTATGAACGCGTCTTTCGTACCTGCAATAACGTCAGACAACCGCCTAACTGGGCTGCATCCGCCCTAGAGGCCCTTCCAAGATTGCGGTACAGGTTGGCCAGACACGCTGCACCCCACGGAAGTCCTGCTGCGCATTCTGCATCGCGAATGTAAGGCAGGAATTGCCCAGCAACGTGGGTTTTTTTCTTGTCCACAAATAGGGTGTTTCCTACCAACCACAGCAAATACCCTGCGGCAACATTTGCGGCGTCTAACTTTCCGCTCCCACAGTGCTCCATAATGAGGGACATTTTTACGAGCGAAAAATCTTTATCCCCGAGCTCGGCTTGCTCAATCCCCAACACTTCTAAGAGCATATCTTTCAAATCGGCCGGTTTGATCCTCCACCCGATTGCCTGCCCACCAATCGGGACAGGCAGTATGTGGTATACGTCGTGGAGAGTGATACTCATCTCTCCGAATGGCAGGTGGAATGAATTTGTTTCCGGATGCCATCTCTCAACGAAGGCGCTAAGTAGAGCAGAGTCTAACTCCGGATGCATGCTCCATGCCAAATGGGACAACCCGGACTGTTCAACTATGACTCCTACTTCCTCAACGGGTAACTCCCACCTTTGCAGTCGCTCGTGACCATTATGGCACAGTAGTACACCACGTTCCTGCGCCGATTAGTGTATTAATTCATACTTCTTCGATACAAACGTAACAAGAATATATCCAAGACTAAATAACAATTATAATACGAAATGTATAATACGGGCGAACACGATACCTGGTCGTGCCATACGTAGTATGCAGTATGGCCCTTAAAACTCCGTAACAGCTCGGGCTCTGCCGGTCCACCGTCAATCGGACCATCTAGGGGCTGGTATTCCATCCACCCGGCATCCGTCCGGCAACTTGAACCGGACCCGGCACCTGACGCTGTGCTACGCGAGGACACCATTATTTCTTTCCCTTTGTCGGTCCTTCGCTGGGACCCGACATTTTCCCTATCGTTGTCATCCCCCCTCCAGCCCGAATACCCTTGCTCGAACCCATGCGACTGAGACTGAGACATGTCCCGCTCCAATCGTTCCGCATTTTCCCTAGCTTCGTCCTCCTCCGGATTTCCAATGTACGGCGGGGCAAAAGGTGTATCGCTGTGTTCCACGTTACGTTCCCCCGCCGCAAAAGAAAACCGCGCAGACCCATGCGCTCTTCCGGCGACCCTTCTCATCCGCTCGGATGCGGTCGGCGGAATTCGGCCACCGCCTTCCCCCGCTGATGAATGTCTCGCCTCAATGGCTCTCTGCACTGAAGGCACCTTATCATCTTTCTTGCTTTTGCCCTTGCTGAATTTCAGTGCGAATTTCTTAATTGTTTCTGCCATCTACTGTAATATGACCACAAATTTATCAATACGAAATTAATTTGCTAACATGTAAAAAGTATTTGGATTGACGACAAAAAGGTTAAAAAGTGCACAATTTTGACAACAATACTAATAAATTCGGACATCATCCAACTAAAATAATTAATACAACGCCCTTAAACAATTAAAATTACACAATTTTGACAAAACTAATAACAAAGTCGGACATAATACAACTACAATAATTAATACAACTACCTGAAGCAAAAACAATTACACAATTTTAACAAAACTACTAATAAATTCGGACATAATACAACTAACATAATTAATACAACTACTAATAAAGTCGGACATAATAGGCATAAAATAATTAGTACCACTACATAAAACAATAAAATTTACCCAATGTTCACAAAACAACTAATAAATTCACACATAATACAACTACAATAATTAATACAACTACGTAAATAAAAAAAATTTACACAATTTTGACAAAACTACTAATAAATTAGGCAATAATAAAACTGCAATAATTAATACAACTACGTAAAGCAAAAACAATTACACAATTTTAACAAAACTACTAATATATTCGGACATAATACAACTAACATAATTAATACAACTACTAATAAAGTCAGACATAATACAACTAAAATAATTAGTACAACTACCTAAAATAATAAAATTTCCCCGATGTTCACAAAACTAATAATAAATTCGCACTTAATACAACTACGATAATTAATACAACTAACTACATTAAAAAAATTACACAATTTTGACAAAACTACTAATAAATTAGGCCATAAAAAAACTACAATAATTAATACAACTACCGAAAGCAAAAACAATTAAACAATTTTTTAACAAAACTACTAATAAAGTCGGACATAATACAACTAAAATAATTAGTACAACTACATAAAACAATAAAATTTACCCGATGTTCACAAAACTACTATTAAAACGATTTTTGCCCGACATTCCCCCGCCCTTACGCCCCCCCCCCCCCCCACCACCCCTGGCCGGATTGCGGCCAGTTTTGTTGAACATCGCCGGAATCCGGCGATGTTTTCGCCGGAAACAGTTGCCGGTTCAATCCGGCGATGTTTAACACGTCAAACATCGCCGGATTCCGGCGACCTTCTGGCCGGAAAAGAATGCCGGAATCCGGCGATGTTTGACGTGCTTATCATCGCCGGAATCCGGCGTTATTTGCTCACGGATTCCGGCGACCTTATCCGGAAACGGTCGCCGGAATCCTTCGACATTCCCTTTAAAAGTCGCCGGCGACTGGAGACAGTTCGGACACCACCCTTTCTTATTTACAGTAAACACCGGGCATATTTTCCCAATTCCGGTACAAAATGTCACAATTTAGACGAAACTATAAATAAATTCGGCCATAATGGAACTAAAATAATTAATAAAACTACCTAAAACAATACGTTAAAACATTTAAATTTTAGCCACTAACCTTTTTTCCGACGCCAATCGCTGCGAGTTTTATTTGATTTTGTGCTTATACCCGACTCTAATTTGCACCTGTTATGCAAATGATTTTTGTGAGATTTTCAAAACTTCGTTCCTCGGCTTTTATAGGCAAAAAAATGAGTTTTTTTTTTTTTAAAAAAAAAAACTGGCGGCAGGCCGTGAATCACGGGCTGCACACCCATAATGACAAGCTGCATAAGGACAAAATTGACAAGGCTGCAGCCTGTCATTATGACACCTTTTCATTTTTTTATTTTTTTTCTTTCTTTTCTCCTGCAGGTGCAATTATGACACCTTTTTATTTTTTTTATTTTAAATTTTGCAGCTGCCGGCTGCCGTCTACTTTTTTTTTTTTGTTCTATTATATCGAATTTGTTAGTATTTTTGCCGAAATTGCGAAATTTTTTATCGGAATGGGAAAGATCCGTCCGGTGGTCGCTGCAAATATCAAAAATTTCGAGGTCCATTTTTGAACCCCATATCTTCTTTTCAAAGTTAAGGATGGATGCATCAGTTTCTAGCTGTTGCAAGTGGGATTGAATCACTCTTCTCATATCTTCGTTCAAATGATGACATATGTTATTGTATTTCTACAAAATAGTACACATAACGAAAAATTAAAACACAATGGGATAAATTTTATTTAATCAAACATAAAAAATTAGGACTACTTTTTAAAATATGTTACTCACAGTTGTAACAACATCTTGCCCAGAAACCCTTTGCTGATCATTGTCTTTCTTTCCAACTTTTATCTCATTTTGGTTCTCTGTTTGCAGTATGGTTGGTCTATCATGTTCCAATATTTCAAGCGCCCTTGAATTTGAAGATATAGGATAAGTTAACATATCTTCATGTTAGATACACCCTATGTTGCAAACATTTTCTATGTATAATTCATTAACTGGTAACTACTTTAAGTATAGTACCTTTTTCCTGTTTTTTTGTTTTGCTGCGTACTTCCAATGTGCGCAATAATATTTGTTTGGGGCTTTGAGGATTTTGGCACTTGCTCCTTTTCATATGGTTGTCTCTGTAGATCGATATCTGAACCAACAAAAATAAAAAAAGAAATTAAGTTTATACGGACGCGCTACAAATACATATAAAACTAAGAATTTTCTGTTGAAGTTCATGACTTCCAGTGGCGGAACAAGACCAGCCCCCACCAAGTTCCCAAGAACGGTTAAGGAGGGAATGATATTTCAGCCCAAATGCCAGCACTAGATACTATAGCCCCCAAGGAAAACTAACTTATTGTTGTTAATGAATAAAAAACCAACGTGAAAATTATTTCTAAAACTTGCCTAAAGGTTAATAGAATTACTGAGTTGTCAAAGATAGGATTTTTGACAAATAAATTTTACTATTGTAATTGATTAACTATTTAAACTATTTTACACTCAATACAAAATAAAATAAAAAAACATTTTTTGCGGGTAAAATATACAAATTTCACTAATAGTAAAAAGTAATTTTATTTCCCACTTTAAAGGGTGGATTATATCATAATTTTAAATTAAAGGTCAATATTTTCACAGTTAAACTATAACTTCTTCTGGTGATAATATTCTTTAGTTTTTGTCCCCTTTTAAATTATTTTATTTACTTATTTATTCATGAAAGGATGTTATTTTTCCATATATAATGATCTATTGACGCTCAATAAATACATATTTGTAATTGACTTTTCGGTTCATTTTATAGTACAAACACAAATAATATTAATATTTTCTAAAGTGTGAATCAGTAGTATAATTATATATATATATATTTCAATAGTATAATTTTTTATATTTATTGTATTTTTATCATTTCTATAATGGTGGATAAAAAATTAAATTTTAATACATTTATTTAAATAAAAATAATTATAAATTAGCCTCCTTAAGAAATTTTTTCTAATTCCGTCACTGATGACCTCAAAGTAAAATATACATTAATGTTACCATTTAGCAGCACAGTATTCTCCTCTGCTACTGCAATAGTGCTTTTGGCAGCATCGATCGTTTCACCAACAGTTGCTGCAGAAGTAACTCGATCATCAGGTATTTTCAGTAGCTTCCTTTTCTTCTTGGTCAACATCATTGACAATGGAATCGAATCTGAAATTTCTTCAAGATTACTTTCGTTCGTGTTCACGTTCATGCTCATCTTGTGTTTAAAATGTGATATAATCGTGTTTGAAACTATTATTAATGTCAGAAACCCTTCTAAGGAAAAGAAATTCTAGAAAATATAACATAAATGAGAAAACCAACTATATTTTATATTAAACTGGCGCCAGACCAAAGCTTAAATCTTATTGGTTGCCTTTTTGTTAAAATAAAAAAAGAGCACTGCAAAACACATCACATAACGACGGGTGTTTTGCATAAAATGACACCTTACTAAAAATGCTCTTTTTATAACACTCAACTTTTATTTTTGCTCGAAAAGTACCACTCTATTAAACTAGACCGTTAACTCACTAACAGTTAGATTTAGCTAGGAGTAAAATGGTCAATTTCCTTTAAAATAATATAAATTTTTTAATTTAAAAAATGGCCCAATTTTTTTTTTCTGCCAATTAAAAAAATTTGATCAATTTCAATTTCTGCCAATTTGAAAAAAAAAATTTTAAATGGCCAATTTTTTTTAATTGGTAGAAAAAAAAATTTTGGGCCATTTTAAAAATTTTTTTAAAGGAAATTGACCATTTTACCCCTAGCTAAATCTAACTGTTAGTGAGTTAACGGACTAGTTTGACAGAGTGGTACTTTTCGAGCAAAAATGAAAGTTGAGTGTTATAAAAATAACATTTTTAGTAAAGTATCATTTTTTGTAAAACACCCATAGTTAAGTGATGTGTTTTGCATTCACTCATATATAACTTTTTTTTTCTTTCCTCTAATAAATACAATATCTTACTAATTACTTCACATTCATCAACGCCAGACAGGAGAGGGCAGTTACAAAAATAAAGTCAAATCATAGTTTTTTTTTTATATAAATAGATATTAATTACTAAATCATTAAGGTTGTACAAATCCATACTTATTAAGAAATAAACAAACAGTTAATTAGTACAAGCAATGATGAATTAAATGCAGTGCTGAATACCGACCCATTTTATGACTTTTAATGGACTTGATAATGTATAAGAATTTCTTTTAAAAGAATTTCAATCTAAAATTATTTCTTTAAGAAAATTTTATAAAAGTCCTCGGATAGTTTATTTCGAAAAGAATTTCTTTATTTTCGATTTCAAAATTTTATCTATGTGAATTAATTTGATAATTTCGATTCTTGATTTCATGATATGTTAATTGTTTAGGAATGTTATGATTTAGGAATTTACAGAATTTTTGAAAATAGGGGTACGAAAATAAGAAAATTAGAAAATAAATGAAAAAAATGGGTAAATCGGTCTTACCCAGTCCCGAATCGGGTAAAACCGATTGCACCAATTACCGATTGAAAACAGATAGAATTTGGTTAATCGGTATTAACGTTTTAAACAATCGGTAAAATCGATTGGTAAATTAATAAAAAAATTAATTACCACCTTATGAATCGGTTATAACCGATTTATGATCGGAGAAAACGGATTCAAATCGGTACTACCGATTCCTCAATCGGGTAAAACCGATTCCTTGTCAGAATTAAAATAAATACTTGCTGCCCAAGCTATGAACCTAGGGGCCATTTTATCCCTACCTCCTTGTTTTATACGGCTTGTGAGCGTATAAATACCCCCTAGTTCCCTTCTAAACTCTCATTTATGCTAATCAAAATAGGAAGAGAAGAAGAAGAAGAAGAACAAGTTCAGTACACTTTTGTTGGAAAACCCAAAGCCAAGTGAAAGAAGAACAAGTTTAGATACACTTTGGGTTTTCCAAGTGAAGGAAGAACAAGTTTAGATACACTTTTGTTGGAAAACCCAAAGCCAAGTGAAGAACAAAAACATTCTAAGCACGAATCAGTTTTGACCGATTTGGAATTGGGAAAAACCGATTCAAGCCTGAGACAAACAGGTAAAATCGATTGGAAAATAGTTTTTCCGATTTTGAAATAGAAAAATTAATTAGGGGCTTTGTTGCAATTACTGGACCAGTTTTAGCCAATTAGAAATCGGGAAAAATCGATCCAAGATTTTCTATAAATTTGAATCGGTTTTGACCAATTTAACCTCGGGTAAAACCGATCCAAAAGATGAAAAAATTGATTTTTCACAATTTTGATTTCTTGTAGTTATTTCTTTATAAATCATTTTATAAATTCTTGTTAAAATTATTTTAACGAGTATTTTAAGGACTTTACACCTTTATTTTCTTAAGTATTAAGTTTATAAGTTTTGTCCAATTTTGGACTATTTGCGAAATAAAGTAGAAATAATGTTTAAAGACTATAAATTCTTTAAATTTCAGTTTTACGGCACAAAATTTATATTTTCTTTAAAGTTATGATTATTACATTTTTGTAGTTATTTTCAAGTTAGATAATTTCTAAATGGTAAATATGTAAATTACCGTTATGTCCTTATTTAGTTAAAATTTCGGAATACGGTAGAAATTAGAAATCTGTTAGTTAGAAATAGTACTGAATTGCCGGAACTTGAAATATATACAGATCTGTTAGATAGCTAGTACGTGAGCTTAGCTTTTCGGACCAAGGTGAGTTTATCACTAAAAATGGATACCGTTTTAATCCAATTAATAATTGAATATGCATTGACCTGTATTGTGTGACATGTTTTAAACTTTCAAAAAATGTTTAAAATGCTTTTTTATTTTAAATTGCCAGTTGTGTTTACTTATCGGCTGGAACGCATATGTACTTGTTATGCTTTAGTTGTACTTTCTTTGTACACTGAATCTATTCTATGAACATGAGTTATGTCAGATCCATTATGTTGATACGATTTGTTCCCACGAGCCAGTATATGGCTTGGTCATCTGGATCATCTGCGTTCCTGATTTTGAAATCAGTACCGACCACTGGGGCCCATATATGTATATGCACGTTTGGGAGTTGGCTGACGATATAATGATGATTATGATTATAATGTTAATGATTATGAATATGAACATGATTATGCCGCGAGGTGAACTGGCTAGTCCGTTTATTGTTCATATAGAACTTTAAATGACTGCCCTTCATTTTCATTTTATGTTCCATGAATCCCGCATGAGTCATGAATGCTATATGTTAGGAATTGTCTGAATTATATGCATGGTAATTTTTGCAAATGTTTGCGAAAACGGTGAACTCTCATTGGGCAAGGGCTCATTCCATTTTCCTATTTTCTGTCTTCAAAATTTTATTATAGATCTTTGGTACGAAGATGATTATGCTCACTAGCTAGGATCGCCGGAGTTTGGAAATATTGGATACGGCTAGAAGTCGGGATTGTTTAGATGGGCTTATACTCTGATAAACTCATGTACTATAGGGTTGTGTAAGTTTTACTTTATTATTAAATGAAAAAAAATTATTATTATGTTCTGCCAGTTCTAAGTCCTGATGAGAATCAGGTAGGCATCCGTTGAAGCCATCCCCTTGTATGCGGGGTGGTGAGTCTGGGGTGTCACATGTACTAAAATCAATTGCGCGAAAAATATCAAGATCTCGTTTTGGAGTGTTAAACTAGTTAACAAATATGTAATAATTTCGTCAAAAAAAAAAAAAAAAAAAGTTACCAACGTATAATTAGAAATGAGAAATAAATATAAAAGTTACTTAGAATTAAGACAGTATATTATGTAAGTTAGTGAATGAAAAGACATCTATGTAACTTAACTAGTGTGTATATAGTATAATGTATTGCTACCGAATCTTGGCTCAAGTCAGACAGATAGGCATTCGATTGGATCTCCCGACCAAATAGGGACCATGTCAGAGTGTAAAAAAAAAAATAATAAAAGCGAATTATAAAATGAAGTTGTGGTTGGGAAATGTTATGATAAAACGGAGTTAGCATTGGAGATAGATTTCCGGAATAAAGTCATATCATTGATAACTAGTTCTTTAAACAAAATACGCTGAACTCAAAACTGTCAATCTATTGTACTGGTTCAAGGAGATAAAAGTGGGTGTCAAACGCCCTAACAACGCCAATCCCTGGCTAACAACGGGCTAAACCCTCATCATCCTTTAAACAGTACAAAGATGCCTGTTCGAATTCAAAGACCCAAACATTCTTCAATTAATCCATAAACAGTGAGACGATTCACACAAACAGAATCATCAACATTACAGGAAAATCTGATAACTAAGCTTCATGGTTTAACACTAAGTATTTAGCCTGCCATTAGGCTAAATATAAACTGAAAATAAAAATTTAAAGACAGAAAATTAAAAAGACTTACTTATGAAATTGTCTTCAAGTCTTCAATTCTTGAAATGAAAATTTTATTTATCAAAGGAAAATTTGCAAAGGGGAGAGGAAAGAGTTGGATGATGTACAAGAGGGGAATAAGGAAAGAGGGAGGAATTGGATTCTAAGTCCTGCCTCTAAATGAGAAATTTACAGCATATTTATAGGCAAATTCTGTTACAAAGATTTTTGGGCAGTTTAAATTATATTTCTTCATATTATAAAAATCTTAATGAAGATACTGCAATTCTTTATGATAGGCTGAAAAAGAATCCTAAGCCTTGGTCTGAGAATCATACTCAGGCAGTTAGAAGAATTAAATCTAAAGTGAAATCACTCCCTTGCTTAATGATTGCAAATCCTTTTAATTTTCTGTCTTTAAATTTTTATTTTCAGTTTATATTTAGCCTAATGGCAGGCTAAATACTTAGTGTTAAACCATGAAGCTTAGTTATCAGATTTTCCTATAATGTTGATGATTTTGTTTGTGTGAATCGTCTCACTGTTTATGGATTAATTGAAGAATGCTTGGGTCTTTGAATTCGAACAGGCATCTTTGTATTGTTTAAAGGATGATGAGGGTTTAGCCCGTTGTTAGCCAGGGATTGGCGTTGTTAGGGCGTTTGACACCCACTTTTATCTCCTTGAACCAGTACAATAGATTGACAGTTTTGAGTTCAGCGTAATTTGTTTCCCTATGCCTCTTTGTTTAATCCATTGAACCGTTGGATTGGTTCTCCCCATTGGTATCAGAGCCATTATGGTTAATGAAGATAACTGGTTTCTTGGTTTAACACTACTTTCTTGATGGAAAAACTGAAAATGTTTCAGAAAAATAATAATAATAATATTAAAAATAAAATGAAAACTGAAGAGGAATTACCCTCTAATTTAGATCTTTTGTCCAGATGGACTATTCCTTATGTTGAACCAAAATTAATTTATCATCAAGGATTTTTTAATAAAGTAGGATTGAAACAGAATTGTAAAACAACTGAACAATCTTTAGCCATTCAAGATGCTGATACAGCAATAACTCTTCTCTCTGAAGAAGATTTAGAACCTTATAGATTTTCTCATAAATTTTTACATATTGGTTTGGTGCAAATTGCTTTTAAACCTCTTACACTTGATAATCTGCCAGAAAGTTTTATAGCAACTTTGAGAGATGGTAGAAATAAAGAATGGAGAAAATCAATAATTGGAGTTATACAGTCTAGTCTGGCTCATGGTCCAGTATATTTTAATGTTCATCCAAATTTTAATTTAGCCTTAACAGATAGAAATATCTACAAAGCTTTAACTTTGAATATAAAAACTGAAGGTTATAATTATAAACCTGGTTCAGAAATAATGTGTATTTGTTATAGAATTTATTATAAGCCGTTATACACTATGAATCCATGTTATAAAGTGGAGGCACTGGCGGAGCTAGGAGGGGGCGAGCCGGTGCTGGCGCCTCCCGTTCCTCCTGTGCGCCAAGGTATTAGTTGTATTTAATTTTTTTTTCCCTTGCAGCGCCTCCCCACCAGAAAGCTGTAAGCGCCACCTCCATCTCCATCCGTCTCCATACGGTTGACTTGACTGGTTTGGTTGAGAAGAAGAAGATGCGTGGAGTCGTGGAAAAGGAGAAGAGAACTGTTTTTTTTCTCTATTAAGTAGAACGGTGTCGTTCTACTTAATAGAGAAAGGAAAAATAAAAAATAAAAAAAGGGAACTTTCCATATACTAAAAACCAGAAGTCAGGTATTCCCCAAAATCCCCAAATCAGATTGAGAAGCAAAACAAACCTAAGGTTAACCTGCTTCAGCGCCGCAGTGCCCGCTCCATCTCTGCTGCAGCGCCGCAGCACGCAGCCACGCAGGAAGCTTGTTGCTTGGCCAGAGGAGTCCAGACTGTCCAGTCCACACTGGTTGCCAGCAGCAGCAGCAGGCAAGGCAGCACAACAACAGCAGCATCATCATTCATCAAATCATCCGTATGTTTAATGTTTTATATGAATTTGTATTTGCTTTGTGATTGATTGCTATTTGCTAAATGGAATCTCTTTGCTTTGCTTTGTTTGTCTTCAAGTATCAATTGAATATATTATCTATATATATATATATATTAATATTAATATATATAATTATAACCGCAAGGCAGCACTAGCTGCACAGCAACAGCACTCAGCAGCATCATCATTCATCATTTAATGTTTTATATGATTGATTATGAAATTGTTTTATAGAAATTTCATATATTTATTCTATTGTGGCAAAAAAAGTAATTGTAATTTGTGGGAAAAAAAAGTAATATGATTGATTGCTATGGTTGTGGTGTGGTCCGTGTGTGGACCTTGTGGTGGCAAAAAGTGATTGTATTTGCTTTGTGATTGATTGCTAAATGGAATCTCTTTGCTTTGCTTTGTTTGTCTTCAAATATCAACTGATATATATATATATATATATATATTATATAACACCCCCATTTATTTATTTATTTATTTTGAACATCTATAATATTACTAATATGACTATACTTTATGTGTTGTACATTATCATCTAAACAAAGTTATATGTTTAAATTGGATAATTGGATTTATATATATTTTGAAAAATTATTAATTTATGTCATCTTGATCAATTATGTTAGGAGGTTATGGATAAATTTTTAAAACGGAAGATTGAGTCATCTAATATCTCTAGTCAAGAGAATAATAGGGAAAGACCTTCTCGTGTGGAGTTCAATCTGAATGATGTTGTTAGTGACCCCGGCCTACGGAAGCCAATGAAGGAATTTGATGTTTCAGTTAGAGATCAAATTCGAAGAGAGTATTTGGTTAGAGGCCCTTGTCAACCGATTGGCCATAGTTATCCTCGCAGAAAGATAGGTAAAGATAATAGATGTTTCCAAATTAGGTGGTTTAAAAAATACCCATGGTTAGAGTATAGTATATCCAAGGATGCCGCATTTTGCTTTTGGTGTTATCTCTTTAAAAATTCACGAAGAGGATGCCGAGTTGGAGAAGAGGCATTTACCAATGCAGGGGTAAGTAATTGGAAAAAAGCAATGGACATTTTTAATACACATGTAGGCGGTGTGGCTAGTGCTCACAATGATGCAAGAATTCAACTTGAATTTTTCCAAATCAAAGACAGAGTTTGTCACATGTGTTACAAGCACAAGGGCGTGAAGTTGAAGTTGCCTATCGCACTCGTTTGACGGCAGCGTTGGAGTTTTATTCTCTTGCTTGTACTGTTGAGCCCCCCCTGGCTTTTAGTTCTGGCTCCGCCACTGAGTGGAGGAAAAACAAAAATATTTGAATGAAACAATCTTAATTGAATCAAATTTCAGTAAGTCGAATATTACGACTAGAAGAACCATAAAATGGGATGAAATTCCGATTCCTCAGCATTGGAAAATGACCAGGGTTGCTCATATTGAACCCAGAAATGAACATCAGATTTCTAATATAATCCAGACTCCAGATGGAGATGTCTATATTCAAATGAGTAATACTCAGGGACTTTCCCGACCTTCCTCTGTAAGATCATTTATTTCCCCTTTCAAGGATGATATTCCTATGTCTCATAGACATTCTACATCTAACATTGGTGATGTGAATAAACATCATCCTAACTTGTCTTTACATTCTTTAAATTCAAGTTTAAGTGGTGAGAATAATCGCCATTCTTTAAATTCTTTTCATACCGCTTTGAATAATCGTCATTTAAATTCAAGTCATTTAAATTCAAGTGATGGAATAACCCATCATAATGCTTTAATTTCTGAGCAATTATTACGTGATGGGATAAACCGTCATAATCCTTCTACTTCATATGTTAGAAATTATATTCCTGATTTTATTCCTCCTAGAAATTTTGCTGATGATCATATTCCTGCCAGTGAGGAGAAAAATCCTCATGTTGATTTATTATATAAAAGAAAGAATAATATTGTTCATGATATTTCTGATAGGAAAGAACCGGAAATAACCGAATCTGAAATGAATTTTTCGATATGAATAATACAAGAAAAATAAATTTTAGTAAAGGATCTGAGGCTCGAATGAAAATTCGAGATGAATTCTTAAAACTCAGATGGGAAGTCTTTAGAAAATGGTTTTTTCAATCTTTTTCGATTGAAGAAAGAAATAATCTTTCAGAAGAATTTTATAAGTTCTTAGGAGAAAAGAATATTTTATTTCCTTTTGTTCCATGGTTTGTTCATAATTACATAGAACCAGGAATCTCTGTCATAGAAAGAGAATTTAGACTGAATAATGGTAATATTTGAAGAGTCATTTCCCTCCTCAAGAATCTTTTAGTATATTAAAAGGGAAAATAGCTATGAATTTTAATGCTTTTTCAAAATTATTTGAAGAGGATACTTTGACAATAACAGTCAAAAATATTAATAAAATGATTGAACAACAAAATTTTGCAAATATGTATTTAATTATTTTAGGAGAACAAATTGTTTCTTTACATAATCGTCTTGATAAGTTAATAGATAATAATATAATTATTAGTGCTAACAATATTCCTAGTACTAGTAATTCTAAGGAAAATATAGGTGTGCTTGCAGCTCCTAGTCTTCAGCCTCCACCTGAAATAAAAAATTTCAAGTTTAAAACAGGTAATCAAGAATTATTAAATCTTCTCAATGAAAAATTTAAAGGGTTAAATATAACCACAATAGAAGAAGAATTTTCTAATGAAATAGAAAATAATCCAGAATATAAAAAAGTAATAAGAGATGAAATTAATAAAATTTCAGAAAAATACACTCCAATTCAAAGAATAAATTATTACAGTAGGCCATCGCCTTTAGATGTTCTTCATGAGGAACAAGAATACATAATTAATAATAGTTATAGTGGTAAATGTATTTATGAATGGAATCTAAATGGTTATACTGAAAAACAAATTTATAATTTAGTACATAGAATGTTAATGTATAGTACTATCTGTAAACAGAATGGTAATAATGACAGTAATATTGCAAAAATGATAGTTGCAGGTTTTACTGGCCAACTTAAAGGTTGGTGGGATAATTATTTACCTCAAATAGGTAAAGATGAAATTTATAAAAACTGTTAAACAAGAAGGTGACCAAATGGTTGAAAATTCTGTTTATACTTTAATTGTTACAATTTTAGAACATTTTACGGGTAGAATTTCTGATAATAGTGAAAATATCCGTACTTTATTGCAAAATCTTAGGTGTAAAACACTTTCTGAATTTAGATGGTATAAAGATGCATTCCTTAATAGAGTCATGGAATTGCCTGAGTCTAATAGTAGTCATTGGAAGTCTAAGTTTATAGATGGTCTTCCCAGCTTATTTGCTGAAAGAGTCAGAAAAGCTCTTAGGAAGGATAAAATCACTATCCCATATAATGATTATACGTATGGTAAACTGATAGCAACTTGCGTCCAGGAAGGTTTATCATTATGTAATGAAATTAAATTGAGTCAACAAATAAAACACCAAAGATTAACAGAAAGAAGTCAATTAGGACATTTCTGTAGTCAATTTGGAATGGATATTCCCTTTCCAAATAAAAAACCTCATAGGAAAGAAAAATCTGATAAGATTTTTAAAAGAAAAGATATTCTAAAAAGAATTTTCAGAAAAAATTAGAAAAAAGAAAAGAAAGAAAAGAAGCTAGATTAGCTAGAAAGAAAAATCCGGTGGATGTTAGATGTTATAAATGTGGAAAAATAGGTCACTTTGCAAAGAAAAGAAAAAAGAAAAGATAAAATCTTTAGAAATAGATGAAGAATTAAAGGATAAGATTTCTAAAATATTATTAGAAACAAGTTCTGAATCAGAATCTTATGAGTCTTCAGATGAAGAAAATAAAATTGATTTTTCAGAAAATGATCTGTCATCATATGAGTCAGATTCCGATTGTGCTTGTAGTACAAAAGGATCTTGTTTGAAAAAATTAGATGATAATTCTGAAAATGAATTTTATAAAATTATGTCTCAATTTCAAGACATAAATATTTTAACAGATAATACTTTGTTAGAATTTTTAAAACAAATAAAAAATTCTGATTTAAGATCAAAAATAATTGATGATATTCAGAATCTTCCTTCTACCAGTATGAATAGTAATTCCGAAAATAAAAATGATTTTCACACATATGATGAACCATATTCTATGAATGAGGTTCAAAGAATGATGAAAGAAAGAAGTAATACTTTGACTTCAAATGTTTCAATAAAGGATTTGAATAATGAAGTCAAAAATCTGCAAAAAGAAATTCAATTTCTTAAATTAAGAAATATTACCTTTGAAGAAAGAATTTCTAATTTGGAAAAAAGGAAAGGAAATAATTACTTCTCCAAATTTGTTTGAAATCAAACCACCAAATGATGAAGAACAATTTTTATCATCATTAGATATCATTACTACTCAAAAATGGTACACTAAAGTCAATTTATTAATTGATAACAATTTTCAAATTGAATTAATTACATTAATTGATAGTGGTGCAGATATTAGTGTCATACAAGAAGGTTTAATACCTACAAAATATTTTCATAAAACTACTCATAGTTTAAGGCATGCTGGAGGAGAAAGATTAGATATTCAATTTAAACTCCCCAAAGCTTATATTTGTAAAAATAAAGTTTGTATTCCAGAAAGTTTTTTATTAGTTAAAAACATTACAAATCAAGTGATACTTGGTACTCCTTTTTTGAAGAAATTATATCCAATTTATCATATTGATTCAAAAGGGTTAAAAGGAACTTATGAAAATAATCAAATAAATTTCCAATTTATAATGGAACCTTTTTCAAAAGTTTTGAATACTATTAAAGAAAATATTCTTAGAAAAAAGAATCAAATGAATTTCTTAAAATATGAAATTAATATTTTAACAATAGAAGAAAAACTGCAAAATCCTAAATTACAGAATAAGATTAAAATGATTATTACTAATTTTTCAATAGAAATATGTAATGATCATCCAAATGCTTTTTGGAATAGGAAAAAGCATATTGTAAGTCTTCCATATGAAGATGATTTTGATGAAAAGAAAATTCCAACAAAGGCTAGGCCTTGTCAAATGAATTCTGAATATTTGGAATTATGTAAAAAAGAAATACAATCTCTTTTACAAAAAGAATTAATACAACCTTCAAATTCTCCGTGGTCATGTACTGCATTTTATGTTAATAAGCATAGCGAAATTGAAAGAGGTATTCCCAGGATGGTAATAAATTATAAACCTCTTAATAAAGTTTTAAAATGGATTAGACATCCGATCCCTAATAAAAAGGATTTATTAGATAGATTATATGATTCTATAATATTTTCTAAATTTGATTTAAAAGTCAGGATATTGGCAAATTCAAATTGATAAAAAAGATCAGTATAAAACTGCTTTTACTGTTCCAATAGGACATTATGAGTGGAAAGTTATGCCTTTTGGTCTGAAGAATGCTCCTTCAGAATTTCAACAAATTATGAATGATATTTTTATTCCTTATAGTGAATTTATTATTGTTTATATTGATGATATCTTGGTATTTTCCAAAAATATTGAAACCCATTTTAAACACTTGAATATTTTCAAGAATTTGATTATTCAAAATGGTTTAGTCATATCTAAGTCTAAAATGAGTTTGTTCCAAACAAAAATCAGATTTTTGGGTCATAATATTGAAAAAGGAAATATAATTCCCATCAATAGAAGTATAGATTTTGCTTCTAAATTTCCAGATGAAATTTTTGATAAAGCCCAATTACAAAGATTTTTGGGCAGTTTAAATTATATTTCTTCATATTATAAAAATCTTAATGAAGATACTGCAATTCTTTATGATAGGCTGAAAAAGAATCCTAAGCCTTGGTCTGAGAATCATACTCAGGCAGTTAGAAGAATTAAATCTAAAGTGAAATCACTCCCTTGCTTAATGATTGCAAATCCTAATCTGGAGAAAATAATAGAAACAGATGCTTCAGATATAAGTTATGGTGGAATCTTAAAGCAAAAATCAAAGGATAGTAAACAAGAATTTCTTGTTAGATATCATTCAGGCAAATGGTCTGATAGTCAGAAAAATTATGCTACGGTGGCAAAAGAAATCTTAACCATTGTTAAATGTGTATTGAAATTTCAAGATGATTTATATAATCAAAAGTTTGTCATACGAACTGATTGCAAATCTGCAAAGTTTATGTTTAATAAAGATTTTAAGCATGATGTATCTAAGCAAATGTTTGCTAGATGGCAGGCTCATTTAGCCCCATTTGATTTTGATATTCAGTATAAGAAAGGAGAAGACAATAGTCTTCCAGATTTTTTGACTCGTGAATTTCTGAATAATGGCTGATCATAATTTTTATGATTGCAGGTTGATGCACCCCAGAGGAAGGGCCTCTGGCCCTTACCAAGGTCGAGGAGGACGAGGAAATATTCTCGCCCAACATGGAGGAAGAAGGCTGGTAGCAGAAAATATTTCTGCTAAAAGGAGTATGTCTCCTGAAGACCCATTATATGAAGAATTTATGGAGTTCATAAACAAGAAGCAAGGTCATACTTCTGCTTCATCATCATCTTCATATTCAAAAATTGTTGGAGAAGAAGACAAGGAAGAATATCTGACTTCCTACCATCAGAATAATAATAAAGAGGTAATAATTAATACTTCTAGAAGGGAAGGCCTTGCAGTGGATCAATGATCCATGGACTTTAATGAACAGGTATCTGGATAATGCTGGCTATGCAGAAATGGCTTATAAGCCAAGACCGTATTTTGAAAATCTTCTGAAAATTTCAGGAAATTGTGAAATTACACATTTTACAGGTGCTGGTAGTGCCCAAAATATTTATAATTTCAGCAAGATTATTATCAAGCAGGTGATATCTGCAGAAGAATGGGGTTTATCAACTCTAAAGGATAGAGAATATCTGCATCCTGATCAGAAAACTTTGATAAAGTATAGGTATTGGGACTATGTTGAGTCTCTTACCAGAGTTCTACTCTATGAAAATCCAAGGAAAAAACATTCTTGGTTTATAAAAATCTGTTCTGAGGTATATAAAAAGCCTCTGCCAAATTGGTTTATTAAATGGTGGATTGATTTCGGACCATCTATCAAGGTACTACCTGAACCATTCAAAGCATTATATGCAGATTGGGTGAAAATTTCTCCCAAAATTATGAATTTGGATAATAGTCATCCTTGGAATGATGATATCGCTCCAATGTATTTCTTTATAGAATTTTCAATTCCATGGATCTGGAAATGGGCGCCAGAGGTGGGTTATACTCCAGAAAAGCTCCCATGCTTAAAAAGGGCTAGTTATACTAAATTCTGGGAAAAATTAATTAAGGCTGATGCCACTGGTCTAATTCAAGGCCAAGAATTGATTGATCAAATCAAAGCCAAGTTGCAGGAATACCAGCAGCAGCAGCAGATGAGCCCAAAGGAGGAGATCAGTCCTTTCCAGCAAATTCATAGAATGCTCCAGAGGCAGAAGGGAATTGTCACCCGAGAAGAGATTATAGCTTCCTATATGGATCTTTTGAAAAAAGATCTATCCCAAAATCTTGAGGAGACTAGATCAGATGCTTCAATGTCAAGCCAAGGATACTGCCTACCCGGAGAATCTCAGGAAGAAGAGAAAGATGTCGACATCGACATTGATGAGATGATGCTGGCAATAAAGAGCTCAGTAACCGGTGCTACCGGGAAAAACCCCAATAATAATTAACATAGGCGGTTGTGGACTACACCGACATTAATACTGGTGCGGACTTCAAAAACTGATAGTTTGGAATCCGTAGAATACTGTAGCGGATTTGAAAATTAAAAATTTAGAATCCGTAATAGTGCTAGGCAGAATTTCCTATAAATATGCTGTAAATTTCTCATTTAGAGGCAGGACTTAGAATCCAATTCCTCCCTCTTTCCTTATTCCCCTCTTGTACATCATCCAACTCTTTCCTCTCCCCTTTGTAAATTTTCCTTTGATAAATAAAATTTTCATTTCAAGAATTGAAGACTTGAAGACAATTTCATATGTAAGTCTTTTTAATTTTCTGTCTGTAAATTTTTATTTTCAGTTTATATTTAGCCTAATGGCAGGCTAAATACTTAGTGTTAAACCATGAAGCTTAGTTATCAGATTTTCCTGTAATGTTGATGATTCTGTTTGTGTGAATCGTCTCACTGTTTATGGATTAATTGAAGAATGCTTGGGTCTTTGAATTCGAACATGCATCTTTGTACTGTTTAAAGGATGATGAGGGTTTAGCCCGTTGTTAGCCAGGGATTGGCGTTGTTAGGGCGTTTGACACCCAGTTTTATCTCCTTGAACCAGTACAATAGATTGACAGTTTTGAGTTCAGCGTAATTTGTTTCCCTATGCCTCTTTGTTTAATCCATTGAACCGTTGGATTGGTTCTCCCCATTAACTGTCAACGGTTCAATGGATTAAACAAAGAGGCATAGGGAAACAAATTACGCTGAACTCAAAACTGTCAATCTATTGTACTGGTTCAAGGAGATAAAAGTGGGTGTCAAACGCCCTAACAACGCCAATCCCTGGCTAACAACGGGCTAAACCCTCATCATCCTTTAAACAATACAAAGATGCCTGTTCGAATTCAAAGACCCAAGCATTTTTCAATTAATCCATAAACAGTGAGACGATTCACACAAACAAAATCATCAACATTACAGGAAAATCTGATAACTAAGCTTCATGGTTTAACACTAAGTATTTCTTTTTTAAAAATAATAATAATAAAAGCGAATTATAAAATGAAGTTGTGGTTGGGAAATGTTATGATAAAATGGAGTTAGCATTGGAGATAGATTTCCGGAATAAAGTCATATCATTGATAACTAGTTCATTATTACAATATTGGGTTTTTCTTTTTGTAACAGTAAGTGTTGAAATCAAAAAGCTTTACATGATCTTAAGGTCTGTGTGAGGAAATTCCGTGAATACTTCTCCACTATCGGTCATCCTCACGAAGGTATTACGCTTTTGGTTTGTGCTTTTTGTAACAATTATTAAAGTTAAAGGATCAAAATAAAACAACTTCAAATTAAGAGACCAAAGAGATGTTAGAAATTTTTCAATAATTTTAGTGAAATGAGCGAGAACCAGCATTGAAAGCTAACTGTGCGAAACCTGTGCAAATTCGCATGTCGGGTCACACAAATTTAAGTAGCTCAAAGCTTGCTGTTGCGAGCCCCAGTGGCTTGAGGCTTACTATACGAAAACCCGTGCAAATTCGCATGTTGGGTCACACAAAGTCAAGAGAGCCGATGTACTCATTTATTCTGAAAGTTTGCAACTCTTCACGAAAAGTGAGATTCCGATATCAATTCTTATATGAATTGAGTCCCGTTTTTTCCTTCATTTCCATAAGAGTTGTGGCTATTGAATGACACCCTTTAAAGGTCTATAAATAAGACTCCTATAGACCCATTGTACAAGTATTTCGTACTTTTATCAATCTTGTTTTCTGTTTTGTTTAAGTCAGTGCAGACTTACAACAAATATCTTTATCTTATCCCATAAGAATATTAGTCTTGAATATCTTGCACACCAAAGGGGACTACTAAAGCATAAAGGAAAGTGCCTAGTATGATTTGAAGAGTCAGTTTCCTTTGCTTTTGATATATATTCTGTTTGTGTCATTTGCTGTAATATATTAGAATTTTCTTGAAGTTAGTAAGATTTCTTTTTTTTTTCCCTGAATATTAATTTTGGCCTCATATAAACACAAAAACAAGCCAAAAAAATTGAAATTACCAAACTATAGAAAACAAAGTAATGAAAACGAATCTCCCAACTTCGTTTTCTTAAAAAAAAAAAATGTTTGTTATAAAAATTAAAAAAAATTTGAAGGAGAAAATGAATTCTGTGAATTCGTTTTCACTCCTTCAAAAAAAAATTTTAAAATTTTAATTTTAAAATTATATGTAAAATAATGTAAAAAATAATTAAATAACTATGTTGTAATGTAAAAAATAATTAAACAATTATTTTGCAATTGAAAACGAGTTCTCCAACATCCAATTTGTAATTGTTTAATATAAATATTGTTTAATGTAAAATGAATTAAGGTGATTTGAAATGGACACCCGTAATTCGGTTTTCAATTTTTATGAAAAAAAAGCAAGACGTAATTATATAACTGAAAATCTAATTTGTAATTAAATAAAATTTTAAAATAATTTTTATTTTGTTAAATATTTTTGAAACATATGAATTCAATGAAATAAAATTATTTTTAAAAATAATATTTTTGGAAAAAACCAATTCAGTGAAATAAAATTATTATTAAGGTTATTTTTTAAAAATAGAAAAATAATTTTAGTAGAAAACGAATTCACTGAAATAAAATTATTTTTAAAATAAGTAATATAGTTTTAGTTAAATAAAACAAAATGAGAAAACGAATTCGTGAATTCGTTTTCTAAATAACTTTTTTCTCAGAATAAGTAAAATAATTTTAGTTAAAACAAAATAAGAAAACGAATTTAGTGAATTTGCGTCCTCATGAAACCGAATTTACTGAATTCGTTTTCATGAATTATTTTCTAAATAAGTAAAATAAGTTTAGTTAAAACTTCAAAAGAAATGAAAGGATACTTCCAACAATTTCTTTATTTTCAACGCTTTCTAATTTCAAGGAATTAGTCATTTCAACACCCTTTGATGGTTATACGGATATCCAAAGTACAAACGAGATGGGTGCTTGTTATCCCAACCATTCTTTTATTCCTGAGCCCCATAAGAAAGGGGTAATTTATAAAAAGTTTTTGTGTTGTTGATTCCTATAGGTAGTGTGTCTTCCCCTATGCTTCCTATTAGTACTCGTGGAGTACTACTAACCCATAATACAGAACAGAAACCCCTAGGTGTAACCTTTCGCTGAATACTAGAATCCACAATTGAAACATAGCATATGATTTTGCATTAATCGAGAATACGCGACAGAGGGAATAGTTCTATTTCCAAGTTTCACCCTCACACAAGCGTATCATATATATATATATTTTTTATTTTTTTATTTTTTGATAAAAAAAAATTCCCACCTGGAATCGCGTGTCTTTTTCATAAAACTGAGAGAAATGAATCAATAAAAAAAGGAAAACAAAATAAAATCGCACCATCTCTATGATAGGTAAATGCCTTTTTTTCTCCTGAAGTTGTCGAAATTATTCGTAATAAGATATTTGCTACAATTGAAAAAGTCTTATCAATAAAAAATAAATAAAAAAGCAGTTCTGGAAAAAAAAATTTGGCATTCAAAAAACAGCCCAGAAAAAGAATCCCAGTATAGAAATTTGGTTTTTACAGTTATAAAAACAGTACAGGAAAAAGTACCCTTCAGCTTCTCATCACAAGTGGGGAAAAGACTAAACCGGCAGCAACCAAAACACAAATCATCCAACAAAAATATTTGATTCAAACACGTGCGTACATCTCTAGGAAACCATGTTCAAACTAAAGTTATAATCCATGTTCAACTTGTTTGCATATACATATAGGAAACCTTGAAGAGATGCTTATTTCTGCTTACCAAGTCCACTCCAGCCCCTCAATCCTGTCCTTTTACATCACAAGTCATATTTACAACTAATTAATCATATTGTCAAACAAACTAAACTACTCATCAAGACCAAAGCATTCAAACAACAAACGTAACAGTAGTGACTGACTCTCTCAACATAACTTACGATATTTACATACTGACAAATTGTATCCTAAATACACCAAACTCATATTGCAATCCAGAATTCCTACACACCAAGTGTCATTTAGCCCCATCAAACAATAACTTAGCCTTCCTTCATCCCCTTATGTCAGGGTCATTGGTCCCCCATAATTACATCAAAATGCAAGCAGTCAAACACATACACAACATCCAGAGGAGGCTTGCTTATTTTATTTTGAATCAGCTTAAGGTAAGGAACAGCTTAAGATATTGTTGAACATCACATACTCAAGCTTGAATTCTTCTTATAAGGAACAACTTAAGATATTGTTGAACATCACATACTCAAGCTTGAATTCTTCTTACACGCTAAGCTAATTATTTTAGCCTTTTCATCCTAATATCCATTGCAGTCAAGTGAAATGCTCCCATGAGATCTATCAACAGTTCGTGGGTAAAAAACCAATACACGCAAACTCAAAAAGCCATTTCGAAGGTAATCTATCAACATGCATCCACTTAACTGCGTAGACTCCCAAACCTCACAATTTATCAACCCTTCTAAATTTATCACAATGTATAAACATGAAAATCACCTTTGTCCATTTGATTACAAAAATTGCAAAACCTTTGCACACCTCTAATCCCATTTATTCTTGTTTGTTATAAAGGTTTCAAAATATTAATACAATCACTTTGAAGGTAACATAGGTTCGGGAAAATACAGAATTTATCAACCCAAAAACATGGATTCAATGCTGCACACTAAGAAATTATTTTCAAAACAGCCCTTCAACTCACACTCACATTTAAATCCTGATTTAAAAGTTCAATGTACAGTAAAATTCCTATGTAAGTGTAATCAAGGGACAATAAGAGTTCACTGTCCTATGCTCCTTCTTTAAAGCAGTAGAGAAAACCATGTTCGATCCACAAACATTCCACAAATTTAAACCCCATACTCGAAAAAATAAACCCAGTTCAAAATAGTCCCAGAAAATATTAAAACACCTACAGGAAAAAATGTCCAGTTCACAAACCGTGAGATGGAAAAAAAAAAAAACCCCTCCATTTACATAATTTCAGTTTAGAGTCATTCCCAGAAAAATAATAAATGTCCACGATAAAATGTGCTCTCCACAAGCTAAAAAAAAGAAATCAATTTTCAATAGTGGCGGTATAAAGCAATAAAATGTCGTGTAAAATTACAAACAAAATTAAACAAACTCAATTTTAAAATGTCATGGAAGATTAAAAAAAAAAAGGAACAAAATTACTTGTTCACGGACAATAGCGGCCAACCGATGGGTCGAGGCGGCGGAATTGAAAGGGCTTTTTTGGACAATCGGAACGATGCCATTTAGCCCACTGGAATTGCAGGGGAAATCGCTCCCGATTTGGGATCTTCAAGCGCAGGGAAACAACCCTATTTTCGGAACTAGGTTTCGGTCGGGACAACCTTCAATTGACGGACAATGGTGGCGGTCAGTCGGAGTGTTGAGGCGGCGCCGCAGGCTACAGATTTCAGGGTTTGGGGCTTGGGTTGGCCGGCTTCAATTTGGAGAACCAGTCTCCGAGCTGCTCCGCTATTTTTTCCGTTTTGGGTCTTCAGTATTTTTTTTTCTGTTCATGATTCTGCACTATTTATATATATATATATATATATATATATATTCCATGTTTCCATATAAAATGATTCCGCAGAAATCATTTTCCCCTTTTATTTATTTATTTATTTCTCTTTGAAAACGAATTCCCGGTATTTATTTTCCTTTAAAAATGAATTCATGAGAGAAACGATTTCCCCGAAATTCGTTTTCCTATATAAAATAATTCCCCTATTCTCTTTATAAAACGAATTCAGCGAATTCGTTTCTCTTTAATCCTATTTCATTTTTTTTCCCCCTTTTGAAAGGAATTTTTAATTCTTGGTGAAAACGAATCGGGCAAATTCGTTTTCAGGGGAAAACGAATTTCCCAAATTCATTTTCTCCAAAAATTATAAGTTTCTTTCAAAATTTTTTTTTTACATTTTTAAAGGAAACGAATCTACCCTATATAATGGGAATGAAAAAAAAAATTGCCTATTTTGGTAATTTTTGGCCGCCATTTAAATATTGGGGGAAAAAATCCAAGATTTCTTTGTTGTTTTTTGTCTGATATCCCTTTATTAAATAAAAAAATATTTTAACTTAATGGATCAATAAAGTGATTTAACTTACAGAATAATATTGTATTTCATATTGGTTTGTCAAGTGCTTCAAGTTATAGCCCATTAATGCTACCCAGTTAAAATAATCCACCAAATTGAAAAATAGAAATGATATTAAAAATAAAAAAATAGAAAGAAAGAGAGAGAAAATAAAAGGAAAACTCAAAACATAATTTAAATTGTCACTACAATAAACTGGCTCTTCAACACCGGTTATTGCTAAATCCGGTGTTAAAATCTCACAACATAATATGAACTAATTAAAATAACGATATATTACACAAGGGCAAAGGTGTATTTTTGCCACTAACGTTTTTCTCAAGGTCTAACTTTGCCACTAATTTTTTTTATGTCTAAAAATGCCACCAACATTTTTAAAAGGGTCCAAATTTGCCACTAATGTTTTTTTTAGGTTCAAAAATGCCACTTGAAAAAACGGAATGAAACATTAGGTCCAAATCCAACGAGTTATTCTCAAGGTCCAAATCCAAACCCAGATTGTAAAACGAATGAAACAATCATCAGATTCGGTTCAGTATTCATTCATGATTTCATTCATCACATTACATAAAATCTTCCTAACTCAGGAAACCACTCAATCAAAGGTCCACTACTGTCCTTCCCAATTTAGAGATGATGATGATGGAGAACACGATCAATATCAATGGCGGAATGAAATCAAATGAAAAAAACAGAGAAAATATGGTTTCTTTTACACTAATTTTCTCCTTCCTTCCTTACTGCTTCTAAACTCTATCCCTAAAGACTACGAAAACGATAGCAACAATGGCCGCTCTCTATAGAGTTTCTAAACATACACAGATCCGCAGGAAAGAGCCATCAACAGCATGGCTGCTTGCTCTTCTTCTCTCAATGTACTCAACAGCTTCTCCAATCTCTCCGTCAGCATCATTTCACCGCCTAAACCCATCAATTTCATCTTCAACGACTGCCCTATGCCTCCTCTTCCGCCGCCGCTGCTCCCGCCGCCACCACCTCCGTTGATTTTCCTCTTCTTCTTGCCCTTGTCGATTCTGTTCTTGTCCAAACCCATCATCTCGCATGATGAAGACATGGGTGATAGAGCAAAAGCTCTAATTAATGAGATTACTTGGGAGAATAATTTGCTTAAAATGGAGATAAAGATACAGGGGCAAAGTTGGACCCTTTTAAAAACGTCGGTGGCATTTTTGGCCTAAAAAAACATTAGTGACAAAGTTAGACATTGAGAAGAACGTTAGTGGCAAAAATGCACATTTGCCCTATTACACAAATATGAAGAAATTGTGCTAAAAATATTTTAAAAATCATTCAACTAAGTAAAAACAATTTATAAAATGCAATAAGGTATATTTAACTTATCAATTTACATATATCAACCTTTGAAGTACAATACGAGAAAAAGCAATGTTCCTATTACAATCTAAATGCTATAATTAATATCTTCTTCGTCTTTTACTTTCCATTCAAATCTTCCTCTTAGTATATCTAGAGTTTCATCTTTCGCTTCGTCTTCGTCTATCTATAGGTTTATCCTCCTCTTCGTCTCGATCTTTTGCTTCTGTCTTCTTTCTTTTCGTGGGGTCGCTTCCATGTTTCCCTTCATCCTGGTATATACCTCAAGTTTCTCCCTCTTTTGCTTCGCTGTGAGGTACTGTACTCATCATCTCTAGCAGCCGTAGGTTGCTGTTGAAAGTCCATTGACCATCCTGGCCTTTGTCATCCTCCATATTCTCTGCCATCCTACATCCATACTACTAGACTGAAATTGATGTGAACCCGTGAAGAATTCACAATATGAAAATATGCCAAGAAAAGTTTAATCCCATGATCATAGTTTAGTACTCTCGATTTCAAACTAACATAGCCAATTAGAGGATATTTCACTTAGCTACTAATTGAACTAAGTTAAGAATTGAATTAAGATAAACGTAAAATAAATGATATTAGACTTAACCTAGATAAGGCTTCGAATTTATTCAAATAATTGAGAAGAAAATTGACCCAATAATTCAAGGGAGAATTCAAAATATTGGAAAGGCTTTACCTCACATATATTATAATTTAAAATATGAATGTTGAAATTTAAAGGAGTGTAACACCTCTATTTATATGTGTAGAGGAGTTAGCCAATTCCTAATCTAAAAGGAAAGACATTCGGCTGTGAAGCTTCTTGAAGAGAAGTCTTGATAGAAACTTTAATTCATTAGGAAACAACCAGAATTATTTAAGAATAGGGGATGGACTTTTACTTCAAAATTTCCTCGATTCTCATGTGAGATACTTGGACAAATATGCATGAAGACACATGTCAAGTCTCCATGTGAAAGGTCTTGACATATGTTTTGATGCACATATGTTTTTCCCACTATCTCACATGGCTCGTGACTGGACGAATTCCAACACCTTTCCTACAAAAAAAAAAAAAGAAAAAAAGAAGAGGATTTACTAAACTGCCATTGGAAGATAATATAAGTACCAACAATGAGAAAAACTTGAAGGAAAAGTCTCAAGGGACTTGGCATGTATTTTCATGCATGTTTGTCCAAGTATCTCACATGGAAATTTAATAAAATATCATTGGAAGAAAATATAAGTACTAGCAATGAGCAAATTTTGAAGGAAAAGTCTCAAGGGACTTGTCATGTGTCTTCATGCGTGTTTGTTCAAACATCTCACACAGGGATTTACTAAACAATAATTTGAAGAAAATATGAGTACTAACAATGAGGAAAATTTGAAGGAAAACATGTCCCCTATTTCTGATTTTTTGTTTAATTTATTTTTAAAGTTCTGGAATTTTGAGGTTTGAAGGGGTTCAACCAGTTCCACAAATTTGTTCGAAATGTGTTGTTTTTTCATTTCTTCTCTTATTGTTGGTGCTATGAGACTATGAGTTGGAGACTGATGGATGACATTAAAGATTGTTGCATTAATTGCATTTATTGATACAGATATGATGATAAGGAATGTGGTCATCCTATAAATAGTTGCAATTGAATATTTTTTATTTATTTTTATAGGGATGAGACTCCTTACAGTACATCAATCAAATGATTCGGGCCTTTTTTAAAAGTGGTAGGTACACAACACTTTTTTTTTTTTTTTATAACGGGCAAATCCAAAAATGCAATCCTTAATTTCGAACCTAGGATCTATACCTCAAAGAAGACTTAAATCCCCCTTGGGTGATCAACTTCGGAACTCCGTTACTTCATATGGGTGGGTTTTGGTTCATTAATTGGGCCAGATTAATTAGGTTTTGGATTTTTATTTATCAATAGAACACTAAATGGGTGTTCTTTATGATGTTTTAAAAACATGTTTTTAGAAAAAAATAAATTTATAATGTAAAAAGTGTATTAAAAATGTAAAAAAGTATACATGAATAGTAAAAATTTATGTTAGAAATTATTAAAATTGATTATAATATATTAAATTTAGTGTTGAAACGAAAACGAAAAGTACATGCCCTTTCAATTAAAAATTAATCAAAACTACCCAATTCAATTTAGAATTATTTGGATCGAGTTTTATTTCATCTAAATAAAACAAATCAGAATTATTTGGACCGAGTTTTATTCAATCCAAATCAAACAAATCAGAAAAAGAGTGTATTGTGTTCCTATTAAACAAAAGAGTAATTGTTGATTATGTTAATAGTGGCATAGGTTCAATAGTTGTTCATTCAAAACTTCTATCAAACCCCTAGCATGCAACTAAGTTAGTTATTCCTAGTTTCACCATGACTTATAATCAATTAATAGAAACATTAATAAACTACTAAACTCATTTCAATACAAACAAATTTAATCAACAAGCAATAGGTAAATCTCATCTTAACCCATTCACTCACTACAAGAAAAAAGGCCTTTGGTGACCGGAATTTCGGGGGTCACCAAATATACCCTTTGGTGACCATATTTTGCTTAGTCATCTGAAACTACATTCGGTGCAGCTTTTGGTGACCATCTGAAACAGTTAGTCACCAATTCCATGGCGGGAGAAATTCCCACCAAATTGTGGCTATGTGGTGACAAATTTTAGTGACCGAAACAATTTCAGTCGCGAAGTTGTCGGCCGTTAGTGTTTTGGTGTCCAACAAAGTGGTCAGTAAATAAGTGACCAAATTTAGTGGTCACGAAACTGTGTGGGGCCACGTTCCACGTTGGTGACAAATTTAGTGACCAAAAAATACGATTGTCATGGTAATAATATCCTGTTTATGGGTCCCAAGAATTACTTTAGATTTAGGGTGTGTGATTGGTGACCAAATTTTGTATTGGTCACTAAAGTATTCGAGTTGTCCCACAAAGATTACACGTGATGGTAACATTTAATAGTTATTGTTAGTGGACCCACTTAAACGGAGTAAAATTTTGTGACCAGATATAGTGACCAATTTGTTGGACGATCACTAAATAAGTAATATACCAAACTGAAATTACACGTGGCTGTTAGGGCCCACAAACTATGTTACCTTTTTGTGACCACAATGATGACCGAACATAAAATGGTCACCTTATTTTTTTGGTTTACGAGTCCCACACATTTATTCAACTTTTGTGATTGTAATTGGTGACCAAATATGTGCAGTCACTAATGAGGTAGGATGAACCATTAAAACCGATGATGTGACATTTTTTAAAAGGGTCCCACTATGTAAGTATCACTTTAGAGACCACATATAATGGCTATTATATTAAACGGTCACTAATTATATGTGGATTAGACTAAGTGACACTTGTCCGGTGAAATAATAATTTTAGTGACCGATATTGGTCACCAAAACAACTGCCCAACATGTAGTGTAACTTATGGTGTTTTCTGGTGATTGAATAATGCGGTCACAAAAAATGAATACAATTATTATCACTAACTTCTCTTCCCTCTATGGTTATCACTCACTTAGACAAGACTTTAATAATAATTCCCAACATCCAACTGGTCTATGCACATGATTAATGAAAATAATAATTAGTACATTAATCCATTAATTAAAAGCATGGATATCTATAACCTATTCCCCTTTATTTAATAATGTATTCCAAAATACAAAGGTTGGAAAAAATTTCAATCAAAAATTAGTAATTCACTTCAACCATATGGTAATACAAATAATAACAACCAATACGGTTAAAGCTATAACGCAGAAAGTCAACTGTCGAATGGAATTCTCTATGCTATGATTATGGCTTTGCGAATGGCCTAAATGAACGTGGTTGTCTGAAACCTCTTCATGTCCAAATGGTGTTCTTGTAGAGCTGAGTGATGGACTATAGTTGTGCTCTTTTCCGCAGTTGTTGTCCCCTTCATGGCTCAATGGAAACACCAAGACCAAAAGCCACATTGTTTCCCCTCACAAGTGAAATACAAGCAGCCTTTACTAGACTTGTTGGAGTCAACAATATTCAAAGCAGCTTTACAATTACAATGACAATACTTGTTTCGATACCTAATGTATCCATCATTCGACTCAGCACTTGTATGCATCTACAAAGGCAATAGTAGTTTCGATGACAGAAAAGTTATAAAAAAACCATGAGAAAGACTTAATTATAAATCTAAACCTCACCAACATAGTTCAACAATTATGTGCAAAGTATATATCAACTCACGACGACATAATACAAAACATTTGATCATATTCACATATGGTTAATAAGATAAACAAACAGTGAACATGGTATGTCAACTCTGTCTAAAACAGCCAAACTATAGCAAATGTACCCAAACTACTATTACTGTACTAAGTGTTAACATAAATATGTTGATTGCATCAAAGTTTAGTACTTGAAAAGAAATACCTATTGAAAATGTTGATGACTTAAAGTTGGAACTCCAGTTTTAAGATGCAAAAAATGCATTGTATTGTTATTCATATACAGTTTGAATTAATCATTCAATCAAATCTTACAAGAAAGAATGAACTGAAACAAAAATCACATTCCCATCCGACCTTTGTTTTGAACTGAAAGCTAGAACTGATAACACAACGATTAATTTACGGAAAAATTTAATAATTCGTAGAAACAAACCATACGGAAACCTAATTACCTATGGGAACTTCATATTTGACCAACATGACGCCTATACATCCCATTCATGGAATATCACTAAAAAATTGTATAACCATTCAATTACGTCATATCCACACAGCGAAACAGGAAAAAGCACCAAAATCTGTATTATACACACAAATTTTGGCCAAATGTCACCCAACTAAAATGCTCTCAATAAACACAACATTTGAATAGAAAGTTTGCATATATATATACATCTCATTAAAATAACAATACAGTGAAATTGATTATACTTAAATTCGAAACATCTAATTTTTTTTTTCAGCCAAGAATAAGAGAAAACTAGATGAGCCTTCGGGGACACTAGGATCTCAGCATTCCACCAATTTGCCCCCAAAAGTAATGGTTTTCTGAAAAACTGTTGTCCCCATTCCGTCCTAATCAACATTGAACATGAACAAAATGATAGAATGGGAGAAATAAAAAAAATTCTTTGCATGAACAATCATACACACACAACAAAAACAACAACATAAAATAGTGATCAATGATTAAAAAATGACAATCATAAGATAATGATGTGTGTACCCGAGAAAATCGAAGATAAAGAGAAAGAAGTACAATAAAAAATTAAAAAAAAAACTCAACAATTAGGATTTTCATTCTTATGCCTCTACAACCAAATTTGCTTAATTTCCCCTTCCAAAGTCTATACGAAATCATTTCAAGAGTGTCAAAAAGCTTCCAAATGATGGGAAACACAATTACTCTACAGAACCCGAAAAAAAAAAATGATAAATGCAGACTTATCAGCTTGGTAATCAACATTCCATATATAAAAGAAAATGATTTGTGTCAGTTCTTCATGGTTTAAAATTAAGAAAATTACATCCTGCAAGGCATGTTATTTACGGTTAAATTAAAAATTTTAACATAAACTACGCATTATATTTACCATAGTAGAAAGGGGCGAATGAGGTTTATTTTCCAATGCCTACCAGCAAATATCTCCTATCCTGCACCTAATTGACCAATCTATCCACCGGGATTTGAAATGTCTGCCACGACCATGGATCACCGGAGATGAATTGCGTCGATGTTCTTCACGGTCGATTGGAGAGGATGAAGGTTCGAGGGATAATGATGGGGTGAATTAGGGTATTGAATTAATTTGGGGGAGAAAATATGGGCTGGGTTGGGTCAATCTTGCAACTGGGTTAAATTGTTGGGTCAATAATATGGGTTGGAAAAATTGTTTAACATTCTTGGGCTGACTACATAAAATTGAGATGAATTACGAGACCTATAAAAAGTTGTTGGGCTGTTTTGGAATTAAATTTTGTGGAGACAGATTTTCAAAATTAGACTATGACACTTTTTAATATCAAATCAGTCCATACAATTTAAATGTTTTCAAAATATGACACCCTAATGTTTTTGAATTGCCCAAATTTTATCCATAATTAGAGAATTTGTTGTGAAATAGTTATAACTAATAAATTTGGGGATAAACATGATATAATGTTCGACAATTTAGGATATTATTAATTTTTCCCCGAACTACAAGCTAGTAACATCCACATAGTGTATGAACAATTGGACAACTACCTTCTACTAGTATAAGTATTTAAAGTAGTTAGTTATGCGTTCCTAATTATCCGATCGATTCGATAAACAACTTCATTGAATTGCTTTGATTTGTTTAACCTATACATACATTCATTCACGTATGTTTGATTGTATCACTAGATTACTTAGCGTTGTATATTAGATTGAAATTCATTCTAACAGTAACAACTAGAGATTACTTTAAACTTGAGATTCAGTGGATATGTCATTCATTGATTGTATACGATTATTATTATCGTTTTATGGTTTAACGAAGTATTACATAATATCTGCGGACATTTGATTCTTAAAATTGTAATTTTCTATTTCGATTTATTAATTCAAAATTTGTGTACAATCCAAAAGTACATAATTTAAAAGAATCTTACATATTTGTCCTTAAAAATTAAAGGTCATAAGATAATACAAGTGAAAAGTAATTAATTATAATTTAAAATATAAATTTGAGAAAAGAGAGTGAGTTTTAAAAATTTATTGTGAGAGGGAGAAATTTTGGGAAAAAATTGGGCGCATAAAGTTGGCACCCAATAGAAAATTCTGGCCAAATATTCCAATTTGGTCAACTCTAACTCGTAGTCAAAACACGGGGAAAGAGAGGGAAGGGGAAGTTTCTAACACCTAGAAAATTTTGAACAAAACTCTTCTTCAGGCCACCAATAAAATTGAAAGGATTCAACTCACCGGGGAAGACGAGACGCAGCGCCCATGGCGTCAGTAACATCAACAGTACACGGAGGCAAAACACAGGGAAGCTGAGGGAAGGGGAAAAGGGTTTAACACTTAATAAATTTCAACTCAACTCTCCATAAGCTCGCCGATAAAAGTGAAAGGGTTCAACTCAAGGGGAAGATGATACGCAAAGACCAGGGCTTCGGTAACGTCAACGGCAAGTCTGTATTGAACAATGAACTACTTACCTTGGCCAGTATCGTTTATTCCCCAAATTTTAGGCTTCCAAATTCAATTTCATATAGATATGATGTGTTTAGTTTCCGGATGGGCTTTTAGGATTTAGATTATTACCTCGGATATTACCAAAAATTGCCCTAATTTCACTAATGTATGATGTTTCTTATGTCTTTATCTATCCATCATAGAAATCTCCTCAATCTGAAATACTACTTGACTAAAGTTAGGTTAAATTTTTTTTTTTGGGTTTAGGCGATTTTTCGTAAGTTCAGGATTTTTATCGTGATCTAGGGGATTTTTCCTCGAATTTGATGGCTTTCTTAATTAATTTATGTGGGAAAACTTTGATTAGGGATTTCTCATGTATATGAACTATTATGTGTTGTGTTACTTGATAGTAATCCTATGAAAGTTTCTTTGCGTATCTGTCTATAGGGTCAGAGTGAATTTTCGCATATGTAGGGTTGAAAAGTTGTTTCCATCACATGTCTTCCTACATTACACTTGTTAATCTAAGTAATTTTTTGAACCCTGTCATGTGTTATATGTTTGGAACCCTTTTTGTGCTAGTAATGAAGGTTATGTTATATTTTGAAAGTTTCTTCGTGGCTGATCCCATTAATAATAGCTATTAATGTCTCTGCAAACTTTTTTTTTTTGGGATTGCGTTGTGTTTGGCATATTGTTCGTAAATGTTAAAAATAATCTTGATTTAAACTATGATTATGACTTAAATGACTGGTCTATTTTAGCCTAAGCATGAAATTTAAATAATTTCAAAATTAGAATTTAAAAGATAAGTGTCTTTCTTGTTACTGTTTTTATAAGGAGAATTGAAATGTGGATTCATTTTGCCCATGAGTTTAAGAGTAAAAGCAATCATTTTATTTAAGATATAGATGGGATTTAAAGGTGGTTTCTTTTTATGAATTAGTTTCTATGAGTTTGAGTTGGATGTGTTACCTATATTGATTTAATTTTCTGTGAAGTTCTTCATTTTGATCCTTGGGGATTCTTACTAATGTTAACTGTATTCTTCGGTAGTAAAAAATAGTTATTGCTGCATTGAGGAATTTTAGGAAATCGTCCTCATTACTCATTCAAGGATCAAAGACGGGTTGGTATAACAAGCAATTATAAGGTGAGTAACATAACTTCGAACCCCTAATTGATGTGATATGATCAGTTGTTTTCTATATGTAACTTGTTAAAGGGATTGAGTTCATCGAGGTGGTTAATTTTCTATAAATTGTCAGTTGTGGCTGCCTTAAGGAGTATAAATACGTCGTCCACAGTACTGCTTTAAGGATCCAGGAGGGGGAGCTATACGTTTGTGGGATATAATATATTTCCAGGTGAGTGCCATAACTTCGAAACGCTACTTAATCGATGTGATATGGTCCCTTTATTTTCTGTACAGAAGTTGATAATGTGTTAGGTTTCATCTTGGCTGTGAATTATCTGGGTTTAAGTTAGTTATATATATATTTGTTAAATGTCTGAAAAGTATAGAAACACTAAGTTTGAAACCAGAATTCAATAAAAGCTATTAAACATGAAATTGATCGAAGTTTGAAAATAGAATTTAAAAGACAAGTGTATTCTATGTTACTGTGTTATACATCTGGTGTCGTTTTGTTCTTTTTTCGTTGAACCATGAACCATGAATTTTATGGGTTCATGTTGATTTTATATGTAGTAGTTTATAGTGTGAAAGGTATGCCAAAACTGAATATGGACAACACGTTTGCTACTGTTGTAAAAATTTTATTCATGTGTTCTCTTATCAATAATTCCTTAGTTCACTATTACATAAATAATCTAAGGAGGCGTCCCTTTGGAGGCGGATGTACAAACACCCGCCTCCAAAAGGGCCGGAAAAGCCTTTCGAGGCGGGTGCATGTTGCACACTCCTCAAAAGAGATTTGGAGGCGGGTGGACAATTAAATTATTGGAGGTGGGTGAATCTTGCACCCGCCTCCAATATCGTGTTTATTGAAAATAAATTTGAAAATAATTTATTAGGATAATTTTGAGAGTTGAAAATAATTTTGAAAAAAGGAGACAAATTTTTAGGTAATAAAAACCATAAGTTTTAGAAGAAAATATATAAATATATATTTTCGATTTTAACTTCATATATATGAGTATATGTAGCATAGTGGTAAATTTAATGTACAAGAGTCAAGTGAGTCCGTCGGTGCAAGTTTGATTCTTACCGAAACCATAAATTAAAGAATGGAAAATTAAATTTTTTATTGAGAGAATATTGGAGGCGGGTGTTCGTAACAATTTATTGGAAGGGTTATTGGAGGCGGGTGCATGTCCAGTGACCATTATGATTAATGGTCACTGGAGATGCACCCGCCTCCATTAATGGTTGTTGTTGCACCCGCCTCCAATGACCCCTCACAGGGGAGGCGGGTGCGGGCCCCTCCTTTTGGAGGCGCCCGCACTGGAGGCAGGTGCACACAGCATGCACCCGCCTCCTAATGCCCTTAGGACCCGTCTCCCCTAAGCAATTTTGGTGTAGTGGTTACTGAAAGTACAATGAAGGCTTATCTTATTTAGCTAGCTTAAATCGTCTGTTGCTTGTTTGTCTCATTGAAACTAGTAGACCACTAATGTGTTTATATAGTAATTCCTTTTACGTGTTGTACTGATAATTTACGGCTTATTTACAGTCCCCTAATAAAATACTATGGACAAGTCCTTGATGACAATATTGAACCGAACATAAGCTAGGAGATATCGAGAGGGTGTTAATCAGTTCTTAGAATATGCTTATTAAGATAAGGAAGATACTTTCTCAATTCCCTGCCCTTGTAAATCTTGCAATAACCTCCGCCGTTACAATCGACATTCTGAGTTCACCCACATGATGAAAAAAGGGTGTAATTCTGGACTATAATCCTTGGATATACCATGGTGAGGTGTGCAACTTTGAAATGGAAGGTGATGGTATTGGGGGTAGGTCTTATAACAAGGGAGATAACTTTAATGACTGGTTAGATGGGGTGAAAAATGAGACCATAACCCATAATTCTTTAGTGGGTCGTCTAGTAACGTTGATGGGATGCGTAAATTACTATATGAATTGAAACAGCCCCTTTATGACGGTTGTGAATCATTCTCAACTTTGTCATTCATTGTTACCCTTTTACACCATAAAACAATAGGAGGGTGGACAATCAAATCATCTGATAATTTGCTAGAAACCCTTACTCTTGCATTTCCAAAAACAGCCAAAATGCCTGAAAAATTTATGTAGCCAAAAAGTTGATTAGGGAGTTAGGCTTTGTGGGAAAGAAAATACATGCTTGAATAAATAACTGTGTTCTTTATCGAAAAGAAAATGCTACCCTTACATCATATCCAAATAAAAATTGCAATGAACCCCGATACATCGGTAAAGATTGCAATATCCTAGAAAGGTTCTCTGTTATTTTCCTATTAACCCAAAGCTGAGAAGGTTGTACATTAATGAGGAGGTAGCGCGTGACATTAGATGGCACAAAGAAGTAAGAGTTAATGATGAGAGTTCACTAAGGCACCTTGCGGATAGTGAGGCTTGGAAAAATTTTGATAGGGTGTATCCCAGCTTCGGGGCTGACCCACGAAATGTCCGATTAGGACTTTCCACAGATGGTTTCAACCCTTTTGGAAATTTGAGAAATTCTTATAGTATTTGGCCGATTTATGTTGTGCCTTATAACCTGTCTCCGTGGAAATGCATGAAGGATCCATTCATGTTTATTTCTTTGATAATTCCTGGGCCCAAATCTAGCTGTAAAAACATAGACGTGTACCTAGAGCCATTAATAGAAGAATTGAATGAGTTGTGGGCTGGTGTGGAGGCATATGATTGTCATGTAAAGGCTTGTTTCTTGTTGCGTGCATGTCTTATGTGGACTATAAATGATTTCCCTGTATATGGCATGCTTTCGGGGTGGAGTGTGAGGGGCTACACTGGTTGTCCGATCTGTATGGAGGATACCTCTTCACGATACCTTTACAATAGCTTCAAGGTATGCTACATGGGACACCTGAGATTTTTGCCCAATGACCATTCGTGGCGGTGAGACAAAAACAACTTCGATGGCACAGTAGAAAAAAGGGAGCCCATAATTCCAAATCTGGGGAAGAAATAGCACAACAGCTACTTGCATTACAGTTTGAGCCATATGGACTGGAATGTAATGATCGAAATAAACAAAAAAAGAATATGGAGATTGAACAGTCTAGATAGAGTAAGAGGTCCATGTTTTTCAACCTACCATACTGGGCTGATCATAAAGTAAGGCATCAGATTAACATAATGCATGTTATGAAAAATGTGACGGATAGTTTGATTGGAACTATGTTCGACATTCCTGGAAAGAGTAATGATACTTGGAAATCTCGTAAGGATTTGGAGGATTTAGGTTGGAAAAAGGAATTACATCTACAACCGAGTGGGAATACCTTCAAAATGCCGATGGGAGCATATCATTTGAACCAAGATGAGAAGAAAAAGATTTCAGCCTTCATAAAAAATGTGAAATTCTCGGATAGTTTTGCATCGAACATTTCTCGATGCATAAAATCAAATGGATTGTATATGTTTGGACTGAAAAGCCATGATCTTTATGTACTTGTTCAACGTGTGCTTCCGCCGGCAATCAAGGGTTCTTTGACAAAGCATGTGAGAGAGATGGTGTATGAATTGCGTGAATTTTTCAAGAATTTGTGTGCTCGAGTAATAGACGTTGAAGTAATGAAGACCGAACAAGACAGAATAGCCGTACTTCTTTGCAAAATGGAGAGAATATTGCCTCTGTCATTCTTTGATGTTATAGTTCATCTACTTCTTCATCTTCTGAATGAGGCATTATTATGTGGACTAGCACAATATCGGTGGATGTTTCCCTTTGAAAGGTGAGTAGATATTCTTATTCATTTTTTATATTTTCATGTTCTTTTACTATTGATAAATGACTCTCTCTTGAACATTTAATTGATTTTCCAGAAAAATAGGAACCTTGAAAGGATCTGTCCACAACAAGGCTAGGCCCGAAGGACAAATAAACAATATGAAATTGAAACAATACGACTGAAGAGTACAACTCCCAATTAGGGCAAAGGAGCGTATATATAGAACTACGAACTAGTCTAACATTTTCCAATTAGGAAACTAAAACTGTTACTAAACCTATTAATACCATAAACCTATTACTACTATAAACATATTATTACCATATATCTAACATTTTTATAGTCGAAACTCTCGCAAGTTGGCTAGTTGAAATATTTCTTCTGGTACTTCCCCAAATAAGTTATTCATGCCCTCAAGATTCAAAACTTGTAAGGAAGTAGATAGATTATGAGGCCATGTAGAATAAACATCATGAACATATGAGAGAGCAACTTCTTTTAACTATGTTAAGTTTTAACCGAAATATACCAGTAACTGATATTATTTGAACTCTAAAAATATTAATCGAACTAAACTAAACCGATCAAGTTTTATAACAAAATTTAACAGAACCAAAATTTATTATGGGTGCGATTACGTTGAAAGTAAATGACTAACCAAAATTTTGTTAGTCATTGTGACATTCTAAAGACTTTAGGCTTTCAGCATTTGAGTTTCACTTGCTAACCCCATCGATCAAGCTATGCCGGATTCATTTTATTTCAGTTTTCTGGGCATTCATTTTTCATCTGGTACTAATTTGGTTTCACCTATACATAATGGAATACGTGATTCTAAAATGATATTTATGATACAACAACATTAACAAAAAGAAAACATTTCTGATAGCATGAGAAATACTTAGGTCTCCCATGTGTGGTAGGAAGAAACAAGGCAGGGGTTTTTCAATCGATCAAGGATAGGGTGGCTAAGAGGTTGAAAGAGTTAAAGGCGGAGTCATTGAGTTCTATGGAAGGAGGTACTCACCAAATCAGTGGTGTAGTCCATCCCGACCTATGCGATGTCATGCATTCGTATTCCGGATGGGGTTCTTGGCGATATACAGTCTATGGCCGCGAGATTTTTCTGGGGGTGATCAGCCACGGGGCAGGACTACATTGGGTCTCATGGGATAAACTGGGGCAGAGTAAACGAGATGGAGGGCTTGGCTTTAGACAAATGAAGGCGTTCAATCTGGCGATGCTAAGCGAGCAACCGTGGGGGCTACTTCCCCAGCCCCATTCACTTCTGAGCTGTGTAGTGAAGGCGAAGTACTATGCGGATCGAAGCAGGGTTGGGCAACCGGCCCTCGTTCACTTGGCGGAGCATATTGGAGGGGTGAGAGGTTCTGAAGTTGGGGATCAGGAGGATGGTTTGGAATGGCAGGAGCACTTGGATATGCTAGGACCCATGGATACCTGGTCAGGGCATGACTCCACCTCACCAGTAGGTCTTGCCCCATCTTGTCGAGTTTCAGAGCTGATTGATGGGACGTCACGACAGTGCAATACGGGGCTGATTCATGCACTGTTTATGCCCGATGTTGCCTCTGCTATATGTGACACCCCTCTAGGAGACCCGGAGGGACATGACCCCTTTTGGCACTGCCTTTGGACTTTGAATGTTCAAGCTCTAGTGTAGCAATTCTTATAGAGGTTCGGTATGGCTAAACTAACTATGCATGAGGCTTTGAAGCAGCGTCACGTACTGACTGGGTCCTCACTCTATCACCTGTGTTACGTAGCCAGCAATACGCTTAGCCACCTATTCTTTGACTGCTCCATTTTAGTGGCGGTGTGGGAGCTAGCAGGCTGTAGAGAAATCAGTGAGGCACACCAGCAGGAATAGGGCTACCTCTGGCTCAGGGAGCTGTTACTATATAGCTCAGGCAGTGTGTGCAAGTACATGGCCATGGCGCTGGATCTTGTCTGGTTCTAGAGGAACAAGCAAGTACATGGGGAGGCTAGACAGGGGCCCTTCGGGATGATGCCATTAGCAGTAATAGCCCTATGGAACTTCAAGACGGCGAGGGCCTGTCCAAAGAGGGAGTATTCATCCTTGCCATTCTTGACTCTCTTGGCCAGTGCTCCGCGGGGTACTATGGTGTTCTTTGATGCGGCATATCACTCTTTGACACGAAGGGCAACAGTGGGGGTTTTTGGGTACGATGAGGATGTTAGGTGGTTGGGAGGTATGGCTCAAAAGATCACATGAGTTTACTCTCTATAGGAGGCTGAGGCGACAGCTTGTCTGGCGTCGCTCAAACTGATTGGTCAGCATGGGTGGACTCTGTGTTCGCTAGTAGGGGATGAGCTGACGGTGGTTATGGTGGTTCGAGGAGAGGGGTGCCCGGAAATAAGCACCCAGAGGATTGTTAGCAGGATCATGACGGAGATGAACCGGCTAGGTACTCGAGGCATCTACTGGGTGGAAAGGTGTATGAATTTCATAGCACACTTGTTAGCGTAGAATGGAGCCACTGGCCCTCAGTAGGAATATTGGTGGCATGTGTCACCCTCTTTTGTGTCTCAAACGTTGCTGGACGATTTTCAGTGCCATTAATATAAAGCTCTTCCGTTTCAAGAAAAAAAAAAAGAAAAGAAAACATTTTTGAAATTTAATTTACAGAAATGACAACTAGTATTATTAATAATTTACAAGATGAAATATAATAACTATTTGCAAATTAATATGGCAGCCTTATCTTGACAACCATTTAACCTCTCTAGGGCACCATTTCCTTTTAGTTAATCTCCTACTTTCTTGTTCTACAACTTTATTAAACATTTTGGTTTTCCAATCATAAAACTCATGTAACTCATGCTCAATCCAAGCATCATCCCGCTTAAGTATCCAATAAGTACAGCTTCCCAAGTAAACCCGTTGATGAAATCCTCCTTATTGTGAGTTGCACTTGTTGGTGGCATCATTAACCCATTCTCAGCTCCACAAATTTTGGACAAAGGTAATCCACAAAGACCATTGTTTCCCAAGTACGAAATATTTTCAAATGTATTAAACTGTTCTCCTTCTGGAATGCTTCCCACGAAATGGTTTTGAGAGAAGTTTAAAAACGCAAGAAATCTCATTGATGTCTGTTGTGGAGGAATTTCTCCTTGGAGTTGATTTGAGGACAAGTCTAGGGCTTCCAAAAAAGTTAAGCTTCGGAAGGTGGATGGGATTTGACCTCCAAACTTATTGTGGGAAAGGTTTAGCAACTGAAGTGAAATGAGATCTCCTATGACATCTGGAATGGTCGCTTCAAATTTGTTGCTAGAGAGATCTATGGTTGTCGATATGGGCAGAACACTCTCTATATCAATCACTTGCCCTTTTCTTGTTATAACCACCAAAGCTTGATAGTAAACAAATTCAAACTTCAGTAAAATCAATTGCTTGAAGACGTGATTTACTATCTTCATACCTTCTAATTCTAAGAAGAATTTTACTGGTAGAATACGTGTAAATTTATTCTGAGAAAGATCAAGAATTCTCAATGCAGGAAATGATGATCATGTTCCATAAAAGGCTAGAGGACCACACAAATTATTGACTCTCAAGTTTAGAACCAGCAACTTTGGAAGCTTTTGCAACCACCAGGGAAACGTACCATTTAAATAGTTGTCTCCAATATCTACCACTTGTAATTCTCTGCAATTGGACAACGCTACAGGGACAACTCCTTCCAGCAGGTTTTTGTACAAAATGAGGCAGCTTAGTTGGCTTGCAACTAAAAAATTTGATGGGATTATCCCACCAAAATTATTCGTGTGCAAGTCTAACATTGAAAACCCTATCGTGTTCTCCAAACATTTGGGAATCTCACCACTCAAGTTGTTGTTTGACAAATCAAGTAAATTGAGTCAAGTTACGTTACATACGAGTGAAGGAATTTCTCTAGTGAAATTATTATGCTAGGCAAAGTAACGTACTATATTAACAGATGGAACAAACAATGGACCACTAAGTTGGAGTGGAGATCAAGAGAACTCACAGAAGAAGAAAGATTGTGGATCTGAGTGACCAAGTTGTGGGAGAGATTCAGATCCTCCAAATGTTGACCCCAGCTGGTATTCCATTTCGCATCCATAAATATGTGACCATGAAGCATGTTATAAGAAAGATCGAGTAGAAATAGATTATTGGCTCTGATTAAAAAATCTAAATCCTTTACTCGACAAGAGGGTAAAAACAGACTCCTAAGAGAAGTTGGCAAGGTAGAATTCACTGGGTTATTAATGAGGGATAGACTATTAAAAGAAAGGTCCATAAGTTGAAGATGTTCCATGTTAGAGAATAAACTAACATCTACATCACCAATGAAGTTGTTGTATGATAAATCAAGTTCCCTCAAATTAACAAGTTTTGAAATTGATTCAGGAATTGAAAAGTTAATTTCTTCCACGGACTGATACCAAGATGGTATTGTACTATTCAATGAGCTGTTTCCCAGATGATTTGAAAATCCACCAATATTGGGGGGCAGAGGACCTGTGAGTGACTTGTAAGACAAAAGTAGAGATCAGAGCTTTGTTAGATTGATAATTGTGGATGGGAAATGACCAATGAAATGGTTATCCCTGAGATCTAATGTCAACAAGTTGTTGAAGTTACTGAAAAAGGTGGGACCTTGGCCTCCAAACCTATTACCCGAAAGGTCCAGAATATAGAGTTGACTAAGATTTGCAAGGGTTGATGGCATAGATCCACTGAACTCACTGAGACCAAGGTTGAGGTTTTGGATATGAGAGAGTTGGAAGAGGGTGCTGTTGGAGTTGATCACCCCTTCAAGGTAACTGCAGCTAAGATCAAGACAGATAATTTCACCGCTGAGTTCATTACATGTTACTCCATTCCACGAACAACAGTCAGTGCTCTTGTTCCAAGATGTTAATTTCACGAAAGAAGATTCACACCTTTCTGGAATCATGGAAAGTTGATACCAAAACACAAAAAGAAAAATGGAAAATATAACAAGTTGTGCCATTGCCCTCTCTATTACAGTGTACACTAGTGTTGTAATCTTATGGATATATGGTAGATATATAGAGAGACAGAGAGAGGGAGAAAGAAAGAGAGGAAAATGAAGAGAATGATCAATTCCCAATTCTCAAATCATTGACGGAAATTAGCTAGGAGTATAATATGAATTTAATTATGGGCCTGTTCTTTTTGTTTCGTTTTGAAAACGATTTTGGTTTCAACAGTAAATTTAATATATTTTAATCATATTTCATCATTTTCAATACAACTTTTTACTATTCAGCATCTACTTTTTACATTTTCAATACACTTTTTACATTATAAAATTATTTTCCAAAATTTATTTTCAAAACCGTTTTCAAAACGTTCAAAAAGAACATGCCCATATATAATAATGCATGTGAACTGATGAAGATGGAGGTACTATTCTATTTGCCGTACATTATATAATTTGTTCCTTTTTGTGAACTGCATGGTGAATATTTGAGGATAAGACCAGCAACATGTGTTTAGCTTTTACTCCCGGCTCTATTAAAAGGTACTACTCCGTTTAAAGAAAGTAAATTTTGAAATCATTTTTCCAGCACTACTACTCAATGATCACTACCGTTTTCTACTGTGCAAAAATTTTCCACATCCAAATACTTTTCCCATTTTGAAAATATCTGGACATATAATTCAACATGACAAGGGTAGCTTGGGGAATCAGTGGAAGAATATTGACTCTTAAGTCTTCACATCACATACACCAATTCAATAGAAAATAGGGATCGCTTTAGTTCTAAAAAAACATTGGTCAAAGTACAAACGGGTCTCGTAATTTTCAACAATTTGAAAAGTTCCCGAGTTAAGAATTGCTACATTAAATTAACTAATGTTGTCCCTGCACTTATGATGACTTTCTTCGGAAACTTCTATAATATATATCTCTCATCTTGAATTTTGTTGTTGAGGTGTTGTATACATAATTTTTTAATAAAAATGCTATCAGTTAAATAAATAATAACAACTAAAAGGTATGTTGTTAACAATTGTAGGTAAATATAGAGTTATTTTGTTTTGGGGACAAAGAATAAGCTTTGGCAAGAAAGATTATATGTTGCAACGTACTTTCCAAGTGATCTGCACCTTTTAAGTGGTTTATTTTAGCACTTCTTATGGCAGTTTTCATGGGTTTTTACCCAAGTTTTTAGTGTTTAATTGCCGAATTGGAGAAATGGCTAAGGAAGAAGGGAATGTGCTAAAAGCAGAGGATTTGGATGAAAAGAGTCAGCATCTGAAAGCCCACACAAATTGTGAGCTTAGCAAAAAGGAAATCCGAGGAAGCGGTTGCCGATCCAGCATGGGGTGCAAGAAACGGAAATTAATTCTGTTAAGGAAAAGGATTCAGAAGTTGAAGAAGAAAAGGAAATCTCAAGAAGTTACTTGATTTAAGGAGACTTCAATTGCAAGAAAGAGAATCCACATCTGATCCCACGATAGTAGTTTCCTTGTTTGAAGAGATTTCCTCGATTGATAAGGATTGATTTTATTCCTTTTTTGAGTAGATTATTTCTCCCCCTATATGTATGGGGGATTTTCGTGCAAGAAAGGCACGCTTATTTTCACGCTTACACACTCTTACATATTTTCTCGATCTCTTAGATATTATTCAGAAGTTTTAATTTTCGTAGAAAAGATAATTTTAGTTTAGTTCTGTTTCGATCGCTGCTCTGGAATTCCTTACAGTGCCATCTGGCCAAAACATCAGTTACCATCTTGCGATTTATTGCTATACAATACGATTTTCTCTTTTCTATTATAATGAAGTCTTTTATATTTATTTGTTCTGCATGTTTTACTATGAGTAGCTAAATTTCTAATTATGGTATTATGTAAAGAAGCCATAATCCATGCATGTATGAAACCCAAGCATGAATCTAAAGTCTAATTAATTATGTTTCTAAATTATCTGTGTTTATATATCTAATTACTAATATTTTTAAGCCTGATCAACTTAGTATAATCTGGTAGAGTCAATGAGTGGCACAACTACCGGCCGAGTACTATAGGATTAATTGGGTGATAATTTCTAATGCATTGTCAGTAGAAGTTATTAGTTTTGGGTTCTTCCAGATCTCAATGCTTCTATTGTTAATTAATAAGGTTTGCGAGAACTCGCGGTCTGTTAGTTGACATAATTAGAGAAATAATTCCTTTGCGGGAACTCGCGGGGGCTTATCAGAAATTAAGGGAGAATTGGATTATTTGCGGGGACTCGCAGTAATACTATAACTGAACCGGCGTAAGTAATTAGACAATTTAAAGAGGTTTATGATTGCATGCATGAGATTTAGATAGATTATATAATACCGAAATTTCTCTTATTATTTGATATCTTTCTAAGTCTTTAATTTAATTACTGATTTAATTGTTATTTTCTACAATTACGTGACAGTCTTAACGTCTCTTAAGAGCACAAAGGTGACTACAGTCAACCATTCGGTTACTCTACATTAATCTGGAAATTGAATATAATTCACTGTCCCTGTGGATCGACCTTGTCTTCTACTGTACCATATTTATTTAGCATCTTATTTACAGGTTTTAAACAGTACTTTTACTGTTATTTGGTAGTCCTACGACAGTCCTATCAAATTGGCGCCGTTGCCGGGGACGGTTACAATTTTTATTCTTTTTCCTATTAATGTGCACGGGTGTTTTCTTGTGTTGTGTATGACTAGATCTTCAAGTACTAAATTACTGAGTGATCCAGAGATCGAGAAGACTTGTAAACTCTTAGCCAGGGAGGCACGATTACGCAAGATTGCAGAAACAGAATCTTTTAGTCGACTGTTTGACCAAGCGGACTGTGCTTCCGAAACAGATTTTTCACAAATCTGAATCGGACTTAATGGGCGACAGACAAAGAGTAGAGGACCCAGAAGAAGAGCCCAAGCTGAAGGATTTGTGCAGCCTTCTAATGGAATGTAAAGAGTAACTAATTTAAATTTGCGGTACATATATGATCTTCCTTCTTATGTGCTTCATTGTTAACATGCATCTTGACCTGGTGTGCAGAACATTAATTGGTGTTGCATTTTAGGTATAACTTTCCCACTAACCCAACATGGGAAGAAGTGGGAACAGAGCTATTATATGTTGTATAATTGTTTTAAGCCACATGAAAGTTTCCTGACTTTACCTATTTTGTAGCGTTAGGTCAATGCATATTCCTGAATTCAAACGTTTAAATTTGGATAAATTACCCCGAAATTAAGAGCATATAAATCTAAGCCTACCAAAATCCCCTTTAAATTTTACTTTGCAGTTGATTGATGAATATACTCCCATTGTACTAATTCAATGTCTTTGGTATAGAGTTTCAAACCTGGTTTTGAACCAAAATTTGCATACATAAGAGTCCCTCCATTTTTTAAAAATGTACCAACAAAGGCAACAGTTTTTTTTCTTCTCCGTAAAGTATCCCTTTATAAAGTTTCAATACAGAAAATCTATAGTTTCAAATAAGGAACTTGAGACAAGAAATGACAATTTCCATAAAAACCGTTCAATAAAGAGCATAACAGTCATTTTTATGCATACATATAAAGCAATACGCCGAATTCTGACAATTATTGGTACTCCTATGCGCTCCATGGCATGGCTGAGACTTTTGCTAACGACGTCATAGAATCTCAACACGGGCACTTGGACAACTGCAAAAAAGAATCACACATCAACTCACAGAAGCAATCTAGCTCATCTAAGAAGATATTGCAATTAACTTGACCTAGCCATTCATCATTGCAAAATATTTGCATTTAACAATAAAAAAGAATCAAAACATATTTGTCCAACTGTCACTTTATTTTTCTTTGGAGGGGGGCTGTGTTGGGTATCTACAATCCAATATACACCAAGTTTGCAGTCAGATTTTGTCATAGCCATGTTTGGAACACTCTTGGATTTATGTTGCATAGATCGGGACATGCTAGTGAAAACGAGACTAGTTCAATCAAAAGCTCAATGTCTTAAAAAATAAAGTACAATTTACTCTTCCATGTGCGTCTGCAAATCTGCTTATGCATATATTAGCCTAGTTTTAAGTATGAAACACACCCAAAAATGAAAAAGAAAAAAATCCATGTTCCTAAATATGTCCTCAAAACTTCAAACACGCAATTACAGAAGTATTTTTCACTCTGCAATTAAGCAAAAGACTTCAAGGAGAAAGCACCAAAGCAAGAATGAACAACGAAGTACCAAAGTAAAGATCGTTAATGTACCGTTGCTCTGACTGTTCCATATCTCCAGTATACATTAGTGGAGAATCTTTAATGATACTTTTAACAGGTTCAGGCGTAGGTTTCTGAATTTGAACAGGTTATCCCGATGCAATTGCTTCATGTTTGGCCGGCACGCATTGCAAGTCATCATTCAGAGCAGTTAGACAATGATTCATTTCTGTAGCATGTAAACAAGGAATATAATCATGAATTTTGTTTCCAAAATAACTTAAACAAACTTCTCCATATGTACCAAAGCAGATAAACTACACGAAAGCAAGTGGAATTAATGTCGTATACTTTCACAGAAAGAAAGTTCCTAAATGAAGGATATATAAACTTACACTGCTGAGTTAACAAGGTGTCAGTAGAGTTTCTAAACCCAGTTTTCAAAGTTTCTAAACAACTGAATCAGCTTGAGCAATATCATCAATGCTTGCACTGGAAAAATTGGATAAGACCAGGAAAAACAAAAAGAACAAAATGCAAATTACAAGAAAGAACTCCCCCATTTATCATACACATAAGATACCATTATGGCACATGCATTTTGAATCCTTGTCAAACTAACCAACAAGAGATGAAGGCTGTCAGAAAAATTTCAAAATGAAAGAAATGACTAGCGTCTCTGATATTCATGTCTAGGCAAGAAAGAGATATTATAATCACACTAATCACAGTTTTAAAACTGGGAAACTTTCACCAGATACCAGGTCTTATTCTTAAGCATATGAATAGACAAAGAATGGTTGATGAAGTTTAAGAAATGGTAATACAGAATATAAATTATCGACTCCTTAGATGCAACTAACAGGAGCAGCCAGGGGATTTTTTTTTTTTTTTTTTTTTGAGCCATCCTTGACCAAGAAATAGTATTTGAATATATGTACCTCAGAGTGGGAAATTTAATTAACCTCTCCTGATGATTCAGTTGCTTCCAGTCTTGACTCTGGGTGGTGGAGATTATGTAGATCCAATGGCTGTGTTTGAGGGGGTGTGTGAACTGTCCCATGACCTTGCTGAACAAGGTAAGAACTCCACCAGCAGGGTGAGGAACAAGACATTGCCATCGAGATGCCTCTAACAAAAATAGTGATATCAGATCAAACTAGCAGACAAAACAGAAGCAATGAAATAAAGTGAAGAGAACTAAAATTAAATTTTCTCACAATTTCAAAGAGAAATTTCTCCAACAGCAATGTCCGCAGGTAAAGCAAGAAATCCAGCTCGCAAGCTGATATATTGCGCCACCTCTACTGCGTGTCAATCCCCAGAGAAAAGCTTTGTCGTGGATCACGTTCCCCCACCGACGTTGTATATCATTTCTTCATCTGTCCCCCCTTTTTGCAACATTTCCATTTAAAGCAATACATTGCTTCAAAACATAGACAATCATAAGATGCGCTCTTTGCATCTGCTTCTTGCCATCTTTTCTAAGGGCTCACTCGTCTTGCCAGCTAAATTAACCTTTGCTTCGATTTCAAATCAAATTTTCCATTATTTCTCCTCCACTGTTACAGGCTGAAACAGGAGAACTGCCGTTTCCCAAGGGCCAGAGTTGAGACTCTACGATGGCACTAGCAAAACTCTAAGCCCTGCATGGGAGAGTATACGAGTACCAGTAGTTGTCCCAATTCTACATCTTGCTTTATATATATGCATAGCAATGTCAGTTATGCTCTTTATTGAACGAGTTTATATGGCAATTGTCATTGCCTGTGTCAAGTTCCTGAGGATGAAAAGATATACAATGTTTGACTAGTGATAAGAAAGCTAATCAAGAAAAGTAAACTAGCAACAGGAGGAAACAATTACATACTTTCTTCTTCAGATCTATAAACTCTCGATAGGAGCTGCATGTGAGCCTTCATCGCCATCAGATAGACTAACTGTCCAGGTTCTTGATGACTCCACCAACGAAGTCCTGCGGGTAACTCTTTCAGCTACGTGACTACAAGCTGTAACTCACAGATATTAATATGAAAAAAGCCCTATGCAGCAAATGGTGTAGTCGGAGTGTAACAATGAACAAGAGGAACGGCTATAAGGCTGGTGCACTTCGAAAAGGTTTGAAGAAACCATATGTTGACTGCGAATTTGTAGTAATTTTTTATGTAGACTTCCAGCCAGAGGACGATACCTTATCTTCTGAACAACCCAGACCTAGGGTTCAAGCCAGATGGAAATTCCATAAGCTTAGTTAAATAATCAAATCAATAGAAAAGCTCATATGTGAACAGTTACGGTTAAACTGGAAAATTAGTGAAGGCATTTAGAGATCAAATTAGATGAATGCAGGTGATAGCATGTTGTAACATACAAAGTATTTGGTGTGAGGTTTTAAGGGCTTTCTGTATTCATGCCTCCCGTATCGCACAGCAAGCCTTTAATCAACAAAATTTATTGTGTTCAATTAGGTTTTCTTCAGCTCTACTTATTACCTCATTCAACAAAATCTTTAATCAACAAGTAAAAATGGAAAATAAATAAATGAAACCCTAATCAGAGCAAAAATCTTCAGAGCCTCAAGCATGTCAAATCATGCCCCATCAAAATACAACATAAATCGAACAAGATTGAAATGGAAGAAAATACAAAATGAAGATAAAGCATAATACCTTATAATAAAAATTGATGTCTGATCTGAATAGCACAAATTGTTAGAGCAAAGGTGTTACGGAAGCCATGGTGAATTAAGCATCGCTGGGCTATTGAGAAGATAGCTATCGTCTCCGAAGAAGAGACTGGAATTCTGCTTAAAAATAACTACAAATTCACAATCTTTAACATCTGTTTCTTTAGACCTAATCGGAATGCACCGTCTCCAAGTGCAAGTTGCAATCGGTTGGCGATATTTACAAGAATGGAGAAGAGATAAGACAAGAAGGCTACTGCTCTGTCAGTTTAGAGGACTTAACACGTGTCTTCATGCATGTTTATCCAAGTATCTCACATCTTGCATTCACTAAACTACCATTGGAAGAAAATATAAGTACCAACCATGAGGAAAATTTGAAGGAAAAGTCTCAAGGGACTTGACATGTGTCTTTATGCTTGTTTATCCAAGTATCTCACATGGGGATTTACTAAATTACACTTGGAAGAAAATATAAGCAACAACAATGAGGAAAATTTGAAGGAAAACTCCATCCCCAATTTCTGATTGTTTGAAATGCTGGAATTTTGAGGTTTGGACGAGTGTAACCAGTTATAGTCCCAAAAGATTGACCGCTTCTTCCTAAAGGAAATAATTGCATTTTGGTACTAAATGTTTTGTTTCGCCACACTTTCGATACCAAATATTTGTCCAGTTGTAAAACATTTCTTTATGTTTGGAAAAAATTACATTTTTTATACCAAAAATTTAGTCTCTTTACAGTTTTTATGTTTTTATTTGTGACACTTTAAATCTTAAGACAAACTGTTACCTATTTTAAATGGTCAACCTAGTATTCAATAATATTTTGTGAGTCTTTTGCAAATTTTATATTCATGTGTGCCATCAAAAAAAAATTTCTGATATTCTGCCCATTAAAACGGATGATGTCTCACATCGCATTATTTCTAATTTTGTAGGGATTAAAAAGTTTTGTGTTATTTTTGTGTAATGAGTAGAACATTAGAAATAATCATGAAGTCACACAAGAATATGAAATTTGCAACCAAAAAAACTCTCGAAATATTGTTGAATACTGGCCGATTTGACCATTTAAAACGGGAAACAGCGTATCGCGAGTCTTAAAGTGACACAAAATAAGAGGCCAAACTTTTGGTTAAAAGAATGCAAATTTTTAAAATATAAAGTAAGAAATTTTGCAATTGAAAAAACATTTAGTACCAAAGTGTCAAGAGACCAAACTTTTAGTACAAAAAATACAATGTTCCAAACAGAAAGGATAATTTTGCAATTGGACAAACATTTAGTACCAAAACTGTAAAAAGGCCAAATTTTTGGTACCAAAACTACAATTAATTTTTCCTCTTCCTAAACAACTTTGGGACAAATTTAGAAATTTAGACCCCTTGTGATCGATGTCCATTTTCACTCTTTTAAACTACACCGAAACTTGATAACGCAACTTAGAATCATGTAGAATCATTTACAAATATGTTAATTAAATCTAAACCTCATAAAAACTCTATTGATTGTCAAGTTTAGATTAAATGCATATTTTCTCCAAAAGTACATGTGACTTAAAATGACTATAAATAAATGAGTTATCACATTTCTCTTAGAATAATTCATGTATCTGAAAGTTGTATAGTGAAATTTATCTATATATTATAAGTCAAATTTATCTACCACGGCCGTAGCGGTGGGGAAAGACTCTCCACTCACATATGCTCAACGCTTAACCCAGCAGACCCCTCATCCAATCCCAGATCTGGATGCCCCTCGAACCGGAAAGTACAAAGGTAAACCAGCAGCTTTCTTCTCCAAAACAAGAATCCAAAAAAATACTCAATACCATTTGCCCATTCGATGATTGGAAAATTCTCCCAAGGCATTGGAAAATTCTTGGAAGCCTCTGATTTCAAAATTGATTTCACCGTTGGATTGTTAGATTTGAAACATGTGTTGATAAGATTTTCAAATGAGCCTGATTTCTTTCATTTGTACTCCAGGCCGGTTTGGTACATCGCCGGACATCTGATGCGGGTGTTTAAATTGACATCCTCCTTTCATGTTGATAAGGAATCTTCACGGGTTCGATTTGGTTCTGTTTCCCTAAACTTCCCGTCTATTTTTACAATAGAGAAGGCATCTTTACTATCGCATCTACCTTTGGAACTCCTCTTTGTAGGATATAAAAATAATATATATCTAAAATATTAAAGAGATTAACGCACAGCGGAATAAAATTTCTTTGTAATAAAAAACAATAAACAAAATTCGCACGCACACAATCTGTGCGGCGCACCTAAGCCAAAGCTTGGTCGAGAAACAACCCGAAGGCTATTCAGTTTCTCCTATATCATTGTATCTATCTCTGTCTATCTCTGTATCTCTTTGTGATTACAATGATTATCCAATGCCATTATTTATAGGCTAAACTATCCCTGAATCCTACCATTAATCTGCTTCAGAAATATTTCCTAAAACAACTATGTTACCCAAAACAAACACTAAACCAAATAGGAAATAAACAAATAACAAATTCTACTACAATTATAATTAACTAATTAATACAAGTTTGGTTTAAATTATTATTTTTCAACATAGCCTCCTTTAAACCAAACTTGGATCAAAGCAGCTCCATCGCTATCACGAGCTTGAATCTCCATCGTCATCTCTTTCGCAGTGGAGACAACATGCGAAACCATCTTGTAGTAGTTACTCAGCTCAATTTCCAAATTTTTTGTAGAGACACATTTGTATGTTCCATGGATCTTCTGTGGAAACTCATCCTTATCAAAGAACTTAGTCATATCCACCCATTCTTCTTCATCTAAACAAGTCTTCTTGTCAACCTTGTAATCATCATTGCAAATTTCAATAACAACCTCGCAAATTTGAGGTATTTCCTTCAAATATGATTTGAATATAAACTTGTATTTTGAGCACATCGTGTCAAATTTCTCAGCTTCATCTAAGAATTCACTGATATCTATCTACCCATTCATCTTTTAAACAGAGCTTTCCGTCGACTTTACTAATCTCATCAATGCAGTCAAACCTAACAATGTCCTTGCAAATCCAAGGCTCTAATGTTACATTTTTAATCTGGTCAGACTCTCCACCAAATAAGGAGTCGACTTCACTGCAGTTGATCTGCTCCAATTCAACACAGCTTTCAACAATTCCATGATCATTAATTTCAATATTTCGCTCTTGTTCAGTAAAACAAATGATCTCTTCTTCTTTGACCAAATCAACACTTTTAATGTCTTCATCCACATTGACACATTCCTGCTCAATGATACTTTGACTTTCTTCATCCACACTTCTTGAAACAATATTTTCAAATGCATGCTCTTGTAACTCATTGATCACTAACTGCTTGATATTAATTATTTGTTCATCAAGAATCAATATATTAAGCAATTCCCAATCACTCTAACTTTGAAATATCTGTTGTCTCAGTTATCAATGCTACAAAGTAATCAAACTTTCAAGTGTATTGAGAACATGAGTCACAAAAATATCTTTGGCGAGAAAATACCCATTTGATGTCATCTCACCTCTGATCTTAAATATTCTATGAAAGTAGTCATCAATCGTTTCACATTTTCTCATCTTGCTATCTCTAAATTTTTTTTCCAATTTCAAAACATTATTTTTCTGAACTTTATCCATCCCTGTATAACTTTTTACCAAAATATCCCATGCTTGTTTTGCAGTTTTCGTATGAAAATTTTTTCCAGAAATTGAACTATCAACAGATTGACGAATTAGAGATAATGTCAAACGTACTTCTCTTTTGTTTCATCGTCTGCATCATTTGTCACCTCCTTCTGAATGACTTGTCGTAAACCAAATACTCCGAGAAGACTATCCATCAGCGTTATCCAAATAGAGTAATTTTGTCTCCCAACTAACTTTGGAATATCACTAATATAAGCACTCCAATCCATAATTAAGACTATAATTTCTCTTAGTCCCCCCTCCCTTTTTTTTTTGCATAAAACTACGTCCTTGGCCAAAATATACCAAAGATGAACCAAGTATTTTTCCTGGAATATCAACCGCACATTCCTCAAATAGAAACGGTTAACTAGATCAAACCTCAAATTAATAAGAAAGCTTTAAACTTTGATACTTCAATTCAACTCAATTTATGGAGTCACCGAACTCAATCAACAAATATAATATATTCATGCAATAATGACGGCACAGAAACCAACACCAATGACAAAGGTTTTAGCCTTATCAAATACTGAAGCAACCGATTCAATCGACTGAAAGATGAATCAATTAACCACACGGCAAAACAAGCCTTTTGCGGTGTAAATCTCGGTTCTGTTTTCTTCGTATTCTCTCGACGCCGATGCAACGCACGGCCTTCACTTGAAACAGATTCTTGCTAGCTATTCTTCCTGGCTCTGATACCACTTGTAGGATTTAAAAATAATATATATCCAAAATAATATTAAACAGATTAACGCACAGCGGAATAAAATTTCTTTGTAATAAAGAACAATAAACAAAATTCGCACGCACACAATCTGTGCGGCGCACCTAAGCCAAAGCTTGGTCGAGAAACAACCCGAAGGCTATTCAGTTTCTCCAGTATTTTTGTATCTATCTCTGTTTCTCTTTGTATCTATCTCTGTCTATCTCTGTATCCCTTTGCGATTACAATGATTACCTAATGCCTTTATTTATAGGCTAAACTATCCCTGAATCCTACCATTAATCTGATTCAGAACTATTTTTTAAAACAACTAGGTTACCCAAAACAATCACTAAACCAAATAAGAAATAGACAAATAACAAATTCTACTACAATTATAATTAACTAATTAACACAAGTTTGGTTTAAATTATTATTTTTCAACACTCTTTCGGTTGAACGCCGCAACAATAGCAATCAAACGACCAAATACTCCTCTGGTCCAAATTGAGATAGACTTATTAGAATCCATCCCCCGGTGTGTTTGGGTCGACACAGATGATAAGACCGGGTTTCTTCAGCAGATTGAGATTGACGAACTCCTACCGAAGTACTGTGAACATTGTTGGCACTTGGGTCATTCTCTTGACAAGTGTACTCGTCTTCACCTTGAACTGAAGCAGTCTGAGAAAGGTCAGCCGAAAAAATAGGGCAAAGTTGCCACACAATACCGAATCAAAACGCAGCAGTAATCCCCCAATATGGAGGGATCTGGTTTGACGAAGGAGCAGAAGGCTGCTATGCCGGAGACTGGTCATTGATCCCTCATCCCACAGCAACAACACTCACTTCCACACCCACTTCATGTGTTCGAGAAATTGCTTCTAAGAATGATTCACTCTCTATCCAAACTCCAATACCCACTTCAACTGTTCGACAAATTGCTTTAGAGGTACCCAAAATAGCCCCACCTTTTATCCAAAGCCCTTTATCAAAACCCAGCCAATTTGTTTGTGACCTTGTTCCAGAGAAGCCCGATTCTGGAAAATCAACAAACACTCAAACTCTACACCCTATTGAAACTGGCCCTCTATCCTCGGATGAAGTCCTTTTAATCCAACCTTACGCTATAGCCCAAGCGTATTCTCAAGCATCCTCAGCAACCCAAGCCAGCCAGGAAACAAGTTTAGAAATAACTCAGTGCTATGTTGAAGCAACAGGAATCCAGCATGGAGCCTCGGGGAAGATTCTATCCTAGCCACTGAATCAAGATCTGGAAAATCCTAACCTTTTGAATAAGGTTTTAGCAGTCAATGTGCTAAATGAAACTCACACTACTACAAAATGGACTTTCTACGGCGGCTCTTTAACGGCGGAAAAACCAAAACCGCCATTAAAAAGAAAGTACGGACTTTCTACGGCGGTTCTATATAAAACCGCCGTAGAAAGGGACTTTCAAAAACCGCCGTAAAAAGGGGACTTTCTACGGCGGTTTTAGTAGAAAGTCCCTTTCTAGATGGTTGTATTTCTAACCTCCATATAATTAATAAATATGATGAATTTTTCTATAAAAATTGATAAATAGTAAAATACATATTGATTATTAAATTTAAAAAAATTTGGGGGTTAATTTACAAAAATAGAAAAACTAGAAATTAATAGGAATAGAGGAATGGGCGGGAATTCACAATTACGGACTTTCTACGGCGGATTTATTAAAACCGCCGTAGAAATGGACTTTCTACAGCGGTTGTAATTGAAACCGCCATAGAAAGTAACTTTCTATAGCGATTTCTTCATAACCGCCATAGAAAGTTACTTCTATGGCGGTTTTAATAAAAACCGCCATAGAAACTTGATTTTGTTTGAATTTTAAGGGTTTCCCTTTGTTTCCATCTCCAACCAGCCGCGGCTTCCCCATGTTTCCATCTCCAGCAAACCGAAGCATTCTCTTGTTGCCGACGCCCAACCTCTTTTCGTTGGTTTTTTCTCTTGTCTTCCCCCGAAGTCGTTCTTCCGGTAGCATTGATAACAAGATCCGCTGTCACCCAACTCCGGATATGGTTTCTTAATCGGCCATCACCCACCACTTAGAGTTAATCCCCCATCATAATTTCACCACAATCGGTCCTTGTTGTGGGGTTCAAATCATAAAAAAGGTAATATAGAATAGTTTCAACTTTATTTAAGCTTTACAAATTTTATTGTTACTTGATTATTGTGATTGGCCTAGGGTTTATTATTAGTGTTAAATTTGGATTTGGTGAGATGATGAATGATTAAATTCGGGTTTGATTAGTGTTCTATCGGTGATTATTGTATTGTTCTTACTGTTAATGATTAAATTAATTAGAATTTGATGGATGCACGCAAAAATTTTGTGAAGTTTGGTGGTTGTTCGGTTTATTAGCATGGAAGTTTTTGATATATATTTTGAATAAAGTTGAAATATATATATATATATATATCAAAACCTTTCTAAAGTTGTTCCTGCTGTTTTTGATATATATTTTTTGAATGTAGAGAAAAAAATGAAATATTAAATTTTTTTTTTACAAATTTGGTACTTTCTACGGCGGTTATCTTCAAAACCGCCGTAGAAAGTCCGTAAACTTTCTACGGCTACCGGATAGATGGCGGTTAAAAAATGCCAAAAACCGCTGTTAAAAGCCCTAAAAAACCGCCATTAAAAGTCCTTTTTGTAGTAGTGTCACCCCCTCAAAGTTGAATACAAAGATACTAACAAGACACCAAAAGCACAAAATCGCGTGATTGTAGAGCCATTGGATCTTGAGGGGGACTCTTTTTAGGAAATCAGTGCAGGACTTAAAAGAACTCATCAAGAATTGACACAGAAAATGGAAAACATTGCTGCATAGCAAGGGGAAATTTGGAAAGGTGTAGATAAGGACTGTGAAGTGGTGTAAGATCGAGATTCAAAACAAACGTTTGAATCAAAACAAGAATTGGATGTCATAGCAGATGAGAAATAATTCATGCCAGTTCAATCAAAAAAGTCAAGACGACGAAAGGATCATTCATTATCGGAGAAAACCATTCAAACTCGACTTCTTCCGCAAAGAGACTATGCAACATTAGCGGATGGCTCAAAACGCTTCAAATAGTTCTAACTTTTTTTTATTTCACAACTTTCTTATGCTAGATGTTTAAAGGGTTCTTTCCCTAGTTGTATTTTCTTTAAGTTTCAATGAAAGGGTGAACATCCCCACTTTAATTAAAAAATATATATATCTATATATTATAAGTTATAAAATATATATTATTGTGTTCTAAAACTGCAAAGTACAATGTTTATATAAGTGTTATGTACATAAAAATATCAAGTTATGCTTAAATTATGTTGATATATCTATTAAAAATGTTTTGCGTAAATGAAATTCGATCGTGAACTTTTTAGCATCAAGTGTTTTCTTGAAATCAATGTGTTTATTTGAATAGTCAGCTATGTATTTTATCGCACCGATCCGATTATTGTGAATAAATGTTTAGTGTTCAGTGTCATGCATGTGACAATGTGAGATCGATCCCAAACCTTGTTTAGTTCATGGAAATCGATGTGTCAGCAACATATCGACTTGAACATTCAACTAAATGACTAAAGACGTAGTGTTCAATATTTTCTCAAGATTTACATATGTTGTGTCATGGGTAGATGTTAGGTATCCTACATTGAAAAATTAGAGTAATTAATAAATAAGTTGATGAGGAAATCCAAGGCTAAAACAACACAAGTTATGAGTCATAATCCACGAAGGCAAAGGAAAGCTCCAATAACCTTAATGAGAAGGAAATGAAGATTACAAGAGTTACCCTACTCGCCATCAAAGTGGAAATGGTGAAAATAGTGAATACTAATTCATCCCAACTAAGGAAATGGTAGAAATGATTTTTCCAAGTTGTGGAAATGGTGAAATGGTATTTACAAGTTACAGAAATGGTGGAAATGGTAACTACTAGTCTTTCCAGTGAAGAAATGGAGATTTCATAAAGTTTGAAGAATTTTAGAAGTGAAATACTTTTTGAGCTTCTGAAATTATTCCGGAAGCTTCCAGAAGATTCCAGAAGTTTCCTACACCTACATCATCATGCTACATCAATTGGGCCGAATCCATCAAGTCACTCCATGAACCCACATTTGGCCAAGCCCAAGCCAAGGAGAAGCAATTCGCAATTAGGTTTAGGGTTAGGAGGAGAATTAAGGTTTTGTGCATGTTACATAATTCTCTTCATAGTTTTCTCTTTTCTTTTCTCTTTTATTTTTTCAGTTTCCCCTTTTCTTTAAAGGTCAAATCTGAATTTTTCGTTCCTTTTTCTTGTGAGAATTTCGTGCATTGCTTACCTTAAAGCAGCCAAAATTCTTTCTTTTTTTCTTTTACTTTTTCAGCAAGTAAGTTCCTTTTTCTTGTTGATTTTTGTGAGTTACTTAATCTCGTGATTAAGTTCTAATTTTGTGTTTTCTTTCCTTATTTTCTTGTGTAAATTTCGTGCTCCCTATGACCTATAAATAGGGGTGCTGCACTTCATTATTCGACAGTGATTAATTAATTGATAAGTTTATACTTTATTAATTCACTCATCTTTATTTTGGCTTAAGTAATTTGCATGCTTGTTAATTGCTAAAGTACAGGAACTATAGGCTAATTAGATAATTGCTCTATCTAATTGCATGCTTTGTTTCGCCTCTAGAATTCATCACTTGGTTCGAATTGCGTGTTTAATTTAACTTGTTAAATTAGTAGTCTGCCGAATCCAAGGGTAAGGATTCTTGAGTTTTAAGAGCTGCGTCTTGCAATCAGACTTTCCTTGGCAATTTTTCGCGTTGAGTTCTTGTTTTCACAGTTGAAATCAAGGGTTCACATCATAAGTTGAGTCCAGACCTATCAGTTCAACCTTTTAGGTCAAGCTGTGATTTAATTTACTTATTGGGCTTTATGGTGGGATTGGTTGTATTTTCTCCCTAGTGGGGCAGATTCTCCAACAACATCAGTGTTCAATGTTTAATGTTTAGAGTTTGGTGTGATTGACGAACTGTGTTAGCGTTGTTGAGTGGAAGTGTTCCAGTGCAATGTTCCCAACAACATCAGTGTTCAATGTTCAATGTTTAGTGTTGGCCTTGATTGACGAATTGTGTTAGCGTTGTTGAGTGGAAGTGTTCCAGTGCAATGTTCACGTACAAGAGAAGTTTAACAAGTAATTCGTTTCAAACGATCACATAGATCCTTGACAGCTTACAACTTATACTCACATAAGTTATGTATCCTGTAATTATTTATTCGGTAATTATTTTTAATATTGAGATCTCACTGAGTTTTGGACTAGTCACCCACTTAAAATTTTGAATTTGACATGTTTTAAAATCGATCGGGTGAAAAATATAAGATCTCAAAACGAAGTGTTAAACTAGTTACCCAATATGTAATTAGAAATGAGAAATAAATGTAAAAGTTACATAGAATTAAGATAGTATCTTATGTAAGTTAGTGAATGGAAAGACATACTATGTAATTTAGTGTGTATACAGTACAATATATTATATTTTGTCAATGTTTAGTATATTGCCACTGAATCTTGGCGCGAGTCAAACAGGGATTTAGTTAGATCTCTCAGCCAAATAGGGATCATCCCTATCAGAGGGTCAGAAAATAATAGAAAAAGGAATATAAAATGAAGTTATGGTTGTAGTGAATTTACTGCAAATCCTGCAAAATAGAGTAAAAAGTTATTACCAAATGGAGTTAGCATTGGAGATAGATTTTTGGAATAACTGCCATTCAGACCAAGACAGCACATTGAACTGTAAGAGCAAAATTACTCACGAAAGTTAGTCTTTCTCTGTGTTTGAATTCATTGGGATTGAGGAGGGGTCACTTTTCAGTATTTCAGTTAGGGAAAGATTTTTTGGACAGAATACTTAAGGCTTTCTAGAACCCAATTTTTATTTTTTAATATTTTTATCCCCTTCTTTTTTAGCTTTTATTTCTTCTCTCTCATCTCCTCTTTTTTCTCAGAGATTTTTTCTCTCTTTCTTCTTTCACAACTTCTAATTCTTTATCTCTTCCTCTTTATTATTATTTTTTTTCTATTCTATTCACTTATAATTCTTTCAATAGATGATTTTATTTTTTTTTCTCTTTTTTTCGTCCAGATTTTCGGAAAACGATGGAGTAAAAATATGGGTTTTAAATATATGAGAATTAATTTTTATTTTTTTCTTTTTATTTTTCGTCCAATTTTTTTGGACAATTAATTTACAATATGACTACTATGTATTATTTTCCAATAAAGACTGTACTGTTTTTTATATTACACTATATTATTTTACAAATATGACTACTCTGTACAGTTTTACAATAAAAGAGTGTATTGTTTCTATTATTTTTTGTTTTACAATAAAGACTATATTTTTTTTCCTATGTATTGTTTCAAAATAAAGATTGTACTGATTTTAAAACTATTATATACTATTTTACAATAAAGATTGTATTATTTGCAAAGAAATCAACATAGTTAAAAATAAAAAATAAAAATCAATTATCTTCTGAAATCAGTGAGGGACATTTTCATCTTTTAGACCGAGGCGCTGACGTAAAAAGTGTATTGAAATATAAAAATGTATAACTGAATAGTAAAAAAATTATATTAGAAATGATGAAAAATGATTATAATATATTAAATTTACTGTTGAAACTAACCAAAACCAAAACCAATATCAAAACAAAAAGAACAGGCCAATTTAGGGAAGATGGAGGAATTTAGGGAATCTGATGAATAGTATACACTGAACGGACAAAAATGCCCCTCAAAAAATGCGTGAGAGGCACGTGACGGCAATTCCGTTAAACCTAAGAGGAGTCAATGGCTCTGCCCATTTAAATTAATATAGGTACATTCCTGACTAAGAAAAAAGTATAGGTTCCAAAGTAGACATAATTGAAAAGTATAAGTATATTTTTGGTAGTTCACTCTAAAACATAACTATATAAAGGGAAGTAACATACCAAACCATTCATAGGATATGCTTCTTTGTCACCAAGAACACAAATCCAACACAAAGTTTAAATCCTCTTCAAAAGATAGCACGAAAAGGGAAGATCCACTTGTTGTAAAATCTACACTAATCTAAAAGAGAGAGAGAGAGAGAGAGAGAGAATTTTCGGAAGAGCTAAACCTATGGTCTCTAAAGATCCTTCAAATCTAAATAAACTTTGGTTTTATGAAATTTTTCCATTAAAAATGCTTTTTTAATAATAAATTCCCAGAATAGGGATAATTTTCCTCCAATTCCCGAATTCGAGAAAGCGAAGTTATGAACTTCGCTTTCTGTGGAGAGGCAGAAATCGAAGTTCAGAACTTCGCTTTCTGTAGGAAAGGCAAATTTTGCCTGAAAGCGAAGTTCAGAACTTCGCTTTCTATGAAAAGGTAAATTTTGCCTGAAAGAACTTCGCTTTCAGGCAAAATATTGCCTTTCCAACGAAAGCGAGGTTCTGAACTTCGCTTTCTGTAGAAAAAGGCCGAAGCATAAATTTCCAAAGAAAGCGAAGTTCCAAACTTCGCTTTCTTTGGAAACCGCCAGGGCAACTGAAATCGAAGTTAGCAACTTCGATTTCTTTGGGAAACCTGTGAAGCCGAAATAAACCAAGGAAAGCGAAGTCAGGGACTTCGCTTTCTTTGGAATGTGGAGGAGGAACTGAAGTCGAAGCTAGGAACTTCGATTTCCGGCAAAATATTGCCTTTCCAAAGAAAGCGAAGTTCAGAACTTCGCTTTCATTGAAAATACGGATTTCCAAAGAAAGCGAAGTTCTGAACTTCGCTTTCAGGCAAAATAACCCATTCCAAAGAAAGCGAAGTTCTAAACTTCGCTTTCTTTGCGAAATATGTGAAGCCGGAAAAATTCTAAGAAAGCGAAGTCCCTTTGCAATGTGGAGGGGGAACCGAAATCGAAGTTAATATGTGAAGACGAAAAATCCAAAGAAATTGAAAGTGAGTACTTCGCTTTCTTTTAAGGTGAAATCAAAGTTGTCAACGTCGATTTCTTTGAAAGTTCACTGAAATACTTCGATTTATCTGGGAAATCTGTGAAGCCGAACATTCCAAAGAAGGCGAAGTTAGGAAGTTCGGTGTATTCTGTAATAGAAAATGACCCCAAAAGCGAATTTGAGAACTTCGCTTTCTTTGATAAACGAAAGAAAGCGAGGGGTCCAAATTAGATGAAATTTTCAAAGAATGAGAAGTTGCGAACTTCAAATTGTTTGGGGTTAAAAAAAAAAATTGTCGTATGGCAAGTTTGTATAAAATGGCCCGGCGGCTTCGGAGAAGTGTAGAAATGGAATCGTTGAAATTTCTTTTTCCCTTGTATTCCTTAATAATTTTGATGAATTTATTCCAAGAATATAAAAAACAAAAATCTATCACGAATTCATTTTTGGTTTATAATGGAGACAGAGTATACTATGATTTTTAATTGTTGCACTATAGTGTGACATAGTACAAATTTAATGAAAAAACGGACAGAGTTTCCCCTGTAACTGGACCAAACTCCCTGTTAACAATTCACAGCAAACCACAACCATTAACATAATCAATCACGGGAAAACAGCACAACACTAAACCATCCCAAATCACTGACAATGATCTAAAAAACATATTCAACTTCAAACCACTAAGGAAAAACAGTGAAGTATCCATCGAGAAACTGACACGGAACATTTATCAGCCCAATAATACTTTCAAAGGCAACCTCCTGTACCACAAGGGGGAGGATTTCTCATCCTACTCGGTTGTTTCCTCTTGGGTTTTTGAGCATTTGGTTGAGGTTCAACATGGAAAGAGAGGCGACGTGGGTCATCCTCATTGTAAGCGGCCACCGTACGACGCTTATACACAATTGTCGGCAAATGCGTGCTATTTGAGCTGTTGTGTCTATCAAAAGCCTGAAAGGTATGTTGTTGTGGGGTTTGTTCTCCACGAACTAGTGACTGGCCCAACGACTCAGATTCGGTACGCGTGTAGCCCTCAGCATGCATTGAGTGCGTGGTGGATGCTCGACAATGTGAAAGATCTGCACCTTGTTGGACTGTGTATCCGGAAAAATACGTATCATTATTGTCCGAGACATATTGATCTCCTTCTTGATTGTGGGCTGATGTGGATGGTACACCATGGCCATGTGTGGACGTGTAGGCTCGACCCTGCGCAGACCGCGAGGAGGATGTTTCCCCTTGCGTAGGTCGTGAGGTTGTTACTCGACCATAAGTATTTTGTAGCCGCCGAGTCTCTCCAGCTAAATCGAGTGCGCGACCACACATATTGCGCATATTAAGAAGCTTGGATTCAATCGGATAGTCATCCATGTGGAGATTTTCCAAAACCTCATCCAATGACCCATAAAGTTGAGTTAAACATTGACCCTATATATATGAGAAAAAGAAGACAGTATATGAAATATTAAAATAAACAAAATTGTAAATGCGAAACAAGTTGCCAAGTGAACTTACCCAATATTCAACAAGCGCTCCAAACGGTTGCATACCTTGGTTTAAACGGTGGAATTGATTGCCTATTAATAATCGAGTTATTCTAAAATACCATTGCATGTACGGAGAGTGATAGGGTATTGGTGTACTATCAGTAACAGCCTTACAGATGCACTCTTCTGCCTCTTGCCACCACTCTATGAAAGTGTAATATTTTTGAGCCCATTTTTCTCCGGCACGCCCTCTACGGTCAGTACGGTGAAGTGTAGAACCTGTGTCAATATCTTGTGGCACGGATTGGTACAACCCAAACTGCCGCATGACTTGGTCTGGAGCATGCAACTCTATAACATCAAAGTTGATTAACGGAACAGTATGCTGGGAGTTCAGTCAACTCATCTTCACGATAAGGTTGCCAAATGAACTGCGAACAAGGTGTTTTCAGTAAAACAAATGTCACATATGTGTCATGATTATGTAAAAGTAATACTTACATCTCCCTCCAAAAGATAGTCTAACTGGCTTCGATAAATACGCAAAACGTTTGTGCTGACATTTGGGAAGCTTAAAGGTATCATCCATCTATAAAAAAGAAAAAAGGCATCATCTCTCAAATCGGAAAACGTAATTGTATCATCCATCTTCGAAACTAAATTGGAAAATTCAAAATGAAAAAATTGAAGTACTAGATGGCTTACTTGCAGCCACGTGGACCAGCTGCCATATTTGGATCATTCTGAGCAATATATTCATTAAGAATTGTTGGTCGAAGTTTTGGAATTCTTTCCCAAGCCCAAATCTGCAGCAGTACTAGTGGCCCACAAACACTGGCTGTGCCCTTCTTCACTGCTCTACACATTCCTCGATATAATGATGCAAGCACCGCACTGCCCCAACTGTAATTTCCTATCTCTTGTACATTTTCTAACAGTGGCAAGTACATTAATTTGCACTTTGTCCCAGACTTGTCAGGACAAATGAAACTGATAAACTCCATTAAACGGCATCTAGTATGCTGATGCATCTCAGTAACTGTAGAACTTGGTGTCAGTGGGTGAAGATCTAAATGTCTTGCTATGCTCTTCAGTACCAAACGATCACCATCAAACTCGTCGGGGTCAGGCGTATACCCCAACAACTCAATTGCCATATTCTGCCATTCCAAAATTGAGCGGACCTCTTCATCGGCAATAACTGGAAACCCATGTATTGGCAAGCCCCAAATAACGGCGATATCTTGCAATGTAACGGTTGCCTCGCCAACTGGAAGGTGGAAAGTATGTGTCTCTTGTCTCCACCGCTCTATAAGTGAAGTTATCAAATGCCAATCCAGTTTTATTTTACTGGCAACGTAAACACCATAAAAGCCAACTTCCCGTAGCAATGCTTCAACACGTGGATCAAATGGATAACCCTCCCATAAATAATGATCACAGCGTTTTATGTCTAAAACAGGGACATCCGTATCCTGCCAAACCAGCTCAGATCGATGATTATGCTGTAGATTCAACACAGATGGATCCTGAGGTCCAGGGCATAAACGACCTTCCTCCATTTGAACCCCTAAAGTAAAAATCATGTAGAAAGCAACAAATGTAGTAATCATGAATAATTAAATAGATCACATGTTCAGAAGGATTACACCCTGTCATTTAAGAAACACAACATTCATAAAATAAATCATTCGGACACGTTACAAGCTAAAGCACATAAAGTTTGGATATGAAATATAAATGATAATTAAGACGGTCAAGCCAGATCAGCCTACGCGGTATGTTAGTTTTTGATATGGACTTTCAGTCATGGATGCTGGAATAGAATAAATGACAAACTCCAAAGTGTTACATCCAATATAAAATCCAGCACTCATAGCCAAAATCCAGCAATCACAGCATTTAGAAATAGCCAAAACAGTCCGACCCAATTAATACTGACTCTACCAGAAATTCCAGCAAGCAGTAAATATCCAGTGAAAATGAAGGGTAAACTTCAGCAAATAATTTCTACCACATACAGATTCAATTCCAGCAATCTACAAAAATTTATATATGTTTTGAAATCTGAATTACAGAATTATGGTTTGCTGAGCATGAGGAAAAAGTACTGCTTGGTGGTTCGCTAATGGTCTGCATGCAATTAGGATGCCGCATTTTCTTGAAGGGGTGAGAATCCGTAAACCTTGGGCTAGTTTGGTAACTAGTTTTAAAGGAGGAACTTACTTAGAAGGAAAAAGTATTATTTGGAATGTCTCAAATGAAGAATTTCTGAGTTTGGTGTTCATAGGAAACTGCATGAAGAATTTTGGGCTGATTCGTATTGCTGTTAGTATTAATGCTAAACGAGATATGACGATGGGGGAGAGCAGATCTGATAAGGGAAGTTTATTATATGCAAGTGAAAATGAGAAGGAATAGGTGAGGGAAGGGTGAGGGATTGATTACAGAGATTTCTAATGATTTTTTCAGTAATCATGTGATCTTGGTTTATGCAAGAGTCATCAGAGTTGTACCTCAAGGACGGAAAACAATAGGTGACTGGCTGCCATTGATGGCGTTCTGGAAGTCATTACTTTTTCTTTCATTGGAAATATATAGGAACTTTATTATGCAACTCTTAGTTTCACATATGATAACTTAAGATCAGAGAGTATTGATTGGGGTACACTTTGTTGGAAGACTTGAGGAACTAATTCTTGTGCTCAAAAAGTCCAGAGTTATACAACTGATTATGTTGCTGCACATCACAGGCTGAAAAGGAGGCATAGAATATGCAGGACAGTAGTGCTATGTTAAGACTGATTCCTCTCTCACGCCACTGGCACGAAATCAGAAAACCTAAAATGGGTTATCATGCAGGTAAGGGATCTTTTTTTCCAGGTTTTTAAGGTGTGTTGCTGAAGAAAGCAGAATGAACCACGGCTGGAATTTTAAAATTATTGCAGGCGACCAGGCACGGCTGTAATACATATTAAATAACCAACAAATTTACGTTCACAAGAGATGTGAGTATTGTCCGCCACAATGAAGATCCCATAGCAATCACAGTCCCACAGTGTACAACTACAAAGTTCAGAAACTTATAACTGCATAATGTACCCATTTCACACAGCACAGGGGTTAAAACTTAGGATGGAAATCTCTTGACACTTTAAAGAACCATCCTGAATGGTAATTTGTTTTGGAAATAACTTCAATGGAACAACACAATAAACTCATATAGAAGAGTTTGAGGTACTACTTCTTTCACTAAACCATCATTTCCCGCTCATTACAAACTTATCATGCTTTGCAGATATTGAACCAATTCCCAACAAAGGATAAACATAGATTTTAACCTCAAAGAACAATCAACAAACTTAGGCAAACCAGCTGCAAATTAGTGTTTGAGGAAATAGACAGAGTGGAGAAAAGTTAGCACAAAGACAAATCATTAGAGCTAACACCACCCTCTATAGAAAACAGCCGCATGATGGAAAGATGGTTTTCTCTACCCGAGAGATAAAAAAGAAGAGAAAAAAAAAAGCAAACTGAAACATGACCCAAATCTCTACACCACAGACTATATATACATCAATTTTTCTTTAAGTTTCGGATCACCAGTTGTTTCTGTTGGCGAAAACATGACCCAAATCTCTACACCACAGACTATATATACATCAATTGGAATTAAGAATGAGAAGAATCACGCACGGATGCCTTTTTCCACGCTCAGTTAACACATAAAATGTCCAAATCACAAACTGGAAAAAAGATCCGAAATTTCAATTCTAACAATGGGAATTCAGAGCCCAACTAGAATATTAGATCTAAGTAACAAATCATCCAGCTATAAGAAATCATTATTTCAATTACACCGATAGCATATCATCCGATACGAAGACATAACAGTGCAACAAAAAATACAAAGAGATCAGAAAACAAAACTAGCATGAGGATGAGGATAATACAGAGAATAAATTCAACCGCATGCGACAAATGGAAGTTAGGGGTTGATGGGGAAGAACCTGAGGAAGTCGGAGCCAGACGACGACGACGAAAATGATATTGGCAGCCTAATTTTTGGGGATTTATTATTATTATTTTTATTTTCTTTTGTCTTTGAAGGATTTATTAGTAAATCTAGACTATATAATTCTGAATTTTATTTGAGCTTTGATAAGGTCAATGTCACTGTCAGTCTAGTGACAACAATTACAACTTAAGTTTTTGGAACAAGAAATACAAGTACAAGAAGATCTAAATGTTTTTGCCCCTGTATTTTTCCTTCCGTCAGCCACATACAAAACAGAGATAGACACACAAAATGCAATAATCTATAACGAAAGTTTCATTTGAATATACTCCCAAAAAAAGCAACCAGCGACCACAGTAGTCACACACTTCAACAATGACATAACATAATGAAACATGGTTTGAATTAACTACGATTTACGTTTCTGTCCCTTTGAATCTCTAGAAATCAGGAGTGCCAAATTGACATGGGTAGGATTTACCAAGACTTGGACTCTATGCAGGGCTTCCATATAGAACATATTACAGGCACTCACATCTAAGAAGATCATCTCAATCAAGCCACAAAGAACAAGTTACAGAAACTGCATATGACATTTTAAATAACAGAGATGGTTTCTGAGATTACCTAGAAGGTCGCGGCAAGCCGTATAACTAGTTTCAGGGTGAACTCTTCTACTCCACTACCAAAGTCAATGAGACGCCTAGCATTAAAAGAAATTAAATTCAGTGAGAAGACAATAATGTAAGTAGTTAGATATGACTATCAATTCAGAGATCTGAAATACAAATAGATTTATACAACTGCAGAGCAACAGTGAGACAGAGCAATCATTTTGAATTTACGTGATGGCAGAAAAGAGTTTCACAGCCACGCTAAACCACATAAAGTCAATGATTAGCAATTGACGAAGTCACAGTTAATTGATACAGTAGAGAGTTAAAACATAAAAGAAACATTTGCTTTTATAAAACTACAATTTTAAAGCTCATGAAACAATTCCAAACAAATCTGAAAAGAAAAAGAGGATAAAAAAATAAAGCAAAGCCATGAAGAAAAACCTACAATCTCTATATGTCAAGTAAAGCTCAGAAATGAATAGTTAAGTCACCTGTATGAAGGCTGCAGCATCCTCTTCTGCTGTAACACCAATTTCTCCAATAAGCACAATACCTAAAACATAAAATGCACTCATTACCATATTGATAGCATGCCAATATGATTAGCAGCTTATACCACCTTAACTTTTTTCTGCACAATATAAGTAATAAAATAAAAGGACGGACACTTAGCAAGACACACTGTATCTGCACTCCATAGCAGATAATCTATACATTGCCTCGAACTCATTTGACCGTGGTGCTCAAGTGAACATAACAACATTTTAGCATACTAGATTTTCTCTTACACAAACAAATGTAATTGGTACATTGGGCCAAAAACCAAAAGCAAGCCTAGAAGCTTTTTCCATAAATACCACTCATTTTTAAGTCCAACTAATGATGTCTATTAGTTCAACCAGTCCCATGAAAGCATTTGCTAATAATGAATCATTGAGGTTCATATAAACAGTGCTTCCAATACTCAATTATATGTCTGCGCTCTTTAGAGCAATACTTTAGCATTTAAACTATAAATAATTTCTAACAACATTACATGTAACTACAGTAAAAAAAAGAGTTTGAAATTCTCATCAAGATCACTCTCTATCTACATACAATGTATGAACCTAACATTGAAAAATAACTAAAGTTGATCACTTGAGTAGGTATTACAGGATTTTCCCCAACTACACTAACCCTCAGTAGTTGGCAAATTCAGAAAACGCCTCTGGAATTCAGCTGGTTGTACAAAACTTCCTAATTCAATTGGCCACAATTTGCATATACAGACACCGAAAATTATACCCTACATTCTAGCTAACATTTGGCAACATTGCAATTCTCAGTTTCAAATTCAGCATTACCAAGCTTACAACGAAAATAAAGAACCCCTAACCTCTAATTTTGTGGAAAGCAACTGAGGGCTCAATAATCTGCAAAATCATGTAATCAACCGTGCGGGTTTTAGCATTCAGGGGAAGCACAGGAGAACCGTGAGTTATAACTCCTAAATCAACGTAATTTGAATACAACCTTCTTTATGCTGAACAATCCAAGTGCAGCATCACGGTCGGGCGCGACCTTGTACGCGGTCGGGAGTTCACGTCGCCTAGAGATGGTGTCGCTGTGTCTATTTTTGGCTACCTTCACCACAATGCCTGCTGTAAATGTAAAATGTGGGCAAAGTGAAAGAAACTAAAAGATAAAAGATGGGCTTATGTCTATTAAGCTTGGATTTCTGCTCCAAAGAAATCGAAGTTCAGAACTTCGCTTTCCATGGAAAGCGTAGTTTGACGGAAAGCGAAGGTCCGAACTTCGCTTTTAGGCAAAATATTGCCTTTCCAAAGAAAGCGAAGTTCTGAACTTCGCTTTCACTGAAATACGGCTTTCCAAAGAAAGCGAAGTTCAGAACTTCGCTTTCTTTGGAAAGGCAATATTTTGCCTGAAAGCGAAGTTCGGACCTTCGCTTTCCGTCAAACTACGCTTTTCCATGGAAAGCGAAGTTCTGAACTTCGATGTCAGGCAAAATATTGCCTTTCCAAAGAAAGCGAAGTTCTGAACTTCGCTTTCAGGCAAAATTTGCCTGTCCATAGAAAGCGAAGTTCTGAACTTCGCTTTCAGGCAAAATTTGCCTTTCCTACAGAAAGCGTAGTTCTGAACTTCGATTTCTGCCTCTCCACAGAAAGCGAAGTTCATAACTTCGCTTTCTCGAATTCGGGAATTGGAGGAAAATTATCCCTAATTTGGGAATTTATTATTAAAAAAGCATTTTTAATGGAAAAAATTCTTGGTTTTATACTAGAAATGAATGAGGGATCAAACAGCAAAATAACATTTAATTAAGGGCCCCCTTGTAAAAGAAAAGTGCAGGAAAAAAAAAAAAAAAAGTAAGCAATCCACATCCGCAGATGTGGGGAGCAAATGTTGAGCTACTGGAGCCGCGAATGTAAAAGTACATCCTCTGATTCTTCTTGTGCCAAGAGCCGCGGATGCCCAGTTTTTGCGACCAAGATCCTCTATCCAACTTTCGACCACTTTTTAAGCGTCAAGAAACATGAACTGGGCAAAATTGTCTTCATGGAAGTTGTGGCTGTTTGTCTAAACTTTTCATAGCATCAACAATCACCCAATTTGGAGTTGTGTAACTCAAGTTATGGTCTTCCAAAATTGGTTGGTCATTTATTTTCTTCTCATCTTCTTTTTTCCAACTTTTCTTGTTTGTTTCTCAAATTTTCATCCACCTTTCTCTAAAGAGTCCCTAACATGAAAACATTCATAATTTGTCTTATTCAACCTCAAATTCCATAATTTAAAGACAACAATGATACAATTTAAAAGTAAAAAAATATATACAAAGTACTCTCATCATCAACCTCCTCAAATGCATCATCACCGTAGCCACTAGCCAGATTTCAACTCATTCTGTTTTTTCGACTTAGACCATCTTCAAGGCTACTGCAATCTGCAGTCAGTTGGAGATGAAACAAGATGCGCCGTTCTGTCTGTGAATACTTTTATTTATTTTAATACTTTATGTAAATTGCAGTTTGTCCCTTTATTTCTTTAACATGTTTAAATTTTGTCTATTTCTTTTCTTTTAAGTAAAAATTTCATTAAGAACCTTAAAAATTATCCAACAATAGTTGACATAATATTTTAATAAAAAACTATACAATGTACCTTTTTTTGGGGTGGGGAACAACCAATTATGTAGTTAGAAAGCATGGAAACTCTTTACTAAAATTTTATCGAGGGAAACATAATAAACCTAACCTTAGTATAGAAAATTAATATGTATATGGAATAATAAAACCTATACAACCCTTATAGAACAAGAAAAAAATCTAGCCAAAAACAGAAAGACAAAAAAAAAAAAAACTACCTCTAATCTATCCAGCTGCACCAAGCCGCGAATAGAGCCCAAAATCTGGGTGGATTCGAAAGTACCTTTATCATGTTCTCATAACTCAATAAATACAAAAATAAAATAAAAAATAAACACAAAATAAAAACAGAGTTTAAATCGAATGGGACGGCAGGGGTGCCGATTCAATCTAAACACTTATACAGGAAAAAATGTAAAAGCATGCCAAACACAGTATTTACTGAAACACAATAAAATAAAAACACTAAACTTTATCAAAACAAAACAAAAAAAAATGTTATACCTACAATACTAATCGACCTTGCTCACTTTCTCCGTAAGAATTAGAAACAAAGCATCTTCTTCTCCATTGAAGCCTACAAAATAAAACAACAAAACTGTTAAAAGCCAAAGAATTTCTAGCGTTTAGGCGATAAACCATTTTAAAATAACCAAACAGAATTTATCCTTTTTTACCTATCCTCAGTGATGAATGTGGGTAACTCCACACTGGACTCGATTCTAACGACAACGGTGATGACCAGCAGTTTTTGGGTGTAAGTTGAAATGTTATCAACTTCCACGGTGAAAATTTAGGGTTATTTCTATATGGAAAAGAAGCTGCGACGCTAAAATTATAAGCCATGTTCTGATTAATAATTATTTTCGCACGTTAATCGATATTTTTTAACACCAATTGTACAAAAACCAAGTGCTAAAGAATATCATTAACACCGAATATCAATAAATCCGGTGTTAATAATCCATAGTTTTATTTTCGTTTATACCGTGCTTTAGTGTAATCCCTATTGAAAACTCTTTTTGTAGTAGTTTGTAGTTGAATTTTACTTATGTGATCAAAGATTAAATGAAGGGACAGATAATAGACTGCCACCCATCCAATAGATACATCAACTTTAAGCATAACTTGATATTTGTAAACATTTACATACACATAAACATTGCACTTTGCACATGTAAAGCTCACAATAATACAATTTTCGCAATTTTATTACATGTAGATATCTTTCCCTACGCAACTTTCAAATACACAATTACATATAAAAATTATATATGATAAGAAAAACGTGCTCACTCAACTATTTACTTATTTTAAAACATTTTAGTAAGAACATTAACATTGAGTCATACGTACTTTTGGTTAAAATATGCTTTCATTTCAAAATTAAATATCAATGGAGTTTTTATGAGGTTCAAATTTAATTAACATGTTTTCAAATGATTTTAAGTTGAATTGTCAAGTTTGGAATAGTTTTTATGTATTGGCATTGGTCACAAGAGGTCTGAACCTATACCAAAATTGTTAAAAAAGGAGCGGTTGAAGTTTTGAAAAATTTTGGGGTTGGAAATGGTTGAACTCCTCTAACCTCAAAATTCCAATACTTCAAAAAATTTCAAAAATAGGGGATGGATTCCTTCAAATATTCCTCATTGTTGATACTTAAATATTCTTCCAATAGTAGTTTAGTAGATTCTCATGTGAGATACTTGGACAAACATGCATGAAGACACATGTCAAGTCTCCATGTGAAATAACTTGACATGTGTCTTGATGCATATATGTATTTCCAAATATCTCACATAGGATTGTGATTGGACAAATTTCAATACCTTTCTTTCAAACAAAATATAGATAAATAAATAAAAAATTTCTCATGGGGATTTACCAAACTATCATTTGGAAAATAATGCAATTACTAACAATGAGAAAAACTTGAAGGAAAAGTCTCAAGGGACTTGACATGTGTCTTCGGGCATGTTTGTCCAAGTATATCTCACATGGAAATTTACTAAAGTGCCATTGGAAGAAAATATAAGCACTAACAATGAGAAAATTTTGAAGGAAAAGTCTCGAGGGAATTGACATGTGTCTTCATGCATGTTTGTCCAAACATCTCACTTGGGGATTTACTAAACAACCATTTGAAGAAAATATGAGTACTAACAATGAGGAAATTTTGAAAGCAAAAGCTCGCCCGCTATTTCTAAATTTTATTTTTTTATTTTTAAGATCTGGAATTTTGAGGTTTGGACCAAGGTTGTTAAACTTGTATTTTGAGTTAAACTCGTTTGAGGTCTAAAACCGAAATCGTAGAATCGGACCGTAGACTCGAAAAATAGTTTAAGGTGTATAATTAGTTGTAACAATTTTCTCAATCACAATATATGCACATATTTAACTATACTTGTAGCATAAAATTTAAACTAAAAAAAAAAAAAACCTACATTAAAAGTGCCAAATTATCACTCACAGATGTTCGATGTTAATGTCGAAGTCGATCGACTCTCTCGTCTAGACAGTCGACTCTCGGTCTCGGTCTCTGTTTCCCAAATTAGGGCAGCCAAATAATCCCAATTTTATGAGATTAAAATTTTTGGGTGGTTAGGGCCGAATTGGTCCAATTATTTTGAAAAAAAAGCTCATTCCAGCAGCACAACCCATAAACATTTGTAGCCCAAACAGGATTTTTTGAGCTTGGCCTAGACTCGTCCGAGTCCACCAAGTCCAACCAAGTCCACCTGAGTCCAGCCGAGTCTAGGCCGAGTTCAGCATTGTCAGCGATCCTATGCGAGTTTGGCTCAATTTAATGTGTTCGGATCGTAGACTCGGGCGAGTTTACGAGTCTACACTGAGTTTAACAACCATGGTTTGGACTATGGAGAAGTTCAACTAGTTCTTGTCCCAAAACTTTCAAAACTTTAACAGCTTCTTTGTTAACAACTTTAGTACAGGTTCAGACCACTCGTGGCCGATGCCGTACAAGCAAAAAGTGCTCATTTTCAAAGTGAATAAACTACTCCAAAACTTGACAATTCAGCTTAGAATAGTATAAAAACATGTTTGTTAAATTTACGAAAATGTTATCAGTAGGACACATTTTACTATTTGTAGGACACATTTTAAAAAATTGGCCCGTGAAATTACCGAACTACCCTTCCTTCTTATAAAGTAAAAAAAATATTACTGCCCCATATTCCTTCTCCTTCTCCATTCGGGCAAAAATTGGGCCGTGTCCATCTCCTGCTCCTAATCGCCTCCTCCGACCGTTGCTGCCACTCCATTTCTGCCGACCGACCGAGCTTCCTCGGTGACAGCTCCATCTCCAAGGCCGACCCTCCTTTGTATCTGAAAAAATCGGTTGGTGCATTTTTGTTTTGGAGTTTTTTAATTTTTTTCCAAAACTTGAAATTGCATTGAGTTGGTTGTTGTGAAGTTTATGGGCAGCAAGTTTATGAATGCTTTCGGATGTTTGTTGCATTTTTCGGCTGTTTTGTGCATAATTAATGTGCAATTTCCATGCATGTATGATTTCGGCATGTTTTTGAATGGCAACTTTGTTGGGAATCATGAAAGATTGCATTGTCTTGGTTGTGTAGTAATGTTTTAGTGTTTATATTGCATTTTTTGGCTGTGTAGTTCACATTTTAGGCTAAATTTCAGGGTCGTTCGTCGGAAAAACGATTTTCCTACGAACGACCCGGAAAATCGCCTAATCGAGGCGATTCTGTAACGGAAAGTTGCCTCGGTGTAGCGATTTTCCCTTAAAAAATAGCCTAATCCAGGCGCTTTTTTAAGGGAAAATCGCTACATCGAGGCAATTTTCCTTTACAAAATCGCCTCGATTAGGCGATTTTTTTAGGGAAAATCACCTGAATTAGGCGAATTTCCTTGGTCTGTCTTGCTTCCCTTTAATCTGTCGTTTGCTTTTGAATTTTTTTAAATATCAATTCCTGTGCAACCTTTTAATTACAGATGGGGGATAGATATAAAGGTAATATATTCCGTAGGACGGGCAAAAGATCTAAATCCGGGGAGAGTAGTATTCCGGATAAATCCGGGGAGCCTATTATTCCAGATGCGGAAAATGGCCATCGTGTTCCTCCAACAGCATCTGAGTGTTCGAGGAAGGTTGTGGCACGATCGCGAACATCTTCTGCAACTGGGAATGTCACTGCTCCCATTACGGAACACTCAGTTCAACCTTCCGTCTCTGGAAATGAGTACATCGTTGCATCCTTTACTGAACAACCTTTCACACTGCCCTTTTCTGATGTTGAAATGTCCCATAACGATGGTGACGGCGAGGGGGCTTCTGGAAGAAGTGATGCTGAAGGGGCGAATACAAGCACCGAACCAACTAAGAGAGCAGGGAAAGGATTAATGGGCAGTGAGGCTAGGGCAGTGATTGCAAGGTTGATGGATTACAGGGAGTTAGACCATCCGCTCGAAGGTGGTCCTTTAATCCCTGAGTTGCTTTTGAGTTTCAAATGACACACTGTCTACCACGTTTGGCATGGAGAGGTAATTCTAGTAAATTGCGTACTTGTATTTGTGATGTATTTGAGCAATTAATTTTTTTTCTAATTATATATTCTTCATTACTTGTGATCCAAAGTGCAATAATAAAGTTTTTTCGCATAGTTTAAATTTTTTTTTTACAGAAGAAATGCTTTAGGAATTGTAACCCTCTGTTGTAATTTCATTTTTTACATTTGGTAGGAACGGGGGATATTGAAATGTCATAATGGGGCCGATCGCTTGAAAAATTGGCCAGGCGATGATGACATGAAAAAGCTTGTAGAGGGGTCCGGTTTGGCCCATTTAGTACAGTGCATGCATGATGAGTTAGACGCCGCTCTGCTCTGTGCCTTTGTGGAGAGGTGACATCCGAAGACCAACTCATTCCACTTGCCATTCGGGGAGATGACAATAACACTTCATGATGTTGCCTACATACTGCGCATTCCGCTTAGGGGTAAGCCCATTTATGGAAAAACAACGACTGCACAAATAGCGACGGATGTTATAGCTGTGCTGGGAAAAGATGAAGTGAAACTGGATAAGCCTGGATTTGTGAAGTTGACAAGCATTGAGGCAAATTGTGCAGGTAGATTTGATCAAGTGAATGCTGCCTCAGGTTATTTATTGTGGGTTTTAGGTCTTTCCCTGTTCGTGGACAAGTCGAAAACCCACGTCTCTGCACAATATTTAACTTTCCTTTGCGATATTGAGAAAGTAAGTGAGTACTCATGGGGCGCAGCTTGCTTGGCGTACTTATATCGCCAACTTGGGAAGGCATCTAGGGCATAAAGTGCTCAATTTTCTGCTTGTTTAACTTTACTGCAGGTTTGTCATTGTGCATGTAGCTTTCCTCATTAGACAGTGCTATATTTTGGGCGAACATTTGTTTTAATTATTCTTCTGTTCATTCTTATTAGACCTGAATATATGAATACTTCCCAACATTCAGCCCACCAAAGAAGAGGTCGTGGAATACTGGATGGCTTGCGGCAATGAATTGGCACGTTGGTATCGGGAAGAAGCGTGTTGCAAAATATGATTTGGAGGCTTACAGGAGGGCGCTAAATGCATTACAGCCGAACGATATAATATGTTCGTTCTGTGTATTTGTAAACAGTTATTTCTCTTTCTGTCCTATCTTTGTTGATTCGTTTTACCATCGAACAGGTTAATTTGATACCATTTGAGCCCAATCCGGCATTGCTCCATAAAATTTTCTTGTATAGGGGGCTTATATATTGCGTTAACGTTGAAGAGCCCTATATGCCGGATTGGGTGTTAAGACAGTTCGGGTACACCCAACAAATTTCCTTTCAAGTCTTCAAACCGAAGGAGTACTACAGAGGCCCAGAGACAAAAAAGTATGTCTGCAAGTTCATTGCTGATATCAGTGGTTGGGAAATATATCATACAAGGCTTCTGCGGGATATGAAGAGGGCCGATTATACTGACGAAGCATGCGAGGGTTACCTTGATTATTTCCGGTCGCGGTCGCACATTCATGTCAGTAGGGGTCCGGTCGAGGAATACACTCCTGATTCAACACAGTTGTCCCTCAATGCATGAGTTTAGGATGATTTTAGATTTTCTTTTTACCTATATCTGTATTACTAGTTACTGATTGGGTTAATAATTTTAATTGTTCCAGCGAATTCAATACTTAGCATCTCGGACTGTCTTTTTTCATCCAAGAATTGAACATGCGGTCAACCCTGAAACGCGTAGGTAGGCTATTGCAGAAGTGGCTTATCATTTGGAGGCCCAGATGCCGGGACTCGAAGAACTTACGAGAAGACTGCCTTTTGGGCCGTAGTGCATTGTCTTATAAGATTTGGATTCTGTATTTAGTGACTTAAATGTAATGGTGGCCCACTGAATTTTTTTTTTTCCGATATACATTTTGGGTGTTGAATTAGTGCCTTAGTTAGAGTGTTGCTAGTGAATGATTTAGAAATGTTAATTTAGTGATTCATTATGTGATTTTGAACAGGGATTGATTGGCTCATGTATAAGGAAGACTCTACCCAAATTTTCGCGATGCTAAACACACAAGTATAAAATAATACACTTAAACTCTGATGAAATGGTACACAAATTTCTTCTTACCCCCAACATCTACTTTTCAATAAAAACCAAAACATACACTAAAACTTTTCAAATCAACAAATATAATCCCTAATCTATAACTATCGTAGGTTGTGTGTCTATATTACCTATGCTATCGACGTACAGCCTTTGATAATTATCTAAGCGAGCTTGTAACCTGTCCTTCAACTCATCCATCATGTCTTCCTTATGGTGTCGTCACAACACACAGATTGGGGGCAACAAGATTTCACTGCTCGTCTCCAAACAAATGAAATGATTGCCCCGGATATGACCCATAGTGATATACGTGTTCGGATCATCAGATACGCAGGAATCCCGCAAGCAAAGTGGAAGGAAGGTGCAACATTCTACTCCGTAGAATGCGAATACCCTCTGGTATCTCGTGGTGACAAGTAGGCCAAATAGATAAGTGTCAAACCAAAACTCCTCTGTTGCAGGACTTATATGGTAATCCAACACTGTATGAGCTTTATCGTACATTGTTTCACCGAGAACTCCAAACCATAATGAGGCATACGCGTGAAGTTCATATAACAGCTCCCGCCGTACTTACGACCAAAGTGACTCGTCACCATGTACGAATCTAGCTATTACCCTAAAACCACAGTGTCCATCCCTCATTACATTTTTTATAATTCACAACATAATCAAACACAAACAGTTTTACCAAAGATGGCAGGTTGAAAGGCCAGTTGGATTCGTTAGAAGTCATTCGATTCCTCCTGGTTAATGACCGAGTTGACCTATTGCGCCCTGCACATGTTATTCGTATGCATCAAACAATAGATGCATCAAAATAAAAAAGTGATCAAAATAAAATTGAAATGGACATGGCAAACTATATGTAGCTCTGCATCTGGATCTGTCTCTGCCTATGCCTACAACCCTCTCAGCATGCTCGTAGCCCGATAGATCTCGCTGCATAAAGTTGTTTCTCGGCCTTCCCCTATGTGGCCTTTGTATCGGATCAGCGAGGTCAACAATCTCTGGATGCAAAATGCTATGCATGACGCCCGCTACTTTGTAAATGTCTGCAGTAGGACGTTGCAAGGCCTCAACATACATCTCATGCAGTCGCCCTTGTGCTGTTTGTCGTTCCTCATCGCTAGGCATGTTTCCATCATCCAAAGACAGGGTCTTCCAGAAGAGATCCACATCCAAAGGATCAATAGGTCTGTAATTCCTTACCATTTCAACTATCTGATGCGCACATGGCAAGCCATAGCTGGTTCGCATTTCACAACCACACAGCTCACTATTTGCCCCATAGACTGCACCTCTATTTTTGTATTCATTTAACAACAACAGTATGGCATCTTGCGAAACTCTGCCGTTGATCCTACTATACAGCAGGTAATTGGCTTCACGTAATGTTTTGCTCTGAGATGCCTCCATTTTACTACGGATCTCATCCAAATGCAACTTTATCATCTCATTTATGCCCAGAAAAATTGTAGGATAAGAGCCTCTGTCAGTTTTAATGGCACGCTTCAACATTGCGTGTGCACTCTCAGCCCTGTAGAGATAAAAAAAAATACAAAATTAAGGCTTTAAATCAGAGAATAATGTATAATGAAGTCGTATCTATAACTATATGTGACGAAAGTTAATAGATTCTCACATGTTGTTGTGCGCCCTCCATAATGTTTTATTCTTTAGTCCATAATGAGACAAACTTGGTCTTGTGGGGATCCAACCATGTCTGATGCATATAATTAACCACATATATCCACCGGCCTCTATATTTAGTCTCAATGGTTTTCACAGCTTTCGTGAACTTTTCATACGTTAGAGCACTCATCACTATTCTCCACCGACCTTCAAACTCTTCTAATATCTCTTTGTCAGTACACACAGTCAGTACTTTCTTCTTTACATCCATGGGAATATGCCTTTTGCACAATAGTTGTTTAGAATCAGAGAAAACATGGTGCACAGCTTTCAGTATAGCCAACTCTCTGTCAGTCATAACAACATGTGGATATTTCACTGGATCAAAAAGTTGCCTCAGTCTAGTCATAGCCCAGAAATAAGTTGCATTGGTCTCATCCCTCAAGAAAGCAAAAGCAACATGAATGTATTGATCCGTCGGAACATGAGCGACTATCTGAAGCAGAGGCATGTCATACCGGTTGGTCTTGTATGTCGTATCCATATACAATACGTAAGGAAACGTATGAAGTAGCCCAGGAACATCCTCATGCGTGAAGAACACATTTTCAAGAGCATTACGCTAATTTTCCGCTGTGTACCAATAGTAGTACCTGTAATCCTGCATCACTTTTAAAAAGTACTTTATAGTACTTAAATCTCCCCTCTCGTCTCTTCTAACTTTTGCCGTCTCGTTGTACACCTGTCTGATACGTGTGACATTAGTCGCATTATCAGATCGCATTTTTGCCAACATCTGCTTCGGAACCAAATTTATCTTCATTATTTCTGAAATTTTCTCCTTTTCCTCTTCATTTAACTTGGAGTGCTTTTGATGCCAATTTCTAACAAGGGGTAATTCATGATTGTGTTGACATTTTATGGCACTCAACTTCCATTTACCCCACTAATTTCTTTTCCTATTAGTTGAAAGGGACAACCAGTCAGCTTGCTACTTGTGTCGTTACGGCCTATTTTCCCTTCATCTAAGGGTGCTTTGCTTCTAACTTCCCCCGATCTATCACAATCTATATCAACTCTCCCTGTTCTCCCTTTTAAAGGACCCTTCCACTTTTCAGAAGAAGTTATTTTAGTATCAAAATGATGCTCGGTTGCTCTGGTTTCAACCCAACCAATCAACTCAGCTCTAGTACTGAACTTTTCCTCAGTCCAAAATACATCTGTATAATCTGGAAAGATGCAATCATCCGCAAAACGCAGAGCCTGGCAAGAAAACAAAATATGACATTACATATCACCAAAATCAGGGGCGAAAACAGAGTAACGGGTAGAATCGCCCAGGAAGGGCGATTCTATGGGTTAGAATCGCCCCTACTGGGCAATTCTATAGGGTAGAATCGCCCAGGACGGGTGATTAAACCACAAAGAATCGCCCAGGAGGGGTGATTAAACCCCAAAGAATCGCCCCTCTTGGGTGATTATACAGGAAAAAAACGCCACAGGACACCAATTTTCACCGGAAAAATTGCCCTTCCTGGGCGATTTTATAGAGGAAAATCGCCCATTATTGGGTAAAATCGATGTTCTGTGGCGATTTTACCATATAAAATCGCCTACATAAAATCGCCTTACGCAGGCAATTCTCCTCCAGTGGAAAAAAATTCAAAAAAAGGTGCCACCTTTTGTCCATAAACATCATAATGTGATACGTACTGTGTAATATGGATCTTCATTTGCATTACCGTCCATGATACGCAAGCAAAATTCAAGTATTTTTGATATAATGGTATGAATGTATGAAAATTGAGTGGAAATGGGAGGGAGTAGGATGAGGGATGAAGGTAACCCCAATGGTGTTCTTGATGAAGAAGGATAAAAATGAAATGTGAGGGTAAAAAAGTTGGGTAAATTTTTTTTTTATAAAGTTATAAACTATCAAGGGTATTAATGTCTTTTCACCACTTAAAATTTTAAAAAGTGCCCTGTGTTTAGTAAAATGGTCCTGCAATTAACATTCCCCTAAATTTAAATCTCATAAAAATGCTATTGGTAGTTAATTTTGGACTAAAAGCATATTTTCTCCAAAAGTACGTGTAACTCAATGTTAATTTCTTACTAAAATTAAATGTTTTAAAATAAGTAAATAGTTGAGTGAGCACGTTTTTCTTATAATAATTTTTATATGTAATTGTGTATTTGAAAGTTGTGTAGGGAAAGATATCTACATGTAATAAAATTTTGAAAATTGTATTATTGTGAGCTTTACATGTGCAAAGTGCAATGTTCATATGTGTGTCATTAGTGGCAGAGCTAGAAATTTATTTTAGCGAGTACACAGTATTCAATATATATTATATGACCAAGAAAATTATATTTTATAATAGGGTTAAATTAGAAAAAAAAATTTGCAAAAATAATAAAAGAGAAAGAAAAGATAAATTTATTTAGTAATTCTTTATGTTTTTCGTTTTGAATGCAACTTTTGTTCTAATCAATGTGAATCTTACTAATACTCCAGAAAAAATAATCATAACCTTAATACAATTTGGCTATATGCTGTGAATCTTACTAATATTCTTATAAAAAAAATAATTATAAACTCAATACAATTTAGTTATGTGTTGTGTATTATTTGTATTTAATTTATAATTCACAAAAAAGTAGTGGGAGCACAGTATATTAATTTAACAAATTCGAAAAAGTTTCTTCTAAATATACAATGGGCGGTGGGAGCCACAGGGGCCATGACAGAGCTGTCGTATACCTCTGCAAACACAGTAATTATACTGCTTTTAACCTGCAAGCAAAGGATTAAATAAATCTAATACAATGGTAGTCAGGATCGATCCATGGGGACGGATATTCTTAATTTCTTTTTATCTATTAATGCTTTAGTAACTATTTTGACGAGTTGTCACCTTTGTGTCACTTAAGAGACCTTTAGTTTGTCACGAACACTTAAGAGAAATAAAAATAACAATTAACTTGTATAAACTATAGAGAAAGTATTCTAGTATTATGTAATCCACCTTCATCACATGCATGCAATCATGAACACTTATGTTGCCTAATTATCCTATACCGATTAGTTATAGATTACTGCGAGCACCCACTAGTCATAACCCAATTTCTCCTTAACTTCTCGGTAATTTTCGCGAGTCCCCGCTAGTCAAGATTACTTCTCTAACCAACTAATTAATTAAGCCGCGAGTCCCCGCTAGTCACCTAATTAATTATTTAGCAGCATTAAGATCTAGAGAAACCTAGCACGAACAACTCCTATCGTCGTAATTCAAGGAATTATTACTCAATTAATAGTACGTCACGGCCGAAGGTTGTGCCACTCGAAGGCTCTACCAGATTAATTAGACTTATGAACACTGATTATTTTAAGAACATAGTTGATTAGACTTAGATTAATTCAAGTTTCATACATGCATGGATTACGGTTTCAATACATAACACTAGAACAATATATTTAGCTACTCATAACTTGATAATCAAAGCAATAACTTGGAATAGAAATCATGAGGAAAATACGAAATACTTTACTGGAATAAAATGCATGTGCCATTGGGACTTTGAACCGACGAACAGAACGTAGCAAAGATTAAGTGTTTTCAAAAGCCAAATCAATTAACTATTATACTACAGAATTCTGAGGGAAAACCGAAGCCAAAAAACTAAACTAAAAACAACGTAAAAGCTCAAAGAAAGATATTTGAGTATTATCTCAAGTTACCTATTTATAGGACTTATGCAACTAGTAATTGAAATAAAATCTATCTCCTAATCAAATAAGGAGATTAATCAATTAGCACTTCAGATTTGGGAAGGAGACATTGTGCACTTGGAATTCCGATTTTCTTCTTTCCTTCTTGGATTCTCCTTCCTTTTTTGCTTCCTTGTTTCACACGGAATTACTTGTGTCCATTTCTTCCTTGACCTCGCAAGACAGCTTTGTTGAACCCCAACTTAAAGCCGAGCTGGCATGACGTCGGCCTCCACCTTCTGCTCAGTCATGGTGTCATCTTTACATGTTAACACGTGTCATTTGTGCCACCTATCGCGCATCAGTGACTCTGGACTTCAGGTCGACCCCCAGATCATCCGGCCGATGTCAGCCCCCCAGGTCGTCCGGACGAGGTTAGCCCTTCAGGTCATCCCGGATCCGCTTGGATGCCTTTGTGCTCTTAAAATCCATCTTTTAGAACTTCTCTTCTGCAATTGGGCTACTCTCTTAAATCTACACAATTAATACAAACCTTGGACAAAAAGTCCGTGAGAACTGCCAATTAATCTCTAAATTAGGTACAATATCGGCGGATCAGGCCACATGCCCCCATTATAAATCCTCCACTATGTGTCATCTATATGTAAATGTTTATGATTATTAAATTATGCTTAAAGTTGATATATCTATTAGATTGGAGTATATTGGATGTAGATTTTATTCACAACAAAAAGAAAATCCACACACAAACGTTTGGTTCCAAAACCATCAACATGTTTCAAAAAAAGAAAAGAAGAAATTCAATAAATAATTTGAATTATTATTGAATTTTCATTCGTGAGACAAATTAAGGACATTGGGAATGAAGAAAAAACGAATTAAAACTCTACTTTGGAACTGGACTCTATTCACAGCAAAATGAAAATCTAGGCAAACAGTTTAACCTAAACTTATGTTGGCTTACCGTATCTAATCTGAAATTAAACTTATGATGATTTGGACAAAGCATCTTATGTGAAAACTGATTCGTAAATACCACATAGCGTCTTATAAAGTATGCTACAATACAGTAGAATGAGGTTTCTTTCTTCTTTTCTTTTACTCTTTGTCTCACTAATTAAAAGAGTTCACTTTCAAAAATTTATACTCCTTACGTTTAATTAAAAGAGCTCGCTTTGAAAAATATTTTTTGTTCCAATAAAATAGTCCACTTTAATCATGTGTGGTGTACAATTGGCTCATACTTAATAAATAAGGACATAAATGGAATAAAGGATATCAAATTAACTAGAGCGAATTACATTTTCCCCCTTAAGGTTTGGCTAAATTACAAAAACACCCTCCTAGTTTGGTTAAATAACAAAAATACCCCTTAACCGGTGGATTACAAAATCACCCTCCTAGTTTGGCTAAATAATAAAAATGCCCCTTGACCAACAGGAAAATTACATTTTCCCCCTAAGATTTGGATAAATTACAAAATGATCCTCCTAATTTAATTATAAATTGAACCATTTAAAAATTGAAATATGATATAAACATTATATATTTGGGAAGACTAAAATACCCATAACTTAATTTATTTGAAATTGAAGATCAAAATGCCATTTACAGAGACACATATGAGGGCTTAAAATCAATAATTTATTACACCAAGAGAAAAAAAAAATTTGTTTTTTCTGTTTCTCATAAAAAAATCGTTGATGGTTGCTTTTTCAATTCTAGAAAAAGCCGTAAGTGAATGACATTCAGTTGATTTTAAGCACTCATTTGTGTCTTTGTGAATGACATTTTGATCTTCAAATTTTAAATAGATTAAGTTGTGGGCACTTTAGTCTTCCCAAGTATATAATGTTTATGTCATATTTCAATATTTAAACGAGTCAATTTTATAATTAAATTAGGAGGATCATTTTGTAATTTATCCAAACCTCAGGGGGAAAAATGTAATTTTTCTGTTGGTCAAGGGGGATTTTTGTTATTGAACCAAACTAGGAGGGTGAGTTTGTAATTTACCCAAACCTCAAGGGGGAAATTTTAACCCGCTAGTCAAGGGGTGTTTTTGTTATTTAACCAAACTAGGAGGTTTCTTTTGTAATTTAGCCAAACCTCCGGGGGAAAATGTAATTCGCCCAATTAACTATTTTAGCTGTTGTATCTTGATATTCATAATAAATTGTATATTGGTCAAAGTAGACTATGTAGGATATAAAAATAATATATATCCAAATAATATAAAGAGATTAATGCACAGTGGAATAAAACTTCTTTGTAATAATGAACAATAAACAAACCCACACCCACACCCACATAATCTGTGCAGCGCACCAAAGCCGAAGCTTGGCCGAGAAACAACTGGAAGGCTATTCAGTTTCTCTCTATCTATCTCTGTGTTTATCTGTAATTATAATGATCACCCAATGCCTCTATTTATAGGCAAAACTATCTCTAAATCCTATCATAAATCTAATTCATAACTATTTCCTAAAATAAGTAAGTTACTCAAAACAAACACTAAACTAAATACGCAACAGACAAATAATAAATCCTACTACAGTTATAATTACCTAATACAAGTTTGGTTTAAATTAATATATTCCAACATAGCCTCCCTTAAACCAAACTTGGATCAAAACAGCTCCAATGCCATCACGAGCTTGAATCTCCATTGAAATCTCTTTGACGATGTAGACAACATGCGAAACCAACTTGCAGTAGTTCTTCAGCTCTGCTTTCAATCTCATCGTAGAGACACCTTTGTATGTGCCATGGATCTTCTGTGGAAACTCCTCTTTAGCTAAGAATTTATTCATATCCACCCATTCTTCTTCATCTGAATTAATCTTCTCATCAACCTTGCAAATGTCAAAAACTTTCTTGTAAACTCAAGACATCACATTTAAATAAGATGTGAACACAAACTTGTATTTTGAGAAAGCCTTATCAAATTTCTCAAACTAGTCAAAGAACTCACTGATGTCTACCCATTCATCTTCAGAATAGAGCTTTCCATCGAAATTGCTAATCTGATCAATGCCTTTAAATATAATAATGTCCTTGCAAACCCAAGACTCCACTGTCACATTTTTCACCTGGTCGGACTCTCTCCCAAATAAGGAGTCAACTTCATTGCAGTTGATCTGCTCCAATTCAACAGAGTTTTCAACATTCTCATGATCAATTATATCTACGTGATCATCAATTTCAATATCTCGCTCTTGTTCCGTAATACAAACATTCGTTCTTCTTTGACCAAATCAACACCTTCAGTTACTTCATCCACATTCTTGCCACAAGCCTTTTTATTGATTCTTTTTCTTTTTTCATTCACAATTCTTGAAACAATATCTTCAAATACATGCTCTTGTAACTCCTTGATCACTAACTGTTTGCTATTAATCCTTAGTTCATCCAGCATCAATATACTTTGCAATTCTTCATGACACAACTCTGAAATATCTGTTGTCTCAATTATCAATGACACAAAATAATCAAACTTTCTAGGCAATGTATCGAGAACATGATTCACGAAACTTTCTTCATCGAGAAAATACCTGTTTGATCTCATCTCATCTTGAATTTTCTCTAAATGTCTTTTTTAATTTTAAGACATTATTCTTCTGAGCTTTATCCATTCCTCTATAACTTTTTATCAAAATATCCCATGCTTATTTTATAATTTTCGCATGACAAATTTTTCCAGAGATTGAACTATCAACAGATTGACCAAGCTCAAATCAATTTACCTCAATTTGATCTAGTTGCTGCCTAAATAAATTAAACGCACGGAAGTCAAAACACACTGCAAATCAATTAAAATACAACTCTAACCAACTTGATGCAGAAGATTCCACCGAAGCCAACTCCAATTGATTCTATGCAATTTGCATGCGAATCAATAAAAAAATAAGGACTTTTCGCCTTGTGTAATAAACACACGCAGAACCGAAGCAAAATCAGACTTCGTCGGAAACAAACCAGCCGCAAGGCTTAATTTTAATCTTTGTACTTTTCTCTTCAACACGGAAAGCAAGATACAGCTGTTAACTAAACAGATTTTTTTTTCTGGCTCCGATACCACTTGTAGGATATAAAAACAATATATATCCAAATAATATAAAGAGATTAACACACGGTGGAATAAAACATCTTTGTAATAACGAACAATAAACAAACCCGCACGCACATAATCTGTGTGGCGCACCAAAGCCGAAACTTGGTCGAGAAACAACCGGAAGGCTATTGAGTTTCTCTTTATCTATCTCTGTGTTTATCTCTGTAATTACAATGATCACCTAATGCCTCTATTTATAAGCTAAACTATCTCTGAATCATACCATAAATCTGATTTAGAACTATTTCCTAAAATAACTAGGTTACTCAAAACAAAAAGTAAACTAAATAGGAAACAGACATATAATAAATCCTACTACAATTATAATTACCTAATTAATACAAGTTTGGTTTAAAGGAATATTTTCCAACAGACCCTTCTAATGGAAGAGAAGGAGTTTTTCACCTTTTTTTTTTTTTTTTTGAAAATTAAAAACTTCATTAATGGCATTGAAAATCGTTCAACAACGTTGATTGACAAAAGACAAAAACGCAGGCAAGACAATTGAGATAATTAACAAATCTGAACCACAACAGTGTATGTAATCTACTAGACTGCAAATCTATACCTAGTATAGATCTAACCATAGTAGAATTATATCGCTGAACAAATCTCGTACCGATAGTCACGTATCTGCCACTAATTACTGATGAAAGCTTCAAAACTACATAGTCAATTGAGTCTTCAACTTCATGGCCATGAATGAAATCACATAGCCAGGGAGAAAATCACCATAATGAAGAGCGAAATACCATAGATGGAGAGAAACTCCAGAAACGGAGAAAAAAACAACATAAACATGGATAAAATTAAAAGTAAAGCAAACTAAACAAAATATAGCAAAAAAAGGTACGTAGAACTAGAACTGCTTCCCTCATCCTCCGATGGAGAAGGATGAGGATGAGGGAAGAAGACAATGAAATTTAGGATTTTGAGAGATGAGGGAGATGGGAGGTGGCGGCTGCCAAGGTAGAAAATTATATATGAAGGTGTTTTCACTTAATGCTTGTTTGTTGTGAGTTGATTTTGAAAATATAATTTTCAAAAATATTTAGTAAAAAATATATTTAAAATTTATAATTAAATAATAACAAATTATATTAAAATAATAAAAAGATGTTATAATATAATAAATTTAATGTGAAAATCAAAAATAAAATTAAAACCAACACAAAAACAACATAAACAAACAAGGCTTCGACCATAGGGGAGAACCAGTCCAACGGTTCAAAGGATTAAACAAAGAGGCATAGGGAAACAAATTACACTGAACTCAAAACTGTCAATCTATTGTACTGGTTCAAGGAGATAAAATGGGTGTCAAACGCCCTAACAACGCCAATCCCTGGCTAACAACGGGCTAAACCCTCATCATCCTTTAAACAGTACAAAGATGCCTGTTCGAATTCAAAGACCCAAGCATGCTTCAATTAATCCATAAACAGTAAGACGATTCACACAAACAGAATCATCAACATTACAGGAAAATCTGATAACTAAGCTTCATGGTTTAACACTAAGTATTTAGCCTGCCATTAGGCTAAATATAAACTGAAAAATAAAAATTTAAAGACAGAAAATTAAAAGACTTACTTATGAAATTGTCTTCAAGTCCTCAATTCTTGAAATGAAAATTTTATTTATCAAAGGAAAATTTACAAAAGGGAGAGGAAAGAGTTGGATTATGTACAAGAGGGGAAATGGGAAAAGAGGAAGGAATTGGGATTCTAAGTCCTCCCTCTAAATGAGAAATTTACAGCATATTTATAGGCAAATTCTGCCTTGCACTATTACGGACTCTAAATTTTTAATTTTCAAATCCGCTACAGTATTCTACAGATTCCAAACTATCAGTCTTTGAAGTCCGTCACAGTATTAATGTCGGTGAAGTCCGCCACCTCCTATGTTAGTTATTGTTGGGGCTTTTACCGGTAGAACCGGTCACTGAGCTCTTTATTGCCAGCATCATTTCATCAATGTCGATGTCGACATCTTCCTCTTCTTCCTGAGATTCTCCGGGTAGGCAGTATCCTTGGCTTGACATTGAAGCATCAGATCTGGTCTCCTCAAGATTCTGGGATAGATCTTTTTTCAAAAGATCCATATAGGAAGCTATAATCTCTTCTCGGGTGACAATTCCCTTCTGCCTCTGGAGCATTCTATGAATCTGCTGGAAAGGACTGATTTCCTCCCTTGGGCTCATCTGCTGCTGCTGCTGGTATTCCTGCAACTTGGCTTTGATTTGATCAATCAATTCTTGGCCTTGAATTAGACCAGTGGCATCAGCCTTAATTAATTTTTCCCAAAATTTAGTATAACTGGCCCTTTTTAGGCATGGGAGTTTTTCAGGAGTATAACCCACCTCTGGCACCCATTTCCAGATCCATGGAATTGAAAATTCTATAAAGAAATACATTGGAGCAATATCATCATTCCAAGGATGGCTATTATCCAAATTCATGATCTTGGGAGAAATTTTCACCCAATCTGCATATAATGCTTTGAATGGTTCAGGTAGTACCTTGATAGATGGACCAAAATTAATCCACCATTTAATGAACCAATTTGGAAGAGGCTTTTTATACACCTCAGAACAGATTTTTATAAACCAAGAATGTTTCTTCCTTGGATTTTCATAGAGTAGAACTCTGGTAAGAGACTCAACATAGTCCCAATACTTGTACTTTATCAAAGTTTTCTGATCAGGATGGAGATATTCTCTATCCTTTAGAGTTGATAAACCCCATTCTTCTGCAGATATCACCTGCTTGATAATAATCTTGCTGAAATTATAAATATTCTGGGCACTACCAGCACCTGTAAAATGTGTAATCTCACAATTTCCTGAAATTTTCAGAAGATTTTCAAAATATGGCCTTGGCTTATAAGCCATTTCAGCATAACCAGAGCTGTCAAGGTACCTGTTCATCAAGGTCCATGGATCATTGATCCACTGTAAATCCTTACCTTCCAAGAGTATTATCACCTCTTTATTATTATTCTGATGGTAGTAAGTCAGATATTCTTCCTTGTCTTCTTCTCCAACAATTTTTGAATATGAAGATGATGATGAAGCAGAAGTATCACCTTGCTTCTTGTTTATGAACTCCATAAATTCTTCATATAATGGATCTTCAGGAGACATACTCCTTCTAGCAGAAATATTTTCTGCTACTAGCCTTCTTCCACCATGCTGGGCGAGGATATTTCCTCGTCCTCCTCGTCCTCGGTAAGGGCCAGAGCCCTTCCTCTGGGGTGCATCAACCTGCAATCATAAAAATTATGATCAGCCATTATTCAAAAATTCACGAGTCAAAAAATCTGGAAGACTATTGCCTTCTCCTTTCTTATACTGAATATCAAAATCAAATGGATCTAGCAAACATTTGCTTAGATACATCATGCTTAAAATCTTTGTTAAACATAAATTTTGCAGATTTGCAATCAGTTCTAATAACAAACTTTTGATTATATAAATCATCTTGAAATTTCAATACACATTTAACAATGGCTAAGATTTCTTTTACCACCGTAGCATAATTTTTTTGACTATCAGACCATTTACCTGAATGATATCTAACAAGAAATTCTTGTTTACTATCCTTTGATTTTTGCTTTAAGATTCCACCATAACCTATATCTAAAGCATCTGTTTCTATTATTTTCTCCAGATTAGGATTTGCTATCATTAAACAAGTGATTTCACTTTTGCCTTAATTCTCCTAACTGCCTCAGTATGCTTATCTGTCCAAGGCTTAGGATTCTTTTTCAATCTATCATATAAAATTGCAGTATCTTCATTAAGATTTTTATAATATGAAGAAATATAATTTAAACTTCCTAAGAATCTTTGTAATTGGGTTTTATCCAAAATTTCATCTGGAAATTTAGAAGCAAAATCAATACTTCTATTAATAGGAATAATATTTCCTTTCTCGATATTATGACCCAAAAATCTAATTTTTGTTTGAAACAAACTCATTTTAGACTTAGATATGACTAAACCATTTTGAATAATCAAATTCTTGAAAATATTCAAATGTTTGAAATGGGTTTCAATATCTTTGGAAAATACCAAGATATCATTAATATAAACAATAATAAATTCACTATAAGGAATAAAAATATCATTCATAATTTGCTAAAATTCTGAAGGAGCATTCTTCAGACCAAAAGGCATAACTTTCCACTCATAATGTCCTATTGGAACAGTAAAAGCAGTTTTATACTGATCTTTTTTATCAATTTGAATTTGCCAATAACCTGATTTTAAATCAAATTTGGAAAATATTATTGAATCATATAATCTATCTAATAAATCCTTTTTATTAGGGATTGGATGTCTAATCCATTTTAAAACTTTATTAAGAGGTTTATAATTTATTACCATCCTGGGAATACCTCTTTCAATTTCGCTATGCTTATTAACATAAAATGCAGTACATGACCACGGAGAATTTGAAGTTTGTATTAATTCTTTTTGTAAAAGAGATTGTATTTCTTTTTTACACAATTTCAAATATTCAGAATTCATTTGACAAGGCCTAGCCTTTGTTGGAATTTTCTTTTCATCAAAATCATCTTCATATGGAAGACTCACAATATGCTTTTTTCTATCCCAAAAGCATTTGGATGATCATTGCATATTTCTATTGAAAAATTAGTAATAATCATCTTAATCTTATCCTGTAATTTAGGATTTTGCAGTTTTTCTTCTATTGTTAAAATATTAATTTCATATTTTAAGAAATTCATTTGATTCTTTTTTCTAAGAATATTTTCTTTAATAGTATTTAAAACCTTGGAAAAAGGTTCCATTATGAATTGGAAATTTATTTGATTATTTTCATAAGTTCCTTTTAACCCTTTTGAATCAATATGATAAATTGGATATAATTTTTTCAAAAAAGGAGTACCAAGTATCACTTGATTGGTAATGTTTTTAACTAATAAAAAACTTTCTGGAATACAAACTTTATTTTTACAAATATAAGCTTTGGGGAGTTTAAATTGAATATCTAGTCTTTCTCCTCCAGCATGCCTTAAACTATGAGTAGTTTTATGAAAATATTTTGTAGGTATTAAACCTTCTTGTATGACACTAATATCTGCACCACTATCAATTAATGCAATTAATTCAATTTGAAAATTGTTATCAATTAATAAATTGACTTTAGTGTACCATTTTTGAGTAGTAATTATGTCTAATGATGATAAAAATTGTTCTTCATCATTTGGTGGTTTTATTTCAAAACAATTTGAAGAGGTAATTATTTCCTTTCCTTTTTCTAAATTAGAAATTCTTTCTTCAAAGGTATGATTTCTTAATTTAAGAAATTGAATTTCTTTTTGCAGATTTTTGACTTCATTAGTCAAATCATTTATTGAAACATTTGAAGTCAAAGTATTACTTCTTTCTTTCATCATTCTTTGAACCTCATTCATAGAATATTGTTCATCATGTGTGAAAATTATTTTTATTTTCGAAATTACTGTTCATTCCAGTAGAAGGAAGATTCTGAATATCATCAATTATTTTTGATCTTAAATTAGAATTTTTTATTTGTTTTAAAAATTCTAACAAAGTATTATCTGTTAAAACATTTATGTCTTGGAATTGAGACATAATTTTATAAAATTCATTTTCAGAATTATCATCTAATTTTTTCAAACAAGATCCTTTTGTACTACAAGCACAATCGGAATCTGACTCATATGATGACAGATCATTTTCTGAAAAATCAATTTTATTTTCTTCATCTGAAGACTCATAATATTCTGATTCAGAACTTGTTTCTAATAATATTTTAGAAATCTTATCTTTTAATTCTTCATCTATTTCTAAAGATTTTATCTTTTCTTTTTTCTTTTCTTTGCATTTATTTGCAAAGTGACCTATTTTTCCACATTTATAACATCTAACATCCACTGGATTTTTCTTTCTGGCTAATCTAGCTTCTTTTCTTTCTTTTCTTTTTTCTAATTTTTTCTGAAAATTCTTTTTAGAATATCGTTTCTTTTTAAAAATCTTATCAGATTTTTCTTTCCTATGAGGTTTTCTATTTGGAAAGGGAATATCCATTCCAAATTGACTACAGAAATGTCCTAATTGACTTCTTTCTGTTAATCTTTGGTGTTTTATTTGTTGACTCAATTTAATTTCATTACATAATGATAAACCTTCCTGGACACAAGTTGCTATCAGTTTACCATACATATAATCATTATATGGGATAGTGATTTTATCCTTCCTAAGAGCTTTTCTGACTCTTTCAGCAAATAAGCTGGGAAGACCATCTATAAACTTAGACTTCCAATGACTACTATTAGACTCAGGCAATTCCATGACTCTATTAAGGAATGCATCTTTATACCATCTAAATTCAGAAAGTGTTTTACACCTAAGATTTTGCAATAAAGTATGGATATTTTCACTATTATCAGAAATTCTACCCGTAAAATGTTCTAAAATTGTAACAATTAAAGTATAAACAGAATTTTCAACCATCTGGTCACCTTCCTGTTTAACAGTTTTATAAATTTCATCTTTACCTGTTTGGGGTAAATAATTATCCCACCAACCTTTAAGTTGGCCAGTAAAACCTGCAACTATCATTTTTGCAATATTACTGTCATTATTACCATTCTGTTTACAAATAGTACTGTACATTAACATTCTATGTACTAAATTATAAATTTGTTTTTCTGTATAACCATCTAGATTTCATTCATAAATACATTTACCACTATAACTATTATTAATTATGTATTCTTGTTCTTCATGAAGAATATCTACAGACGATGGCCTACTATAATAATTTATTCTTTGAATTGGGGTGTATTTTTCTGAAATTTTATTAATTTCATCCCTTATTACTCTTTTATATTCTGGATTATTTTCTATTTCATTAGAAAATTCTTCTTCTATTGTGGTTATATCCCTTTAAATTTCTCATTGAGCATATTTAATAATTCTTGAGTACCAGTTTTAAACTTAAAATCTTTTATTTCAGGTGGAGGCTAAAGACTAGGAGCTGCAAGCACACCTATATTTTCCTTAGAACTACTAGTACTAGGAATATTATTATTACTAATAATTGTATTATTATCTATCAGCTTATCAAGACGATCATGTAAAGAAACAATTTGTTCTCCTAATATAATTAAATACATTTTGCAAAATTTTGTTGTTCAATCATTTTATTAATATTTTTGACTGTTATTGTCAAAATATCTTCTTCAAATAATTTTGAAAAAGCATTAAAATTCATAGCTATTTTTCCTTTTAATATACTAAAAGATTCTTGAGAAGGGAAATGACTCTTCAAAATATTACCATTATTTAATCTAAATTCTCTTTCTATGACAGAGATTTCTAGTTCTATGTAATTATGAACAAACCATGGAACAAAAGGAAATAAAATATTCTTTTCTCCTAAGAACTTATAAAATTCTTCTGAAAGATTATCTCTTTCTTTAATAGAAAAATATTGAAAAAACCATTTTCTAAAGACTTCCCATCTGGGTTTTAAGAATTCATCTCGAATTTTCATTCGAGCCTCAGATCCTTTACTAAAATCTATTTTTCTTGTATTATTCATATTGAAAAATTCATTTCAGATTCGGTTATTTCTGGTTCTTTTCTATCAGAAATATCATGAACAATATTATTCTTTTTCTTATATAATAAATCAACATGAGGATTTTTCTCCTCACTGGCAGGAATATGATCATCAGCAAAATTTCTAGGAGGAATAAAATCAGGAATATAATTTCTAACATATGAAGTAGAAGGATTATGACGGTTTATTCCATCACGTAATAATTGCTCAGAAATTAAAGCATTATGATGGGTTATTCCATCACTTGAATTTAAATGACTTGAATTTAAATGACTATTATTTAAAGCAGTATGAAAAGAATTTAAAGAATGGCGATTATTCTCACCACTTGAACTTGAATGTAAAGAATGTGAAGACAAGTTAGGATGATGTTTATTCACATCACCAATGTTAGATGTAGAATGTCTATGAGACATAGGAATATCATCCTTGAAAGGGGAAATAAATGATCTTACAGAGGAAGATCGGGAAAGTCCCTGAGTATTACTCATTTGAATATATACATCTCCATCTGGAGTCTGGATTACATTAGAAATCTGATGTTCATTTCTAGGTTCAATATGAGCAACCCTGGTCAATTTCCAATGCTGAGGAATCGGAATTTCATCCCATTTTATGGTTCTTCTAGTCGTAATATTCGACTTACTGAAATTCGATTCAATTAAGATTGTTTCATTCAAATCTTTTTGTTTTTCTTCCACTTTATAACATGGATTCATGGTGTATAACGGCTTATAATAAATTCTATAACAAATACACATTATTTCTGAACCAGGTTCATAATTATAACCTTCAGTCTTTATATTCAAAGTTAAAGCTTTGTAGATATTTCTATCTGTTAAAGCTAGATTAAAATTTGGATGAACATTAAAATATACTGGACCATAAGCCAGACTAGACTGTATAACTCCAATTATTGATTTTCTCCATTCTTTATTTCTACCATCTCTCAAAGTTGCTATAAAACTTTCTGGCAAATTATCAAGTGTAAGAGGTTTAAAAGCAATTTGCACTAAACCAATATGTAAAAATTTATGAGAAAACCTATAAGGTTCTAAATCTTCTTCCAATTAGCAAATGACTTTTCAAGCATTAATTGATAAGTAATAAATAAACTTTTATTTGTTATGAATATCTTAATATGAATGTCCATCTTTCTATCATAAGTTCCCTAACATTTCCTCCACCCCATGATCCCCTTAATTTCTCATTTAGTTAGTATGACTCTTGATATTGTATTGTATTCATGACATGAAATAAACTTAGCCTATATATAGAGGCATAAGTGAAGAAGGAAGATGATGAATAAAAGAGTTGAGCCACTATTCTACTATCTTATCATGTTGTTCTATATATTTATTTACTACATGCTTATATAGTCATATTATACCAGTAATTTTATAATAAGTTATTAGCACAAAATTCTAGCCAACAGAGGATGGTTGATTGACGAGAAGGATTACTAGTGATATGGAATCATTGCAGGCTCAAATTTACATGATGATTAGATATGAGGTATCTCTAAATGATTGCTATGCAATTTTGAGGTACGTATTTATTTTATTATGATATATATATATATATATATATATATATATAAATGATTTACACAACACCGAGACATAAAAGATTACACTTTTGTGTGATATTTATAATATGCTAATTTGGTGAATTAAATAATTGTGAGAGAATTTTGATAACTTATTCACAAACTATATCCAACCATGAAGTTGAATAAACTATGCAGTACTTAATCTTCTATTTCGAGAGATTTATGGTTTGAGCATTGCAGGGTGTGGTGTGTATTATTTGCTCTCTGTTTAATAAATATGATTACATGGTTTTGCATTATTGCCTCTGTTAACATCAAAATATTAGATCTTGATAGTTTGCGTTATTGCATTATTTAAAAAATATGATTACATGGTTTTTCTTTCTTTTGATGTTTCACTTTACTGGGAAAAAAAAAAAAGCTTCTTTATATACAAGTTATAATAGTTTTTCACTCATGAAATAATCATATATATTATTTTGTTGTTTTCTGATTTCATTATTCTATGACTTATATGATAATATATTTTGATATTTTATATCTATATGTATTTTCTCACATAGTTAAAAAATACAATTGAAATAGCACTTTAATGCAAAATATTAATTTGTCCCGTTGACAAATTTAAAAGTGATATATGATCACTTGAGTGAAAAATATCAATTTAACCCATTGAAAAATTTGAAAGAGAAATGCGATTGCTAAACAACGGTTATTGTATATTATTATATATTTGATTTACTTTCTTTTTTGTCACGAATAAAATAATGAGTTTTATTGAAAATTCACGAGTCTCATTCAATAAAGCTGCTCCATTTCCTGGGGTAAATGTGACAGTTATGCACCCATATTATGCGTGAAAATTCTTTTTTTTGAAGTAAATGGGAGAATCATGAATTCCTATAATAGATAAAGTTTTCATTTTCTGAAGTAAGTGTTATGATTTTGCATTTATATAATGCACAAGTTCATAGTCATGGGTGCGGGCTTTCTGTTAACTACATACTGTAATTATGATTATATAAGGATGTTGAATTTACCACCAGAAGTGGCAGTATAATCATAAATACAAAATTATAACTCGCCACCGGAAGAGAGGAAGTACTTGTGACAAGAAAAATGAAAGTAAAAAGAAAATTAGATAACTAGTTTTATCGTTGTGGCATGAAAGGCCATTGGGTCATAGATAGTACATGTCGTACACTAATATTTTGCTACTCTTTATCAAGAATCACAAAAGAAGAATAAAGAGAAAAGATAGAGACATATTTTATCTGTAATGATGTTGCTGAATTATTTGTCAATCATGCACCCTGAAAGTGATACTAAAATGTCTAATAAGAAATTTCTTTCTTGGTTGATTTTGATGTAATTAATTTTAATTTTATGTTTTCAGATATAAAATTTTTTATTAATTTATTACTTTAATAGTTCTTTTATTTATAAATACTATACTAAAATAAATACATCATTTAGAATTTTAATTTTGTGGATATAAATTTGTTTATTAATTTCTTATTTTAATATTTCTTTTATTTATAAATATTATACTAAAATAAATACATCATTTTGAATTTTAATTTTGTGATTAAAATAGACATTTCATTGGTCAATCACAAACCATTATGTCTAGAAGACAAGCTACAACATATTGCAGATATGGATAAGAAATAATATTCTTATCTAATAATGACATAAACTATTGTTAATACTATATTTGTTTATACAAATTATTAATAGCTCCAGAAGAGTAAATATCACTTTACCTGGAGGAACAAAACATTGCACCTGATGATGCATTATTTTTTCGGAAGTTTCAAAAAAATCTATTGAGATTTTTAAAGATATTCGTTGAAATGGATATCATATTACTAATAAAAACGAAGGTGACAATAAATACTTGTACTTTACAAGTACTATTTATGAAAAGAACTTTTTATTGAAAAAGTTGCCTTCTAATGCCTCCAGGTTGTACTACACATATATTACTGCAATCGAAATTTATGTAACAGTAAATTAGACGTTTACTAGTGAGTTTATTAATTGGCATGACCAGTTAGGTCATCCCGGTTCTATAATAATGCAAATAAAATAGAGAATTTCTATAGCCATTCATTGAAGGGTTCGAAGATTTTTTCTATCCAATGAATTCTCGTGCAATGCTTGGTCTCAATGCAAATTAATAGTAAAGTCACTACCAGTGAAATTCGCATCGAATCTCCTGCACTAATAGAACATATACATCATGATATATTTGAGGGCCTATTCACCTACCATGTATACCATTTTGGTATTTTATAATTTTGATTGATGCATCAACCAATGGTCACATTACGTTTATTATTAAAAATCGCAACATGGAGTTTGCAAAATTACTGGCAGAGATAATTCGGTTATGAGTTTTCTTAACTATATAAATAATTATTGCATGTCTTTGGGACAAGTGTGGAACATCCTCTTGTTTGTATTCACACAAGAAACGATCTAGTATAATCGTTTCATTATATAAATTAACTTACTTACATGACCATTGTTTTTCAGAATGGAACTCCCAATATATATTTGGGGGCATGCTATATTGCATGTTACAATATTTGTTCGCATCAGACCAATAAATTTTAATGAAATCTCTCCCCAACAAATGGTTTTGGTCAGAAACCACAATATTTCTCATCTTATAATTTTCTGAATGTGCAGTTTATATTATGATTGTTCTACCACAATGCACAAAAATGTGACCTCAAAGGAGGTTAGAAATGAATATTGGGCATGAATCTCCACTATAAAATATCTTGACACTAAAGTTGGAGATTCGTACACTACTCGTTTTACTAATTATTATTTTGACAAGTCAGTTTTCCCAACATCAGGGAGAGAAAAGTACGTAGCCAATTAAAAAAATTACTTGGAGTGAATCAATGATGCTCGTATAAAATTATATGATCCGGAAATTCAAAAGATAATTCATTTATAATTTGCATTTGCCAGATATTTTTTTCCTGACCTTAAAAGGTGTGAGTGAATCACAAATATTGACTACTAATGCTCCAATTAAAATTGATGTCCTTGAAGGGCCTTCTACCACTAATAAATAATTAAAGGCAACATCAAAGTGCGGTAGACTAATTGGTTCCAAAATAAAAGTCCTCAAGAAAAAGGAGCAAGTGATAAAGATGGCAAATCGAGGTATTAAATATTCCAAAAGAATTTTCAAAAATAAAAACTCTCGAACAGTTTCTAAGTATGATATATAATAAGCTTCTAGAAGAAGCTTAGGTACCTAAAAATGTTGATAATAATAGTTTTTCTCAACTATGTCATGTCTGACGGCTAAATATGGAACCTAGCTATGAACAATCGATGTCGATGATAAAATTGCTTATGCTGCAGCAACTGCCATTATTAAAGAAAACGAGGATCATCAATATAGGCTTGTAAATAAATGTCGACATAGAAGTTATTGCCCAAGAAAAATGATAGAAATAAAAAGGCGCAATTTTAGTATAATTGAGTTCAATGCCTAAAAGGGAAATCTTTGGGCGAATAATTCACGCACCTGAAGATGTGTAACATACGGTTCATGAATCGATATTTGTGCGAAAGCAGAATGGAAAAGGAATTCATATAATATGCAGCTTGTCGTACAATATTTTTCCAAAAACCAGGAATTGATTACAAGGAGACTTAGCCTCCTGTGGTGGATGCAATAATATTTTGTTACTTGCTTTATCTGGCAACAAGAGAAAATTTTAAAATGTGTTTTATGGATGTCATGACACCTATTAGAATGGCAAATAAAAAATCTCTAAAAGAGTAAAATTTCCCTGAAGGCACGATATGATTTATCGCGATATTTATTATATTGAATTTTGTAGAGCTCTATGTATATGTTTTATATAGAGATCCGGATCCCAATATATTAATAATTTTATTTAGAACTCCTGATGAGTATCAAACCATGATTAATTATTTAAAATGTAATGTTGAATAGGAACTCCTGAAGAGATTTAAAATGTTGTTGGATTGAAACACAAGTTTGAAATGAAACATTATGAAAAAACATTTATTTGCAACTACTGCTAAAGTGTTGAAACACTTCTCTATGAATAAAATACATATTTTGAGCAAAGTTGTGATTGTAAAATCACTTGATGTGCATAAAAGATTCATTTCGTCATCATGAGGATGATGAAAATTTGTTTGTTCCAGAAGTACTATATTTTAAGGCTATCAAAACAAAAATATTGTATCTTGCAAATTGTTCACAAGTTTCAAAATATGCTTGCAAGTCATGAACTACATATGTTTTCTTTAGCTTGAAGAAATGATAAATATGAGTCTTTATTTAAAAAATACACAAGTATGATTTTAAAGGTTATACAGATATTGATTACTTTACTTATCCTTATAATGCTCGATCAAGTCAGTTATGTGTTTCCATACAGCAGTATAGCTATTTCCGATCGTTATATTCGTAAAAGAAATCACAGATGCTACTTCTTATAATGCACATTGAGAGTATGTTTGGCTAAAATCAGTAATCCATTAAATTTGAAAATCAAGTAGTTTGCTCTCAAATTTTTAAAGAGTTTCTACTACTTTGTTCAAAAGATATGTTACATGGATTGCTCAGCTATAGGAATCATAAATCAAATATTTATTTACTGTCAACTTCAACTTTTGAAAAGTTGAGCTAGAAGATCGAAATGCGACAATTTAACAATGTCAAATAACGTGCTCAAGAGAGGAAGTTAACCACTGTATTCTTTTTTAACTAAGTTTTTTTTCCCATTGGGTTTTTACTAGTACAGTATTTTAACGAGGCAGTATTGTATTAAGAAAATATACTCCTTTTCCTTCATGAAGTTTTTTCCTATTGGGTTTTCCTAGTGAGGTTTTAACAAGGCATTTATCTTGATAATAGACATTCAAGGGGAAGGTGTTATTAATACCTTAATATGAATGTCCATCTTCCTATCATAAGTTCCCTAACCTTCCTCAACCCCATGATCCCCTTAATTTCTCATTTAGTTAGTATGATTCTTGATATTGTATTGTATTCATGAAATGAAATAAATTTAGCCTATATATAGAGGCATAAGTGAAGAAGGAAGATGATGAATAAAAGAGTTGAGCCACTATTCTACTAGCTTATCATGTTGTTCTATATATTTTATTTACTACATGCTTATATAGTCATATTATACCAGTAATTTTATAATAGTATTTTTATTCTTTAAATTTTTCTACATAAAATAAACAGTATTTCAAGAGATTTGAACAATCTACAAGTTACACATCTCCTAATTAACAAGCCCTATATAAAATGCTTGCTGCTCGCCCGCTGTCTACTAAATGAGCCTTCAGTACCTGCCCGGCCCTATCTTTAATCTTAAGTGAAGTGAAGTAAAAGCAATGAAAGCCCAACCTCTTTGTCTGAAGCTTTGCCAGGCATATGAATGTATATATATACGAAAGATATGTGCCAAGAATTGACTTTGCAGCTGATATCAGTGACAAAAAAATGACAGAAATAACATGCTGTAAATTTTTTGTATATTACAATTCAAATCCTTTAATAAAATAATGTCATTTCTGATTTCACTGAAAAATAAAAATAACACCCTTTTTTAAAAATAAAATACAAAATATGTAACGAGAAATATTCAAGTAAAAATAACTTTGCGGTTGTCACTCAAATTCTCATACGGTTTCAAAGGCAGCCATATATATTAAATGGAGCACTGATTTAACAAAACCCCCACAAATGATTCGGTGTATAATGTTGAACAATGGAAGGAAGAAAAAATAATTCTAACCGAGCAAAACTCTCTCATTTCATCAAGAAATGCACGGATGGTTTTCACGTTCGACTCCGTTGGCTGTGAATGCCGGCATGAAAACCTTCCGTGTATGCAGTGTTCTTGAATATTGTCTGCAACAGAGAAAGCTTTCCAGTTAGTAATCAGATAACGACGCCGAATGTCATGAAACAAATCATCTTCTTCAAACATTTTGCAGTACAACCATACATTACAATGATCTTTGCAAAAATGTAATGGAACAAAAGATCAAATTAGCACTTGCACATTACAGAACCAGAGAGGAAATGACAATCTTCCAAGCTGTGTGTATCAGCAAGTGGTTTCTTCAAGAATTATACTCATTGTTCATGGGGCAAGGAGAGATTTATTTGTCCCATTAGGTATCATCACTCTATTTACTTGTTTTCATACAGAATGAAATAATGTTTCATACTTCCTACTACTTTTCTGAAAATGTAGATTTCCATATTAGTTGGGAGGCATGGATTCAGGCTTGTTCGTATTGGAAAGTTTTGAAAACATATTTTCAAAAGTTGGTTTTGAAAATTATTTTTAAATGTGAAAAGTGTATTGGAAATTATGAGAAATTAGTATAAATCCAAAATTGCCAGAACGTGTTTTTGAAAACATGGTAACGAAAAGGGCCAGTGTACCAGGATATTATCTCAACGAATCTCTATAACAGCATTACAGCAGGATGGCTTAATCAAGTAACGGTGCTCCAGAATGTCATGCCAGTTCTCAAACTCTCAACGTTAAAGCACGATAATGCAGTCACAAATCCAGATGCTCTGATTTCTCTAGGACTTTGAGAAATAGAAGATCAAGATGCATGCCTTACAGTGATCTAATCAAGATTAAAGAATGAAACGCAAATACTCACAGCAATGTTCTTTAATTCTGCTGTAAGGTGCCTCCTGATACTGTTTGAAACTGTAGAACCAAGTTGATCCCCTTCTTGTTTGATATTCTCATTGTTGATCTGTATTTATGATTCATGAGATGTCTACCTAAGCCCAAAAACAATTTTCAGGGGAGAAGATATTCTCTTTACCTCAGAAAGAACCACATGAGACATCTTCTCAAGGATTTCTTGAACAAAATTGTCAGCATCAATAAAGGTAGCAGGTGATTCCAGTGAGTTAGTGGAATTTTCTTTTTTCGAGTTATTGGCTGCCTTCCCAGTTTTTGCTGCAATAAGAGAAGCTAAGCAAATGACTACATCATGAAAATTTCTGTATTATTTATATGCTGCTTCACAGTTTCAGAGCTACAGCAATGAGGACATCCCAAAACCCAATTAGGCATAACATCATGATACTTTCAGTTCTGACTAAACCACATACATTCCTTTCAGACTCATTGGTAAACCATTTTAACATCTCTTACCCAATGTGCAATGATAATTAGGTCAAAAAGCTAGATAGGGACACAATTTTATTAGGTAGATAAATGTAAAAGAAGAGAAAGGTCAGATGTTATCGTTAAAGTTGAGTTAAAATTGTGAAACAGGAGAAAACTATTTTAAGTAGCTCAAACTTTTAATCATTAGGCCAAAAAGGGGACAGGGACAACATAAAGTGGGTGTAACCATCCAAGCATATGCTCCACACCTCCCTCAAAGACTATAAAATTAGAATGCATTAAGAAGTTTCACTTCGAAAATGACAAAGTTCACCTTAATTAAGATTTCAAAATATGAAGAGAAAATAATAAATAAAATATAAGTCAAAAGCATACATTGCCTTGACTATGATTGTCATCCACTCCCTCCTGTCTCGAACAATCTTACAAAAACAAACTCAGGCAATAGATACACTCTCGAAAAGTGAAGAAAATGTCCTTCATCCTGACCTCAATCAGTCAGTTCTGAACAACATATTTTAGCTCCTCTTTGCAGCAATAAAGTCTTTTCTCCTATATGTTTTGGACATGCAAGTTTTATAGATCATTTTGGCAGGTTGTAGGGGCATGGTATGAATGAAAGTAAAAGTGAATCATAGAAATAGTTATCCATTTTTTTTTTTTTTTTAAATTTTGGTTTTACATCATTTCACCAATATGAGTGCAGCCATGCAATTCTACCACTGTTGAGATATCCTCAAGATGCTCTTTTATTGAAAATGACACATTACAAAAATAGTCCAGTAAATCCTATTTCTCATCACTTCCACCCCCCCCCCCCCCCCCCCCCCCCCCCAAACAAATATCTCATCACCTCAGATAACCACAATGTCATATTCTCATCAACCTCAAATCTGCAGAAAAAGTAGTAGACTAATTATATAGTCTTAAGTATCCACGATCTTCTCAGTGTCGCAATCACAGACAATTCCTTGGTTTCTGATTATAGTAGACAGAAAAACCCTACTCTGATAGCTTCATATATAAGTTGATAATCCTACTCAATTATCGAAAAAAGAAGTTTAAGGCAACTTCAAAATCTTAAGTATCCACAATGCATGAATAAGAAATGAAAAATATTGCAAAAATAGTACCTTTAACTTCTGACTTTACGTCCGTGGTTACACGATCCTTCTTTTCAGGATCTGGAAAGGAAGATGTTACCTCCAGGTTACCTGACAGTGCGGTGGCATCCGAAGGAACTAAATCAGCCAGATCTGGAGGTTGATCCTTCCCAACTGGTGGGTTAGCCTACAGAACACAGCGGTCTTCAATCAACCTACTATTTAAGTAAGCAGAAAACACACTCAAACAACTGTACCTAAATTTACCTCAAGATCAACATAGGTGAATAGTCTTCCAATTGAATTCAGGAACTTATCAAGACCACTGGCTTGAAGAGCTGTAGACAGCAATACAATTTGAAAAATACCATTAGAATGTATTCTATGCTGAAGTGTTGGTTTAACTTTTCCTTTTTATTTCTAGGAACTACTGGCCAAAAACATCTTCCAATGCAGAATTGCAGATCAGAAAGTAAATGTCATCGCTGCATTGGAAAGATATAATTTTCCCATTCTTCTAGTCACAGAACTCAACAGAGGCTGGTGATAGAAATTAGACAATACATGATCATGTTGAGCAAAGCTCATTTAAACATATCATGTTTCTTCTATAACTTTATGGTCTTCTCATGCAACTAGAGAATATTCTCACAGATCCCTCTTATGGAAGCCTAAAGTAGTAAGATACATGGTAATTTATCAAAAGGCGGTTCAATTCTGCTGGTAACCAGTCCTTACCAGGTCAAGGTATTGCAAAAGAAAGAAAATAAAAAGAAACCTCCAGTGAATGCGATAAGCACATACCACATTCCTTCTAATGTATGGCATAGCAATTATGTCTGGGAGGGACATCTGTTATATCTACCAAAACGTCATAAGATGACATAAGGCTCCCATAAGTTGTACTGCTTGTTAGCACACAACAGTTTGACTAGATCATTGAAGTGTATAGCCTACCTTTGTGCTTTCTTCAAATATTTTACTGATCACGTCACAGTGTTAGTCTAAAGATGAAAAGATGTTTTCTTGGAAACTAAAACTGCACATCACATAAAAGTAATTTCAAAAGAATGTAAAAGTAATTGGACAGTTAAATTCCTATTCGGTTACAGTTATTCCTCAAAGAGATTCTTTTCAAAAATATTTACCAAGGAACTACAAGTTCATAAGCAACTCAAAGAGTCATCCAAGCACAATTAACAGCAAATAACAATATCTTACCCTCATTTTTAAACATTTAAATATTTCAAAAGTACCCTTGACACATGGAGCATGAGATTATACAAGTTCTGAAGCATATGCAAGAGAAAAGACATCAAGTTAATGGTTAACGAGTTGAAATAGACCCCCAACTCCAAAGTCACTGGGAAAAAAGTACGAATTTCGATACATTAAGCACAAATTCTGCATAAGCTTTTTCAAACAGTTTTAACAATATTTTTGTAACAGAAATTTGGCATACAGCAAAAAGTTCACATTGTGGTGGCATTATTTCATTTAATCTTATGATCATTCTCAACTACAAGTGTAAGATTCTGGTATATTTAAAAATTTTGTAATACAAAACCAAAGTTCCAGAGGTAATTCTATCCACAAATGGACAAGTTTAGGCAGTACCACAGTGCAGGGGTTAATGTATGCTTCAGTATAGCACACTCCAATTTCCAAATCAGTAAGTCATTTAATGGGAATCTATAGTTTATGTCAGAATTGGCACTAAAGACTTCAATCACATTTTCTCAAATAATTTCAAATGATCGGGAGGCTACATTACTTCGACATCAACATGTCTTCACATTACACGAATATATATGGCTCATTAAAACATGAGACAATAAACAAACTTCACTGCTCACAGAAGAAACAAAAGGGAAAAAGTAGTTTGTCAAAGCTAACAGCCAGTAACTTACATATTGACACATCATTAGACAATGGGTGGAAGAAGCAGCACTCCTTTGTTCTCAGCCCTTGGTCTAACAATAGAGAAACACCCCTTCACAGTAAAAGAATGACATTATAATAATTGAACCAAAAAGAAACCCACCCCTCCTTAGCCCCCAACCCAGAAAAAAAAAGTATAAAAAAACCTTGAAACAGTTATCAACAACAAAACAACCTTGCGGATTCATTAAGGAGTGCAAATGGAGTAACGCAACCCAAAGGCACCTTTGCAACAGAAAATACAAGAGATTATCAGGAGTGGTTAAAAGAAAGCCTTAAGCATCATGTAACAAAACTACAATGTCCTATCAGCAAATAATCATATCCCCACAAGATACCAGGTAGATAATAATTCCCCATGAAAACTCAACTCTGAAACTAACATAGTGGCACATTCTCATTGAAGACTAGTCCGCCGAAATTTAATATAAATAAAGGCAAAAGCCCCATGTACATTCTGTTACAATGCAAGAAAATTAATCTAAAAGCTACAAATATGCTTGAGTTTGTGTGTGCATGCATGTGCTTTTGTGTGTGTGTGTGTGTGTGTGTGTGTGTGTGTGTGTGCGCGTGTGTGTGTGCCTAGGTGATAGAGAGAGAGAGAGAGAGTTATTAGTGGATTGAACAATTCGAAAATTCATGATAATAGACATAATGCAAATAATTAAAAGGGCAGCAGTTGACCAATTCAACACCACTACAAAACAAAGAATGGCTTCAATTTCTGCCCATAGCACAGGTAATGAAGAATACCACCCCAAGACCTACAATATTCTAATAACTCATACAGAAGGACTAGGATCTGTATACCAACATCTGAAATAAGTACCACCAAATATAGAACTTGCATTTTCACAAGGTAATTTTAACGTGTAAAAGAGACCAGTGACATGTCAGCTTCTGTATAAGGTCCTTTTACAAACTTCAAAGCTCAATATATCTACCATAAAAATTATATCTGTAAAGCCATTTTACGAACATGTGTATGCATAAAGGGCATACGATACTAAATTTATTGGCACTATAAAGCGAAATATATTCTGAAAGAAGTTTAAAACCATAGTATCTGAATTATATTTGGCCATTAGTAGCATTAGAAAACAATAGAAACAATCATTTTCACATTCTTGGTCCAATCAACATAACGTAAATTACTTGCCATATACAGGGCATTGATTAGCTTTTGATATGAACTACAACTACAATGTTCTGAAATGCATGTAGATGAGACATGTTGACTCTGAAATCCGTAAAACAATTACAAACAGAGACCTGCTATTGTTCTCAAGCTTCAAATATAAAATTCTGGACTATCCATCATATTTACAGATCCATGTCTAGAATGCCTTGCTCTGAGATCCAACTCCACATTTTGAAAAACATAGTCCGAGTGATAGAAGAAGAATAACAATCCATCAAGTATGTAGTAGTGAATTGCAACAACTTTGCAGAAGAAGCATCTACTATATGATCATCAAGATAAACTAAACATATCTCATGTCCAGCCCAATTTAATAAGAACTCAACTATATATCACAGATAGCATGTTTGGAACTATCTAAATGTTAAAAGGATGAAAGATACTATAAACCTATCTGGCACCTGAAGTATCTCTTTAAGTGCTTCTTCAGGAGCCATCCTCAAGCCCCCTTTTCCTAATCCAAGCCTCTGAGAAAGAACTGTTCAATTTGAACATCAAGCACAACTTGAATTAGAAACTAAAATTTACACAACTAACAAGAAAAAATAACATGAATGCAACTTACTGAATTCAAAATTTAAGAACCCATGAAATTAAGTACATACTTTTCAAGTCCACTTTGGTGTCCGCCAATGCAGAAACAATGTAAAATCTCTGCTTTTTATCCTACACAAGCCAAAGAACAAAAATCATTACTTAACCAATTAACATCACAGATGAAAACTAACAATAGAGTGATGATATCATACCTTCAAGAACAGGTTTTTACTCAATGCACCATTCAAGTGTCCAACATACTTCGCCTAGTTCCATAAGAAAAAGGAAACACTTAGGAACCCAGAATGTAAGATATATAAGTACAATTGAAGGGAAAATAATGGGACTTAAAAATAATGCTCTTACTTGGGCTTCAACAGTCAACACCACCGGGTGCTCATATTGTGCAAAATCAATTTGAAGCTCCTAAAAGAAAATATCCCAATGGAAAACGTTGAAATTACATTGACCAAGAAACAGTAGTAAGAATGAAATGGAAGCAACCCCATAAGCAGAAGCTTCAAATTGCAGACCTTTAAACGTGCTATAAGTTGCTCTTTTGAGTAACCCATTATTGCTATCTTGAAAATTTCTTCGCACGAATTGGTGGAATTGGATGAATCTTGACAACAAGAATTGGGGATTCTAGGGTTGAACGATTGGGTTTGGATTTTGGGTTTTTGGTTAACAATCTCACAACCACACTTAAGGTAAATTGTAAAGAACCTCCCTAAGCTATACTTGTATGGTAGTATGCCCCTTGAAGTTTTACGACTTTTTCTTCCTTTTTGTTTTTTGATAAAAGTTGTACCCCTTGACTCTGTATATTTTCTCTTTTTTTTTTTTTTTTTTTCTTTTCTTGTGTTGAGTTTTGGAAGTTGAATAATAATAAAAATCTCAATAGCTCATCACAATTTTTAATAGTAAGTGGTGAGGGCATATATACGTGCGCTATATTTTTATAAAATAATTGTTAATATTAGATTATTAACTAATGAATGCCTGTCACCAATGTTTAACAAACCGGACCGGATGACGAACTGGCCGAGCTCAGGAGTCGGGGGTTAATTGTGGTTGAAGAGTCAAATCGGCGACGTCATTATCATGTTATAAATATATTATATTTTCAATTTAATATATAATTATTTTTATAATATTAAAAAGGCAATTTTAAAAGGAACAATAATAATATAAATTCTCAAATGTTTAATGTTACAAATAAGTTTGTTTACATCAATGGCTAGCTTAGGTTGCATAAGTAAATTTATCTTCCTAAAGATTCAGGTTCAAATCACTTCACGATATAATAAATTTTTGAATTTGTTTCAAGTCTTTCACATCGGTTGTGGAAAGAAATAAGTTCCTTTATAAAACGAGAAGGGCTGCAAAAGTCGTAAAAGCAAAACAAAAGACGAAACTCAGAAAAATTGGGTTAATTGGTTATACTAGTTTTTAGTCTAAACCCGGTTTTGACCAGTTTAGTTGGGTTTTGACCAAATACTATTTTTCCACTCAAATCGGACCGAACACGCGGTCGGTTCCCGATTAATCCAGTCCGATTCGATTAATTAAACACTGCGTGTCATATCACTTGCTATACAAAAGTTGTGATAATGAGTTGAGATGTGTCATTATCTAACTTTTCTAGATTACTATTAATTTCTTATATACGACAGGGTGCAGAATCACATAAGTAACCGACTCTAATGTTTCCATTTATACTTACTCAACTTACTCATAGTATACAAGGAAAAATTGTATTTTTAGTAAACGTTTGGACTATTTATATTTTTGATACTATATGTTTGTCCAATTACAAAACTATGTTTTAGGCCAATACTTTAAACCCCATCTTTGTATCGTAGTTTGCTCCGTGTGTATCTAAAATACACTTCATTGTTCCATTCAAATAATCTACTTTCAAAAATATTTTTTGTTCCAAATGAAAAGTCTACTTTCAAATTTTTGGTCATTCCTACTCTTATTAATAAAATTATGTATTATTCACAATTAATCTACACTTATAAAGTAATGAAACAAATGAAGCCATATTCCCTGTTTGGTATTTGAACCTCATTTTGCATTTTATAGTAATTTATAATCATTCCTAATAAATTTTATGACATTTCAAATAAACTTTTTTACATTTTCAATACACCTTTTTATATTTCTAATGTAATTTTATTTTAAAATCACAATTCAAAAAAAATTTGAACCAAACCTTGATGCCAAACGGGTAGTTATTTCAGGTGTTATACATTGACGTCCATAAAAAATTTTGAATAATATTTAAAGACATGAATGCGCTTCACACTTATTATGATCCGCCATGCACCCATATTGACTCTAGGGGGGGAAAAATTGTGAACTAAAAGGCTCATACTGTAAAAACATTTTAAAGAAAATTGTGACTTTTATTTTATCATTGCATTCCCAAGAATCGAAACCCATAACTTCAGGGTTACAAGGCATTTCCCTTACCATCACCCCAACCCTCCCCACCAAAGAAAATTGTGACTTATACACTTTTACTAGACTCTTACTAGACATGGTCACAGTTCCAATTCCGTTGCCAACGATTCCAAAATCGAAATCGTAACTGTCTAGCATATATATAATTAAATTTTATGTATATATATTAGTTGATTGGTATTATATATATACACACACATATGCAAGGTACATTTTTTCAGTAATTATTATTTTTTTATCAAAAAAACTATAGTAACACCAGTTGAAACTAATCACCGGTGCAAAATATAATGACATTTAAAACTAGTTATTCTCAACGACCTTTAACACCAAATGTGCTCGTAACCTGTAAAAAGTTTTAAAATTTTTAATAAATCAAATTTCTTATAAATTATCAATACTAAGTGCCTTTCATCATTAACACCAGTTTCTATAGCCCATGTGAATCATTAGATCATCAACACTGGTTTTCATTGCCGGTGTTAATCATCAGAGCATTAACACCGGTGTCAGGAAAACCGGTTGCAATTATCCGAGATCATTACCATTACATATTATTAACACCGCGGGCGGATTTCTCAAAATCTGGTGCCAAAGGGGGTAACCGGTGTCGATGACCAGTTTTGTGGTAGTGATGATTCTGGTTACGCGTTCAGAAGAACAGGCACCTTTTAATTCCAACAATCATATTTTTCTTCCATACACATTTTTTCATAAAACAAGTGCATCCAAAAAATTTCTCTCCATTTTCAAGAACCTTAGACGACGCCGCTACCCCCCACCCTGTAGGGCCGGCCCATAGGGCTAGGCAGCCCGGGCGACCGTCCAAGACCCAATGATTGCAGGGGCCCAATTATTCTATAAATATAGTATAGTGTAGTAGGATTTTTTACTCTTAAAAATTTATATTCAGGCCCATATTTATTTTTATTTGAAATGAGTTGATATAAAAATGTGTCTTTGTTTTATTTATTTTAGTTCAAGCCCCACATTCACATACTTTCTTTTGTTTGCAGAAATGATGCAAGAGTGAATTTTTTTTTTCTTTTATCAACACATGCAAGGCCCAATTTATTTTTGTTTGAAAATGGTTATTGCAAGATTGATTTTTTTTTTTTTGCCCCCTTTTGTTGTTGTAGTTGAAAGCCTATGTTATAAAAAAGTTTAAATAATTAACAGGAAACTAAATTATCATATTATATTTTTCTTTAGGGACCCCTATTATTTATCTCGCCCCAGACCTCCGAACCTTAAGGACCGCCGCTACCAAAATGAAACAAGAGAAAATGAAAAACTTGAAGAAGCAAGCCTAACCATCATTCCTCCCATGTTGGCTCTAAAAATAAGTATTTTCATGGAAAAGTTCAGAAATTAAGAAAATATTCCTTATATAGTAGCTTCATTTTTATCTTCCACCAAATATTCACATGATCTCAAAGTTGTAAACCTTCCATTTGATCATCCCCAGCCCATTAAGCATCCTCTATTTAAATAAATTGTGTTGTCTAGACATAAAAGAAAAAAAAAATTTCATTTGATCGATATTATATTTACCATCATTCCTCACATGTTGGCTCTAAAAATTAGTATTTAATTCATGGAAAAGTAAAGAAATTAAGAAAATGATACACTACTCAACTAATATCCTTAACTTTTTCATAGCAAGTGAGGTGTCATGCATTCATTGGCTACACTTTAATAAAATAATTATTAATACTATATTATTGACCAATGAATACATAACATCTCACTTGCTATGAGAAAGTTGTGGAAATGAGCTGAGTAGTGTATCATTACTCAAAAAATAGAGGATGCTTACATGCTCTATATATACTAGTTGGATTTCACCGTGCTATGCGCAGTGCCCTCGATGGATTGTATCCCTTCATAATCCAATGGGTGCATGTCAATACTAAATTGTTAGGCTCTTGCGAAATTTGTATTTTATTCAAGATGCAAGTTAAATAGCATAATTTGGCGACAAAAATGAAAAAAAAAAAAAAACTTGCAATATTGAAAATGAACAACATAAATTCTAAAAATTAATGTGTTACTTTACTGTTAACTTAATGAATTTCCTTACTAAAAAAAAAAAAACTTGAATCTGACTTTTCTAAACCCTATTGTTGATGAAAATATTTTGAGTTTCAACCAGATCGTGCACTATGTTTCTTTTAAAATTATGGCTTCTTCACATTGTCTGAATTGCACATGGTCTGAAGCTGACCATGACCACCATTTAAGACCTTTTGACTTGGTTTTTAACTCCAGAAGCAGAGAGGCATATCCAAAGACATCAGATTACAGAAGATTGCCAAGTTGAAGTTGTGGAGCTATATTTCCAATGGTGCCGCAGAATGCAGTAGTAACGTCGGAATCCCTTCTTTCTAAGAGATTGGCAAGGCCAAAATCCTCTACTGCTGCTTCAAAATTTTAATCAAGGTATATTTGCTACTTTGACATCCAGTGAATAATTTTTGGGTTGCATTTTTAATGCAAATACAGGAGGCTGCATTTGCTCCAAGGTCCATATGTATGTGTTTGCTCCAATATAAAGATGGCTTTTCTTAACTATTATCTGTCAAGCAAGACAAAAATCTTTTCAAAATACATAATGCCAGAAAGTAGAAACATCTCATCTAACTCTTTGAAATAATTCATCACAGTTTGCAGCATCAACCTGGTACACTTACAAACTAATTTCTAATTCATGCATTCTTAGTAGTTATAAACGTGAACATTCCTTTATCCACGTATTCAAGAAGCTCTCTAGTGGAATTGAAAGTCGAAAGAAACTCCGTCAAAACACATTCTTAACAACAATTTCATTTTTGCTGATACTAAAGTAAATAAGAGACTCGTAAACACTCATTTGTAGTCCAACATAATAGAAAATATAATAGAAGGAATCAGGAAGAATACAACATATTTTGCAGGTGCAGCAACTTTAGGAACTAAACAATGATATTTTCAGTGAAATCATTTAAGACAAATCATAATTCTCAAATTGGACAACAAAGCAGCATAAAAATATTACATCACCTAAAGAAAACAAATGCTTTAGGCTAACTATTCAAATTACTAAACCAAATACCCAGAAGCTGAGTATCTTCTCACACAGAATTACTCTAACCCAATTGATATGGAAAAAAAAAAAAATCATACATGTCCATGTATGCACACACATCTAAAAAATCTAATTGCAATTAGAAGAGATTAAGGAAAATGATTACCTGTAGAAACTTCAAGAAAGATTGAATCTCTCATAATGGAAAAAGGAATCCCAAAAACATATTATTACGTGAAAAGCCATGAAACTTCAACTTTTGTAAATTTTTAAAGAACACTGGAATTAAACCTTTGAAGAAGCTACCCGTAATTAAAGTCCATGATTTCAAGTGAACTTGCATTGCCAAAGGCCTATAGAAGAGATCCCACAAAGTTGTTGCTTGACACAAATGAAACTTTCAACCCTAAAGCATTTCCAAGAGCAAAGCAATGGATACAATCAAAGATTGCTATAGATAACATCAATAAATGTGAGAACCATTTTCCTGAAAAATCACATTAAGGCACAATATCAATGTCTCTTCAGAGCTTATGTAAAGTAATAATCTTGCTAAATTGTTGACTTCAAAAAGAATTAGTACAGACCTGGTAAATGTTGGAACCTAAGTGAATAAAAGCTTTAGTCTTGTAAATTAGCAGAACTGATCACTTGCAGGTAAAGCTTGACTCATGGTTGAAGATAAAACAGATCCAATTATTTTCATCTCAGTAAAACTTATAAATACACATCTCAAGCATAAAATGACATTGCAAATGGAGGTTTTCAAACTGGAAAAAGAACAGAAAAGTTTCTATCAAAATGAGACTGCCCTTTAGAGTCAGAATTTTGAGATGTGGAAATAGTTTTATCATATAACCCAGATCTCCTGCCAAGTCAAGTTCAAATTAACTTTGGTGTCTCCACAGCAATTTATCCAAAATGAAAAAAAGGAGAGAAACTGCAATCAAAATTTTCATAACAACACAGAAAATTTTGAAGTGCCTTAGATAAAGAAAATGGAATCACACAATCCTTGAAATAGGTGCAGGATGTGGTTGCTATAGATAAACCTCTTCTGTCTCCTCATCATCTGCATCAAAATTCCAAAAGTCAACATCCCCGAGCTTGTTCCCAACAACAACCATTTGGGGATCTGGTATCCTTCCCGGGACTGTACCTCATCGAATAAGCGTCAAAGAATAACTTTAGCATAGGTTGATGGATCAAATTTTGTCTTCTAACGCAGTGGGATCATTCTCTAATTCATTTTCCTCAATACTTAACCCCTCCAAAACTCTCAAGGCAACTATTTCTCTTACATTTTTTTCTAGATAGTCAGAAATTTTCAGGAACACTTTTAACTGTATCTGAAATTTATCTGATGCACATACCTCAAAATCAATTAGTCCCAATAAAGGAACTGATGAGAAATACTATTCTGTATTCATTATAAACTTGTACAAAGAGTTTATATACAGCTAACATACCAAGCCTACGAGGCCCAAAATAACTTACAAGGCCCAAAATACACTTAACTATACAATATATCCAACACCACCCCTCAAGTTGGCGCATGCAAATTGTGTATGCCCAACTTGGCTAGCAAAAACTCAAACTGCTGTCGCCCTAACGGTTTGGTAAAGATGTTTGCCAACTGAGAATTCGTGGGAACGTGTGATGTAGCAATAGTCCCCTCCACTATGGCATCCCTCAAGAAGTGACAATCCACTTCAATATGTTTCGACCGTTCATGAAAAACAGGGTTCTGAGCCAAATGCAGTGCTGAGTGACTAGCGCAAAATACCTGCATTGGCCCCTCCGTGCAAATCCTAAGACTCTGGAGAAGTCCCTTAAGCCACTTCAACTCACAAGTCACTTTCGCCATAGCCCGATATTCTGCCTCTGCAGAGGAAAGTGAAACTGTAACCTGTTTCTTGGTCTTCCAAGAAACAGGTGAAGCACCAAGAAATACCATCTGTCCAGTAACTGATCTCCGTGTTTTGGGACAAGCAGCCCAATCTAAATCACATCACCCTATCAGCTTCAGATTACAGTCTCTCTGAAGCAGAACACCCTGTCCCGGGCTCCCCTTTAAGTAACGTACTACTTTCAAGGCTGCTACCCAATGATCCTCCTTCGGTGCCTGCAAAAACTGAGGCAAAATGTGTACGGAAAAACACAAGTCTGGCCTAGTCAAAGCCAGATAGATAAGCCTACCCACAAGCCGCCGATACTTCTCCCCATTGGCCAGGTCCGGACTTGTCGAAGCTGCAAGTTTCAGATTCTGTTCCATCGGAAATGACACGGGCTTCGCTCCCAGCAGTCCTGTCGCAGATATAATGTCCAGAGTGTATTTTCGCTGACACAAGAAAATACCCTCTGCACTCCTCGCCACCTCTATGTCCAAAAAATATTTGAGCTTTCCCAGATCCTTCATGTGAAAACACGTACTCAAATATTTATTGAACTCTGCAAGTTCCTTGGGATTGTTCCCCGAAATAATCAAATCATCCACATACACCAAAACATTCATCCTAATCCCCTGCTTCGAAAAAGTAAACAGTGAGTAATCCGAATAAGACTGAACAAACCCATACCTCCGCAATGCTGCTGTCAGCTTTGCAAACCAACATCTGGGGCCTGCTTCAACCCATACAACGATTTGCGAAGTCTACACACTTGGCCATCTCTCCCTTTGCCGAAACCAGGAGGAACCCGCTTGTACACCTCCTCCGTCAGATCTCCATGCAGAAAGGCATTGTGAACATCCATCTGGTGTAGTTCTCAATCCTTTGCCGCTGCAACTGCTAGAAAAGTCCTGACAGTCACCATCTTCGCCACTGGTGCAAACGTATCAGAGTAATGAATGCCTTCCACTTGGTGATTGCCAAACACAACCAACCGTGCCTTGAGCCTCTCAACCTGCCCATCTGAACAATACTTGATCTTATAGATCCACCTACTCCCCAATGCTTTCTTACCAGCTGGTAATTTCTCCAATGTCCAAGTCCCATTCTTTTCCAGAGCTTGGATTTCAGTCTGCATAGCCTCACGCCAGCCTGCATCTTTCATGGCATCCTTGAAAGACTTAGGCTCAACTCCTGTAGTAACAACTGCAAGAAAGGTTCAATGGTCCACCGAAAAACAACTACTATCCAAATAGTTAAACAAAGGGTAGAGATTACTATGACCGGAGGAATGCTCGGAACTCGATGAAGTGGGGGGTGGGGTGGACTTGAAACCAACAACTGTATTAACCACAAAATCTTGAAGATGAACAGAAGGAACCCGAGTACGCATACCTCTACCCAAATGCACAACCGGATCCCCTTTTTCCCAAACGAATATCCCACAAAGATACACCGACGACTTCTACTAGCAAATTTATCAAATTTGGCTCTCAAGTTATGGGCATAGCACAAAGAACCGAAAACACGTAGCTCAGACAGAAGAGGTTTCACACCAAACAGACATTCATACGGGGACTTATAATTCAACAATTTCGAGGGAGTCTGATTTATCAGATAGCTAGCAGTTAAAATACATTCACCCCAAAACTGCACAGGAAGATTAGCCTGAAATTTTAAAGCACAAGCTACATGTAATATGTGCTTATGTTTTCGTTCAACTCTACCATTCTGTTGGGGGGTGCCCACACAAGAGGTTTGAAAAATAATACCCCGATCAGCCAAAAAATTCCTAAGACAAAAGAATTCAGTCCCATTATCACTGCGCACCGTTTTAACTTTAGTAGTAAATTGACGTTCTACTAAAGCAAAAAAATGGGTAAACAATTCAAACACCTCAGTTTTATCACGCATTAAGTAAATCCAAACACCCCGAGTAAAATCATCAACTATAGTGAGAAAGAAACGAGCACCACACGAAGATAAATTATGATAAAGACCCCACAAATCACAATGGATTAATTCAAAAGGAAAACATGTTTTTTTTTCACTCAATGAAAATAAGTCACGACTATGTTTTGCCTAGCAACACACATCACAGGACTCAGTCAAACGATCACTAGAAATAAACTCAAAGGGTAGGTTCTTCACAATCTTAGCTGAGTGATGCCACAATCTTTGATGCCAAACAACCGGATCCTGCTAATCAACAACTCGATTTGCCTGAACGCCAAAGCCACCCCTGAAGTAGTAGAGTCCCCCCCGCCTTTCACCGATTCCAATCAGCATCCTCGAACGTCGGTCCTGAATAACACAGCCAGATTTAACACAGTGTACCACACAGTCAGTATCATTAGCCAGATGCAAAACAGAGATAAGATTGCACAACAAATGAGGTACATAACAAACATTGTTCAAGGTCAAGTGACTAGACAATCTGACCGTTCCACTTTTCACCAAAACAACCTTACTACCATCAGGAAGGCCAACAGTGCAAGAAGGCATATCATGTAAATTGGACAACAAAGACAAGTTACCCGTGACATGATTCGAAGCACCCGTATCTATAAGCCATAAACTGGACAGAGACTCTCCACTCAATCGATCATCTGTGCTCGTATTACCCAAGCGAGAAAGCAGCTGTTGCAATTGCTCAGAGCTCACACCCGGAATACCCGAAACAGGTGCCGAATCACCACTTCCCACTGTGGCACCTCCACTGGTCGTCGGACAGGCCACTGCCCGCGCCTCAGCAGCGCGAGGTCGCGCCGCTGCACCTGCTGCTGGTCTGCCTCCTTTTCCATGGCCAGCGCCGCGATCAGGGTTGGCCTTCCTACGGAATTGAGGCCGTTCTCCCCACCATTCCGAATATCCATTCTTCCCAAAGCAGGTAGATTCCTCATGCCCAATCCTGCTATAGTAAGTGTAAGTGACATTAGGAAGGAATCTCGATTCATACTCAGAAGTACCTGTATGCGGGGCGTTCACAGCAAAAGGCATCACATCCGCCCAATCAGATTTGACAGAACTGTTCCGGGTCTACAGTTGCTCCTCTTGATTCATTGCCTTAAACGCCCAATCAATGGTGGGTAGTGGATTTTGCGCCAAAAGTTGAGAACGAATGCTCCCAAATCGCTGCTGGTCTGTTCCTTCATCAGCCATGGAGCCAAGATAATACGGAGAAGAGGGGTCAATTTGCCGATAAATAATCTCCGAATCAGGGTCATCAGTCCCGATCTGGGGGGTTCGCCGGAGCCGGCTTCTGCTGGTCGGCGCCGGGGGTTTTCGATCCTTCATCAGCCATGGTGAAGGAGATCGCCGGGGGAGGGGGGGGACGCTCGAAAAAATCAATGGTGGAGGCTAGGGCTTTTTTATTTCCTGGCTCTGATACCATGATGAGAACTATTTTTCTGTATTCATTATGAACTTGTACAAAGAGTTTATATACAGCTAACATAACAAGCCTACGAGGCCCAAAATACACTTAACTATACAATATATCCAACAGGAACCATTATGAATATCTAATTTCATCTGTGGAATTCAGTACATTTGTAGGAATTCCTTAACCACCCCTAAAATATGCAATTTCAAGATACCACCCTAATAAACATTCATAATTGTTCTTAGCCCAACAATAAACTAAAAGAAACCAAGGATTATTTCATAATTGTTCAAATCACTCAAGAGTTTGTGTGTCTAAAACCTACAATGTAGACGTATTATATTTGCTCTAAAATTAATGCACACATTGTACAGGTTCTGTTGCATATTCCTAAAAATTACACAAACACATATGTTGCAGTAGAGAACTGGAGATCATGTCATTCCAAAAATGCATTAAAACAAATCAAAAGCACAAAACGACATTTTGCAGTCAGAACTTGAAGTATAAAACTAGAGACCATGTCACTCCCAAAATTGCATCGGAAAAAATCAAAAGCAGAAAACAATCCATCTTAGAGGATTTCAGAAAATGATTTCTAGGGATATGGAAAGCATAACATACCTTCACACCTTATAAATGTTGATTAGAAGCGCTACCAGATTTCTCGGACGTTAGATGTAGGGGATGCTCCCAAATGAATTTTGACCAGGTTAGGGCATAGGGGATCCTTGTATACAGACGGGGATAGGGAAGAGAAAAGCATTAGCCGCATCCAGAATTCTCTCACAGCCATGGCATTCTCTAGTAGTCTTCTCCCAATTTCTATCAAATTGAATGGACAATTAAAACTAAGCAATCATGGAGTGGAAAGAAATCCAACATGGATGAAAAAAATTGACCAGAGAGGGTGCGCAAAACATCGTTTAAGCGTTCATCGATTGTCGCCATAATTGTCCCCCTTCATTTAATTAGTGGCGCCATTTGACGGATTGGAATGTATAGGCAGAGATAAACTGCGTAGAAAAGCAGCCTCAAATTTAGAGACCGTACAAAGTGTCTTCTATTTTATATTCAAAATTGCCTCTCTTCGGTGAAGTTAACAGCATCGCTTCACCAACTCCAGCCGTGAGAATCACCGGGAACAATGACAAATCTCCTGTAGTTTTCTAATGGGAATAAGCACAACCGTCAGATTGTACGACCATGGATTGCATTTCAGCCCTTGGCTTTCTTCACATCCCTATTAATGTCATCATACAGATAAACAGATTGTATTTCATTCACACTCTTAAAATAATAAAGAAAAAAATTAATGGAAAATAACTTGTAATCTGTTTTTTTGTGATAGATCTCGACATTCAGTTTACTTTACAAATTAATACCAATTTAGACATAGAATTCTTTTCTTTTTAACCCCTCCAATTACAAACATCCCCCGAAGTTTATACACATATTTTTCAACGAACAAACACCAATTGGTAGTATGACCAAATCAAGAAATGCATTGGTTATATTTACCAATTGACGGGGGAATGTGTTGGTAATATAACCAAATCAAGAAATGCATTAATTGGTTATCTTTACCTGTTAACGGGGAATGTATTGGTAATATTCTCAAACCTTAAGGGTGCACTTGGCACGTGGAAAAGTGAATGTGAATGGGGGGCATCTCATATTCAGAAATTGATGAATTCCTTATTAAATGAATCTTAGATTGCCTTTTAGAAGATATAATAGTTGAAATTATTAGATTCCGATATGTACCAAGCATAGACATCTTAATCCTATCAATCAGATGTTCATTGCCCCATTCCCTTTCCCGCGCGCCAAGCGCAAGGGTATTGGTAAATATTCCCAATTTTTAGTGAGTGTAATTAACCTTATTTGATTTTGAGTTTGCACACTAAGGCTTGAGGAAAGTGGGGTTCACATATTCATTGCATTTGATACAATGTGTAGGACAAGGTAGCAAGTCCCAATTACATAGTACCATTTTACATTTTGAGAGGTAAAGTATTTATGTACATATATAAGAGCACACAAATAACGATAAATTCCCATGTAGGAGAGGGTAGGAAATCCCAATTAAGAGAAAATATAGTACCATTTTAGAGGTAAAGAATTTATGTACATATATAAGAGCACCCAAATAAAGATAAATTTCAGTTACTATCCGACGATTAATGAAATTCCCATTTTGTGTTTGCAACCTAAAAGGGGAAGGAGCGAAAGTAGCTAGGTTCTTTGCACTTTTAAAATTTTCTTCTTAAAAGCAACTTTTAAATATCTTTTTCAAACAAGTTTTAAAACTAATTAAAAATTAGTTTTCCAAGTGAGGTGTGTGTGTTATGATTTTCTAAAACATGAAAGCAAATAAATAAACAAAGCAAGGAACACCAAATTTATAATGGTTCGGATTCCCTTTGAATCCTAATTCACTACACAAGTTCTACAATTTGGGATTTCCCTAATCAAATATAAGAAATACTTAAAGGTAAATTTCAAACCCTGACAAGTGCTTAACCTCAAACTCTTGATCCTAAAATTTTCCATCTTGCCTAAACTAATTCAAGAATAGACTTTTGCTTAATCTAACTTTAGATTAAGACTACATTTTCTAATCTAACTCTAGACTACGACTTCTTCTCTTTACCTAATGCAACCTTTTGGATATGACTTTTCCCAGGCGCCTAGCTAACTTATCTTTAAGCTAGGTCTTTTACAAATGCCTACACCAACCTCTTGGTTAGGATTTTTACAAGTGCTTGCAACTCAACCTTTTGAGTTAGGACTTATCCTTATCTTCTTGCCTAACTCTTTCTCAAGAGTTTATAAATTTTTGCCACGTACAATATTACCTAACACATTTCTAAGTTTTTAAAACTTCTCCCTCTTTTCTTTTCTCAAATATGAAACCTCCACAAATGGAGTTTACAATGATGAACACTTAATTGGGTTTAAAGTCCTCTTTCTCAAGCTTTAAATTACGAACTCAAGATGCTAATCTAACATGTATATGAATGAAATTAAGCTCAAAATTTTTTCTTAAGTGTAGGAGACTTCACTACCACAAAACGGGTCTTCAACACTAGTTCCTAACACTGGTTCCTAACACCGGTTACACTGAAACCAGTGTTAACTTTTAAAAAAAACATTGATCATTGACACTAGGTAGCGTGAAATTGGTATTAATGATACCATTTAACACCGGTTAACTGGATTTCTGATTTTAATAATACAATTTAACACTGGTTATTTGGATAACTGATTTTAAAGACTATTGAAAAAGGCTCACGAATACGAAGAATTAGAACTTAGCCTATATTTTAAGCACTGTTATTTTATTTTCTAGATTCCATGGAGAAAAAGATGTCATCTTTTGGTTCAGACGGAGAAAGTGAGCAAGATCGCCCATGTTTATAGGTATAACATTCTTTTGCTTTGGTTTTTATTCACAAAGCTAAGTGTTTTTGTTTTTTTATGTTTCTAATATGTGTTTAGCATGATGTTACCATTTTCCTAAGTATTTATATCGAATCGAGAGCCTTGCAATCCGATTCGTTCTAAATCTTTTTCTATTTTTTGAGTATTGAAAGCATGAGAATCTTAAAGATTTTTTGGAAGTGTTTCGATCGAATCGGCACCCCTGCAGTCTAATTTGATCACAACCATGTTTTTATTTTTGTGTTTATTATATTTTCATTTTTTGGGTATTGAAACCATGAAACTGTTACTCATTTTTTTCTAAGTGCTTAGATCAAATCGGCCTCCCACCTTGGCATATAGAAAATCAACTCTAAATATTCACTGTTGTAAGCTATCGTCGAGACAAGACTGACAATTGCCATTGATGTTCAAATCGAGTCCGGCATGGAGAAACTCACATTCATCACCGAGTGTAGGCAAAAAAAGAAATTTATGTTTGGTTACTTTCTATCCAGCATAGTTTTTAATGGTTTACATTTTTCTAATATATGAAATTGAATCTCATTTTTTTCCTAAATGCTTAGATCGAATTGGCCTCCCTGCTCCTATTTTATCTAAACCCTGTCTTCATTTTTTGGTGTTTTACGTCTTTGTTTTTTAGCGTATTATTTCAAAGCATGTTTTTTGTTTGTATTTTCATATTTTATAGGTATTTTTTCCTTCCCCATCACCCATTTTCAGTATATTCATACTGAATGGCGATTGATGTTGGTTGAAAACTTGGGAAAAGAGAGTAAAATAGTAATCTGTTTTAAACTCTCTGGGGATTGGGGTATGACAACAATCTAAGACTATAATGGCTACAAAAGGAAGAAGATTAGGACCCGAAAAATTCATTAATGAATATGCGAGAAGTTAGCAATCAAAGCTACTTGAAAGAAACCTAAGACTATTATCCATGTTGATTTGGTTATTCAAATCAATAAGGACAATAGCATTAGATTGTTTTCCTTTGGGTTTTATCCTTGAATTCTTAGTTCATTCACAGAATTTCCGCGTACTAATCTTATTCACATTATCGTCTTAGATTGCTGTCATGCCCAATCTCCAGATTGGCCTTCTTTTTTTTTTTTCAATCATACTTCCATATTTTTCTAAACTAGAGAAGTATTTCGCTTTAGTATTTTGGCTGGAAAATGAAAGAGAATATGGAGGATAACAAAGACTAAGGTGGTCAATGGCCTTTTGACATCAAACTAAGGCCTCTTAAGAGGATGAGCGTTCCTTCAAAGCCTCTTGAGAGGATGAATGTGTATTTTTGAAGAAGCAAGTGGTGGTGAAAGACCGAAAACTCTCGAGAGGATAAGCATGTATTTTTGAAGAGGAAAGTGGCGGGGAAAGATCACAAATGATGAGGAAGATGAAACTCTATAGATACACGAAGAGGAAGACGAAGCTCTAGATGGACAAATAGTTGAAGGGAAAGTAGAAGACGAAGAGTTGAAGGGAAAACAAAAGACGAAGAGGAAGATGAATATATATTATATCATTTTAGATTATAATAGGGATATTTCTGTTATTACAAATGTTGATATATGTAAAATGTTAAAATTTAATATACAGTTACCTTTCATAAATTATTTTTTATTTGTTGACTGTTTTTAAACTATTTTTCGCACATCACATTCTTATTGATTTAATATAGTACGGTTATTTTAATTATGTTACATTTCATTGTTAAATTTTATTTTTTAAAATAAATTTTCTACGTTAACACCGGTTCTACAAATAACCAGTCCGGAAGATCTCAGAACTTTAACACCGAGTCCAAGATAACTGATGTTGATGAGCCAAACTAATTAGCACCTCCTATAATTCCTACTGGAATGGAAAAAGCAGAAACCTGATGCTAAAGTGGTTAAAAATCTGGTGTTGAAGACTCGATTTGTGATAGTGCTTGTTAGGGATCATGTTTCTTCTTTTCTAGGTTTGAGGGTATTTATAGAAGTGGCAAAATGGCTTCAAACACTCACAAAACAACCATTTGAAAAAATATGTCTGCTAAACTTCAGTGAGATGTTCTGATTCGATACAAGTCACTGAACCTGGAGTTTCAGCTCCAACGGTCATATTTGTATTTTGAAATTATTCCAGCTTCCAAAGGTTCTGATATTAAAAGTCCTCACCGCACTTGGTGTCGAAGGGGTGTCAAACTCGATGTCTCACAAAAACATTAACTTTCAATTTTAAAGCATTTTTTTCCTCCTTCTTGTTTCGGTGTTGAACAGGCTTTCGAACTTGGTGTCTAACAATTAATTTGTTTAACAAAAATACCATTACAACTTGTTTGAGAAAAATACCGTCAAATATTCTTTATTGCTTTACTCCCTCCATTGGAATATGGAAGAGTCTTGTTTATAATTTTTTTTCCTCAATGAAAGAGTCATGTTTTTGTTCTTTTTTACTGTCTCAAGCCATAATTTATATATTTATGTACATGATGACTACCGATTTTACGGGCCCAATGGATGGCTGAGGTCTTCTATATTCCTTGGCATTCGATCAACATAATTGCAAAAGGTAGGGACTGGTTTTCCTCTAGAAGTTTTGATGCTTAAGTAAGTAAGCAATTTACGGGAGTAATAGTATTATAGTTGCAGAGTATTTCATACATGAATACCTAAGTAACATGCTGTATATATATAGCTGCCTTACTTGCTAGGTAAGGTAGGGGAATTCTAGAAGAATTATACTATATCTGGTGGTAAGGAAGGTAGAGTCTAAGGAGGACTCATGTAGACCCTTCCTTGTATAACTTCATTTGCCATACTAACATACGGGCTTGGGCCGAGGAGATTAACCCTAGGTAAGCTAAGGTTTCCTCTTATAGGCTCCTTGCGGAAGTTGGATATGTTATTTTTGTGATGGATCAGACCCAAGTACTGTGGGTTAGGCCTCGACCAATCCGTGTTTCATGCTTCTGGCCTTCTCTAGGCCTACACATCTGAATACTAGCACTATGTTTGATTTTCTGAACATGAGACCTCCCCGCCCATATGATATTTGTGGCTTTTGCCAGGATCCATTGGGTGTCTCTTTGGGACTCAAGCAGTCGTCCGATCCTCTAGATAATCTCGGATTTCATCCATCCACTTAGGTTCTCAGTCCTTGACTGGTAACACTTCTTCCTTGTCAATGCTTCGGCTTTCCAATTTCTCTACCAACACTGATTTTGGTTACGTGGGAGTAGACCGAAGATGCTAATTAACATGGAGAGGGTATCTGCGTTGGAGTTCTGGCTGCGAGGGACTCGCGTGACTTCAAATTTCTTGAACTGTCTAAGGCTATGAAGGACTTAATCGAGGTACTTTTTCATGACCGAATCCTTAGCTTCATACGCCTTGTTGATCTTATTTACAATAACTGGGAATCGCTCCTATCTTCAGCTTCTTTACTCCCATGCCCATGGCTAGCACGTCTCCCATCAGTAGAGCTTCATACTTGACCTCATTATTAACGAAAGAGCATACGTGAAGTTTTCCCCTTTGGGGTTGGTGAGCATCAGGCCTGCTCCGATCCCTTACTTGCTTGAAACTCCGTCTACAAATAAAGTCCGCCCTCCGATTCCCTCCTTGGTTTTGGCTGAAGGGGGTTCGAGATCCATGGCCATGCATTCAACCAGTATATCTGACAAAATTTAGCTTTTGATAGAGGGTTGGGGACTTGACTTACAACCCATTTGACGACTCGGTCTGAAACCCCTGGCTTGTTCAGGTTTTACTTAGTGGTAGTGTTGGAAGCATTTCAGCGAGCGATGAGTCAGCAGTTCGAAGTTTTTCCCTTGGAAACGTCGATGAAGAGAGCAGTGAGTCTGAATTTTTTCCCCTTTCCCTGCCCTAAGTTTTCTTTGCTAGCTTATAGAATGTTGGAATTTTGAATGTTAATGGGTGAGGACTGAGGTTCTGTTTTGCTTTTCTTTATTCTTTTTTCTTTTTGACTTCTTGGGCGCCAGTTTATCCTGCCTTAATTTTCACTTAATGCAACATTTTTAAAACGTTGGATTTACAATAAAAAAACGTTGATGTAGATGTATATTAGAACACAAATTAAATTAACAGTCGGCAATGCTTTTTCACAAATCCTTCATGATTTTTACTAATTTTCCTCTTGTAACATTTTCTACAACCGTTGACCCCCAAATGTTGCAATTAATAGATTTATTTGTAGTCGGAGCCCTATTTTTTTGCTTTTCCCAGTTGATTTTAATAAGGGGTCCCAAAGCCCTAACCATTAAATCGGCTGTTAACACACGCACTAAAAAATAAAAAGGTTAGGATTTTTTTAGCACTATTTATGGATAAAAAACAAAGAAATCTTATAATTTAAAAAGCATAAAAATTTCTAATTTTTGAATTTAAATGTGCAATGTGTACTACTGGGATGAGCAAGCATTTTTAAAATGACGAATATCTTTGTAGAAAAATAATTTTGAATTAATTATTAATTTAGAATCCCTTACTTTTATGAATTATAATTTGAGGTGACTCTTTTATCACTATCCACATGTTAACAAATATTTTTGTGATTCAAGAATAGCCAATATAATAAAAATGTGTAATGGAGGTGCAATGTATACTAAATGGGGTGAAATATTTTGAAATTAAAGTGCAATCCTTTTAAAGCTAGTGTGCAATGCTGAATTCTTTAAAAATATATATAATTTTAAGTTAATCAAAACTTAAGAATTCCAAAGTTTTGTGATTTACTATTTGAGACAATTCATTATACCTATTATGTTACTTACATTATTTTGAGATTGATGAATAGGCAAACAATTAATAAAAATGTGCAATATGTTTTAAAAAGATGTGCAACATTTTGAAGAGAAATATGCAATGTCTTCAAAGTTAATGTGCAATTTCTTCAAAGTTAAGGTGCAATGTCTTCAAATTAATATGCAATAATAAATTGATTTGTAAAAAAATTGTACTATTAAAATTAATTATATAGTACTCCCCCTTTTGAAAACAAAGAAAATTTGCTTATTAACTCTTTCATTCTTAAAATGGATTCTTTTTTTTTTCCTTTTTTTTTTTTTGCAAATGCAAAATATTAAATTGTATTATTAATTATTATAAAAAGAAGTATTCAAAAAATAAAAAAATATTTTTGAGATAAAAAATTAATTAATAAAATGAGTGTTTGGTAACGAAAATATATAAAACTATCTGAAGTGGCTTCGTTAATAAATAAAAAATCTTGCTAATTATTATAGATTTTCACATTCAACAACACCAGATAGGAGAAGGATAGTTACTAGAATAAAGTCTAACTATAAAAAACTTTTATAAATTCATATTTACTAAGTCATTAAGGGTACAGTTAATGTTTAAAAATAATAATAAAATAAAGTGAGCCTGTATGGTTATGGATTTTTCCCCCCAATATTTATATTGAGGACTAAAATTACCAAAATACACAATATTTTTTTTTAATTCCCATTCTATAGAAAACAAAGAGGCTAGATTCGTTTTTCTGACAACTTCGTTTTCTAAAAAGAATTTTATATAAAAAAATTAATTTCCTTGAAAAATGAATTTGGGGGATTCATTTTCCCCCAAATTCGTTTTCACTTTTTTAAAAAAGTTAATTTTCTTAGAAATCGAATTTGGGGGTTTTGTTTTTCCTTGAAAACGAATCTCCCAATTTCATTTCTCAAGGAAGACGAATTTTTTTTTAATTTAAATTTCAAATAAATGAATTTGGGCTCTTCGATTTTCAAGGATATATATATATATATATATATATATATATAAATTTGTGAAAAACTCAAGTTCTAACGAAAGGCAAATAAAAGGAAGAAAAGAAAAAAAAAAAAAAAAAGAGCAGTGATCGCAAATAGCTCCGGACCACCGCATCGCCGCCTCCACGCCCTACCGTCCGAAGCCGCGCCACGTCGCCGTACCTATTGACCTCACCGCCCCGACACCCTGTTGTTCGCTGATAGAGAAATCTGCAGACGGAACCCAAGTCCCCAGAAGAGACAACTTCTTTCTGGAGTCATAATTTCAAGTGGTTTCCCTTTAATTTTTGGTGGTGCTCTGCGATTCTGGCGCCCATTCTTCCATCGCTCCGACTCTGCTTCCAAGCATTGAAAGGACAAGCATGTTTTTGGTTTTCTAAAGACCTTAAGCAGGTTCTTTCTTTTCTAATCCCAAGATAATTTTTCCATATAATTTACTGTCTTTCTTGGTGATCGTCTTCAAATTAGTGTAGATCGTAAATTAAATTATTCATTATGTGACATTGGTGATCAAGTTTCTATCTCTGTGTGGTTGTGGTTGGTTGAAGAGATGGGAAATTTTTTGTTAATATGTTACTACCTCTGTTTCTGAAATAACATTAGAATGTCTTATGAGTAGCTAGACATGCGTTTATACTATGATTCAGGGATCTTTTCTTTTGTTTTTTCAACTTTGGTATTATTTTGATGGAGTTTGATATATTCATATTGAAAATATTCAAACTATCTTTTGGATTTGGAGTTAGCTTTGTTTGTAAATCATTTTCTTAAATTCATGTAATTAATATTTGCTTTCTAAAGTTGAGTTGAATTGAAGGGAAGCAAGCATTATGACGATGAATTGTAAATATTATTCCTATGAAATTCATGAAAAGAAATATCAAACCTCCCGCTCTGCTTGATTGGTCTTTTAATTATCACCATTTTTTTCTGTTTGCTTTTCCCAAGTAAAATTATGTTCCCGTTTTCATATTTTTCCAATAAGGTCTGGAGTAGGATGAAGTCGTAAGATCCTTGTTTCCTACTAATATGAATTTTTAGTTCTTTTCATGAATTGCTAAAAAAAACTCATTTTCTAGACTAAGTTGTTGATGATTTTTGGTTTTGAATATACCTTGGATTTGGGGATTATTGAATTTGAAGATTTGGCTTAAGGTATGGAGTTGGCCTCTTTGGTTGCAGATGCTGTTGTGCGTTTGTTCTTCAAAATGGGAATTAAAACAACTGAATCTAAACTCTGAAGAATTCACCCTAAACAGCAAATTCACATTAGATTGAGAAGTGACCCGAAAAGGAAAATACCATTTGATTCGACGTATTAAAAGCAAATATATTGTGAACTGTGAAGAGCCATAATAACCAATAACTATCTGGGGAACAATGGATACTTAATGAACTATATAAGTTGTGCTTAGCCAGCAGGATTTCGATCAATAGCTCAAGTTGCAAGAAAGCTACTACAACATCTATATGACTAGTGAAAAATGGGCCATAACACACCGCATGCATATTGCCACTTGTGAAAATTGGCAAATAACACATCGCATGCATATTGTCACTTGGGCACAGGTGGAACGAATGTTATTGTAGGTAATATTTCCAATGATCCTCTTGATTACTTTTCTCCTTACATGACATGGTATCGCAATATCACTCGGCAGCTGGTGGATGATCCGGCTAAACCTCCAGTTAAAGCGTTGCGACCGTACGGAGGGTTGACTGAGTACTATGTAAGTTTCTCTCCCTCCAGTCATTCACCTCTTAATAACCCATTTCTTTATTAGATGAATATATATCTTACTTTTTAAAATATATACAGAATCACTCCATGGAGGAAATGTATGCCGTGACGGGTGATATGCTGGACAACCTACATTTGGATGGTTATCCTATAGAAGACAAACTCATTTATGTGCATGGCCAAATCACCACTACTCTCACTTGTGCCGGCGAAGGTCATCGTATAATCGATGGTTCATCCTCATCATCTACTCACCGTGGATCATCGCATGCATGTTCAACACAAGAACACGCATCCTCATCCACCCAGAGCCCACCGTGCATCCACATCCAGACATCGAGAGAGTAGAGACGATTGTTTCTCATCACATTGATGATGATTGGTCATATGACCAAACATCACATCATGTGGATGTCACACCTAACATTAATACTTTTGATGTTTTTGCTAGGAATAGCACTTCTAGCCGTTCTCAATGCGTGCCCCAAGAAAAAGTGCATAAGCGTCGTAAACCCCCAAATGATGGTGGGGGAGAACCGCATCATCTATCCATGCATAGTTAGCCAGCTACTGATACTCTTCCTTCACCTCCATGTGGGCAACTTCCCAAGCATAGACCCCGTAGGAATACACGTCCTCCCCCTTGTGGTACCTAGTGATTATTTTGTTGCACTTTTGGATGTTTACTATTACATATTTGTATAACTAAAACGTGCTTACTATTTGTTTTACTTCGTAGAATTTATCATCTAACTACTATTAAATTGGATGGATGTCATAGTTCTGTTACAATTGTGATTTATGATCAATTGTTCACAGGGAGATTGGTGCATTTATAGGGGAAACTCTGTAAAAAAAATTTCAAATTTTGTATTTTGGAAAGAAACTTTCATGCTTGCCATTGCAAAGTGAGGCCCCTTTTTGGGGTGATTTCCTTGGTGTGATGGATTGCCGAGTATGTTGCAAATGTGAAGGCTCGCCAAGTATGGAATTACTTCTAGAACTTTGGTTTTGTATTATAACAATTTTAAATTTATCTGAATCTTACATTTGTATTTGAGAAGAATCATAAGATTAAATGAAATAATTCCACCGCAATTTGCCAAATTTCTATAATCAAACATGTAATCTTATTATTACAACATAAGTTCTTGTTTTATATAATTCTTTTTAAATTAATTATTTTCACAAAAATGTATGACTTATCAAGGAAAAGAAATGAATACATCCCTATGCATGCTCATTTCAACTAAAAACAATTAAAAATGAAAACATTAATATCGGTCTAATGTAATTCATTTTTAGGAGAAACGAATTTATGAGATTCGTTTTTAACGAAATATATTATTTTTAAAACATAAATGCATGACTAAATTTTCAAAGATAAATGAATTCCCCAAATTCTTTTTTAGGGATTTTTTTTATGTGTTTAAAAAAATTCAGTAACTTATTTCCTCCAAAATTTTAGGGCAAACACCTCATAACCCCCCTGTGGTTTGGAAAACTTTCAGATAACCCCCCTACGATTTAAAAAGCTACAAATGACCCTCTTGTGGTTTCAAAAGTATACCAAACCCCCCCCCCCCCCCCCCCCCCTCCCTTGTGCTTTAAAAACTACAAAGAACCCCCCTGTGGTTTTTAAAATGATGCATGAAACCCCCTTGTAGTTTATAAAATTTTAAAGAACAAGCATCAAAAAATATTCAGAACCCCCTTGTGCTTTCAAATGTGTGAGGAGGTTCTTGCTAATTTTTAAAAACCATAGGGGGGGGGGGGGGGGGTGATTTATAGTTTTTAAAACACAAGGGGGTTTTTGATATACTTTCAAAATCACAGAGGAGTAATTTGTAACTTTTTAAATCATAGGGGGTCATCTGAAAGTTTCTCAAACCACAGAGGAGCTCTGAGGTGTTTGCCCAAAATTTTATTAAATTACAAATTAAATTTTGGGTTATATAATTACATTTTTTCTTTTTTTCAAAAAAAACTGAAAAAAGAATTAGAGGGATCCATTTTGAATCACCCTAATTTGTTTTTCATTAAAAATTATTTTTTTAAAAAATATATATTTTTAATGAAAATTATTATTTAATTATTTTTTAAAAAAAATACAAAATTAAACAAAGGTAAATTCATTTCTAGGAGAAAACGAATTCATCGATTTGTTTTCAGTGAAAATTATTATTTAATTATTTTTTAAAAAAATATTTAAAAAATTAGAAACGAATTTGGTGAATTCGTTTATAGGAGAAATGAAAATTATTATTAATTATTTTTTTAATTAAAAAATTAGAAATGAATTTGGTGAATTCATTTCTAGGATAAAACGAATTCACCACATTCGTTTTCAGTGAAAATTATTATTTAATTATTTTTGAAAAAATATAAAAAAATTAGAAACGAATTTGGTGAATTCATTTCTCTTACGTTAATTACTAATAATTATTTTTATTTTCTATTATTTTAAATATTTTTCACATAAACGATGACTGGAGATTCGTTTTCAAACAAATCTCCAGTCTTTGTTTCCTACAGATAGAGAATTTCAGCTTTTTTTTTTATCATTTTCATAATTATATGTCCCCAATTTTAATAGTAGGGGAAAAAATCATATGGTTATAAATTCCCAAGTCTCTTAAACATTGAGAAACCATCAATGGTTTAAGTTGTTTCATTTCTTGAACTCTGAAATGTGCAATATTTTCAAAGTTAATGTGTAAGTTCTTCAAAGTTAAGGTGCAATGTCTTTAAAATTAATGTGCAGTGATAAATTGTTATGTAAAAAAGCCGTACTATTAGGGCCTGTTCTTCTTGTTGTTCTCAGACCCGGTTCTGGCCTTTTTTTGGGTCTCAACCCAAAAATCTAACATAACCCCATGTTCTTTACCCAATTCTCAAACCCAGTTCACAAACCCAATTCCCACTGCCGCCGCCGCCCTCCCGCCGCCGCGCTCCTCCTCCCGCCGCCGCGCTCCTCCTCTTCTTCTTCTTGGTCTTCTCCTCCTTCTTCTTCTTCTTCTCCTTCTCGAGTCTTCTTCTTCTTCTTCAGCTTCTTCTTCTTCTTCTTCTTCTTCTTCTTCTTCCCGCTGCCCTCTCCTTCTTCTTCGCACTTCTTCCCTTCCTCCTCCTCCTCCTCTTCTTCTTCTTCTTCTTCTTCTTCTTCCTCCTCCTCTTCTTCCCGCCGGACCTTCCTCCTTAATTACAAATGTCTAACTTTTATCCAATATTTTAGCAGTATAAATTTAAGAAATAAAATGGAAACAAAAAATTCTTATTATTTACAAGGCATAACATTTTTTAATTATTGATTTACGATTTGGGACAACTCATCAGCCATATTAATTATGGTAACTTAAGAAATATTTTTTGAATAATGAATAGGCAAATAATGAAAATGTGCAATATGTACTAAAATGAGGTGTAACTTTTTGAGGAGCAATGTGCAATGCTTTCAAAGTTAATGTGCAATCATAATTTTCTTTTTTCTTTTTTTCTTTTTTTTTATAGAAAAAGTACAATTAATTAAAATTAAGATAAAGTGAAATTCTCGCTGCTTATTACAAATCTTCAAATTTAACTAAACCAAGGAGCAGGACAAGTACCAGAATAAAGTCAAACCATTACAAACTACATTATAAATTCATATTTAAGTCAAAAACGCTATTTATGTTACTTAAAATATTTTGAGATTAATGAATATGAAAATAATGAAAGGGCAAATTATCTAAAACTCCCCTGTGGTTTGTATTTTTTAATTTCTTTTAAGTATTTATAAATTTAATTTTTCTCTTTCTTGCTTTAAATTAATTCAGGGTTAAAAACTACTTTTCTTTTTTCAAAGAGTGAACAGCTCAAAATATACTTATACTTTTCGATTGTATTTAGTTTTGTCACTATACTCTTTTTATTGCCACGAATAACCTTAAACTATTTAAAACGAGCCAAAAATATACTGGGGTCATTAACTACCGTTAGATATAACGGAAGCAATCCTATATGCCTTAAGAGGTGATTTTGTCTATTTACTATTATTTTTTTCCTTTTTTTTTTTCTTCTTCTTCAAAATTACTATTTATTGTCTTCCTAAAATTCCTCCATTCCCCACCCCTCCTTTGCCTACCACCTTCCCTCCCCCTCCATCCTCCTCATAAAACCACCACCACCATTTTAACCTCACAATTTAAGGGGGGGGGGGGGGGGGGGGGGGGGGGGGGGGGGGGCGGGAGAAACCATCACCATGGCTATCCAAACATCACCCAGAAGTGAAAAAAAACCATCATCCATGCCCATCAAAACCATCACCATCGCCATCCAAACCATCACTGTGTCCATCCAAACCATCACGCGGAAGTATTAAAAAAAAAAAAAAACCATCACCATGGCCATCCGAACCCAAAAGTAAAAGCCCAAAACCCCACCGCCACTGTCGTTCCCACAACCCATGAATCGCCACCACCATTGCCGCTCCGTCAAATCCACTACCTCAACCTTCATCACGAAAAGATAAATCACCACCACTTTAGCTATCCAAACCCATAAATCCCGCTAGCATATCTTGCCTCCGTTTATCTTCTCCTTTCTAAAACCACCGCAGTAACACAGAAATGGTGATGGGTTTTTTTTTTTCTTTCTTTTTTTGATTTTTGGATTGATGGGTTGAAATGGCGGTGGTAATTTTATGTTTTGAGGGCTGGAAGTGGGGGTTGGTGGTTTCTGAGTTTAGAGGAGGGAGGAGGGAGAAAGAGAGGAGGCGGACGTTGGAGGAGGAAGGGTTGGGGAATGGAGGAATTTTAAGAAGACAATAAATAGTAAGTAATTTGGGGAAGAAGAAAAAAAAAATAAATAATAAATTGACAAAATTACCTTTTAAAAAGTCACATGTAAGTCACGTGTGGTCACTTTCATTAAATATATTTTGGATTGTTCACTCTTTTTCAAAATTTGAATTAATTTACATTTTTCCTTTTCTTAAATTTTCTCCAATTTAATTACTGATGTCCTTCATTTTCTTCTTTATTATTTATACAAAATATAAATTTTATTTATTTTTATGTTTTTCCTATTTAGTTCATAAACCTTTTTTTTTTTTCAGCTTCAACTTTTTGGTTTCACTATTTACTTGTCCTTTTTATAATAAAATTCATAGCTCACCAGTATTTCATTTTTCTTTTTAAGCTTACAAATTTTAATTTTGTACATATTTTATACTTTTTCTGTTTTTAGTTCAAAAGCAATTTTTTTCTTTTTATTTTTACTTTAATATTTTACTTTTTCTGATAATTTTTTCAATTTGTTATAATAACCAACATGAAGATTTATGTATTTACATATTACCGTACATCAATCACTACCTAAATCACTACTTTTCTTCAGGAAATAAAAAAAGAGATTGGGTGAAAAAAAAAAAAGATTAAAATAACATCAAAAGTAGTAACATAATTTTTTTTTTTTAATACCATAATTTTCCATATTTTATTAATGCTCGCAGCCTTGACAAAAGCAACAACAAAGTGAAAGCATAAAGGCATCAATTCATTCTAAACATGAAACAACTGATCAAAGTAAGAGTAATTAATTCGTCAGCATACTCTAGCACGAAGACCACCAAAGCAGGCTTTTGGACTAGCCTAAAAACTGCATCTCGGAATCAGGTATCCCCTTCCCGGAGCTTTCATCAGCTTAACGGCGGTCTGGCAGCAACACCTATGGGGGCATAACACAGATCTGCACTACTCCGACATTCAGATATGCTCTCCTCGCTCCCAATCGGACTCAAGAACACCACCGACACGCACGACACAGGCTACGAGCCGATCGACTTCACTCGATCTATAGCGGTGGCGAATCGGCTGACTTCTTCATGCTACTTGGGACTCCGCTACCATTCAACCTCCGGAGAAAACATCGGTCTATGCTGTCTTTTCCTCTTCGTCCAGATATGGTCGGTGCTGTAATTTTCTTCCTCACATCATCGCAAACCATCATTGCGGTGTTCTTCTTCCTCGCGCTGCTGAACCACCCCGGTGTCTTCTTCTTCGAACCAAGGTGAAGGGGAGAGAGAGAGGAGAGGGAGAGTGATGCGTGATGGAGGGGAAGGGGAGGGGAAAAGAAGGATGAAGGAGGGGGAAAGTGATAGCGGCGGATGGAGTGAATAGAAGTTTTAGGTTATGGCTTTGGTAGAAGAAATTTTATTAGAGAGAAGTTTTTTTTTAGAGGGAAGGTTTTTTTGGGAAATTGTGTAGGTGAGAGATAAAAAAGTGTAATGATTGTGTTTTTTTTTGAATTTATGTGAGTAGGTATTTAGAGGGAATTTTAAAATTTTAATTTTAATTTGTTGAAAAAGTAAAGTTGTTTCTTTGTGTAAAGTTTTGGAAAAAAAAAAGTGATGATTCTCTACCAAAGCCACAAAAGAACAGAGCCTTAGGGTTACTGAATGGAGATAGGTAAATATATATTATAAGTAAAAAAAATTTAAAAGTAAAATGACAAAATTAAACTTTGGGTTGTTAAACAAGATAGAGAGTTCAAATGTTTTGGGGGGGGGGGGGGGGGGGGTGGGACCCATAAGGGACCGGTTAATAATTTTTGCAAATTATATAGGGGTTTTAGGTAATTTGCCCATAATGAAATGTGTAATGTGTGCTAAAAAGATGTGTAACATTTTGAAGAGAAATGTGCAATGTCTTAAAAGTTAAGGTGCAATGTTTTCAAAGTTAATGTACAATTAATGAATAGGCTAATAAAAAAAATATGCAATATGTACTAAAAGGATGTGTAACATTTTGAAGAGAAAAGTGCAATGTTTTCAAAGTTAATGTGCAACGATAATTTTTAATTTTGTAAAAAAAAATTACAATTAATTAAAATTAAGTGAAAAATTACAATGATAAAGTAAAAATCTAGCTACTTATTACAAATCTTCAAAGAAAGAGAAATACCCAAGTCTCTCAAACATCGAGGAACCATCCCAAGTTTTGCTCCATTTCCCTTTCTGAGCATAGCCAACAATGGTGAAGACTAAAAAAATCATGGGGAGGTAGAAAATAGATATGGTAAAAGTAGCCAAAGAGAGTAACTTGCAAGTGACCTTCTCCAAATGCCGAAATGGCCTTTTCAAGAAAGTTAGCAAGTTGTGCACACTGATGAGGTCCGAGGTTGCCCTTGTTGTTTTCTCTCCGAATGACAAAATCTACTTTTTTGACTCATCAAGTGTGAACGAAATACTAAACCGTTATGAATTTTCTCTATCTCAACCCCACCCACACCCTTAAGCCATCGGCTATCTCCCCTTCAAGCATGGTTCCTGAGGCACACTGAAGGACTTGTCTGGCCAATCTTAACCAAGAGGTCGGGACCCTAGAAAATTTAGTGGAGAAAGAAAGGGAAAAGTATGTGAGCCTTGCCATGAATAAAGAAGAAAACAAGCTTTGGTGAGAATGACGTCCTATAGAAAAGCTTGAATACAAAAGGCTCGAACAACTGAAACTGGCCATGGAGCATATCTCGGGGGATATTCAAACTGAATCACAAAAAAGCCTTTATTAGTGCTGATCCTATCTCTGTTTTCAGTCCAAGTAGTGCTCTAAGTCCACTTGCTTCCTATCCTTGTGATCATTTCAGGCCATCAACAACCACTCCACCATTTATGTGGACCATCATTTTCTATAGCCACAAATGGATCTGGATCCGCAACTACATCTATTATTCCTTTTGACCCCAAATGCATCAGGGTTTGGTGGCTATGGTGCTAGATCTTCCAAAATTTAATCCAGACCCCCGTTTGGATGGTTTCAATTTTGTTGATTTTCAGTTGGTCTCAGTTAGATTCTCCTTTGGTTCTATATCATGTTTATTTGGTTCTATATCTTGTTTATTTATATCAAGCTTTCTGTTCTTCCCATGTTATGTAGTTTGTCATTTTTGTCGGTTGTAATTTATAATCATATATACAATTTTAATGGACACGCACATAAACCTATATATATATATATACTAATTACATAGTAAAATGCCAAAAATATCACCATACTTTTTGAAAGTATTCACTTTAATAACTAAACTTTTTTCTCGCCCACAAATGTACTATACTTTTGAAAACGAGCCGAAAGTGTTACTCCGCCAATTGGCTCCGTTTGCACTAACGAAATACCCAACATAGGGGTATTTTTGTGCATCTATTATTTGATTATTATTTATCTTATTAAATTAAATTAAAAAATGTCCCAACCCTTTCCTTCTCCCCACACCTCGTTCGCCCCTTCCCTTTAAAATTCCTCTGTCCTATGCCGCCTTCAGCCTCTCTTCCCCCCACCATCCTCTCTCCTCTGCCTCACATACTCAAAAAACCCACATTCATTGTTCATAATCTTCTTAAAAACACTCCACCTCCACTGACGGCCCCCTCACAAATTCAAAAATCCACTCTACTGCCGCCTCAAAAACTCAGAAAACCACCTCCACTGTTCTAGTTTTCTGGGTTCTTAAAGCCCAAATGGTGGTGTCAATGGATTTTATGAGATCCTGAATCGACTACATTGAACTTCAGAGGCCCAAGAGATTAGAATTCAGTGGGAAATTGTCGATAACACAATGGAGCCCAATTTAAGAATCGATTGATTTTGGGTGAGGGATGCCCGTTTATGCTGGCCCGATCGGTGAAGGACTTGACGTCTACGCCTCAAATCTACCTTTTCTTGCTTGTTGATTTTGGGTGGAAAAGAGTGTTCGGATACACCTGTGATTCCAGCTTCCTTCACCAAGGAGAAGGTTCAAACCTTCAAGAGTTCAGGTCAGCCCACAACTAAGATTTCAAATTTGGGTGTGAATTTAATTTTTGGAAAGGATCTATACTGTAAGAACAACTTCTATTTTGTCAGTATACAAGCACAAATTTTATGCAATATTTGTTTTATTCTTTTTTCTCCCTAAAATAGAAACCATTATGTAACATTTCTTCTTTCTTTTCTCCTAAAATATGTACCACTTTTCAATGATATTAAGAAGGATTATGAAATTTAAGCATATAAATGTTATAACCAATTTATTCAAATCATAACAATGCTATTTCAATATACACAAATATCATTTATAGGTAGGGCCAAATTTTGATGCCAAATGTATGCTATCTACATGCCATATTTTAAAAAATACAAGGTGATAAATTATGATATATAGTCAAAAACTATACTCCAAAATCACAACTTGTGTTATTTTGTATGAAATTTTATCCTAAAATATCAAACATGAAATAAGATTCTCTTCAATTTATGTTCCTTAATAAGTTCAATGGGCAAAGATGCAGATTTGCCCTTTACGTTTGTACAAGGTGTAAATTTGCTCTCGATCTTTATTTTGACTAAAAATGCCCTAACGTTATTAAATGGGTATAATATTACCCTTGTGTCAAATGAAAGCGCCACTTATGATTACTAAGTATGACATAGCATGCCACATGATATTTGTTTTAGTACTACATGTCACCAAACTAACTCCACGTCATCACTATCTAGCCACATCCTTTCCTCCTCAAACTCCCATGGGCATTTTACATTTAAGGACACCTTTTATCATTACCTTTTATCATTACAAAACTACCAAAGTGTCATTGCTCAAGTTTAGATTAAGATATATTAGGTAATCAAGTTCCTGCAGTAGGAGCCCAGGTAGCCATATGCATTTAAGCAGGCAGAGCCATAGGTTTATGGTGCCGGTGATGGCATGGAAGGAAATTTTGACGGCAAGTAAGATTTTCCGTAACATCCTTTTTGAATTTGGCGTTAGTTTTCTGGCGGGTGTCTATGGAATCGGACTCTCGATCTTTGATACCACTTGATATGAAATTTAGAGAAGGGAATTGGAAAATATATTTTTAATTCATGATCTTTATTCAATTGGTTGCACGTCCTTTTCTAGAGGACATCTTCCTACGGGATTAGAAAAGCAAAAAAGCTAAATCACTGCATGAAAGCATGAACTAAAACAAACAGAAAGCACAAATAAGTTCCAACATTTAAATCAAATTAAATTATGAAAAATACCTAAAATTATACTACTTATAAAGTTCAAATCAAAATTAAAATTTACAAGATTCCAAAATAAAATTTGTAAAATTTCAATCCAATTGAAATTAACAAACAGGAACTAGATCTTAATCAAAATTACATTTTCAATAAAATTAATAATGTTGATCAACACATAACTAAAGATTAAATATCATTTAAAATTGAGTGAATCACCTTTAATATATCTTTACTTTTCAAATATGCCCGTTTTGGTAACTAAATTTATTTTTTAGTCACGAATGTACCTAAACTAATTTAAAAGGGCCAAAAATGCACTTTGCCATTAAGTCCTAACGGAACTCACGGAATCAACAACATGTGCCTTTCACATGAATTTTTTTTAGGAGCATTTTTGTCTATTCACTGTTCATCTTCTCCCTTCCTCTTTTGTTCATCTTCTCCCAAAAATTCCTCCACCTCTCAACTTTAATTCTGCCACCGAGAGAACCAATGAACCATTAATCATTAAGATAACATTCAACAAAAACCACACCAATACATTATGAAATCCCAGATTCATAAAGAGGAGCTGTAGCATTCTGATTCCCCGTGAAATTACTCAAACAAATCTCCATTAATTCCAAAAAATGTGTGTTTTCAGTGTGCTTTCCGGCACGAAAACTAAATGCAGAAATCTGAACTGAAAGTAGAACCAAGCGTGCCTGCACATGAACATGAAATTTAATGCCTAAACCTTCATCTTTATTTGTTCATCCTCTATTCGGTCGAGCCACACCAACATTCAACCAATGGCAAAGTGTTCAAATGTGGGGGACTGTGCGGCGGTGAATCCATTGCCGAATCGGTCGAGCCCACTTCCACCGCGAGCGCCGGAGTTTTCAGCTAAGGTGAAAAATCAGACGAGTATTTCATCTAAGTCAAATCCATCAGGGTCAACGACAAAGTCGTTCGATTGAACACGACCACAGCAACTGAGTTCTACGTTTTGATTCACAAAGGTCTCCTCAGCAACTGAATAATCCTCAGGGGACTCAAGGGCTGAGAAACCCAGATATATCCATTTGATTGCTGAAATCAATTTCACCAAAACTTGATTTTGCAATCAAATTGGGGTTCAACAAAAACCATTGGTTTTGGAGAAAAAAAATGAAAAAACAGAACAACAAAAAGAAAGAGAGAGAGGAAGAAGGAAGAAGCGCCGGTGGTGGAACTCACGACTGGAAGTCGCGGATTAGAAGAATACCGCCGCGGCGTCAAGGCAAAACCCTAGCGGTGATTGAAAAAATGGAGGTGCTGGGCGGCTGCTGCTGGAGTTGGAAGATGAAAAATGAGAGATTTTGAAAGAAGAAGATGAAAGGACTGAGTTTCTTTTGTGGGGTAGGGGTTTTTAAAATTAAAAAAAAAAAAAAAGTTTCTCAGAGAGAGAAACAGGCCCTTTTGACCGACAAAGGAAAGAAAAAAAAAAGAAAAAAAAAGGAAGAAGATTATGAACAGTAAATGGACTAAAATGTGTTTAAAAAAGGCATGTGATGACTATTCCCCTAAGTCTAACGAGGAGTTAACGGCAAAGTATATTTTTAGTCTCTTTAAATTAGTATAGGTACATTCGTAGTTACAAAAAAAGTATAAGTACCAAAGTGAACACAATCGAAAAGTAATGATGTATTAAAGATCGTTCACTCTTTAAAATTTAATAATTCCTAAATTAATAAATAAGCAATCCAATAATTTGCCCATGATTTAGTACAAAACAATCACTTAATCACATTAAATTATTATTGACAGTTTTTGTCTCAAATCTATGAGTATAACATTAGAAATGATATTAGAATTAAATAATTTGAGAAATTTTGGTGATTTATAGTAATTAACTAAAATTACTAAAGCCGTTCTCCAAACACAATGATGGGACATTGTGCAAAAATAAAGAAACTTATTTTAAGGGTAATAAAATTTCTGGGGTCAATTGATAAATACAATTAAAATAAAGGGTGCCCTTGCAAATTCAAAAAATTTGAAACACTGGCGTTTTCAGAACCGCCGCCACTGTTCATCTTTCCCGAAAAATATCTTTTTTTAGGAAAAAAACAAAAAAGAAAAACAGCGGCGGTCGGTTCCCGGCATGGGTTCCCCGGCCAGAACCATTCTGGCCGGTGAAACTCTTGCTGCGACCAGAAAATCTGGTCGTTCAGCTGCCGCCTCTTGCGACCAGACTTTTTGGTCGCAGCAGCCGTGCCGTCGGGGCTTGAAAGTTCCGGTCTACTCCAGCCTCGGCGGCTGTTGTTCCGGTCACGGTCAGAATTTCTGATCGATTAGGCTGTATCTGTTCTTGTCTTTACTCCGCCGGAACCATTTTCCCGGCGATTCCAAAAGAGGGACCAGCAAATCACAGCACCATCGGCGAAACAAAAACCAAATATCCGATGAAATTCCAGAAGTTGCCAAAACCAAAACCCCATTCATATTCAGTTCGAAAAAGCAACAGACGAATGTAAATCCTGAAGCCACAATTCGTTGCCGACAACATATTGAAAATCAGGCATCTAAATTTTCCAGAACAGTTCTGAATTTTTTTTTTCCGAACCAAACAAAACCATTCAGGCATCCAAACTTGATTGAAAGTGATTTTCAGAACCAATTTCAGATTTTAATTCGAAAAGAAAGCAGGCAAAATTTCTAAATCGGAAGTTTCGGAAATCGGAGAACAGCCCCGTCATTCGTCAAGCATCAACATGAAAACAAAAAAGCATCAAAGTACATTTGCCATTCTCAAAGCATCAGTTAAATCCTCATACAAATTTTCTGTAAAGGCGTGTCAATTCCAGCTCTGATAACACTATAATAATCCGTATACTTTATGCTCAAGATCTATTGATTGGTACTGTACAAAATATCATACCTTAAATTACACAATAATTTGATGAGGACGCCTTCAAGTGTTCGAATTCTAAAGATATCACAGGAAATATTTCTAAAACCTCATAGATTGGACTGAAATAGGTTAAAATGTTCGTTCCATCAACAATCACAACAGCTCAACATTGAGAAAACTATAATTATATATGCTAAACTATCATATAGTTACATTTAGTCCCGTTTAACTCAAATATTATTTGTTTGTGTGTGTGACCTTTTAGATTTATTAATTTATGCAACCAAAAATAAACTTAAACTTTTATTTGACTTTAGTACAAAATTCAACAATTCAGGACTAGAGAGAGGGGTGCGAGCAGAAAATGTTCTGTTCCTCATGGCAAATCTTTTGTTCAAGGACTTTACAAGAATTTACATGTTGCAGTGTTACTCTGAGGACACAATTTCATCTTAATCGCGGGTTCATCATGTTGGAGACTCAGATTGATTCTAAGGTGTTTGTGGAGGGTGTTATAGGAATAGCGCATTACCCATGGTTTTATTACTATCAATTTGGGAAGATATTTTTAGCATCTTCAGCAACTTCAACAATAAAACTTTTGGCAGGCAATCATTACTGAAGTTGACTAATATGCTTGACAATTACGTTATTGGATTTAAACATAAACTTTACCACATCTGAAAATTAGAAATTAGTTGAGTTTTCAAAAATTGGACTGGGATTACTTGATACTGGGTATCTTGTAGGACCTCGATTCGCCTACTAAGATATTGTATGGATATGCAGTCATTTCGACTTCATTGTAGTTTTCAATCATTTCGTGGCACCGGATGTAACTGAATCATCTACGATGGGAGAAAAGAATTCGTCCGGAGGGCACAAGGCCTGTTTCCATGAGGGGAGCTTCAACTCTCATTTCCCGGGCAGCAATCTACGATTGGAGTTGTTAAGACTGCCACTCATAAAACCTATAGTCAGAATTAGGAACATGATTAAAATTTCCAAAATAGAATATGAGGATCTGCCAAGTTTTATTGTGTAAAGATTTTATGTGCAATGAATATATATGAAATATTTATTAATTTTGCAATATGTAATATTTTTTGAATTAGAGGTCTTTTAATTTTGTAATTTTTGTGAATTATAATAGGTTACGGATAAATTTCTAAAATGAAGTGTTGAGTCTTTTGAAAACTATAGTGGAGAAAATAGGTGTGAAATACTTCGGGGCTTGGCAGTTTGTGTGATGCTATAGGAACTGGTGATGGGGTAAAAAATAAGTAGGCAAAAGAGTTCGTTTTTCCTTGCTTCTCGGGGCACAATGTTCTCATCAATGTTTTCAAAATCGAACCGGGCATCGACTCGGAAAAGCTATGGGTTATGGAGTCAATGGGTCGGACCGATTAAATCGAGGGTTGAACCGGTGACGTCATCATGATGTCATAAATATATTTTAAAAATATTTTAAATATTATATAATTTTAAATTATATTTTACTGTATCACTCATAAAAAATATAAAATATAACCTTCAAATTTTCAAAGAAAACACAACTGAAACTTTAGTTTGAAACAAAGCATCATCAAATGTCACTAGTATCTTTAATCCTAGACAACTTGATAGAAAACAAAGCATGAATCGTAACACCTATAGTATTCAGTTCCATTGAGGACCAACATCAAATTCATTGCCAATTAGCACTCTAACTCTATCACTGTCACCATCTTCATCATGGCTTTCATCTCCATTTCCATCTTCATCAGCATCAACAAAAATTGACAAATCAATGTTCTCATTATTCATACCATCATTTTCGTTCATCACCATTTGCTTTTTCACTGAAATAAAATTTGGAAGATGCAAACTTAAAATATTATACTGTGCCAAACAACAAGTCTCAAAATCAATTTAAAGAACAAAGAAAAACATATGTTTCTTACTTGGTTGAGAGGTTCCTTCACCATCTTTAGAAAATTCTTCTTCAATTATATCTTCTAACTCATCGATATCAAGTTCTCCTTCGGCTCTTCAATTACCCAAAAGTCCGTTTTGTCAATGGACTCATAATCAATTGGGTCAAAATGTCCTTTCTATCTGTGAGCCTAACCAACAAATTACAAACATTAAAAATAAATAGAAAACAAAAAGGTGATGAAAATTTTTGCATAGTTATAAACATAATACCTATTTTGCAAGCGAAGATTATAATGAACATAAACAAGATCATTGAGTTTTTGGTGTCCAATCTGTTTCTTCTTTAGTATGAATGCGTTCAAATACACTCCAATTATGCTCACAGCCTGAAGAAGAAGTTGTTTGACTCAAAAGTCTAATTGCCATCTTTTGCAAGTTTGGAGCATCAGTACCAAAATTTCTCCACCATTCATCTATGTCAAGATCACAGCATTAATAAATCATTCTGAAATAGAGTAAAACAATAAATACATGACTCAACTTAAACATACCTGGACGAGAACTTGTGATAGTACTTATAGCAAAGCTGCGCCCAAAGCTTTCTTTCTTTAACCTAAAGATTGTTACTTCATCCATCACATGTGGAATTTCATGAGTTTTAAACCTCTCCATGACATGCAACACACTTCTCCAAATATCAGGTGTATTACAACGAGTATCTTTCTCATATTGGAATGCTGGATTGAGCCAAAATGCTGTTGCATGAAGGTCTTTGTTCAACATAGTATCCCACCTTTCCTCAATTATTTGAACATAAGGCTCAAACAACCTTCTTTTGTTGTTGAACAAAGTCTTAATGTCATTAATAACTCTCCACATACCATCATAAATATACCCCAATGCAGGTCTCTCATCCGAATCATAAATACGTAACAAACGTATTAGCACCTCCATAATCTTCATAGTCATTAAACAGCTATTCCAAAACTTATCATCAAAAATAATTTGCTTCACTTCTTTCCCTTTTCTTAATTTTCAGTTCCTTTTTAAATTACGGTGAAGTGACCAAAGCTTCCAAATGCTCTCTATGATCATGAAGACTCTTCAATGCTATAAATGTTGTACCAAACCTAGTCTCAGCTGGATGAAGAATTTCTGTCCAGTCATCTGTTTGTCTTAACCAACTAAGGATCCACTTATGGTTATAAACAAAAGCAGTGACTCTAGAAGCAAGAGTAATCAAATCTGCAATCTTAGGAATTTCTCCAATGTCTTTCATGATCAAATTAATACAATGGGCAGCACATGGTGACCAGTTAATAGTTGGATATTTTATGGAAAGTAACCTTCCGGCAGCTTTATAATTAGCTGCATTATCTGTAACTAAGTGTACTACATTATGATGCCCAACTATGTCCAAAATTTCTGAAAACAAGTTACACATAGTCTCAGCATTTGACTCTACATTTGAAGCATCAATAGATTTAATGAATGTAATTCCATCTGGACAATAAACAAGAAAATTAATCAAATTTCTCTGTCTATTGTCCTTCCATCCATCACCCATGATTGTACACACTGTTTTTGCCCATTTACTACGAAAATTCTGAACAATTAACTCAACTTATTTTTTGGCATCCTTTAAGAAAGTCTCTCTAAGAGCATGATAAGAAAGGTCTTCATATCCATGACCAAATGATGATACCTTTGCCATTGCTTGTTTAAAATAAGGTGAATTCACAGCATTAAACGGAATGCATGCATGATAAAACCACAAACATATAGCCATATCAGTATCATCGCATTTCTGCTTACTTTGCCAACAAGACTTAAGGCTTGGTTGAGAGAAATCAAGAGATTTACCTTTCATACGTGCACTACTACAAAATGGACTTTCTACGGCAGTGCTTTAACGGTGGAAAGACCAAAACCGCCATTAAAAAGAAAGTACGGACTTTCTACGACGGTTTTAGAAAACCGCCGTAGAAAGTCCCTTTCTAGACGGTTGTATTTCTAATCGCCGTATAATTAATAAATATGATGAATTTTACTATAAAAATTGATAAATAGTAAAATACATATCTATTATTAAATTTAAAAAAAATTTGGGGGTGAATTTACAAAAAAAAGAAAAACTATAAATTAATAAGAATAGAGAAACGGGCGGGAATTCACAATTACGGGCTTTCTACGGCGGATTTATTAAAACCGCCTTAGAAATGGACTTTCTACGGCGGTTGTAATTAAAACCACCATAGAAAGTAACTTTCTACCGCCATAGAAAGTTACTTTCTATGGCGGGCGGTTTTAATTAAAACTGCCGTAGAAAGTCCATTTCTACGGCGGTTTTAATAAAAACCGCCATAGAAACTTGATTTTGTTTGAATTTTAAGGGTTTCCCTTTGTTTCCATCTCCAGCCAGCCGCGGCTTCCCCCTGTTTCCATCTCCAGCAAACCGAAGCATTCTCTTATTGCCGACGCCCATCCTCTCTCCGTCGGTTTTTTCTCTCGTCTTCCCCCGAAGCCGTTCTTCCGGCGGCGTTGATAACAAGATCCGCCGTCACCCAACTCCGGAGATGGTTTCTTAATTGGCCATCACCCACCACTTGGAGTTAATCCCCCATCATAATTTTACCACAATCTGTCCTTGTTGTGGGCTTCAAATCATAAAAAAGGTAATATCAAATAGTTTCAACTTTATTTAAGCTTTACAAATTTTATTGTTACTTGATTATTGTGATTGGCCTAGGGTTTATTATTAGTGTTAAATTCGGGTTTGGTGAGATGATGAATGATTAAATTTGGGTTTGATTAGTGTTATATCGGTGATTATTGTATTGTTCTTGCTGTTAATAATTAAATTAATTAGAATTTGATGGATGCACGCAAAAATTTTGTGAAGTTTGGTGGTTGTTTGGTTTATTAGCATGGAAGTTTTTGATATATATATTTTGAATAAAGTTGAAATATATACATATATATATATATATATATCAGAACTTTTCTAAGGCTGTTCTTGCTGTTTTTGATATATATTTTTTGAATGTAGAGAAAATAAATGAAATATTAAATTTTTTTTACAAATTTGGTACTTTCTACGGCGGTTTTTTTTAAAATCGTCATAGAAAGCCAACTTTCTACGGCGGTTCCTAAGCGAACCGCTGTAGAAAGTTCGGACTTTCTACGGCAGTTTTTTTCAAAACCGCCGTAGAAAGTCCGTAAACTTTCTACGGCTGCCGGATAGATGGCGGTTCAAAAATGCCGAAAACCGCTATAAAAGCCCTAAAAAACCGCCATTAAAAGTCATTTTTGTAGTAGTGATGGTTCAATACTCTGCATTGACTTTCTTTTTCCTTTGTTGGCCCCTTCATTGATACAAATTCCTTTCTTTTTTGGTCGTGAAATTTCTTGGACATCATCATCTTGAGAATCACCTCCAGGTCCTCCACTTGAACCAAATGGATTATCAACATCAAAATTTCCTTTCTTCTCCTTTCCTTTTCGACCAGTTTCTTGCAAGATTCCTTTAAACATCAAATGAACATTATGTGTTACTTTTTTGCAGGCAGCTGCATTGCCTTTTACTCCAGCAAGATGTTGTTTCAACCTATAAATACCTCCACCAGCAAAGCTCTTATCACAGAAACAACAACTCAAAACCTTGTTACCATTAGCAATCATTTTTTCATTAACATATTTCCATGCCACATCTGTTTTCTGTCGATGCCCTGAAGAGTTATTTTATACTGATTCTTGTTTCGATTGTGCCTTAGGTGGCTCACTCTGTGAACCTATTTCCATTACTCAAAAAAGAAAAAGGCTACATTCAACACAATACTAAACCCAAAAATTAGTAATTAGTATTTATCTACAATACTAAATTCAATCACTTTTCAATTAAAAAATAGTGCACCCATATCTGAACACACCGGTATAAAGAAAAACAATAAAAAAAAAATCTGAGTATCTTCAAACTTCAAAGAATTACTTACAATAATGAAAATCTAATTAATAAGAGTCTTACATGAGCGAATTCTTTAGGGTGGTAGTGGTGGCCGGTGTGCTAGCGGCAAGACGATGATTTTTTTTTTCCTGATTTTGGCCAATTTTGACTCTGTAGTCTGTAGTAGAAGAAACGGGAAAAAAAACCCAGAAAGAGGCATCTAATTTGAAAAAGAAGAACAATCATCTAATCTAATTGAATGAAAAGTGTGTGAGAATTGAGAAGATCAACCGTCTGCACTTCAATTGAGGAGGAAATGAATCGACACTCTGTCAGAGCCTGGGTTTTCCAAAGGAAAAGAAGGAAAAAAAGTGTAGGAAGTTTCAGAATTAACAAAATCAGGATAATCCGGTTTTTACCAATTTCTGATCTAACCTGGTTTTGACCGGTTTTCTACACATCCAAGTTTTAGTATTCAATCGGATCGAACCGCTGACCAATTCGCAGTCGAACCGGCCAGTACAGTCCAATTTTGAAAACATTGGTTCTCATTCATTTACCTTGGGTGCAATATTTTTAAAGGCGGGCTAGGATTCTGCATTTTCAGCCCTTGTTAACTAAAATCCATGGTTGCTTGAAAAATTAGAAGGGTCGATTTTTTTTCTTCTTTTTTTCAGCTGGAGGGATGGTGATCTTGCTGGACCATGTTTTGAGCACCATTCGAGCGTGTATTCTAGCTTTAACTAGAGTTTTCAAAGGTATCATTCGACAGCTCCATGTTATATTTACTAGGTATTTGGGAAGGGGCACGGTATTTTTTTTTTCCGAGAAAATATAAACACTCAAATCCTTCTCAATAGCCTCAAAAATCACATGTGTTGCCCTCATGGGCTAGGGTCTATACAGTGACATATGGCAAAAAATTGAAAAAATGAGGGCTATAATGCAATTTTTTTTTATATCAAGTGCAATTAAATATATATATATATATATATATATATAAAAGGATCATGTGAGTCAAACACCCTTCGAAATTTTCTGTGCTCCATTAAAAGATTCCATTTTAATAAATGTACAAAATGGACTCTTCTAATTGAACACAGAAAATTCCAATTCTCTCTTGGTTTGGTTCATGAAATGATAATAAACAAATCATTACAGTAAATTTTATTCGTACACAACACAAAGGGCCTGTTCGGCAATGTAGTTTTGAGACTTGTTTTTGTGAAGTTTTGGTTTCAAGTCCAAAGCTTCACAAAACCTTGTTCTTTATCTAAACTTTAGGAAAAAACTTCAAACCCAATTCTCAAACGCCACCACCGCCCATACCACCGCTGCCGCATCCTGTAATCGCCGTCCTCAAACCCAAATTCAAAACCCAATTCTTCTTCTTCAATTTGGATTTGGATTTAGATTTTGATTCTTCTTCTTAAAACCGTCGATTCGTTTTGAAATTGATTTGTATTTCGATTCTTCTTCTTCTTCGATTGGCAATTCTCTGCATTTCCCAAGTTGCCGTCATCCTCCATTTCTCCCCTCAAGAGAAGTGTTATTCCTCAAACATTGTTCACCAGGGCAAAATCGCATATGGATTCCTATTCCACGGCTTCCGACTCTCAATTATCTGTCCCAAGCTTCTTTTCAATCTTGCTGGTGTGGTGGCGGCGGTGAGGGTGAGTTGAGATGGTGGTGGTCATGGGGGGCGGGGGAGAGGAGTAGGGGCCGGTGAGGTGGTGGTGGTAAGTGGGAGTGGGAGTAGGAGGGGGAGAGGGCGATGAGGTGGTGGTGGAAGGATATGTTTTAAAATTTAATCTCAAAATTTTGTTTCTTTATTTTGTTTTCAAACCTATTTTGTTTAAAACTTATTCTCAAAACTAGTATCAAAACTAGCAAGAGAACAGGCCCAAAATCTAATGAATCCAATTACCGCTCAAATTGAAACACGTTGAAAATAATTATTTAATACCCCACTGCTTTTAAAATAAAGAAAAAGTGTTTGTTAACTTTTCCATTCTTAAATTGGATTCTTGTTTCTTTGCAAATGAAAAATATTATATTATATCATTTATTCTTAAAAGAATTACTAGAAACATAAAAATATTATTTTGAAATAAAAAATTAATTAATAAAATTACTGTTGATCAATAAAGAAAATATATAAAACTATTTAAAACCGCTTAGTTAATAAATACAATATCTTACTAATTATTACAGATTTTCACATTCAATAAGAGAAGGAAGAATAAAGTTAAACCATTAAAACCTTTTATAAATTCATACTCACTAAGCCATTAAGGTTGTACAATTAATGTTTTAGAAAGTAATGAAAGAAGTCAACCTATATGGTAACCATAAATACAAGTCTCTCAAACATTGGGAAACCATACCATTTTTTTTTTTTTTTTTTCCATTTCCCTGTCTAAGCACACACAACAATAGGGAAAGCAAGAAAAACTATGGGGTGGCAGAAAATAAATATGGTGAAAATAGACAGGGAAACTAACACTATTAGTAAAAGATTATTTTGAAAACCATAAATACAAGTCTCTCAAAAAAATAATCTTTTACTGCAAACTAACACTGATTGCCGAAGATCAAAAACTCAATTGATTAGATCACCTCACGTCGATCGAGGAGCTTAAACAATTTGATTAAATCAAGTAATCAAATCAAATAGATGCTGCACTAGGTTGCGACCAAACCGCAAACGCCCACAAAATCAGCCTCAAGGCTTTTCTGATTTCTTTGTATTTTCTCTATGATTACAATGGTAACTCAAGACATGTATTTATAGGCTAAACTATCCTTGAATCATACACTGATTCAGATTGTAACTATTTCCTAAAACAATTAGGTTTCCTGATGAGTGTTTTTTAGTTGTTTTATTTTAGCATATCTTGGGTGCTTTTCACGGGTATATTTGTTGTTTTATGAAGCCAAGAGCAGGTGTTTAGAGACTGAGTCAAGAAGGAAAGGAATGAGCTAAAAGAAGGAAAAAAGGGGTCCATTTGAGCAAAAGGAAGGTAGTAGCAGAAAATGGGCAGCCATGGAGAAATTTCAGTTGTTACCGTAGTGAATCAAGAGGCAAAATTCCAGCAGCAGTAAAATTGGAGAATTATCTCGAATGGAAGTGATTGCTGAAAATAAGGGAAGAGAGAAGTAAATATTCAGTTTCCTTACTTGAAGAAACTTGTGATAAGGAAGGAAAATCAAATGGATAAAGAAGGAAAATCAAAGGGATAAGGAAGGAATTCAAAATGCTGATTTGTAGGGATATAATTGATGAAGATATTATGCTGATTGGAAGGAAGTTAATTGCTGGAGATATTCTTGGGAGATTTGGAGGATTATGCTACTTCCTATTTTAGAGCCATTGTTATCTAGTATAAATAGGGGAGCCTTTGAGGCATTTAGCATTCAACATTCAGCTTTTACGGCCTGTTCTTTTTCATCGTTTTGAAAACGATTTTGAAAACAAGTTTTGGAAAATAGTTTTATAATGTAAAAAGTGTATTGAAAATGTAAAAAGTAGATGCTGAATAGTAAAAAGTTGTATTGGAAATGATGAAATATGATTAAAATATATTAAATTTACTGTTGAAACCAAAACCGTTTTTAAAACAGAACAAAAAGAACAGGCCCTTAGCTTTTAGTTTCACACGTTAGTTTTAGTTTTTTTTCTAGCAAGAGTTCTCTTTAGTTCTTAGTTCTCTTTTGTTCAGCTTATCTCCTTTGAAGCTTTTGATACAATCTTTAGTTTTATTTAGTTCTTCTTTAAATTCTTCAAATAGTTTTATATCAGTTTTTCCTTCGTTTCTCGTTCTGGGATTAAGGAAAAATCGGTACAATAAAGTTTGGAATTGTTTCTTGTTGCTGAATTGTTCTCGTTCAAGCCTCGATTTGCCCAAACGGAGGGTTGGTTCAGACCTGCAATTATTAATAAGTATTCCATTTCTTTTCCTTCTTCTTTGTTGGTTCATCCAATGGCTTTTACATTAAATATGTGTGTATTTGCCATGACTATGAGTAACTAAACTCTTTTATTCCGACATTATGTAATGAAGTAGATCTATGCATGTATGAAACATAGGATTAATATTGGTTCAAGTTCTTGTATTCCTATTTATCTTGTGCACATAAGTCTAAATGCTAGATTTAATTAAAGTCTGATCAACTTTTGTTTAATCCGGTAAAGTTAACTAGTGACAAACCTACCGTCGAGTAGTACAAGATAAATAGGTAACAACTTCTAAAGTTAACCCGATAGAAGTGTTAGTGTTGGGTCCTCCTGGAAATTAATGCTGCTAATTAAAGGTCGTAGGGAACCCACGACCTGTTAGTTTGGTTAGTAGAGAGGTAGTCATGTCGTAGGGAGCCCACGGCGATTACCGACACACTAAGGGGGGATTTGGTTATGTCGTAGGGAGCCCACGGTAACCTATAACCAACCAATACATTGTTCTTTGATTTATTTATGGCGTTAATGATTGCATGCATAGATTGATCTGATTCATATAATGTTGGAATACTCTTTTAAGTGATAATTTATTTGTTCTTGTGAAGTTCTAGTTTTTTATAAGTGGCAAATTTTAAAGATCTTTCTGAGACACAAAGGTGATTGCAAATCAAACCATTTTTCAAATCGATAGGAATATGAGAGTTTAAGTCAGCTGTTCCCTGCGGATCGACCCTGCGTTCTATACTATTTATAGTAATTTCTTGTAGGTTTAAGCACTAATTGTTGTGCATTTTGGTAGCCTCACGACGGGCTCTATCATTTCCTAAAACAAATACCAAACCAAACAGGAAACAACCGAATAGGATACAGAAACCGAATAGGAAATAGAAACTAATATGAAACTTAGTTTAATTATTCTACATAGCCTCCCTTAAACTAAGTTCGCGCCGTTAGCCATACCAAGCATCTTCTTCAACTTTGCAAAGATCTCGAACTTTAATGCCTTGGTGAAAATGTTTGCCACTTGATCTTCAGTCTTGCAGTAATCAACAACGATCTCCTTCTCATTAACCAAATCACGAATGAGGTGATACTTGATATCAATATGCTTACTGCGACCATGAAAAATTGGATGTTTCGTTAGCTCAATTGCCGACTTGCTATCACACAACATCGTAGTCGGACCATCCTCTTTATACTGCAGGAAACCCAGTATCCTTCTCAACCAAATCGTTTGAATAGTACAATTAGAAGCTACCATATACTCAGCCTCAGCAGTAGACAATGCTATCACTGGTTATTTTTTTGAACTCTAAGAAAACACACTAGAACCAATAAAGAAAGCATACCCAGAAGTGTTTTCCCTTCCAACTGTATCACCTGCCCAATCACTGTCAGTATGCCCAAGAAGATTTATTGGTTCATCTCTCAGATACAGAATACCATCTCCTTAAGTACCCTTAATGTACCTTAAGATTCTCTTTGCAGCTTGCAAAAACGACTGACAGAGATTTTTCATGAATTTGCTTATCAATCCAATTTCTTCCGAATTGCATCCGGAACATGGGCATATGCAACACACCCAAATACTTTAAGATACGAGATATTTGGTTTATTTTCTGACCAAATCTCATATGGAGTCTTCTTACCAATACTTTTGGATGGACACCTATTCGATACATAAATTGTACAGGCTACAGCTTCAGCCTAGAATTCTTTAGGCATACTTTTGGCTGTCATCATCGACCTTACCTTATCCATTACCATTCTGTTCTTTCTCTCTGCAATACCATTCTGTTGTGAAGTGTACCTGGCTGTCATTTGATACTTGATCCCATGATTTTTCAAGAAATCATCACACACCGTATATTCAATGCCTCTATCAGTCCTCAGAGTTTTAATGGAACGCCTATTCTGCTTCTCAACATAAGTCTTGAAACTCTTGAAAATATCACATGCATCAGATTTAAACTTCAACAAATAAACCTAGGTCTTCCTACTAAAATCATCAATGAAAGTGATAAAATATTTGTTACCACCCTGAGACGGAACATCAAAAAAACACAAGTCAGAATGAATCAACTCCAATGGTTGCTTTGCCCTCCAAACTTCACCTTTTGGAAAATGCTCCCTGTGCTTCTTGCCCAAAATACACGACTCACATTGTCGAGATTTAAAGTTAAGTGATGGCAATCCAGAAACCTCATTATTCTTCACAATAAAGTTCAAACTGCCAAAATGAAAGTGGCCAAATCTCATATGCCACAACCAACTCTCATCATAGCCAGTGGTACTAAAGTAAGCTAAATTACAATAATTAAGAGTGATTGGAAACAACCTGTTATTGTTCATGTCTACCTTTGCAATCATCCTCATCCGTTCATCACGAATTGAGAAAATACTATGCCTAAAATTAATATCATAATTTTTCTCTTGCAACTGACCAAGACTCAATAAATTCTTACTAAGATTAGGCACATAATAGACATCACCTATTGCACTGGTCTTCCCATTTTTCAAAGTAATGGGAATACTACCCATAGTTGTCAAACTCGTTCCTGGACTCATAGACTCGCACGAGTCTACGAGTCCAGGAACCGGAAACGAGTCAGACTCGTTAGAAATTAGTGGAAATGCTGAACTCGCGCTAGACTCGTTAGACTCAACCTAGACTCATTAGACTCGTACGAGTCCAGAAAAAAATTATTGGGCTGCATAATTTGAAGGATTGGGCTGCTGGAATGGTTTCTTTTCCAAATTAATTGGGCCATTTTCGGCCCAAACCAACTAAAATTTCTAATTTCCCATTTTTTGTGAATATATGGCTTAATAGATGAAGATGAAGAGGATGTTCAAATGACAACGGATGTGCATTTCCAAGATGTTAGGCAAAATGAAGAAGGCAATGAATGAAGCTTTTGAGGGTTATGAATTTGAGAAAAATGTTTCATAATTGGTATGATTATAAATGAACATGTTATTGTTATATTGCTATGGTTTGTTGAATTAATGACTTGAATTTGATCATGATGTATTGAGATTTGAGGTTACTGCTTGTTAAGGATATTATTTTGTTCACAATTGCTAATTTGACACTTTAATGTGGTTTTTTTAAATTCTATTTAAGTTTTATGCTACAAGTATAGTTAAATTTGTGTATGTATTGTGATTGAGAGAATTATTAGAATTAATTATACAATTTAATCATATTTTTCGATTCTAAGGTCTATTCTACGATTTCGATTCTAGACCTAACACGAATTTAAGTCAATTTACGAGTTTAACAACCTTGATACTACATTTCCCAACAACAGACACAAAATGATTATTTCCAAACCTCACTGTATTCCTGTAGGTCTCATCAAAATCAAAAAAAAATTTCTTTCTCCCACACATATGATTACTACAGCTAGAATCAATGTACAACTTTGAACTTTTATCTTCTTCACTAGTCCCAACAGTAAATAAAACAGTTTCTTGATTATTACCACTACTTTCAGCTATTTGAGCTTGCCCATCATTATTATCTTTCTTCAGACCCCAACATTCATTTTTTTTGTGACCCATATTTCCACAATTATAACATTTAACTTTAGACTTATCAAGCTTTTGCCCACTTCTTTGACCATCAGAATTAACCTTTGGTTGGTAAGAAAAGTTACTTCTACCACGGCCCCTGTCTCTGAAGCTTTGACCTCCACATCCTCTCCCTTGAGAATTCTGGCCCTGCTGATAGGTTTCACCATCATCAGTTTCTTTAAGCTTATATACCAAAGCCTTCAATGCTTCTGCTACCGCATCAACAGATAGTCTGTCACATGACATCTCATATGTCGCCAATTCTCCTTTCAAATCAACATATGAAAAAGTGGAAAAATCTTTAATGGCCTCAATAATCTCCTTCTCTGTGTGAAATTTCGAAGTCAACATCCGAATAACTTTAGACACCATATGCTCTTCTGTCACTTTATTACCGTTGATATTCATCTGACCAGCTATGGATTTTACCCTAGCCATGTGTGCTTGCTCCTTTTCATTAGGCATCATCTTTACCAACTCGAATTGTCTCCTTAACTCCTGTAGTTTCTTTCTTTGAACGTTTTCGTTTCCTTGATTGGTAACCTTTAACTTTTCCCAAAACTCCTTAGCTGTCTTTACTTCCATTAAACTTCTGCATACGTCTAATCCAACCTTCATTCTTAAATAATAGAGTGCATGATCATTGTGAGAACGATTCTTCTCCAATTCTTTACTTCCCTCACATGTTGATTTTTCACCTTTCTTGCCTTCTTCAAGTTCTTCAAAACCAGGCTCAATCACATGCCATATACCAATCATCTTGAAAAAACTCTCCAGAAATTAACACCAGATTTCAAAATCATTTTTCCCATCAAAGATAAATACATGGCAATCAGGAGGATTAAACAAACAAGACATCTTAAACTCCAAAAAAATAACACAGTCTCTGATACCAGATGTAGGACCCAAAATAAAACAAACCCAGAAACAATCCAATGAAATAACACTGCAATCAATTAATCTATAAACTAACACTGATTGCCGAAGATCAAAAACTCACTGATTAGATCACCTCATGTCGATCGAGGAGCTTAAACAATTTGATTAAATCAAGTAATCAAATCAAATAGATGTTGCACTGGGTTGCGACCAAACCGTAAATGCCAACAAAATCAGTCTCAAGGCTTTTCTGATTTCTTTGTATTTTCTTTGTGATTACAATAGCAACTCAAGGCATGTATTTATAGGTTAAACTATCCCTGAATCCTACACTGATTCATATTGTAACTATTTCCTAAAATAATTAGGTTTCCTAAAATAAATACGAAACCAAACAAGAAACAACGGAAGATGAAACATAAACCGAATAGGAAATAGAAACTAATATGTAACTTAGTTTAATTATTCTAAAGGAGGTCCCAAGGAAAACTAGTTATAAAAAGATCCATAAATATCTGTTCTTTTACCCAGGTTTCAGTCATGGTTTTGGGCTTCAAACCCAAAACCAACCTAAATTGTGTTCAGTACCCAAGGGTCTGAAACCCATTATGAAAACAGGTTTGAGTCCAAAACTAATTACTTACCCCACTCCTCCACTTCTGAAAACCCTTGGGTAGCAACTTTGTGTTTTTCTCCTTTCTCCCTCAACAGCAGTCGTACGCTCGTCCGACAAACTCCCCGACCCATCCACAAATTTTGGATAATTCTGGCCAAAATGAAGGTCTCCTTTGAAGCCCACAATGGCAACTGATCTTCATTCGGTAACGGCGGCAACGCCATCTCCATCGTCGTCTTTCAACTGACATTTTCAATTTGTCGTAAAAACTGGTTGGCATCGATTCAAACCAATTGACGCGCCATCATCCTTAATTCATACAATTTGCTGTGAAAAAACCAAAGCTATGAATTTTACTTCACTTCAATTCTCTGCTTTTGGTCGTACCACAAATCTAGTGCTCAGTTCTATCTATCATTTTTCTACATCAAAACTAGCATATATGAAGTGTGGCACCTGTTTTATTTATTATTATAACTGATTTTTTTGTTCAACTAGGATTTAAATAAATAAGTTGTATATGAGAGAGATTTAACTGTTGAATATTTGATTCATGTTTTGAAATAATACAAGATTATTGTAGTGAATAGTTTATGAAACTGCCTTGTACAATATTTCTGGATTGGTGTTTCTGCTGATTCTTTTAGGGAATTTTTAAAAATTATCGAAATAAATTTTTTAATTTTTTTCAAAAAATAAAATAAAATAGGTCTAGAAATTGAGTTGAAAATCCAAAAAAAAAAAAAAAAAAAAGTTCTGAGAAGAAAATTGGTTTGAAACCCATGTTCTTTAGCCAGGTGTCAGTCCTGGTTTGAAAACAGTTTTCAAAACCTTGTTTCTTAAAAATAGTCTAAAACTTATTTGGTCTGAGTTATGTTTTTAAACCGGGACTGAAATCTGGGTAAAAAATAGGCCGATAGTAATCTATAAATGCCTTTTCGAGCTTTTATAGACGCAAAATTATCTAAATGTGTATGTGTCAATATTTTCTAAAATATCATTTTCAATTGACAAAATTGTCAATCAATCTATTTAATCTTTCTTGCAACATTAATGGTAGTATAACATAACAATAGAAAGGTATAGTACTAATCATAACTGATGTGACACAAAAAGTTCGGATCTGGATGCTCCGATTGGCTGATGGAGAACTTGAAGATTTAGCTCGGATCTGCAAATTGGTAGCTTGGATGGCTCACGCTATAGCTCGCCTTAGCAACCTTCTTGAGGAATCTGGTAACAAGAGCAAGAAATAAGAAACAAGCGGGGCTATCCCATCTGTTCCACTCTGACGCTCAAGTTAGTAGAGTATATGGGTAAACTGTATGGACCAAGAGCTTAAGTTCGTAAGAAGGAGCGTACTTGTTTAAGGATGAAGACTAAATATATATAGCTCACCTTGATATATCCGTCGGGCTATGCTGCACTAGAGCATTGATTGCATACCTTAATTGCCTCCTCATTTATGATGACTTGAATGCTTTCCTTTTCTCTTGCTGGTGTTATAGTCCGGCCTTGAATGCCTTTGTAACTCCTTTGCTTTATGGCTCGGATAATGCTCCTTCATCATGATAGCTCCTTTGTAATTATTGCCTTGAGTAACTCCTGCATGAAATCAGTCTCAGATTCCCCTCTTAATATTGCTTAGCTATTATGTCATTGTTACAGTTATTCTGACCTAAATGTCCCGGCTCGGTTATCTTGATTGTTACCGACCTAAGTTATTTCCTTAGCTCGGCTTGACTAAGCTACCTGCCGACCTAAGCTATTTCTCTAGCTCTGTTTGACTAAGCTACCTGCCGACTTAAGCCCGTTTTTGGGCTTTTTATGCTTAAGCTCTCTTTGTCTTGATTGGGCCAGGCCCAATGGCTTTTAACTATTTTTATGCACACCAATAACGGTAAGAAAAAAAAATTACTCACTTTAGTAAGGATAAAAAATCAAACTGGTTTTTGGGGCTTTGATTTGTTAAGTTTTGAGATTTTTACTGCAAGAATAAAATCAATTTAGGAAATCTGAGACTTAGTCTTTTTTAGTTAAATTGCTTGCTTGTTGACTAAGTCTTTTAATTTATCTTTATCTTCTGAGATATTTAGGAGCTTCTTATGATTTCTTGTTACCTGTACTCTATTTAAAGTGATAGCTATTGCAGAATGAAATAATAAATTGAGTTAAGGCTTCTACATTCTTTTCTTGTGTATTTTCTGCTAAATTTCCAATAGTGGTATCAGGGCCCTTTTGATCTTAAGGGCCTGTGTCATAAAAAGAGTGAGGTAGAAGAATATTTTCCAGTCCATAAATAATAATTTTAGCATCATGCCTAGTAATTTTCTTGCTAGTCCTCCACCTTTTAATGACCAAAATGATCAAATTTGGGGTGTAAAAATGAAAACCTTCTTAGAAGCTAGTGACCGTTGGGAGATGGTTGTTACCAATCAAGTACAACTTCCTGAAGATCCCACTATCGCTCAGTTGAGGGAACATAGAGATGAGAAAAAGAAGAGGAACAAAGGTTTGACCTGCATTCATAATGCAGTTTCAGATGAAGTGTTCACAAGAATAATGACTTGTGAGACTCCAAAAGAGACTTGGGATACTCTGAAACAAGTGTTCCAAGGCAATGACAGAACTCGTCAAATGCAAGTACTGAATTTGAAGAGACAGTTTGAGCTAGTGAGGATGAAAGAAAGTGAGAACATTCAAGAGTATTGGAATAGACTCTTGAATGTTGTCAACAAAATTCGGTTGATTGGCGAAGAACTCTCAGATCAAATGGGGGTGCAAAAGGTTCTTGTCCTACCCAAAAGATTTGAGGCAAAGATATCTTCTCTTGAAGATTAAAAATATCTTTCTCAGATGGAGGAGTTTGTGAATACATTGCAAGCACAAGAACAAAGAAGATCTATTCGCATGGAGGAGATAGCTGAAGGTGCTTTGCAAGCAAAAGAAAAATACCAAAACGAAGACAAGGATGATAGGGAGAGTACTTGCAATGGAAAATGAGAGGGAAAAAAATGGCACTCTATGTGTCAATATTGTAAGAAAACTAATCATTTAGAAAAATATTGCTAGTTTAGGCCTGATATTCAATGCAGGGCATGGAATCAATTTGGTCATATGGAGAGAGTGTGCAAAAACATGCAAGAAAGGCAATAAGCTCAGGTGGTGAGTTAACAACAACAAGAAGAAGAATTATTTGTGTCATCTTGTTTTGCAGAAAATTCAACCAATGAAGCTTGACTAATTGACAGCGGTTGTACCCACCCCATGACGAACAATGAGTCGTTTTTTAAGGAACTTGACAAGACATACACTTCCAAGGTGAGAATAAAAAATAGAAGGTATATTGAAGTAAAAGGCAAAGGTAAAGTGGCTATTAAATATGATTCAGGAATAAAGGTTATTCCTGATGTTTTATATGTGCCTGAAATCGATAAAAATCTATTAAGTGTGGGACAATTACTTAAGAAAAAATATTATGTGATGTTCAAGAATAAGACATGCTTGAGTTATGATCGAAAGGAGTAGAACTTTTTCAGTTGAAATGAAAAGAAAAAGTTTTTCTTTGGAGTTATTACAAGTTAGTGCAAGAACAAGTTCAGATACGAAGATGGAAAGTATTGAAATCCCCCCAAAAAGTGGACTAGCTATTGTCAGTACAAACGAAGATATCAAGTCACTGTCTGAAAATGTTAAATGGGATGTTGCAGTTCTCGAGTTGACAGGTTATGAGGAAGACAAAAAGGAGTTGAAGTGGATTGCAAAATCAGATGAGTTGGGTATTCCTATAAAAGACAAAACTACGATGCATATGCATGAACACAATCCTCAAAAGTATGCAGGAATTGTAAATGAAGGTGATGATGCTTTGTGAACGATAATTGCAGTGAAAATCTCAAGGAGGAGTGTTAAGTTTTGAGATTTTTACTGCAAGAATAAAATCAATTTAGGAAAGATAAAACTTAGGGCCTGTTCTTTTCATGATTTTGAAGCCAAGTTTGAAACTTGTTTTGAGAAAAAGTTTCAAACAATTATGTTTGAAGTCAAAACAAATAAACACACTTTTGAAAACAAGTTTTAAAACTTAAATTTTAAAATTACTTTTTATTATTATGATTTTTTTTTTAAGAAACCAAACATATCCCCTCTTTCTCCTCCCCTTTGCTCCTCCTCCACCAGCTGCTCCACCTTGCCACCGCCGCCGCGAACCCCTAAACCCTAGAATTTTAAATCCCACCTCCATTTAAGAAATTGCAGAAGAAGAAGAAGAAGGAGGAGGAGGATTCCTTGAAATTGGGTTTGACTTTTTAGTCTCAAACCAAAACTTTTTTTGCCGAAAAAGAACAATGTTTTGTGACTTTTTGGGTTTAAAACGCAAAACATGTCTCAAACCAAGTTTCAAAATGGGCAAAAGAACAGGCCCTTAATCTTTTTAATTAAATTTTTTTGTTTGTTGACTAAGTCTTTTAATCTATCTTTATCTTCTGAAATATTTAGGAGATTGTTATGATTTTTTGTTACTGTACTCTATTTAAAATAATAGCTGTTGCAGAATGAAATAATAAATTGAGTTAAAACTTTTTATTCTTTTTTTGTGTATTTTTTTGCTAAATTTCCAACAGATTTACTTTATTTGAGATCGATCTGGCTCTATCTATGTCATAGGCTAGTCATCGTAGGAACTGTAGGAGTGGATGTCGTAGACTAGAGATCGTAGGAATTGTGGAGGGAGAGTAGAAGGGAAGCCGAGAACAAGAAAAGCATCAGTGTAATTGATTTGGTTTTTAGGAAATAAAAAGAAGAAGAAAAGAAAATGGGAGGGCCGACTGAATTTTTTCTTTTGATTGGATGATTAGACATGCATAGTTGATTTGATTTTAGGAAGGAAAAAGTCTAAAAGAAGAAGAAGAAAATAAAGGAGAGGGCCGACTGGAAAATTATTCTTTTGATTAGATGATTGGATAATTGGGCCTGCACTTTTTCTTTTCTTGTTTTAAAACAGTCTTGCAAGGCTGAAAATTCCATATTCTAGAGCACAAATATAATTAAATTACTTATATACATATATAATGGGTATTATATAAATTTTGGGTCCTTGAAACTTTTGGGATCTTAGGCCCTATTTGGTATCATAATTCAAACAATGATTTGAGTTTTATTTTGATTTTATGATATTAAAATTACATTAGAAATATAAAAATATGTATTGAAAATGTAAAAAGGTTTATTGAAAATGTAAAAAAAACTTATTGGAAATGATGAAAAAATATTATAAAATCAAAATAAAACTCAAACCATAGTTTGAATCCTGATACCAAACAGGGTCTTAGTCTTCGCCCAGGTTTGCTTTGCTTCAGAGCCACCCCTCATGATAATGCAATGTGGAATAATTAATCTCGGGATTATATTACAATCCTAAGGCCCTGATTGGTAAAGAGACTCAAATCATGATTTAATTTTCATTTTTATTTTATAATATTAAAATTACATTGAGAATGTAAAAGTGTGTTAGAAATATAAAAAGATTTATTGAAAATGTAAAAATACTTATTGGGAATGATAAAAAACTATAATAAAATCAAAATAAGACTCAAACCATCTTTACCAAACAGGGCCTAATTAATCTTTCTTTTTAAATTTTTTTTAACAAACAAAAGAAGCTTAATTATGAAGAAACATTTACAGCGTATGAATATGCTGCAAGATTTGCTCTATCAAAGCATTGAGAAGAATTGTAAGAAAGTAACAAATTAATCTAAGGCGTGCATTGCATATTTCTTAAATTATTTGTTGCTCTCACTATATATCTTATTAACCATAGATTATTGCAAAACACTCATAAGATACAATAGATTTTTCTAAATAATAAAATAGCAAATTCTGTAAGTATTTTTCATTCATCATAGTTTGCTCTCTTCCTCAGGTTTATGTTGTTAGTTCTGTCAAAAATCGATATAGGAATGGCATTTTAACCTCATTGTATACTATGTACTACGATTCAGGTGGAAATAGTCCCGCTAGTTTTTTTCCCTTCAAACGCCACAGTGGATGATTTCCAGCCTCTTTGATCGATATAATTAAGTTGCTGGAGTTTTTCCTTGAAGTTTGTAATGAAAACGACAAGAATATTGACTAAAATTTTAGACACCAAAACTGCTGTCGGAGCAGATCAGACCATTTTTGCAACACTACTATAGTTGCAGCGAGAATTTGGAAACATGTATTTACAAACCCGCCTTTAAAGGTGACAACATAGAGTATTGGAGGCGATTTATTGGAGAAACCTGCTTCCAATACTCTGAAAAAAAAGGGCAAGGGAGCCGGTGTACTAAAACCCGCCTTCTTTTCCTCTTATTGGAGGCGCGTTTTTAGACCGCGACCAATACGCACTCCATTGGTAACGCCCGCATTAGAGACGCTAGCTAATTTCCAATACGCGCGTCTAATGGCCTCAAAAATCTGCGACCAATTAATAGGTCATTAAGTAGTAGTGCAAGTACCTTTCGACACCCTTTCAACGCTGAAATGGGTATCAAAACATTTCAGAAATTTTGACGAACTCAGCAAAACTGGCTCACGATATTTCGATACCCTTTCGGTATCAAATGTGGTGTCGAACATTGCTGATAGTACCATTCGACATTTGAAAGATCAGTCGAAAGTCAGGAATAGGTTATGTGATTCTGCAAAAAAAAAAAAAAACTGAAATTTGAAGAGTTGTTATTATCGTAGCCTTGATCTTAGCATTAGCCGAAAAGTTTTCAACTCTGTTGTTTCGTTCGACTAAAGAAAAAATATACTTAATTGAACGAAAAAAATTATAAAAAATGAAACAAAAAACAAAAGTAAAAATTAAGTAAAATATAGATAAAATTATAATCTGTCGAAAGTATAATCGAATTAGTTGGTAATATTACGATAAAATAAAAGAAAAACTTTAATATTAAAAAGAAAAGAGTGAAAAGAAAGAAAAATTAAAAATTTGTAAAATAACTAAGAGTTGGTCTCCTGTAAAATGGGTTTACAATTCCGGCCAATATTCATGTGAATAATAATAATACTGTTTGCGTAAACAGTAAGCATTTTTTTTCTTTTACTTTCAAACTAATACTAAGGAAACCAAAACAAAATTTTAAAAATTATACTAGTGTTCACTAAGAGGATCGCTTTCAGGAAAAGAAATAATAATAATAAGTAATTAAAAGAAAACTTGATATTTGTGAACAGTACTATTTATTCACGAGCATCAGTAATACTCTTAAAAATTATCACTTTAAGAAGCAAAAACAACAAACTAAAGGGAAATTAATAAGTTAAAAGACAACAAAATTATCAATCATGAAGAATGGCTATGATGCTCAAGAGGATAATCAAAAAATAATAATAATAATAATAATAACACTATTAGTCACGAAGAGTAGTAGTGAAACTTTAAAGTACAAATGATACTCTTTACTCTAGTAGCAATTCTCTATTCAAGGGAAGCATTAAGTTAAAAAACAAAAAATAAAAATAAAAAATTGAACGAGTATCATGCTACCCTTGATGGAGTAGCATTGTGCTAATCTTGAAGGAGTAGCATGTTACTCTTCTAATGGTAGCATAATGCTACCCTTTAAGGAGTAGTACTTATGTTAATATTAAAGGAGTAGCATGTTACTCTTTCAAGAATTGTAGAATGCTATCCTTGAAGGAGTAGCATCAAGGTTAGTCCTTCAACTTTGAGGGCCTTGGAACGATACAATAAAAAAGACTCCCAATTTGTTTTTATTTGTTTTTTAAGAATAATAATTTTTTAACTTTTTTAGATAAGAAGTTATTTATAACATAATATTGTTTTGTTGCAAAGTTGTTCAAAATTTTTTATGCAATAGATACTTGTTAAATTTTACAGCATTTATAACAGCATAAACAATTTCAAGTATGTTTTTAACAGTTCTAATGTATTAGAAACTATGGTGATGAAAATAACCACTATTTATCATCATTCTAATTATAGTTAACATTAAATAATAAATCATTAAATGTAAAATTTATAATTCACTTTGAACATGACAAATTTTAATGATTTTTATTATTTGTACATGCAAGTCGAAGACCCACAATACTCAGTCCAGAAGTCTGTTTTGACTAGATTAATATGTAACTGTTTGAAGTTTCAATGCATGAAAAGATATATATGATGAATGCGTAAGATTTCAGTAGATAAAAAAAATATGATTGTATTCATGTTAGTTAATAAATTAGTAAACTTTTTGTGTGGTATAAAATATGTGGGTTTTGATAAATATAGATAGATTAGCATTGTAATCTTTAGTCCCTCAAATGAATTAATAAAATTTTTGTGGTGTTTCATTATACATGTGACTTTTTATAAAATTATTGAGTTAGTAAATATTATAGTATTGGACCTCTAAAATGAATCAATAAATTTTGTATCATTTTCTTTTAATAAACATATGAATTTAATAAATGTATAAAATTAGTGTTATAATACTTGGGCCCTAAAATAAACTATAATGTTTTATATAGTAATTTAATAATTAGGTGATTTTTTTCAAAAAATTATATAATTTTTAATAAAATATAGGGGCCTTTAAATTTTTTGGGCCCTGAACAGTCGTGCATGTTGTGCGCCCTCAGGGCGGGGCCTCAGTAGCATGTACTCTTAACCGAGTAACATGGTACTCTTGATGGGATATTAGTATGGTAAATAAAATAAATAAATAAAGCAAGAGTTGAACTGAACCTACAATGTAGCATCACACTTGTAACTAAGAGAGTATCACTACCAAAATAAAGGAAAAATGACATTTTTGTACCAAAAGTTTGGGATGTTTGCAACTTTGGTACTAAAAGTTTACTCAGTTCCAAACTTGTACTTTATATTTATGCTATGTTACATTTTTAGTACTAATATCTGTTATAGCAGGTTTTACGTAGTCAAACAGAAGTCAAAGGTAATTTGGAGGTATTTTTTAAATTTTACAATTTTATGAGGGATTTTACATTAATTTTTAGTACCAAAGTTGCAAACAGCCCAAACTTTTAGTACTAAAAATCATTCTTCCCCAAAATAAAACTAAACATCTATTGTTAGGCGCACATGTCCTTACACAAAGGGACACACGCATCCACACCTCCTCGGAAATCTTTTATCATGTGTAAACTCATTTTATATGAATTTTTGTCAAAAAATAATGAAACAAAAAGGAGGTTAAATAAATTTATGTAATATTTGGGTTCATGAAAATTGAATAGAAACAAAATTTGCTTCATATATTTTAGAGCAAACATCATTTGGTCCTTTACAAATTGTTCAATGCTCTTTTTGGTTCTTCACATTTCAAATTGCGTGAAAAAGTCCTTTATATTTTGTTAGTGTACCTTTTTGGTCTCTCACTAACTTTTCATCCATTTTTCCATCCATAAAGTCACATATCACCCACATGTTAAATATTTAAATGATAAAATTAAAATAAATTACTCCCTATGTTCCACTCAAAGAGTCCACTTTCAAAATTTTTTTTGTCCCATTTAAAAAGTCCACTTTGAATTTATTTACATTACATACCCTTACTAATATAATGATGTATGGTTCATAATTAACCCTTACTTCCAAAGTAAGGATACAAATGAAAAATATGGTGGTAAATTACTTATTTTAGGTGTTGTATCTCACAACTCATAATAAGTTGTACACATTTCAAAATGGACTCTTTGAGTGGGACGGAGGGAGTAATAAAAATTGGTGTTAAGTAGTAAGTAATTTATCATTATTTTTCCCAAATATGATCAACTTTTTATAATTATATTATTGAAAATATGAAAATTATCAAAATAAATATATGAATTTTTTTGTTGCGACAAGACAAATTTTAAAAACATTAATATGTTATTAAAAATTATAAAAAATAACCAAAAATAAATTGAGATACGAATTACCATCCTGCAAAATTTTAAATATATTATTTTTGCTAGCATATTTCATTTTCATTTTAAAATTTTTTTAATAGAAAATAAATATAACTTAAAATGTTTATGTCTTTTTATATTAGTCATTATATAAATTTACGATATAATTTACTACATGTATCATTATTCAAATTAATAACATATGTATGTCCAATCAATGTGAGTAATTTCTCCCTTGTTTTGTCTTTCTTTAAATTGATGATGTACATAAAAATATTTATAAAAAAAAGGATGAATTGAAATTTTGGTCACCTTACTTTGCAAATATTCACGTTTTAGTCACTTTACTTTTTTTAATTATTTTTGTAGTCACCATACTTTCATTTTTATATTTTTTTTAGTCACTCTGTTAAGTTCCTTCGTTAAGTGCCTCACGGATGCCTCACGGATGACTTTCTTCGAGGGTATTTTTGTCAAAGTTTAAAACTTTTTCATTTTTTTCCAGCCGTCACTACATTTCTCTCTCTCTCTCTCTCTCTTGTCATCTTCTTCTTCTCTTCTTCATCTTCTCCTTCTTGAATCAATCTTGTTTGGTTATCTATTTTCAATATTTTTCCCTTTTGTTTCCCCTTCTACTGGATCTCCTTCTCAGTCATCTTCTTTGTTTCCTTTTGTATTTATCAAAAAAATACTTTTAACGCATGAATCTCTTTCTCAAAAAGAACAAACAATTATCATGAGCATTGTGCTCATGCATATTTTTGCATAGATGTTAATATTACTAATTAAAAAATATACAATTACAAATAAATAATAAGAAGTGTTCACTATTGCATTGTCATAAACATATAATTTTTTCAGAAACAATTATGAATTCCAATTAAGAATTTGTTTTGTCCCAAATAAAAAAATTTATATATTTATTTTAATAATTTTCAAATTTTTAATAATATAATTTTGTTTAATATAATTATGAAAAATACTATCATAGTTGGAAAAAATAATAAATTACTTATTATTTAATACCAATTTTTTTTATTTCAATTTTACCATTTAAATATTCAACATGTGAGTGACATGACATTTTGGATGAAAAATGTGATAAAAAGTTAGTGAGGGCCAAAAAGGTACCCAAACAAAACATGAAGGACATTTTCTTACCATTTGAAATGTGAGAGACAAAAAAGAGCATTGACCCATTTGTGAGAGAGTAAAATAGTGGTTTGTTCTATATTTTGGGCCTGTTCTTTACCCGGTTCTCAGACCCGGGTTTGGCCATTTTTTGGGTCTCAACCCAAAAATCGAACCCAACCCCATGTTCTTTATCCAAAAATCAAACCCAGTTCACAAACCCAATTCCCACTTCCGCCGCCGCCCTCCCGCCGCCTCACTCCTCCTCCCGCCGCCGCCACTGCCACCCAGTTCTTCTTCTTGGTTCGGTGCTGTCTTTTTCTTCTTCTTCATGTTCTTCTTCTTCTTCTTCTTCTCGGGTTCTCATCTTCATCTTCTTCTTCTTTCTTCTTCAGCTTCTTCTTCTCCTCCTCTTCTTCTTCTTCGCACTTCTTCCCTTCCTCCTCCTCCTCCTCTTCTTCTTCTTCTTCTTCTTCTTCGCGCCGCCGGACCTTCCTCCTCCTCTTCTTCTTCTTCTTCTTCTTCTTCTTCCTCCTCCTCTTCTTCCTCTTCTAATTATCCAGAAATTCAAACATTCTAAGCTAAATTCCAGCACAAAAGCATTGCACCTTCATTTCATCAATACCAGATTCAGCAAAGCGGAGCAACTAAATTCAGCACAGAAAGCAACAAAAATTCACTCCCATTTTTAGAAAAATTTCCAGCACACACAGTAAAATTTCCAGCACATACCCAAATCAAAACACGAATTTTTGGCTCGAGATTCAACCAAACAATAATTTCTTACCAGCTCCGGCATCAAGTAAACAGAAATTCAGCAGCCAAAATTCCGAATCGTACATCCCGAACTCCCAAAATCCCCACCAGTCCCATGAATTCCAGCAGCAAGAGACCAAACCTGAGAGTACAGCCCCCGATTATATTTTCGGCAGCGTTAGCTCAAAACTCCACCTCCGCTGTCGAGATCTGGAAAAAAACCAAACCCACCATTGCCGCTTCATTCCGTTGGGCCATTCCGTTGGGAAAAATTTGAATCCCCATTTGATTGAAATAGAAAAAAGAAGAAGAATTTGCATAATTTGATTTTGGGGATTTAGGTTTTGGGCCGTCGGCGGTGGCGGCGACGGCGGCGACGAGGCGGCGGGGCGGACCGGGTGGTGGTGGAATTTGTGTTGTGGACCCGGGTCTGAGAACGACGTTTCTTTGTTCTGGGTCTCAACCCATTTGGTCTCAACCCATTTGGTTTCTACCTAAAAACTCAAACCCGGTTCTCAGACCAGCGTAAAGAACAGGCCCTTTATATTGAGGGTAAATATATAATTGAGGGTAAATATATAATTTTTTAAATATGTCATTTTACTTGTAGTAAAGGTAAATAATATCATTAATAATTATTTTTTATCATCTATGAAATTCCTATTTGCAACCTAAGAAGCGGGGGAATTAAGTTGATGGCAATTTAAAATTTTCTCTTAAAAACAACTTTAAAAAATTCATTTTCAGAAACCAATCTATAATTCTATTTTCCAAAGTGTGGTGGGTGAAATAATTTGCTAAAATATGCCTATGCTTTTTCAAATAGCTACTATGTTTATTTTGCATATGCTTTTTCGCTTTTTGTATCACTTACGTACGGTTTTTTTGTGTCCCCCTGGGGTTTATTTTCACAGGCGTTTTCTTGCTTTCCTTTTTGTAAAGGGTTACCAAGCCTCCAACCACTAAATCGGCTGTTTAAATATAAAAAAACATAAATATGAAAGCAAATAAAGCAGGCAAGACACTGCAAATTATATTGGTTCAGATTTCTCTTGAATCCTACTCCACTTACCAAATTCTACAACTTCGGATTTCCCTAATCGAATCCAACCTCTTGATCCTAAAACTTTTTACTTTGCATAATCTAACTCTATATTAAGACTCATTATCTAATCCTATCTCTTAACTTACCTTTAACTGGAGCTTTACCATTTTGCCTAAACTCAACCTCTTGAGTTAGAAATTTTACAAATGCCTAACCTAACCTTTTTGTTAGGATTTTTTTTTTTTTTTTTTTTTTTTTGCTGATTAAGTTGTTTAGGGTTATGAAAACCCTTTATTAAAATTAAAAGCGAAAGCCAAAAATTTTGACAGGAACATAATGAGCTTACCTTGGCAGTATAATATGCAGGAATGCAGATGATGAATGTGAAATAGACAAATAAATCAAAATGCACTAATTCACTACTAGCTACAATCTAATATAAGGGACTTGAGAACGTCCGATACAAAAAACCTTCGAAAGACCAAAAGGGAACTGACCATGAGAAAAAGTGACATCAGCTTGGTAAGAGGAAGCCAATCGCGCCAAACAATTCACTGCTGAGTTACCCTCACAATAATTATGTTGAATCCAGAAACTCCCCAACATATTTCACTGAATATAACTGTAGAGATATCGAAGTTTCCACTGAATCTTGCAAGCACCCTTTACCACCCCAACTAAGTAGGATGAATCCGTCTTAAACACAACCTCCGTCAAAGAAAGATGCGAGCAGATCCGCAAACCAATCACCGACGCCATAAACTCCGCATAGGAATTCGTTTGCATCCCCTAGAAAAAACTATTGCATAGAGAACTGCCCCATTGCATCGCAGATAATTATACCACATCCCGAAAGTCCTGGGTAGTTACCCATTAAGATTCACCTTTGCTTCCGGAAGCTTTTTGGTTAGGACTTTTACAAATGTCTAAACTAACCTCTTGGTTAATTAATCATAAAATTAGGATTGAAATCATAGTTTAACCATTTATATATGTTACAATTTTAATACCATAGTTTTTAATATTTTCAAAACAAAATAAAATTTTAAAATATCACAAAAGAAGGCTAAAGATAATGGTCAAAACTATCATAAGTCCAAATATAATAAACCAAAGTGTATCTTTTAAGATTTTTATAATCATATTATGATATAAAATTTTTAATATGTTGCAAAATAAACTCAATGACATTTTGAACATACAAAAGGACCAAAAGTTTGAAAATTTTATGAATATAAGAGATCAAAACCTTCAAAACTTAAAAGATGGAGGACTAAAAGTATCACAGATTAAAATATAAAGAACAAAGGCATGTTCTCTTTGCTTTGGTCTTGGTTTTGGTTTTGGTTTCAATAGTAAATTTAAGGGATCGGGATCCTCTATTACACTTTCTGTTATACATCTTAATAACTCATTGTAAATATTATTTTTTATTTTTATTTTTTCACCAATAATATTCATTGAAATTATAATAAATTTTTTGACTAAGGGTTCACCCATTTTGGTGAAAGGTATATTTATTTTAATTTATTGAGATTAAAAAATTAAAAAAACCATAAAATTATATTAAAATACAAGATTAATATACAAAATAAAATAAATATTAAACTTAGGTAGAATGCCAATGAATATTATTGGTAAAAATAAAAGTAATATTTACAATAAGTTATTAAAATGTGTAACAGGGAGTGTAACAGAGAATCTTGAGCCAAATTTGGGGATGAGTTGATAAATTGGTCACATTACTTTGAAAATGTTCACGTTTTAATCACCATACTTTTTTAATTGTTTTTGTAGTCACCATACTTTTGTTTTTGCATTTTTTGTCTCACTCTGTTAAATACAACGTTAACCCACTAACGGACCATTTTTGGTGAGGGTAATTTCGTCCTCATGCCTATTTTTCTACCCTTATTGCTAAAAGACAAAAGGAAAAGGAAAAAAAAAGCCGCTTGCATCATTCTCTTTCCTCTTTCACTTTTTTAGTTGCTTATTTCCTCTCTCCCCTCTCTCTCTCTCTCTCTCTCTGAAGCTTTTTGTTCTCCATTAATGAGTTCAGACTCTCAGATATCAAACAGAAATTTGTGATCAGCTTTTGTTTTCTGCAATTAAAAATAGGCTATTAATTAATTAGTGATGAAGTTTTACATCCGAGGACAGAAAATGAGTATATTAGGTATGGGGCTGGGTTTAATTGCCTCCCGAATCAAAACTGGGTAAGTTCTTAATGCTGCTCCATTATCTCCTTCACTGAGCTCAGCAATGCTAAAGCCTTAGGAAGTTATCACACTCTTTCATTGATGGATATCCGAGCAAACAATCCCTTAAAAGCAACAGAATAACTCTTGGACAGATTATAGCCTCCCTCCTCTGCCATTGCTCCGGTAATAGCCTTCCTCCGAAAACCCAAACCCGCTGCCGCCGCCGCCGCCGCCATGACCGTTGTTCCTCCTATCTTAAACCTAGAAATTCTCAATCTAAATTTGATACAAACCCAGAAACCAAACCAAATCAATTTGATCTCCTTGCTTTCGTCAATTAATTTAATCTCTTCTTTCTTTGTAATTAAGGATTTTTTATCTCACATGCCGATCGATCGAACGAATAACAAGAATAGAAATAAACTTTCCATTAAATACCTTGAAATTAAGATCGAGAATTCATTTGCCTTTCTCAATCCCACAACCGCCTTTGAAAAGGGTTGTTAGAGAATAGGGTTGAGAAAGTAACAGACAAATTTGGGTGGTAGAGGAAGAAAGAATTAACAAAGCCATGGGTTAATTTGTTTTCTAAAAACCAATGCCTCGTGTAAGAGAGATTTGCAGCTGTGACAAGGAAAAGATTAGGTGGGGGCGACAGTGGATTTGGAAGCTTTAGAGGGTGAAGAGAGAGGGAAAGAGGAAGGAAGCAATTGAAAAAGTAAAAGGAGGAGAGTGATTTGAATTTTTTTTTTGTCTTGTAGCAATATATGGGTAAAAAAAAAAGTGTGAGGACGAAATTACCCTCGCCAAAAATGTTCTGTTAGTGGGTTAACAGTATTCCTTAATAGGGTGACCCAAAAACTGCAAAAATGAAAGTATGGTGACTACGAAAACAATTAAAACAATATGGTGACTAAAACATGAACATTTTTAAAGTAAGGTGACCAAATTATCAATTCACCATAAATTTTTTAATATATTATAATCATTTTTTCATCATTTTCAATATAATTTTTCACTATTCAGCTATACGTTTTACATTTTCAATACACATTTTACACCAAAAAATTATTTTCCAAAAACATGTTTTCAAAACCAGTTTTAAAACATGGGAAAATTTCTGTAAGGGGCAGTGGAACTTTCAAAATAAATAATATAAGTGTAATTCTTGCATAATTTTTTATAAGGTCAGTAAATTATTAACCAAAAAATGAAAACTAAAAATATTTTTATATAGACATAAATACCCTCACCTCATTAAAAGAAGAAAAAACTTCCTTATTTGTTTCTTAATATCGATTGACTATGATTTGTATTGAATTTAACATTTTCCAAACAAGAAAAATTTGTCTCTTTCATTGTTCAAAAACTTATCAACTTTTTGTGATTTTTTTTCCCCAGATGGGTGCACCTTTGATGTGAACCCTTGATTTCAACTTGTGAAAACAAGAACTCAATGCGGAAAATTGCCAAGGAAAGTCTGTATGCAAGACGCAGCTCTCAAAACTCTAGAATCCTTACCCTTGGATTCGGCAGACTACTAATTTAACAAGTTAAATTAAACACGCAATTCGAACAAAGTGGAGAATAATAGAGGCGAAACAAAGCATGCAATTAGATAGAGCAATTATCTAATTAGCCTATAGTTCCTGTATTTTAACAATTAACAAAGCATGCAAATTACTTAAGCCAAAATAAAGAAGAGTGAATAATAAAGTATAAACTTTCATTCAATTAATCACTGTTCAATAATGAAGTGCAGCACCCCTATATATAGGTAGAGGGTGTGTGAAAATACAAGAAAAAGAAAACAAGGAAAATACTAAAAAAAGTGGAAACCAAAAAGTGGTTTCTTAAAACAAATTTAGAAAGAAATTCGGCTTACCAAAGGAGTTGGAATTGCCAAAAAGTCGAAGGAAGAAAGAGTAGTGAATTCAGATTTCTCCTTTAAAAGGAAAGGAAAAACTGACAAAGAAAAAGAGAAAAAAAATAAAAGAAGAAAAAGGGAATTTCAAAATTCACCTTTTGAAAAGGAAAAGGAAAATCCAAAAAATTAAAGGGGAACTAAAAAGAAGGAAACTAGGAAGAGAATTAGATACCATGCACAATACCTTAATTTCTCTTAAACCCTAGAACACTTAAGTAAAACCCTAATTCTCATATAGGCTTCCTTGTGAGCTTGTTGGGCTTCTGTAGCACACCTTTGAACAAAGTTTGCAAGGTCTGCTTTGAGCTTTGTAGTCCTCTTTTGAGTCATTGGCCCAACTATATCTACGAACGGATCTCTCTGATAAGGACTTGGATCGTGAAGCATTGGCGGGCCTCGATGAAGCACTCGAACCTCGGCTACACTCTCTGCACCATCTTCTGGATCTCCTTGAGCTGGACTTGTCGATGAGCTAGGGGCGTTCACATCATCCCCTCCTGGTTGAAAAGGATTCGACCTCGAATCTACACCCTGATCATAATCAAACGGAGACAAGTCAGCAACATTAAATGAAGTACTAACGCCATACTCACCTGGTAAGGCGAGCTTGTAAGCATTATCCCCCATCTTAGATACAATTTGAAAGGGTCCATCGCCTCATGGATGAAGTTTCTTCCGTCGAGCTGCGGGAAACCTTTCTTTTCTCATGTGAACCTGAACCCAATCTCCAGGTTCCAAGTTCACAGCCTTACGCCGACGATTTGTATCTGCGGCATACTTAGCATTTTTCTTCTCGAGATGAAGTCGAACTTTCTCGTGAAGTCTTTTGACAGTGTCTGCTTTCTGTTCGCTATCCAGATTAGTTTGTTCCTTCAAGGGAAGTGGCAGTAAATCCATGACCATCAACGGATTGAAGCTGTAGGCAGCTTCGAAGGGCGAGAAACCTGTTGAGGAGTGTTTCGATCGATTGTAAGCAAACTTAGCAATCCGCAAGACCTGTTCCCAACATTTAAGATTAGACTTAATCAGTGCTCGCAACAAATTCCCTACAGTTTGGTTGGTCACCTCAGTTTGACCATCCATTTGTGGATGACTAGAAGTAGAAAACAACACTTTAGTTCCTAATCTAGACCACAAAGTTTTCCAAAAATAACTCAAGAAATTAACGTCCCTATCAGATACAATTGTGCGTGGAACTCAATGAAGTCGAACTATCCCATGAAAGAATAAATCTGCAACATGTCTAGCATCATCTGTTTTCCTGCAAGGAATAAAATGAGCCATCTTAAAAAACCCGTCCACCACAATGAAAAGTGAGTCATTACCTCTTTGAGTCCTCAGCAAACCTAGAATAAAATTCATAGATATGTCAGTCCAAGGCAGAGTTGGAATAGGCAAAGGCATGTAAAGACCACGACGTTTAGATGTAGACTTAGCCTTCAAACAATTAATGCAACGTGAGCAAATTTGTTCTACATCTTTTCGCATCTTAGGCCAATAAAAGTGTTCCTTTAACATGTCAAGTGCCTTAGTTACACCAAAATGACCCATCAGCCCCCCATTATGTGCTTCACGAACCAACAGTTCCCTAGATGAACTACGTGGAATGCATAACTTATTTTCTTTAAACAAGAACCCATCATGTCTAAAGTATTTCTGAAATGTCCCATGTTCACATGCTTCATATAAAGTTGAAAAATCAGGATCAGAAGCATACAAATCTTTGAGATATGAAAACCCTAGTAAGAGCTTCATACCTTCGAGACAGCGCATCAGCCACCATATTCTTATTTCCCTTCTTATATTTGATAATGTAAGGAAAAGTTTCAATGAAAGTAACCCATTTGGCATGACGCCTATTTAACTTACCTTGTCCCTTTAAGTGTTTAAGGGACTCGTGGTCAGAATGCACAATGAACTCCTTAGCCATCAAGTAGTGTTGCCACGTCTCAAGTGCCCTTACCACAGCATAGAGCTCCTTGTCATAAGTAGGATAATTCAAGGTAGCTCCCTTCAACTTCTCACTGAAATAGGCAATAAGTTTACCTTCCTGCATCAAAACAGCACCTATACCTATACTTGAAGCATCACACATAAGTTCAAAAACTTTATCAAAATTAGGCAATGCTAAAACAGGTGCATGAGTGAAATCATGCTTAAGAACAGTAAAGGCATTTTCTTGGGCTTGTCCCCACAAGAATGGTACATTTTTCTAGCACAACTCGCTCAGGGGTGCGGCCTTAGTAGAAAAATCCTTCACGAACCTTCTATAAAATCCAGCAAAACCATGGAAAGATCTTACTTGTGAGGCCAAACTTGGTGTAGGCCATTCTCGAATAGTCTTTACCTCGGTGTCATCAACCTTAACACCATCTTTAGAAACAACAAAACTGAGAAAAACAACCTCTTCCACACAGAAGGTACATGTATTCACATTGGCATACAATTTATGTTCACGTAATTCAATCAACACCAATTTAATATGCTCAACATGCTCAGTCCTGTTTCTACTATAGATCAAGATATCATCAAAATAGACAACAACAAATTTTCCTATGAACTTTCTGAGCACATGATTCATTAAACGCATAAAAGTACTAGGTGCATTTGTTAACCAAAAAAGCATCACTAACCACTCATATAACCCAAACTTGGTTTTAAAAGCAGTTTTCCATTCATCTCCTTCTTTCATTCTAATCTGATGATAGCCCTGTGTGAGATCTATCTTAGTTAAACTGTAGAACCATACAAATCTTCAAGCATTTAATCAAGTCTAGGAATAGGATGCCTGTACTTAATGGTAATCTTATTAACAGATCTACAGTCCATACACATTCTCCAAGTACCACCTTTCTTAGGAACAAGTATAACTGGTACCGCACAAGGACTTAGAGATTCTCTTACCTGCCCATTGGTGAGCAACTTCTCAACCTGATTCTGCAATTCTTTTGTTTCCTCAGGATTTGCTTTGTAGGTTGGACGATTAGGAATAGATGAGCTAGGTACAAAATCAATCTGATGTTCAATGCCGCGAAGAGGGGGCAACCCAGCCGGGAACTCTTCGGGAAAACATCTGCATATTCCTGTAAGAGAAATTGGACTTCCATAGGGAGATCCCTAGGGATGTCGTCAGGGTTAGTACAATGATCTTTAGCAATAAGAATAAGTGCACAACTATTCTGACCTAACACTTGCTCAACATCTCCTACACTAGCAAATAAACTAGTCTTAACTTCTTTTGAAGGCTTATCAGAGTTCGCCTTACTACCCTTTACAATTTCTTTACCCTTTCCCTTAGCTTGCAGCTTTTCTGAACCCCACTGGGCGAGCTTGTCCTTCATCCGAACAGATTCAACACGAACTTCCTAGGGCAAAAGTGGTAGAAATGTATGGATCTTGCCCTGTTGACAGATCGAGTAGGTGTTGGCAACTCCATCATGCGTCGCCTTCATGTCAAAGAGCCAAGTCATCCTAGCAGAATATGACATGCCTCCATGGGGAGAATGTCGCATGTCACCTGTCCTTCGAACTTACCAATAGCAAAAGTGATCCGAACCTACTTAGTCACTCTGTAACCATTCGAGCTGTTCAGCTATTGAAGCCGGTACGGATGAGGATGGTTGATTGTGGGAAGTTTCAGCTTCTCGGTCATGTATTCACTTGCCACATTGGTGCATCTTCCACCATCAACTATCAGAACACAAATACCTCAATTAACTTTAGCACGGGTATGGAAGATAGTGGTCATTTGAAAAGTATCTTGGACAACAGCAGTAGTCAAAGTATGAGTAAAAATCGCCAGGTGAGTGTTGTCTTTCGGTTGATGAACATCTGCTTCAGTATCAGACTTACTGTTATCAGTCAATTCAGAAAAGGGATTGACAGCATCATTATCCTCTTCTTCTTCTTCGAAAACATACTCACCATCTTGTCCCAACATAACTCTGCGGACATTAGGGCAATCTCACATGTAGTGGCCACGACCAGAACATTTATGGCAAGTTATATTACTGATAGATGGCTTAGGAGTAAAAGTTAACTTAGCTGAAGAAGCAGGAGTTGATTGAGCAGGCTAAATAGCTTTCTTCTCTGAGTAGAATGGCTTCTTTGCTAGAAAGGATGGCGATGCCGGAGTCTTCTTCCATTGATTGCTGACAGGTGTTTGAACAGGTGGAACAGTCTACAGGTACTCCTCCATCACCCTGGCTTTATGTAACATATCAGTTAAAGAAGCAGCATTCTGTAATTCAACTGCCAAAGCTATCCCACGATTAAGCCCACTAAGAAAACGAGCCATACTAGCACCCTTATCCTCTATTACATTAGCCCTAATTTTGGCCATCTCCAACTTTCTAAAATATTCATCAATAGTTAAAGTCCCTTGTACAAGAGTATGTAATTTTTTATACAAAGCACGAAAATAATAAGCAGGTACAAAAGTCTTGCACATCTCTGTTGTGAGATCAAACCAATTAATAGGGGGTGCACGAGCACGGATGGGCCTGGTGTTCCGTCTCATGTCCATCTGCTAATTCCACCAAACAAGAGCATAGTCGGTGAAGTTCACGACGGCGAGAGGAGCCTTCCTGTGTTTGGGAACCGAGTGAAGCTTAAAGATCCGCTCCATCTTGATCTCCCAGTCTAAGTATACATCGGGGTCCGTACCTCCAGCGAAAGAAGGCACAGATGTCTTCAATTAACTTAGACCGTCAAAGGGCTTGCTGGAACTGCCTTGAGGAGTTGCACTGTCCTCCTCCATCTCCAGGGGTTGGTGAGCCTGGGTGGCCCTGAGTTTTGCGACCTCGCCACTGAGGTCAGCGAGCTGAGTGTTGAACTGATTGGTCAAGTTCGCAATAGCAGCCAGGAGTTATTCATTACTGATGTTAGAACTACTCCCTGATATGGTAACCAGAAAATATCCTGCTAAGAACAAGTAAAAGTGAGTAAAAAGTAACCTTACCCCCTTGTCCCCCTAGTGTCCCTCCTAACGAACTACACACAAACCAGTGTATCGCTCTTTAGGGTTGGCGGCCCTTGTATGCTGTAACACTCAGCCTTTTACCTCAGTCCTGTAGAAAGTTTTCACATATTACTTTGGCAAAGGTAACAAGCAACAGTTAATCACACAAGCACAACAACTATAAAGGAAAGTAGCAAAAAAAAATTCGAAATAGACACTTGGTTCTATTTTTGAAAAACACCTTGTAAAAATGAATTTTTGTAGTATAGCTGAAATAAGAAGTACACCGATAAGGAACTTTTGGGGAGAAGCCCTCAAAGTTCAGAGAAAATGACAGTGCACGAGACAAGATTCAAGCTATATTTTCAGAGTGAACGTACAAGGTATCACAAAAAGGTTAACAAGGCTAAAGAAGCAGGGCAATTCAATTGAAGAACAAGAAGAATTAGCAGATTTGAAACAAATTAGGAAGTACTTAAACTACCCAAGATGTGATCACCCTCCCAATAGGTAATCAAGAAACCAATTCCCACCAATTATCCAAGTTTTTTTTTTCTTTTGAAAACAAGAGTCCTTTACGCAACTAGAGCCAAGTGGCAGAAAAATTCCTCAGATTTTTGAGTGTAGTGCTGTGGGGAGTAGTATCGGTAATCGAACACTATCAACTTTGCAAGTACACATGAAAGAGAAGAAGATTTCCAATGAAGAGAATATTCCTCTTTGGTTTTGGAGTGTAGTGCTATGGGGAGTAGTGTCGGTAATCGGACACTATCAACTTTGCAAGTACACTTTAAACCTTGGAGAAACAATTCTTACTCAATTTTTGCCACAAAGACACAAGCATGCGAAAATTATCCCTTTAAGCAATTTTTAGAAAAATTTTGGCAGCACTCTGACATAAGTTCAGGAATCCAATATATTTTCAAGAATTCAAAACTAATGTATCAAACATAGGCATACCAATCACAATTGCAATAAAGGTGAGCTGCTTAACATCAACTGCAAAACTCACCACAACTACTTAACACAGGGATAAAAATCGCAAAACAGCCCACAAAACAAGCAAAAACAGAACTAGGCTTTTTCAACTAATTTTTGCTTTTTTTTTTTTTGTTCGGGTGTCTTTTTTTTTTTTTTTGAGCTTTTAATTTCGGTTTAAAGATCAAACAGCAGCAAAAACCAAAATTAAATTGATTTAAGAAAAAAAAATTTCTCAAAAAGGAGCAATCTTTTCCACAAAATCAGAACTTAAAGTAGAGTGAAAGGAAAAGAAAACGCCTTATGAGTTGATCGGGTTACTCCAACCTCCTCTTGTTGAGCAAACAGCTAAGGCTCTGATACCAATTGATGTGAACCCTTGATTTCAACTTGTGAAAACAAGAACTCAATGCGAAAAATTACCAAGGAAAGTCTGTATGCAAGATGCAGCTCTTAAAACTCTAGAATCCTTACCCTTGGATTCGGCAGACTACTAATTTAACAAGTTAAATTAAACATGCCATTCGAACCAAGTGGATAATAATAGAAGCAAAACAAAGCATGCAATTAGATAGAGCAATTATCTAATTAGCCTATAGTTCCTGTACTTTAGCAATTAACAAAGCATGCAAATTACTTAAGCCAAAATAAAGAAGAGTGAATAATAAAGTATAAACTTTCATTCAATTAATCACTGTTCAATAATGAAGTGCAACACCCCTATATATAGGTAGAGGATGTGCGAAAATACAAGGAAAAGAAAACAAGGAAAATACTAAAAAAAGTGGAAACCAAAAAGTGGTTTCTTAAAACAAATTTTAGAAAGAAATTCGGCTTACCAAAGGAGTTGGAATTGCCAAAAAGTCAAGGAAGAAAGAGTAGTGAATTAGGATTTCTCCTTTAAAAGGAAAGGAAAAACCGACAAAGAAAAAGGGAAAAAAAATAAAAGAGAAAAAGGGAATTTCAGAATTCACCTTTTGAAAAGGAAAAGGAAAATCCAAAAAATTAAAGGAGAACTAAAAAGATTGAAACTAGGAAGAGAATTAGGTAACATGCACAATACCTTAATTTCTCTTAAATTCTAGAACACTTAAGTAAAACCCTAATTCTCATATGGGCTTCCTTGTGAGCTTGTTGGGCTTCTGTAGCACACTTTTGAACAAAGTTTGCAAGGTCTGCTTTGAGCAGTCCTCTTTTGAGTCATTGGCCCAACTATATCTACGAACGGATCTCTCTGATAAGGACTTGGATCGTGAAGCATTGGCGGGCCTCGATGAAGCACTCGAACCTCGGCTACACTCTCTGCAACCTCTTCTGGATCTCTTTGAGCTGGACTTGTCGATGAGCTTGGGGCGTTCACATCAACCTTCGTACCAAAAATTAAGTTCAATGTCAATCTTTCTCCAATGAACTTAAATAGTTGAGAGCCAGAAACTCTATGCAAAGCCATCAAATTCATCTAGAAACACGAGGGTGAGGAGGTGCCTAACAATTGAATCCAAAAATTAAAGTGAGTCAAAAATACAAACATATAAATCAAGTGGAGGCCAAAGATTTGGTACAGTATGGTATTCCAACAATAGCTGAGAGATATTTTATTTCTTTTACACAGACTGAAATTTCGTTGATTAGGAACGAGAGTTTCATTAGAAATACTGCATATGTACCCCCTTTATTTATAATTATGAAGTAGGAACATCAATCCCTAATTTAATTTCAACCTGGGAAATTAAAATTCTAAAACCCAAGAAAAGGCACTCTCCTTAATTTCTAAGAGCTTGTAAATTTGGTGACAGCCTTGGTGGAGCCTTTTGAATCAGCTTGCTTGGTCAATTAACGGGGATGGCATATCTCATGGGCCATAGCGGTCTAAATTTCCCTCAATGTAATCGTCGGCTTCTTGTTATTACTTTTCACTGCTCTTCTTATTCTGGTCTCTAGCAATGACTCCGCCCTCACTGGGGAATTTCTTTCCGGTATTGGGCTTCTTCGGCACCAGAACCTTCTCAATGGCAGCTTTTTTTCCGGTTAACCAACATGTACAGATATTAAATGATAGATACATCCAAGACAATGTTTGATTTGTAATCCATCAAGAGTTGTAGACTCAAGAGGATAATCTATAATGAAGAGATATTGGAAACTAGAGCCGTGAGTCATGATGATAACACATGATTGGAATTGTAGAGTTTTCTTGATGATAAACTAGGTGGATTATCAGATTTTTTCTTTCTTTTAATCAACGTGGATTAGTATTAGTTATTATTATATTTTTAACTTTTTTTTTTTTTTTTTTTTTGCAATATGGATTGATATTCGTCATAATTAAAGTAGGTCCAAAAATGGTTACAACTTGAGGTAGTTCATGAATACATCACCTGTTTCCTACCACTATACAAACAATTATACCTAGGCTGTAAAGATAACCAATCCCACATTTATTTGCATATTACCATTACAAAAAGTTCAGTCCCCAAAATAAGTAACTTTTCCTTTCGTGCATTTGATCAAGTTATCTATATATCTCATAATGTAATTTTCAGGGAAGAGAAACTAGAATTTGAGAGTTCACCATACAATTCTACTATTGCTTTGGCAAAGTGTGCTTTTGCTTGTAACCTTTTGATCTGATAGAAATAGAACATGCAGCAGAAAACATTTTAGACTTCCAGTGCAGCAAATTCATACTTCCAAGTTTCAACTCTATACTTTCTTACCTCGAAAGTTGGGGATAGGAGACTATTCTCTAGAATGAAGGTTCAAGAACCAGTATTTCAAGTTTGGGTGAAAACTAAATGAAATCATAATTCACTGAACTGAAACTTGAAGACACATATACAATGATCTACCTAAGAGAAGGTACAATTGTTTGTCACAAAAGATTAGAGAGGGGTGCAGGAGATATCTTGCACTATTGATTAAGAACATTACAAACTGAGAATTTACATCAACAAGAAATCTAATATACAACTTCCAAATACTTACCTATGTGGACGAGTTAGAAATATTTGTCCACAACCAGTATTAGATGGATTAGCTAATAAATACCTTCAACGCATAAAATCCAACTAATATTATAGCAAATCAGACTGAATATATGATGTTCCTGGTAATTAGATTGTAATTTTCTATGGGTTACAAAAGAAATTCTTCATCATGAAGAAATCTAGAATCAAAAGGTCATTTCTTTAGACCACTCTTCATTTCTGAAGAACAAGTCTCTAAATATCAAGAGTAACTACTTGTTTGATATAAAGCAAAATAGTAGTCCAACAGCACCGATTGGCTACACATACACAATCTTAGCTTATTATGCAAATTTGGTTTTTTGTGCTTTGTTTCCAAACCACTTGAGTGTCACTTTGTCCAGCTTCTTCAAAGTTTTTGAGTAGATTCTTACGTGCTTGTGGATGGCTCTGAAATTGCTTTTCTATTCAAATAAAAAAAGAGAAATCTAAAATATAGACCTAGAAATCAATACAAACTAAAGAAATGAATTGACTGTTTAAGAACTTAATCTATTTTAATAAAAAGTGAAATGTACTTAACCTGAAGTAACCCCAGCAGGAGTATCAACTGGACGGGGTTCAACTGGAGTGATTGCTTGCTATACCATAATAGGGTCTTTTGATGCAGAACTAGATGATTGACCTATGTATTGGTCAGGGGAATTACCCTATTTTTTTTACTTCTTGGAAGCAGGAAACAGAGAACTTTAATTGCGTATCTCTTTGTCTCATCTTTGATGGTTTTACATGAACTAAATATTCCTTGCTCTCGAATGCATCATGAAGTTTGTTTATGTAAACCTTTAATCAACAGTGTTTACTGAGACTACAGGGTTTAGCAATATTTTTACCTTCTAATATAAAAAATACAGTTATTAGTCTTAAGATGTAATAGAAAACAAACCTAATCTATTCCCCGCAAACAATCTTTTGCAGTTAGGCCCAAGAGTTTTTTTTTTTTTTTTTTCTTCTGATTTCACCAAACATGGTAGCTCTTATTGTTCCACGTTCATCAGAAAGATTGACTTCAAAGCGACATCTACAAACGTTTAGCTCAAATTAATATTATGCATAACTTTGTACACACTATTATAAATACTAAATGAGCACACTCTTTCATTAAAAGGAATAAAACCAAACATAAAAATAATGATAGTAATAGAATAAGTAACCTTGGCTGTGCAGTTTGATGTTCTTCAAAATTAGGCGGAGCAGAAGTTGAGTGATTACACTTTGAACAAGCCATGTAGTAGTACTGCTGAACGATATCTTTGAAACTAATTTTTACTTTCACCAAAGCACTCAGTTTGAAAAGAGACTGTAATTATTCATCAGTTCTTTTTGTAAATGTTTTGTTTTGAATCATCATTTACCTTTTGATCTACCAGTATATGTGCCACTGATGTAACATCCTTTTCATCCATAGAAATTGTCATTTCAATGTTTTCGATATTGTCATTGTTTTTCAGAAATTCTTCAATCTCCTTCCTGTTTCTGTTAACCCTGTATAATTGCATTCGATATCAGGCAATAACTTGAAGTATATTATATTTCTTTATGCTATTTAAGCTTAATACCATACTATATGTATCACATGTTACCAAATTTTCAACTCTAATGCTTCCTCAACAGGTGGATCAACAGAATGATTGAATTCATCAATGTTCCAAGCTCACAGCCTATTTCATCAAGGAAATTGTTCATAAATTTATCAACGTAAAATAAAGCCTTTAAAAAAAATACAATTTTGGTGTAGGATTACCATTAAAATAACCCGCACGGATCCTACAACCAACAATAATTGGATATTTATTAATTTCTGCGACAAACACACTCCCTTGATTATCAATGAATTCTTTCCACAAAGATAAACGACATGCTTCCATCCTGGGTAATGGTTTAATAGTTTAGAAATTTATGACGTCAATGTTATTTACCTAAAATAGTATAGGAAAAAAATCACATAAGTCATTACTTGTCGTTGATGAACAGAAACTTCTGCACAGGTAGATCCCCACTTTGTGTGTGAGCAGTTACCACAGGATATGATCGTACCTAGGGCTAAGAATGAACATGAATAAGCCCGAGCTCGACTCGATAAAAAAGTTCACGAACATGATTTTTAGGCTTGATAATAAACGAGCACGAACACGAACAAGGTGTTAAAAGCTCGTTAATGTTCGTGAACATGCTCGATTAAAATATTAAATATATAATATAAATAAAATAAGTATAGACAATATTAAAATTTTAAATAATACAAATAATTGAATCTTTATATATATTTATATGTACATAGATATTAGGGTGAAATGCACCAAATACCACTTAACTATCGGTTTTTGTAAAAAAATACCACTTTCCTTTAAAAACTGTAACAACAAGCACTTTACTTTCAAAATGTGTGCCCAGTACCACTCTGTTAGTCAATTCCGTTAAATGACTAACAGTCAAAAAAAGACGGGCAAAATCGTCATTTCACACGTTGCGGCACTGTTCATCGTCTTCTCCAAAAATTTCCCGGCACTGTTCATCGTCTTTTTTTTTTCTTCTTCTTCCGATTATAATTACTGTTCATCTTTAAATGGAACTGGTGGTGTCAATAAATGATCAATGGTTTCTATACCTGCTTCACATTTTTCTTTCAGCTGGACTTGAAGGCATTGTTTGAAATTTTCATTGCTACTTCTTTTTTTGGATCAAACAACTATATTTAAAGATTAGAGTTACAAGAGAGCCTATGCTATTACAGGCCATGCTTCTGGGCCTCTTCATGCGCTGGGTTGAAACAAAGCCTCTGTTATTGCACAGGGAGTTTTGAAGATTACCGATTTGTTGTGGATGCAACTCTGGGTCTGTAAGGGTGGTGTTACCGTGGGTTTTCTCTCCTACGTGGCTAAGGTTTTGCGCTACCATCCTTGTGTGGTTCGGTCGGCACTCAGTTCTGTTCCACCATTTTTCGTTTCTCGTAAGCCAAATCGGCCATATGATGTAGCAGTTGAATGTAGTCAACGCTCGAGGCCGCCTTTCGATTATAATCGGAAGAAGAAGAAGCAAAAAAAAAAAAAAGAAATGATGATGAACAGTAAATTCCGGTGAACAGTGCAGGAAATTTTTAGGGAAGACAATGAACAGTGCCGCAATGTGTGAAATGACGATTTTACCCCTGTCTTTTTTTGACTGTTAGTCATTTAACGGAATTGACTAACAGAGTGGTACTGGGCGCACGTTTTGAAAGTAAAGTGCTTGTTGTTGCAGTTTTTAAAAGAAAGTGGTGTTTTTTGCAAAAGTCGATAGTTAAGTGGTATTTGGTGCATTTCACCCTAGATATTAATATATGAGTTTAAATTGAATTTTGATTTTTATGTAAGTTGATATAGTATATTGACGTAACTAAACATTACAATTTTCTGTTAATTAATGCTAGATAGAACACACACGAATATTCACGAACAAGCTCAGCTAGGCTCGATTAATAAATAAACGAACACGAACAAGATATTAAGCTCGATAAATAAATGAACATGTCAAAGTTTGGCTCGGCTTGGCTCGGCTCATTATCACCCTGCATTGAATTAAATTTATATTAACCTAAAAAACCATTGATTTTAACAGGAATAAGCTAATATCATTTGTTGAAATAAGGAAATTACCAATAAGTCCTTTTTGGTTATACTGAAATTCGCTAAACCTACTGAACGGAATGAAGTTGTACTTAGTTGGTTGGACTATCAAAGGGTCAGCACCTATGATCCACTTCATTGTTATTCCAGCAGGTCGAAATTTGGGCTTTTCAATCTCTCTGATATCTGCATTACATATCTTGTATCTCTTATATGGCTTAAGCTTAGGTCTCATTGTATTAATTGCTGTACTAAACATGAGTCCTTCAACCTTAGCTCTCTATAAGATAAAAAGGAAAAGAACAAACTATGAACATAAGAATCTATGATGTTCAAATGGTATAAAATTAAAAATAACAACTAAATTATTTTCATACTATATCATCACCAAGTATCAGCTTTTGATATATGGTTTTGCCATTGGCTGAACTCAGAACATTCACTTCTCACGAATCACAACTTTTGCAATCCATGGCTTGTTTGTGTTCCTTAGCTTATCAATTGGAATTGATTCCATTTCCTGTTTAAAAAAATAAATAAATAAATAGACAACTTAGGTGCAGTGTATATTGTATATGTTGTCATTAGGTAACATGATTTAGTGCAGAAAAAATTATAACTTAGGTGTAGTACATACTGTATATGTTGTATAGCCACAATTACAAGTTAAGCTGTTGACATTGAGAAAATATCTTCATAAACCACATTCATTGTTTTCCCATCAGATTTTTTTTCCTCTCAAATACCAACACTTTAACTGATTGTGGAGTTCTAACTCTTGACAGAGCTACATACAATTGTCCATGAGAAAATACAGGTTCTCTCAAATACAAACCAACAAAATCTAAAGTTTGACCTTGGGACTTGTTTATGGTCATTGCAAAACAAAGTCTTATCAGGAACTGAAATCTCTTGGAAGGAATCCCATATTTGTGATTATTTGAGCTTGAAATCGGAATTCTGGGAATAAAAACCTTTTTCCCTCTATGTTGGTCAAAAACTATTTTTGTTGCTATAGTATATTTTCCTAATTCTCTACAAATAAGCCTTGTTCCATTACAAAGGCCTTCAGTAGGATTTAAATTGCGTAGTAGCATTACTGGACAAGTAGTTTTCAATAATAGTTTGTGATGTGGCATTCCTTTTGGATTGAGGCTATTTAAGAAATCTTCAAAATCAGCCTGGTGTCGTTCGTTGATTGTTTTATCTGAGCTGGCATAAACATGCAAATCGCCTGGAAAACGATGAATAAGCAGGTCGTTGATTTCATCTACAACACTATTAGTAGCAGCCAAGATACATCTACCAATCATTTACAAAGGTTCCAATGCATACAAACTGAAATCTATAAAAACATATTCAACCAACCTGAACAAAAATAAGATTTGTTATAGTAATTAGCAAAAATCAACTACGATAAATCACATCTAAGTAAAAAAGAAGTTTTAGCATGTACTTGTTAATTTATTCTTCTTTCTCAGTATAAGGTGTAAGTATGGAAGATGGCAGATTTATTTCTTTATTTTCATCTGTAGGTTCAATACCTTCTCCCACTCTCAAAAGGAATTGTACAAAAGCAGGATTAGACAGAGAACGCATATTGAAAGTCAATGACAACTTATTGATGGATTTCTATAAGTGAGAATTTATTATGCATGACTGTACCAATGTTTCTCTTGATGCCTTTTCAACAATAGGCAAGGTCTGTCTAAAATCCCCTCCAAAAACAATAATTTCCTCCCAAAAGGTTCCTTAGAATTCATTAAGTCTTTCAGCAACAAGTCTAAAGATTCTAATGACTCACGCTTAACCATTGATGCTTCATCCTAAATTATTAACTGAGTAGCAACTATGAGTTTACTAGTGCTGCTTTGTTTGCTAACTTGGCAGACTTTGTTGACATCTGTATCTAATGGGAACTTAAACCTAGAGTGCGCAAGTTCGTCCCCTAGGTAACACGCCTGCTGCAACTCCTGAAGTTGCAACTGCAAGGGCAGTGGAACCTCTAGATCTAACTGTAGCCAATAAAGCCCGATACATAAATGTTTTTCCAATACCGCCTGGATCATCAATGAAGAAACTTTGAGTTTTTCGTGAAGCTACATGTTCAAGAATAAAATCATAGGCAAAATTCTGATAATAATTTAACCTCCCTGAGAGCATAAGTCTTCAGAAGTAACAACTGTGTTACGCTTAGTTTGAAATTCACTAGTAACAGGATCATCTTTTTCTAAATCCATATTTTGAGGCAAAAGATCAAAATCTATTATATAAAATAAGAATTTAAGCTTTGAAATGCTTTTCTCTGAACAAATATAGAATTATAACCTGACCATGCATAGATTTTTGAAAACTAGAACACAACTAATCTTTGAATTTCTCCCACAATTCTCTAGGACTATTAGGGGAGCAAAAAACAAGGAAAGTTGCAAAGAGAAACCTCAGAGTACAGGGCACTTGGAACACACATGCCTCATGAAAACAATTCTCTATGTAACTATCAGAACTCAACAACCTAAGACCCAAGGCAGCTTCTCTAAAAGTAGAGTACTTGTAGCCACCAATAGTTTGCAAATCATTATACGAAGTTGGGCTTCTAACATGAGACAACAAAAGTCGAAGGTACTATCTTTCACCTTCGTTGGGGTTAACAGAAGCAACACGACCAATTAGAGTCCCTTTTTTTCTTCTAGTCCACACACAATCTTTTGGAACCCACACAAAATATTCAGGAAATTCTTTATAAAGTAGATTTAAGCTTTTTGCATCAGCATTCCTTTCATTCGTTTTAAAAAACTCAGTCAAAGTTGTTCAATTAAAGATTTCATTTTGAACAACAGTATTCAAATCATTAAGAGTATTAAAGCTCACGAATTAGTGTCCTTCAAGATGCACTTGCAAATTGTAAACAGTAGGATTAATGTGATAAAGTTTAAAAGCATAAATTCTCCACATAACTTCAACAGGTCCTACCCATCTACCATCTTGAAACATTTTTATTTCATCAACTCGTTCATGTTCCGAACCAATATAGAAAGCAGTGACATCATGGCCTTCAAAAATATATTTACTCAAATATTTGATGAGCTTAATGGTAGAACAAATCTCAACATTTATATGACAATCAAAGTATGACAACAAACAAGAATTATATGGAACAACCCATATATTATCAAGATCATGATTACAAATTCTAACTGTACTGCCATTATTCCTCCTACAATATTTTGGATAACCATCATCGCCACAAGTTGTATGTTCTGAAAACTCTTTAGGATAATGATTTCTACATGCACCAAATTTCATACAAGAATTTGTATCATTTAGTGAACCACATGGTCCATACATCATATGTTTAGTAACCAAAGCATACAAATCTGGGTTCAAATTAGGGTCAGGAATTTCAGCACAAACAATCTTGTCAAGAGTGGCAGGACTCAAAGGCTTAGAACCAGTCAGCAAAAAAAGAATCAAATGACAATGAGGCAAGCCTCTATTATGAAATTCTATGACAAATACAATAGCTTCAACATCACCAAAAACCTTTTTCTTTTTCTTTTAGAAGCTTTTTCAACTGTTCAACTTTAGCTCTAAAAACTCTAGCCAAAAGATCAGGCTTGTTATTTGGAGATTCACCAGGAAGAATATTTTCTGTAATCTCATCCCAGTGTGGATTACAAGTCATTGTTATAAAGCAATCAGGTTTGCATCTTCTTTGAATGATTGCCATGGCATCTAAATATTTGTTGCGCATATCCCTAGGCCTCCCAACAAAAGATTCAGGTAAAATAATTCTACGACCAACATTAGATACGTGTAGATAACCTGAATTAATACTATCAACCACTCCTTGCAGCTTTTCTGTTCTATACTCTTGTTGATGCTTTCTAATAAACCCTAATCCAGAAGTCTCTATTTTCACATATGAATCAACAATGAACTGCTGAAATACTCTATTGGTGTGCAAAAGCATTGACTTATCATCACTCATGATTTGAAATTTATAACGATAATACTCTCTAGCTGACACTGTCGATCCAGAAGACGTAACAGCACGACAACCTACAAAATTTTGTGAATAATATAACAGTTAAATTGTTCAGATTTAAAAACAAATTATATTTAATTTTTCATGTCATTATATACATAGTGGGAACTAACACAAAAATATACCTGTTTCTTCCATATTTATTAGTTCTTCCACATTCGAAAAGATTCTGTCAGGATCAGTATCATTAAATTCCGAGTCTCCAGTTGGTTCAAGGCTCCCTCTTTTTCTTTTTCGCAAAATACTTGGGTGCCATCCAGTTTCCCCTCTTGGGAATAAAAGAGGATATTGTAATGGGTCATAACACCCATAAAAATACTTAATCCTCACTGATGTACTATAATCAGTATATATTTGAACATGAGCAGTTTTATCAAACTCAGAACCATCTGTTTCTGTAAATACAGCAGCAACTTGAGATGCAGATAGAAGATTACACCTACGCTGGTCTAGTCTTGAACTGGAATTAAGGACTATCAACTTTGTACCAATATTAGGTAGTTCTTTTAACTGCTTAAGGAACTGAAGATATGGATTGTCACTAAGAGCCCCTCGAAGCTGAGTTAGAATTTCTGGTTTTAGTATATTTGATAAGCTCAACCTTTTTCAAACTCTTCTTCTGTGTCATAAAAATATAGTTCTGTCCTACATGGCTTCTCAACTCCCAGGTCCCCAATACCATTCTAAATCTTACCCTGAACTTTGAAAGTATACACACCACGTGTATTTTTTGTGAGTTCCCTATCATATTTTACTCCTAATGTTGTAAACGTGAGGTTGTTATTGTAAGTCCTAATATTTTTTTCGAAAATGGAAACAGCCCTTCCCATTCCCAAGAAGCAAATCTCTAATCACATCTGGCATCACAAAAGACATTAATGAAACTTCCCCGCCAGAGCAACAAAAATTGCCAGTTTCTAAATAAAACCTCTTTGCCCTACAATAACAACAATTAGGAGTAGAAGGAAATGCTGACTTAAAGTGGCTAAAAATGAACATCTTTGTATTGGATTTGTTCCTAAACAAGCAAAAAGAATCATGTCAAATTGCGATTATTCACATATTTAAGAAACACACCCTTAAGCATCAACATATATGAGAAGAAAAACTATATTCAACCTCTGTGCACATACGCAGCAGGTGAAGATGAGGAACTATCTTGTAATGAAGAATTAAGAACAGAACAAACAGTAGATTCAATGTGCTCTGCCTCGCCACTTTCATTGCCCAGTTGCTCTACTATTTGTTTTTTTTGCTTTTGATTCAACCTGTACAACTTGTTTTTAGCAAGATACTCAGTTTTTTTTATCAGCTGGCATCTTTGCATATCTCCTACGACGTTTTTCGCCTTTGCCTATTTCTGTATGGACATAACGGATAAATATGGTCGGACATTAAAAGCAAACACCATGTTTAGTGCATACTTAAACAGAAAATACATAAAACTATAATAAACCATGTAAAAAAATCGGCTACGATTGTATATTAATAACTAACATGAACCAAACACAATGAACTGCCCAAAATTAGAAATGCAAAAACAACCAAGCCAAAATCCAAAACCCAAGGTGAAATTACATATAGCGTAGAAAAAGCATAGCTAAATCAGACCTGAGAATGCACCACCAGCAGAACCAGAACTCGACAACCACAGAAGCAAACCAATGAACAACAAGATACCTGTGAATTGGAGAACAAATAAAGGTTTGTAATTAATATTAAATAGAGAAAGAACACAAAACCGTGGAAACAATGATGTATAGCCCTAAAGGTAGTTATTAATTTAATGGCAAAGAATGAGATGGGCTTTCTCAGATAATTTTGGAGGAAGACATTATCATTACCACGTTGACAGAAACTTGGAATGACAACTCCTATTTGACATTGTAACACTGAACAAATGATGGACAAAAGTTTCATTGGAACCAAACCTCCTAAAGCTAAATCTGAGTTCAAAAGACTAAAAAAACTAAAATGAATAAGATATTATAAATCTAAACCTGAGCTGAAAGGGCTACGAACAATAAACAACACATTGAACAGTTGAAAGTGCGAAAAAATAATATAACTACTGTAACAATCACAGAATGTACAATACAAAGAAGTGAGGAGAACAATCACAAATAAAGAAAAATATACAATGACCAGAAAAAATAAAACATGATAAACCTAAAAACATACCCACAGAAGAAGCGATAATGCCAAAGCTAACTGACAGTTAAGCAGCTAGATTGCAGCAGACATAGAAGAAAAAAGACAAAGGTTAGTACAGAGTAACAACAAAACCAACATGCACATGGCATTCAGAAAAATGGCAAACATCACTTCAAACAACAAGCACATATGAAAAGGCTAGAAAAAAGTTATTTTTTGACTAAACAACAAAAGGACGAAAAAAATCACAAAAGAACAAAAGCAAACTCCCAAACCAACATTTGAATAGTCTCCGGTGACATCATCAATAAATGAAATGAAAGAAGCACAACAATGAGCAAGAAAAGACACGATGATGCCATAGTTCTGAAAGGAAAACACAATTTGTCCAAAGAGTTATTATGAAAGAAAATAACATAGTAAATCACTGACAGCCAAACTGAAATACAATAACTATCTTCAGTCCCAACCCAGCCTGATAACTATATTACAGCAAATACAGCAAAAACAACCCGAATAGCTCAGGAGGAAACACTAAGCGAATGAATAATTATCGATCTCAATCTTTAAGGGAAAAAACCACCAAAACAAAATCTAAAGATGCAAGCCAACTAAAAAACAGAAGATCAAACTGTTAAACAATCGACTGAAGCAAGAATAGAAAGGCAAAATAATTCTTCACAAAGGAAAAAAAAAAATGAAACACTCACCCGAGAAGAAAACAATAGCCAACAGCAGAATAGGAGCACACCTCGAAGACTCATTTTGACAACCTCTATATATACAGAATTCCAAAGTCTGATGGCAAGAAACATTATCACCAATCAAAAAAGGACAATCAATCAAAGTAGACAGATTTGAAGCATTTCAGCAAAAGTAGGAGAAAAAACCAAATCTAAAACCCATGAGGGTTTTCAGTCACATAATTCGTGGTGAAACAACTAGGAGCCCCGCAAAGAAATTGAAACTCCAGAAATCCTAGTCTTATACTAGAGAAACAAAACCCACCAACCCCATCATTCAACCAACAGTGATTTATTCTACGCCTTTCGTTCAGCAAATCCCTTGTCCCTGATTTTCATTCTTCAACAGTAGTAACCAAAAGAACAATATAGTGAGACAAGAGATAGAGAAGAGAAAGACTGAGGAAATTAGAGAGAAGTTTGTTTTTGTTTTTCCTCAGAAAAAGAGAAGCAGACCAACAGGAGCTAAAGTTACGCGTGAAGAGCTACAATCACGGTGACATCAACAAAACGACGTCGTGTCGACTGTCCAGAGACAACTCCTGAGTGAGTGAATCGCATGCACGATGATGAGGAAAGTGATTTATTCCTTTCTGGGCTCACAACTTTTTTTTAGCCCCGCTCATTTTACAAAACTACTCCTGAAGCAAGTGTTGAAAATTACCTTAAGCATCCTGGCCAAGCCATAAATAGTGGAATGAGTTGTGTCTTAGAAGCCATAAATAAGAGGCATTGATGAGAAATTAAAATCCCAAGCCATAAATAACAGAGAACACGAGGGTATCAACGAAAAAAAAAAAACTGATTTATGTGAACTATTAACAATAAAAAAATCCTACATCCCCAAGCCCCTTTATATGGCTCAGGATCTCTTGTTACACTATTGTGTTACACTTCCTGTTACACTCACTGTAATATTGCCATGTGTCCTTTTATTAACTTAACCTAACTGATATAAACTCTAGTTAACTCATTGTTTTGCCTATTTTTAACCGGATTAGTTAACTAAATTACTCCTCAATCTTCACGCCGTCGCCCTCCACCCCCTCCGTTTCTTCATCGGCCGAACCCGTGTCTCTCTTCTCCCTGCTTTTTTGGTCTACTTCTTGCCTGATCTTTCTTCCCTCATAATCTCTATCTGTAGGCCCCTCTATTCTCAGTGGCTCGCATTGTGCCGCCTTCCAATCCCATATGCCGGATGCCTTTGCTTATCCGCGATTCAAGTGGGTGATTATGGGTTTAGTTATCTGCAGAGGAATTGTGAGGGGATAAAGAAATTGGAGTAAGAGAACTGTGAATGAGTGGACGACAACTCTTTTTCAGTTTTTCTCAAGTCCTAAGAATTTGGAATTGAGAAGTCGCAGGAGTTTTATTGAACTTGCTGAAAATTGTGATTCTTTGAACTCTATTGATTTATGATGGTGGTAACAAACATGGCCTGCTTCAATTCATTAATCAGAGCATGTGTAATATACAAAATCTTGATTTAAGGCTTCCCATGGTCTTGATAATGAGAATTTGATAGCTATTTTTCAGAATTTCATATGTTTATCAAGTTTAATGTTGTAAAGTTGCTATCTTTTTACCATTGAAAGGGATACAATGAAAATGATAATGATGTAGAAGACGACGATGGCTTGTTTAATAACGAACTTGAACTTTGTTCCTAATTTTAATTTGGACGGTAGAATTAAATGTTCGGTTCCATTTTCTTGATGGGAAGAAGTTGTAAACAGAGCATGGCTTCTTTAGTTTCAATGGTTTTATCTTAGTATTGGGTTGTTTTGCAACTTAATTTAGAGAAGACACGCAGGATTTATGTTTTCTTAGTTGATAATTTTCTTAATGGTGGGGTTGAACCATTATTTTGCTTTTCTGTTGTACTGAAGCATAATGTCATGATTCTTCTGCAATGGCAAGCAATCTTACTGCTGCTGTACGGCGCTAATCAGTATAAGTATTGATGTATTTGACGCAAGAGAAATGATACAAACTTATACAGTAAGGTGGGAGATGAGTGCTATGGTGTCAAGAAACGGAGACGAAGGTGCAGCACAAAGCTATATAAAGAAGTTAAGAAAACAAAGAAAAAAAGAAAAAGAAAAAAGAGAGGAGTTGGTCAACGGTGATGGCCGATCGTGAAATATTTGACACAGAGAGGAGGGGAAAAAAAAAGTTATCACAGTGGAAACTAATCAAGTAAAACAATGAGTTAACCAAAGTTTATTTCAGTTAGGTTAAGTTAAGTAAAAGGACACATGACAACATTACAATAAGTGTAACAGAAAGTGTATCATAATAGTGTAACAGGAGATCCTGAGCCCCTTTATATTCTTAATCCTTATGATTGAAATTAAACCAATACAATTTTTTCCTTATTTATTGAGTTTTAGGGAATATTCGTCTATATAGTTATATTTTTAGTTTTAATTATTTAGTTAATAATTTACTGCCCTTATGTAAAAAGGGCATGTTATTTGTAGGTACCATTTTACTAAACACAAAAAGTATACCTCGGCAGAAAGTTTGGTTTCCCCACAACCAAGACCCTCCAAAAACCCCAAGAATCAGAGGAAGAAGGAATTAGCCCCAGAGTTTTGTTGGAGGAAAGCAGAACACACAACTCACACAGAGAAAATGAAGAAGATACCATTGCTTCTGATGGGTTGTGGTGGTGTTGGCCGCCAACTCCTCCATCACATTGTTTCCTCTCGGCCCCTGCACTCCAAACTGGTCAGTCATCAATCTCATCAAACAATTTTGCATTTGCATGCACAAGAATGTTTTTAGATCATAATAATGATGCGGGACTGTTTTTTCTGGAGCAAATTTATGTTGAAACTTTGAAACTTTTTTGTAGGGTGTGAGGTTAAGAGTAGTGGGAGTGTGTGATAGCACTTCCTTAATTGCGGCATCAGATGTTGTCAATCAGGAATTGGATGATGCAATTTTGAATGAAATTTACTGGGTTAAGTCCAATGGGGCTTCTTTAACTGCAGTTGGCAATCTTGGTAATAAAGTTTTGAACTTTATCAGTCTTGTTTTAGGCTTTTTTTTTTTTTTTTTTTTTTTGGCTATACTAAATCAAATGTGAAATGCTTATTTTTTCCCCTCCAAAAGAGGCTTCTCCTGGTGCTTTGCAAGTGGTTTCTGGTCAAGAGGTTACAAGGAAAGTCATTGAGATTGCTGGTCTTCTGGGTAAATCAACAGGTTTGTTTCTTGCTTGTGTCCTCATTTCAGATGCATAAGTTCTGCAACCTGACAAGGGGGGACAGAAGTTTGTTTTGGATTGTTTATTGAGAAAAAATAATCTACATCAAAGTGATGTGTATAGTTAATTTCAACTTTTGACATGAAGAGAAATGATGGCATAATAAGAAAGAGTGTGAAATTTTCTTTGAAGAAAACAGTGCAATAAGATTTGTGTATTTTGAGAGTGCCGTAGCTTTTCCTCTTAACTTTGCCCTTTAAACTAAATTTGTCAGACTTATTAAGCTTATGAACCACTCTGGTAAGCAGAGTGAATGAACATAAATGGACTGACTTGTTAGTTACTTCTTCACCAAAGAAAAAGATAGTAAGAGCTGGTTTGTGTTCTGATAGAATGCAACATGATAGGTAGCAAGAATAAAAAGGAGCGTTATGTTCAATGAAGTCTGGCTTAAAGCTGTCGTTTTTCATTGTGGAAGAGTCTGATATTTCTGTATTCATTGCTAAGGTTATCAGTGGTGGGGGACTGAAATAAAGGGTCGATAAGCACCTCAGATGTTTTCTGAAATTCAATCAAAATAGACTGCACCTTTTGACCTTCAAAATTTGCTTGCTGCCCTTGGTACATTTTCATCTTAATCTTTGTTGGTTATGCTGCTAAGTGTGCTTACAGTTTTCTCTGTTAGCAGCTAAGCCTTGACATTGGTGTGAGTCCACTATACAACTAATTTTGATTATCTGAATGCTGTGAACAGATGCTGTTGGATATGTTTCAGCCTTTTGGTAATGGAATCTGCTGTTAGGCCTATTTGATTTGCTTATGTATAAAGCAATTAATGGTGTTCACTGGACTTTTCTTTATGGGCTGTTCTGTCTTCCTGTCTTCCAAATTTAGTACCTTGATATTTGCTGATAAAACTTTACTTGTGATAGGTCTGGCTACTGTAGATTGCTCTGCTAGTTCAGAAACTGCTGGAATACTAAATCAAGTAGTAGATTTTGGTTGTTCTGTGGTGCTTGCCAACAAGAAGCCACTTACTGCTTCATTGGTAACTGTTCCTTTGTGATTTCAGACCTCTTATATCCAATTCCTAAGTCTCATATTGGGGAAACTCTAAAACATGGATAATGAATGTCTAACCAAAACTATTGGATGTGCTAATGGTGGAAGCATTTTTACTCTAGCTACTGTTAACATGGTATCTTATTATTTTTCACATTCACACTAGCAAGGGTTTAAGCTTTGCCTAATTTTCTATTGTTGAGCACTATCATTGTTGAATTGTATCAACTCTCTGTTAACAGGAAGTCTATGACAAGTTGGTGTCACGACCTCGCCACATTAGGCATGAGTCAACTGTAAGTGTTTATATCATAATGTATGCTGCTTTGGTCAATTAGACTACCGTAGCCTAAATTTGTGAAATCCTTGGAGCTTGTATGCTTTGTGGCAAGTACAGAATGTAGCAGACAATATTATCATTAGTATTGTGTATTTCAGAACTGAAAAGCTTGAAATTTGTTTTCATATCTGGAATTTCTTATGTTTAATGCTGTTTTTCATGATTGATATTTAGAAACCAGATGACCATAGTTATTGTTTTCTGTATTTTACCTCCTTGATATCTGGTCAACCGAGAAACAGAGAAGGAAACAGCACTTATTTTTAACCACTTGATACAATCAGCTCTAAATTCCTTGGCAGTTAAAATTCTATGATCGTTCTTGATCAGAAATATTGTCTTCTTGAAGGTAAATAAAACGTCAATTTTCTGGATTCATAAGACATGAAATATCTATCTTCCTCTAAGAAGAACTAGCCCTAAAATGGCAATTAAAGGTTGTTTATGTTTACCAAGCTATATCCTTCCTTTCCTACCTCCATCCCTTGGTGAGTTGGTGGAAGGAAGATAAAAGATTTGATGGAGAATTTTAAGTTGGATCACTGCTAGCAGAAGTGGCAGTTGTGATATATATTCTGAGTTTCTTAACCTTATTTATAGTTTAGGAATTTCTTCATTGAAATCACCATGACCCTCTTCATTCATTGATAGGTTGGTGCTGGCCTCCCTGTTATAGTGTCATTGAATCGCATTATATCTTCTGGAGATCCAGTCCATCGTATTATTGGGAGTCTAAGTGGTACTATTTCTGGAAGTTCTTGTGCTTGTTTGGCTTGCAGATTTTGTTTTTGACTTTCTAAATATTTCATTGAATAGGTACACTTGGATATGTGATGAGTGAACTTCAAACTGGAAAGCCATTTAGCCAAGTTGTCACTGCTGCAAAAAGTCTGGGATATACTGAACCAGGTAATTAACAGCTTCAGCTTCATGGGTCATTGGATAATTTTTCAGATAGAGAGAGATGAGCTATTCAAATAAGAGAGAATTTCCTAAATGGCATATAATGTTTCTTTGCAAGTACAAACAGTCATTCTTTACCTTCCCTGTTAAACAAAAATATTTTCTTGTTTCGACCATTTATGATGGTGAGATATGATCCATATAGCTGACATCATGTAGTGGGACAAATGCTTAGTTGTTGTTGTTGTTTATCATGTTTGGAGAGAATGCCCATTAGGTCTTGTTGTATGCTCTTCTAAAAATGAGAAGCTTGATTACTTACAGGAAAGGATGAGAACTCCTGATCTTTATATACGTTTGAAACTTTTTAATTCTTATTATTTTTCCATTATCCTGTCAATGCTGCACTTGTGCATTTGATTAACAAGTGTCCTCAGTCCTACTGCTGAATCCTTTGACAGCTTATGTACTAAAAGGGCTTTTATCCTCTATCTTTTCATTGAGGTGATTTATTACCCGGCCGCAATTGTCTTATTTTAGCTCTAAAATTTGTTCACAGATCCTCGAGATGATCTTAGTGGGATGGACGTTGCAAGAAAGGTACCACAGTGCGTACTTGTAATTCAATACCATTACAGAAAATTTGTGAAGTTCATCACTTTTGCATATAAGCTTTTGTTTGATTAGACTGGAACTTAACTTTATACGAATTTTATTGTTCTGCTATTGTAAACATTGTATATATAGAAAAACTGTGGTTAATTATTGGTGAAATCATACGAAAGTGAGAAAAACTAATTACATGAGTGGCCACTACACTTTTGGTCACTAAACCTTTTGTGTTCAACAAATCACTACTCAAACTTTTTAAGGTGGTATGTGAGAACGTATCTCGATTTAGGCATTAAAAGCGATGAAACTCCCAAATGGTGGGGTTAAAATAGTCCTCAATTTTGGTCTGATATGAAGGGATATAAAACGAGACCAAAGGCATCTTATTTCCAATGAATGAAAAATTATTGTTGGTACCTTCCTTGCATCTTCTTTTTCTTTTTCTTTTTTAAAATTTTTTATTTATTTATCTGAAGCCAACTATTGGTCCAGTGGTGAAATTATTTGGTACTCATAGGAGAGGTTTATGGGGGAGGATTGGGAGGAGTGGTAGTGGGAAGGGTTTTACAACTGTAAGGTCAAGGGTTTGAATCTTGTGAGTTGCTAGGGTTAAAAATAAATAAATTTTGGTCTTTTGAGGAGAATTAATGCTTACAATATGAATTTGATCGCTTCTCATGAGTTTTAAAGACCAATAAGATCCAGAGTGGACAGACTATTTTACCCCTGCTATTTGGGAGTATCATCAGTTTTTATGCCTCAAATGGATGGAGTGGTCAACAGTGACCACTTTCTAAAGGTGATGAGTGGTTTGTTGAGTAGAGATGTTCAGTGCCCAAAAGTGATTGATGGTAAAAGTTTAGTACCCACTTAGGTAATTTGCTCAAAATGTTTTGTTGATCTGACGTGTTAAAATATATTGAGCTTTTATGTTGGTAGTGCCTTATGCTGCAGGATAGATCTCATGTTAGCTTTATTTAGCCTGTGCTTCTACGTCACTGCAATGCCTTTGTTTCCTCCCCCTTAAAAAAATCTTATATATATATATATATATATATATAAAGGGCAACTGACTGTTAAAGCCTGTTGGTTTTGTCCCGCATGAATGAGCTTTACTAGGTGTCCAATGTTGTCATTCACATTAAGTTTTTAATTGAGTGTCATTCTGCTGTGACTATTTTATTATATTTTACTTCTTTCTTAAATGAAAGTGTGCCTGGACCAAAAGCATTACTTTTCACACAATCAATTCACAGACCAAAAGGCCAAGAAGGAAAATCTGCTGCCAGTTTTCCTTTGCATTTTTTCCATAGGAACAGGGATGTGAGGTCGGAATGATAATGTTTACTAGTCTACTTTCTTCTCTCTCCATGACTTCACTAATTTCCAATTGGTGCGACTTGATTCATCCACGACTTCACTAGTTTCCAGTTAGTGTGACTTGATTCACTTAACATTCTTGTCATTCGTTCCTCAAAAACTTTTATTAGTATGCTTTAACACAAATTTCTTCTAATACACAATTTGGTACAAATGGTGATCAGCCTTGGGTAGGGACTTAGCTCAATCCAGTGTATGGAATAAAATGTAGTTTTGTAAATATGCTTTGGACAAAATGTGAGATTTTTCTATTTGAGGGCAAACTCAAGCAGAGAAACATCAGGGAATATTTCTTGTCTGGTGATGAAATAATTTACAAAAAGTCTTTAGCTTAATTTTGATTCTATGTAATCAATTACGTTAACTAATGAGTCTATGAATAGGTTAGAATAAAATTATTAGTTATCTCTTGTTAAGGCTTATTCTAATTTGGAAAAGTTTTGCCTGTTAATGGTATTTTCTGTTCGTGCACAAATTTTATTAATCGGAAGATACAAACAACTTCAATGTAAATTGCTATACTAACTATGTTCAAGTATTTTTATAACAGGCTTTGATCCTTGCTCGTCTTCTAGGACATCGTCTGAATTTGGATAGTCTCAAGGTTAGTGTTTGCATTATGTTTCCTTTTGTATGTTACTTGAAATTTGCTTATGTAAACTTTAATGAGCATTAGTTCTGCTAGATTGAAAGCTTGTACCCTGTAGAAATGGGACCTAATGTGATACCTGTCGAAGACTTCATGGTGAATGGCCTTCCAGTACTGGATAATGTCATCCAAGATAGAATCGCAAAAGCTTCTTCAAATGGGAATGTTCTACGTTATGTTTGCTTGATTGAGAACACTAGGTACCCTTCTATCTAATTTTGGCTCTATTTCTACAAGTTTGACTTTCTGGAAAACTGTAGTGCCTTGTTTGCAGTTTACCATCTTCATTTTGAAACGTTCTGAAGTTCTTTTTTAGAATTTTGCATAAATAGGATGACTTCTTTTAGCTTAGTTGTTCCTATCATTTTTCCTCTTTTAAGATAAAAGCGTGAATGATTGCTAGTTGACTGTCCGCCAAAGTTGAAAATCAAATTAGTGATGTGGCTTCATGTAACTGCATGTCACCAAAGGTGCCAAATAATGCTCGAAATTAAAACAAAATAATAATAAATAAATAAAATAATGCTCGAACTTCGTTTCCAGAGATGTCTTCTAATCTTTATTAGGTAATTGACCTCATTAGTGTTCTTTATTTAGAACCAGTTTTTAAAAGGGCATAAGCTGATGCTAGCAGTATTTTTGTGGTTGCATGAGTGGCCTCTAAATCTTTGTTCCTTGAAAGAATTTTTCGGTAGCAGAATCTGGATTTAAGTGTTTTGCATGGCATCACAACAACAAGAGCAACTATGCCTTAACCTTACAATGTGGTGGGTCAGTTATTTAGATCATATCTTGTCATTGTATATTATCAAAATGCTGCACTCGTTTAGATTTAAATACATAATATTTTTTTTCTAATTTTTTTTCCAATTGTTTTTAGCTTACTACCCTTTTAATTTGAGTTAATGATTCTCTGTTTTCTATATGCCGTAGTAGGGCACTTACAGGTCTCCTATGCAAATGCCCAATCCATTTTTAAAATGTTTATCTCATTTTCTCATATATTGGATTCACCTCCACTTTCTTTCGACTGTATTTATTATTTATTCTATCTAGTCTAGTGTGTCCACGCATCCATTTTAAGATTCTCAGTTATGCTACCTTCATTTTCTTGTTCATCTTCGTGTTTAGTCACCCAACGCTCTAAAATTTGAAGCATTGCTGGTATCTTATGACAGTTTTTTAAGATTTTCTTTCACTTTCCACTAACTTTTGGATCACAGAGTATAGATGATACACTTTTCCATTTGTTTCAACCTGACTAAATTCTGTGTAAACATTTTTATGAAGTCTTTGAATATCTTAAAGGGTAAGTCCTGCTATTTAAAAGCCTGTGGATGCATTTAGTCTATCCTTGCCAATTTTACACTTAGTTTATTGCTGCGTCTGTGATAACTAGATTGACATTTCATATATTCAGTTTTACACTTGTTAATTTAAGAACATTTCCTTTTTCTGGAGGGATAATGGCTCCTATGTATGGCAGGTGTGAAGTTGGCATTCAAGAAATTCCTAAAGATTCTCCTTTAGGAAGACTCAAAGGAAGTGACAATTTGGTGAGCACATTAGTTAAACTTCATGACTTGAATCCTGTTTCAGTGACCGTCATTGAACAAATTGAATGCATAGTTATGTCATATTAACTTGGGACGTGGTGCAAAAGTAATTTTTTCAAGCAAATGCTGGTTTCTGTGAAAATGAAAATTACAGATTATTTCAGCTTTCCAGTGGCCAGTGTGTTCAGCATGCCAAAATATTGGTCATCCTTTGCGATTTTTATTTGTAGCTTAAGTTTTAGCTAAACCTGAATTGGAACCTCATTTACTAGTTTAAGCTTTAGTGGCTTCACATGCCATTCTTATTTTGTAGATTGAGCTGTGGATAAACCTGGCTTGGGTCTCTTTCCCTACTTTTAAGCTTTATTGGGTGGCTGGGTGCATTAACCAATATGTAGAAGCATCAAAACATATTTTTTCCTCTTAAGAATCTTGATTCTTAACCCTCTTCATATCAAACCACTAACTGTCCCCAAGCATAAAAGATGGGAAAAGGAAATAAAAAGTACTCCTTTGATTTATGCTGATTTATGAACTTTCATGTCATAGAAATTGAATTGCATGCTTGGTGTAATTTGCTATACAAGGTTGGAAAATTCTTATACCTTATGAAAAAAGTTGGGTTTCACTGTCTTTCCTTCCTGCATTTGACCACTGGAAATAGTTTAAACTATGGGCTACAATTTCAGAAGTTGATGCTGGGTTTGAGGGGCAAAAAATTATTCATTTTATCATTGATGCTGCCATCATAGTCACACATTCACTCTCATCCCCTCATCCTCCCCTTTTATGTTGATCATCATCTTAGTTCTCGCCATAATGCAGCACCTAAACTGCTTTTGTTTATGGACTCTCCTTCTGTTTCCTCTCCTCTTTTTTTTCCTGCCCTTATCCTTCTTCCCCCTTTTGCTTAATCTGCATCAGTCCCAGCTCTCTATCTGCATTTCTTCTGCCTTCTCCCCTCTCCACTTCACCTGCAACCCCACACCTCACTCGCTGGACACTCAACTCATTCCAACCCCATTGGAATTTCCTATTTCCTCACACCTCACCAATTTGTTCGTTACTGAATTCTTTCTGCAACATGGAACCGGAAATTCTGTTGAAATTGTTTGGATTAGCACATCCTGATTTTATGAAAATAGTACTAGCTTTCGCGTCACAATGCACATTTATCATCAATCTTGTTTCACAGGCTGTGATAGGATCTGTTTTTTGACCTGCAATTGCAGTTGGAGATATATAGTCGCTGCTACAATGAACAACCATTGGTTATCCAAGGTGCTGGAGCAGGGAATGACACCACTGCTGCTGGTGTCCTTGCTGATATTCTTGATACTCAAGACCTTTTCCCTTGATGCAAAAGTTTTTGTGCCTTATTTGCTACATGTACTGTTTAAGTTCTATAAATTTGGAAATTGTGGCATTGAGAACCATTTCTTTTCATTTTTAATGAGATTCTTCTTTTTGCTCATGCTATATTGGGGTAATATTTTCACATTTGCCTTCTATACCCTCCTCATTATCTTTGTTGGGAGGGTGGGGGAGTGTGTGTGTGGGTGTTATGTTTTCTTTTCTTTTATGTTTTATTAGAAGATAATCCTTTGATAGTGGTTGTTTGGCCAAATTTACCCCACTGATATTTGACTAACTCTGTAGTTTTGTGAACTCACAAAATATTTTTTTAAATTTAAATGTTATAAAAATATAACTTTAAACTATAATGTCCCACAATGTAGTTTATTGTTTTAACCAGTAGGATTCGTTTTATGATTTTTATATTTCACAAGTTTCATTTTCTAATACGAATAATGCAAGAGAGTATAAATTGATACTCGAGTTTTCTTGACTCCGTACATGCAATACTTTTTGTTATAACATAACAAAATACATCAGTGAATATACTTTAGTAGCTCTTTTATAAATGTGATATAATTGCAGTTATATGCTATACATTAGAAAGTATATATGATACACAATACTTTGATAGTTAAATTCATAATTATAATACATAAAATGTGTGTGCTTTCATAATATAATCACAATACATCAGAAATTAATATCGATATGTACGTCTGAAACCATTACTCAAGCCGTCAGACAGTTAGACCACATACAAGTTTTTGTCGAAATTTCATTAATATATGTTATATTATTAATTTATTTATGAGTGTCATCTGATTCGACAGTTTGCCATTGGCCTCCAATTAATTCTTAGGTCACGCTTACAACACTGTAGGATATAAAGATATCTTGATTACATTGAAATTAGCGCGCAACAGAATAAACAAAACAAACAAAAAATGAAACAACACACAAATTTAACATGGTATCTCAAATGACCTAGATCTATCCAAATTCACTCAATCAAATCAATTACATCAAATACTCAAAATAGGCTCTCTCACACAAGCCCAAGGCAAAGAGTCGAAATGCTATTATTCTATATTTTAAAGTACTCTCAACTCAACTGAAAACAATATTCTTTAATATTTCTAATTATGGGTTATATAGAACCATAATTACCAAATCCTTATCAGGATTAGTTTTCCAAAACCAACCAAATTTAAATTGTAACAAACTAAACAATATCACAAATAGTATTCGTAATCAAACATGGTTTAAAATTTCAAACAAACACTGATTTCATACGGGCTAACCTCATCTATTTCATACAGCACTACATTGAGAGCATGAAAGCTTGGGGAAGGGACATCCCCATCTCAAAAAGGCTTCCAAACGTAATCCCCCATAAAACACAAATTCGATAAAATGAACTAGTACTTGGCACCGCCTTTATCAGTGAGGACATACTCCCTCCGTCCGGTCCGCTTGGCAACTCCGACAACTCAAACAACTCTAAACGACCAACAGCCATTAATGCTCCTCCTTTCTTCCACCGTCCACTCCCTTCGGCTTTCGCCAACTTTCACTTCTCCCCGAGATACTTCTTCCAATAGACTTATTCCAGGGGCCACTTCCTCCATCTTTCGCCCTTCAGCTTTCGCTCGGGACGATGCGAGATGTATGACTTCGCCGCCGATCAATTGGAAAATCGATATTGTGCCCGAGAGAAAAGCTTTCGTCCCTTCAGCTTTGGCCCGGCCCGACACTGACCCGGACCCAATTGTCTATAACGCGAGAGGTATGGTTTCGCCGCCGATCAATTGGGGGATCGGTATTGTGCCCGAGAGAAAAGCTTTCGTAATTGAGCGACTCGGAAAGTATGCAAAGACCTTGACGACCGGAATCCATCCTTTGATTCCCTTTGTCGACCAAATCGCCTACGTCCTTTCTTTGGAAGAACAAGCCATCCCTTTGCACCGCCTCACCGCCCTCACCGGTGACTACATCAGAATTTTCATCGACGCTACTCTTTACGTCAAAATCGTTGATCCTAAATTGGCTGCGTATAGCGTTAATCAGAAGATTTTCGTCACTGAAATTGCACATCGGAATATATGTATTGAGATTGGTAAGATCACTCGGACTCCAATTCCGAAACTTTCGAGAAGGACGCACTCATTGAGAAGATGGCGATAGCCATTAACGAAGCAGCAAAGGAATGGGGACTTCAATGCCGTTTAGCAATAAAGGATATGTCAATTTGTCAGGAATTGCAAGCAGTAGTATTTGAAAGCAACAAAAAGGCCCTTTTGAAGGCGGAAGAGGAGATGCAAGCTTGTATACAGAAGGCAGAAGAAAGAAAGCAAGCGATTATGGTTGCTAAAGCTGAAGATGTAAAGCTGGCCATGCTTGCTAAAGCTGAAGAAATTTTAAGGAAAATTTATGCCAATGGAGGATTTTCTGATGCGGATGAGGATGATGATGCTCTTGAGGCTAGTTTAAAATCTATAGTGATGTGTTGGAATTGAAAGATTTTTTTGAAACATTACAGGAGGCAAAAGAAGAAGCAGAGGCCATCGTTGCTAAAGCTGAAGAAATAGAGCAAATGCAAATGTATGGCAATGGAGGATTTTCTGATTCTGATGATCTTTTGATTCTCTTGAGGCTCGTTTGAACTTTATTATTTACAAGTTAGGATTGAAAGAAAGGAGTACGGAAAGGTAGAGTTTCAGAATATTTGTTAGATGGACATTTTTCATTTTAATTTTATCTGTTACTCATTTTTAGTAATACAAAATAAATTTTTTTAAAAGACTTCTTAAAGTGTAGATAACAGTTCACATTAATTCCACCGAGTGTTTTAAAAATATCTGTTATATTTATATCTAACTTTGAAGTACTCCCTCAATCTCAAGGGTCATTCAAAAACAAATTATCTCAATAAAAAAGTCTAATTTTTATTTATTTATCTTGTATACCTTTACTAATATAATACAATATTGAATTACATATTCTAAGTATTGAAACTTAGAAACCATAACAAATTGTACATTTTTTAAAATTTACTCTTTTAATAGAATAAAATGAGTATATTTTATTAAGAACTATAGATATTTTTATTTCGTTGACTAGAAACTTTATTAAAAAAATACATCATTAGAGTAACATTTTCTTTGTAAAACACAAGGGCAGTATAAAAATGTAAGCAAATGAAAACATGCTTATCTAGTTTAGTCTTTGATTTATCGTGATTGTTCTAAAAACACATGCATCGCGTTTAGTTTATGATGTATCACGTATTGAATTTAGTTTATGATATATTGAGAGTAGTTCCTGATATATCACAGTTATCTATGTAATCATTAGAAAACAACTTGGATAAAATGTGATTTGTGAGATTCTTTTACAAACTTTTGAACTTACCAAAAGTTTGTCTTGTAGAGTTTCAAACTTATCAAACAATCTTGGTGAATTGTTTGTTGCATTTTTATATTGAGGTTTTCAATATTGCACTCTCGTGGGTCACAGTAATTTATACCAAAGGTGTTTGTCTATTTGTTGATGGATCGAGAACTTTATCAAACAACAGAGTAATCCTTAGAATGATAAGTAGTAGTTCTTATTGTGTTTTAGTCCATCCTCGGTTTGGATCACATCACTCATCCCCACGTTTGAAACAATACAAAATAGCTCTGATGTATTCCGATTTTATTCTTAAAAGATGCATATTGCGTATGGACTTTGACGTATGCCATATAGTCTATAACGTATCACATGTACTGCGAATGTATCGCAGCTATGAGTTTATCTATTGAAATATCGCATTTCGCGTGTAGCTTTTATATATTGTGTGTAGCTGCTGATATATCACAATTATCTTAAAACAACTATTGCATGTAGCAAAGAAAACATGCGTACCGAATTTGAGAAAAAATATCACTTGTACGTAGTTAATAAAACATGCGTAATGAATTTAGAATCTAATGTATCGCATATTGATGAAAACAGGTGTATCAATTTTAGCTACTGAAATACCGTCGTTGAACCGCATGACAGTTGTAGCAAAGACTCCCTCCCGAAAACTGAAGTTATTTGTAATTTACCAAGAGAGTATTTGTAATTTTACCAAAGCTTGGGAGAAATAAATGTAACTCTCCATTAGAAATATCACAATGACATTTCAAAGTACCACACACTATCAGCCCCGATCCTTAAAATTCAAAGGCCTCGGGGAAAAATTACAAAAAATAGGCCATAATTTTTTTAATAAGGCAAAATATTAAATATTATCTATAAATTATGATGAATTTTTAAACTTGTTCATAAGAAAAATAGTATATTATGTATTAGTTTCAATAATTTCATAATATTTTTGGCTTGAAAAAATTTGAGAAAAAAGAGAACAAAACATACAAATTAAAAGAAATATTAGTATTAATATTAAGTGGAAAATAAAAATAAGGAGAAATAATTACTAAAACAAAACAAAAATTAAAGTCTAAACAAATTTCTAAAAAAAGAATTGATGAAAATGAGAAAAAAAAAAAACTAATATTATAATAGTAAAAGTAGACTAGAAAAGTGAAGAGGAAAAAAAATTAAAATGTATGATATTTGAATCATTTTATCTTGCGTCCGATAACATAGTTTAATATGGAACTACTTAGCGTGATACGCCGTTAGAAATGTGAGATGGTTTGATGATTACATGAATATGGATGAACGATTAAGCACTAAGTGAACGATACAAGAAGTGGGAATCATGTTGAGTACTAGAAGCTAGTACCCTTGTAAGGGATATACCCCTAAGTATTAGTACCGCGTACTGGGTTTGTTTGGGTAACACCTGAGGAAATGAGCACCTTCTTAACTTGATTACCTTGAACTTTAGGGGACGTGATGCCTTTACATGTTCTAGACTAGGGAACAAAGAATATTGCTTTCTTGAACTGAGGAATGGAAAAGTAAGGTATAATGAACCCAAGACAAACTTGAACTACTTGCAGCTAATGGAAACATTGAGTGAACCCCTACCAAGGAAAAAAATCGATGTGACCAAAGGCCTAGACTAAATTCGACATAAAGTGGAAGATGGTAAAATCACTTGAGTCTCGGCGGACCAACCCAAAAACGTGAGGAATATATAAGGAATATACTAGGAATTAAGTCTTGGAAAACACCTTAATCTCGAAAATGTTACCTGAGAAATATAACCACGCATTGGGAGGAAGTATAGGCGTCAGCTTAAGGAATAAACAGTGAATTCCGGGATAGAATTTCGTTAAGTGGGGGAGATTGTGATGCCCAAGATTTTCAGGAATTAAATTCTTAGAATTTTTAAGGTTAATTTTACCATTAACCAATTTCATGTATATAGGATTTAAGTGTGTTACATTATTCTTATATAGGACTTAAGGGCAAAATGGAATTTTAGCCCCTTGCTCGACGAGTAATTAAGTTTGGAGCACGTGCGATTAATTTAATAAAGGAAATTAATTACAAGTCACGTTCAGATTTTATTAGGAAAATCTCGGTGTAAAGCTGACGTTAAAGTTAAAAAGATTAAATTGTGAAAATTTCCAAATTAAGACATAAACTTAATCGAAGCAATGAATATTTGGAAATAGAAACTACAGTTTTATAAGGAAATTTAGAAATTTGTAAAGTAAAGGAAGGAAATAAAATAAATTAGTAATTACCTTATCTGGGAAAGAATTGTTATCTTTTATGGATAATTGGCAATTGCCTTATTATAAAAGTATGATTAAAACATTCCTTCACTAAACACACACACGCATAAACAATGAATTGGAATTTCCAATTACCTAATTATTTAATTAGAAACAAAACTAAACCTAAATAATCCTACCAGAATCTCGGCTTCTGCTGGCCCATATAAAAAGAATAATATGACCTAATGCTAATCAGCACACTTACGTGAAACCAAAGTTCAGCAAACAAGAAAAATCAGAGAACTCTTCTCTCGCTTGTTCTTGCTTCTTTCTTCTTCTGCCGTCATCATCATTCTGAACCAAAGTTAATGTTACTAACTAGTAAGCCATTTTAGGAGGAGTAAGGTCGTTTTTGGTGCGTCGTTTTTACACCAAAATAAACCTACTCAATTTGAGGTAAAATTTAGTACATGGTGAATAAGGTCGTCTCCACAGGGAACGGGATTAATTCCTTCCTTCAGTTAATTGCAAACAGATTTTAGGGGGAATTGTATCAAGATTACTATTGGACAACTTAAATAAACTAAAATAATAAAACAAACTAAAATAAATAGAAAAAAGTCTCCGGCAAGCAATGACTTCACACTAGTTTAAGCATTTCGTTCATCGACGCAAGGATATGTTTAACAAACAGAAATCAATCAGTTATAGTGACCGACGATGTGTACATGCATAACCTCATTCCCTCTTATTTTTTCGATAGCTAGGATGTCCCATCTCTAACTAGTCTCCTAATTAGCTAGTAACCTAGAGAGGCGTTCTACTAATAGCATTAAGAAATAAGGGAACTTGATTCTAGCCAAAAGAGCTCTGACGCTGGCCATTCGACTACCCTGTTATTCTCTATACCTGAAGGTAAATTTACCACTAATTGGATCATCCATTGACGACGCCTTGAATGACCCAGTTAGCTTTACATTATTCCAGATTAACTTAAGCGTCAAGACCTAAGAGACCCAAAATAATTCTAGGACCTAAGAGAATACGCAGGAACTCACATTTGTTAAACTGAAGAACAATTCGATTTCGAGAACGAACTTAAACTAGAGTTGCATCATATTATTGCCGGAAGAATCTAACTACCAAACATAATTAAAACTAAGGGAAATAATAAACCATGCATAATGGAATTGCAGTAGTAAAAAGAATGGACTGGTCGGCGATGGAGTTCACAAACAACCAAGGAAAAGAAGTCAATTCTCTCATGTCAACCAAAGTCCAATTCAATTGGAACTCATGCATTGAGAAAATACGAAACTAACAAAAATGTAAAAAGAAGAAAACTAATTAATTAAGTTAAAAGATGCATCGACACGAAATCAAAGACACCGAAAGAAAGAAAAGAAATTGCATTAGCACTGAATGTGCATTCTATGGAATGAAACAAGTCTCAAAAACTGAATTCATCATGAGGCAAATTCGTCTTCGGACAACTAACAGAAAACTCAGATGAGAATTACATAGTAATATTCCTATAATTGAATACACCCCTTTAATCAAGCCCTTCCTAATATTTATAAGCAAAAGAAGAAAGCCGTTGAACTGAGAACTACGTTTGGCAACTTCATCCAAAACTGCATCTCCAAATCCGTTCGATAACTAATTGCATCTCCAACTTGTCTTCAATCGACAGAAGTTCCTTCTGCAGTCTATGGATGGTTTTCTCCTTAGAGAACGTACTTCTCAAACTCCTTCTCAACTGTTGTCATGATTTTGCTCTTAAAAAGTCACCAAATTGCCTTCAACTTCTGCTCACATGCTCATCTGATTCTCCTCTTAGTTACTGCATTAAAACAAACCAATTAAGTGCAAAAATTACCTCAATACTCTCCCATTTTGTAGCAAATTAAATCACAAATATAATCTTATTAGAGGAGGGTTGGAGTTTTGCAATGAAGTAGGAAATGAAGGAGAGGAAAGTAGAAACTTGTTTGTACAAAAAAAAAAAAAAAAAAAGAAGAAGAAAATTTTGATTTGAGGATGGAAAAAAAGAAAGGAAAAAGCTTAGGGAGTGTGAGACCCCGTAATTTTTCATCTTAGTTTAACCTTTATAATTTAAAGTTATGTTTTTAAGTTAATTAGGCACGATTATAAGTTGTATAGTTTTCTTTGAGAATTTTGATTAGGAAATCGTACTTTTTCAAATCATGATATTTAATTTCTAATTTAGAGTTATGATATTTTTCAAGTGTAGTATTATGTTTAAGGATGTTTTGAAATAGATATATTAGTTTAATTTTGGAATTTATGAAATGAAAATAAGAAAATTAGAAAATAAAAATTAAAAATAAGAAAAACGGGTAAGGAGCGGTTTTACCCAATCCTGGAGCGGGTACAACCGATCTAACAGCCTAAAGGAGCGATTTTACCCGGTCCTGAAGCGGGTAAAACCGATCCAATAGTAGGAGAAAATGTCTGACAGCCTAAAATAGCGGTTTTGCCCAGTCCTGGAGCGGTAAAACCGATACTAGGATACTGACAAAAATAATCAGATTGGTTTTTCTTAGCATTAGAGTGGTTAAAACTGATCGGACTAGTTGACAAAAAATAATAATACCGGTTTTACACAGCCTTTGAGCGAGTAAAACTGATCGGGTGCTGGAGTTAAAAAAAAAAAAAAATTCTCAAAGAGAGCTACGACCTAGGGGTCTAGCCTCCTAGGTTTTGAATGGTTAGGCGGTCGGGGATTATAAATAGGCCTCCTTTGGTTCGTATAAACTCAGAACAACACCATAATTAAGAATCAAAAGAGGGAGAGAAAGGGAGAGGAAGTAGAAATAAAGAGGGAAGAAGAGAAGGAAGGAAAGTTAGGCAAGGGTTGATTTTGGAGCTGCAATTCGGATTCCTCACCGTGGATTTCATTCTAGGAAGCACCAAGAACATAGAGGTAATCAATTTTACCTTCTTATCACGTTAAAATTTAGAGGAAGATGCATGAAAATGGAAAAAGAATGAAGTTTTAGTTTTCTTAGGATTTTGGATTCAAATCTTTAAGTTTGATGTTGAATATGTGTTATGGAGTGTTAGGAATGATGCATGAGTACTGTAGGAACAATTTCGAGCAAAAATAACTGAAGGAAAACACGTTTTATATTTATTTTGATCCAAACCTGAAGCAAAAGGCGTGAAGAAAATATTTTCTAGGCACGATTGGTTTTAACCGACCTGAAGCGGGTGAAACAGATCTGTGCTCAAGAAAACCCGTTAAAACTGACTTCGGAACGGTAAAATCGCTATTTAGAATTGCTGGAAATTTTTGATCGGATTTTACCGATCACAGAGCGGGTAAAATTGATCATGGAGAGGGTAAATCGACCCTTGATTTTTTGAATAATTTCAGAGCGAGTAAAACCAATCCAAACCTGGAAAATGAATTCTTGAATAATTTTATCTCCTTTGTTCATTCCTTTATAATTCCTTTTATAAATTCTTTTCTAAAGTATTTCAACAGCCATTTAATCCTTAACTTATATCTTCAGTAAAGTTAGTAATTAATTCTTATTTTCAAAATAAAATAGAAATATAATTTAAATTTCTAATTAATTATAAACTCTTTTATAAAGGAAAATAGATAGGCTAGCGTTACGTTGTTACTTAGAAAGTTCCTGGAATACATAAGAAGTTTAAGAATCATAATAGTTTGAAATAAATATTGAAATTCCGGAACCTGAAATATATGCAGACTGGATAGATAAATCGTGAGCTGGTATCTTCAGACTGAGGTGAGTTACCTCACTGAAACGGAAGAACCGTTTTAATCTGTAATTAATTGAATGTCGGTTTGCATTATGCATATGACATATGTTAGAAGTTCATCCTTATATGATATGAGTTGAGATATGAGATGTATCATGTTGAACTATCATGTGCACTTGATTATGTTATACATGTGAATGTCCAGGTGTGCCTACCTTGCACACTGGATTATCTGTATATCTGTTCTGATTTATTCTGAGTCTGTTTTGAGTCGTGAGTTCACAATGAGCGAAATGATTCACGAACTGGCTTGGGCTTGGTCGTTGGATCATTCTCGTTGGTCAGTACTCTCGAGAAGCTTTTGTATCTGGGCCGTTATTCTATATGGGAGTTGTTGACGACTCTATCTGACCTGACCTCAACTCTGAATATGGAGCTGATTTAAAAGTTGTTCACTGTTAATTTAGAACTTTAACGACTTTCTGCTCTACTGATTCTGCATCCTTTTGTATATGTTTTGCATTTGAGTCATGCCTACTCTCTGATAGGATTATTTGAACATACATGCATGGGTAATTATAAAACTCGGTAAATATTTGTTAAAGGGTGCGACCTCACTGAGCATGGGCTCATTCCTTTTCTTGTTTGTTTTTTTTTTTTTTCCAAAGAAATTGTTACAAATAGGTTGTAAATGGCTGACCGTGCTCACTGTCGGTATTAGGACAACCTGAACCATTATTATACTATCTGGCAAGGAAGTTGACTCGGGATAGTTTCCTTCTATAATCAGCCCTACTTAAGGGTGATACATGAAATGATTTTGTTTGTAATAATACTTTAAAATTTTAAATTTTTTAATGTTCTGTTTTGCATATGAGTTTTGGTGCGAACTAGGCAGACATCCGGTTAGCCAACCCCTAGTATGCGGGGTGGTGTGACTAGGGTGTCACAGGGGGCCTCTGCAAACTTTAATCAAGTTAAAACAAACAAAATTTTGATTTGAAAAGAAAAAAAAAAAAAAAAAAAGGTAGCGCAGGGACCGACTTAATTTGACGGATTATCATCAAATTGGGCCTCCAATTTTTTCTTTTTTTCCTTTAAAAACAGGCTCAAAAAATAAGCTCACAAAATAAAACCCCATATTATACATATTATAATAAATTAGCTAATTTGACATCATTTGTTCCATTTATATTATTACTTATTGATTATGAACCAATTGTGGACCACATGTGATTATATTAAGAAGCATAATAAAAATTTGAAAGTAGATTATTCTATTAGAACAAAAATAATAATTTTAAAACGACTTTTCTAATGAAACGGAAAGAGTATATATTGGGCCCCTGAAGCAGGTCAGCCCTGGTCAGTTGCCCAGGCCTGCCCTGCTTCAGTTGGCCATGCACACTATAACATAATTTCACTTTAAACTTCACTAATTCCAACATGATTTGACAAAATATATTAAACATGAGATCCCGAGTCCAACAAAAAAAAATAAAAAATCTTATTTCACTTTTATCTCTAGAGAATAATCAGTGCAGTAGGTGAGAAATCCCAGGGCTGGAGGGGGAGATTCCCCCTCAAACAATTCACCACACTGTTCTGGTACTTGTCCTTTTCCCCACTCTCTGATCATAAAGTTTGTCCTAGGGAATCTTCAAAAACCCCCTTTCTAAGAGACAAATTTGAAATGTACAAATTTATAGGGTAATGCTAAATGGATCGAATTGTTTCAGGTCCCGAAAGGGTCCCACCATTTTATTGTTCCTTTTTGCCCCTGTAAGTGGAAATCCACATAAGCAAAGCGTGTAAACACTTAACTCATATCAGTCCAATTTTTATTTTTCTCTCTCATCTTCTTTTCTGTCTCTCTCTGTTTCTGACTTTCTCTGTCCCTCATCTCTTTCTTCTCCCATTCTCCAACAGAACTTGAGGGCGGAAGCAATCAATGGCGTAATCTGTCTCTTCACCATCTATTTTTGGTGCCCGTGGCTCATGTACCCAACACCAACACCATTGGTAGAACCCAGCAAAAAAGTTTTTTAAATATGGATTTTCTTTTCTTGGTTTAGATTTGTAAAAAAGAAAAATAATACATCCCACAAAAAAGTGAAGAAAACGTTGGAATGGAGGAGAGAGTAAAAGTGAAATTAGGAGGAAAAAAAGAAAGAAATATAAGAAAGGATAGAGATTTTTTTATATTCTAATTAATGAAATAGATTAAATTTATCTTGAAATTTGAACAATCAGTGTATTAAAATAATACACTTAAAGTAAACAGTTGTTACAATGAGTATATTAAAATGGAACACTTAAAGTAAACATTTGTTACAATGAGTGTATTAAGATGATACACTTAAAATAAACGTTTGTTATAATGAGTGTATTAAAATAACATAATAAAATAGACGTTTGTTACAATGAGTGTATTAAAATGATACTTAAAAAAAACATTTGTTACAATGAGCGTATTAAAATGGTACATTTAAAGTAAACGTTTGATACAATGTGTGTATCAAAATGACCAAAATAATGAAAAAAAAAAAAAAAATCCCACCAAATTACAGATGATAAAAGAGGGAAAAATAGAAAAAATGCAGTGGAAGAAATTATGAAGTGTTGCGTGAAAAATGAAGCAGAGAAGAAGAAGCATAGAAGAAAGAAATAAAAGGAGAAACATAACTTTAAAAAAGAAAGCAATCGCAGGAAAAGAGGAGTGAAGAGAGAGGATTAATGTGAGAGAAAAAAGAGGAAGAGAAAGGAAATGTCTTACTTATCTGACAAGGGCATTTACGTAAATTGGACCGAGGCGCTGACGTGGAATTCCACTCATGCGCCTCGGTTCGTGTTGAGACTGCTATTCATCGGCCCATTTAGTCGCTTCCAAATTTATATCCCCGGTTTATGTTTTCAGTTTCCGAAATAGATAATTGTACTCTTCATATGACAAAGTCTCATACTTCTCATTGCATTTTGAGTTATCAGCAAACTCCCGTCAAAACCCCCGTACATGATCTTTTGCACTCAACTCCACCCTTCATTTTGTTTAATACTTCCTTGTTCTGAGTTTCATTGTCTTATGCTACATGCACAACAAAGAGTCAAATTGCCAATATTTCAAGCTCGGTTCAACAACACCACCTAAGCCTTTGTCTCTCTACATGGGGAATCTCTGTTCAACAAAAGTGACAAAAATCTCATGGTAAAAGTCGCCTACCAGAGGTGTAAGTTTGGAAGCCCCAAGTTAAAATTCAGCCATCTCTGTGCGATCAAAGTAACAACCACTGGGGCCTCCTTGAGGTAAAAGGGCCAACATAACAGGACCTGCAGCGCCTTCTTCCAGAGTCATTGGTCCTGTGTGCCAACTAATATCTGTATTAACATATCCAGGATGAACACAGTTGATGCACATGTTGGGATTCTTCTTTGCTAGAATTCGAGTATAGGCATTAAGTGTTGCTTTTGATATGCTGTATGCAGGTAGCATTTTTTGCCATCCATTTTCTTCAAGAGCATCATGCTCTAAATCATGCAAAATCTGTTGCAGCATTTCATTAATTCTGTCTTCAGTTAGAGTCTCAATATCCCCAAGTTCTTTCCTCCTTTGTTCTGAAGGGATCCTCTGCATCCAGGATAAGTTTCACAAATCAAACAGGTAACAATGTTTGGAAACGATTACTCGAATATTTTTCACAGAAAGCACTCACCTTTAATTTGCTCCTTAGGGAAGAAACATTTACTATCCTTGCTCCTGAAGTTGAAAGTTGCAGCAGTGGAAGGAGAGCTTCAGTAACCTTCTTAACACCGTAATAGTTTGTATCCAGACATAATTTTGCTGCCTCATAGGTAATTTTCATCACATAGATTGACCGCCTTTCCAGCAAGCTGCATTGGCCAAAGTATGTCATTCTCCACTTTATAATGCTAAAAGATATCTCCAAAGGTTTCACTTATTGCCCAATATGCAGGATCTATGTTTAAGGCCCTTAAGCCATCTTCATCAACTACAACTCCTGAAGCTCCAGCGTTATTTACCTGTCCCAATCAAAGGATCATTCATTATTGAATTAGTGAAGGCACTTAAAAACCAGAGAGTATTTTTCGTGCATTAATTACTATTACCAGAATGTCCAGCTTTCCAAATTCTGTTTCTATATAATTGGCCAGTGCATCTATGCTGTCAGAGTCTTGAACATCAAGCTGATGAAAGACTACATTTGATAATCCTGCTTGATGAAGCAAAGAAGTGGCCTCCTTGCCCCTCTTCTCATTTCTAGCAGTTAAAATAACGGTAACTCCAGCAGCTGCAAGCTGTCGGACAGTTTCCAGGCCGATGCCCTTGTTAGCTCCAGTAACAACTGCAATCCTGCAATACCTCCAGCAGATAAGATCAAGTTGAAGTTCTAAAACCCAGTTTTTTCACATACATAAAACTTACTAAAATGCAATTTCACGAAAGTGGTTACCTATCAGGAGAATTGACAGCATTAACTACCCTTGCAGCAACCCTTTGAACATTGATGGGGTTTTCCATTGATTTATTACCAACTCTTTACCAGCAACAGTACATTGTCATCAGCAGCTGATAGAAGGTAAATATAAAAGCGCAAGCCAATACAAGAATTTACAGAGTTGAAGTTACAAAGAATGATGCGGAGCTAAGTGGCATTCCATTTTCGGAATATTTATCTTCTTGAAAGTTTCAGTTTTCTTATTGATCAATATTTCTACTCTTGTCATCAACAGTTTGCATGAATTCTAGCCCTGCCGCACTGGGATGGACATCTTTATTACCTGGCCAGCATTGTTTATTGATGTGTCAAACTGTCAAACTACAAATATGCATCTTTGTGTTTCATTTGCTGCCAGAATTTGTGATTGTGAAAGATTTGATGAATATAATCCCCCTAGCAAATCAGTATTTTTTAAAAGACTTTGATAGGGGAGACTTTGTCTTTATTTTGGATGAGCAATTTCATGACTAGCTCTAAAGATTAATGGTCAAAATTTACTCATTTTCTTCCTTAAACTTCATCAAGCCACTGATTTGAGAGACTCATCTACCTAAGAATTCACTCTCGATTATTTGGAATTGGATCTTGCCTTCAGTCAAGGTATATTCAAACATTAACCCACCAACAGCTGGCAAAAATTATTGAACTTAACCAGAATTGTTCCTCGAGAATGAAACACAGTAAGCTCTAAAATCAATCCAAGACTCTTAAACTAAACCAGCTATTCAATTTTTTACCTTTTCCAAGCTCAATGTATTAAAAAAACATAAAAAAGTAAGAACACAACAAAAGAAGGAACCCAAAACCTTGAAGTTTTTCCTCGATTGGCCTGCCCATCAACAATTTTGGCATTGGCCCAACAGAAATCGACTCAAAAATCATGAGTAGCAATCCAAGAACAATCTTCATGTAAAAAAAAAAAAACGGAACCCGCAACATTCATCCTATATATGCATATATTGAGAAAATTCCACATGGAAAGGTTCACATTTCGCCCGGGATGGGCGGGATTTTCTTAAAAATCCTACCCGGGATGGGCGAAATTTTCTTAAAAATCCCAGGCGGGATTTTAAAAATCCCGAGATGGGCGGGATTTTGCCCGGGTGGGATTTTCTCCCGGACTTTTTTTTTTTTTAAATAACTAAAGGTATTATAGTAAATTCATTCAGAACCCTTTGTTCACAGAGAGTTGATTCTCCTGTCTCCTCCAATCCCAAATTCCAATTTTTGTGTTCGGAGAAACAGTGCCATGGCTCAGTGTTTCAACACTAGCAAATGAAGAGTCGATTCTCTCCTCTCCAAATCACAAACATGCTGTGTTGAAAGTTGAAAGTATATTCTCCATAATTTTCTTTGACTCGTGTAAATTACTACAATGGCATACAACCCAATGTAATTGCTCATAACTAATTTTTTCAGTGTGAAGTAGTTGGCTAGGTTGCTGACATAATTCAGACTCACACAAATTTTCTGACATGTTTGTAATTTTCTGCAGCATTATAAATTCCTCTGTTCTTGTAGCATCTCCATTGTTTGCAGCCATCATTCTAGATTTTAAGCACTCTGTCGTATTATATAGGATTTGCTCACTGCTTCAATGGATACATGAGGCATCCAGAGGCTGTGCGGAAACTGGAGAAAGAATTAGCTGAAAAAGTCGGAATAGACCGATCCGTGGAAGAATCGGACCATGAAGGCTTGGAGTACTCGAACATGGTTGTGAAAGATTCCACGAGGCTTCACCCAGTGAGACCTCTATTGCTCCCTCATGAATCCATGGAAGATTGCAACGTTGATGGTTTCCAAATTCAGAAAAGGTCTCGGATCATCATTAACGTAGCAATCGGGCATGACCCAAATGTCTGGCTGGATGGAGAAAGGTTCGAAGAGAAGAATATAGATATTTGGGAACAGGATTTCGGGCTTTTACCGCTTGGATCAGGTAGAAGAATTTGTCGCGTTTTACTAGGGGTGGGCACGAATTGGTTTCCTCGAATTGTGGTTTCCTCGAATTGGTTTCCTCGAATTTTAAATTTTTTTGGCCAATTCGAAAACCGAACCTAATTCGTTTTAAAACTGAAGAAACCAAATCGAATTCGTAATTCGAATTCGGTTCGAACCGTGGAAACCAAATTTATAAATTTGTTTTTAGAATTAATAGTTTAACACAGTAAGATTTTGAAGAAAATGAAAGAGAGATGGGAGAAGGAAATAGGAAGAGTAAAGAAAGAAAGATAATGAAGAGAAGAAAGAAAATAAATTAAGAGAAGAAGCACCATCCAGTTCTAAATCCACTATTGCCGCCCCTTCCCAGATCCACAACCTCCACCATCCAACAACAACAACCAACACCACCATAACCTTCTCCCAAAAACTTGATGGCTAATAGAAGAAAATGAAAGAAAGATGGAAGAAGGAAATAGGAAGAGTAAAATGAGAAGTATAAAATTAAAAAAATATAAATCATATATCCCAATTCGATTTTCGAATCGGTTTTCGAGTTGGATACCAAATTCGAAAACCAATTCTAAAACCGAATTCATAATTCGAATTCGGTTTCAAACCAAACCTAATTCGAATACTGAATTAAAATTGGGTTATTCGAATTCGGTAAATTTGAATTCGGTTCGATTTTCGAATTGGACTAAACCATGCCCACTCCTACGTTTTACAGCTCGGGCTGACCGTACGTTTTTCTCTTTGTTTTGGCACAACTTGTGAACTGCTTTGATTGGAACCTTGCGGGTAACATGTTGCAAAGTGATTTGGAATTTTGGAGATTACGGAGGCATTTGAAACAAACTCACACGCACAGAACACACACACACCCTGAGAAAAACAATGATTGCTTTTGAGGTCTCCTTTGTGGGTTTTAAACCACTCCACAAACACACACATTCCCAATGTGGGATTGATTTTTTGAAACAAACTCACACACACAGAACACACACAACCTGAGTGAAGCACCACTGGAGAACCTCAAAAGCCATGGTAACTTTTGAGCCTCCTTTGTGGGTTTTAAACCACTCCACAAACACACACATTACAAAAATTATTTATGGGATCATTCCTAATCCTATCTACAAATTACAAAAATTATTTATGGGATCAAACTTGTGGGGTTTCCATATTTCTATTCAAACCGATCTTCAAAGAAACTATATTGAGATGCACAACACAAGTGACTGTGTCAAAATTCAGTACACACACACACACACACAGTGGCGGAGCCAGAACTAAATACGAGGGGATGCGTAACAGTACAAGCAAGAAAATAAAATTTATATCATTAAATAAATATATGTTTAAAATGTCATTATATAAGCAATGATTAAACAACTATTTTTTTGACATTTGAACTACTACGATCTGGCGTGGGAATCAGATGATCCTACGCTCCTTCATATGTTAAAAATGTTGCAAAATTGGTTCATTTGCAAGCTTCACAAAAACCTCTTTCTTGATGTATACTACTAAACTGTCACTCATCCAGTCATCTCCCATGCTGTTACGCAAATCAGTCTTAATAATCTTCATTGCAGAGAAAACCCTTTCAACAGAAGCAGTTGCAACTGGTAAAACCAATGCTAACTCTACTAGACGATATACCAATGTAAAAAATACATTCTTTCTCGTTTGAACCATCTTTTTAGCAAGACTTCCCAAATCTTCTACCATAGAAAACTCTTCATCATCTCGCACATTTTGAATGAAAGACTTAAGCTAATCTCGGAGTATTAGGTAGTCATTACATGAGAAATCCTTTGGATAAAGTTCAGAAAGACGGAGTAACTTACCAATGTCAAATCGAAAGAAAGAATTCTTTGGATCTAGGCAAGCAATGCAACTAAGCAACTCCGTATTAGATTCTGGAAAGAAATCATTCATCTCTTGAACCATCTTATCAAGAACCTAATTACAACAATAAAAACACGAATGATAAAAAATATTCTTTAAAGAAAACAAATTGATAAGCTATTTACAGTTAGTAATAATACCTCACAGAAAATTTCCACACAATAATGATGGAAATTGGTAATCATTGGCCCATTATGCCTGAAACGACCTCGAGTTCTTATATTTTCATCCATATTGGGTACTGGGATCATGTGCTCACCACAAAATGAGTTAATTTTATCCAAAAGTTCATCCCATCCCACATCTCTAAATTCTTGTAATCGAACTTTCATTGTCTTGATCAATCCCACTAACTGTACAATATTTTGATTTCTTTGTTGTAAAGCAAGTGACAATTCATTTGCGACTCCCAATAAATATTTCATAAAATGCATCACAAATACGAATTCAAAATTATCCATCTTATCAATCAAACTTGTGGCTATACCTTTACTGTTGTTATTGGTACCATCATCATACACATTTTCAAGCTTTTATGATACGGAAGTCCACATAGCCATCAGACAAACAAGTGTAATGTAATGTGATCCCCAATGTGTGTCCCCCGGTTATTTTAAACTAATTTCTTGATTTTTTTTCTTTCCTTTACCAGTGACAATATCTCCTCTCTTTAAGCCTTCAAGTAGTTTACCATGTTGTAAATGTCTGAGCTTATCTTTCCTTTTACATGAGGCTCCAGCAATATTGACAATCATAGTAACATATTGGGAAAAATCCACCACGATTTGGTTTCTCTTAGCAACATCAACAACAACTAATTGAAGTTGATGAGCAAAACAGTGGACATACCACGCAGATGGATTTTCTTTCAATACGAGAATGTTCAATCCATTGCACTTGCCTCTCATACTTGAAGCCTATCATATCCTTGACCTCTCAGTCTTGATAATGACAACTTATACTTTGAAAATAACTGATTAATAGCTTTCTTCAAAGAAATAGCAGAAGTGTCAGAGACATGGACAATAGCCAGAAAACGTTCAATAACATGTCCATATTTGTTCACATATCTCCAAACTACTCCCATTTGCTCTTTGATTGAAATGTCTCTAGACTCATCAACAAGAAGAGAAAATACCTTGTCCCTTATATCTTCAAGAATAACATTTGTAATTTTAGCAGCATAAGCACTTGTTAGCTCTTTTTGAACCTGATGGCACGTTATTTGATTGTTTTTAGGGGCATTCTCATTCATTGTCTTCACAACCTCTTCACTCCTTTGGGTGTACCACTCAATTAATTTAATAAAGTTGCCTTTGTTTAATGAGGTCGCTGACTCATCATGTCCACAGAAAGCTAAACCTTGTTTTAAAAGGTAGCGTGTCACATCCAACACTGCCGTTAAACGAGTGCGATAGGCAACTTCCACTTCACGCCCGTGTGCTTATAACACATGTGACACACTCTGTCTTTGATTTTGAAAGCCATCGAGTTGGATTCTTGCATCATTGTGAGCACTAGCCACACCACCTACATGTGTATTAAATATGTCCATTACTTTTTTCCAATTACTTACCCCTGAGTTGGTAAATGCCTCTTCTCCAACTCAACATCCTCTTTGTGAATTTTTAAAGAGATAACACCAAAAGCAAAATGTTGCATCCTTGGGTATACTATACTCCAACCATGGATATTTTTTAAACCAAGCAATTTGAAAACATCTATTATCTTTACCCATCTTTCTATGAGGATAACTATGGCCAATAGGTTGACAAGGGCTTCTAACCAAATACTCTCTTCGAATTTGATCTCTAATAGAAACATCAAATTCCTTCATTGGTTTACGTAGGCCTGGGTCACTGACAACATCATTCGGGCGAGAATGCTTTTCCCTACTATTTTCTTGACTAGAGATACTAGAAGACTCAATCTTCCTTTTTAAAAATTTATCCATAACCTAACATAATTGATCAAGATGACATAAATTAATAATTCTTTAAAAAATATATAAATCTAATAATCACAATCACATAGTAAACATTTAATCATGAGATTAATTAAAACTTACACAATCAAATCAAAAAACTTAAAACTAACTTATCAATAAACAAATCATAACCAAATCAATAATACATATTTATCTAAAGTAATTTAGTAATCAGTAATCAATCATATTACTCATGCACTTCTCACACAAAAACAAGAAGAAAAATGACAAAATACAAACTTCAATTTACTTGGTGACAATCCAGAAAAGCCTTCATTGCTCACTCTTTTGCCACAATCTAACATATAACTTATAAGCTGCTGATTCACTCACTCCCAACTCCTTCTTAATCTTATTAATTTGATTTTGAATTATGTGAATAGATATGATTATATGAAGTTTCTATTAGAACTGGTGGCGTGTTGCGGTTCCGATTCATATAAAACATACTCAATAAATTTTAAGAATCATAAATAAATATTATATGTAAAAAAAAAAGTACAATTAAAGAAGACTTGCAATTTAAAAAAAATATAAAGAATGAATTTATAGGAGACTTGGAGTTGTGATGTGAACAGAACTGCAGAACAATGAGCGAACGAAGATGCCGGTGGATGCTGGAGCGATGGAGCGGAGCAGAGCAGGAGTAGCATAGGGCTTTTGGGACTTTTGCCTTCTGTGAAATTGTGATGGTGCAAGTGATTTGGGGGAATTGGAATTGCAGAATTTGGGGGGAACTTTTCAGCTTCTCTTCTATTTTGAGTTTTTACTTTCTGTTCTTTTTTTTTTTCTCTACTAAGTAGAACGACGTTGTACTTAGTAGAGAGAAAAAAAGAAAGAAGATGTTTTTTCTTTGCGCTACTGCTATTCTAAGTCTTCTTCTTCCTTGTGTTACTCCAGCTGCAGGTTGCAGGCGGCGGCCATGGCGAATCGGCGATGACTGAGCGATCAGTGGTGGCGGATATAGAGCTCAGAGTGGAACTGTGAAAGGAAAATGAGGGCACCTTCTGGAGACTGTGGTGGCTGTCGGGGTGGCGCTTTGAGGAGAAAAAAAATATATATATAGATAATACCCATGGTTACCGGTTGAAGGGGTGGCGGCAGTGCCGGCTAGCCTCCCTAGATCCGCCACTGTATATATATATATATATATATATATATATATATATACACACACACACACTAGAAGAGGCATGTCGTGCGCTGTCCAACATTTGCCCCATCATTTGATTAGGGAATATTGGTAGTTTGAAGTTTATGATTTATATATGGTTATGTATCACGGAATTTCTGTAACGAGGGAACATGTGCACCCATTTCTTTGAGCAAAAATTACTGGTTTGGAAGTTAAAATTTTCATGGACATTATTCTCCACTAATGCTAGTGAAGGAAACTAATGTGAACATAATAAACACATAACACACTCATATGTAAGATCAACAGAAGCAAACATAATCTGATGCACTGTAGTTTGGACTTATAAATAAACCAAAATATATACAATTCGGAGAACAAAAGATAATGACTGTCACACAATTGATATAAACGAATTTGCAATACCAGCAAGCTTGATAGCCATAATCATTGAAGAGCCTGAAGCATATAGACCTCACACAAGAACCCATTAAGAGATAAGTCCCCCTAGTGGAGTTCTCTTGACTGCATCCTTGTAAGAAAATTCATCCCATGGACTAAAGAATAAACCATAAGAAGCGAGTGAAAAACTGAATGTACCAAAGAAGAGAAAGAGTATATGATATTTCATGTGCAGAGCCAATATTAGCAAAAATAACAATTTAACAAAAAAGGAAAAAAGAATCAACATGGTAGAATATCTGAATAGTTCGTTCTCCTTTTGATCATTGTACGATAGAGAAACATAAATGATGCTATTTGTAAATATAATGTTCTGAAACGAGAAGCTAAGAACATAATTATCAATTGGGACACTATCCAGCAAACCACTTATCTTAAACTCTCCCCACCAAGGTAGGTCTCAAATAAGAAATCTTAAATTGTGTACTTTATGCACATTTAACCAGCTTATAGGTGGAAATTCACAGTGGAACAACACAAGAATAAGCTCGATAGTTTCAAATTAGATGTCAAAATCATATTTGAGACTAACTATCCAGAGTAAGACGAAAAAAATAAATACAGATATTAACAACCATTATACTAGAGTTATCAATAGCATAGATAGTTCAGCAGCAGTTCAGAAAAAATGAAAGGATAAAGCCTGCTCATGGCATCCAACCTTTCTGGAGCAGTTGAAAATAATTCTTCAAGCTCTAAATTCTAAAGAACTCCATCCTGTCAACTGGAAAGCTCAATAATCAGATAATCACGGAATTTCTATAACGAGGGAACATGTGCACCCTCTTCTTTGAATAAAAATTGTTGGTTTGGAAGTTAAATTTTTCATGGACATTATTTTCCAAAGAACAACCACGGTGCCTTGGTCACCTTGGCACTCAAAAACTAGAACACACAGAATAATACCTAAGCTAAAAAACTTTTTAGTGCTCACTGTATGTAACTAACTTAACTTGATAAGAGGAAGAAAGAAAAAAAGGGAAGGGTGTTCAACAATCAGAAATGTCAAGTTAAGAGAGAGAGGGAGCCAAGTCAATAAATGGACGAAACACATCTAAAGAATCACACCAACTTTCTAACTATAATATCTAATTCTAATGAAACGATATTTCATCTGCTTAAAAGTTTCAAATAAGGTCCTCACTTCCCCATTGAGTATGATGATTACATGCAACATGTTATAAGCAATTAAGATGGAATTGCAATATTACCCACAACTAAAGTGCATCAATTATATATTCATTTTCAATAAAGATAGGCAATTTAAAAGTATTCAGAGTTTCATATTACTGCTGAACCAAATCAAGGTGTTCATACCAGACCCAAGATCAGCAACAATTACAGAGAGGTAAGGAATCTCCTTATGGCTCGGAACTGAATTTGGAGGTTTGTGGTGATGGGGAAGAAAAAAACAATAGAAGGAGGAAAACTTCCGCCACAGGCCGGCGGAAGTTTTAATACGAAGGAGCACGGCCAACATCTCATTAAGAAACATCAATGTAATTTCAATTTTGGTTAGAAACAATTTAAAAGGGTAAGCTATCCATATATTTAATCTATTTTATCTAATCCACTCGAAAGAAGACATTCAAGAACTCATGAACTTTGAGATATTGGCTTCTGTCCATTTTGGCCATCTGGTAGATGCCAAAAAAAAACCACTTACAGAGTACATCATAATCTATATCACCTGGTTTGTACGAAACAGACTGCAGATGACCTATTTTTATAGTTTGATTCTTTAGTTTGATTTCAGGAATTCATATATCTATGTACCATGGGATATAATTCTCATAGGGGAAAAATCAAACACCTAGCATACTATAAAAAAGGTAGGAAGAATATCCCAGACCAAAGAGAATTTCAACATGTAGGATTGATATCGTTTCCAATGCGGGGGTTTTAATCAACCAGAATACCACAACCTAATTTTCTAGTAAATGCCAAGAATCCATCAAAGTAAAGAAACCATTAAAGGTAAAAGTTTACCTATTCGTATTGATGATGAATCCGACGACAATTTAACTAAAGCTACGACCTGAGGTTTCCTTCGTGCTTGCTTCTAGATGCTTGTTGAATTAAGGGAGATGACCAAAAGAGTATGGCAAATGCACAAGATTCCGTAAAATATAAAACCAAAGCTTACCCTGTTTCAAGAACCTTGCAACTGGCCACAGATTACAGACCTTTCCCCCTGTATAAATAGGAATTCCAAGATGCCTTTTCATGTTTTGCAGTTGATAAACCACTTCTTCCTTTATAACAATTCAATAATAATTCATAATTGCTTTCCTGCGTTTCAGGATATGAATGGATTGAGAAACATGTAAAGCCTGTTCAGAAATGAATAAATGGAGGAGGGGAAAAGAGAAGAACTGTAGCCAAATGAAGATTAGAAGATGAATATACCAGAAATACGTTGCTGAAGAACTTCATAAATGAGAGTGATGTAAATTCATTAAACATTTCGAGCTGAAAACACATGAAAGTGACAACATGGAGACACACTTGGCATATGCAGACATAAATATAAGGTACATGTGGCAACCTCACAACAAGTCTATATTGCTTTCTATTATATATATATAGATCCACAGCGTTGCATGCATATGAAATCTAAGTATTAATAGGATTATGATGGAAGTGTTGAAACACTGAGGCATGGCTCTGCTTCTCCGAACACCGAACACAGAAATTGGAATTTGGGATTGGAGGAGATGAGAGAATCGACTCTATGTGAACGAAGGGTTTGAAGATTGGGGAAAAGTTTTGTTTTCGTAAAAAATCTACACCGCTGTTTCTAAATGGTTTATCTTCATCGATTTTACTGGAAATTTTTCCCGGTCTAAAACTAATGATAATTTAGGTTAGATGGTTAGAAATTATAATTGTACAGGTGTTAAGATTCGATTGGTTGGTACAGGGAGTGGAGTAGGCTCATGGACCAGGAAATCCTTAGCGGATTCCAAGCCACCTTGTAAGTGACGGTCTTCTAAAATCGAAAGAGTTTATTAGAGATTTATTGCAGATTTTAAATGCATCATTCCACTAATTCTGTGTAAGACAAGACCTGATTGGTTATTACATTTTTTTTTAAAATGGCAAATAACAGTTACCCCTTGTATTATATTTCGAGTGACAGAGTCACCTCTTTCCGTTTTTAAAATGAAAAATCACACTTTTAGTCTCTTCTATGACCTTGTTACACTTTTGGTCAATTCTTTATGAAAACTCACACTTTTAGTCTCTCTTCTTTATTTTTTGTCATTTTTGGTCCCTCTAAAGGACAATCAAAGGTTTTTTGTTGACCAAAACACAGAGTCAACGTTAATTTAGACTAATTTGAAAATATTAAAAAATGTCTGGGCCAGAAAATAATTTAAAAATATATTTCCTTATATAATCTTTCTTTTTAGCTTTCCTTTCCATCTTATATCATCTTCTTAGTCTATTTCTCTCCAACCACCACCGTGAATGTTCATGTTCTTCTTCTATTCTCAAAACAACCACCACCACCACCTCCACAATTATCATTATTTTGACATCATCACCAATACCCCCCTTTGCCACTGCCAGTACCATCGCCGCCAACTCTATTGCCGCCGATGCTGCTACAGTTGCCTCTTGGGAGACTACGAGAGAGAGTCATTCGAAGAGAAACCAAAACTCCTTCCTCAAATTCGCTAAGTCGGCGCCAAATCAAAGCTTTTTTTTCCTTGATTTTGTGATCTAGAATGCGAAATCTGATTTGTTGCAGAGAAGTTCTTAGTTTTTAGAGGTTGTTTCTGTCGTTGTTACGATTTCTTTTCGGTGACCAGATTAAGGTTGATTGTAGGTGTGGTTGTGGTTGCAATCGTTGGATTTTGGGTTTGTGTTGTGACAGAGATAAAGATGACAAGAGAAGATGATGGATTTGGGTTTTGGCGGTGCTATTAAAGGTGATGGGTTTAGATTTTGGTGAAGGTAAGGGTAGCGGGTAGTCGCGTGGGTTTTGAGTGTGCACATGAGGGTACGGTTTCCTTGCCAGTAGATAGGGGTGTTCAAAAAATGTCCAATCCAAATTAGCCGGCCAATCCAATCCATGTATGGTAAATGGATTGGCTTATTTGGTTTTCGGATTGGGTGAATGGCCTAAAACGGTTAAATAGTTTGGAATTTGATTTGAATCTCAATCCAAATAAGGAAACGAATAAGCCAAATAAGAATTAATATAATATAATATATATTAAATTTATTTAATAGTTATTTAATTAAATTTTTAATTAAGTATTTGAGGAGGATGGTGAAGATTGAAGAAGAATGCTGATTGTTGAGGGTTGAATATGAAGAAGAATGTCAATGCCCTTTCTATTATTTTGTTGTTTTCTAATGTTATTAATGACTATTATTTAAGTTTTAAACTTATTTTGGAGAAAACATTAATCTTTTGGGTTTGACTATTTTATTATTGTAAGATTCTGATTATGGGATGAATATGCTTTTGAAGTATTTTTATAAGATTTTTTCTTCTTCTTATTTGGCTTATTCGGGCCCCAAACCGAAGAAGCCATGGCTTAAATGGTTTGGATTGGTTTGGTTTTTTACTTAAATGGTTTGGTGTTTGGGTGCTGATATTTTTTTGAAAAACCCGAATTAGCCTATTCAAGTAAGCCAATAAATCCAAATGAACACCCCTACCAGTAGAGCCACCGCCACTATATCTGCCATTGAAGTTCCCTTGCTTTCTTTCTTCTTTTTTTTTTTTTTCTTTTCCGGGGCATAACTGAAATAAACCCAAAAGTGAATTTTTCTGAAAATCTTCTAACCAATTCGTCAAAGCCCTCTGTTCAAAGAATGTGATGTGATTTAATGTCTTCCATGGTCACCGAACAATGTTTATTTTATAGAAGAATGATGATGATGGTGGTGATGGTTGAATGGTGATGGCGGTGATAGTGGTGGTGGTGGCGGTGATAGCGGGGTGGTTGAACAGTGAGCATGACATGTGAAGATGATGAATTGATTTGGGCCAGTTCGGGAGCTTGTTCTCAAACATAGTTTGGGCTAGTTTTGGGTTTGAAACCCAAACCAGCCCAAAACACTTGTTCGGTAGAGTAGTTCTCACACATTTTTACAAACCAAGTCTGTAACCCACAAAACTCTTCTCTTTCCCTTTCATTCAACCTTGACAGTATTTCTTCAAGAAAAAAAAAAAAAAAACTTGACAGTCTTCAAGTGATAAGAGTAGTCCGGCGATCGAATTCCGTCAACTCTCCGATTCAACCATAGAAGCTGGCTACTTCGAAGCCAAAAAGTTGGTCTCCTCTGAAGCTCGCTATCCATGCTTCTGGTCGCCCTTCGTCTGAACAACAAGGAATTGTGGTACCTTTGCAGTAGCTGACGAGGGAGACTGCTCGTTCTTTGGTTCTGCTGTAACGCTGTTATCTCCATCTCCATCTTCATCTTTCAACTAAATATTTGCCCAAGCTTTTTCATTTTGGTGGGGATTATTTTTACTGTTGCCCTAATTTTTCTCCCATTCCGCAAAGCCAAATACATCGGTTCTGAAACTGAACTATTTCTCTGCTCTGTTGTCACCTCTGAAACTCCCCAATACTTGCCATCTTCGTTGCCATCGTCTCTTGGTTCATTGGTATTTTATAACTCATTGCAAAGACCCCTTTCTGTGAGTCCATTCTTCGGTATTTTAAGGTTGTTTTTTGGCTCTTTGGTGTTGATTGCCCATTTCTCAGTTTAGGATTTGCTGAAATTGTGTTTCTTTTTAGATTTCCTTCTGCAATTGAGAAGTCTGAAACGTGGTTTATCTTTTTCATTGTTGCTTCTTTACTTGATTTAAGCTGGTTCTAATTCAAAACTTGTTTTATTGGTGTATCAAACTGCTTAAGGACAAATCTTTGAAGCTTTAGAGTAATCGTTTTGTTTTTGTCTCTTTTTTTTTGGCTTATCCCTTGGGGTTTTTTTTTTTTTTTTTTTTTTTCTTCATAACCATGAATTTGTCCTGTCATTTGGAACTAAACTTGAAATGGACAGTGTGATGTCTGCATTGTCATCTTTGAGAAACATGCACTATTACGTGATTTCTAGTTTTGTTATTGTCTGCGTTCCCAATTTTTTTTTCCTTTTTAAGAATGTTCATTGTTTTGTTGATTTGAAGTGCCTAATTTGGCTAAGTAATCTATGATCATTGTTTATGAGGTTCAATGCTAATGTAAGAGTCCCTTGAAAATAGGAATGTTGCAAATTCTGCACTTTGCTATGCAGTACTATCCTCGATAAATGGGATTTTTGGTGGTTAGTGAAATATACTTTCATTTCAATGGATTGCATCACAACCTTTTAATTTGGATTCGTATCATTTACAGGTTCTCTTTTTTGGTGAGTTATCAACCATTCTATGATCCCAACAATCCGTAATGAGAAGACCTAAAGGACGGAGACACAAGGGTATGACAATATATGCTTCCATGGCACTAATATGATTAGCTAATTTATCGTTTCAATATACATATATTTTGAAGATAGTTTTTGATTCTTTCATTAGGAAATTTGGAATCAAGTTAGATCTTAATACATTCTGTGTCGGACAGCAACAACCTATCAGTTTGCGTTCACAATTCCACGTTACAGGTTCTTTTCTAGCACCATTTTTGCAAAGATCTATTAATGTAGTGGCTGCAGTTTGTTTTAGGAGCATTCGAGTAATAAATGGTGGTCTGATGGTTTATTTTTTTTATTGTAGGCTTCACGTACATGAACATTGATTGCATTCTTTGATTTGTTCGTAATGTTAGATTACTTGTTTGCTCGAATATCAGTGAATTTGTTGGTAGATTGGTGCCATGCCTTTTTGTTACTTTATTTTCAATTTGGAAGAGTAACAAAATGGGAGGAAATTCCAAGGAAAAGGTGCAGAAGGTGCTTTTGGAAATTGTAAAAAAAAAGAGAAAATGTCTCCGGGTCGGAAGAGGTTTAATATGACCGATGAACGATTGATGGCTATTGCAACTGAGTTTAATGCCTCCACGGGTATGTCACTGACTGCTCGTCGAGTGCAAGGTAAATTCAACCGTTGGTTAAAGGATTAGAGGATTTGGAAAAAATTGCTGTTGAAAAGTTCTGGGTTAGGATATCATAGCGAGACTGGGTTGATCCTTTCTAACGATTGGGATGCACTTGAGAGGGTAAGTAACAACTTTATATATTTAGCATGCATTTGATTTTTCATTTCTACTTCTTTTTTTTTTTTTGTTATGTTGTTTTTCTTGGCTTCTAATCTGGTATTTGTCATGTCTCATATGATTCTTGGAGCAGGGACATGGAACGGTAAAACATTCCCCTTGTTTAATGAGGTAGATTAATTGTTGTCGGATCAAATGGTAGATGATAGTAAAGCTATTAGCTCCAATCATCTCCCAAAGAGATCGAGGAAATTTGTTACCATTGATGAGTCTGATGTGGACGTTAACTTGGGTGATGGTTCTGATGAGTGTGAGAGTTCTTTGCCAAAGGAGAAGAGAAAGGGAAAGTGTTCCGCTCAAGAAGACCATTGATCTGCTATGAAATCAAAGAAATCCAGTGAAAGTGGTAGTACTGGGGGCATAAAATCTTGTTTTGACACATTTAATAGGTCCGTGGCAACGATACCTCCGGATAAAGACCATGAATTTTCTATTGGCATTGTAAATGTGTTGAAAGTTTTGAAAGGGGATTCGACAACCTATGTAGCAGTTGTCATGGAATTATTGAAAAACAAAATTCTGGGCAATATTTTCATCAATTTTGATGAGGCAGGCCAGAGAGCAATGACTAATCCATACTTAGGGAAGTAAAATTAGGAATGCAGTTGGAAGACATGAGTCTAGAATGGTTTCTTGTTTTTCATATTATATTTTACTCCTAATGCCGTATTTGATTGTTTTAGTTTTAGTGTGAATGATGTCCATTTTCCTGTTTCAAGATCACTTATATTGCTTTGTAGTTATTAACTCTATATTGTTGCTGATCTGAGTGTTATGTCATTGTTCGGTGTGTCAGTAGTTTATTTCATGTTATGGCAGAGTTGCTTCCAAATGTTACTGTGATAGACAAGTTCCATGCATTTATTGAATTGTTTTTCCTTCTTTCATTTGTAGTTTATACCAATTATAATTTCTTATTTTATTTATTGTCTGTGGTTGCACAATGGGTATATAACTGTATTTCCTTTTGAAATACAGACCAAGCATGGATGATGATGAAATGAATTCAAAAATAGAGTCCTCAAATGAAGGAGGGGACAATGATAGTATAGGGGAAGGCAGTTCGATGCTGATTTATCAAATGAGCACGCGGAGCCTGATTTATATCATCTCTTGTTGTTACAAGAGATGGTAAATCTGCAAAGTCGTCAACGACCTGAAAGAATGATACAACACGATTGCCTTCTATCAGGTAAGGATTACACAAAGTGGATGTTAAATCTCGCCATCCACTAAACCTTTATGAACAGACTTGCCTTACTTGGCCTACAGTCGATGCCCTCCTTGAGAGACTCCATTCAAAAGGATTTTATGCAAAGAATGAGAAGGGAGTTACTCAGAAAGAAGCACTTCTTATGTTTCTAATGTGCATGGCCAAAGATAAACGCATGCGTGATCTAACAGATAGATTTCAACATTCAACTTCAACATGCTCTCATGTTATCTGGGATGTTAGGGTAGCCATTTGCAAAATGGGTGCGCATGTCATTGTGCCGTATAACCAAAACATTGTTCATCCTATGATTCGATGGAGGCGGCATCTGTATCCATTTCAAGGTAATTTGTCATATTAGTAGAAAATGTTGTTGCTATTATACACTGCGTCAATCATCGTTAAATGTTTTCCTATAATTTCTTTAGAATTAATGTGTTTAGATATTTAACACACTCATCTCTGAAGACTTGGTAGTTGTTATTTTTTTTGTCTTTTTATGTTTATTTTTAATTATAGTATAGGGTAGTTGTTATTTTGTCATGATTGCAAGTGAAAAATGTTTTGTTAAAATGTATGGCTGTGTAGGAGCTATTGATGGAGGCTTGGGCAAGAAGTGAAGTACAACAACAGTATAGAAATCGAAAAAGGTAGAGAATCTCAAAATGTATTAGCTGTTGTTGATCATCACATGCGTTTTGTGTTTGTCTTGACCGGTTTCGGGGGCAATGCACATGATGCCAGAGTCTTACGGGCGGCAGTTGATAACCTCGATCATGAATTTCCAATGCCTCCAAGGGGTAAATCTTATACGGTGGATTCGGCATACAGAAATATGCATGCTTATCTAGCCCCTTTTCATGGCCATGAATACCACCTTAGTGCATTTCGTGGACAGGACACACACTATTACTCGGGGAAGGAGTTATTCAACCATAGGCATGTACAAGTGCGGAATGTAGTTGAGCGCACTTTTGGAGTGTTGAAGAGCACATTTCACTTTCTTACAGGCCCAATGTTCGCATATGATAAAAGAAGTCGAGCTGAATTTGTGTTGGAATGTTGTATTATCAATAATTTGATAAAAGATAAGAACCCTACAAATGAGATTTTTGTAGAGTATGCTGATAATGATGAAGATGATATGGATGCGATGATAGATGGGGATATGAATATACATTATCAAGAGCAGATAAATCAATCACAAGTTGCGCGAACTGAAATGGGACAATTTTGAATGGACGTTATGAACCAAATGTTAGATGGTCTCAAGATATAAATTATTTTCGGACTGTTTTATAATGTATGAATTGCTCTAATTTTATTTTTTAGACAATACAAACTAGTATTTTAAAATAATCGGTATAATATGTCAGTATTTTGGATGATTTTATCTGATAATAATGCAATTTATAATTATCGATTAAATATTACGGAAAATAATTTGATAAATTTAATCCAAATAATTAAAAATTAATGTCCGATTTCATCTTAACTGGAATTATATAAACTAACAGCAATTAGATTTCATGCCCGATTAATGCGACTGGACTATCACAATTTACTGATCAAGACTTCTTTGTCCCAAAAATACCCAGTCAAACAACATTAATATTAGTTAGCAGACAAACATAGGAATTACAACAAATAATCAAGGACGAAGAGACGACATGAAACACTGGCAACCAAACCTTTGAGGACGAATTGAAGCACCCTCTATGGAGTTCGCCTATAATTCCTCCCATTGAGTTTGGATTCTTGCACTGGAAGGTAAAATTCTGAATTTTGGGATAATTGAAGTAGTAGAGTTTCAACCAAAATCTGGACATTGAATTCGTTTTGGTTGATCTTAATTAATTACTACTTTTGCAATTTGTTTGAGTTTGGAATTAGTGTTGAATTTAATTTTTTTTAGAAATAGCTTGTGATGATTTTAATTATTTGGAGACTGTAAATCTTTATAGTGGAAGTTAAAATCTTGACCTTAATTTGATTGATTAGAGAGTAAAATTTGGATATATTTAAAGTTGTGTTAGGCAATGAAGTGCTTGTGAAAATAATTTTCCTTAAACCAACATATAACATGGGAAAATTATTTTCGCACTTACTAGGAAGCCCCTGAAATCGTCTTTGTTATCTTATCCTTGTTCATCGCATTCAATTTCCGTCGCCTCCGAATTCACTACGGGTGGTTTAACACTGCTATGAGTCGCTTACATCCTTAAACCACGCACCAAATTTTACCTAACTTCAACTGCTTTCGTATTGCTTGCGTCTCGAATTGTGATATTCTTGGGTTGGAAACCAAATGGTGTCGACACAGGAGTGGTTTTGCCGGCAATAAAAGAAAACCAATTACCACATATGAGATAAAACTGAGCCGGATGATTTCCAAAATTATCAAACTTTTTGAGTTATAAATTTTCTTTCGATCGCCATTAAGGTTATTTTTGAAATTTCACTCATATTTTACTTAACTCCGTTAGTTTATGGTGCTAATTAACTAGAATCGCAAGTGCACAGTGTCAAATCAAGTCATACCATGGCGAGCACGGGTCGAATCCACAAGGATTTGCATGGAATCAAGCGTTTACTATGCCTATGAGAGTTACACAAATAAGCTTAAAAGTGGGGGAGATAAAGGAAAATGAAAACTAGCAGATTAACTAATAACTTTCAAGGAACCTAGCTCAAGGTACTATGGTTAAGACTACCAAAGTATCATGTTTAACTAAGTAATAATGCTAGGGTTCATTAAAATTAGAGTAGGCGGTAAGTTATTATGAACCTAAGCACAATCAAGTTAGATTATCTCAATTCCCTCAATTACCTATGTTTCCATGGTAATAGTTGGGTTTTAGGTCTTTAACATTAGTTGCTTAAAGCCTTTCAAGTCAATTTGGTCTAATCAAAGCCAAAGAGCACTCAAATTCTATCAATGGTGGTCTAAGTTAAATAGTGTTCACTCAAGACTCCTATCAAACAACTAGGTTAGCTACTCCTAATTTCACAAATTCATAATCATTGATATAAACACCAGTAATAATGAAACCCCATAAGATAATACACAAAGTTAACTCATAATATCAACAATCACAACAAGCCCATAACCATAGATTAAGAATTGAGTACACATGAAAGTTTCAACCTATCTCAAATAAGGTTTTACAAGGCAAATAAACATAAAAGAAACAAAGAGAGAGGAAGAACTCCCTATGGGTAGCCCAAATTTTCAATCTTCTTCCCAAAACTCATGCCTTTGTCCATCAATTGAGAGGATTCTTCCATGGGACTATGCCTCCCTTAAGCTCCAAAAGAGAGAATACTACATTTTATAGTGGAGAAGGAGGTACTAAAAGAGAAAAGAAATATCTCATTAAGGGCTTCTTTGCAAATTTCATTTTCAAAGTTGGAAAATCCCGCAAGTGCTTCTCAGCAGTGATTTCCGGCCTGATTTTGAGAATCAGGAAGCAAGAACTGGGCAAAAGTGTATTCATGAAAGTTGTAGCCCTTTCTCTAAGCTTTCAGCCCTTTCTCCAAGCTTTCCATAGCATCAAAAAGTACCCAATTCAGAGTTGTGTAGCTCTATATATGGCCTTTGAAAGTTGGCTCTGCAAAACTGAGAAATTGGGACGAAACTTCCAATAATGTGCTTCTTTTCTCTTTTTCTTATTTTAATATCTACAACATAAATAACCACAAATTAGTCATTTTTAAAGCACAAAAAATCAAGTATCAAACAACAATAGCATAATGAATTTGGGTTGTAAAATCTATTGAATTTCCATAAATCAGTTTATGTAATTCCCGTTAAGATGACATTTCAGTCCATTAGTATAAGGAGGGAACCAAATATTTTAAAAACACACGGCGATAATTATCACTCGGAATATAATACAAGGGGGTACGTAATTGTCATTTGCCTTTTTTTTATGGCAAATCCTGTCATTTGATTTGAAATGAATATTTTAGTCTAGGGTTGTCATTTCCAAACTGATTCAAAAGTAAGGTAGCTATTTATTTGACTACCCACCCACGTATCAAGTTTAATTTCCTCTCATATATAGCACTTTTGTTATGAAAATACACATATTAGTTTACATTTTGCTATACATATCGCGATTGTATTAAACAATGAGTACCATTTGTTATAAAGAAAACACATACAAGTTTAGAGGTAAGAGTATGAATCATAGACCATAGTGGAAAAAAACACGTGCACCAAGTTTAGGTTAATTTTAATGCATTGATTATTAATGAAAATAGCTTTATTGAATTTAATTGTTTAAATATTAACGTAAAAGTTGAGACTCCTAGTTATAATATACCAACAGGTTGGTCAATTCTCTCTTTCCAAACTCTCAAATTAAACCGAGGTGAGATGCAAATTACATATTACTCCAATCTTGGATAAAATGCAGTTTTTCCTTAGGAGAAGGTGCAAAAATGCCCCCAGACTATTGATTTGGGGCAAATTTTACCCTTAAACTTTTTTAATGTCTGTATATACCTTCAAAGTTTATAAATAGGACCAAATGTGCCCCTGTAGTTATAGAATTTTCCATATAGGCAAATGTGAGTTACATGGCTGCTGACATGTCAAAAAATTGGACATGTCAACTCAAACCTAACGTGTTAATATATAGAGGAGGGAAAATTGCCACCCAAACTAAAATCAACTACGATAAATTTTTTAGTTTTGTGCAGATTATGCACTTTCTCTGCATCTTTTCTCATTTTCCAGTTTTAGTTTGTCCAGATTCTGCACTTTTTTTTTTTTCCTTTTCAATTTTGGGTTTTAGTTTACTGCTTATTCTGCAAATTTTTATTTTTTTGCATTCTTAGTTCCTGGTTTGAGTTTGGACTAGATTATGTAGTGTTTCTATTTTTTTATTTTTTATTTTTTTAATTTGGTGCAGATTCTGCACTTTCCTTGCATTTTTTTGCTTCATTTTCTAGTTTTAGTTTGTGCATATTTTAGCTTGGGCGGCAATTTTTCTTCCTCCGTAGCTTTTTTAACACGTTAGATTTGAGTCGACATATCCAATTTTTTAACATGTCAGTAACCATGTAACTCACATTTGCCTACATGGCAAATTTTGTAACAGCAGGAGCACATTTTGTCTTATTTATAAACTTTGAGAATATATACGGACATAAAAAAAGTTTGAGGGTAAAATTAGCCCAAACCATTAGTTTGGAGGCATTTTTGCACCTTCTCCCTTTTTTCCTCAGCGGTAGATTTCCTTAGGGCTTGTTTGATAACCCAACTCAATGCTTAAAATTATTTAATTAGGAGATAATGACTTTTAGTGTATTTGATAACAGAAACTCAAACCTCTTAATCGTTTAAGCACTACTTATATCCTTTAAAAAAAAAATTACGCTGGAAAAAGTCAGATTATTGCTTATCGTTTATTGCTCCACGTAATAGTTCTTTAAATAATTCATATTTGATTTTCAAAACCACCCCTTTTATTTATTTATATTGATTTAACTATAATAATAATTTTAATTTTTTCTTCCTTAGCACACCACATATTTTAAAAAATTTCATATAATATTATCAAATAAAATTTAATTTATTTTTACTATTATATTTTGCTATTAAAAATTTATTTAATAAATTATATCATTTACATGTTTTTATAAATTTCATTCATACGGCATGTTTTATATTACTTATATAGTTTATTAATCATCTATGAATCTTATTGTAAAAATTTTAATTTCTTTTAGACTACAATAATGGATTTATTATTTTTTTTTAGGGGTTTTAATAAATTGTAATAATTATTTTTTGTATATTTTCATTATTCAATTTAACGTGTTTTATCTTATTTTGTTTCTTTATGTTTTTCATTAATCACAATTGTTGTTTTATAATAAAATTTGATACTTATCATATATAAATATAAAAAATTCAGCATAAGGGTAAAATGGTATATTTTAAGAATTTCAGCAATAAGATCAACATATTTATCAAACAAGATCGAGTGATTAAGCATTGTGATTCAGAGGTTCGAACAATATATTTCAAGAAAAATGTTAAGTGCTTAATCAATTCAGCATTATGGTTTCAGCATTAAGCATTCATATATAAGCATTAATTTTTATTAAACGGGCCCTTAGACTATTATCCTATATTAGTCTAAGGATTCCTCAAGGGTAAATTACCCTTACCTTCCTCAAAGTTTGTTCAAATTACCTAGTAGTACCCAAAGTTGTGAAAATCAGGAAGCACCCCCTAATTATGATGAGAATATAATAATTTTATGTCTTAGTCAATAATATGATATTAATAATTATTTCATAAGAAATATAGGTTTTTAAAATGCATGTCACATCAATTAATAATAAATATAGTTAATAAATGCGTGTCACGATTGAATGAAACACATTGAAATTGATTGTGATCTTGTTCGCGAGAAATATATATAAGTCTGGCTTGATCCGACCTCAGCATGTATCTTCACACCAACTCGCCGATATCTTTACAAAGCCCCTCATGACTCCTGTTTTTTTCACATATTCTATCCAAGATGTGCTTGCAGGACTTCCATCAAACTTATCTTGATGGGGAGATCAAGATGAAAAAGAGTACACAGGCTCACAATAGTTATACGCCTTAAGCCTTTTCTGTTAGCTACCTTTATAAAAAAAAATTAGTCAGATTATTTATGCCGAGTCAGCTTAATTAAATTATAGAAGTTACAATATTAATTTGTATATAAATAGAACTGGTGTATAGTTTTGTAGGGTGAGATACAATATCAATAAATTAATGTTCAGAGTTTTCTGTCTCCGCCATTAGAACTGCTTTAATCTTTCTTCAATCTTGAATTCTGTTGGGTTTTCTTTCATTACAAAGTTAGGGACTGGAGAAGAAAAACAAAATCGATATGCTGTAAAAGAGGAGAAGAAGGTGTTCTACTGGTTTTAAAATTCTAAATTCACTTTATCTACTCAACAAAAACATAAGAAAATAATAAGAAGAAGAGGGAGAATTCCTATAAAGGGCGCAATAAGATTCATAATTCTTGAGCAAGGCATTAAATTTTTAAAATTGCTTTTAAGGGTGTTAAAATAATTTAATGTAGTATATAAATTGTGAAAGCCGGTTTTACCTTCTTTTTTTTTCAAAACAAAATTTCAATTTAATATTATTCTAAAACAGATTCACTCTATGCACTCAAATCAGTTGTAATCTAACCCAAACTTACCTATTAAATGAAGGAACACCATCTCATATTCTAGATTATAAAAAAAATTCTATCATCATTCATGCTAATTTCATTAAAGATTAGAACTTTGGCCATTGTTCACTCCGGCAGGCCCGCCTACCTAAAAGAACCCTAAATAGCAAATTAATTTTCACGATTACCGTCAGCAATTAAAGGACTAAATGGTCAAGTTTTCAAGTATGCAAGCAGCAACTACAGTTAATGCTATCACAACAAATTTTGTCGTGGTTGTCGCTCACAGATTTTTTATGAGTTTCTTAACCGTATTCGCAAGCAGAGTAAAGCTGCATGTGTTATTTCACAGGGTTATAGAGCTAAAATTAGATAAAGAGAACAAATACCCAGTCTTTCTTGAATCAGTTCTTGGAACGTGAATATGGAAAGCTTTTGATTGATATTAGAGTCCTAAAATTGAGGGATTACGTCTGATTGATGTTGAATTATCCCAAAAAAAAAAAAAAAAAAAACTTTTTTATTAAATTTTGATGAAGAAAGAAAATGTTACTCTTTATTTGAAAAAGGTTAAATTTGTCTCTAATGATTTATTTGAAATATTAAATTATTTGTTGCCTTCAAAAGAAATTTTAACGCCCTTTCTGAGAATTTCGAATCTTATTGGGCCCTTAATAAGAATTTTCCCGGAGAAGAAAACAATGACAAGAACAAATAAGGTGAGACCTTCTTCTTCAGTCAAGAGTTTAGAAGGATAGAAAAGTATTTTTCTAATTATGAACTTAATAGAGATAATATATAATGTCCATAATCATACAGAGTCAAAATTACGCAGTTTTTAACCTAAATTTTCCATGGCAAATAATCTAAAAACGCTGTGTTGGTATAACAAACCTAAAAATAATCGGCGCAGCCATGGCTTCCCAAGTAGCAAGCCACAAGAAGATGATGATGATGGGTAGTCCTGGAAAAGTTGTGCCGTTGCCACATGACCTCGCGACGAAGATTCTTGAAAAACTGCTCGTGAAATCCATCCTCCGCTTCAAGGCTGCATGCAAATTGAATACCATTGAAAGCAGCCAATTTGTGAGGCAGCAACTGGACTATTCCCAAAGGTCAAGAAACAATAATTCAGGGCGTGGTGAGAAAGTTTTCTTACGAGGTTGTTCTTTTACTGACCACGATAATTGTTTGGACGATGTTAGCAGTAGCTCAATCCGGAATCTTGAGCCGCCGTTGTTGACGATGCAAAATTGGTTAGTTATGCTATGCTGCATAGTTGCCATGGAATTCTTCTCCAGGTTGAGGTGGACACAAAGGTAATGTTTTTATGGAATCCGGCAGCAGAACGGTTCAGGAAGGTTCCGTTTCCGCAACATTCTAGGCAGGGATCAAATCGGCCTTCAGTGCATGGGTTCGGACATGATTCTTCCGTTGAAAACTACAGAATTGTCCGAATAAATTGAGACAATGAAGTTCTGGTCTTTAGTTCCAAAAGAAATTCCTGGACAACCAACCGGAAACTTCCAAACCATTACCGCATCAGTTATTTAGATCAAAGCCGTAGCAATGCCTTCATCCACGATGGTGTCCCTTTTTTAGTTTATGATTTTCTTGGGAGGAAGTACGTGACATTGAGTTTAAGTTTAGATGGAGAAATATTGAGGGAATTCCTACCGACTCCTCCAGTGAAGTCGCTCAGATCCTCTGCGCACGAACACGAACTTCCTGGAGACAAGTTTGTGACGATGGTTTGGGGGGGGGGGGGGGGGGGGGGGGGGGTCGGCTTTGTTTTCAGGGGATGGTTGGTGACGGGTTGTTAAACAGAGAAATTGAGGTTTGGGGGATGGAGAAAATATGGCGATAGCGATTCCTGGACCCGGATTTTATCAGTTAAGTATTACTTCAGTTTCATCGATCATTTTTGTCTGATACAAAATGGTGATCTTTTGGTTGGGATAGGCAGCGTCTGTATTTCCATGATGTGAAGGGGATATCATAAAGGAGTCTCCCCTAAAGTTGAAGGGCATCTGCCGCTTACATACTTACACCGACACTCTAGTTTGCCCCTGAAAATTTAAGCATGCACTTGATTTTAAATCTTTTGTTTACGTTGCCCTCAACTCACTGCGTTTCTTGAGTTGTTCTTCAGTCGTTGAAACTTCCCAATTATCATCGATGTTGGAAAACTCTTCATAATTAAATTTTGTCCCTTTACTTTGTTTTTATGATTCTTTTTCACTGGTGTATATCACCAGTACTTCTGCTACTTAGATATGTTACTCTGATCCTGTATGTGTGACTTGACTTGGACAGAAATCATGAATTTAGATGGAATGTTCTTCATAATTTTCCTTTTGTTATATATATGTATAAAGGAAGCTTATGACCTTTACAAAGATTATTTATTGTATAAAGGATTTAGTATTCGGAGGGACCACAAAAGATATAAACATGTGGAACTAATGAGTTCCGTGAAGGAACTTATGTTTGTTCAAAAACAAGGTTTTCGAGATTCTAGCCTTTCGAAGTAAAAAAGTTGACCGTTTAGAAAGTAGAACTAGATGCGAGGCTTGTGTGACATTTAGGGTAGAAAATAGGTTGTGAGAATTAATTCGTATCAATGATGACCATAAACAAGATTTTGTTTTATTATAGCAAATGCATTTGTTAAGGTCAGGGCAAAATATGTCTCACATTACTAAAGATGTAGTTGATTCATCGCAGAGTGCAGGTGTTAGCCCAATGAAAGCTCATGATTTTATTGCTATTGAAGTTGAGGAATTTCAAAATGTTGTTAGCAGTAAAAGAGATATTCAGAGTTTTGTGAACAATATAAAAGGCTCAATTGATTTGAAGTTTGAAATGCTTAGGCTCTTATAAATCATTTTAAACATCCAAGTTGTTGATCCTATCAAAGTTAGATTATGCAGGATTGTTTTGGAAATTTTGTGATTTTATTTTTTCATACTATTTTTCGAACAAATAAGTATAATATGGTTTGTGCACCATTCAGGGTACAAATAAGTATAATATGGTTTGCCAATGATGATTTGTATTATACTTGTTTGTTCGAAAAATAGTATGAAAAAAATCACAACATCTCCAAAGCAATCATAATCTAACTCTGATCTCCCATCTCTCCAAAATATATTAACTAATTTATATTGATCATCTATTTGCATTGCAATCGAGAAACATAGGATCAAAAATTTGCTTATGTTTAAAATGATTTATAAGAGTTTGAGCATCTCTAACTTCAAATAAATTCATCCTTATATTGTTCACAAAATCCCTTTTAGTGTTCACAACATTTGAAGTCTCCCAACTTCTATAGCAATAAAATAATGATATATATTTTTATATATATAATAAATTTCATATTTCATTAATTAAAAGAGAATCAGTAATACAATCGAATTTGATAATAATCAGATAAAAATGGTTGAAAATAAACTAAATCAAACCTATACAAATCTAAACAAGTAGTAATCCGTATAGATCTATCTAGTAGAACAAAATATCGCCATCGCGCTAGACAAATCACGTACCAAAGTATGAATCCGATCTCGAATCTGCCACTAATCTTCTGATGAAAGCTTCCAATCGACTGAATCTTCACTTGATAATAGTAAAATACTTATTTATTAATATGGGGGAGAAACTCCCGTTTATTCGGGGAGACAAGATCTCTCACTATGAGAGAATGGAAAACTCTCGTCATGGAAGAAAACAAAAATAAACTAAAAAGAAAATAACATAAAAAAAATATATTTCCCCCATCTCCCATGGGAGGGAGATGGGGGAAGAAGATTAAAGAAAATGGAGGTTGGGGTTTGAGAGAAAGAGAGAGAAGAGAGAGATGCGTGAAGGGGGACACTTTTGTTTGATTAATATGGGCCACATGATATTTCATTAGGCCAACACCTGCACTATGTAGTGAATCAACCACATCTTTAGTAATGTGAGACATATTTTGTCCCGACCTTAACAAATGCTTTTTCTCTGGCAAAATAAAATCATGATTACGATCATCATTGAAACGAATAAGTTCCAACAAACTATTTTCTACCCTAAATGTCACAAAAGCCTTGCATTCGGTCCTACTTTCTAAACAATCAACTTTCCACTCCAAATGGGCTAGAATTTCGAAAGCCAAGTTTTGAACAAACATAAGTTCATTTTTGGTGCTCACTAGTTCCATGTTTATATTGTTTTTGGTCTCTCTGGATTATTTATACAAGGCATATTCCTAGTAAATGTCATAAACTTGAATCTCACTATCCATGTATTAGTCTTTCAAATCCTTCCTTGTTATGTTTCATAGAACTATCTTCATGATTATCCAAAGCTATACCTTTATATAAATAACACACTCGGTACTATCTCAATTAAAATGCTTTGACCCAAATTTTTTTTTCTTTCTATATTACATTTATGTCACTTTAGTAATGTGATACACTTTTCGCCCTAACCTTCACAAATGTCTTTCCTCTAGCAAAACAAAATCATTATTGTGCTCATCATTGAAACGAATAAGATTGCACAAACTATTTTCTACCATAAATGTCACATAAGCCTTGCATTTGGTCCAACTTTCTAAACAGTCAACTTTTTCCACCCCAAAAGTACTAGAATCAGCAAAGCAAAGTGAAAAAAAAAAATGTTGATTAAATGCATCGTGTAGGAATTCTAATTTTTTTGGGTAGGAATGTGGAGATATAAGATACAAATATAGCAAGTAGTTGGGATACAAGGGTAGACAGTACAGCAGTGACAAACTGCACAAATTTAAGAATGAAACTTTTGATAGATAATGAGGGAAATTGCTGACAACATCACAAATGCCATTATAAACAGCTAAAAAAGGTTATTAGAAAGAATGAAAGAGGAAGTTTGCATGCCAAAAGTCAGAAATTGCATTTGGGTGATGAAAGAACACCATTTATATGTATATTTTTGTAGAAATTGTCAATAATAATGACAGATATTCTCTTTTCAGTTTCTCGGTTCCTTTGGAGTTTTTTACCAAAATAACACATTTTACAAAACTAATTACCAAAATAACACAAATTCAAAACTAATTACTTAAATAACATTTTTTTTGCCCAGTCAGCTTTTAAATGCCCAGTCAGCTTGCCCAGTCAGCTTCTTCTTCCTTCCTCTCCTTCTTCTTCTCACCCACCGCCGCCCACCACCGCCCACCGCCGCCCACCGCCGCCGCCGCCGCCACCAACAAACTCTCATCTTCTTCTTCTTCCTCTTCCTTCTTCTCCTTCTTCTTCTCCTCCTTCTTCTCCTCATCATCTTCATCACTCTCATCTTCTTCCATCTTCTTCTCCTTCTTCTTCCTTCTTCTTCTTCTTGTTCTTCCTTCTTCCTCTTCTTCTTCATCTCTCCTCTTCTCCTTCTTCTTCTCTCCCACCGCCACCCACCTCCGCCACCATCACCACCCACCGCCGCCGTCGCCAACGACTCATCTTCTTCTTCTTCCTCTTCCTTCTTCTCCTTCTTTCTTCTCCTCCCTCCTTCTTCTTCTCATCTTCAAACCCATGTCTCACCTTCTTCTTTTCTTTTTCCCCTTCTTCTTCTTCTCTTCTTCTTCTTCTTCTTCTCCCTCTCCCTCTTCTTCTTTCTCCTCTTCTTCTCCAGCGCTGGAAGTGATGGATTGGAAGTGGCGGCGTGGAGAAATGGTGAAAGGGGGAAGGATTTTGCCCAAAAGAAAAAATTTTGCCCAAAGAAATAATATTTAGGAAGAGGAAGGAGGAGGAGAAGAAGGAGGAGAAGAAGAAGGAGAAGAAGGAAGAGGAAGAAGAAGAAGATGAGAGTTTGTTGGTGGCGGCGGCGGCGGTGGGCGGTGGTGGGCGGCGGTGGGTGAGAAGAAGAAGGAGAGGAAGGAAGAAGAAGCTGACTGGGCATTTAAAAGCTGACTGGGCAAAAAAAATGTTATTTAAGTAATTAGTTTTGAATTTGTGTTATTTTGGTAATTAGTTTTGTAAAATGTGTTATTTTGGTAAAAAACTCGTTCCTTTGAGGCTACCATCAATTGATTTTTCTATATGTGGATGTGGGGACTTTTATGTACGTTCTTGGATAATCATATTTACCTCTAAGACAAGCTTAGAGTGGCAATGATAAACTAATTCAAGCTCTGAAACTAGTAGAGTTGGCGTGCTTTATTTATTCCTTCTTTATCTTATACCTATCATATCCCTTTAATCTTTTCTTTTCCAGGGTCCACTGCCTTCTCTTTTTAGTTGATTCGTTTTCCAATTTATATCAATTTTAATAAACTAAATTTCTTTTTTTCCGTGTGTTTTAATCATTCATTTTTAAAAAAAAGTTTTTATCGTTAATCATATATTAAGGTTTATTTTTAAAAACTAATATTGTATACGCGCGAATAAATATTATAAAACATGTACCAACTAAATCAAACGGTGCGTAAAAGAAGTACAAGGGATGCACAGAAGTTTTTTTCTTGGGGGTGGGGGTGTTGTTTGTTTTTCAAAGATGAAGGTGAAGCAATATTGAGACGAAACATTGGAAAACCAGAACCCAATCAATCTTAACTAGAAAAGAACTCTTCTCCTGATTCTGGACTGGCCAGAGGGCATTCAACTTTGGCCTAAGGAAGATGCATGATTTTCATGATCATCAATCTTCCTACGACTGTTGTTAAATGATTTTGCTAAGAAATCGTCTCAAACTCAGTGATTTTGCTCCTTTTTTTTATTATTATTTATTTTTAACGTTGGATGCACTTTAGAGACCGTTTGAATGTTTAAAATTTAATTTTTAAATTTGAATGTTAAATGTTAAATTAATTATATCTCGTATTTGAATGTCAGCGTCTGAAATCAAAAATATTTAATCTCTTGCCCTTGTTTAACAAATATGCTCATGATATGAATGTTGAAGTATTATAAGTTTACAAATTTTCTTTTATATTAATTTAATAATTGTATATAGAATATATTAATTATACAATACAATGTGATATACTTTTAATGAAAAACATATATAAAATTCTAAAACGTAATACTATATATATATTTGTAAAACAAAAAGATAAATTTATTTAGTCAAATTTTAATAAAAAATGGACTAAGAAAATTAACTAATTAAATTTTATTTGACAATGTGATGAAGAAAACAAAATCAGAATATATAACAACGTATTCAAATAGAGTTATTTATGCACTACCACAAAACAAGTTTCATTGACACCAAGTCTCTGAAACTAATTGTAATGATAGTTTTACTCCAGGTTTATCAAACTCTGGTGTTAAAGGTGCTCTTAAACACCGTTTTGCTATCTAACCAGTGTTAAATTTTATCAAGAAATGCGCGCGAAAATTCGGACAATCAGATCTTTGACTATTCTTTAGCGCTGTAGCTCGTTTTTCATATACAAACCCTACCTTTTCAAAAATTTTGGAGATGCCATCGCCGTTCAAATGCAGTCCGGTGTATAGCAACCCACATTTATCAGTCACAGAAAGGTAAAATAATTTGTTTTGTTTGGTAATTTTAATTTCTAAACACTGGGAATTCTTTCAATTTTAACGTTTTTAGTGTTATATTTTGCATGTTTCCATGGAGAAGAAGACGGCATATCTTTGGTTCTTAAGGAGAACGCCAGCAAGATTGACTAGCATTGTATAATTTTTTTGTGTTTTGTTTCAGTAAAAGCATAGTGTTTTTTGATAATGTGTTTTGGTCAACAAATGAGTTTAGCATGATGGTATTTTTTTTTCCCCCCTTTTTAGGTTTCTGCATTTGATTACAGAGTTTTTCTATTTAAATGTTTAGAACGAATCGGCACACCTGCATTCTGATTCGATCTAAAATATATTTTTAACTTTGGTTATGATTTATTTTTCTATTTTTCCTTGGATCTGAATACAGTACCTTTTAACAGTTTAGATCGAATTGGCATTCATGCATTCCGATTAGATCTAAACAATATCTTTTATTTTGATCAAACGGTAAAATAAAGGAACTGATTTCAAATCCTAAAGAAAACAGAAAAATATATCACAACCAAAATAAAAGAACTGATTTGATCTAAACGGACTGCATGAATGCCAAATCGATCTAAATCCTTTTTTTTTTAATTTGTGATTTTTTATTTTATTTTTTGGATCTGAAATAGTTATTGAGTTTAGTACAACTATTTAGATCAAATCGGCATTCTTGCAATCCCATTCGATCTAAAACCTGTCTTTATGTATGTTTTTTTAGGGTAAAATTCGGGAATATTGAAAGCACGTTGTTCTAAATTTATTTTAAGAACAGTTTGGATCGAATCTTGAACCGTTGTAGTCCGATTCAATTAAACTGTGTTTTAATTATTTTAATTTTTTTGGTTTGAATATGGGCTATAATACTAGTGTTGTTTGATTTATTGTTGTTATAGGAGAAATTGTTCTATGAAATATCTATTGCCATTGTCCAGACACCTAGAAAATTTGTATTTTTTAGTACCGATGAATGTACAGAATCATGTGAAGAAATTCATTGAAAAATTATTCTGATGAGGAGTAAGGAGCCAAAACCAAAGAATAACCTCCATTAATATTGGAGGATGGTTTTTGTTTTTTTTTTTTTTGTTTAGGTAAGAGGATGGGGTTACTTTGGTAAAGGATTTTGAAGATGAAGAGTCAAATGGTAGGTAAAGGGCAAAGAGAAAGATGAATATATAAGTTAGTATTTAGATTGTAATAGAAATTTGATTTTTTGATATATGTAATAAATAATTGTTATTTTTTTTTGGAATGCAATAAATAATTGTTTTAAGTTGAATATATTATTGCATTTTATTAATTGTTTATCCTTAGTTCAATGGTTTTTTTTTAAATCAATTTTTTTCATGGTTTATTCTTTTTTGGAATATATTGTTAATTTTTTTAATTAATTGCTTGAAAATTTATTATTTTTACAAAATATCTGAATTTAACATGTTTTTTATTAATAACCGGTGTGAAAGTCCAACATCACATGTTTTGATGAGTCGAATTTAGGGCTGAGAACGAACACGAACGTTCACGAACAAGCTCGGGATCGACTCGTTAAAAGCTCGGTTCGAGATCGTTTATTTATTAATAAACGAACACGAACAAAATTTTAGGCTCGATTAATAAACGAACAATAAATGAACAAAAGGAAGCTCGGCTCGATTACGTTCGTGAACAGCTCGATAAGAAAAACAATTTTTACAAAAGATAAAATATATGTATAATTTATCATTCATACATATTAACATGAAACTAAATTAGTAGGATAAACAAAATTAGTAGGATAATAAAAAATCATAAATTTTAAAAATAAAAGTATATACATATAGAATTCTGAATATATTCACATAAGCAGGATTGGCTTGGTGGAAGCTCCTATGAGCCAAGAGCTAGCTTTTGCCCAGAGCACTGGGGATCGAATCCGTGCATTATTAATTTTTCTTTCTTCTATGTGGGATATCCCACATCGACTTCTTGAAGAGGATGGGAGAGGAAGCTCCTCTATAAAAGCAGAAGGGGAGAGACTAACTTCTTCAATTCTTGGCGGGTCAATAGGATGAATAATGAGTTCTATAATGACCAAAATTGCCTTGTTAAAAATAAACTTTTAAACTCGGCCTGAACTCGTTGACTCGGACGAGTCAACTAAGTTTGACCGACGAGTTTAACAACACGAGTTCGAGCTCGAGCAGAGCTCGAGCTCATAAATTTTATACGAGCTCGAGCTCTATTTTCAGGCTCGACTCGAGCTCGAGCTCGACTCGAGCTCGAGCTCGAGCTCGAGCCCAAGATAAAGAAGCCGAGCCGAGCTCGAACATAGGTGTGTTCGGGCTCGGCTCGGCTCGATATCACCCCTAGTCGAATTCATTGAAACAGCCTATCGTTTGCACCGGCATAGAAAAAGTGCCTTGTTATTTTATATTTCTTAAAGAATGGGGAACAATTCTTTAAGAAATATAAAATAACAAGGTATATCAAAATTACAATTTAATCAATTTTGGTAATTACCATAAAAAGACAAGCATTTTTTTGTTAGCAATAACAGAGAAAATCAACAAAAGCACCAAGTTGACCCGTATTTTAAAGTAAGAGTAGCTTTTTAATATCTCATCCATGATCTTTTTACCTTTGTCTTGATCATTATAAGTTTAGAACAATCTTCCTCATCAACACTTTTGGTTCCTGCATTGCACTCGTCGTCAGTGACGGAGCTAGAAATATTGTTTAGTGGGGGCACAATAGAAATTTAATATTTTTTATAATTTTAAATTGATACTAGTTTATTTAATTAATACACATTTACCTCACCCTGTCATTATTTACTATTACTAATCATTTCCATTTTTTTCTTTCACATACTAACTCGCAAATAATTTTGCATAAAATAAAAAAAAATGCTAATAATTGTAAAGGTAAACATACAATTAGCAAAATAAAAATATTGTTAATTACTGATCTCATAATAAAATCCAACATTCTTGAAAATTAGTTGAATAGGTATTTATAAAACAATGTATACTAAGAAAATTTAAACATATACGAGTATAACATTAAAAAGTTTAGTCACAAATCTTTCAGCAATATTATGAAGAAATAATTAAAAACTTTGATTAAAACCCCAAAAAATGAATTAAAATATACAAAATTAATAAGATTACAAGTTTTAAATTTATGGAGACACATGTTTGCTTTTTTGTTTTTACTTTTATTGAGTTTAGTAGTTGATTTAATTAATAATTTATAAATAAAATATTAATATCTACCTAAGCTATGGGGGCACATATTAAAATACAAAATATATTACATGATATCTATACTATAAATTTACTGATGCGGTGGAGGAGGCAGTGGGGGCACGTGCCCCCAGTGACCCCACTGTAGCTCCGCCACTGCTCGTCGTTGAAAGATTTGTTCTCCAAACTTGTAACGACATCAACTTTAATCAATTGCTCTTCAGCATTCTCATTAACTATCATAAAGGATTCAACTTTAATATCACAAAAACTGTAAACAACCATGTCATGCCCTAGTGTTAAAAAGTTTTCGAACTAACACTCTCGCCCATCTTGTTACAATTATAACATTTAGTTGTTTGCTTATCAAGCCTTTTCCATTCAAATTTTGTTATTTTTTGTTGACTTCACCACCTCTTGAAATTCTCAACTTTTGGCTTATCAACTAAAATTTTCAATGTTGTTTCTGCCGAATCCACAAATTGTCGGGCAAGAGACTTTTCATAAGTTACTGGTTCACCTTCTTATCTGAATAAAATATAACCAATTGATCTTGAGATTGATTTATCATTAGTTCCTGACTTTCTTCACTCGTTAATTGTTGAGCTTCATTTGACTTTTCAAATCTCGGTTCAATCATATGTCACACCAATAACTTTGAAGAAATTTTTCATCCATATGTCAGACTTCGAAATTGTTTTTTCCAAAAAAAACAAAAACCTGATTCAAACATAAAGGATATGTATAGATTGAAGTCATCCTTTAACTGTCTCAAAGGTTAATTATTTTGTCTCTATTATTGCTTGTAGGACCAAAAATAAATTCATCCACAAAAATTGACACAAAATATAAAATTAAAAAGAAATTACAGAACCCGGCCATTAAACTTAAACCTCAAGATCATGAAGTGAATAATGCACCCAAGGAAGCAAAACTTTTCCTTCATCAAACGGGGCTCACGCAAAAGCTTTTAACTTCCTATTCTAAATATAATTTCCTAATTCGAAATTTGTTTACTTTCCAACGCTAATAATATTCCTAATTATAAACTAATTAGAATTCCACGTTACCAATAATGAGCTCTTTTCTAACTCAACTCGAATTCTTACCAATAACTAATAATTCCAATTAATTCAATCGTAAACTTCCTATTCTAATGTTTCTATTGCTAACCAATTACACTATAAATAATCTAACATACACAAAACTCAGATTATATAGGAAACCCAAACCGAAACATAACTATAAACAATCGCCGCAGCCATGGCTTCTGAGGTACCCATCAAGAAGACGATGACGATGGGTAGTTTGCCACGCGACCTTCTGATGCAGATCCTTGAACATTTTCTCATCAAATCCCTCCTCCGCTTCAAGGCTGTATGCAGATGGTGGCGTGATACCATCGAATGTGCCCAATTTGTGAGGCAGCAACTGAGTATTCGGAACGATCAAAAAACAATAATACAGGCCATGGTGAAAAGGTTTTCGTGCTAGGACGACGTCTTTCTTACTCCTCCAATGATAATGCTCCCGTAAGTTTTTACGATGTTTGCAGTACATCAATCCGGAATCTTCAGCCTCCATTGACGGTAATGTCCGATCGGAAATCTCTGTTTGAGGTCTATAGTTGCCATGGAATTCTCCTCCTTTTTGAGCATACAACCCAAGTAATGTTTTTATGGAATCCCTGTACAGGTAGATTCCGTATCCCTTTTCTTCAAATTCTTATTCAGTGCATGGATTCAGGTACGATTCTTCTAGTGAAGACTACAGAATCGTCAGAATAAATGGTAGCAGGGTTAAGGACAAACCCCATGAAGGTCTAGTCTTTAGTTCCAAAGAAATTCCTGGAAAACCATCCAAGAACTTCCCTACCATTATGTAATCAACTGGAGTCAAAGAAGCAACGCCTTTGTTCACGATGCGATCCATGTTTTAGCTTATAATATTCTTGAGAAGAAGAACGTGATATTGAGTTTAAGTTTAGATGGAGAAATGATCAGGAATTCTTGCCAGTGAAGGACCAAATTTTCTCTAGAAACAAGGTCGTGACGTTGGTCTGGGGGGTCGGCTTTGTTTGGCGGGTGCTATTGAGGGTTTGGGTTAGCTAAGCGGCAGATTTGAGATTTGGTCCATGGAGAAATATGGCGACAGCGATTCCTGGACCCAGATTTTATCAGTTTCCTCTTCCTCGTCGGTTTTGTATTCGTCCACTGTTTTAAACTACATGTACAACTGTTTTTCTCTGATGCAAAATGGTGATCTTTTGCTTAGGAACGGCTGCTGTGATCAGTGGCTGTGATCTGTACTTACATGATGTGAAGAGTGACGTGATGAAGAAGTTTGCCCCACGGATGGGCCGCCATTTATTTTTGGCCGTACATACTTATACGGAGACTCTAGTTTTCCCTGAAAATTTTGATATTTTTATGCACTTTGTGTTTTGCACTGGAAATTAAGGGGCAAAAATAAAGTTGATAAAAACGGATTTAAGTAGCTTTTATGTTTTTGTTTGTTGCAATTAAATTTGGATGAAGAATTTAATTTTATGCCTTTTGTAATTGTTTGTTATTTAGAACATCGACCAAGGCTTTCCCAGAAGAATTTTTAGTTTTGGATTCATTCTTGCATACAAATAGGCATTCGTTGGCTAGCCAACAAATACTAACTGTTAAAACTACTAGTACGTAGGTATTGTGCTCTGCTTCTAATTGCTAGCCTTCGTGGCCTATAATGGAGTTGTCCATTCATTGAGTTTGTTAATTAGAACAAAGGTAATAAGATTTTTCAATATGGCAAAAACTGGCATGGTACAGGTTAACGTTATGAATGCCACAACTTTTTCCCGATTTATATATGAAAGGGTTCACCTCGTCATATAGCAGTATATTTACTTTTATTTTCTTTGTGGTAATAATACTAATAGTGATATTTTCAAACTACAAAAGTGATACTCTCACTTTTTGTAGAACTTAAATATAAATTATTTTAACTGGAGGAGTACAAACAATTCCATCCTCATTAGCAATTATAAAATAATCATACGTGCTGTTTTTAAACGTTTTGTATCATTAACTACAAAATTGGTAATTATCCTAAAAAACAAACATATTTTGTTTGCAATAACGGATAAAATTAATAAATGCACCAGTTCGACCCCATTTTTAAAGTAAATGTACCATCTTAGTATCTCATCTCATCCGTAATCTTTTACCTTTATCTTGATCATTTGAACAAACTTACTCGTCAACACAATTTTTACCCTGTATTATTGTACTTGCCGTTGAAATATTCATTTTCCAAACTTAAAACAACATCGATTTCAATCAATTGCTCTTCAGACTCCACGTTTACTAAAGTAAAGGTTTCCACTTAACATAAGAAAAATTGTCATCAACACTGTCACGCGCATGCCCTTTTATTGTGTTCTATTTTTTTTAAAAACTAACACTCTCTTGCCCATTATTTACAACTATAATATTTAATTGTTTACTTGTCATGCCTTTAATAGTTTTCGTTGATTTCACTTACTTTGAAAATCTTACCTTTTGACTAATTAACTAAAGCTTTCAATGAAGAAGATAAAGTTTCAGACAAGAGACATCTCATAAGTCACTAGTTCACCTTCCAATTAATTCGTCGTAACCAAAAGTTGAAAAATCTTTAGTGACTTCTAAAACATACTTATTTGTGTGAAACTTCAAAGTCAACATTTAGTAGAGTTGTCGTTAACCCTACCAAAATGCAGTATAAGTACTACTTAATCTGCAACAACAACGCTAAAAGTAGCAAAATACAAGGTCGATCCCACTGGGAACAACTTATTAAAAGTCTATCCTATTGAAACTATTAACCTTTTTTTGATTAGCAATCATCACATTTGTGTCTTTTTAAGAGAACTTGAATTGTCACTTTCAGAAATTAAACTAATTAAACTTTACCAACAAAGATAGAAATATCAATTAAGGAAACATTCCAACACTTATGTAAGTCACGACAATCTCATGCACGTAATCATAAACACATCAATATATTAAACTGCATTGCATCAGTCAGTTATAGGTCGATCACCGTAGGCTCCCTACGACATATCTCAGTTTTCCCTTAATGTGTCGGCAATCATCGTGGGCTCCCTACGACATGATCAGTTATAGTTAATCTAACCAACAGGTCGTGAGCTCCCTACTACACCTATTAATTAAAGTAACAACCTTAAACACCGGGGGAAACCTGACTCTGATAATTATTATTGAGTTTAATGTCTTAGAATTACCAGCCCCTTATATATCCCTTACAACCTGGCGGTAACTTTGTCAATTTTATTAACACTACCAGATTTAACTAAGGTGATCACACTTAATTAAATACAAGTCACAAAAGCTCTACCCACAAGATAAAAGGGAACATATGCAATTAATGAACAAAGCTCAGGTTTCATATAGTATTGGATTGAAGTTCAACACATAATGTCGAAATTACTAAATTAGCTATTCATAGTTACAAAAACTAAACACATAATCATTGAAAAAACCATTAAGAAACCGAGAACAACAAAAAAGGAATAAAGAAAATAAAACGCCTATATTTACCTATTGACATCATAGAGTTGAATGAATAATGTATAATTCCAATTTCATTATATTAGAAATCCGATTCCTTCCCAATTTCCAATACACAAAACCCAGATTATATTGGAAAACCTATATGAAACTTAACTATATATATATAATCTCCCCAGCCATGGCTTCCCAAGCACCCGATCAGATAACGACGATGGATAGTTTGCCAAGCGACCTGCTGATGAAGATTCTTGAAGCCTCTCCCGTCAAGTCCCTCCTCCGCTTCAAGGCCGTATGCAAATCATGGCGTGATTCTATCGAAAGTCCCCAATTTGTGAGACAGCAACTCGAGTATTCCAAAAGGTCAAGAAACAATAAGACAGGCCATGGTGAGAAAGTTTTCCTGATAGGACGTGGTTCTCACCCCTCCAATTATAATATTCCTGTAAGTTTATACGATGTTAGCCGAAGCTCAACCCGAAATCTTCAGCCCCCATTGACGAGGTTATTGTCCAAAAAAAGATCGCTTGTTCAGATCTATAGCTGCCATGGAATTCTTCTCCTTGTTGAGGATACAGCTCAAGTAATGTTGTTATGGAATCCCTGTACAGGAAAATTCAGAGAGATTCCGTATCCGCAAAATTGGGGTTCTTCAAATTCTTATTCAGTCCATGGATTTGGGTACGATTCTTCCATGCAGGACTACAGAATCATCAGAATAGATTGCAGCGAGACTTAGGACAAACACCGTGAAGTTCTAGTCTTTAATTCCAAAAGAAATTCCTGGAGAACCACCCAAAAACTTCCCGATTATTACCTAATCGGTGCGCTTCAAAGCGGAAGCAATGCCTTCATCCACGATGCGATCCATTTCATAGCTTTTCATCTGGTTGAGAAGAAGAACGTGATATTGAGTTTAAGTTTAGATGGAGAAATAATCAGTGAATTCATACCCGCCCCTCCGGTGAGGTCGGCTAGAATATTCCCTGGAAACGAATACGAACCTAAAGTTGTGACGATGGTTTGGGGGGGTCGGCTTTGTTTGAAGGGGCATACTGAAAGCGAGCGTTGTTTTGGGTCGGTATTTGAGGCTTGGTCGATGGAGAAATATGGCGACAGTAAGTCGTGGACTCGGATTTTATCAATTCCGTATATATTCTCTGTAGTGTACAGTTCAATCTCTTTTCTCTGATGCAAAATGACCATCTTTTGGTTTCACTCAACTTTAAACTGTATCTACGTGATTACAAGGATAAGGGGAAAGATTGGAAGGAGTTTCCCCCAGGGATGAAGGACTACTTATTTTCGAGCGTCCAGACTTATACGGAGACTCTAGTTTGTCCCTGAAATTTTATGCTTTTCGCTTCATTCTTACATGGGTTCCGAAAGTTATCTCCCCGATATTTATATATGCTAAAGTAAGGTTCACGACGTATCTCCCAGACCATTTTTTACATATTTTTTATTCTAATAGAGGGCCACTTAATCATTTGGTTGTTCTTGTACTTTATGTTCATCTTGTTACCTGGATTAATTAGCGTAAATCTTTTGTTGTTCTGATCATCTTTGTTGTTTGTAATTAAGGTCCCTCGCTTCTATCTGTTTTCTTAACTGGGAAATCATTTGTTCAACTGATGAACTAAAGAATCATTTGAGAAGGAATTAACGTTGTTTGAATTACATGTTGTGAAAACAACTATTTGGAAGACATTTTTTTAAATTAATTACATGTTTACCTGTTTTATTATCATAAAGGATTAATAAAATAACTATAATCATAATAATAAAAGTAGTTCATGGTGAGTAATTGTAACACTTGGTGTTTTTCTCAATTGTACAGAATTTTAATTTAAAATAAAATTAAAAAAGCTACAGATCAAATAAATTATGATCACAAGAACAATTAAAATTGACCCTCGAATTAAGAGAATTATGACTTAACCCGTACATTACTCCGCCCTTATCTAACCCCATTAGTAACTAGTGGATTGGGTCAAATCATGACCCGTTCATTATTTTTACCCTAGGTCCCGAAGCGAACCCAATCCACTCATTTGATACATAGGAAAAGACATAAATATCTTAGAGATATAATAAGTCAATCTTATTCTCAGCCCTTCTCTAGTAATTCTTCCCCAAATTACTATCCTCTTTTAACATGAATACACAAATTCAGTGAGTAAATTTATTATATTATCTCTATTTATATTTGTTGGTTTAACTACTTAATAAATGAGGATCTATGTAATGTATGACAGTGAGAATTTGGAAAAATATTGTAATCAATTATTAAACTAAGGGAAAAACTAAAGTCTTGTCAATATACCATTCAGTCATTGGATTTTCCTATGCAATTGAATTTGTAATTCATACGCGGCTAAATTTAATCCTTGAATAGTTCATTTGACGGGACTATAGCCTCACCTAGACCCGGCCTAGAAGGATACCATGGCTCAATCGCAACCGCTTCACTGAACGAAAAAACTTTTTAAAAAATAAAAATAAAATCCAATTCATTTGTGCTTGTTGAACACTTATAACTTGGAAACAAATATGTGTCAAAAGACACTTATATGATGACTGGTGTCTGGTGGAGTATTTCTTTATCCCGGTTTCTAATTTGCATGACATCTCTCATTTCATTATTGCATGACATCTCTCATTTCATTATTGCATGACGTATTGTGGTGAGTCGGTGGCCACAAACTACCTTATCAACGGAATTTGTATCTGTGTTCGATTACTTACAATAAAGGAAATCAAAATATAAAGTTTTAAATTTTTTTTCTGATACAAAAATACTTTTAGATTGTAGAATCCTTGAATTTATCATCTGAGTAAATAATTTGGTACTCTGCTTCAATTTTATTTTTTTTTTCCGTTTACTTCACCAAACCATCTGGATAAAGTATCTCATGATCTCAAGGTACTCCAATTTATCGTCATTGCATTTATCTCTCAATTGTGGTGGTAGAAATACTCACGGTCCTATCAAACAACCAAATTGCGTTTACTCAATTAGAGCCACAGCAGCAGCAACGGTTGACAACGACATTGCTGCAACATCAGCGAGCTCATGTTTTAGTGTAAAAGAAACAAGAAAATTCAAATATAGAACCAATAACAATCTTGATATGAAATTGGAAGTCCAAGCGTTTACAGACGTTGGCCATCTTGTAATCTCAACTTTAGAGGTGCCGTTGACGAAGGTTAATTTATTAATACACTCTTCGACAGTATATGATGATGGTGGGGGTAATCTGGGAATTAATTATGTGATATCACCATTTTTTATTGCCATACTTGCAATATTAGCACGTGATTGTCATTCAAACCATTACAATTAACTTTTTCCATTCATTGACACTTTTGTCCAAAACCACAATGAGGTAACAGGGTATTTTAGCAATAAATCATAGCAACTTTTTGATAACAACTCATGTGGCATGCATTCATTAGTTACATTTTTATTAATATCAAATAATTGGCCAATGAATGCATGCCACATGAGTTGCTATCAAAAAGTTGCTATGATTTGTTGCTGAGTATATCATTACTCTTTAGAAATACAAGGAGGTAACTGTCAGTAGGGGTATAACATACGGGGTAACTGTCATTTGCCCAAAAATAAAAAATAAAAACTTTCAGCTTTTGAGTCTTTTGACCTCAAAAATATCTATTTTACAGAAATATTATTCAAGATTAACAAAAGAGTTATCTACTATTATCATCCTAATAAGAGAACTAAAACTAACGCTAGTTAGTTAAAATAATAACGTGGATAAGAAAATTTGTAACAACAATTGATTACAAGAGATTTAAAGTATAAAATCTGTTAGTGTCAATCAAATCATTTGCCACTAATTGTCAATGAAAGCTTCGATCGAGTCTTCATACTAATTAATAATCAGGAACATAATCATCACAATGACAATAAGAGAGAAATCACTACAAATAGGGAAAAATCACAACAAATAGAAATAAAGTAATTATTTGAAGGGAAAATCCCTTTTAATATTTTAATTAAGGAAAAACTAAATAATAATAATTTTTTCTTAATAAAAAGCAAAAATTGAAGTAAAACTGTTTTTCGAAAAAATTAAGTTTAGTGAAACTCTTATTTTGGAAAAAAAAAAATATTCAGTGCATCTATTATATTGCTGCACTATTTTTAATGATATATTGAATGCACTCACATCAAAATGAGGAGGAATAATGCAATTTAACATAATTAGTTTCATGTGCTAATTAGCCAAAGTAAAATTGCACATGCTTAGTTCACATAGTCACTCTACAATCCATAAACTCCACATTGAATGTTAGAGCTGCTCAAAATAAGAAATCCGACCCGATCCGATCCGGTTTAGATCGGATCGGTTCGGATCAGTAATCCAAAAATCCAGATCGGATCGGATCGGATCGGATCTCGGGTCCGATCTGATTTTTTTTTTTTTTTTTTTCCTGTTTGGGCATCCAGCCCTTCTCTTCCGATTCCATTCTTCCAAGCTCCAACATCCACTAATATATATTATGATAACGTCTCTCCAATTCACACACAGAGTGAGAAGAAGACGACGGAAGAGAAAGATGGATTATGTTTGAGTAAAATCTCCAAATTTCTGTCTCTTATAGATTTGAGTGTCCTTATCTTTCCTTTCTTGCTCAAGAACACAAGCACAAGCAAACTTGGTTGATGTTTGCGGCAATACACTGGTGACAAGTTATTATACCTAAAAGCTTTCCGGTCGACCCTCGTTCTAAAGGCGCAGGCATCGAAAAACCAACCGCCGTCAACATCGATCTGGGAATAACCTACACCAAATCCATCATAGATCTCCTCAAGCTTGGTAGCAAGGAGAAAGATCCTGATGTGAAAGCCATTTACGACCATTGTGTAGTTAATGTTTTTGGAGGCATCCTTAAGGATTTTGATTCTGCCATGGACGGCTTGAAGAAGAAGAAGGACTACCAATCGATCGACAACACCTCTTTCTCTCTTCTTCTTTTTTTTGTTTTTTTTAAATAATATTTTTTGGATCAGATCGGATATGATGCCGATCCGATCCGATCCGATCCGAAGCTGACACAGCTCTGACCGGATTCGATCCGAAATTTCGGATTGGATCAGTGCAATCTGACCCGATCCGTGGGTCGGATGAACAGCCCTATTGAATGTAATTAATTAACTATATATCTTCTAAAAACTTTCTCTAAGTTTTCTGCTCCGAAAACCTTGGAGCTCTCTTCTTGCCCTGCAAGCTTTGCCCAAGAACGGCGCCTCTGCCATTCTTGTCTACTCTTCTTATTCTAGTACATTTTTTGGTCCTGTTTCTCTCTTCTCCCCAGTTCCTATTTGCTATAAGTTGAGTTTTGGTGCTGATGGATTTTGATTTGGAGGCTCTTATGCGTTCATTCTCCCACACGGAATCGGAGCAGAAGACAGTGGTGATTGACGATGCGGCTTTCCCCAACCGTCCAATGGAACATGCAGTTGGAGGGAAAATTTTAGCGCCTCGGACCCTTCCCTTGGTTCAGGTGGCTAGCCGATTCAAGAGGATCTGGATGCTACGGTATAGATCTCAGTGTAAGCAAATTGCGGAGTGTCCATCGGTGTTGATTGGTAGAGATTAATGCTTTGGATTATCCAGGAGTGTTCTTTGGTGTTGATTTGCAGATATTGAAATTCTGTGAGGGGCCTGCAAGAGCAATAGGGAAGGGTGGTAAGGCACGTACGGTGGTGCATAGCAAGACCAATTTGCATATGCTGGATACTGCTAGTGAGGTGGACAATGGCTCAGATGTGGAGGTGGCTAGTGTGTCTGGTAGCGATGATGACGGGGCTAGCGCTGACCTACATCGATATCTTTGGTGGAATGTTCAGTCCAATCCCAGGAATGAGTATTCTTTGGTGGATTTTTGAGGGATGGAAAATCCTTGGCTTTTCGGGAATTAGGCGGACTTATCCACTGGAGTAGACCTACATCGATATCCTTTAATTTCTTGTCAGAAACAAAATTTAGCCTTGTTGCCTATGGAGTCATAGGGTCGTAATATCGTTACTTTGCTTTATTTATTTTCCTGCCGAAAACAAAACTTAGTCAGGTTGGTGATAAGGCAGTAGGATCACAATGTCGGTACTTAATTTATCTTCTTGTTTGAAAAAATACTTAGTCTGGTTGCTGTTGGAGCACCAATATGGCAATTTCATTCCTTTGGTTTGCCGGCCCCTGTGCGTGGGAGTGCTGGGAACCTTTTACTTCATTGGCAGAGAGATGTGGTGCCTGAGTTAGAGGTACTTTTACTTCACTGGCATAGAGATGTATAGCCTGAGTTAGAGGGGGAGGCAGTGGTGGAAGCCGCAGTTAGGAGAGCATTAAAGCTGAGTAGAGGTGTTCATGGTTTACCCAAATCGAAAAAACCGTTCGCACCAAACCATTTTTGGTTAAAATGGTTCGGTTAAAATGTTTAATGGTTCAGTCTTTTAACCAAACCGTTCGTAAAAAGTGGTTAACGGTTCGGTTATTGGTTTTACCAAAAAAAATCGGTTAACCGGGCCGAAAACCGCAATTCGGTGCAGTTTGGGTGGTTAACCGAAAAATCGTAATTTTTAATCATACTAAAATATTGTATATTATTTTTATTATATAATTTACCCTCATATCTATATTTTAAATTTTAAGATCTATATTATACTTAAGAAAATCTATAAATTTTATATAATACATAATTTTAGAAAGCCTTAATTCCCTCTAATTAGCGAAATAGTTACAAATTTTTAATCATCTTCCAATTAGTATTAGGCATACACTAAGACATCTAAATCATCTTCTAATTATAAATTTGTAATTTTAGAAAGCCTTAATTCCCTCTAATTAGCGAAATAGTTACAAATTTTTAATCATCTTCCAATTAGTATTAGGTATACACTAAGACATCTAAATCATCTTCTAATTATAAATTTGTGTGTGTGTGACATGTTTCTTTTTTTTAAATTTCAATTATTCTAAAAGTGTCTTTAGATTCTAACCATGAAATTAAAGGGTAATGCACTACAATGTTTTTCAAAAAAAAAATAAATTCTCTCTATCAAATAATATAATTCTTTTTCGGTTAAAATGGTGACCGAACCGGAAAATTAAAATTATTTCGGTTTTTCGGTCTTGGTGGACCGTTTCTTTTGGTTTGGTTTTCAGGTGGTTTTTTTACTTATAGAAAAATTAAAAAAAATGAAAAATTTCAACCGAAAACCAAAAAAACCGCACCGTGAACACCCCTAGATCTGAGTATTGTTGGGATATGGTCCTGAAGTTATGTATCTCAAACGCTACTGGACATTTCCACCGCCATTAATAAATTACCTTATTTTCGTTTCAAAAAAAACAAAAATTTAACTATCACTTCTACAAAAATGACTTTTAATGGTGGTTTTTAAGGGCTTTTAACAACGGTTTTCGGCCTTTTTGAACCGCCATATATCCGGCAGCCGTAGAAAGTTTACGGACTTTCTACAGCGGTTCCTAATAGTCTGACTTTCTATGGCGGTTTTTTTCAAAACCGCCGTAGAAAGTTAGGCTTTTTCAAAACCGCTGTAGAAAGTACCAAATTTGTTAAAAAAAAATTTTAATATTTCATTTTTTTATCTCTGCATTCAAAATATATATATCAAAAATAGCAAGAACAGCCGTAGAAAGTTTTTGATATATATATATTTCAACTTTATTCAAAAAATATATATATATATATATCAAAAACTTCCATGCTAATAAACCGAACAACCACCAAACTTCACAAAATTTTTGCGTGCATCCATCAAATTCTAATTAATTTAATCATTAACAGCAAGAACAATACAATAACAACACAATCTTGAAGTAAACAGCCAATATATATATACAAAAATCCAATCTCAACCTAATCAATTTTGAGAATAAATCAAACCAAAATCAGTAGGAAAATTATAAAATGGAACATACAATAAACCACCTATTTAACACTAATCAAACCCGAATTTAATCATTCATCATCTCACCAAACCCGAATTTAACACTAATAATAAACCCTAGTCCAATCGCAATAATCAAGTAACAATAAAATTTGTAAAACTTAAATAAAGTTGAAACTATTCGATATTTTTATGATTTGAAACCCACAACAAGGACCGATTGTGGTGAAATTATGATGGGGGATTAACCAAGTGGTGGGTGATGGCCGATTAAGAAACCATCTCCGGAGTTGGGCGACGGTAGATCTTGCTACACCGGAAGAACGGCTTCGGGGGAAGACAAGAGAAAATGGGCGAGAGAATGGGCGCCGGCAACGAGGGAACGGCTTCGGTTTGCTGGAGATGGAAACAGGGGGAAGCCGCGGTTGACTGGAGATGGAAACAAAGGGAAACCCTTAAAATTCAAACAAAATCAAGTTTCTATAGCGGTTTTAATAAAAACCGCCGTAGAATTAAAACCGCCATAGAAACTTGATTTCTATGGTGGTTTCATAGAAAGTAACTTTCTACGGCGGTTTTAATTACAACCGCCGTAGAAAGCCCGTAATTGTGAATTCCCGCCTGTTCCTCTATTCTTATTAATTTCTAGTTTTTCTTTTTTTGTAAATTAACCTGCAAATTTAATTAAATTTAATAATAAATATGTAATTTACTATTTATCAATTTTTATAGTAAAATTCATCATATTTATTAATTATACGACGGTTAGAAATAAAACCGCCATAGAAAGCGACTTTCTACGGCGGTTAGAAATAAAACCGCCGTAGAAAGCGACTTTCCAAAACCGCCGTAGAAAGTAAGGACTTTCTACGGCGGTCAGAAATAAAACCGCAGTAGAAAGGGACTTTCTACGGCGGTTTTCCAAAACCGCCGTAGAAGTAGGGAACTTTCTATGGCGGTTTTCTTACAACCGCCGTAGAAAGGGACTTTCTACGGCGGTTTTTGAATAACAGCCTTAGAAAGTCCCTTTCTACGGCGGTTTTAAAAAAACCGCAGTAGATAATGTCTTTCTATGGCGGTTCTATATAGAACCACCGTAGAACCACCGTATAGATAATGTTTTAAAGGGACTTTCTACGGCGGTTCTATATAGAACCACCGTAGAAAGTCCGTACTTTCTTTTTAATGGCGGTTTTGGTCTTTCCGCCGTTAAAGCACCGCCGTAGAAAGTCCCTTTGTAGTATTGTATATATCTTCTGGTTTTTTTTTTCTCTTTTTCTTTTCTTTTCTTTTCTCCAAAGTCCTATTCAGTTAGAATCCATTTTGGTAATATAAATATGCTATGTGTTGGATATAGGAAAGTTGACCAGGCCAAGCAGGCCGAGACTAGCTTAAGCTGACGTCCCCAAACAAAAGATGGGCCATGAGTTAGTGGACCTTTGACGTGGGACTAGTACGAGTTTTAGGAACCAGTGAACGAAGGACGCGTGTCACACTCCAATTGGTCCATCACACGGATCAAGGAGGCAGTTACTGAAGGATCAAGGTGCATCCTCTCACGTGAAAGGGAACATGTCACCCAATGATGTGGCACGATCCTTCTCCCCCTGTCTATAAATACTCGATCCCTATACCATTTGAAAGGTATTGAATCTTATATTAGTCTTACTATACACTTCTCTATTATATTCTGATTTAAACTTTGGAGTGAAATTTGGGAGTTAGTCCCGAAAGCAGAAACACAGAGACCAGAACGACGTCAACTAGCCTCGGCGCTAATCGGAGAATCAACACTATGCATAATTTCTTTTTTTTTTTTGATAATAATATACTATGCAGAATTAAACAATAAAGGTTGTTAAGTGGCCTGTTGGTTAGCACATTTTTAAACACATGTTTTTGAAATTTGTATTTTATATTAATATTTATTATTGTCAATACACTTTCTTTTTACTATTTAATTATATTTTTTTATATTTTTAATATACAATTTTACATTTGCGATCTACTTTTTTATTAAAATATTATTTTTTAAAAACATATTTTCAAAACTATCTTTTAAAACATGCTAACGAACGTTTAGAATTCATTAATGCACACATTATAAACAAAGATGTTATTTGGTCGAGCTTGAAAACAAGACCCGGCTCATTAAAATAAATAACTTTATTGTTATGACGAATAAATGTTCGTTGCATTAACATCCACAACTTAAATTCATGCAATAGATTTTAGCAATTTAATGCTCTTTATGATTTGGTATTCCAATAATAAAGTTATTTATTATCAATAAATACTGCTAAATAAGGATTCTTTCAAAAAACAAAATTACTCCGTACTAAATAAGGAAACACCGTAGTTATTTATCTCAATCAATGAAAAAACTACAAATTACAAAACTTGCTAATAAAGGAAATTAAATAGGGAAACACTGACGAATTAGGAAATTAAAAAAAGATTCTCCATTAATTACAATTATTCACAGTAAACGGTATCGTATAACCCTGTGAAGCCCACGCGCCAACGGCAACATTCACTGTCCTTTTTTTTTCGCCCTTCTAAAAGCTTTTTCCGACGAATTTGGAAAGTACCATGTCCGGCGAGTACCCAACTTCACTTGTGTATATAACACACAAGAACAAGCTACAATTCACCTCTTCCACTCCTGTTCTTGCTGTTTCTTGAAAATTGGAAAGCCTGCAGCCAATTAATCTCAAGATGGGTCGTCCGAGAAATCAAGAAAAGCAACCCTGCAATTCCTCCGACGTTGCGAAGAAGAACAATGGCGTTTTTAAGAGGAGGAAGCAGGGAATCCTGAAGAAAGCAGAGGAACTCTCTATTCTCTGTGACATTCCAGTTCTTGTAATGGTTCGTTCCCCGAGTGGTGAGCTTGAAGTTTGGCCTAAAGATCCTTGCCAAGTGAGAAACATTCTCGAGAATTACAGGAGGAGAAACCCCAGAGAAAACCCTGAAGAAATTTCCCAGGTAAAGGTTGAAGAAACAAATCAAGAAACAATCTTTCCAGTTCCAGGACGAGAAAATACAAGCGCCGTGGGTTTTGAACCAAAATTTGAGACTCCGGAGAACATTTATGATACGAATGCTGCAAATTATAATGATTGTGATTCGTACTTCGGTTGGAAACAGAGTTTGGCATCATTGGGGATGAATTTTGAGGGCTTGGAAACAGAACCACTGCAAATCTGTAATCCTGGACAAGTGGATTATGGCCTTGATCCTTCTTATCTTGGGAACTTCTGGAATGGGGAGAATTTGGGTTTTGATTATGGCGTTGGCGATCCTCGCCATCTGAGTTTGAGTACTGGGGAGACTTCGGGTTCTGCTGGCTTTGGTCTTGATTCTGGGAATGGTGTTGATCTTCCTGGGAACGATGTTGTACAGAGGGGAGGATATTTTTTTTATTGATTTCATCCTATGAATCTGCAAGAGTCTTTAGTCAAGATGTTTTGGCTTAGTTTAAGGAGGGTGAGATTCATTCAAGATTGATGACGAATTTTGAGAGGATTAGTGTGGTAGTTATGAATGAATTTTCTTTTGCTACGGAGTCAGAATCGTTAGAGATACATTGATTCGTTGGATACAGTTTCTATGATGTAATAATGAGAAAATCAATGTTTTAGGTTTGGTTGATTTTCTGTGTGTTTTGGTCACTGTGCTATCAACTTTTTAGCCTATGAAATAGTATATAATTTGAAGCATTCAAAAAAAAAATTTTTTTTTTTTTTTTGTGGAATAAAAATATTGGGTTTAGTTTCAAGTGTTTGAAAGCTCTCAATACAGTCAATAGACTCAATACATTCATAGAAGTTAATTCAACCTATAATTTTTTATATGTGGAGTTTATTGTAAAAAGTGACATTATATCTTCTAAGTAAAAGGAATTACTTTTTGATAGTTTAACTTATGATTTTAAAATGAAGAGTTGAGTTTATAAAATAGAAGCGAAAAGTGATATTTGTTGATAATTAAACTTGTATTTTTGTAATGAATAAGTCATTATAGGAAATAACACTTGTGGTTTAGAACATAAAAGTGATTCTTTCCGACAATAAAACTTATACACTAACAAGTAACAATGAATAGCATAGTTTATTTTTGGAAACTAAACTTATACTGTTGAATGGAAAAGTTATACTTGTTGATAATTAATTTTATACTTTTGACATGAATAAGTTAATATTGTAAGAAGTAACACTTATACTTTTGAAATGAATAGTTTATTATAAACAGTAACTCTACTTTGTACGTTGTAAATATGACACTTTTGAGATGAAAATTAATGTTAAAAAGTCGTTTTATTTCAAGGAAAGTCAGAGATTAAGGTTTTTTCTCTTATAGATCAAGAATTTGAGCAGAAAAGGGTGACAGTGAACCAGATGAATGAAGGAAGAACTCATACAAAAAAGTGTCATCGCAGATGATTCCCAGTTTAACTCCACATATATCAAAATTCATCAAGCTTTCCACAATCAAAATCAGACATTCTCATCATAGTAGCCATAGTGTACTTAGACAAGAATTTTTCTCTCAAGAAACGCACCAACTTATGGTCACTTTCTTGTATGAGACCAACCACACGAGCAGCAGCAATAAGACTAAAACTTCTCCATTTCCTGCAATTTGCGTATGTCTCCACCCCTTTGTAGATGGCCAACATTTCCTCATCAACCCCTTCTTTAACTTCTCCTTTTGAAATCTTCTTGAAGGCTTCTCCAATGCACCTAGCGAGGATAATACCGTCTTCCAAGGCCGAACATCCCCCTTGACCGATATCCGGGGTCATGGGATGAAGGGCATCACCAGCTACACAAACGTTTCCTTTTGCAATATCCCTCAGGTAAATGTCCCAGGGCCATCTCATTTTCAAATGAGCACAGGAGATTGTATCAAGGTTGGTATTTTCCACTATATCTGATACTTCCTTTGGAGCATTATTGATCTTGCTTAACACGAATTCTTTCATTTTCGCAGGATTACTCGCCACATCTTCATGCCCTGCAATCATTTTTAACAAATCAGGCATTGCATAAGCTGATCATGAGATTTTCTGTGTAGGATGCAAGAGTGGCTTACAATTTGAAGTTGATGGATGGAGAGTGCAAAACCAGTATATACTGTTGCCATCACAGGGAGCATAGCCAAACCGAACTCCACCACCAAAATGGGCATACAATCCAGGCTTAAAGTTATGAGCATCAGGATACTCTACAAATCCCCTGATTGCTGATCGCCCAACACTAACAGGCTTCGGAAGGCCTAACCATCTTCCGACAATGGAATTGACCCCGTCACAGCCAATTAAGACCTTAGTCTGAATAACACAACCATCTGCCAAGTGCACCAACTTGAGATGCCCGGATTCCTCAATGGAAACAACCTTTGATGAATACCTGATGGTCCCTTTTGGGAGCTCCTTCGCCATGGTTTCCAGTAGCTCTCTCCTTTTGATGCAACGACCTTCATAGTTTCCACTGTCCCAACAAAGTCATGGCTCTCAGTTGTTAGGTTAGAAAAGCAACTACTTAATTATGCATCTTCATAAATGGAAAGGCATAAATAACCATTGTGAACCAAATTCATAAATGAACTTGTCGTAATCATATAGTTAAATCACTCCATTCATCCTTTGATGGTTGTTGTCTCACTTTAATTCCTCAACTTAAAGAGTCTCATTTTGGTCCATCAAGTTCAAAACTAGTTCTTAATTAGTCCCAAACTCAAATGTCGGTAACTTTTGAGCTATTCCAGCAAGCATATGAAATTCACACACATTATGAAAAGAGAAAAAATCGAGTCACTTTGTTCACCCTTTAGCTTCATTTGAAACAGTTCGGATGCTATCTAAATTTGAAATTATGACAATTCATGAACTATTATTTTGAAATCTAAAGGCTAAAATGACACTTCTTCAAGTTGAGGGATTAAAACAGGACAGCAAACAACAGAGTAATTTAACCTAATCAAATCAACAACACGGTTTAAGCTGGAGGATTATCATGAACAAAATGAACTCACAACTTCTGTTCAAGTGAAAGCTCAGATGTAGGCAGCCCTGTATCCAAAGAAGCAAGTTTAATCCTGCATCAACATATCACAATTGATTCAATCAACACACGGTTCTCCGAAAAAATGGTAATCAATCCAGTGGGGAGAAACAGAATGAAATGATAAATTAAGGTCGGGTGTCTCACCCTGGAAGCTGTAAGGAGCCTCTTCTAAGGGCATCTCCAACGCTGAGGGCATCCAGTGCCCTCCAAGCGTTGGTCCAAACAGTAAGAGCAAATCCAGTTGTTCTTAAACTCTCAGATGATTCCAATACTAAGCTCCTCAATCCCAACCTAACCCGAGAATGATGAAATCAGCAAAATCGACAAATATAATCAAAGAATCAAAACAACAAACAGAACAAAGGCAAGAATAGTTGGATCTGAACTGAACCTGTGAAGTCCTAAGGAAGCAGAAAGGCCAGAAATTCCAGCCCCAACTATGACAATGTCTTGCTGGACGACCTCCATTAAAATGGTGGGTGCAAAATCACTAAATTCTAATAAGGAATAATCACAATATATATGTTGTGGTTACCCTTTTTTTTTTAAGACAGTGACAAGCGTCAATGGCGGAAGTCCTTTAAATAGAAGGATAATGGAGGGGCTAACGTAGGACAAGTTATCCCATGTATGGGATGACGTTGTTCTTTGTGTTGTCAATTGTAGAGCCGCCATTGATGAAGTTGTGATGTGCATGTGCATCTCAATTATAATTACGAGTATTAAGGAGTAGGAGTACTATTATTTTACTCACACTGGCGGCTTGACTAAGATAAGGTTTTTTCTTATTGGTTTCTGTTTTTTCTTTCCAATAATTATATTAAAAACTATAAAAAGAATTGGATATTGGAGGAAATAATGAAAGAGTATATTGAAACTGATAAAATAACATTATTATAAGGTAGAAAAAAAATTGAAAATTATAAGGTAGCAAATCAAAACAAACAGATATATACTGTCTAATAATTGTAACGTCTTATTTTTTGGGGCATGTTATTCGCAGTAACCATTTCGATATTTGCAGTAACATTTTTTGTAAAAAGTCTATTTTACCCTTTAGCTAAAAAAAATACCGCACAACATTTGATTTTATAGTCACGAGTACGATCCATATTACACGTTATGTAAACAACCTACACATTTTTTCGGATAAAGGTGAATTTTTCGGCCTATAAACAAAATTATGAGAAAAATCCCTCCCAAGTGAGGTTTTGAAAAAATACCGCCCATTGTAGGTGGTATTTTCTGAAAAAATACCGCCCACTGTGGGCGGTATTTCTGGCCAAAAATATCACTCGGGTGGTATTTTAGAAGAAAATACCACCCACTGTGGGTGGTATTTTCAAAATGTTACTGTAAATAGTAATTTGGTTATTTTGGAAAAATGTCGTTTATTTTGTAAATGGGTTTTTTTTTTTTTAGCTAAAGGGCAATTTAGACTTTTTACAAAAAAATGTTACTGCAAATATTGAAATAGTTACTGCGAATAACAATTCTGTATTTTTTTTCTTTGCTAGTCATGAGTCTCTTTTAAAATTCAATGTATGATTCTGATGGTGTAAGGGGAATGAGTTAATGCTCTCGTGGTTGTGATGTATAGAGATTCACTCGGGGAGGGATTCAACAACCTCAGTCAATTATGTCTATTTAGAGTGTAAAGTGGCAGAACTCTAAGAAAACTCTTCAACCGTGTTCTTTTTTACCCACAGCTCTGATTATATATGTAATAGTATTAACTTATAAAATATAGTAATAACAAAAGAAAATTTGTGTCAGGTAAAAAAATTTAATATTAAATGTTTATTCTGTCACATTAAAAGAGTCATGTTTGTAATACTGTTCGTAATAACAAAAGAAAATTTGTGTCAGGTTAAAAATTTAATATTAAACGTTTATTCTGTCACATTCAAAGAGTAAACATTTCATATTATATTTTTTACCTGACACAAAACAGTATTACAAACATGACTCTTTGAATGGGACGGAGGGAGTAATATGAAATGTTTAAAGTTAATTATAATTTTTAGTCCTTTACATTTTTAAAAGTGACTTCTTTAATTTTATACATTTAAAATGTATATTTTTAGTTTCTTATATTTTGAAAATTATATATATATATATTTTTTAGACTCTATGAAAACTAGTATGTAACTATATAAATATATTAAAAATAAAAACTAAAAATATGCATTTTTAAGATGTGAATAGCTAAAAAAAGGATTATACATAAATATGTGAGAGTGAGAGGCGAATATTATCATTAATCCAATTTCTATTTAATTATAATCAATCCAATCTTTTATGTCTTTTTTGACAATTCTGAACCGGACTTTATTGCAGCTGCTCTGGTCCGGTAGTAGTCATGTGGTGACCAAATAGTTCCTTTGACCACCTTTTTTTCTACATGGGAAGATAGCAACCAGATCGACGAACCAAGGGGCCGAGCCTACTAATTAGAATTTCTTCTCATCGTCTGAGTCAAGAGATATTATTTAGTGTATTTGTAACACGTAAAATAGTGTGATTAGATATATTTAGGAAATAAAATTTTATTTTTAGAAAAAACAACACACATGTAAGGATAATATAAATAATACTCCGTATAAATCTAATTTTTTAAATTTATTACACTATTTTTAAAATTGCACATATGCATATAATATTAATTTTTTTTAAATGAAGGAAGCCATACCTGGAACAGAGGGAAAGCGCCGTCTCCCCTTTTTGTTTTGTACTCTCCTTGGCCATCAAGCAAAATTTTCTTTTAATGGCTGAGTCAACTCACGGTGCCAATTACATCACAATGTCTCAAGTTGACTGTTTTCCTTGCCCTTCACGCGTTTTACTACAAACTCTCACTGGTAATTGTTTTGAAATGCTAGTAAGAGTTTTCTATTTTATTTTTTTTTATTGCCGTATTACGGTTACTTATACTATGCTCTTCGAGGAATAAAAAGTTCAATTGAATAAAAACATCTAAATTAATGAAAGTGCATGACTCTCTCTATATATATATATATATAAGTATTTGGTTCGGAGTTTAGGAATATTGTAAAAGAATAATAGATAAAGCCCGTGTTTGATTTTTTTATTTTTTATTTTTTTCAATTTGATTCTTAATTACATTGTCTTTTCTATCTCTCAAACCAAATGCTCCAAATATTTGAAGATAAGAATGATAATACTATAGGGAGAAATTGTATTTTACCATTTATTCTGTTAAAAAAAATCCCATATCAAAATGGGTGTTCGAGAGAATCACTTATTCAATGGACTAAATTAGCCCTTAGATCCTCTACCGAGTGTACATTGACGACTCTTTATACCAGATTATATTTTGAGTGGGTGATCATAGACATAGGTACAAAATATCTATTAAATAAGGTATCCATCTGCTAAACTAGAGTCTCTTAGAGAAAATAGGATATGGGTAGGGGTGGCAAAAATCCACTAACCCAAAAACAGTCTAAACCCATTGGGTATTAACCTAATAAAACCCACTTTAAAAAATAATGGGTTGGGTGGGCTTAAGCTAAATATGTAATGGGCGGATTTAGGGTACCCATTGGGTACCCTAAAACCCGCCCATCATGGGTATCAAAAATACCCATCCACAATTACCCTTAAAAGTATAAAAAAAAAAAAAAAAAAAACCAACAACTCACATACTTTAGTGTGCCCATTTTATTTTTTTCTTCAAACTTATTTTTTCTTTTTCTTTATTTTTCGTGTCCTACAATTACTTTACGTTTTTTTTTCCATTTATTTTTTTATAATATTTTTAAATTACCTACTTATAATACTAATTCAAAATTCGTTCGGGTTTAGGGCCGGGTTTGGGCCGGGCCGGGCCGGCCCAATTCGAGCCCAATTTTTGACCGATTTTGGGACGGGCCTAGTTTTAGCCCGGGCCCAATTTTGGGCCTCGGGGATCAGTTTTGGGCCTCGGGCCCAGTTTCGGTGTCGGATCATGCACGGGTTTATATAAATATAAAAAAATTAAAAATTGTATTTCGACAAAAAAATTACATACAATTAAATATAAAAGTATATAAAATTTAATATTTCAAATTTTAGAATATATTCAAAGATTAAAATTCACTTTAAAAAAAATTAAAATGAAATTAAAAAAAAAATTTTAAATTTTTTTTATTAATAAACTATTAAATAAGCCTTATATTTTTGTATAATGGGTATTATGGGTACCCATAGCTACTCATTACCCATTTGAGTGAAAACCATTAATTGAGTGGATAATGGATACCCATTACCCATTAATTTAACACCCATTTAATGCCCGCCCAATACCCGCCCAACCCGCCCGTTTGACACCACTAGATATGGAGCAGGGGATTCAATTCTAGAAATATCAATAATGTATGTAATAAAAGTGATTGATTCAAAAATAATAATAATAATAATCATGTTAAGCTGTCTGAGCTGAATTTTTTTTTTTTAAGGAAAAATATTGAGATTCGTCGAACTACGATTAATATGCATCACATATCTGAGCTAGTAACACATTTGCCTACTATAATTTACAATGATCATGGTTACAAAAAAAAAAAATCTGTTTTCTTCCGTAAACAGAAAAAAATCACAACTTTATTATTCTGTAATTTTTGTTGTATCAAGAAAAAAAAAAAAAAAAAACTACCAAACACGAACAAATTTTATTACCAATTCTGTTAGCTAGGGATTGTTTTGGATGGCTTTACCTCCTTTTCAGAAGGCCAGAAGTTCTTGTGCTTGCTTTTCATACCGAAATTTACCCTTCTTTGAATCATCTGCTGACCAAATAAAGATCCCTTCAAGTTTCCCTTCACTCTTCAAGAATCCGCTGGCATTGAAGAACCCATGTTTAGGAGACAAACCACCACTATGGTCCGTGCCAAAACTCACCAGAATCTTCCCACCTTCATAGTTCATCCTCTGAGCTTCAAAATGCTGCAGAAACTGTGAAACAGTCGTGCCACGAGGATAGGCATAGAATTGGAAGTTAACATAGTCGATAAGGTGTTTGTATTTTTGCCACAGAGCCAAGTAATGTTCTTGAACCGCCTCTTCTTCAAATGGTGCTATTGATGCAAAGGATATAATCCTGTTTTCTTTAAGGTATTGCAAAAGCCTCCCAATGCACTCGGCGAATGTACCGGAATCCGCCTTGAAGTGTTCGTAGTCGATGTCTATCCCATCCAGATTGTACTCTTTCACTATCTTGGTTACTGAATCAATGGCATTTGTAACCCAAGAATCGATTGATCTGGGGTCGAAGTAGACACTGAAATTATTCCCAACTGTGTCCCCTGCTAGGCTCATCGCTACCTTAACATTAGGATGTTGGAGCTTGATTTGAGAAATGGCAGCTGGGGTGAGGTTTTCTGTGTCCCAAAAGATGCTGAAGTTGCCATTGGTTGGAAGTGGAATGGATGAGTTTGTGTAGTCAATGGCAAATGATAGGATGAAGTGGAACTCCAGATTGGAATTGATTGGTACATCTGAAAAGGTGACATTCTTTCCCTCTGCACCTATATATTCTCTGAATAGCTTTGTGGGAAAGTAAGGATTTGCCTGGACCAATGAAGAAGAAATGATTAATATGCATTGTAGAATCAGAAAATAAAGGTAGAGCAGTGAGAAATCCATTCTTCAAACTACACAGAGCTTCGATGCGTTTTATTTACCCATATTGCATGGTTTTTTGTGGTAGAGTGGCTAGTTTATATATATATATATATATATATATATATATATGGTTGTCACTTGTGGTTTTTAGCCGGCCTCTTATCCAGTATTTTGTTTGAGATTGTCTTGTTGATGGTCACCTTCTACAATGCTTTGTGTCTTTGTGAATCATCGTACTTTCTCTGAAAAGGACTTCCCTTTTTGGATATTTTGTGTACGATCTTTGTGATATTACTGGTTCTTTTGCTAGGAAAGAAGCTCCATTTTTCCTGTGACAAAGAATCCTTCAATGGGATGACATAGGTCCAGTAGACAGGAGGTTGTACCTCTGTAGGGAAAAGTTGGATTCTTATTGGTGTACCATAACAACAAAGTAAAGTTTATTTCGTCACGAAAGTGAAAAAATGAGTGTCAAATTGCATGGTTGTGATATATTAATGAGACACCAAAAGTGGAACAAATGATCTGTTCTCGGTTAATACATAGGGTGATTTAATCTGATGAATTATGAAAAATGCAGAGGGAGAATCTTCCCCTAATTCCCTCAACTCCTCATGTGACTCTGCTTAACTATCATTTTAGTTTCAAGAAGCATGTTTTGTTGGCTTTAATCGAGAAATCACTCATCAGCATGTTCCTTCCTCTTGGATAGACAAATTAAAGTTTGAAATTAGTATGATCATCTCTTTCAGACTTTCGCCTTCCTGTTGTCATGAATATTATATATATATATATATATATATAGAATATAGTCATTAATTCACACTGCTTTGAGATAGTTTCTGTTGATAATTCTCTAGCCTGCAGGGCCAACAAAGTATTTGAGTTGCGGAGATTCTCGGGCACCGATTGATCTTGTAGGATTCTTCCCAAGACGGCCAGCTCAAGGAAAGGCGGTTGATGCCAGTGCAGGCCAATGCCTCGACTCTCACTTTGTTGACAACGTAAGAAGTCTTGGATAGTTACGATCTACTCCTGCTTGCCGGTACGTGTTTTTGTTTTCACAATCTGTAATGTAATACAGATGTCGGATCAGCCCAGATTCTTAAACTTTTAAACTTGGCAGGCCCCTGACGATAAAATAAGAAGAGGCCCTGAATTTTTATTTTTATTTTTGTTTAAACTTTTTTAGAATTGAATTATTTATAATATTATTGGTTTCAAAATCTTTCAATTTTTCTGGTTTAATAGATAATTTTTAATTCATTTAACATATATTGATAGAAATTAAAGAACCGTTATTTACCATTTGTTTAACCATGATTAGTGATAGACAATAAAACACTAAATAAGAAAATTAAAAACTACTTTGGAAAGGGCAAGAAATTAATAACTACTAACTTTTACTATTTAGCAAACGTATGTGCATGGAGTTTCATCAAAGAAAATAAAAAAAGAAAGAAACATAAGGGCGTAAAGTTTCAAATAAAAAAAAACCATGATAAATGTTTAACTTCTTTACAAACTTAATTTTTTTCTCTTCATTTAATTTGGAAAATATATGTAAGTTCCAAATCTCCTTTGCATTGAAAGTAGAAAGATAAACAAACAAAATAGATTAGAAGCACCCAAAAACATAATCAATTCGAGTGAGATGATCACCTTGGTCCAAATAACTAATACTAATACTGCCACTTTGACAGATGCAGGAATTGTATCTTCCAAGCTATAAATAATGGTGACCTAGAATCTCTCCTAAAAAGCAAAAGATTATCTACAAAATGAGGACTTGAACAAGAGAAAATGGTTACACATAAGACCCTGCAGAAACCATCCACAAGAGACTAGGCAGGCAAATCCATGATTGTGACATTACGTACAACGCGGCTATTTATAATAGGCTAAAACGCTAATAATAAGGAATATCAGTCTTATAATATATGAACACTAAACTAGTAATCGTGGCACTACTTTACTAACTACCCATGATCTAGGAGTTATCTAAGACATGCAATTAAGATTAATTCAACCCAAAAGTAACTGTATCAGTAAGCCGCAATGGCATTCAAGAAGTATGTCTCCTTCGCCCCTCGTTGCTGCCCCAAACATTAGAGTGTCGTCCAAAAAACATAAATGGGAAATCCTCAGAATCGCTATCCCACTAATCTCCCCACTACACTGGAGGTTGATGTGATACAAAATGCCCTTGGATCTCGGTACCTTGTGCTTTCGGAGTGATAGCTCAGACGGGTGGCGATATGGCTCGGATCGTGGATGCTTTGGCTCGGTCTAATACTTGAAGGCAAGATCTGGACAATACTTGAAGTTAGTAAAGTATGGAAGATAATGAAATTGAATAAGTGCATGGAATAATAAAAGATTGCGTACCTTTTTTGGTCCAAAATGCGAATATATATAGCCTCACCTTGCTATTCTACCCGTTGCTCCTTTTCCGGGCCATCTTTATTTTCCTCCTTATTAATGTTGACCCTGCCTTTAAATGCTTTCCTGGTCCATTGCCCTATTTATGACCTAGATCATGCTCCTCTGTCTTAAATGCCCTGCGTAATTCCTGCCCCTGATAACAGCCTAAATTTCCGCCCCTTTCCTATTGTTTTACTTCCTTATGGAATACCCAGAATCCGACCTATGGGCCCTTTATCCTAATTTCTTTCCCCGTCCCTTCCCAAATTATCTTAGCTCGGTTTGTTTATCCTTCCGACCTACCGATGTTTTCCTTATTTTTGGGCTTTTTCTTCTTTCCTGTAATTCTTTTGGGCTCATCTGAACCTATTGGGCCAGACCCAATATTTTATTCACTTTTAGGCATACCAGAGTCATGAAGCATGATGGATAACAATTCTAAACACATAATAAAAAGACATGGAGATAAAGGATCCCTTGCCAAATGCTGCACTTCAGGCTCAGATGCCCAAAACTTTGACCATTCAGGAGGAATGAAACATGACCAATGAAATACACCTCTGAATAAGATGTACCACTTGATCAAGAAAATCCAACGCCGTCAATAATGGGCACACAAACCCCACTTCACCCGATCGAATGCCTTACTCATATCCAACTTCAACGACATAAGGCTCATTCCCCGCATTCCTTGAGTCCATATATAATGATGCGTCTCATGGGCAAAAAGGATTTTGTTCGAAGTGTGTCTTATCGAAACAAAAGCCAACTGTGATTCACTGATAACATTCAGTAAGACCCTTTGAACCCTATTTGCCACCACCTTCGAAGCTAGCTAGTAAATTAAGATTTGAATAGATACAATTGGAGATGCTTAAATATAAAAATGATACTAAAATATTAAAAAAATACACAGATTCTTATAAGAAATCTATTCTTTATATGCTAGAAAAAAAGGTTGGCACACAAGCAGCTTCTTCTATCAATTCAGATCCGTGAAATAAAAAGCAAATCATTCAATTTTTTGCCTTATTTAGTAAGGAATGAAGGCCCAAAAAAATCAAAAAATTGACCTGTATCCTTTCGATAAAAATTCAATTCGGTCTAAAACTGTAACTTTAGATTAAAATCCAAAATCAATTCAAACATCGACTTCGGGTAGATTTTCCCAAATGAACAACCCAACGTAATAACAATAATTTTCTATAAAATAAAATTAAAAAAATTAAAAAGAGAGATTTTTGTAGAGTGGATTTGGATAATGCCCTTCACATGTAATAAATGATTATGATGTAACCGTCTGATGCAAGTAGAGAAAAGGCCGCACCAAAATCTTTCCTGAAATTAGGTCCCACACTCAATATCCCCAAGCTCACAAAAAATCCAGACCGTCGGATTCTCATCCAGCGGCTGAGATGAATCGAGAGCTTTAGGTCAATAGGAATCTATGCGACACCCACTCACTCTCTCCTCTTCTCAGTGTTTTCCTCCGTTTCTGTTCTTCTTCTTCTTCACTTCTCCTCTGTAACTTCGTCGATTGGAAATCTTCCTTCAAAACGCCGTCGTTTGTCTGTGCACCCCCCCCCCCCCCCCCCCTTTTTAAGTAATTGGAGAAATTCCTTCCCTTTACTGTCTAAAATTTCCATAAGCGTGTTCCCCGCCATTTTTTTTCTTCAAGAAAGGATCCATATGCTCGCCCTTCTTTGTTTGCATCACAGGTTCTTTTTCCCAACAAGTGTATCTGTTTTTCAGTTTTGTTTAATCATATAGTTATTTGAATATGGGTTTTCTTAGTTAAAGTTTTTTTGTTTGTTTTTTATGAGCATGGTTATAGGTGCATGCTAAAACTTGAGTTTTGGCTCTTATTTTTTAGACTCTGTATGCATGGTTCATGTAATCTGTCATTTTGAGGTTTCATGTTAGAATTACAGAGTGGACGAAACTTATGAGTTATGGAAATGGTTCACTGATTATCAGAGAATGTGCTAGAGTTTAGAGACGAGTACACTAATGGGATTACTTGGTTTGCTGGAACATTTTTTCTCTGCGTTTGGCAGTTCAGCAAATTGTGCCTTGGTGATACATGAGAATGTCGTTGGTTCTTTTCTTGCTTAGTTTACTTGGTGTACGGTTATGTTACATTTGATTTTTATTGAGTTTGAGACATCAACATGAAACAGAACTTAAACGAGAGAGGTTGATTTTTGCAGATTACAAATAATGCTGGGGATCGATGGTTGTTATGTGGGGGTTAAATTATATTTAGCATATGTGTGCTGAAGTGGGATTGTGATGGATGTAGAAGTGATAGACTCAGAGGATGTAATTACGGGGCAACGTGGGAGCATTACAGATGATGGAGATGATGACCCCCATGAAAGTGGGGAGTTGAATGAGAATGGGGTTCTTGTGCCATATGTGGGTATGGAATTTGATTCTGAAGAGGCTGCTAGGACATTTTATGATTTGTATGCCAAACGAGTGGGTTTTAGTACTCGTGTTGGCAATTCTGGTCGGCCTAGGTCCGATGGGATTGTTGGTGTACGGCAATTTTTCTGTGCTAAAGATGGATTTAAAAGAAGAACTGGTGAGAGCTGTGAAGCAATGCTTAAGGTAGAATTAAAGGGCCATGGCAAATGGGTCGTGACCAAATTTGTGAAGGAACATAACCATTCCGACCCAAATTCAAATAAGCTGCATTACTTCAGGCCTCGCAGGCATTTTGCAGGTGTTGCGAAGCATACTGTCGAAACCTACCCTGGGTTGGGAACTGTTCCTAGTGGCATTATGTATGTGTCAGTGGATGGTAACCATGTTCCAGCAGAAGTGAACTGTGGAGCAAAGATTAGTACCATTGAAGCAAGCCGGACTTTCAAGGGTTCAGGACCTTTAATTACTGCCTCTAGACATCCCATGCGGAAGAGGACACTAGGAAAGGATGCTCAAAATTTGCTTGATTATTTTAAGAAAATGCAAGCTGAGAATCCTGGATTTTACTATGCTATACAACTAGATGAGGATAATCGCATGGCTAATGTGTTTTGGACAGATGCAAGGTCAAGAACTGCATATAGTCATTTTGGTGATGCTGTTACGCTGGACACAATGTACAGAGTTAACCAGTATAAAGTTCCATTTGCCCCGTTCACTGGAGTGAACCATCATGGCCATACAATTTTATTTGCTTGTGCCTTGCTTCTAGATGAATCTGAGGCTACATATTTGTGGCTGTTTAAGACATTTCTTGCTGCCATGAATGACCGTGCTCCTGTATCTATAGTTACTGATCAGGACAAAGCTATAGAGGCAGCAGTGGCTCAGGTGTTTCTGGACACCCGTCATTGTTTTAATAAATGGGAAGTGTTAAGAGAAGGCCAAGAAAGGATGGCTCATGTATGCCATACACATCCAAATTTCCAATTGGAGCTGTATAATTGCATTAATTTGACGCAGACAATTGAGGAATTTGAGTTTTTTTGGGATTCTATCCTTGAGAAGTATGATCTAAGGAGAAATGATTGGCTTCAGTCACTCTACAATATCCGCACGCAATGGGTGCCTGCTTATTTTCGGAGCACTTTCTTTGCTGCTGTTTCTCCCAATCAGGGATTTGAGAGCTCATTTTTTGATGGCTATGTGAACCAGCAAACATCTTTACCTTTGTTCTTTAGACAATATGAGAGAGCTTTAGAAAGCTCATTTGAAAAGGAAGTAGAAGCTGACTTGGATACGATCAGCACCTCTCCAGTCCTGAAGACACCATCGCCCATGGAGAAACAAGCAGCAAGTCTTTATACAAGGAGAATCTTTTCATGTTTTCAAGAAGAATTAGTTGAGACATTCGTGTATACTGCAAATAGGATTGATGGAGATGGGGCTATAAGCGCATATAGGGTTGCGAAATTTGAGGATGACCACAAAGCCTATATTGTATCTTTAAATGTTCCAGAGATGAAAACTAACTGCAGTTGCCAAATGTTTGAGTATTGTGGCATACTTTGTAGGCATATTTTGACCGTTTTTACGGTTACAAATGTACTTACACTGCCCTCCCATTATATCTTAAAGCGCTGGACTAGAAATGCAAGAACTGGGAGTGGCTTTGATGATTATGGAGAGTTGAGTGGTTATGAGTCACTGGCAATGCGATACAACCACCTTTGTAAGGAAGCCATCAAATGTGCAGAGGAAGGGGCTATTGCCCCCGAGACATATAACATTGTGCTTAGTGCCCTTAAAGAAGCAGTGAAGAAAGTTGGTATGGTGAAGAAAAATGTTGCCAAGGTTGCACCTCCAAGCTCACAGATCACTGGTGTGGGTTATGATGCTCATAGGACATCTACATCGGTATCAGATACTCCTTTACTGTGGCCACGACAAGATGAAACCATTAGACGATTTAACCTTAATGATAGCAGTATTCTTCAATCTGCTGATTTGAGTCTTCCTCGTTTGGCTCCTGTTTCTCTTCATCGAGGTGATAACCCTTGTGAAAACATGGTATGGGAATTTTTCAATGAAGTTTCTATGTGTGTAAAAGGGACAGATATGTTTTTGTTCAGTGAGTGTAACTCGGTCTTCTTTTTGTTTCTCTTTACCTTGTGCATAGATGGTTCTTCCGTGTCTTAAGTCAATGACTTGGGCAATGGAGAATAAAAGTTCATCACCAGAAAATAGAGTAGCCATAATCAATTTGAAGGTATCTCTGAAGATTGTGATTCTTATCATTGTTTTTCTCTTACTTATTTGTTGTGGTTGAGTGCTTACTGCACACTCAACCTGATCACCAGTCTAAAGGTCTGAACTCTTTTATTCCAGTTGCAAGATTACAGCAAGACTCAATCAGGAGAAGCAGAGGTAAAGTTTCACCTTTCAAGGATCACATTGGAACCCATGTTGCGGTCTATGGCTTACATCAGTGAACAGCTTTCCACCCCAGCCAATAAGGTTGCTGTGATCAATTTAAAGGTCTGATTCAATGTCTTTTGTCTCAGTATGATACATGAAGCTTATGACTAATCTAATTTGAGAAATTGAGGTTTCATTAGAATCATGTGGTTAGAAAGATCCAACTATCCAGAGGAAATTTATTAAGAAACAGTTGTTCATTAATGAAGTGACATAAGTCTAGTTGTTCTCTTTAACGATTAAATGGCTTCCAGATCTGTTTTATTCTGTTCAATTGCTCATGTCATTTTCTCCACTTATCAGCTTCAAGACACTGAAGCAACTTCAGGAGAGTCAGAGGTGAAATTTCAGGTGTCTAGAGATACTTTAGGTGCTATGTTGAGATCAATGGCCTATATTCGTGAGCAACTTTTGAGTGCTGTAAGCTTTTACACCTTTTTTAATCTAGTTTGTCTTTCAGCTTGATGTGAAATGCATAAATTGCTTGAAGAAGCTTAGTTTTTTCTTGTACTAGTTTCTCCTCTAGTTGCTTGTAGGAGGCCTTTTAGATGCCTTAGTATGGTGTATAGAGGATGGATAATTCTTAAAAGAATGGCCTAATAAGAATTGAAAAGAACCTATCAAAAATGACAATATTATATTTTGATATGAATAAAACATGTGTATTGATTGAACTCAATGGTGAAATATAATCTATATTGCCAACCACACATAATAGGATAAAGGTTTACTTCTTGTTGTTGTAGAGTATCACATATTAGTGCTGGCATTGTATATTCAGTCCAGGATTTCAGGGTTAATTGAATATGCTGACTCTAGAATCAAATTGTCTAGCACAGTGAAACAAATAGTTGCAAGATAATTGTAAATGAAGCCACAAAGTAAGGAAGGGATTTTCTTCATTATGAATAGTGGAACTATGTTTTAGAGTGTATGATGCATTTTTCTCCCATGATTTCTGTTTATGTTTCTCACCAGTATTGATTGCATAAGCGGATAGTCACAAGATATGTTGTAGTTCATTGATGGTCCCCTCACTTTTAGTACATATACTAAATCATTAATACCTAAAACTACCTGTTTTTAGCCATGCATTAGTGGCCGTGGGTGGTCACAAGATATTATGTAGTTCCTTGATGCTCTCCTAACTTTTAGTGCCCATACTATTGGCTAGAAAACCATCTGCTTTTGGCCATCTGCTGCCAATATGATCCAATTCATCATTATTTATCTAAGTTAAATTTCAGTGGAAATTCTGGATGCTAAGTAACTGGTTAATGAAACCTTTAAACTGTTTGTTCAATGGCATGTATGCGATCAATTTGCGACAGCCATTATCAGTAAACAACACTTCTGTAATTTCCTTTAGATTATATTCAAGATTCATTGGTATAATGATGATTGTAGTTATAACTTGAGTCTTGATACTGAACCTGTACATTAAACCAAAATGATGAATCATTTTCTAATCAAAATAAAAATTTGCCATGGCAGGTGGAGCAACAACAGCAAATTCCATCGAAAAAGCAACGGAAATAAATGTCCCGTTGGGCTCTCTATTTAACCAGCTTTGTAAGTATATATGACTATTGTAGATTAGAAGGGTTGTTATTGACTAAATTTTTGGGCACAGTGAGTCTGTCTGTCTCTACTGGAGGAAGTTAGGCCTTTCTTGCCTTTTGACAGTTGAGATTTTTCCTTAACACATTTGTACATTCAAGGATCAAGGCGTGAATGCTTTCACTCAGGCCCTACAGGGCATAACATGTATCATAATATATATATAGATGAGATTGTTGTTGTGTTCTACAAGATATCCTTAAAGGATAATGTTTAGGCTTTTGTTTTGTACCTTTCTTTCAAATAGAAAGATGCTGCTAAAGAATGCGTTCCCAGTTTGCTAACTAATTGCAATCTAGTTCTTCTGTTACAGGAAGGTTTCTAACTGCGTAGTTATGTAATTTGTAGTTGCTTATTATCCATTTTTTCCTCTGCTCCAAAGACTGTTTTTGTGCTTGTGAGAGCTTCTCCAGAGGGGTGGTTTGCTATTTTCCTGTTACTGGAAGGTATTTAACAGCTTTCTCTATCAGCGATATGCCAGATTTAATAGACATTTTGATTCGAAACAACTACCCCACCATTTTGATGACGGTGGAATTCATGGACACATGCACTCTTTTGATAATAGGATCTTGTGATACTTTCCTATAAATTTGACACATGATTACATCTCATACCTGTTCTTTTATATGGAATTGTTATTTGTACTAACATTTTTACTATTCATAGGAACATTTTCATATGAAAAATCTAAAATACCTTTTAGATTTAAAAAAAGGGTAAATTACCTAACCCCCCGGTGGTTAGCGAAAGTTATTATCCATTCCCTTATCGTTTAAAAAACTACGAAGAACTCCCCTATTGTTTTTCGAAATCTGTAACGTTTGAATTCTCTGTCATGTTTAACAGCCCGAAGGTTACTTTTGTCATTTTACTTTCTTTTTCCTTTTTTTTTTTTGACTTATAATATATATTTACATTCATTAAGCTTAAACCCTAAAATCATCCCTTCACCTAATTTCTGCCCACACCATCACATTCTCTCATCTCTCCCCCCACCTTACCAGGCTTGCTCCCATCACGCATAACTCTTCCCTTCCCCTTCCCCTCCATAACACATCAGTCCCCTTCTACACTTCTTTGTCGGCACATCAGCCGTTTCGCTGCGCCATAAATCGACTGCTACATAGGGCTCGCCGGTGTCGTGCGTGTCGGTGGTGCTCTTGAGTTCGATGCGGGGTAGAGGGGGCAGATCTAGTGATGATGAATCATTCAATAAACACTTCTTTTTTGTTGTTGGTGGTGATGATGAAATCATCGGATCTGGGTAATAATCTGGAGAATAAAGGCGAATTTGGGTTGAAGCCATTGAAGTGTTTTTTTTTTGGGTGCTTTACTGTGATATGTTCTGGGTTTGAAGCCAACTGAAGTTTTTTTTTTTTTCTTTTTTTTTCTGGGCTCTTGTAGTTCAATTTTTCATTCTGAGAGATGGGTTTTGGCTGCTATTGAATTAGTTCTAAGTTCAATTTCCATAGATTGAGTTTTGGGGTTTTTTTTGTGTGTTTTGCCTCAATTCGTTTGTCTCTCTTCTCCCGAAAGAAATTCAACTGAAATGTAAAGTTCTTCTCAAAATTAATGATAGAATTTTAGAGTTTTTAGTTAAAAGGAATGATTTTGTTGCTCTTTCAGCAATTTAGTTTTCTTTAGTGATAAATTTCTACAACTATTATCTTGTATCCAGGAAACCTATAATTAAAAAATAATTAAACTAGTAAAAGGAAAGGAAAGTAGTAATTAAGCTTTAATTTAAAGAAAGAGCTGAAAATTTAAGTAAAGGAAAGTAATTTAAAAAGGAAAATAGTAATTAAGATACAAAATTATGATTTGCAGAAGGAAAGGGTGGCAATAATGAAAGGAAAATAGTAATTAAACTTAATTTAAAGAAAGAAAAAGGAAAAAAATAAATTTATAAATATTTGAAAGAAATTAAATATGTATTTATATTTTTATTAGGGGTAATGTCATTACGTGAACGATAAACATGACATTATATTTGTAAGGATATATATGTCATTTTATTTAAAAAATAGTTGATTTTTGTTTTTGACTGTTAAAAGTGATGGAAAACTTAACGATTACCGATTTCGAAAAATAATAGGGGGTTCTTCGTAGTTTTTTAAACGATAGGGGGCTGATAATAACTTGCCTAACCACAAGGGGGTTTTAGGTAATTTACCCCAAAAAAAATTAAAAACAAAAAAGTTTATAAATACTCTTGCAAAGAAAGGGAAGCAGAAACAATTCCCTCAAAGTTCTCTACTCTCCTCTGTGGCAATTCCCTTTTCTACTCTGTGGAGAAAAAAAGAAGCACAAAATCGACTAAATCAGATAAAAGTCCAGATGAATCGGATCGGCAAAGGTGAGTGCCTAAAATTCATATTTGTTTCGTTCATGTTTTATTCGTTGTTTTGATTAATTTGTTTGTTATTTGTCCGGATTTGTTTTTTTTTTTTTTTTTTTTGCCCGAATTTGTTAATTTTTTGTCCGGATCTGCAATTATCAGGCCCGTATTGGCCAGAAATACCGCCTGAGACCATGGAAATCCCACCACGGCAGTATTCCGGAGGGAAATACCACCCAGCGGTATTTTTCCACCCGAACACTGCCGTGGGCCGGCGGTGTTTTGCACCAAAATACCACCCGGAGAGGGGCGGTATTTTTTGGTAGAAATAACCCCGGCTGCCGGCGGTATTCTGGGGGAAAAAATCTTCGGCCACCGAGGGTTATTTTCCGGCGGACGGCAGTATTGTTTCCGATTTTCCGCCCGAAAAGGCCAAGATTTGCACAATATTTTAAATTTTTTTAACTTTAATTGTGTTCTTGTTCCTTGTGTATTATAAATTATTTTCCTATAGATAATTGTATCTTTATATTATTGCAGATGGCATAAGCATTTAAAAAATTGAAATTCAAATTAAACAGAAGCAAAAAGGATGGTAATTTGCAAATTGTTGAAAACAATGAGGCAACACAGTGCTCCTCTGAGGAAGTAGCTAGCCGAATATCTCCCACTGCATCCGAGCGCCAGAGAAGGGTGATCGGAAGAGCGCAAGGCTCTTCTCGGTTTTGAAACGTGGCGGGGGAAAGTAACATTGATTATGGCGAAACAAAATTTGCCCTACAATACATTGGAGATGCGGAGGAGGAGGAAGTTAGGGAAAATGCAGAATGATTTGAGAGGAAATATGTTTTTAAAAATAGTTTTATAATCTAAACATTGTATTAGAAATATAAAAAGGATATAGTTGAATGTAAAAAATTATATTAGAAATGATAAAAATTGATTATAATATATTAAATTTACTTTTGAAACTAAAACCAAAAGAACATGCCGTAATTTGTAGTTTGAACTATAGGGGCGTTCACAGCGACCGGCGGATCAGAGCGGGGCAAGTGGCCCAAACCGAATTGAGTCTAAATTTACGTTCGAGTCTGTTCGGTTCGGGACGAATAGGGCCGACTTAGGATTTCGGGGAAGTTTGTGGAGGGTGGCACTGGCCCGTTTTGACCCATTTTGACGCTAAACCTGTATGATGCCGATCGATTTTTTTTCCATCTTTGTGCATTCGAAACCGCATCACTGTCGCCTCCTTTGGGCCACCTTCCCTCAATCTCACACGCCTTGCAGTCGCCGTCTCCATCTCCGGATCTATTCAAAGGTGTAAATTCTGCCCCTTTGTATTTTTTTTATTTATTTATTGGAAGGCACTCTATTGTTTGTTTGTGTTTATCACAGTGTGAGTGAGTCCGTCTCCGCCTCCATCAGGTGTCTAATCTTTTGTTTGTTTTAACTCTTCATTGAGATTATTACTTCACTCATCAGCTGCCAGCCGTTAATTTCCCCCTTTTTGTTGCGTTTCTAAAATCTTGGTACCATGTTTCGTTGATATTTGGGTGGTTTTGTGGCAAAGATTAGAAATTTAAGGCTTCCTTGGTCTACTCTTTCTGTTCTGTGGAGGCCCTTTTGTTAAAATGGCCTAAAGAGTTTGGTTTTCGGGATTGACAGAGCGTACTTATATTGGTTGTTAGTGCTAGCCCTTTTCATTTTTTGAACGAAGAATTCTAAAAACATGGAGGAGCTTGGACTCATTTTGGCTGGTGACATTCATTGTTAACGCCTTTATTGGAGAGTGTTTTTCGAGAGATTTTTTTTAACTTCAAATCATAAATGTTGACCAGCTTTTTTTTTTTTTATTCGTGTTTTGGTGGGTGTTACCTTTTAAGGCAATCATTCAAGGTTAAGAAGCAATCACCTTCGTATGAAACCGGAACTTCCAAGTTGTCAAGCGAACGGTGAGACGTGTGTTCGCTGTGTTGCTTCATCTTTTTTATGTTAATATAGCGGATGTGCTGTCAGTATGGAACGTGAAGGGTCAAATTGTTGATTGATGTTTTCAGTCGGTTCAATGTTTCTAGCTAGGCTATTGTTCTTCTATTGATTCTAGAAGCAATATAGAGGTTTTTTTTATCATTGAAGCCCTTGTTACATTAGCAAGAGCCATGTAGTTTTGTGGCTTTTTTTGTCAATATAGTTCTGGCCTCAGTTCCTTTTTTTATTTTTCTGTTTATTTTCTTTGATGTGATGTTGTGTGTTCATGTGTCTCTGTTTCTGTTTGTTCCCCTTATCTGTAATACCGCGTGTTCGTGTTTCTTATCTTTCTATTTCAATCCATGAGCAAATTGTACATCATTCTGTTTTAAAGCTTGTTTTTTATGAAGTTTTCAAAACAAGTTTGAAACAAGTTTTCAAAATATTTTGGTTTCAAACCTTTTTTAAGAAACATGGTTTTCAAAACAAATTTTAAAACACATGTTTTGGGCAATTTTTTTTTTCTATCTCCTCCCCTTTCACTCTCTCCATTTTCACCCCTTCCACCACTACCTGCCCTGCCGCCACCGCTGATGAACCACCTCCGGCGAAGAAGGAGGAAGAAGAAGAAGTTTGGAGGAGAAGGAGGAAGAAGAAGAAGGGAGTCTCAGTGAAGATTAGAGTTTGGCGGTGGGCGGGCGACGGGAGGGAGGCGGCGGTGGGAGTGAAGAAGAAGAAGGAAGAAAAAGAATAGGAAGAAGAAGAATAAGAAGAAGGGAAAAAAAAATCTTGAAATTTGGTTTGAAATTTTTTTATTTTTTTTATTTTAAACTTTAGCAAAAGAACAAAGTTTTGTGAAGTTTTGGGTTTGAAACCCAAAATTCACAAAACCAAGTCTCAAACCACAACAGCCGAACATGCCCTTAATAATGGTTTGCTTCTTTAAAGAAAGATAAAGATAGATGAATCAAATGTTGCAAATTTAACCATAATGTTAATTAGATAAGTTGAATTAAATTGATAACATGCTTGGTTAAACGCATGGGCATCATAACTTGGACATTATTACTAAAAATAAAGAATATAATCACAAATAGAAAGGAGAACCTCTATGTCTGTTATGAAAAGTTTTTGTATTATCGGGTTTAGAGTTAAGGTCACCATGAATAGATTAAAATTTTAATGTGCAGCTGTGTTGCTATTCTTTTACACTTTTTGGCGTACCTTGAGCTCAATTATTACTGGCTTAAGGGCTCACCAAGCCAATCGAGCCAAGCTATGTGTATATTTCTATAATTTTTTAAAATTTTTTTAGTATAAACTAAAAAATAATAATTCGAGTTCTAGTTCAAGCTCAAAAGCTTGCTCTACTCTGAGCTCAAGTCCAAATATTTAGGCTCTATCGAGCTCGAGCTCCTGACTATTATTTATCAAGTCCAACTCAATGAGACTCCAGTTCAAGCTCAACTCAACTTGTTTACAGCCCTAGTTGGCAGGGCATAACTCTTGCTTCTGAGCAGATGTCACCCAATTTTGCAAAACTGAGTACCCCTTGGTGCATTATGCACAGATATTTAGTTTGACTAGTTGCTTTGGCATCTGCTTACAGAGCACACACACTGGAGATGATGATTATGTTCTATAGTTTTTTCTACCTTCTAGCATCTGCAGAGTCTTAGAGTTGCTTCGATAAATGAACTTAAACATGAATTGAAATCTACTGAAATCATTAAAATAGTGGCTGATGAGAAGCTTGATTCCAACAACAAAAAAAAAAAATCGGGTTATGGCTCGTACCTCGTCTTTAGGGCCGCACCCTAACCTGACCAGAACCGTTTGGGTTGGGCGAATTTTTAATTTTGAACCATCCTATTTGAACACAGTTCCCTCTCCACTCCCACCCCCCAAAGTTGAGTTTTCAAAGTAGAATACCATCTAAAATTATTGCTTGACAATTTACAAAAAATCTAATGTATATGTTGTTGAGGTTGTTGGCCATTGGTGTTCTGCCAATTTGAAGAATATGTATTATTTAAAAAAACAAAACAAAAAAACAAAGCATGTGTCTCACTTTGACAAGATAAATCAATGCAATGTAAAGGTAAAGTCAGACTTTTGTCCTTTGGTATTCTTCACATTAATAGTATTATAAAAATTACCGCAAAAAAAATTTGAAGGATTTTCACTACTGAGCAAAAAATAAAGGAGTATACTATTTGCAGACACTATTTTATTATTTACAAGCACATTTTTTTGTGAATAATCTATTTTGTCTTTTAGGTATAAACAATATTCATCAAACGAAATTGTTATTTGCAGGCACATTTCAATATAAATGACAAAATTTTGCCCAATTTGGGCGGGATTTTTGGGATGGAAAATGTTTATTGCACATATTATGTGCAGAAAAATATGCACATAAAGTAGTTTAAGTGGGTCAATCAGATGTTATTCTACAAAAATATCATCATTGTATTATACTTATTTCTTTTCTCTTATCTTCTCTTTCCTCTCTCATCTCTCCTCTCTTCTGCAACTGTTTTTTCTCAAAATCTTCCTTTACCATTATTTGTTCTACAATTTAGTTTCCTTCCTACATTAATTAATTTTTTTTTTACTCTCTAATTTTTTTTTTTATCTTTAGAAATTGCATATGTGAAATCCATTTCACTACAAAACGAAACATCTATTTTTTTCTCTTAATTTTGGATTCTAATTTATTCATTTTTTTATAATAATAATAATTATAATTTTATTGTGAAAGAATGGGTTTGGCGAAAAAAAGTAATGAATAAATTTTAATGGCGAAAAACGCAAAAAGTTAAGTTTGGTGAAAAAGAAAGTAAGAGAAAATTTATATTTATTATTATTTTAAAAAAATTAATAAATTAGAATACTAAATATTAAGTTTAATGGGTTTTAAAATGCTTAATAGTGAAAATGATAGGATAAAAAAAAAAAAAAAGAGTTGTCGAAAAAAAAATACCAAAATTAAATTAGTTAATAGAAAACACTATAAGAAAAAGGAAAAAAAAAAAAAAAAAAAGAAAGAAGCAGACGTGGGGTAAAGAGAGGAGAGAGAAGAGAGGAGAAAAGAAAGTGATATAGTAATACAATAAAGATATTTTTGTAAAATAACATTTAAGTAGTCCACATAAATTACTTTATGTGTGCACATAATATGTGCATTTAACAGCATCCTTTTGGGATTTTGATCAAAAATCCCGCTCAGGTGGGATTTTGACCAAATCACGCCCACCATTTGGGTGGGATTTTGATCAAATCCCACCGCCCAGCATGGGTGGAATTTTGACCAAATCCTGCCTAGCTTGGGCGGGATTTTGATCAAAAATCTCGCCCAGTATGGGCGGGATTTTGATTTGTATGAATTTTTATCCGATTTAGTCGATTTTTTTGCTTCTTTTTTTCTTCAAACAGAATAGCTACACTAGAGTAGCTTGATGGAGAAGATTGCAGGAAATGTTATTTTTAAATACCCAATGATATTTTAGACTTTTCACAAAAAAATGTGCTTGAGAATAGTAAAAATGTGCCTGTAAATAACAATTTCGAAAATAAAACATATGTCCCACTTGACACGATGAATCAATGCAAAGGTAAAATGGAAGATATTTAAATTTTGTCTATTGATATTACACAGACGAACACGCACAAATTTTAAAAATCTGCACCATTGAGCGAAAAATAAAGTGTGGATCCCACTTAGGAAGATAAATCGACAAAAAGATAAAAATGGAGAAATTTTACCTGTTGATATTTGCACATCAATAACATTACACAAACGCGCACACAAATTGAAGAATCTACATTATTGAGATAATATATGTATGTGTGTGTGTAGGTCTCACTTTGCAAGCTGAATCAATGCAAAGATAAAAAGTGAAGAAATTTTGCTCGTTTGTATTTTACACCTTAATAATATTACACAAGTGCACCCACACAAATTTAAAGAATATGCACTATTGAACTAAAAGTAAAGCATGAGTCCTTGGCAAGATAAAATCAATGCAAAGATAAAAGAGAATAAATTTTGCCCACTGGTAATCAGCACAAGAATAATACTATACAAGCACGCACACAAATTTGAAGAATATGCACTATTGAACAAAAAATAAAGTGTTAGTCCCACTTGACAAGATGAATTAATACAAAGATAAAAGTGAATAAATTATGCTTGTTGGTACTGTACACCTCAATATTATTACACAAATTTGAAGAATCTACTGGCCTGTTTGGTATCACGTTTTCAAAACGTGTTTTAAAATCAGTTTTATTTTATAATAGTTTTTTATTATTCCCAATAATTTTTTTTACATTTTCAATAAACTTTTTTATATTTTTAACACACATTTTTACATTCTTAACACACTTTTAATATTATAAAATCAAAAGTGATTTCAAAATACGACTTGAATCACGATACCAAACATGCCCTACACTACTGAGCAAAAAACAAAATGTAGGTCCTACTTGACAAGATAAATCAAAACAAAGGTAAAAGTGGTGAAATTTTGCCCGTTCATATTCTACACTTCAATATACTATACAAAAACACACAAATTTGAAGATTGCACTACTAAGCGAAAAAACAAACCTTGGGTCCCAACTCCCACGAACACAAAATGATTTTATTCATAGTTTACCCCATTAAACAAAAAGAAAAAACAACTGTAATTCATTGACAATTCAAACTTTCTCTTTATCTTTAATAGTAGAGAATTTGTACAATTTCATAACTATTCTTCCAAATATTTTGGAGAATAAAAAATAAAATTCAAATCATCTGGAGTATCATTTTCAGCTTTATTATGGTATTCAAGAAATTACACAAAAACGTCAATACTGGATAATTTAGATAACGAGGAAGACATTTTACATCGTATGTGTCACAACACTGAATTGGTGTTACAAGATTACTACAATTAACAACAAATTTACAGTAGACGCGGTGGTTCAATTTTAGGTCATATCATGATCCATTGTGATCGTGAAGTCGCGAGGTGTAATATATTTGCTTGTTATTTTTTTGACAATTCACGGCAAAATGAGTAGATGTTCCTTCAATGATATCATGTGTTCCAGAGTTCAATTTACATATCATTGATGCAGTCAAAAGTTTTGACAATTAATTCCAACAATATATGGATGTAACAAGTAGAGTTGGACTATCTACTCTATAGAAAATAATAGTGGTGTTTCATATTTTAGCGTATGCATGCCGGGAAATGCTACCGATGAAAATTATTTAAATTGGTGAAGTCGACTCCAACTTAAATTTGAAGAAATTTTGTGGGAGTGCTGTAGAAACTTTGCAAAAGATATCTATGATCACATAATGCTCATAAAATTGTCAGATTGTTTTATATTAATCAACAGCGTGATATTCCATGAATGTTAGGCAGTATACATTGAATGCATTAGAAGTGAAAAATTTGTCCTTGAACAATTTGCTGGTCGTAGTAGAACACCAATAATTAATTTTAAAGTTGTAGCAAATCATGATCTTTGTTGACGTCATCACAAATGTCATTGCTTAAGCCATTTTTTTGAAAATGTTACAAGTTCTACGGAGCAGACCCAATCCAGCGCCACTGTTCGAACGATTCCTAAATTCACGGTTTCAACTCATTGGACAAATTTCAACGTTTGTTTGAAAAGAAAAGTCAAAGCTGGGAAACTTTTCGACTGTGTAAGTCTTCCTCCTCTCCTTCTAGAACAGAAAGTTATGGGCTATTTTGAGGGAATTGGTTAGAAGCCTGTTTTCGAAGAGCTATTGTATGAATTTTATGCCACTTTCAGTGCCAATTTGAAAATGTATGAGACTGACTCCCCGGATCGAATTAAATTTCAGTTATGTGGTAAATCTTTTAGTTTATCAGTAGACGAGTTTAATGTGCATTTGGGGATGGTGTCTGAGGATGGTATAGATTAGATACAGTAATACCAATCCATGAATTCCTGGAATTTTAGAGTATTTTAATACGAAAGAGGTATGCACTGTTATCGCCCCTAATGACCGTCGTGATTTTGCAAGTTTGAGGTCAAAGTCAAATTACATTTATGATCCTGCTCTTCAAATTTGCCATAGATTTTTTGTTTATAATTTTGTGGGAAAAGTTGGTTCGGATAGTGTATCATATCATAAACTGTTTATTCTTTGGGCAATGACACATCGCCTTCCTTTAAATTTGGGATATTCAATCGCTTTTCAGTGTCATGGTGTGGCTAACCATCATCCCCTGTGGTCTCTTCCCCTTGGTCACTTCATTACTGAGATTGCTTTGCATAACTCGTTGATTGATCTTAACACTACTACTTCTCTGCATAGCTGTAAAGTATCTGTGTTTGATTTGGACACTTTGCTTGAAATGCAAGTTGTTTTTAGAAATGCTAATGATCAGTCTGCAATTTAGCAAGCCGGGTCGTAAATCCCCGAGCTCTTCCGCCCCATCGTCTTTTGCAAGTTCCTCTCTGACCACGGAGCAATCCACTATGTTCCACACTTATAAAATGCAACATCTCCATCGAAAAATGGATCTTGTTCTGGAGAATCAAGTGGACATCCAGGCTTCAATTAGGAACCTCAACATCAAGTAAGAAACCCATGAGAATGTACTGGATGCATGCTTGTGCCGTGAAGGTTTTGCAGCACCCCTACCCCTATAAGCGTAGTCCCTCTCTTTTTTTTTTTTTGTATGTTTTTAGTTGTTATGTTGTGTTCTAGTTTTTGTGAGTGTTGTGTCACTGTATATAGGAGTCTTGTGTGCCTCTGTTATGTTTTGTTGGTTGAAATTAAAACTCCAAAATTAAAACTTATCAACTCTCTACATTTACACTTTACTTGACCTCAATTAAATTCAGACCAGTTCCTGAAAGAATAGAAATAAAAACTCTAAACAACACATTTTTAAAACCACAAGATACTGACAAGCCAAGACACAACTAGAAAACAGCAGCCAATAGTCAACAAACAAATCTTAGCTCATAGCGAATTACACCGTAGGAATTGATTGGAACAACAACCTTTTAATATATATTACCCATCCATTTGAATCAAACCATCTCATCATTGCCCTTCAGTTGTATCAGATATCTAATCCTCAATCACTCCCTACCTCTATTGGACAATCTCAAAGTAACATCCTCCAGCTTGAACCAACATAAACTCATTGGACAACTGTTCCTCTTCCTCTGGACCGGACAGCTCGTGTTCGGATTACTGCGCCGTTGTCGAAGGTGACCGACCGTTGCTAGTGGAAGGTGCCGCTGTTACATTTGGAGCTTTGGTTCCAATTCGGCTCGATTTTCAGTGTGTTTGCTTTGGAGCTTCAGCCTCAGAAATAGGTTCATTAGACTGCACATGGGACGGAGAATGCGGCCGCTTTGCTTGTTTCTTCTTCTTCGTCGCCGCAAACTTCTTCCGTTTCTTGGTTGATGTGGGTGGATCTGCCACTGCCCCTTCCGTGTCGGGTGGCTCATCCCTCAGGATGATGTTGCGATTTTTGATTCGGGCCATGGAATGATGAAGGGCGGAGTGTCGATTTCCGATGTTGATGAAAGAGATGACAGGCAGTGGTAATATTTGAAAAGGCGGCAGCGGCAATGGAATTAGGTAAATCGGGTGGGTGAGATGAATTAGGGCACGGTGAAGATAAAAGGAAAAAAGGGAAATTTACCACTTTGTTTTTACACCTGCAGTACAAAATGGTCAATACCAGTCAAAAAACGCGGCCTCTTTTTTCTCTTTTTTAAAATATTTTTTATTAAATAAAATAAAATAAAAACAAAAAAAGAAAACAGAAAAAATGCAAAAGAAAATTAAATATACCCGACCCGACCCAATTGGTTCTCCACCGTGAATGCCCATTATCCTCCAAGCTTTTAACTTCAACAATCTCGTATGCCATACTGATGTTACCCTCAAAAGGTTCAAAACTGCCTGGGATGAGACTTAGGCGTGCATTTTACAAAAGTACTTTTTTTTCCCACAGTGAAAAACTTACACCTCAAACGCCTATGATGCAGCATTTTCGTTCTCTCCTTCTACCAAACTGAATTGTCATAAACCTCCAATTGGAGCTCTTCAAGTTCTTGCAATTGAAGTTTCCTCTCTTCCTTACAAGCAGATTCCTGCATGTTACATTGCTTCACAACCCAAAAAGCCCTGTGATCAAGTTTCACCGATAGGTGACACATCTTTCCAAATACTATCCTGTAAGGCTATATGTCAATTAGAGTCTTGTAAGCAGCCTTGTATGCCCACAAGCCCTCATCCAAATGAGAGCTCCAGTCCTTGCGTCTAGGATTCACCATTTTCTTCAGAATGTCTTTCACTTCTCTATTGGATACTTCTGCCTGGCCATTCGATTGGGGATGGTAAGGCTTCGCAACTTTGTGGTGAACTCCATATTTTCTCACCAATGCCTCAATAGTTCTATTATAGAAATTTGTACCCTGGTCACTAATGTTAGCACGTGGAATGCCAAATCTGCTAAAAATATTAGCCTTTAAAAAACTTGCAACCACTCTTGCATCATTAGTTCAGGTGGCCTTAGCTTCCACCCGTTTTGACACATAATCTGCTGCCAATACAGTATACACATTGCTAAAAGAACTTGGAAACGGACCCATGAAGTCCATACCCCAAACATAAAAAATCTCACACACAATTATTGGATTCTAAGGCATCTCATTCCAGGCAGAAACATTGCCAACTATTTGGCACCTTTCACAACTCTTGCAAAACAAGTCAGCATCCTTAAACAAAGTGTTCCAAAAGAAGCCACTGCGAAAGAGCTTATGAGTTGTTCAGGACCAAAGTGTCCACCACAAGCATACATATGACAATGGGTTAAAACATTTTGAAACTCGCATTCTGGCACACATCATCGTATGATTTGGTCAGACCCAATTTTCCACAAAAAAGGTTCGTCCCATATGAAAAACTTGGAATCACTTTTGATTTTCATCTGTTGAGCATAACTCAAATCCTTAGGCAACTACCTAAATATTAAGTAATTAACCATATCAACATACCAGGGCTCCTTACCTTGCTTACGTTCTAAAGCGTACAAGTGGTCATCAAGGAAAGTCTCTCGTATGGCCATTCCGATGCAATCAACACATACCAACCAACTCAAATGTTCTGCCACAACATTTTATGTACCCTTCATATCCTTGATCTCCCAATCAAACTCATTTAGCAACAAGATCCATCGAATAAGTCTTGGCCTAGACTCTTTCTTTGCCAATAAGTATTTGAGAGCTGCATGGTCAGAGAACACAATCGCCTTAGAGCCTAAAAGATAAGCTCTAAAATTTTCAAAAGCAAAGACAATAGCTAACAGCTCTTTTTCTATCGTTGCGTAATTGCATTGGGCGGGATTCAATATCTTGTATGCATAGTGAATGGCACAGCTATCCTTGCCCACTTTCTGTCCTAAACAGCCAGAATTGGGTGATCACTGCCATCCATAGTTGTTAAACTCGTACGATACTCGATACGTATCGTACGATACGTATCATAAATTTAGGATTTCAATACGAATCGGATAAACGTATCGCATATAGTAGTGAATCGCACAATTAATTAAAATTTTGTGCGATTCGAAGCGATTCGTATCACAATTTAAATTTTTTTTTTTCTCACTTCAAAATTTACAACTGAACCAGTCTAAGTCAAGCTTAGCTCGGCTTAGTTTTCCTAAGCTCAAGCCCAAGCTATAAAATAGCACTCGTGGGTTCTAAGCCGAGCTCAACTCAAGCTTGATTGTGTGGGAAGTGAGTAGCCCCCCTTCCCCTTTTTATAAGCATTCAACATACACAACATTTCACAAAATCTTAATGTGGGACAAACAAAATTGGCAGTTCTCATCCCTTGCTCCCACTTTCCGATATATGTAATATGCTCAAACTTATAAAACAAAAGGCATGGTTGGCTAATTGGTTAGTGTTCAACCTCTATACACCATCCACACGTTCGAATCTCATTCCCATCAAATTTGGAGGTTTTTTTAATCTGCTAAAATCAATATCTCTCATTTAATTTCCTTTCTATTTTTTTTTAATTCATTGTTTTCATTTTATTCTTTTTATACTTATTTATATACAATAAAAAAATATAATTATGACATTTTTTTTAATATATGTTCAATATCTATAAAATTTATACTATATTATTATATACAAATATATCTTACGATACGATATACGATACGATACGCGTATCGTGAAATTACATTTCGATACACGATACATATCGCGATTCGACAACTATGCTGCCATCACACATAGGATTGTTCAAATTAAGGTACCCGACCCGGATCCGATCCGATCTGAACGGATCGTTCCGGTTCGGATCAGTGATCCGGAATTTCGGATAGGATTGGGTCCAATCCTAACTGACCCGGAATTTTTTTTTTTTTTTTCCTTTATGTCCACAGTTTTCTTCAATTTTCCAATTTACAAACCCATCTACACCCAAACTCCTCAAGTCCTTCTTCTTCTTCTTCTTCTTCTTCCTCTTCCTCTTCTTCCTCTTCACCGAACAAAAAAATTGAGCCCGTTTCTCTCTTTCTTTTTCTTCTTTTTTTTTTTTAATAAAAAATTTCGGATCGAGTTTTCTAGATTCAGATCAATTCGGATCATAGCCCGATCCGAACCCAGTGCCGATCCGATCCGAACTGATCCAAAATTTCGGGTCGGTTCGGATCGGATCGACGGATCTGACCCGATTTTCGGGTCAACATGGACAGCCCTAATCACACATCAATCCAAAAGGTAATTATACATTTGAGGGGCTACATAATAGGAGCACTGGTCAACTTCTCTTCTTTTTTCTTCCCCCCTATAAACAAGTACTTTTGTATTGTTTTCCTTTCAGCTTTTGCTTTGTCGTCTAAAGGAGAATTCGTATCAAAACAAGTTCAAAACTTCGAAACGAGTTGACTTTATTTTTCTGTTTGTTTTTCGTAGATGCACAACAGATGTGCTAATTCAATTTCTCTTCCTTTGTTTCTAATTTCTTAACTGTAGAATATTCTAATTCAGTATTGATTGTTGAATACTTCGACTTCAAAATTCTAATTCAGTAGATAATGTAAATCCAATTAGATCATTCCAACAAGTAAATTGCTAATTTACGGTCTTGATATCCACTAATCAAATCACCCATTAAAGTGTGATCTGATTCTGCACCTATGTATTCACTTTCATCTCTCGGCTTCACCACTAGAAGTGGAACTTCTGCACCTATGCATTCACTTTTATCTCTAGGCTTCACCACTAGAAGTGGAAGTAAGCCTGCCATATAGCCCTTGAGGCTTGAGGTACTAGTTGAGGCTGTTTTTTATTGAAAGTTTGAATTTTAATTTGAATTCTGATTTTGAATAAATAATTTTATAATATAAAAAATATATTAAAAATATAAAAAATTATAGTTAAATAGTAAAAAATTATATTAAAAATAATAATTGATAATAATATACTGTTGAAAACAAAACTAAAACCAAAACTTAAAGAACAGCCCTTAATCTATAAGACATTCAATTATAACTGAGGGTATAAGGCACCGATGCAAATTCACTACGGAAAACTGTAATTCAAAGTGGATGATGGTGTCACATGTTCCGTTACACAAGGATAGGTTTAAACTTAGTATATGGACAAATCAACAGTAGCAGACTCAAAACTCTCCATCTCTATGAGCCATCAAGGAAGAGAACAAAATATAAACTATAAAAAATAACATAATCATCATCAAACTAGCGTCCAAAATCTTGGACACACCACTAAAAATCTTTTATGCTAGTCTAACTATTCAGTACTGAAACATTGGATTGGTACAAAGCATCCGCCACCTTAATTTCTTTGCTTTTTTGAATGACTTCAAAATTCTATCACATTAGGGCAAACTTGGGAGGAGCGTTACCATAGAAATTCTTGGTTAGCTAGAGCTGTCTGATATGCCAATCAAGCCAGCATTGTTGCTGCTTCTAAGTTTGCAGTATTGCAGATCAAAGCAAGAGGTTCCACTGCCAGTCCCAAAAATTTATAACCCTCATCAGAATGGTTCCTTCTCATTTTAGGCTTATAAACTCCGGTAATCTATCACAGTTACTTCATCTTCAGGTGCATCAAGGTCTTGATAACTGCATCAATATTCAGAATAGTTAGCACTTATTTCAAGAGTACACAAGCTTAAAAAATGCATACGATAGCTTCTATGCAATTAGGCATGCTCTGCAGCAAAGTTAGAGATCTACAAGCAAAATTGACATTCCACCATGCTCAAAAACAAGTCCCATGATAATGTCCCAAAAACCAAAGAGGTAGTATAACAGCTCACTGACCCAAAAACCAAAATGTGCTCACACGAGTTGACAGAACTAAGTTTCTAGAGCACCAAAACACTAGCTTACTAGGAGACCACTAACAAAACCTTAATGTGTAAACACTTTGCACAATTTTCTCATCCTCATAAATGGTTAAATATTGCATAATTTACCACTCTTTGTAAAGCTACCTACCAAAAGTGCATATTTAAATTTTCAATTCTAACTAATAGTCCAAAATACATTATTCCCTAATTTGAGCAAAAAGGTGTAGTACACCTCAAACAGCGCTGGAATGAATGCATATGAGACCAACCAAGCAAAGCTAGAAAAAACTGCAACACTTCACAGAATATATTGGTGAGAGTGTCCACAGGTCAATCATTTTGGTATGATGAAAGGTTAGAGCTCTCCAAGATGTCAAGGGAGGCCAGGGGATGAAAGTTCACTAGTGCCTAGGGCTCAGATAACTTTCTAGAATAAATCACATATTCTCAATATTACACAGCTCAAGAAGGGTGGATCATAGTTTCCACTTGATGTCAAGGGAGAAGTGAATGTCAGTAGCTTATCAAGAACAACTTGCCTTCGTAATCGTCGAGGATCTTGTCTAAAGGCTGGAGGCATAGCAATTATGGGGGCTGGCCCTGTCCTCCCATTTCTAACTCCTTCAAAAGGAGGACCCCCCTGTTCCCGCAACATGCGCATTGCAACCTCTGGAGGAGCGGGGACAAATGGTCCCAATGGACTGCAACCACAAAGACATTCAAGTAAATTAGAACATACAGTGCTGATCAAAAACAGTAATTGGTACAGGAGGTCAACAACATCAAATATCAGCACACATACCCAGCACCAGGGACAGGCATCAGTACTGGGGGTGGTGGTATATCTGAAGGGAAAGGTCCAACAGGTATTCCTGGTCCAGCAAAAGCGTCAAACATTGCTTCATCGGGATTTGCACCGGCTGCACCATCATTATTAGATTGGAAATCCCCTTGTTGGGAATTCTCAGATCTATCAAATCTTTCACCATTAGCCCGATTCTCACGTTCTCTACGGCCACCTCTATCATCTTTTAGTCGATTTTCTAAACCAGGTCTACGCCGTAAGGCCTTTTCTTTCTGCGAAAGATAAGAGTGTCTGAGTTTAGGATGTTATCTACGACAATAAAAGGTACTGGCGGCTTTATGAATCAAAAACTAAAAAACAAATGTTAACAAGCAGATGTGTATCAATGAGTTGACTACCGAGACCATCATAGAATATAGCACACCAATGTACTGCATAGAACCAGCTAACAAAATAAAAGTGAGAAAATATAACCAAATCAACAGATTTAGTCAATTCCAAAAACAAAATTATACACAAAATATCAGTATCTCTACAAATATTAATTCTCATTCACAGCATCACATTTCATCATCCAGATGCATTTTAGATGTGTTAAACTTCAGCAACAACCCCGCGGGGGGGGGGGGGGGGGGGGGGGGGGGGGGGGGGGGTGTGGGTTGGGGGTGGAAGGAACAAAAAGATACATTTACCATATTATGAATACAAAAACATCATACCTGAAAGGATGTCTGCATAATTGGTGTTCCACCTGGAGCATTTTCATCACTGTAAAGCATAAAAGTAAGCAACCATCATCTGAAAAACAAGGTCTTATGAAACAACACAAGAAAAAACTGCCTTACTTCATGTAATTCTGGAAATACAGATCTTCGCGCACTTTCGATGTCAGCTCCATCACAAGTTCTGTATGTTTTAACTTCAAGTGTTTGTGGACAAACTCAGCAGCATGGAACAACTTTGTACAACCCTTGGCACCACAGCCATACTTCCATCCATACTTTTCATCCCTAATTTTGCGTACATAAGGCTCCAAACCTTCAACAGCAGCTGCATCTATCTTCTCTTTTGCTGTCATCACCTCAAGAGGATCCTGTCCCTTCATCCTCTCTTGCCAATGCAAGTCTAGTTTCTTCTCCCACTCAGCCCCATTACTTGTTGAGTCAGAATTCTTTCCATCCATTCTCACATGCCGTAATCCCTTGGCATCACTGGTCTCTATCATTCCATAGTAATCCACCCCATGAATGCGCCAAAGATACGTGAGAAGTGTATCCAGTAGCTCAATTCCCTCCAGACCCTTGACTGAAGTTAAGCCCCTAACAATAATGACTGGCCCAGTTGAACTACCATGGGATTTGTCTCTGTTCCTCTCATTATCTGCCCGACATAATAAATTGTCTTCAATTCCCTTTTCTGAATCAAGCTTTCTCACAAGTGCCTGAGCTTGTTCAACATCAATCTGTATCCTCCGGGGCTCAGAACTGACTAGATGAGCCTTTGGAGCAGCCGAAAGATCATTCTCTTTGCCAGAACCCCTTCCATGACGTCTTCTTTTTCCATTAGCATCTACTTCTTCATCAGAATTAGGTTCGCTAGACTGTCCTGCCTTGTTTGCAGATGAAGAATTAACCCCAGGACCTCTGAGTCATACAAAGAAAAGGAATCTCCATGTGTTATATGACTAAAGACTATAATCTGACATTTAATACATACAATGCTCCATCTAAAATCTTACAAGTCCAATGCTCCACTCTGCAGATCAAGCAGAAAGTCTTTTGCTAGCTTTCTTGCAGCATCATTCCTCCTAATATGTCAAGGAGAAAGAAAAAAATGATTTCATAAAACAGATATAAGAAAAGCGTACTAACGAAAATCCATTCAACAATTCATATATTAAACAAACTGGAACAAACCTTTCTATAACAGTAAGCAAGTTTGTCGGATGATACTTGTCTTTTAACCTTCATCAAAAACATGCTCGTTAGGGAAATGGAATGGCAGAGCAAAAAAGAACCCCCAAAAAATTAATAAATAAAATAACACCATCCAGAGTTTACCATTCTTCATCTTTATGTGCATCGAAATATGTCTTTTTCTGTGTTGATATGTACTCTGACTTGTACTCTTGATACCTAAAGAAGAAAAATCACAGCAGGCTTCTTTTAAGTGAAGAATAAAATTAATTAATACAAAGGAAATCATTTAACACAATACGATTCAAACAGCGTTTAACCCGAATAACTATCCATTATGATGCTAACCTGCGCTCAGCCTCAGAGGGTAAGATATCATCTTCGAGCTCCTGAATGAACTGCTTATAAGACATCAATCCTTCCCTGAAATAAGGATTTGTCACCATTCATATAAATAAAATTAGAACTGGGGACATCAAAGGCACCAGAGAATAAAAACATCCTTGTTCACAAGACGAAAAATCCACTAGTACATAAAGTCGGCTCAAACCTAGATAGGCTCTAGAATTTCCTCAGTACATCAGAAACAATGTATCTTGTTATCTCTAAAGAAAACGGCCATAGGTTTCTCAATTTACAAATGCAAAGTGTGATCCAAATTGTACCTTGGAGTGCTCCCTGTACCAAAACCATCAGCTATACCACGACCAGCATCCCAGTCTGCAGGACACAGGAAATAACATTGTCAGGCTGAAGTTAAACGCCAAAAAAACTCAACTACAAATGCACAACCACCAATATTATCATAAGCCAGCAAAATCAACATCATGACAAAATAGACAACCATGGATGAACCAATCACCAGATAATGGTGAGATGCAGAATGAAACAGTATCAGAGTTTGCAGAGAAAAATTATTTCCCCGTTCATTTAAGTGCAACCAATCAAAACACCCTGCACCTTGGCATCATGATGTAACAACAGTAGAGGTCATGTCCAAAGCAAAAGTGAGGATCTAAACTGAAAGCTAAAAAAGAGCGGAAAACAAAACGAAAACTGAAAGTCTTATAAAAGGGTGATATCATTAGGAAGTAGTAAGATTTCTAGCCAACGAAAACAAAAATCAAAGCTCTCATGCAGCTCCAAACCTCTCCCTTTAAGAAGAAATTTAAGGACTTTTCCCCAGCTTTCCTGTTCTGCCATCTAAATTTAACCTCAAAAATAGCCTGTACAATCTTCAAGAGACCCACAATACTACCAAAAATAGATTCTAAATCACATTCAACACAATCTGAACCATGAAATGCTCAATGCCCTCCAGAGGGCATTGCATAAGCACCAGCGGCCAGAAAGCCAAACCTCCCATAAATAAACACCAGCGACAAGTCAAAACAAAAAGTTCGCTTCTGTTAGGAAGTGTTGCATTTTAAGCACATTAAACACTTCTCCAGATGATAATAAAACAGTTGGAAACCAAATAGGATATAAATTTAAACTTTCCAGGATTTTCAAACATGGAAAAGGAAATTTCTATCAATTCAATATGAATTTATGGCAACTAGAGTAAAAATATTAAAGTCCCCCTTCGAAATTAATCTTATTAAAAAGTGCCACGCAAGTGACTGCTGAGGTCAAATCCTGGTCTCTGAGGCAACTTTCTTCAAGGCAAGAAAAAAACTCAACTAACAATAGAGTATATTTACGGTAAAAAATTACAAACATCTCAGAGATATAAAATAGCCAGCTAGAATTCAAATATGCATAGTTGAGACAACAGATTACTGATAATTAATCTTAAAGAGCAAACTTGATGACTTGCATCTCTAACATTACGTACAAATGAGATCATGTATTGAGATCAAAAATTTATAATTCCTGAAAATTGATCAAACAACCATTATGTGCATAACTCTGCATTCTTATTTATCTACCAATTTTTCACAGCAGTTGATGTTTAAAAAATATAACCAATCTGCTTTCTTTGCTAATCTAGAACAGCTTACATAGATGTAAAATATGCAGCTTAAGAAAAAATCTAAGGAAAAAGCCAAAAAAAGAAAGATAGCATTGAGTTGATGGGGGAAAAAAACATAATGTCATACTGAAAAATCCCCTTCTGAAAATAAAAATCAGTGATTCAGATGGAACCACCTTGGAAGCCACCAGCTGAGCGGCCAGCATATCGACCATGGGGCCTTTCATCAGGATAATTAGGCCTGCCCCCCATCTCACGGTCATACCCGCCTTGATAATCATAAAACCTGTTCCAACACAAGCAATAAACAAAAGATAAGGACATTATAAAAGTAGCAGTAACTTCGTCACCATGAGGGGAAAAATAAGGGGAAAGGGCATTTATCTTTCATCTCTAACATTCAAAACAGACACTACAGACAAATCCCAGGAAGAAAAATCCAAAATTACAAAACAAATTATTATGTTATCAACCTTGAGCAAATTAGTAGTGGGGAACTGGAAACCTTCAAGACATAACAGCATGAAAATCCCACCCTTCCCTATATACAGGATTGTAAACTGAAATTTTCAAATGGCTCATTCTCATGTAGATTAACTGCATTTCCTCTTTAAGCATTTACCATGGCATTTCCACAACTATGTGCAGGTAACACTACACCTTAAACATATGCATCAAAAATATTTTTGTTCAGCTACATAAGAATTATCAAACAAAATGAGTTATAAAAAATAAGAAGAGAGCACAGGTATAACAGGTAACCTTCAGTAGACACCCAACTTCAATTCTATTCCATTCTTTCTGGTCATGATCAAAAAACCAAGGAAAAGGGAACTTTCTCTCATAACCACGCATGAATGTATCCATCAAAGAAGGAACAACTGTCTCCTCTCCCTTATTAAGAATCCAAATCAACTAAGTCCCAAATCTCATCCACCCAACATGTATAACTTGTGATAATTTTCTCATCATCATTAATCTATAATAGCAGCAACCACTCATGATATGCACCCAACATACGTGATATATGACTCATCATTAACCTATATTAGCAGCAACCACTCAGGTCATGCTTCTCAAATAACTATTTCTTTGAACCAAACATCATAGCTTTTAGATCTCGAAGGCTCTACTACTGCTCAAAGCCAGTAAAATGAATTGCATGTTCCACTACTGAGCAAACATCAAACAAATTCTCAAAATAATCAGAAGTCAATAAATAATATCGACCATGCCCGTATACAGAGACGAAAAAGTCCCAAAATTCTCCACTTCCATTCATCATCCAGCATAAATATAACCACTAATCACCTCCATTATTGGAGCACTAAATGTTACCAAGAACTAATTGTTGACCAAGGCCCTGTATGGTGAGTAACTTCAAACCTAGAAAATGTGTTTTGAAAAAAGAGTTTGAACCATGTTTTCAATTATTGTATGGTATGCACAATTTTTACAAGGGACTCACATTTTTTAGTCCAAACCACAATTCTAACCTCCTTATGAAACAAAATTTTACTATGGGACCCACATTTTCTAGTTCAAAACATGGTTTGACCTTACTGTACAAGGCTCAAATATCTCAACAGAAGGCCTACAAGTTCTTACAATTCTAGAAATACTAAAAATAACCAATAAAGAGTACACAGTGATCCTTGTATCAGTCTAATTAACAAAGTGAATAACCCAAAACCTGATTTCTTGGTAAGGAAATGCACATCCCATAAATATTCCCATCATCTCAATGCTTGGATCACTTGATTTGTCTCATTAAAGGAATGGGTAATGAGATTCCCACTAGATAATCTAAAGAACGGTTGACATGTTGTGATCTTATATACCCATACATCATAATCATTTTCAGACTTACTACTCATCTTCACTACAAAAGTAAACTAATAACACGTTATGGAAAATAGAATCACAGATTTCATTAATTACAAATTATTCCATACATAGATGTGAAATTATTCGTAATACAATACCCTTCAAAACCAACAAACACACTATGATTTGCAAATGCTAAAACACAATGACACAAAATGGCAGGTCCAATCCAAAAACAAAATATATTTCCAGTGTGACTATAGTATGAATTAAATGCGGTCAGAGACTTGTGGCCAACTTATTTGATCCTCCAGTTTCATCAACAAAATAAAACAACCTCTTTGGTGGTAATCATCATTCATGTAAAGCACATGAAGAAATGGAAACAGCACATAGGCATTGCTGAGCAAGCAGTTAAAAACAAATAAGGGTTAATCAAACCAAACGTTTGCCATCTGAAAAGATGAAGGGAAAACACCATCAAGGAGAAAATAGATTGACATATATCTATGTAGACTGTCATTCTTCCTTTTTTTTGGTCCATAAATTCCCAGTCTCTAGACTCACTACATAGCACTACCTAGAGATCTGATTAATTGTCTATCCAAAAACCATTTTGTATACAAAACGTTTAAATACAGCAACCAGTCCTCCCAAAAATCATCAGATAAAATAATCGCTATTTAAAATATGGAATCCCATGAAGAAGCTAAAATTCAATATTGTTTATTTTAAAAGTCGAGACTCTCTATGAGTAGCATTAAGCTCAAAAACGACAGAAAATGACCCCAATGGGCCCAATCACCAATAAACGCAGAAGAACATAAACCTAAACCAGAATTTCCTTGCAGAGAAGATCACTCAGATAAATAAAATGGCTGAAATACACCGAAAGCTCACTTTCTATCTTCAACCAAGGAAATCCAATTAGTCTGCATTCTATAATTAACCAGCAATTTGACAATATTTCCAGCTACGTACGAAATTACAAAACTGACCTACGATCACCAGGCCCATAACCACCTCTAGGGCTTCCACGCCTTCCATCAAAATCATCCCTCCGCGTTCTCTTGTAGGGCGGGAATGGAGGCGACCTCCGAGGAGGTGGGGAATGACCTCCTCGGCGTTCACGGTATGGCGGAGGAGGACTGGGACTGGGTCGACCTCGCTTGTAATCCCGTTCTCTAGGAGGTGGTGGAGGAGGAGACCGATTCCGATCGTAATAATCCCGACCGCGACGTTCAAAATCCCGTTCATCCCTCCGTTCTCTCGAATCTCTTTCCCTGTCCCTCCCCCTCCTTCCCTGTTGCGGCGGAGGAGGCGGAGGCGGCGAAGAGCCGCCTTCTGGGGATCCGCTGGTATTAGTAGCGTCCTTACTATTGTTGTTATTGCCGTTACCGCGGTCCCGACGCTTGTCTAGGTCATCGACGGGAGCGTTCATTACTTCCGCCATCGGAACTGGCGGTGGAAATGGTGGCGGAGCTGGAGTTCGAAACCCTAAGTAGGTGAGTGTGTGTGAGAGAAAGAGAGAAATTAGATGTGAAGGAGGATATGATATCGAAGGAAGGAGTTGGGGGTGAATTACTCGTGATTTTGGGGGTTTCCTGATATTTACCTGATTGTACTTTTATTTATTGGTTACGTTCCTTTGTGGCTATTTCCCAAAAATCATTATTTTTTTTTTCTAAAACTTTACACAAAAAAATAACTTTATTTTTTCAAAAATTCAAAATTAAAATTTAAAAATTTTCTCTAAATATCTACTCACATAAATTCAAAAAATAATACAACCATTACACTTTTTTATCTCTCACCTACACATTCTCAAAAGAAACTTCTCTCCAAAAAATTTCTAAGGAAAAACCAAAGTTTCCCAATACAAGCCAAAAAAACATAGCCTTACTGTATTACTTTCCAATCGGGGAGGGTTTTGTTGGAAAAATAATTTGAGGGGTGTGTTCTAGGACTTCGTAGGAATTATAATGGTCTAAGACTAAATTTATGGAGGTATTAAATGCAGGATAGTAAATGATAAATGCAGAATGGAGAGAAAGTAATTACTCTCTCACCTACTCAAATTAACCCTCACCCTTCAAAATTACATTTTCAACTTTTATCATTTCATTTATCACTCCTCCATTGACTGCAGCCTGCCGAAATTCTCTCGCCGCTAACGGAACCGCCACCCTCCACCGCCGGAAAAAGGTAATAGTCCTTCTTCATCATTTTCTCTCCTTTTTTTTTCCAAAGATCTGGGCGAAGGTGTAGTCGAGAGCCAGAAAATGGAACCCCCGAATCCATTTTTCGGCGAAAATTTTCATTTCCGGCGAAAACTTCCGGTTTCGAACTAGACGATGGTGCTCAATCACCAACGTTCCAGATGCAGAACATTGGTGCTTGAGCACCAAGGTCCAGTTCGGGAACCTTGGCGCTTTGTTCAGCAATTGAACCTTGGCCATCGAGAGCCAAGGTTCTATCGCAGAACCTTGGCACTCAAGAGCCAAGGTTGTGTTGCTGAGACCCAAGGTTCCAGTCAACCTTTTCTTTCTTTTCTTTTTTTTTAATTTAAATTTATTCTTTTATTCTAATTACTTTATTAATTTAATTTGTAACTCCAGAAATTTAGATGTTAATTGATTTTTAATTAAAAATTCTTAGTTAAGGCCGAATAATTTGTTATTAAATTGAGATTTTTAATTGACCTTTTGGTGCATATAATTTGCTCATTATATGCAAAAGATTTTATTAGTATGATTTTTTGAATTTTTGCCTAATTTATTTCTTAAATGCTTAAGAGTAATTTTTATTATTAGAATTTTTAAATTACATTTTAACTTTAGGGATTATTGTGTTGGACATCCTTAGTGTTCTTATAATTTAGCCTAATATATCCAGACGTTATAATGCAAATTACTTTTTTTTTATTTTATTTGAATTATTAGTATATTTATTCAAAACATTTTATTTTACAATTGACTACAGAATTGAGCGGTGACATTTTTTTACGAAGGATGGACGATACCCTTGATGACGACACATGTGATACGTGAGATATATTTCTTTCTTTCACAGTTATAGTTAATTTAAGTTTCATCATATTTATTTATAATTAAGAGTTGTTTTGATTAGTAATGGTTTGATTTAGATTATAAACTTATGTTTACCTACCTATTTTATTGACAGAATTGTAACGAAGAAATCCTTGAGAATTTTCTGGACATGAGCCAAAATTTCTGGACCAATCATTCTTTTCCAGATATAGAAGAATTCAAAACCTGGTTACACACAAGGGTTGCTGAATGTCAAATGAATTTGAGCATCACAACCTCTAAGAATTGCATAGAGAGAATTGGAAGGGGCAAATTTTGGTTTGCTTGTGACAGAAATGGAGGACCTTGGCAGACAAAGAGCAAGAGCAATCCTTCATCAAGTGCTGGTAGTAAAATTCGAAAAAAAACAAGCAGTAAAAAAGTTGGGTGTCCCTTCAAGCTTAAATGTGTTGAAGCCTACGGAGGGAATTGGAAAGTGATTTTGGATGAGAGCAAATGTAGTCACAATCACAAGCTTTGTGTCTATAAAGAAGGGGATAGTTATCTCCGAAAGTTGCCTGCCACAGAGAAGGCCGATATTGCATTAATGACGAAGAGTGGTGTAAAGCCAAAGAATCTGTTGGCTATAATGAAAGAAAAAAAATCCTGATATACAACAAGTCAACAAAGAAAGACAAAAAATTAGAAGGGTCACGATGGATGGCTTAACTCCCATGTAACACTTCTTTCGACGCATGCAAGAGAGCCAGTACTACCATTGGCACACTGTGGAAGAGGAGGGTAATGCTGTTGGAAATGTGTTTTTTGCTCACCCCCAAGTGCTGGAATGGCTTCATTTGTTTCCACATATGCTTGTTATGGATGCCATGTATAAAACTAACAAGTTTGCCATGCCGTTGTTACAAGTATTGCGAATGGTTCCTACAGGGAATAGTATTCATGTTGCATAATGTTTCATGAGAAACGAGACAACCCCTAGTTATTGTTGGGCTATGGAACGACTAAAAGACTTGTTTCCTAAAGGCGTTTCCCCAGGAGTGATTATAACCGACAGAGAGTTGGCCCTTATGAATGCCTTGGAAGAAGTATTTCTTGATACTGACTGTATGCTTTGTAGGAGACATATTGAGATAAATGTGTACAAAGAAGTGTTGGATACCACTAAGAGAAAAGATATTGTAGAAACCTTCGTGATCCGGTGGAATCAATTGGTGAAGTCCTCAACATTGGAAAAGTACAAGAAAGCTGTGGAACGATTTGACAATTGGAGAAATTGTTATAGTGGAATAATAAAGTATCTCCATGATACGTGGTTGACGCCTTACGCAAGTATGTTTGTAACAGGTTGGACAAAAGAGATACTACATTTCGGGAATGACACCAAAAACAGGTAAATACCTTATATGCTCATTATTATTCAATCATTAAATTAGGAAATTCTAGTGATCATAATTTTAATTTTATATATACTTTGTAATTTTCAGGGCCGAAAGTGCGCATAGTCAACTGAAAAAGTGGATAAATATCGCGACAGGTTCATTTCATACAGTTTTTGATCAAATGCATGCGAATATGGAGTTGCAATTTACTAAAATAAGAAATGAAATGGAGAAAAGCGGCACTAATATATTGCAAGAGGGATGTTTTATCTTATTTTCTATTCTAAACTGTGAAATCTCGCATAAAGCTATATTATTGTTGTCTGAAGAATATAACGATAGAGGTGCATTAGTTGGCACAAGTGCCGAGGTTTGTGGATGCGAGGTAATCGTTGTATGTACCCAAACTACCTCAATACACGATCCGGCATATATGGCTCTACCAAAGATTTACAATGGATCATACCACTGAATAGTGTAATCTGGAATGATGATGCAGGATTTGCATTGAACGGATTCCAATTGACCTAATTTTAAACAATATTGTTCATAAATAAGTATGAAAAGATAATTAATTTATTAAAATTTAGCAATACCTAGATATTATAAAATCCAATATTATACCTAAAAAAACACATACAAACGTATACAAGTAAATTACCTCATCGGCCCTCAAAGCATCCAACACGTGCCTATAACAACGCAGCAGGTCATCCCCTCACACTTCATTGCATATTGAGGTCTTGTTTGTCATTTCATTGCATGCGGCATTGTAGGATTCCAATCGTTCCTCCTTCCCGGATTGAACATCGGAAAATACTCATATATCCAAGCCTAATGAGAATTAGAACTACTTGTGTTAAGTAAATAAATTGGTTAACCTTATAAGAGTAACAATTTCAAATAATACAAGTATTGAATATAAAAGGAGTAAACACACCAGCAGTAGTGTCAAAAAATCCACTCATCTGGGTTGTTTCGTACCTAGAAGCCCTACCAAGTTGGCGATACAAGAATGCTAAACAACATGCACCCCATGCATACTCCTGTGTCTTATTCAAATCAAGCAAGAACTGAATGAAATGGGCATTAACATAGGTCTTCACTTTACTAACGAAGAGAGTTAACCCTAAAAGCCACAATAAATAATCTCTGGCGGCGTTCTCAGGATCATTGGCACTATCACCACAACGATCTTGAATGATGTGCAACCTTACAGTGCCACCGTCACATTAATATTCATCTTTGGCCTCATCTTCATTTAGAAGTAATATATTTCCAAGATTCCAAATTAATTACTCAGCCTCAAGATTGCCAACTATAGCATTTCCTTCTATAGGAATGCCTAAGATGTATGCCACATCATGAAGGGTAATGGTCATCTCTCCAAATAGCAAATGGAAAGAATTTGTCTCCGGCTGCCACCTCTCTACAAAAGCTGATATCAATGAGGCGTCCAATTCATCATACATGCAATGTGACAAATGAGACAGTCCTGATTGCTCGACTATGAACTTCATTTTGTGCCCTTTAATTTCCCACTTTGATAAACGACCCGTTTGTTTGATGCATCTCAACACATCCCGCTCCTTTCAAAATAAATTCACATTAGACTAAATGAAAATTAATATTATATGTAATTAAATAAGGGAGAACTATAAATGTAATTTTCTTACTTTTTCACGCCATATGAAATAAGCAACGTGTCCAAGAAAACTTTTTAATAGTTCGGGATTAATAGGGCCACCTTCCAGAGAATGATTTAGTTCCGTGTAACATTGTAGCCTAGCATATGTAGAACTGGAAGAACCAACCATTAAACCCTTTCCTCTAACTCGACCCCTAGAACTCTTAGGCAGAATATTTGTAGATGGAATTTCAGTCTCAATCTCTTCATGCTCATCATCAATATAAGGCTGACTCATACTTGATACCGGTGCTATCCCAACGAAATGGTTGCGTGACCACTCAACCCTTTCAATTTCCGAGGCAAACCGTTCCATTTCGGCCTCGTTTACATTTTCTCTAAATGTCGGTGCTAATGGATAATTGTGCGTGGTCGAATTAACAATTCTTGATGTTTTACCCAATCTCATACGAATGAGATACTGTGGGCCAAATTCTTTCATTTATTGGATTTTTTCCTGACATCTAAATTTACAAATTATTAAATACATAAGAAATACTTAGTTAATACCTAATTAACAAATAAGAAATACCTAATTGACAAAAAAGAAATACCAAGTAAATCATCAAGTACAATTTAATTATTATATTTATACCTAACAAAAATTATTGTCAACTACCACAAAACACTAATAATCCCTAAAGTTAAAATATAATTTAAAAATTCTAATAATAAAAATCACTCTTAAGCATTAAAGAAATAAATTAGGCAAAAATTCAAAAAATCATACTAATAAAATATTTTGCATTATAACGAGCAAATTATATGCACCTAAAGGTCAATTCAAGCAAAATTAAAAATCTCAATTTAATAACAAATTATCCGGCCTTAACTAAGAGTTTTTAATTAAAAATCAATTAACATATAAATTTCTAGAGTTACAAATTAAATTAATAAAGTAAATAGAATAAAAGAATAAATTTAAATTTAAAAAAGTAAAAAAAAAAAAAAAAAGAAAGATAAGGTTGATTGGAACCTTGGCTCTCGAGAGCTAAGGTTCCAGCAGCACAACCTTGGCTCTCGAGGGCCAAGGTTCGGTGATAGAACCTTGGCTCTTGATGGCCAAGGTTACAGTTGCTGAACCTTGGTGCTCGAGCACTAAGGTCCAGTGCTGAACCTTGGCCCTCGAGAGCTAAGATCCAGTGGTCTAGTTCACTGTACCTTAGTGCTCAAGCACCAACGTTCTGCATCTAGAACGTTGGTGATTGAGCACCAACGTCCAGTTCCGAATCGGAAGTTTTAGCCGGAAAGGAAAATTTTCGCTGGAAAATGGATTTGGGGGTTCCATTTTCTGGCCCTCGGCTACACTTCTGCCCAGATCCAAAAAAAAAAAAAAAAAAAAAAAAAAAAAAAGAGAAAATGATGAAGAAGGACTGTTACATTTTTTTCGGCGGTGGCTGGTGGAGGTTCCGTAGGCGGCGAGAGAATTCCGGTGGGCTGGAGAAGTGGTAAATGGAATGATAAAAGTTGCAAATGTAATTTTGGAGGGTGAGGGTTAATTTGGGTAGGTGGAGGAGTAATTTCTCTCTCTCCATTCTGCATTTATCATTTACTGTTCTGTATTTAACACCTCCCTAAATTTATAACCCTTTTTCAAAATTAATATATTTGGATTGTAACTCAAATAGGGATTTTTTTTTTTAGAAATTTTTTTTGAGGAAATTATGTAAAAAATAGATAATGATAATGTTATTATTGCAATAATGAAAATATAATTTTAGAGAAAGTTTTAAATTTTAAAATTTTGAAGTTAATAAAAAAATGATAATGTTTGATTATAGAGTTTTTTTTTTCATAAAAGAAAGTCATGTTTTTCTCAAAAATGTACTAAAACAAACATAGCCTAAGAATGTAGTGGTACTATAATTTATGGATTTCGAAAAAAAGAAGGTCAAAATATAACTTTTTATTGAGTCAGGAAAGTATATGCTACCCCCTTTGTCTCACAGGACAAGTCTTTTTCAAAAAATATATTTATCCAATGAAAGAATCTCATTTTTATTTTTTATTTTTTTAATTTGCAAATTAGTACTAGCTAATATAATTATGCAAGGTTTGTAATTAACTCACACTTAAGTAAGGACATAAATGAAAAAATTATGACAAAACTAGCTATTTAACACTCGCTTGGAAAATAGACTGAGACCAAGATTTTTGAAAATACTTGTCGCGGTCATGCAACACCTGGATCGATGTCTCACCTAAACTAGAAAAGCTTAAGAATTCGGGAAGCCTGAATCTTTTTGAACCCACCTGCAATGCCAGTTGCGAAATCACACCTGGTATCACAACCCTAAAGATTAGGGATATTTCAAAAAAGATCCTGAACCTTTCTGAAACCTGAAAATAATATGAAGTGAAACATTTCTGTATCTACCTATGAAACCAGCTGCGACATCGCACCTGCTGTCGCAATCGAAAGATTAGTGATCTTTTGGAAAAGATCATGAACCTTTCTAAAAGCTAAAAATTATTTTTTAAGTGTAAATCTTTTTGGAAAATGATCATGAACCTTCTGAGACTTCTTAACCTTTTCTGAAAATCTGAACTATTTATAAACATGAGTCTTGAGTCTGGTTTTGGTGTCGAAACTAGGATTCGAACCTTAAAGATTAGTGATCTTTCGAAAAGTACTTTAACCATTTGTTTAAAATCTAAGACTTGGTTTTAAAAGAAATTTTCTTGAAAAGAACTTGGATCTTTGAAAATAACATGAACCTTGTTAAAAGACTTAAAGGTTTTGGAAATAAGGCCACGTACAACTGTTTTGGCCCACGTGTGAACCTTGTTTGGTTTCGCACCCTACCTAAATCTTAAAACTTATACTTTTCAACTAACATGAACGATGTCCACTCGCAGGGTTGTTGCACTAGTGGATGCGTTGATCAACAATTACTCGACTATCGATTTTCACCACAACTAAGGTAAGTGATTACTCGCTACATTCATAAACTTTAATGAACTATTTCAATAGTGTATGTGTATATGTATGTATTATTGTACGACTCTTTTGACTTGTGAGGCTTCCCATGCCTCACTAAATGTTTGCCGAATCATTATTTGATGTGTATGAAAGCATGAAATGTCTAGATTGCTTTGGAATGAATGAAAACATATACAAAACTACTACAAATTCTTCATGTGAAGAGCTAGAGTTTGTCCCTGTATTCCAGTCGGTTCTTATAGCTCCTGAAGTTTAGGATTAATTGTTTTAATTCGTTTTGTTTAATTCATCCATGTATGCATGGGTTCATGATTTTAAAAAATAAAAGATATGCATGTTGGTAACTTTAATCCATGGGATTTGGATGTGTTATTGTGTTATGAACACGTTTAAATATAGTAGTAAATAATAGAATTAAATGCTTAATAGGTTTACAGCTTTTTGTTGCATAATTAATCAATTGAAGATTTAAGATATCGAAAACGTAAACGAAAAACATAATGTAAGGTGACATGTTTAGAGCTAGATTTAATCTGTGTTGATGCATGTTAATGAGATCTAAAACACTCAAATCTTGTACTAATGCAGTAGAGTAAATTAGATGTTTTTTGCATGACACAAAACACAAGTATACACGCCTAAAAGTGTAGCTAAAGTTACCATCTCGCTCATGGTTTTCCAGTGGGAGCTGCGACCTAGGATGCAAAATCACACCACCAGTTACACGACTACCCAGAAATTCCAATCGTGAAATTTTTGTAAGTGTTTAAGGACCATGATCTTGGAGAAGATCATGACCTGCAACACTTGGTGTGAAATTGCATCCCCTTCGTAGGTCTACCAATACTGATTTAAAAACGTGATTTTTAAATAAACTTGCAACCATGCATACATAGATCTGAACTTAGGATTGTACTATGAATTTAGTTGCATCCTAGTTTGTGCTTAGCTATAACCTTGCAATTTAAGGTGAGAGATTTATCACTACTTTCGTAAAGTTTACTTTGACTATATGTATTATATTTTGTAAGGTAACAAATGTTTTGACCTGAGTTATGTGAGGCTTGCCTAGCCTATATATATAGGGCTTGTTCTTTTGCTTGGGTTGAGTCCTGGTTTGAGTCCAAGACTCAACCTAAATAGGGTTGTGCCCAAAATTTAAAAAAAATAATGTTTTCAGCCTAAAACTTAAAATACATATTCCACCACCATCCGGTCCGCCCCTTCTCCGCCACCTCACCGTCTCCGCCGCTGTCTCACCGCCACCACCACCGCCCTAAACCCTAAACCATAAAAATCTATTTCTTTTTCTTCTTCTTTTCCTGTTTAATGTCAATTTGGAATTGAATTCCAAATTTTCCCAAATCCCCAAATAGAATGGGATGTGAACTAATGTTTTAATTTTAAATTCCAATTACAAAAAAAGAGATCTTGAGGGCGAAGGAGGAAGAAGAAGAAGAAGAAGAGGAGGAGGAGGAGGAGGTTGCCAGCCGAGGCGTTGGCGTCGCGAAGAAGAAGAAGAGGAGGAGGAGGTTGCCAGCCGAGGCGTTGGTGTCGCGAAGAAGAAGAAGAGCGAAGGAATCGGCGGAGGGAAGAAGAAGAAGAGGGCCTCCGTTGACGGGAAGAAGAAGAAGAAGAGGAGAGAGGAGGAGGAGGCGTCGGGCAGTGGCTGTTGCAGGCGGCGGCAGCTACAGTGGGTCTCAAGTTTTTTGAGGTGAAATTGGTTTTAGTTTGGGGTTTGAGTTTTTAGTAAGAAACATGGGTTTGGTTTTGGTCAAACCCAAAAAAGGGCAAACCTGGGTTGAGTTTTGATGTGGTACTTTCGATAAGAGACTTTGATGTTATGTATATAACATGTTTTGAAGTATGAATTTTACAATTTGAGATTTCTCACTAAGCTTGTGAATCTCACCCCTTTTATATTTAATGTTTTTTAAAAGCTTAATGTTATTTATCTATTTTCGTAAATCTAGTGATGAGGCCGCTAGTTGATTAAGTACAATGTGCACCATATACTTAATTTCCGTATATTGTTTTTGTAAGGGAATAATTTGGTCTAGGACCGCCCCCATAGATATTATGAGATTGTAGTATTGAATACTTTAAAGCTATTTTATTTATTGAATTTTTTATTATTAATTTTGTATCAACTTGTGGGCGAGAGCATTAATGACGCTAACCCATGAACTGACCAATGTCTTTTGAGTGAAAAATGGAATGGATTCCCTTCAAGGAAAGAGGAAGGGGTGGGGGGTGGGGTTTGGGTCGGGTCATCAAACGAATTTAGGTTTAATCAACTAAAAGTTAAGATCCATTTCACAACCTCGTTTTCAACTTTTCCTTCTTTTTTTTTCTTGTTGAGTTTCATTGCATTTTATCTCCCTCCCATAAAATGACAAAAGGAAGAAGAGTTCTAAAAAATATGACATGGGATGACTCCTCAAGTGAAAAGGAGATTGCTACACCAAAAAAAGTGTTTAATGTGACATGGGCACAAATAGGTAAAGCTTCTTTCCCTATCCGATTCATGTTGTAGTGATAGTGATAATTGATAAGAGTATTTTGTAAACACTTCTTGACCATTAATTAATTTGGACCATAATTGCCTTGTGAATATGGGTTTTGATGCAAATTTGGACTAATTTATGATGTTTTCTCTGCTATAGGGACCATTTTGGGGAGAATTAGAGAGAAGTGAAACAAATATAACAAATCCAGCAAGAATGGAAGAAATCATGCAGAAGTCGTGATGAATAAGAGTTTAGGGACCAAGTTGTAAAGTTGATCCTCACTAAGGATTAAGGAAAAAACTCTCCAAATTCGTAAACATGCAGAAACGCCGAGGTACCAAAAGTGGTGTTGCGGCTTTGACATAGAGAAAAATTTCACCATCAAAGAGGAAAACCTTTGGAAAGCCACGGTGTCCTATATGTCGCTGCTACTTTGAACTCCTCTTAAAAAAATCTTCAACTCTCAGATTCATCGCAGTAACCTATATGGCACCGTGACTTTGGATTATAAATCCAATTTTGTTGATTTTTAGATCGTTGCAGTGCCTTATATGGCACAATGGCTTCTAAAAGCAAAATCAATTTTTATTTCCTTTACAACGCAGAGATGTCTTGTGCAGTGCCATGACTTTTTAAGGGTTTCCTCAAATTTGTGCATTTTCTTATATTTTTCTCCACTTTTACTCAACTATCCTAAAAGCTATCTCTAACTTGAGAACACCATAAATTAGTCTTGGTTCACATCAAAACTAATCTTTTTTTAAAATAATAATGATTCAATTCAAATGTATAAAAGTGTATACAAAATTCTCTCATCATACAACCCATAAATTTAGTTCAAATAGGGAAAGAACATACTAAGTTTTAATTGCAAAGGGAGAGAATTATGCTTAAAGAATGAATGATTCGTTGTTAAAGAAAAAGAACACTCATTGAAAGCTTAAATGATGAGATAATGTTAAAAAAATGGGAGGGAATGGTGTGATTTTAACTTGTCATCATGGAATCAGGAGTAGTTAAAAATAGAGAAATTTGTGAGCTACTGTGTATTTAAATGCTTTGATTTAATTTCCCTACAAAATTACATTTTTGTTTTGTCATCATCTAAAAAGGAAGATTGTTAGACTTATTATTGCAACAATTACCTTTTTAATGAGTTACAAATAAGTAATTTAATTTAATGGCTTGACAAATTAAGTACCATTGTTGGAAAGTGAAAAGCCAAACTTTCGACTTCTATCGTTATCAAAAGCAGGTTTTGAAAGCAGTGAAGCTAAGCAAAGTTTCAATATATATATATATATATATATATATATACACTCTAAAGATTTTTCAAAGGCCAAACTATAGTATTACAATGTCGAAAGGGATTGGGCTAAAAAAAATGATATTCTAATGCAATCAAGCCAAACAAAAGAAATTAAACAACTTTCATAGAACAATTGAAGGACATGAAATATTGAATGTTTGGCTTGCATTGAAATATGAAGAAAAACTTTCAAAAACATTTCGACATGATTTCCATAACAAAAGTTATTATCCCTTAGAGACAAAAGGTTTGAACATTAACTTTCAAAAGCGAGTTTTAAAGTCAAATTAATACCAAAAGTAGCATCGACACTAAAAAGACAATAGCCACTAAAGAGGTATTGGAGGTTATTTTCTCTCCACTATAAGAACATTTTAAGAGACTGATAAGGTTCGAAGACGACCTTAAGAATTCAGGAGAAGAAGTAGAGAGAAAAAGATAGAACAGAACAGAGGAATGATTAATATATTTTATTTATACCTTATTCTAGTGACTTGTTTTGCCTTTTATAGAGGTTTTGTACACTGCGGTTAAAATAAAGGAGCAATCGCAGTTAAATCTAAACAATCGCCTAACAAAGATGTTAGATAAAAGGAACAAAAAGATTACAATCAAGGGATTGCTTTATTAGTTGAATGATCGAGTCTCATGCCTAGACTTGCATGGACTAGTTCAGCCGACAGTGCATTGCCATGGAGTGGACTAAGTCCCATGCATGTATTTGCATGGGTAGTTCACATAACAGTACTCCCCCATTTAGTTTGTGCTTGTTTGCAAGGCTGAAAGGTGGAGTGGTCGTTCTGATTCCCATGTGCTAAAGCTTCTAAGGAGGTGTTCTCACCATCCTGTTTCATATCGGGCAAATCTTCATTGGTAGGTACCGGGTCGCCGATGCACATGAAAAGTTGGGGGCGGCTGCACCGGTAGCCAGCGACGTATCGCTTATCACAATAGTAGCACAGATTTTGTCGTCGTTGTTCATTGGCCTCTTGGTGTGATAGGCACTGGATGGAGGGTTTTGGGTTTGAGTCACTAGAGGTTTGGTTGGCTAGGAAGGCGCCTAGCCGTCCAGGTGTGACACCCTAAATTTACCACCCCGCATACAAGGGTTTGGCTTCACCCGATACCTGTCTGGTTCGCACCAGGACTCAGTGTTGTACAGAAAAAAGACTAAAACATGCTTTTATTATAAATTGCCAAACCTTAATGTATGTACATCTGTTCCTAATACAAAAGCAGAAGCTTAGCTAAACATGATGCTCTTATGAAATCCTATCCAGCTAATATAATAGGTTCAACCTGCATGCAGTCCCATCCTAGTACTGGTAATGAGCGAAGTCATCTTCGTACCAAGGATTTGTAACAAAAATTTGAAAAAAGAAAAAGAAACAGAAAATGGAATGAGCCCTTGCCTAGTGGGAGTTCACCATTTTTGCAAACATTTACCAAGTTGCATAAATTACCAATACATATAATTCAGGCAAATCCTAACATATAGCATTTATGACTCATGCAAGATTCATAGATAATATAATGAGGATGAGGGGCGTTCGCCAACGTTCTATATGAACGATGAACTACGGGCCAGCTCACCTCGAGAATGAGGGGTGTTCCCCAGTGTATACATGAACGTTGAACGACGAGCCAGCTCCTCTTAACGTAATCATAAATAATAAGGATGAGAGGCATTCGCCAACGTTCTTTATAAACGATGAATGACGGACCAACTCACTTAGGCATAACCGTATTCATGATTGTAAACATATCGTCAGCCAACTCCCAAGCATATACATAATTAGGGCCCCCGTGGTTGGGACTGATTTTGAAATCAGAAACGCAGATGATCCGGCCGACCAAGCCCTATGCTGGCTCATGGGATCAAATCGAATATCACATAATGGATCCGACACAACTTATGAACCTATAACAGTTCCAGTGCACATAGAAAGTACAACTGAAGCGTAGCAAGTACATATGCATTACAGTAGGTAAGTAAACACAAATGGCATTTCAAAATCAAAAGTATTTCAAGTATTTTTCAAAAGCATTTACAACATGTCACACAATATAGTTCAATGCACATTCAATTATTAATTGCATTAAAATAGTATACATTTTCAGTGATAAACTCACCTCGGTCCTAAGATGACTGCTTACTATTTTTCCAATTATCTGCAGATTATAAATATCGGAAGTTTCAATTTCTATTCTATTCCAAAAAAATTCTGACTTTCCTAGGGTTATAAAATCATAACTTTCAATTTCTATAATCCCAAGTGTCTCTTAATCCTAGTTTCATATTTATGTAAAAATGGATTTAATTAACTAAAAAGAATTACAAAAGGTTTTAAGTTAATTTTGCAAAAATTCAAATTTTTAGGACAGGATAGGTACCCGATTTAGGATAGGTTAAAACTGTTCCGATCCGCCCCGATCAGTTTTACCCTATTCTGGATCGATTTTAACGGGTTTTCTTGAGAGATGATCAGTTTTACCCGCCCGTGGATTGGTTAAAATCAACCATGCCCAGAAAACTTCATCTTGAAGCTTTTAGCTTCGGGTTTTGATCAAATCGTTCATAAAACATGTTTTTCTTTGATTCTTTTTGCTAAAAATCCTTCCTACAATATTCATGCATCATTTCTAACATTCTATAACACATATTCAACATTAAATCTAAGGATTTGAATCCAAAATCCTAAAAAAACTAACTCTCAATTATTTTCCATTTTCATGCATCTTCTTCTAAATCTTAATGTGATAAGTGAGTGGAATTTGTTACCTTTACGTTCCGGAGGTTCCCTAACACGAAATCCACGTTGTAGAATCCAAATTGCTGCTCCAAACACTTCCTTTCCTAGCTTTTCTTCTTCTTCCTCCTTCCTCTCCTTTCTCTCCATTTCTCTCTCTTTTAGATTATAATTTGTGTTGGTTTAATGACTTAGGAGGATGAAAGAGGTCTTATTTATAGGCTAAGCTAGCCTAATACACCAAAATCTAGGAGGCATAGCCCCTAGGTCGTAGCTCTCCTTGAGAATTTTATTTTTTTCATTTCTAGCACACGTCGATTTTACCTGTTCAAGGATTGGGTAAAACCGTTCCAATCGATTTTACCCATTCCAGGATTGGATAAAACCGGTCAGAGTATTTTTGTCACCTCCTCGGATTGGTTTTACCCACTCTTGATCTGGGTAAAACCGCTCTTTCAGGCTGTGAGGGTAAAACCGGTCCCTCAGTCGGTCGGATCGGTTTTACCCATTCCAAGACTGGGTAAAATTGGTCATTCCCTGATTTTCTCATTTTTTATTTATTTTCTAATTTCTTTATTTTTATTACTTTATTACTTTATCACATATTACTTAAACATAATTTTAACCTTATTCATAACATCTTAATCCTGATTTAAACATCACAAATCTAGGATTCAAAAATATTTTTTCATTTATTAAATTCTCAAGAAAATCATACAAGTGCATACCTGTACATATTTTTGAAAAGTAAGATAATTTACACAAAAATACAAACGTACGGCTAATCTTAAGGCAAAATTTTACAAGATCTCACATCCTTTTCCCCATGCAAAATTACGTCCTCGAAATTATTCCCTGAATAGCTTAGGATGCTTCTGCAGCATATCTTCTTCTGTTTCCTAGGTGGTATCTTCAATTACATGGTGATTCCATTGCACCAACACTAAGGGAATTTCCTTATTCCTTAACGTCTTTGTTCGTTGATCCAAAATCTCGATATTCTTCTCCTCATACATCAATTTCTCGTTACGTCCAGCTTTTTGTGTCGTATTACATGACTTGGGTCAGGGTGATATTTCTTCATAAGTGATATATTGTAATACATTATGCATCTTTTCTAATTGAGTTGGGAGGTCTAATTGGTATGCAACTGGGCCTATTCTCTTAGTGATCTCAAAAGGTTCAATGTAGCGTGGACTTAAATTCCCTTTCTTTCCTGCCGAATTAATCCTTTCTGAGGGTAACTTTAAGAAAAACCTTTCTCCTACATCAAATTCTAAATCCTTGCAGCGATTATCGGGCATAACTCTTTTGCCTACTTTAAGCCAGCAGACGTTGCCGAATTAACTTAACCTTTTCACAGGCTTCCTTTACTAAAGGAATTGCATTGTCGGGAAGTAATTTCTTTTCTCCCACTTCATTCCAGAAAAGTGAAGACCAGCATTTTCGTCCATACAAAACTTCATAGGTGCCATTCAATGAAAGATTGGTAGCTATTGTTATAGGCAAATTCCACTAATGGAAGATAACTATGCCAATTTCCACCAAAGTCTGTAACACAGGTTCTAAGCATGTCTTCTAAAGTCTGAATGGTACGCTCTGATGGTGCTCATGCTTAACTTAGTACTTAGGGCTTCTTGTAATCGCTTCCAAAGTCGTGACATAAACCTAGGGTCCCTATCCGACACTATGCTTAGTAGTACTCCATGGAGTCTAACAATTTCCCCTACGTAGAGTCAAGCTAGTTGTTCTAAAGGATCTCTCATGTTCATAGGAAGAAAATGCGCAATCTTTATAAGATGATCCACGACGACCCAAATGGCGTTGTGTCGCTTTTGAGTTCGAGGTAGACTTGACACAAAGTTCATGGTTATGTGCTCCCATTTCCACTCAGGTATGGGTAAAGGTTGCAACAGACCAGATGATCGTTGATGTTCGGCTTTCACATGCTGGCAAACTAAACAAGTCACTACATACTAAGCGATGTCTCTCTTCATGTTATCCCAGTAATACAATTGTTTCAAATCTCGATACATTTTAGTACTTCCAGGATGTACAGTGTATCGAGTGCTATGGGCTTATTTTAAAATTCTTCGTATTAGGTCGGGGTTTGGGGTAGATATACTTTATTCCTAAATCTTAAAATTTCATACTCTTTTAGAGTATATTAGGGTAATTATCCTTTTGAAACCTTATCTCTTCTCTTTGTCAAAGAGGCGTTCTTTAACTGGGCTTTCTTAATCTCAATGGGTAACGTAGATTAGATACTAATGTTGGAAATGATTATCCGGTTGCCTTTCACATTAGTTTTCCAATCATCCAATTAGGCTACCATGTCTATCTCCTTCGCTCAGAGTCTAGCTACATACACTTTCCTGTAAAGCCCGCTACTATCTTGGCTTTTCCAGGGTGATACTTAATAATCCATCGTCGTTGTCGCAGATTCAAATTTTTCTGCGAAAACAGATACCTAAGATTCTTATGATCTGTAAAGATTTTAAAGGTCAGACCAGAGGTAGTGTCGCCACTTCTTAAGAGCAAAAATCACAGCGGCTAATTCTAAGTTATGGGTCAGGTAATTTTGCTCATAAGGTTTAAGTTGTCTGGAGGCATAGGCAGACTTGTCCCTTTTGCATCAGCACACAACCTAATCCTCCTAAAGAGACATCTATGTAAACTACAAAATTATCCTTTCCTCGAGGTAAGGTAAGGATCGAGGCGGTGATTAGCCTCTGTTTCAATTCTTGAAAACATGACTCAGCTTTTGAATTCCATTCGAACTTGATATCCTTTTGAGTCAACCTAGTTAATAATCCTGCTAGTTTAGAAAAGTCTTGGATAAAACTTCGGTAATATCCAGCCAATCCTAAGAAACTACGAATCTCCGTTACATTACTAGTTGTTTCCATTTGGTCACGGCTTCTATTTTGGTCGGGTCCATGGCTATCCCATTTTTGGAAATGACATGACCTAGGAAAACTACTCGATCTAGCCCAAACTCACATTTGCTTAGCTTAGCATATAACTTGTGTTCCATCAAGGTCTGGAGTAGTATCCTTAAATGTCTCTCATGTTCTTCAATTGATTTGGAATAGACTAAGATATCGTCTATGAATATTACTACAAGCTGGTCCAGATATGGTCGAAAAACACGATGCATTAAGTCCATGAATGCTGCCAGAGCATTTTTTAGGCCAAACGGCATTACTAAGAATTGAAAATGCCTATATCTGGAATTAATGGCAGTTTGAGCTATATCTTCTTCCCGAATCCTGACCTGATAATATCCCTGTCTTAAATCAAATTTGGAAAAGACTACAGCTCCTTGCAGTTGGTCAAAAAGTTCATCTATCATTGGTAAGGGATATTTGTTTTTCACCGTAACATCGTTCAATCCTTGATAATCTGTACAAAGTATTAAGTTCCCGTCCTTTTCCTTTACAAATAGTACTGGGCTCCCCAAATCTATGTACTAGGTTGGATGAATCCCTGAGATAGCAACTCTTGGAGTTGAGTTTTCAATTCTTGCAATTCTATTGGAGCCATCCTATAGGGTGATTTAGATATCGGAGTCGCTTCTAAGGTTAGGTCAATTATAAACTCAATCTCTCGCTCAGGAGGTAATGAAGTTAATTCCTCCGGGAAAACTTCAGGGTACCCCTAATTACTGGAATGGTCTCGGCTTGACTTGTTCGGTCGAATGGTTAATTACGTAGGCTAGGTATCCTGTAGCTCCTTTGTGTAGAAGTTCCTAGCTTTAATTCTGGAAATAGCTACGGCTTCTTTACCTCTTTTAGACATGTTCAACTTAATCTCAGGCTCTCCTAATGGACGTAGCTTAAAAGTCTTGGTCCGACAATTTAATTGTGCACTGTACCTCGATAACCAATCCATTCCTAGTATGACTTCAAACCCTTGTAAAGGTAATAAAATCAAATCCACTTACAATGGTTTTCCATTTATTTCTAGTTCACATTCCTTCCTTACATGATCGGTAAGCTTAATATTACTAGTAGGGGTACAAACTTCTAAAGCATAAGGCAAGCTTTCAGTTTTATGAGCTAAAGTGCTAAGAAAATTAACACTAATAAAGGAATGCGTAGAACCAGGATTAATTAAAACCTTAGTTAACCGACCAAGTATCGGATAAGTACCTTCAATCACGTTAGTACTGGGAGGAGCTTCAGCGTCCTCTATAGCAAAGACTCGAGTAGGAACTCGAGGCTTATTTCCATTTCCACCAGCATTCTTCTTCTGAGGTCGACCAGCGGGTCGGGATGGTTAAGGTCCGGCACCGGTGTCCAGAGTCCTTCTTAGGACATTGATGGACTTAGTGATCAAAACTACAGCATGCAAAGCAGCGGTTACCTTTCCTCCAGCAGCTTTCTCTTCATGTCCCATTCGATTGCAAAAAGTACATTGAATGGGGGATACATTAGGAATATGGGCAAGTCCTACTCCTCTAGGGCTTTGTCTTGGATTAACCTTACGGGTTTGGTTTCTAGCAAATGCAGGGTTGAAGTTCCTCTAAGGTCCATGAGTCAAATTCAGGTTGGCTTGCCTGCGCTGTCCCTCTTGGGTTGCTTGCTTTGCTTCCTCTACCCTCTAGGCACTTTCTACTATCTTTACAAATGAGCTATGGTGAGATGCAGACAATGCTTTCCACAGTTCTGTCCTAAATCCTTGAATAAACATTTTCTTCCTTTTCTCGTCCATACTAACCAAGGCCGGTACATATTTAGAAAGCTGGGTAAATTTGGCCTCATACTCATATATGGTCACCGTCCCTGTTGTAAACCTATAAAAGCATACTCCCTCTTCTCTTGTACAATTACAAGGATATACTTTGCCTTAAACTTGAGCACAAAGTTCTCCCAATTCTTAGGGGTTCGGGTATTATCCTACTTTCTCGGAATTAAGGTCCACTAGTCTCTAGCATTGTTGTCTGGCTGGAATACAACAAAGTTCACCTTTTGCTCTTCGGAATAATCCAAAGCTCAAAAAATTTTCTTATTGCTTTCAGCCAGTTTTCTGCAGCTTCATCTCCTACCTTCCCATTAAACTTGGGCGGATGGAACTTCTGATACCTTTCCAATGCTACATCCTCCGTCTCAGCTCGACGGTGGGGTTCGCCTTGCCTATCTCTCCTAGTTATAACATTGGTTACTTGCTGTAACATAGCAGTAACTTGGCCAGCAAAGTGCTGTAATCCCAGTTCTTCTTGCCCTTGATAATCTTGTTCTTGTTCCATTTCATCGTTTTCTCCCTCAGCCTATCCTTGGCCAATGTTAACATCTTCCTTCTCCGATTTCATTGCCTGTCCCTGCAACAGGTCAACAGAGGTTAAGATTTTCTAACTAAGTCCTTTATCTTCTCAATTCAATCTTTTTGGATTCTAACTCCAGGTACTAAAAGAAAATCTAATTTTAAAATATATAGATATAAACAAATTTAAACACAATTTGGGGGAGGAAAATCATATTAAAACTTAAAACAACACACCTTTCTTTTGCACAAAACAAACACAACTCATCACTATCCATCTTATTATATTATTCCTATAATACTATAAGCTTTTATAACACACATAATTTACATATAAAAGTTTCTTTCTTGGCTAATTCCTGACCCTAAAGATTCCCTGATGTATCTATTTCATAGCCGGAAGAGCGGCCTGAAACTCTAACGTCTGATTAACAAAATTCGAGCTTCCTACTGGTACTGGTCCGTCCACAACTCCGGAATTCTTTTCAACTCTTCTTAGCGCAGTATGGATCTAGGAATGAAGTACCTGTATATTTGATTTTACATTTTATATATTCTCCTAGGTGGGTTCTTTCATCTCTATAGTGCTCCATTCATAAGTATGGCCACAGACTAACTCCATATCCATTAAAGCTTCTTTGCTCATCATGTGCTCATCCTAGTTATGAGGTTTCGGAACCGTCGGTTAGGGTTCCAGAACCGCCTGTTCGGATTCCATAGAAAGTGGAACCGGAACCTTGGGGAAACGGTTCTAGGACGATTTCGGAATCGCCGGTTCTGGTTCTGAGACGATTCTAGAACCACTGATTTCAGTTCTGTCATGGTTCTGATTCTGATCTATCACATTTCTAATTTTGTTCAAATTAAAGCAATTTTAATTCAATAATTAATTTATATTTATATATGTGTAATTTAATTTATTGTTTACTTAGATTAATAATATACATAATGTAAGTTATATCGTGAGTTTATATATTATTATAATATATATAGTATAAAAAAATTATATTATATAATTATGTACTTTATATATAAATAAACATATAATATAATATTAATAATAAGAAACATATAGCAAAAGAGGAAATAGCAAGAGTGGTTATTTAGCTTTCTTCAAGTTTTCATGAAATTGAGGGCATAGGTTCGAAACCTTACTCCAACATATAAGTGCTATATAATTTTTAGTACTTTATGTAGGGAACCGGCGGTTCCCGATTCTATGAAAGGTGGAACCGGAACCTCCTCAGGCAGGTTCAGTTTTGGTTTTGGAACCGTGGGCCACGGTTCCAATTTTGGGTCCAAAATCGCCGGTCAGTTCCTGGTCGAACCGAAACTGTGGCCATCCTAGCTCATCCCAAACTGTCCTTCTTAAGCAAGTGTTTTGAATATCAAAATATTTTTGGATATCCTATGTACCCTCTATTTTCTTCTTGCTGTTATTCTATCTTTCTTTTATATCTTTTATTTCTGGCATGAACTAGTTTTAGGGCATGCTGAGTTTCTGCTAACTGTTGGTCATTCCTAGTTAATTTATCTTCAATAGCAGCTGTTTTGAATTCATATAGATTTCTCTCATCTTCTATGGTGCAGACTATCCTGTTGGGGAAATACTTCCTCCACCCAAGTCTTGCTCTTCCTATCTCTCTCTTTGTGTATCCATAGAATATCTATAGAAAATATGTCTAAATCATTCCAAATCTGGGAACTCATCATCGTCCATAACGAGCCTATAGCCATAATAAAAAATATATCAGTTTTATGTAAAAGGTACATGTTTAAACACATATCCAAAATCTTAATCACATAATATAGCAAAAGTATCTACATGCCCCATTATGAATCCTTAAAGGTTTCTATATGCCCCAGGTTTTCAAGTTTTTAGAGCCTTTCTATCTATCCCAAGTTTTACGCTCTAATACCACAACTATGACACCCAGATTCACCACCCTGCATACAAGGGGTTGGCTTCATCGGAGTCCTGCCTGGTCGCACCAGGATTCAATGCCATACAAAAAAAGACTAAGGTTTCGTTTGATAACCAAGATTCAGTACTTAAAATTAATGATTAAGAGCTTATTCACATTAAATGTGTTTGATAACTGTTTGTCATAAGTCTTAATGAATTAAGTGGTTCTGAAGTTAAGTGCTTAATTAATTAAGTGTGTTTGATAATGAAAACTTGATTAACTTAATTAAATAAGTGGGTCTAAAAAACAAGTATAATTCCGGCCTAACAAATAAGTGATGAGCGAATCACTTATGACTGAATCTGAATCGAAATTTTTTTTTCTCTTTAAATTTTCTCAGTTTTGTATCATTATTTCTTTTTTTATTATTTATGTTTTTAATACTTTTTAAATTTGATCAATTCAAAAAAACAATCAAAATAAATTAATTTTATAACTATAAAAAATTAAAAAAATGAATTATCATCTATTTTGATAACTTTATTAAAAAATATAAATTTAATGTTAAAAATAATTTTTTTTTAATTTTTAATAATTTAATAAGATTCAGACTTCAGTTTTCAAATTCAGACTTCAGTCTTAATTTCAGATCGTAAATTTCAGATTTTATCAAATAGAGTCAACTAATGAATTTATAGATTTCAACTTCAGTTTTTAGATATAAGTTTTATCAAACGAAGCCTAAGGCTTGGTTTGATAACCACAATTCAGTGCTTAAAAGAATTAAGGATTAAGACTTATTGAAGTTAAGTGTGTTTGATAATCCAACACTAAATGTCTGATTGAAATAAGTGGGTCTGAATACGTATGTGTAATTGGATCCTTTAAAATAAGTGATAAAGCCATCACTTATTTTTAAAATCTGAATACGCTCGAATGTTAGGATTTTAAATAAAATTTTTTTGGACCATATTAACCCAATCTATTTAGCGTATAGGGTTCTCTCTCTATATTGTTATCAGAATCTCTATCATCTCTTATCGGCTTACATTTCCTTAATATGATAATCTTATTTGTTATTGTTGTTAGAATCCTTAATTCTTTCACAAATTCAAACTACCCAAGAAGATTATTGGTTAGCGATGGTTTCTTATAAAATGAGGCGCTCGGTTGCTGAAGAGGGGGAAAATTTTCAGATGAAAATTTGGAGAAACAGCTTATTCGCGCTAAAACGTTCGAACCCTTGTATTGGACGGAAGGTAACACGAACTGTAGGTTGGAAACTTCTTGTCCAAAACCATGCGGGATCGCTCACAGGTATTGTTCTTATTGCTGTTCTTTGATTTGAAGGCATGTGGTCATTAATTTGGATGTAATCCAAGACATTGTTGTGAGTTGTTATGTCTTTCTAGTTCGATCTCTTGGGTTCTTCTTCCCGTGGAATTAGTGTGAATTTCCTGTTAATGGCTATTGCTCTTGCTCTGTTTGATGAAATTTCAATGTCAGTGAATGTTATTTTAGCACAAAATTTAGATGGGGGCAGATTGGTTGTTAACATGTTTTATTTATGGAAATATTGGTTCTTGAGAATTTCTATTTTAGCAAGCTAGTACGTACATTCGTAAAATTGAATTTTATATCATTACAAGTCTGGTTCTTAACCTATGATGATGATTGATTAGATTCTGAGTATTTTCTATTGCATTTTATAGTTATTATACGGTTATGGTATTTGATTTAGAATTGCTTTACCTTTAGGATTATGGGTTTTGATTCTTTAGATGATTATGTGTGTGGAAAAGGAGCGAGATGTCACTTGAACTCTCATTTGAATTATCTCTACAATCTACTCTGTGTTTTGTGTATTGTGGGGAGCACAGATAATTTTTTTTTGTAAGGTGCTTCTAGTTCTATCCAGTTGCAGATTGCTCAAATCTATTTTTTGAATTTAAGTCTGTATTGAAGTAAGCTAGTAGTTTGATTCTTATGTTTGGTGTCTTGGTTGAGATTTGTCTAAATTTTATCAAGTGAGTTTCTGTTTTGTAATCTCCCACTGTTATGGTTTTACTGTGTTTTCATATAATTTGTTTCTGCCTGAGAATATTGTGTACTCTAATATGAAGATTATAAATTATGTAATAAGCTATAACCGGTGACATTTAACTAGCTAATTACAACTGTTTAAGAAGATTATTAGCTAGTATTAGAGAGTGGAACAGAGAAATTATTAGCTAGCGATAGGGTCTTTGTGTTGTGTAGTAGCTGCAGCTTTTGTTTGTGCTTATTTTCTAGTATCTGTCTCCTTATGAGATTGCAGAAAGTTATGAGATTGCATCTTTTGTTTGTGCTTATTTTCTGGCATCCATCTCCTTATGAGATTACAGAAAGTCATGAGATTGCAGATTGATCAACTTGTCCTCTGGTTGATGCAGAGGAGGGTGTTCTATTGTATTAAATGTAATGCTTGTAGGTATTCGTTTTCTCCCATCTTCTGCTGTTAATATTCTAACCAACCTCAATATATTACGCATTTCCCTCCCTCGGATACGAGTTTCCCTGTTTGAACGGGCAACATTTGGTGTGCTTCTCTGACAGCATCTTATTTCTTTCTGTTTCATCTTCCCACTTCTGTCTCATTGTTTTTAACCTATAAAGATTTCTTCCCTTAATTAAAAGTTGCTAAAGTGGGGGTTGCAGGTTCTCCCCTTTGCTCCACATGAACACTTCAATCGTAAAGTTGTTTGTTGCTTCTCAGCACCATACCTCTCGTTCACCATCCTTCCATCAATCAATCTAGTACCACAAGGGAACTACTGGCCCTCATTGAGACTATGTTGAACATTTCATATACATTTTGTTTAAATAGGACAACATCACATATGCATGCATCACCTTTGCAATTCAGCAGAAAACTATAAACCAGGTACTTGCTCTCCCCTTCACTGTCAATAACAACAAGATGTTCCCTAATACGCTGAATCAAGGTATCTTTGTTCCTTGTCAATTTTAATTCATATTTCCTCAAATAAACCTTACATTGGTCCACTTTAAGCTTATCCAACTGCCCAGTTTTATAATCTCTTCAATAGTCTGGTAACTATCTTGGTCTTTCATAACATCTGAGTCTCTTTCTCCCTCCCCAGCATCAAATTTTCCTTGCAAACTCTCAGTTTAAATTTTTTGTTGATCAAGAAAATTGGAAAGTCTGGAACAAGTCCCTTCAATGATATCAAAAGATAGGTCTTTTAGGGAATCATCACAATCATTATCATTAGATGATTATGTACACAGATTTAATAATGATCTATTTATGTTTCAATTCTTTTTTAGCAATTGATAAATTTTTTTTTTTTTTTTGTGAATAAAAATACAATATATCATACTCTATCTCTCCCAATTTGTATGATGTAGATCATTTGTTTCTGTCTGATAACATTGTGTACTCTAAACTAATATATGAAGATTATGAATAATGAAAATATTTAGAGTCAGTAAATTTAACTAGCTAATTATAGAAGTTTAAAAAGGTAATAAATAAGTTACATTTCTCTTGATAAATTATAAATTTGTTGCTCTGAAACTCATAATGAGATCAATTGTTGATCTCTTTCTTATGAGTATAGTTTTTCCTCAGAAGATTGTTAACTTTCTTATTGGTAAAGATGCATGTTTGCATTGTACATAATGTTAAATCTATAAGATAACACATCAAGTAGCTTGGCAGATGAAGAAAAAAGATCAGAAAGTAGGTGGAGTGCAGTGAGACTAAAATTGCAAACAACATAAGTTTGGAACAAACATCAAAATAGCTCTATATATTCATTACTTTTCTTTAATGTTTATTAGAGTGTTATAAAGGTGCCCATAATGCTGAATAGAGTACTTTTTTCATGATTTATATTTGATTCATGTAACAATACCTATTTTACTGATGAGCATTTGTAAAACAATATCTTTAGCCTTGTAGAGTTTATGATCTCTGTTTGTTTCGTTGTCGTGTTAGCTGTGTTGCATTAGTTTCTTAATATTTTTGTGTATGGAACTATTCGATTAAAAAGTATCTAAATATCTTATTAAATTCACAAAACACAGATGAAACCAGAAGATGCAGGCAGAAATAGTTGGAAATATCAAAAATTATTTAGACGCTACATAGATTTTTGTTTGGAAGAGGTTAATGCTAGATGTACTTGTGGTGGAAGTTTGAAGGAGTCATGGGAAACGATTATAGAAATTTTGAAAGATGAATTTAATCTTAACTTTGCTCAAAAGCAATTGAAGAATCAGTGGGTTTTTTGAAAAAGAAAACTCAAGCGTGGAATAGGCTTATTGGATACATCGAAAATACTCACTAAGATCCATATACAAATGAAATAAATTGAAATTCAGAACAGTGGGAATAATATATACATGTATCCACTTACATAACTTCAATGTTACTTACAGAATGGTGTGCATATAATTATATTTTTAATTTAACTCTAACTAATTTTAATGTAGAAAAATCTTGAGTTTGCTCAATTTTGAAATAACCCTTTCAAATATCCAAATGAGATGAAAGCATTATTTGATGGCATGAGGGCTACAGGAAAGTATGCATGCGGTCCTTCAAAGGAAGGTTTACCTACTAGTGGTCTGAATTGCTCATTTATCAATCTTGAAACCGATGAAGTAGATAAATCAGGCCCCTCTGTGCAAGTAAGAGAAAACCATCTTCTTCGACCCAAGTGAATGTAGAGAAAAAGTGCGAAGCAAAGCGTGCGAAGAAAGCTAAAACTAAAAATCTTAATGAATTGATTGGTCAATTGATGACAGTTCTGAAAACTCTGGAGGAGTCAGATGGACCTAGTATGGATGACTGCAATAAAATTTTAGAATGAAATGGAATCACTGGACCTTATGGACTCTTTGTATACAGCAGCAGCCTATAGATTTCGTGAAGGCAAGGCTTACAGAGAACAATGGATTAAATTAAGTACAAAACCTGAACTAATAAGAAAAAAATTGGATCGTAATGAATAGCAAAAAGTTAGTTTTGCCCTAGACACCAACCATTTGTGGTGCTATATTTTTTGTGGTGCTGTTTACATTTTCTTAACTTTGTATTTTATTTATTTATTTATTTTTAAGTTAATTTCTTTCAATTTAAACATGCTCACGCATGATCACATGTTTTCATACTTTTGTGTTATTTTAATAAATTTATTGGTTTTAATTTTTTGAGTAGATGTTGAAAGTAAAGCAAAAGAAAATTTTGAAACTTGTAGCACTGAGATTAATTATAAAGTCATTAAAGAAATGGCGCATTGGACGAAGGCCTGATACAGATTCTCTATTGACCGGTAGTGCATATGTTGATGAAATTATTGAAGGAAATTCAGCACACGCAGGAGATATGTTACATATGGGGAAAATAACCATTTTTGAATTTGTACGAGCTCTTTCGAAATAGAGGTTGGTTAAAGAATAGTAGGTATATTTTCGTTGAAGAAAAAATGGCTATGTTTCTTACAAGTTTGGGTCAATCCTTTACAAATCGAGCAGTTAAGCGGAGGTATAACATTCAACTCAAACCACACACTATTACTTTTATGAGGTGCTCAAAGGAAGTGATTGTTCCTAATTTTATTCCAAATGTTTATCAAAGTCAACGACAACGCCAACTTTGTGAAACCTTTTGTCGGGTAACTTATTATAATTATTATTTAATGAATAATATGAATGTCTTAGGTACAATTATTAATATATATTTTTGTTATATTGTTTAAGGGTGCTATTGGTGCATTAGATGAAACCCTTACAAAAGCAATTATACCACGCGAGTATCAAACCCCATATAGAGGAAGAGGCAAAGGAGATTGCTTTCAAAATGTGATTGCAATATGCGATTTTTATATGGTGTACACATTTTTGTGGGCTGGTTTAGAAGGCATAGCACATGACTCTAGAGTGTTGTCAGAAGCTATGCGGGATTCAATAAGCAATTTTCCATTTCCTCCATTAGGTGAGTGATAAAAATTTTTGGTCAATAATTTTAGATGAATTACGATCTCAAGTTTTGATATTTATATCATATGCAGTAGGAAAATATTGTTTATGTGATGCAGCTCCTATTACTCGTGGATTTATGACACCTTATCGAGATGTGTGATATTGGCTATCTGACTTTCAAACTGGTGGTCATGTAAGAACAAAGGAAGAAAAAGTTAACCAAACACATGCGAAGTTGATGAATGTAATTGAGCGAAGCTTTGGTTCATTGAAAAAAACGTTTTCCAATTCTGAAGTACATGGCACCGTACTCGTTTCCAAAGCAACGAAATATTATTATCGCTTGTGCAGCAATCCACAATTCTCTTTGAATAACTAGTGTAAATGATAGAATATTTCAAGAATTTGAGGATAAAGATATAGTGGTGGATAATCAGCAGGAACAAGAGTTTGTTGGAGAAGAGCCTCAGGAATATTTTGGAGGATTTTACGCTAAACTTACGTGAACAATTAAAAAATCATTGTTAGAAATATATATATATATATATATATATATATATATAATAGCATTGAATGTCTTCATGTTTGTGATGGAATTTTGAATGTTTTAAAATGGATTTGCATGTTGAAAACATTTATGTCTGTATTGGTCTTGCAATCTACTGATTTTTATTTTTTGACTTGCACTAATTTACGGTCTAATGCTTACAGAAAAAAAAAGAAGCCAGTATATTGTTTTTTTTTTTTTTTTTTCCTTTCCAACTTTTGTAACTCAAGTGATTAATTATTTTTTTGAGTGTAGATCGAAATGCATGATTGTGAAACGAAAAAATCCTGCAAAATGGTCAAATATGTAAATATATGTTACTACATGGATAAAATAGTAAAATGTATCATTTTAAGACTTCAGATATAAGACACTATCAAACATCTTAATGCATTCCGTAGTCAGATTCTGCATTTTGATTTTAGTTTTTATCAAACAAAATTACTTAATGGATTCAGAGTTCAGACTTCAGATTTCATACCTCAATTTTCAGACTTAACTTTTATGAAACAAAGCCTAATATTTTAAATAGCAATAATCAGTCAATCACAACAACAAATATTTAGGTTGAGTGTTAAATTCAATTTCAATTTCAACAGCAATTAAATTAATTATTAAAACTTAGTGTATATATATATTATATTATTCTATATGGCTTATTCGGTTCCTTATATGGATTGAGTCTCAAATTCAATTCCAACTATTAAATCGTTTAAGAGTTCGGGTGCATCCATTAACTCGATCCGAACACCAAATAAGCCAATCCGTTTAACTTATATAGTCTGAATTGGCTGGCTTGTATGGTTTACTGAACACCCTTATAAAAGGGGTCATTAGACACTTCTAACCATTTTTTAACTACAAAAAATGGAAAAATTGCATTTTTAGTTCATATTTTTACCTAAGTGGTAAATATAGTTCACATTCTTTAAAAATTAGCAAATATAGTCTACAATTTTTTCATTTTCTGGTAGTCAATTATCCGTCAATTGAACTAAAATTGCATAAAAAGGAACGATTGTGAACTACATTTGCTAGTTTTTAAAGAAATGTGACTACATTTACCACTTAAGTGAAGAATGTGAACTAAAAAGGTAATTTTTTGGTACCATAATTGACCCTTGTGAAATGTTGTTTTAAAAAAAATAAAATAAAAATAAAAGTGAAATGTTTATAGAAAAGAAAATTTGAAATGAATAGATTACAATTAACAGACAGCCTTTTACCCGTTCTCTATTTAACCTTCCTCTGATTGTCTGAACTCTGAAAGTTTTCGATCTCGCTGCAGTATCAGCTATCAGCACTCAAAGAGCTGCACAGATAAATCAGCAATTTCGTAGTTAACGTGCAAGAAGAGCCAGGGAAATCCTGATAATTACAAGCATCAAAAGTTGGGGCAAGAAATTTGTGAACATGATGGAATCAGCTGGTTTTACTGCAGAAGATTTACCCACAATTGGAGGCATAGCGACAGTGTCATTGCTGCACTCATTCATCCCGACCCATTGGCTTCCTTTCTCCATTGTGGGGCGTGCCCAGAAATGGACGCTTTCCCGAACCCTCTTAGTCAGTGAGTTCTCATTTCTACGACAATTTTTTTTTTAAAAAAAAATATAAATTATATGCACTGTATTATTCTGTTTACGTGTGTTTTAATTTGGTTAACGCATAGATCTTACTGGGATAGTGGGAGAATTTCACTTTTTTTTTTTTTTTTTTTTTTCGGGGGTGGGGGTGGAGAGGGGTTTGTCGGCTGGCGAACTGAATCTTTTTAGTGTTTAGATTAATGGGTTGATTTTACCTTTTGTGTTGTGCCAGAGGAGTTGTTGGGAGGAAGAATGTGAAATGAGACATGTATATTGGGTTAATGGAGGGTTTTTGTTCTGGGTTGTGAGATCTGAGACAATTTGCTACTGAAGGCTATGGGGGAGTTTTTTTAAAATTTTTTTTATTTATATTTGTTCCATTATGCATTTAGTGGTAGAAAGTTGTTGGCTATGGAGGCTAATAGAAATGAGGCATTTGTTATTAATGATATTTGACTTAAATGCTATAGTTAGCTTCACTCTTGGGTCTTGAGGATGAATATCCTGCCAAAATTGGATTCTGTCAACTGAAAGAGTTGTGTTGGCTTGTTTAGATGTATATGATTACTGATAGCTAATGCTATTCAAGAGTTGAATTACCTTTTGGCCTGTTCTGTCAAAGGATTAACCATATTTGCCACATATTGTGTGCTTTTGTTAGTTTATGGTGCATGTTCCTTGAATGGGATTTTCTTGATCCACCTCTATAAATCATGTCACAGATTGAACTCTGATTATCTGAAACATATAGCACATATTTGTGGTAGTAACAAAGATAGTTTTGATGAAAGACTAGAACGGATCATGGCATGCATTATATGAACCGGTTACCAGCTGCTTTCTGTTTCAAATGAGAGGGTTTTGTACTCCAGAGCTTCTGGAACTTCAAAGCAAAGAAATGTGGAATGTAGTAAATTGTGTTTTATTAGTTAAATGTCTTGAATGTTGCTGATGTTGGACGGCTTCTATGTTGTTTCCCTTTTTAGATTGGCAATGCAAGAGGAGATTGGAGTACATTACTAGGTTATTAGTTGTGTGGCAATTGATGTGTCTATGCAAAAATATCAAACTATTGTTTAGATGTTGCATATCTGCGATAGTTACAGGAGAAAACTGATAATCAGATCGCTCAATGAATGGGGTGCCAGCCAATATGAGCAGAAATTAATAATCTATTTTTTAAAAAGAAACCAATAATGGAAGAATGATAATATGTTGTAAAACTGTTCCTTATGGACTGGAACTTATTCCAAGAGAGGCCATATGAAGCAACAGAGTAAAACCATACAAGATTGATACCATCAAAGAAATGTTGTCTTCATGCTTTTTTCTTCTGCCCAGCTATAGTTCACTGTAGAATGACTAAATAAGGTAAAGGTAAAAAATCCTTGAAAAAAAGCTGAACTGAATTGCTAAAGTATTCATTTTGAAGCAATACTGTTATAGGTTTAGCTATAACTTTCATCTGCAATTGTTTGAGTTTGAACTCTCTTCTTTTGCAATCTCCTGCAACCATGCTATGAAGTCTAAACCTTGAGATACTTCACGTTGTGATTTTGGTGGCTGTTTGTTTGTATACACCTCTAGTAGTAGAGAACTGTACGAAAACTTGGCCAGGCCAAAATTTTGGGGAAGAATCGCAGCTGTTCAAATTCTTTTGTCGATGAGTTTTTTCTTTTTCCTGGTTTCAGATGGTTGAGGGTTACTTATGAGGAAGTGGTCTCCTGCAGTGGTGTAGTTTTAGTTCAAATTAAGCCAAAATAGTATGAGACACGTGAATTATGGCACTAAAAGCTGATTGGTCTATCTTGGGAAATGTCGTGAATGGCAACTTGTTGCAGTTGCTAAAAGAAATGTTAACAAGGTCTTGTTTTTTAAAACACGAAATAATCTTAGAATTATGATTGTTCTCGTTCAAGCTGCTGACCTTATATGCTCTGCGGTTTGGTAAAAAGCCATTGGAATTCCCTGGAATATCGTTACTGTTTTGGTCTCAATTCTGGTTCTGCAGTTCAATTCAATTTGAATCAGGTAGAGCCAAAGGAGCTATCCTGGGAATTATTTTTTTCTGTATAGGGTAGCAGAGTTCAGTTCGAGGTGGTGCATTGTTTCTGTAGCGCGGATTTCTGCGTTAGTAATTGCAACTCTTGCAGATAGTCTTGGTTTGCCCGACTTACTGATTTGGAATTTCAAATCCTGGATGCATCCATGCCTGTTGCATGATTTCTCAAGAATCCTGTCAAAGCATTTAGGTTCTGCACCTCTTATTGGATGACTTAGTGTATGTTGAATTTATGTTTATGGATTTGGATGGAGATAAACGTTAAAGAAAGACTCCATTAGTTGCATGATATATGCTGGATGATTATTGTTTTTGGGGAAGTTGTGATGTATGATGGTTCAACTTTATGTCTACAGCCGCATTTGGAGGAGTTTTACATGTACTATCTACTTCACTTCTTGGCATAACAGCAATCACCATTTCAAACACTATTGCTGGAGAAGAAACTGTCCACAAACTTGCATCAATGCTGCTCATATTTCTTGGTGGTAGCTATGTCATCTTGTTTCTAACTGGGAAGGGCGGTCACAGCCATTCACACAATCAACCCATGGAGAAAATGGCTGTTGCTGGGCTTGTTCTTGTTCCTGCATTATCACCTTGTGCAACCACTCTTCCAGTTTTTCTTGCAGTTGGTAATTCTTCTTCTATGATGGTACTTGCCATCATTGTTTTACTCTTCAGGTATGTTTTCTGGTATTATAATCCTAGTTCTTAGCAGTTTCATTTTTTTTTTTTCCTGTAACTTTACAGTCTTTTATCTCAGGTGTAAACTTAATCGTAACTTTTTTTGAAGCATGAATTCGATAAATACTTTGCTACGTTATAGTTGGATGTTCTTGATGTTTATAATTTTGCCCGTCATGGCAACATACATTAGTAAACCCTATAGGGAACTTATCTTTCTACAAGCATAAGGCTTCTCTGAATGCTCTCAGATTAGGAGAAAATGCAATTGGAATGCAAGAAATTTTTTTTAGTTTACCCCTTATGGGAAATTTTACTTTTAAACTGCGGATTCTTTCTAGTTTTGTAATTAATCTTGTTCCACAAAACATTCTTGGTATTATGAAACCCTTTTGTGCTGGCTGAATTTTGTGTTTGGGAAGAGGAACTGGATTGAACAGTTCCTACACTCCCTTTTGCTCTGTCTTCTTTAAAAATCTCAAAAAGACATTCTTTAAGTGTTTGAACAACCATGTGAGCTGACCTAAGGTGATGACATTGAACATGCTGCAGTACTATAACTGTAATGACTTCGTTGGTGGCTCTCTCATTCTATGGTGCAAGTCAGCTGAAGTTTCATTGGGTGGAACGCTACGACAAGCTCCTTGTTGGATCAGTGCTTTGTTTGGTCGGAATTTTGACGCTTCTTTTCCATGATCATCATCATCATGATGGAGATGTGGCTTTGACCGAAGATCTTCACCGGAAAATTATTGTTTGAGAGTCCTCATTGGAGACTGTAAATTTTACGTTGTAATGGAATGAGTTTACTCTGTTATTGTTTGAGTGAACCTTTGTTGTAGTGCACAAACTAATTGTGCCTGTTATGAGGTATTATACACATATGACACCGACTCTTTTCTCTTGTACATAGGAAAATTCTTCTGGTTACACAGGTTGGTTGGTTTGTTTTTGTTGGCTTGACTGGAGTTTAGGTCGGTTCCCTATCCCAGTTTCTTATTCTATATTTTTTGTAGAGGAATACTAAACGGACCGAATTGTTTCAGTCCCGAAGGTCCCTAAAGGGGGCACATATATTTTTGTTTCGTTTCTACCCTTACCACGTCAGAGCTATATAAGTAAAGCGTATGATCACGAGTTTTATCTCTCCTCGTATTCTTCCTTTCTTTTCCTTTGTCCTTTTTTTTTTTTTTTTTTTTTTTTTTTTTTGTAGTTTTTGTCTTCCTCATTATATTTTATTGGAAAATTACAGTTTCAGTTCATCAATTATACCATCGTTGTACTTTCAGTCCCCTAATTATTAAAACTCGCTCTTTCAATCCCCTAACTATCACTCTTTCGCCGGTTTGGTCCCTCTTACCGGCAAGCTACCGGTTGACTAACAAAGTCAACGGTAATTTGGATTCTTTTGAAAAATTCATAAAATATTTGGACCAAATCATAATAATTCAAAATGTTTTTAAAAAATAAACTAAAAGTGAAATTTTCTTCAAATAAAAAACAAAGGCACGGGCTAGCAGCGGGTATGATTTGACACTAAAAAAGTTTTGAGTTATTATGATTTGGCCTAAATATTTATATATTTTTCATTTTGACCCCAAATAACTGGTAACATGATAGCTTGCAGGTAAGAGGAACCAAACCGGCAAAGGAGTGATAGTTAGGGGACTAAAAGTGCGAGTTTCAATAATTGAGGACTGAAAGTGTAACGAGGGTATAATTGAGGTACCAAAATTGCGATTTTCCCATATTTTATACTTCCTTCTTGAATTAAAATATTCTTCTTTATAATACTATTTCAGTATTACAAAGTAGATTCGTTTAATGAAACAGAGGAATAATAATTTTTCATCATTGTCAATGCATATTTTATCTATTCAGTTACATATTTTCATATTTTTAATATGCTTTTTACATTTAAAAATTACTTTTAAAATACTGATCCTTTAGTTTAGGCATGAAATAAAAGAATTTGGATGGGAAATTGGATTGAATAAGTGGTTATGTTTTACCCGAAATCTCTTAGAAGCAGCTACTAATGAGTGCTATTCGCGACACGCATTAGGTAGTAGTTGTCTGCTATAAGATAACTAGTTTTGGGGAAGCGTATCAAACGCCCGTTTATTCCTGCATTTGGGAACTTCTTCATACAATTTGTCTGGAATAGCGATAAATGAGCAAAGGAAAGAAGCCTTGATCCCAAGAGTCCAAGACTAGCTGCAGATTGGATTCTTTTATCCAGACTGACAATAATCGTGATTTTGACTTTGAAACTTTAGCCTGGGCTCATGACGAACACCTTTAGCCAATTTGATTGGCTGGAGAGATAAACCAGTGGCCCTTTCCATTGTCCAAGCAAGATTAGTTGGATTAGGGTTATATATTTACTCATGCGGCTTTCTTAATTGCGTCTATGTCGGGCAAATTTGGTTAATTTTCAAATTCATTTTTGTTTTTGAATGTGGTTGTGTCCGAGAAAAGTTCATTTATTTAGATGGAGAGTGGAATAGTTCCTCAATATCTTGTTCATTCGCAACAAAATATTTTCTTTGGGCGTCGGGCATTGCCTAATTGAAAAATAATATAATATTTCAGAAAAAATCTAGTTCAGTTTATGTCTTACTTTTGTATTGTTTTTACCTTTTTTTAGCTGTGATATTGCATAACCTTCTTCACTCTGCTTTTTTTGTTTTCTTGGGAGAGAGGCACCAAAATTCCCTTGATTTTTTTGTGCTACTGATCTACGATCTCCTCGTCTTTTGCGGCTAGTTCCTTTTCTTTTTGATTTAGCCTTTTATTCTTTATGTTTTTATTTGATGATATAACACATTCTTTTCCAGTGATGTTTTTATTTTCACTAACAACATTTTCATTTAGATTTAAATTGCAAATAAATACTTTGCTTGGGATAACCCATGCTTTTGTTTTATATAGATTATATAGTAGTAGGAATTCTGGAAAGAACCAAAGTTCCAAATCTGAGATGGGGCGATTTAGTATTTCGTCATTCATTCCCATCCAATCCAAAAAAGGAGGTTTTGGATTTCGAGAGTTTATTTTCGGATTGGAATTTTTCTTTTTCAAATGTGTAAGATAAAAAAGGCAGTGCTGCAGGTACATTGAACATATTAGCGGGGTTATTCCATCTTAGTGTCCTCCTGCCACAACGTCTATACAAAGAATTGCGTATGGGAAATATTGAAACCGTCATTTCCAGTAGTATTACTGCTGTCTTTTTTGCAGCTTTTGTTGTTGCCGGAACAATGTGGTATGGTTCAGCAACTACTCAAATTATCAATGGGTCAGGGGTACTTTCAGCAAGAGCTATATCGAAGGCTTAGCACTAGACTAGTTGAAAATCAAATTTTATCAGAAGTGTGGTCTAAAATTCCTGAAAAATTAGCTTTCATGCTTGGAAATAATCCGGCAAAAGGGGGATTATTTGGGGTGAGCTCAATGGATAACAGGGATGGGATACTGGTTGGATGGTAGGACAACCCATCTTTCGAGATAAAAAAAGTCGGGAACTTTTTGTACGTTATATGCCTACTTTTTTGAAACATTTCCAGTTGTTTTAGTAGACGATGAGGGAATTGTTTGAGCATATGTTCCTTTTAGAAGGGCGCATCATTCCATCAGTCTTAGTGCATTAGTTCTTTTGCAATCTAGCTACGTTACCTGCTACGGGCACCCAACACTTGCACCCCGCTTCGCTACAACTACGTGATATATGGACATACACAAGATAAGTGAAGGCAATGAATTTCCGCGTGAGGACTTTTTTCACATTTTACGAACTCCTTACGGCTTACAGAACTTGGAGATAGTGGGGATAGATGGGCTCCAACAAAATCCTCCGATGGGGTTTGCGGCGTTGGAGGAGCTAGATTGGAAAAATGAGGGATTCTAATAGTAAGATACCTAATGAAATCTCCGTTGGAATTGAGATCTTATTCAAAAAGAAAGATCTCAAATATTTGGAGTTTCTGTTTGGTTAAAAACCATGGGAAGATTATAATGACCTCACTAGGAACCTCATTAAAGATAGATAGCTACCTTAGAGAGCTTACACAGTCAATTTAATTGGCCAATGAACACGTGGCACATGAGTTATTATAAAAAATATTATGATAAATTAGTTGAGTTATCTATCATTACTTTTTAGACATGAAGTCTAATATGTTCATAATTTTGGTCATGGTTTGTTAATTTCATGCATTGTAAGCTAGTTATCAATTATTTCTACTACTATGGTTTCATTTAGGGAAAAAGAATTACAAAATAAAAAACACATGCAAAGGGATTAGTTATCTAGAAAGCAAGCAATAGGTGTCAAGACCCAAAAAGGATTCCAGATATATATTAACTTGAATTCACGTAAAGCAAGGATTACAAGTAGTGCTGGCAATCTCTAACAAGACACGAAAACACGACACGATATAAGCGAATTATGGTTAAGTTTTAGTGGATTTGCGAGTTATATGGGTCAACTCGAATAGCATGAATAAATAAGCGGGTGAGGTTAGGGTTGAGAAAATCGACACTTGAACCTAGCAACTTGAACCCGATACGAGAAATTTATACTACAATACGAAAACACGACACGAACCCGACACGATTCGAAATGTTCGCTGGTTAAATGGGTCGACACGAATAATTAATTGGGTAAGGTTAAGTTGAAGGGTGTCGACATGGGAACCCGCCAACACGAACCCTGTAACCCGGACACGACACAAATTGACACCCCTAATTACAAGCAATAGGCGTCTGGCTATATTTGGTAAAAGGATGAATTTTTTTTTTCTCCTATGGGAATCTGGTGAAAAGGGGAGAGGTTTCGGCCCGAAGAGAATAAAAAAATAAATATTTGAAGAAAAAAGAAAGAAATAAATTAAGGTCGAGAATATTCTATAGATTATAATTTATTTTCTTTTAAGATATATAATATTCAATATATAAAGATGATATTTTGAACTAAAATAGTATTATATCAAGAGATAAATTTTGTGTCTATTATTAAATGTAGGATATAGAAATATCTCTATCGCAAAAATATTAACGCACAACGGAATAAATAAAACAAACATAAAATTTTAACGTGGTTCGATCTGAAAAGACCTACATCCACAAATCCACTATACCATTAATCGAAAGGCGGGACAAGCCAAATTTTTTTACATACGCACCTATTACACCAATAACATAATATCATAGGCATAAATAAGAACATATATCTCCTATGACCTATAACGCACCACTATTAACATCGGACACATAAGAAAGAATACTCATATCTTATGATCTTACGACAACCCTAACTAGCCAAAAGGCTTATCAACACACTTAGCCAAAAAGCTCGAACCCTCACACAACTCAGAGACTGAGAGTTAAAAGACTTCACATCTTTGACCGTTCAAACCCTTTCCTCAACTGAAAACTATACTCCATGGGTTCTTTATATAGACTCATAGTTACCAAATTATTCCCAAAAACTAGTTTAACCGAATCTGAATTGAAAACAAACTAAATAAGTAATTATTAAATCCTATTACAAATAAATTTTTTTAATTAAGTTTGGTTTAATTTTTCAACAATATTATAATCAAGAGAGAAATTAATTTTGAAGATTTATTAACTAATAAGCTATAATTAGAGTCAAACCTATTATTATAGTTTATAAAGAAACTCCGACCACAAGATTTTGAATATGTAACATATACGATCTTCATATTCATATAGGAAAATGCTAGGGTGAAGTCATTTAGTATTGACTTGCTATTAAGCCATTATTACCATGAGGTGCACCACACACAATTATTGCATTAAATACTTGTAACTTGCTATAGCAGGTTATAATAATAGGTAACAAGTTATTATTATTATTTTTTTAATATTTGGTAACAAGTATATATTTGTGCCTAAAAGAAATAATAAAGTATTTTAACATATAAAAGTTTATTAATTTTTACAACAAAATTTTAGATTATCAAAAGGTAAGTTATTATTTTTTAGTGAGTATAAGGGGGGAATTATTTATTTATTACAAATTCGTGCAATGAAATGTAATTGTACCCTAATTTTTTTGCACAATGTGCCCAGCAAAACTCTATTGTTCCCCGTCGAACATATATATACGGAGAAAGTGATATCAGGAAATTAAATTAGTTTGTAGATAAACCAATCGAGTAATGTGTTTTTTTAATTTATGACATCTCGGTATTATAATTGTTCAAAAATAATTATGAAAATAACAAAAAATATTTTAATTAATATGGGCACAGTACACCATATAAAACCAGTGTAACCCAATTACTGAAAATAATGTCCTCCATTAAAAATAATTGTAGCCCTCCCAAAATCCTAATTTTGAAACATATAATTTTTAATAAAACCTCATATATTACGGTATAATTTACCATCTCTAGGGGTTAATTATTGCTCGAAATAATTTGGGACAGAAAAATATTTTCTTATAATTATTTTGAGCATTGCATCATATATGAAATGCAATTGTACCCTGCTATTGTGCATAATGTACCCCATCAAAAAACTATTGCAACCCGCATAAAATATAAAATGAAAAATTGATATTAGTAAACTAAAATATTGTGTATATACTGATTGAATATTTGGATGTTTAATTTAGAACATCTCGGCTGTTATAATTGTTTGAAAATAATTAGAAAAATAAATAGAATTTTAATCAACAAAGGGTGAGTACACAGTATTAAATCATTGTACCCCAATACTGAAAATGATGTGACAATATTAAAAATTATTGTACCCCGCTCAATACTTTGAAAATTGCATTTTTCTATAGACTACGGTTTAATTTAGCATACCCCGGGTTAATTGTCGAGAGAAATATATTTGAGACAGAAAAAATATTTCTTTTACAATTATTTTGAGTATTGTACCCTATATGAAATGCAATTGTATCTTGCTTTTGTACATAATGTACTCCAACAAACAACTAATGTACTCTGCCCAATATATAAGGGGAAAATTTTATATTATTAAATTAAAATATTATGTATATACCGATCAAATAATAAGATGTTTAATTTAGAACATTTCGGATGTTATAATTGATAGAAAATAATTAAGAAAATAAATAAATATATATTTTTAATTAATTAGGGAACAATACAACATGTAAACTCATTGTACCCAAATATTGAAAATGATGTGCCTCAATTAAAAACAATTGTACCCCGCCTAAACTTCTTAGTTTGAATTTTTTTTATAAAACCTCATATATTACAGTATAATTTACTATCCCCGGGGTTAATTAATGCCATAAATATAGTTTGGCTCGAAGGATAATTGTTTACAATCACTCTGGGCATTGTACCATTTATGAAATGCAATTGTACCCCAAATGTTTGCACGATGTGCCCAACAAACAACTATTGTACATCGTCCAATATATATTGAGAAAAAATAATATTAGTAAATTAGATTAGTTTGTATACATACCGATTGAATAATGGAGTTTTTTAAATTTAGCACATCTCGGTGTTATACTTGTTCAAAAAATAATTAATAAAATAAATAAATATATTATTTTAATTAATATGGGCACAATACACCATATAAAACCAGTGTACCGCAATACTAAAAATAATGTTCTTCAATTAAAAATAATTGTAAGCCGCCCAAAATCCTAAATTTGAAACTTAAAATTTTCTAGAGAACCTCCTATATTACGGTTAAATTTTCCATCCCTGGGTTAAGTATTATTCGAAATATATTTGGGACATAAAATAAAAATTTATAATTATTTTGAGTAGTGTACCCTATATGAAATGAAATTGTACCCTGCTTTGGAGCATAATGTACCCCAACAAACAACTATTGTACCCTTCCAATATATAGGAAGAAAAATTTATATTAGTAAATTAAAATATTGTAGATACACTGATCGAATGTTGGGATGTTTAATTCAGAACATCTCGGGTGTTATAATTTTTTGAAAATAATTAAGAAAATGAATATATATATTTTTAATGAATATCGACTGAGTACACCATATAAAATCATTGCATCTCAATACTGAAAATGATCAGAAATTAAATATTATTGTACCTCACCCAAAATTTGGAGTTTTAAACTTACAATTTTCTATAGACCAATATTATGGTTTAATTTAGCTCCCCCGAGTTACTTATAGCGAGAAATATATTCGGGACAGAAAAATATTTTTTCACAATAACTTAGACTATTATACCGTATATGAAATGCAATTGTACCCTACTTTTGTGCATAATGTACTCCAACAAACAACTATTGTACCAGTCCAAATATATAAGAGGAAAAATTGATATTAATACATTAAAATATTGTGAATATACCGGTGGAATATCAGGATGTTTAATTTAGAACATATCGGGTGTTATAATTGTTTGAGGCTAATGAGAAAAATAAATATATACATTTTTAATTAATAAAGGTTGAGTACACAATATTAAATCATTGTACCCCAATACTAAAAATGATGTGCCTCAATTACAAACAATTGTACCCTGCCCAAAATTCTTAGTTTTAAACTTACAATTTTTTTTAGAAGCTCATATACTACGGTTTAAATTTATCATCCCCCGAGTTACTTATCAAGATATATATATATTTGGGACGGGAAAATATTTTTTCCCAATAACTTTAACCATTGTACCCTATATGAAGTGCAATTGTACCCTACTTTTGTACATAATGTATGCTAACAAATAACTATCGTACCCCGTCCAAAAATATATAAGGAAAAATTGATATTATAAATTAAAATTTTAATATATACCGAGTGAATATTGTGATATTTAATTTAGAACATCTCGAATGTTATAATTGTTAGAAAATAATGAAGAAAGTATATATATATATATATATTTAATTAATATGAACACAATACACCATATAAAATTATTGTATCCAAATATTGAAAATGATGTGCCCCAATTAAAAACTATTGTACCCCACCCAAAATTCATAGTTTGAAACTTAAAATTTTCTATAGAACCTCATATACTACGATATAATTTACCATCTCCTGTGTTAATTATTGCCATAAATATATTTTGGCCCAAAAAAATAATGTTTACAATTACTTTGGGCGTTGTACCCTATATGAAATGCAATTGTACACCAAATTTTGCCCGATGTGCTCAACAAACAACTATTGTACCCCATCCAATATATACTGAGAAAAATTGATATTAGTAAATTAAATTAGTTTGTATATATATATGGATCAAGTAATGAGATTTTCTTAATATAGCACATCTCAGTGATATAATTGTTCAAAAAATAATTATGAAAATAAATAAATATAATTTTTTAAAATTAATATGGGCACAATACACCATATAAAATCATTGTACCCCAATGCTGAAGATAATGTTACTCAATTAAAAACAATTATACCCCGCCCAAAATCCTAAAATTGAAACTCACAATTTTCTATAGATACTCATATATTACAGTTAATTTACCATCCCCTACTTAAGTATTGCAGAAATATATTTGGGACAAAGAACATATTTTTTTATCATTGCTTTGAACGGTGTACCCTATATGAAATGTAATTGCACCATGCTTTTGAGTATAATATACTGTACAAACAACTGTTGTATCCGCCCAATATATAAGAAGAAATGTTATATTAGTAAACTAAAATATTTTGTATATACAGAATATACAAATTGAATATTGGGTTGCTTAATTTAGAACACCTTGGGTGTTATAATTGTTAGAAAATAATGAAAAAATAAATATATATTCTTTTAATTAATATGGCCACACTCTATTAAATTATTGTACCCAATACTGAAAACGATGTTCCCCAATTAAAAACTATTGATCCCACCCAAAATTCTTAGTTTCAAACTTAAAGTTTTTTTTTATAAAACCTCATATACTACTGTTTAATTTACCATCACGGGGGGTTAATTATCGCTATATATATATATTATGGCGAGAAATATTTTCTACAATTACTTTGGCCATTGTACCCTGTATGAAATGCAAATGTACCCCAATTTTTTGCACAATGTGCCCAACAACACTTTATTTTACCCTGTCCAAAAAATATTTATATTGTGAAAAATTGATATTAATGCATACACCAGTCACATATTGGGATGTTTAATTTAGAACATTTTGGGTGTTATAGTTATTTATAAAATAATTATAAAAAAAGAAATAAATATTTTTAATTAATAAAGACTGAGTACACTATATAGAATCATTGTACCCCAATACTGACAAATGATGTTCCCAACTTAGAAACTATTGTACCCCTCCCAAAATCCTTAGTTTTAAACTTACAATTTTCTACAGAAACTCATACAGTAAAGTTTATTTTACCATCCCACGGGTAACTTATCGAGAGAAATTTAGTTGGGAGAGAAAAATATTTTTTCACAATAACTTTGACCATTATACCCTATATGAAATGCAGATGTACCATGCTTTTGTACATAATGTACCCCAACAAATAACCACTGTACCCCATCTCATATATATAAGGAGAAATTGATATATGTAAATTAAAATATCGTGCATATACCGATTGAATATTGGATGTTTAAGTTAGATCATCTAGGGTGTTATAATTGTTAGAAAATAATTAAGAAAATAAATAAATATATAAATATATATATATATATATATAATTGGTATGGGCACAGTACACCATATAAAACCATTGTATCCCAATACTAACAATGATGTGCCCCAATAAAAAAAAACTATTGTACACCCCCAAAATTCTAAGTTTGAAACTTAAAATTTGCTATTGAACCTCATATACTAATGTTTAATTACCATCTTCGGTGGTTAATGATCGGCATAAATATATTTTGTCCAGAAAAATAATTTCTATAATTACTTTGGCATTGTACCTTATATGAAATGCAATTGTACCCCAATTTTTTGCCCGATGTGCCCAACATACAACTATTTTACCCCGCCTAATATATATATTGGAAAAAATTGATATTCGTAAATTAAACTAATGTGTACATAACAATACCGTGCCATATAATACCGTGCCAAAAGTCATTATTTTGAAACTTACAATTTTCTATACAACCTCATATACTACTGTTTAAATTACCATCTGTGGGGCTTAATTATCACCACAAATATACTTTGGACAAAAGAATAATTTTTAGTACTCCCTCCTTTCCAAAAAAATAATTAATTTTTAGGAAATTGATTTTTGGACAAAATTGAGCGTCGCCCCTTCACTTAGTATTGGTTGCTCCTCGTTTTTCAAAGGCTGTCATTTTTTTAATAGTGGTTGCCGCTCCACTCTAATTTTACCTAAAATTAACTCTACATAATTATTTTGTAGAATTGATTTCCGACAAATGAGCGTTGCCCCCCACTACTAAGTATTAGTTGCTCTTCATTTTTCAAATGTTCCCACTTTCTGTAAACTGATTACCCCTCCTCTCTAATTTTGCTTAAAATGAATAATAAATAATATTTCTTACATAATCTGGACTTGTGGAAGAAATTACCAACATTCCTCGAGAATAATAAGGTTTGGATAAAAATTTTACGGGAGCAGGAAAATTAATTTTTTGACAAAATTGAGCGCTGCCCCCCAACCGAGTATGGTTGCTCCTCATGCTTTCCTTCCTTTTTTTTTTTTTAACACTATTAATTGTCCCTCCACTCTAATTTCTCCTCAATTAAATATCCTGATAAGGTAGATTTTAGTGATGTAATTTGCTAGAAGCTTGAGGGTTTTTTAGACAATTTCTGCACTTATGTGGTCTTTTACTACAGTTATTAATTGAAGAAGCATGTTACCACACGTGAGCAGCAGTTTGGCTGAAGTTGGGTCTTTAAGAGCTAGAAGCGGAGACTAAGTGGGACTCTATCTATCACTCAGAAGAGATTAAAGAGCAGTTGATAACTTGCAGTTCAAGATACGACCGAAAAAGATTTGGATCGCTGATATGAAGAACAAGTTTCAGGTTTCAAAGGGCTTATAGGGGATAACACATAAGTAAGATAAGAAAAGAAAGCCAAAGGGTTAATCCTAGATGCCTTAATCGTCCTGCACATAATTTCACCCCAAAACATCATTCACACATCCACAAAACAGCCCAATTCAACATATGCAATTCACTCAACGAAGAGGGGAATGTGGAAGTTCTCCACTCTAGCTCAAACCTGATTTAAGTAGGCTTCATTAACTATCTTGCCGCCTTCATCCTCTACAAACTCATTCAAAAAAAAATCAGAAATGGTTCTCTACAAATGGATGGCCTTCCTCTTACCATCTAACCAATTCCAATCAAGTCCACAAAGGTAAACCAGCAATTCCAAAATCTGAACATTCACTACAGACTCACGACACAAGCACAAAGAAAGAAGGGAACCTGATTTTAGCCAAAAGACTCTGATGCAGGGCCATTCGACTACCCTATTATCTCCTTACCTGAAGGTAGTCTTACCACTGATTGGACTCAAGGTTTCAAAGGGCTTATAGGGGATAACACATAAGTAAGATAAGAAAAAAAGCCAAATGGGTTAATCCTAGATGCCTTAATCGTCCTGCACATAATTTCACCCCAAAACATCATTCACACATCCACAAAACAGCCCAATTCAACATATGCAATTCACTCAACGAAGAGGGGAATGTGGAAGTTCTCCACTCTAGCTCAAACCTGATTTAAGTAGGCTTCATTAACTATCTTGCCGCCTTCATCCTCTACAAACTCATTCAAAAAAAAATCAGAAATGGTTCTCTACAAATGGATGGCCTTCCTCTTACCATCTAACCAATTCCAATCAAGTCCACAAAGGTAAACTAGCAATTCCAAAATATGAACATTCACTACAGACTCACGACACAAGCACAAAGAAAGAAGGGAACCTGATTTTAGCCAAAAGACTCTGATGCAGGGCCATTCGACTACCCTATTATTCTCCTTACCTGAAGGTAGTCTTACCACTGATTGGACTCAAAGAAGACGCCTCGATTTACCCGATTGGTTTCTGTTTGTAAACATATTTTTGAGTCAATGAACGTATTACTTAATTCGGTGTGAATTCATTCGTTGCTGGAGTTTTCATTAGTGGAATTTTAATTGTTAAAGTTGTGTTAATTAAAAGTTGTTTGTTCAAGTTCTAGATGCAAGCCATAAAAAACATTATTCACGAATTAATTGGAAGGAATATAGTTGATCCTGTTCCCTGAGGGGACAACCGTACTTATACATTATACTGAATTTCAATCACAAGTGAGTTGGTTATTTTGGTGTAAAAATGACCCACCAGATTGGCGCCGTTGCCGGGGACCATAACTGATTGATTTCTGTTTGTAAACATATTTTTGAGTCATTGAACGTATTACTTAATTCGGTGTGAATTCATTCGTTGCTGGAGTTTTCATTAGTGTAATTTTACTTGTTAAAGTCGTGTTAATTAAAAGTTGTCTGTTCAAGTTCTGGATGCAAGCCATAAAAAACATTATTCACGAATTAATTAGAAGGAAAATAGTTGGTCCTGTTCCCTAAGGAGACGACCGTACTCATACATTATACTGAATTTCAATCAAAAGTGAGTTGGTTATTTTGGTGTAAAAACGACCCACCATATCCATAATGTTTTTTTTTATATAATTCGGGACGTTTGGAAAAATCTCAAACCTTCCTTGAGAATAAATAATATTTGGAGAATTTTCAACCTTCGAGGCAAAAGTGAAAGCGCTCAAGTTCACAGAAATTCGTAGCCGACGTCTATTCGCCGTGTTGCAAAAGAGACCAGAAATTGTCAAAACGTCGACGCACTTCGTCTAAAACGTTGATATCTCATCGATGAAACCTAAATTTTTTTTGCTCGAATTGCCAATTTCACCGCTTTACGTTACAACACTGGTTGAATTTTTTCCAATATGCTTATGGATATTTAAAAAATAAAAATAAAACGACTTTAATACAATGCCATGACTTAAAGGTATTGCATAGATATGACTTTTTTTAAATCTTTGTCATGGCTATAGCAATAGCTCAAATTGAGGACATTTATACCAATACGTAGCTTAAGTAATGATAATTAATAAAAAAATATTTTAGTTTTGAAGTTTTTTTTTTTGGCGTGTGATTTCACTTTCCAAATTAAATGGATATCAAGTAACTGGTTACCATTTAGAATATCAAGTAACCGGTTACCAATTATTTTGGTTATTATTCCCTACATCTTTGACCCATTAAACTTTATTTGCACCTTATTTATTTTCAACCATTGATTATGATCTAATGGTTCAAATTAAATCGACTTAATGGCAAGTCAATTTTAGTGATTTGACTCTAGCATTTTCCCTCGATATATTGTTTCTCAAACTGTCCTTGTAAATCTGATATATATAATTTGAGCTAAAGTTGACCATCATTTATGACTTGTTATTGTTTATTGTTTATGTGGCTGTGTGATATATAAATAATTGGATTATTATATTTTTAAAATGAACAGAAGAAATACTTTTTCTTTATTATTATTAGGGGTGGCGAAAAAATTCACTAACCCAAAAACCGCCCAAATCCATTGGGTATTAACCCAATAAAACCCACTTTAAAAAATAATGGGCTGGGTGGGCTTGGGCTAAATATGTAATGGGCGGATTTAGGGTAGCCCATTGTGTACTCTAAAACTCGCCCATCATGGGTATCAAAAATACCCATCCAAAATTACCCTTAAAAGTATAAAAAAAAAAAAAAAAAACCAACAACTCACATATTTTAGTGTGCCCATTTTATTTTTTTCTTCAAACTTATTTTTTCTTTTTTTTTATTTTTCGTGTCCTACAATTACTTTACTTTTTTTTTCCATTTATTTTTTATAATATTTTTAAATTACCCACTTATAAATACTAATTCAAAATTCATTCGGGTTTAGGACGGGTTTGGGTTCTGGCAGGGCCGGTTCAGTTCGGGCCCAGTTTTGGACTGATTTCGGGCTGGGCCCAGTTTCAGCCCGGGCCCAATTTTGGGCCTTGGGCCAGTTTTGGCCCAGGACCAGTTTCGGCCTCGGGCCCAGTTTCGGGCCTCGGGCCCAGTTTTGGTGTTGGGGCATGCACGGGTTTATATAAATATAAAAAAATTAAAAATTGTGTTTGGACAAAAAAATTATATACGATTAAATATAAAAGTATAAAAAATTTGATATTTCAAATTTTAGAATAGATTCAAAGAATTAAAATTCACTTTAAAAAAAATTTAAAATGAAATTAAAAACAAATTTCAAAATTTTTTTTTATTAATAAACTATTAAATAAACCTTACATTTTTGTATAATGGGTATCATGGGTACCCATAGCTACCCATTACTCATTTGAGTTAAGACCATTAATTGAATGGATAATGGGTACCCATTACCCATTAACTTAACACCCATTTAATACCCGTCTAACCCGCCCGTTTGACACCCCTAATAATTATATATATATTTAGAATTCACGAACATATGACAATAACTTGTTTTAAAATTATTGTATAAATTTTGATAGTAATATTATTTGAATTTAGGATCTATCTCCAATATTTTTACGCAAAAACTTGTATATGATGTTTTTAACAGTATGATGACGTGCACCTTGAGTTTAGCGTATGAAATGTTGGCTTCAACAATTAAAATATCACTGTTTGTTAAAACAACAAATATGAAAATGTGCGTATATATCAATTTAGCCTTCAAAATATCAAGTTAACTGTTGAAATATCGAGGTAATGTTAAAAGGATAAATATTGAAAATACACGTATAAAGAAAACCACTCAAAATATTGAGTTAACTGATGAAATATCATAATTATATTAAAACAGCAAGCATTGAAAAAAAAAAAAAAATACACATAGCAATTTAACTATTGAAATATTGCACGTTAGATTATTTGTCAGTACTACTTGAGTTATAATTCTGTAATAAATTTATTTCTTCTACTCATAATTAATGATCCATTAATTACAAAGTAATTTATGTGTTTATTTCTTTGTATATAGACTAATTTACCATTTTTACGCAATCAGAAATAGTTAGTCGCCCCCTCTCCAACTCTTAAAGTCTCAAATACTGTATATTATATATAATATATGGGAACTTTGTATTGTTCTTTTTCTTCGTTTTTTTTTGAATTTTAAATTTAGTCTTATATACCAGACTAATAAATGAAGATTTAATTTTCCATCACAATAAGTGGGACCTTTTCCTTTAACAAGTGAAACTTCAATTTTTAGAGGTTTCATCCGGATGCTAATGGCAGATCCGCTAGTACGAGAGATTTGTGATTTTTCTAATTTTATTTTGATTTAAATTTTTGTAAAATGGATGTATAAACTTATGATATGGTGTTTTATGAATATTTTTTATATTTCAAATTTGACTAAATATCAAATTTCATTTTGTATAAGAAAGCATTAAATATAAAATTTAAAATTCACTTTGAACATGGCAATAACTTAATGATTTTTACTATTTGTGCATGCAAGTCGTATACCCACAATACACACTTCGGGCGTCTCTTTCGTCTAGATCAAAATGTAATTATTTTTGGAGTTTCAATGTAAGAAAAAAAAAGAGATAAATGTATAAGGTTTCAATAAATAAGTAAAAAATAATTGTATAATTACGTTAGTTATTAAATTAGTAAACTTTTTGTGTGATACCATAAAATATATGGGTCTTGATAAATATATAGAAGTAGTACTATAATATTCAGTCTATCAAATTAATTAATAAAAAAAATTTAGTGTTTCATTAAAAATGTGACTTTTAATAAATATATTGAGTTAGTAAATATTACGTTATTTGACATTTAAAATGAATTAATAAATTTGTATAGTATTTTATTAAATATATGAAATTAGTGTTATAATAATCAGGCCCATAAAATAAATTATTATATTTTATAGAGTGACAATAGTCCCTTCAAAGGAACTATTCAACCCTTGAATTCTTTCATTTGGCTTTGTATAAATTAACTATGTAATTGCATAGGCCAAATCTAATGGTTGAATGATTCATTGAAGGGACTATAATTTTTTTCATATTTTATATAGTATTTAAATAATTAGGTGAATTTAAAAATAAATATAACTACTAATAAAATATCGGTATCAGGGGCCCCTAACTTTTTTGGGCCATGACCGGTCGTGCATGTGGCGTGCCCTTAGGGCCGGCCATGGGACTACAGTATTTCCTCTCTCTATATATGTGTGTGTGTGTGTGTGAGCGCACACACTAAATAGATGTGTGAGTGAAGCTTTGAAATTGTTGGGGGAATTTGCTCTTTCGAAAAATAATACTCTCCCCATTCCACACTTTGAAAAATATTTATTGTTCTAATAGAAGAGTCAACTTTCAAATTTTTTACTTGTCCTACTCTTATTAATATAATCATGTGTGGTCCATAATTAACACATACTTAATAAGTAAGGATATAAATTGAATAAATGATGCCGGATTAGTTATTTTAGGTGTTGTACATTGTCATTCATAGTAAGTTGTACATTGGTCAAATTGGACTCTTTTAATATAACAGAGGAAATAGAACATATCTCACCTTAGAGCCCAATAAGTAAATTGAATCCCAATTTGACATGAAAGCTTTTTTTTTTTTTTTTTTTTTTTTCTTTATATTTTTTTCCCGTAAAAGCTTAAATTGGTAAGCTTTAAACTTAATTTATTTATTACTCGATATGGTAAAATTAAAATTTCAACTCAAATTCAAATTCTAGGAGCCGACCAGCTAAGACTAAAGTTGCTAAAGGTCAAACAATGACATTGTAAGTTGATTTAATACTCATAAAGTTGGGTAATTTCAAAACTCTATTCTTCTACCCATAGTGCTCCAGCGATTGTGACGCATAGCAAGTCACCCAGAGGTCGAGGGTTCGATTCCTACCTTTGTCAGTTCTGCCCATTTAGAACGTAGACTGACAAGAATCTACAGGCGGCTCCCCAACTTTGTTATTCCCCTCCCTATAGCTCCTGCCTTCAATATAATAATTGATAGGATAATGAAATAGTGTCGATTAAAAAGAAAAAAAAAAAAACTCTATTCCCACACGTTTAAGGAATTTTGCACTCTCAATTGTTGAGTAAAGAATTGTCTTCCTCTTAATATTTGGATCGTTCTCTACCTGCATATTTGTGTTACTCTTTTCGTTTTAATAGAAGAGTTCACTTTTACAAACCTATAACTTTTATCAATGTCAAAATATGTTCAACAATTAAGATAGCTAATTTGATTTATTTGTTCTGTTTATATCCTTATTAATTAATTAGTAAGAGTAAGATAAGCAAAAAATATTTTCTAAAAGTGAACGTTTTTAATATAACAGAAAAATGTATTATCAATCAGTAATCACATGCAAGAAATATGTAGATATTAAACATACACCTTTTTATTTGAGACTTTTATTTTTAACTTTAGTTCTTTTAAAGTATTACTCGTACATAAGGTTGTGTATGGACACCAAGTTTTCCTTCAGAATATATTTTTTCTTTTATTTTTAAAGTATTAAATTATAAGAAAGTAAAACAAAAAAATCGTCTTAAAAACTGGGCTCTCTTTATTTTGTGACCATTTCAAGAAATATATCATTTTTTGTCAAAAAACATTCTCAATCCAAACACCCTATTTATCCTAATTTCAAAATTTAAAATCGTTGTCACATTATTTCAAAAAACTATCTCATCATTATTATTTCTTCCCCAAAACAAATCTCCGAGAGAAATTTTTTCCAAAAATTATTTTTTCCCCAAAACAAAAATTTCTCGTTCTGGTTACAAAGTAAACGGAGCCTAAAAAGTTAAAATATTATAAATACGAAACTGAAATTCAAAAAAATGCGACAAATTGTAATGGGGGTGAAGTAGTCAGTAGGGCAGGCCTTAAGGCCCGTGCAAGCTGGATGACCGTCCAGAGCCCCCAAAATTTTTGGGGCCCAATTTAATATAATATAGTATGTAATACTATCATAAGAATTTAAATTAAGATCCACCTTTATTTTATTTGAGCGAGGCTCATGCAAGGATTGAATTTTTTTTTATATTCAACTCGGCCATAATTATAAAATTTTATTTTCTTAAAATAAAAATTACTCAATATTAACAATTATAATTTTATTTGAGGCCCATTATATTAATACAAGAGTAAGTTTTGCTCATGATTATTTGAATGAGATCCATGCATGTATGTGTTTTTGTTTTCGAGCCCAAACTCTGTATTATAAAAATTAGTTAATTATATATATTTTTAATGATATTTATTGAATTCGACCCTGTAATTTTATTTTGAGCCCAATATTACTACACCAAAATATAGTAGTAATTTTGCTTATAAATTTTTTAAAGTAAATAATAGTTTGAATGGAGCTCATGCAAGTTTTCTTCTATTTTTCCAGCTCAAGGACAGCACAAAATTTTATATTATAATTTTATTTGGAACCTCGTTTAGCATTTTGCCCTGGGCTTCCAAATGTTTAGGACCGGCCCTGGTGGTCAGTACGTAGCCATGCATATGACGGCCGTTTTCTAGAAGAGCTAGCACAGTCCCTCTTTTAATTGTTGGTCCGCCCACTCTATGAGAAAATTCTTTTCATATATTAACGTCACGCATATATATATATATATATATATATTTAATTGTTGGTCCGCCCACTCTATGAGAAAATTCTGTTCATATATTAACGTCACGCAACTATATAACTATATATATAATTGTTGGTCCGCCCACTCTGAGAAAATAATGTTCATATATTAACGTCACGTTGACTATATAATTATATATATCTTATTTTCAAAAAAAAATTAAAAACTATCGTTATCACTGAAAAATCTTCGTCATGACTTGTTTGGTTGTGGACTTCTGCGGAAATCTGGAAAAAGTATAAATTGTGGCCTTTCATTAGAAGCAAAATTTGCTTTGATTTCTGATTTAAAAGAGTTGTAGTTGGGTCTGTTTACTTTGTCATCAGATTTTGGGATTTTCCTTTTAAGGAAAGGTCAAATTTTTTTTTTTTTGAAATTTGTGTACAAAAGTGATGGAAAAGTATAATGATTATTTATGATTTTAGAAATAATTTTAAAATTTGAATTTAAAGAAAAATGGAGGTGTTTGAAATGAAATTCTTTTAAAGAAAGTGATATTATTTTTGGAATAGTAGCAAAGTGAACAGAGCTAAATTTCTCAACTTCAATAGTTAATTAATCGATGAACAGTACCTAAACTGTTCATCGGAGAAGACAATGAACAGTGCCGCCTGTGTGAAATGACGATTTTGCCCCTGTCTTTTTTTGACTGTTAGCCACTTAACGGAATTGACTAACAGAGTGGTACTGAGCGCACGTTTTGAAAGTAAAGTGCTTGTAATTGGAGTTTTTAAAGGAAAATGGTGTTTTTTGCAAAAGCCGATAGTTATGTGGTATTTGGTGCATTTTACCCTTCTTTAAATAATTCATATTTGATTTTCGAAACTATTCCTTTTATTTTATTCATATTGATTTAACTATAAATATTTATTTTTGAATAAATTATTATTTTAATTTTTTTTCTTTATTGGCATACCACGTATTTTAAAATTTTTCATCATAATATTGTCAGGTAAAATTTGATTTATTTTTTGTTATTGTATTTTGGTATTAAAAATTTATTTAATGAGTTATATCATTTACATATTTTTATAAATCTCATTCCTACGATATGTTTTATATTGTTTATATAATCTAATTAATTATATATGAGTTTTATTTTAGACTGCAATAGTGGATTTGTTTTTCATTTTTAGTATTATTATTATTATTATTTGCATTTTAATCATTCAATTTTGTGTTTTATCTTATTTTATTTCATTATGTTTTTCATTAACTATAATTTATGTTTTATTATAAAATTTGATATTTCGCGTATATAAATACAAAAAATTCAACGTAAAGGTAAAATAGTACATTTTCAAGATTTCAACATTAAGATCCGCATATTTATCAAACAAGATCGAGTGGTTAAACATTTTGATTCAGAGGTTCGGAAAATATATTTCAGTATTAAGGTGTTAAGTGCTTAATCAATTCAGCATTATGGTTTTAGCATTAAGCATTCAGATATAAGCATTAATTTTAATCAAACAAGCCCTAAGCCTTGGTCGGAAAATATATTTCAGTATTAAGGTGTTAAGTGCTTAATCAATTCAGCATTATGGTTTTAGCATTAAGCATTCATATATAAGCATTAATTTTAATCAAACAAGCCCTAAGCCTTTGTCAACTAAATCTGAAGCAAAGCTACAAAACAGAATTTTGGGGTGGTTTCATTAACGAAGCCCAAAGTCGAAAGGCTTAGGCTCTAGTTGGTAAAGAGACTCGAACCAAAGTTTGAATCTCACTTGTATTTTATAATAATTTTTATCATTTTCAATAATCCTTTTTACATGCAGTCCCAATAAACTTTTTTACATTTTCAATATAATTTTAATATTTAAAAAATCACAATCCAAACCAATGTTTGAATCAAGTCTTGATACCAAATGGAGCCTTATTTTCCACACACAATACAAGAAGCTCCATGAAGGAAGGAAAGAAACCAAACAATATATAGGAACGAGCTAGTGCCCCAATAGTTGTGACGCATAGCGAGCCATCCAAGTGTCAGGGGATTTGATTCCTATCTCTGTAAGCTCTGTCTATTTAGAGTGCAAGCTGACAGGAGACTCCTCAATTCGCCTCCCCCACAGCCACTGCCTTCCATGTAATAGATCATGAAATATTATGATTCATTCAAAAAAAAAAAAAAAAAAAAAAATGAAAAGAAAATTAACAAAGAAAAAAAAAAGAAGAAAATTTACGAAACAGGGGGGACGATGGTTGAAACCATAGTTTGCAAAATCGCGATCCTATGTAGGATTGGTATCGATAGGATCGGATCGGAAGATCGTAAGATCCTACACGAAATGCGCAGGTGTAAAATTACTGATAATTTATAAAAACTACGCTTATTTGAGTCGTTTTAGCAAATTTTCATAGTATCGGATAGAGTCGAAAGTAGGATCGATTTGGTATTTTTGGATCGTAGTATCGTATGATCCTACGATACATATCGCGATACTGCAAACTATGGTTGAAACCAAGAGCGCATTATTTTGCAAAGTGTTTTACTTAGTAGTATTTGTTTTCTTCCCCTTTCGAATTAGATTCTATATAGGTCTGTGAAAATATGAGAAATACTAGCGTTCCTCTATGAAATTATTCTTGATGCCTCACTAGTGTCAATGTATAAGTAATTGCATATGACATTATCTCGTAAACGATTCCCTAAACGACTTTAACCTTATCCAAAATATATTTTTAACCTTTTAATGTTTAGTTGATAGTTCACTGTCCTTATTAAAATGTACGTAAATATTACACCCTATACCCATAGGTGTGACACCCCAGTCTCACCATCCCGTATACAAGGGGTTGGCTAACCGGATGCCTACCTGGTTCGCACCAGGACTCAGATGCAGAACATAACATATAGAAATCTAAAATTTCAAATTATTATTATAAACGAAATCCTTACAAGTATCACCCTTAAGTATGGCTGATTACAGAGGGCAAATTTTCCAACCTCTACTTCCTCGCCAGCTATTATAGTGTTTCAGGTTATCCTAATACTGATGTTGAGTCCAGCCCTCACGTACAACCTATTTGTAACAATGTTATTGAAAATAGAAAACAAAACAAGAAAAATGAATGAGCCCATGCTCAGTGAGGCCGCACCGTTTAACAAATACTTACCGAGTTTCATAATTACCCATGCATGTATATTCAGATAATCCTAACAGAGAGTAGTCATTGACGCAAATGTACAACACATAAAGAAGGATACAATATAGTAGAAAGTCGACACCATTCTAAATGAACTATGAACAACTTTTAATCAATCCAGATTCAGGTAATAACATCGTCAACAACGCCCATGTAGGATAATGGCCCAAGTATAAAAGCAGCTCGAGACTACTGACCAACGAGAATGACCCAACCACTAAGCCCAAGCCGGCTCGCGAATCATTCCGCACATTGTGAATTCACGATTCAATACAGACTCAGAATAAAATAGAACATATATACAAATAATACAGTGTGCAAAGTAGGCACACATGGACATTCATAGATATAATATAATCAAGTGCATAGAACAGTTCAACATGATATATTTCATATATCATATAAGGATGAATTCCTAATACATGGCATATGCATGATGCAATCTAACATTCAATTAATTACAGGTTAAAACGGTTCTTCCTTTTCAGTGAGGTAACTCACCTCAGTCTGTAGATACTAGCTCACGATATTCATATATTTCAGGATACGAAAATTTAGTATTCATTTCTAATTAATAGAATCCTAAGATTCTTTAAACTTTATATGTATTTTAAAGGCTAGCTAAGTATTGACGTAAAACTTAGTCGTGTTTATTTATTTAAAATAAGTAACTTAAATAAGGAAATAGACTAGGAGGTATAATAGAAAATAGGCCGTAAAACTAATTTTCCTATTTTCCTTTTAAAAATAGTTTTATAACCCTTAAATTCTAATTCTAATTTATTTCAAAAATAACAATTTAAATATATACAAAAACATAGTAATTATTAATTTACGAAAAATACGAGCTTAAACTTTACAATAGTCATAAAATATTTATTTCCAAAAATAATTATAGATTAAATCATAAGGAAATAAATAAAGGAATTAAAATTACGTAAAAATTCATTTTTCAACAACCAGATAGGTTTTTCCCACACTGAGATCGGAAAAAACAGATCAAACCTATTTCATAAATTCTCAGATCGGTTTTACCCATCTTGAAGTCGGAAAAAATTGATCGGGATAATTTCAGGAATTCCCAATATCGGTTTGACCCTCTCTAAAGGCGGTTTTACCGGATTTGTTCTTGAAAAATTTCCAGAAAATCCTGAAGACGAATTTTCCAATCTTATAGTTGGTTTTTCCCGCCTTTCTTGAATCAAAAAAGTCGGTTTTACCCAACTTAAGATTGGTAAAAACCGACCGTTTCCAGAAAATCGTGTTCTTTAGTTTTTGCTTCTGGTTTTCGGAAAAAGGGCTAAAATCTTGTTTTGCTTTGGTTCTTTTTGCTACAAATCATTTATACAATATTCCTACAATACTCCTATCATTCCATAACACTTAAACAACACTTAAGAATCCAAAATTCACCTACTTATCAAGAAAATTAAAAACTTAACTATTTCTTCATTTTTGCATTAAAATTCGAAAGATTAACATTATAGTGATTAGAATCACTCACCCCTTGCTTCTGGATGTTATCTAGATCACAATCCACAGTTTTGCAGCTCCACTTCACGTTCAGAATCCTTCCTTGCTCCACTTTTCCTCCAAATTTCTAAGTTTTCTCTCTAACTTCAAATTTCTCAAACTTTGGCTTTAATTTTGCGTTTTTTTGTTGTTTGTGATCAACTCAGAGGTATTTGTAGGCCTAGGGAGCCGTATGGAGACAAAAGCTGGGGGTTCTAAACCCCCTAGGATCGTAGCTCACCGTTGGAACTTGAGAAATTTTTTTTTTTTTTTTTTTTACTTTCATGCACCATTCAGTTTTTCCTGCTCTCAATGGTGGGAAAAACCACTATTAGGTTTTTGTCAGCTTCCTAATTTCGGTTTTACCTGCTCTAATGTTGGGTAAAACTACTTATTTAAACGGTCATATATTTTTTCTACTTTGTCGATCGGTTTTACCCACTCTAATGATGGGTAAAATTGTTATTTAAGCGGTCAGATATTTTTTCTACTTTTCAGATATGTTTTACCTACTCTTAGTGGTGGGTAAAACCGCCATTCACCATTTTCTACATTTTTCACTTATTTTCTAATTTTCTTATTTTCTATTTCTTATTTCCCAAAATTCATAAATTCCTAAAAATTTCTATACTCAATATATCTCAAAATCACAATCATGACATGAATAATCAAGCCTTAATTTCTAAATCAAAACTAGAATTGAAATCAAAATTCTTTAGAAAATATTTTATAATTTTTTGTAGATATAAGAATATACTTATAATTTAAATTATATTACAAATTGTATTTTTGTAATAAAATTTGAAAGAAATTATATAATTTAGTAAATATTTCTAGAAAATATTTTCATAAGGACATGTTAAGATTTTGAAGATAGATTTTAGGTTAAAAATTACGGGGAATCACAATAGGGGCAGGGCAAAGTGTCAAACCCAGTAAATGGGAGCTATCATTTTCCTATTTAAAAACATATTTGAATGACTGAGTCTATGTTTCTTTTTCGTTTCATTCCAAAAAAAATCATCACTTTTACTTTTAAAATTTTTCATAAAGAAATAAGGGAGGTGGCAATTGGGAGGGAAAGGGATGGAATTGGGAATTAATTTAATGGGTGAAAAATTATTAGGTAGGGATAATTAATTACCCATCTAATTTAAGGGTTGGGAGGGAATGAGAATTAAAATTCCCAAGACCTATTGGGAACTTATTAATAGGGATCCCAATGTGATCCCATTAAGTTCCCATTTTAATACCCATTAATTACCCAAATCAAAGCAACTTGAGTTTTTTTTACCATATTTTTTTAATTTAATTAGTAGTTACTTTTAATTGTTGATTACTGTTTACATTTAATAATTCAATTAAATTTTTTTATTTTTGGAAGAATGACATTTTTAGTACTAAAAGTTTGGGCTGTTTGCAACTTTGGTACTAAAAGTTTACTCAGTTCCAAACTTGTGCTTTATGTTTATACTTTTTTGCATTTTTAGTACCAGTACCTGCTATAGCAGGTTTTACGTAGTCAAACAGAAGTCAACGGTAATTTGAAGATATTTTACAATTTTGTAAGGGTTGAAAATATAATTTTTCTAATATAATTTCCAAAATATTTTCGTAGTTTTCTCTCTCCATTCGGAACAAAACTTGTACGCCGACTAAGGAAAAAAAAAAAAAAACCCCTGCAAATGTTTTGGAAATAATATTAGAAAATATCTTTTCAACCCCTACAAAATTGTAGAATTTGTAAAATACCCCCAAATTACCTTTGACTTTGGTTTGACTACATAAAACCTGCTATAGTAGGTATTGGTACTAAAAATGCAACAAAGTATAAACATAAAGCACAAGTTTGGAACTAAGTAAACTTTTAGTACCAAAGTTGCAAACATGCCAAACTTTTAGTACCAAAAATGTCATTTTTACTTAAATTTTTTTTGGGTGTCATTTCTTTCCTTTTTAAAATTTTTTTTCTTCATTTGTTTCAGTTATGATTAATAAATTACTTTATTTATACATACATATGTTTATATATATATATATATATATATGTGTGTGTGTGTATATCTGTGTGTGCGTGTTTTATATAGAGAGTGATATTTGTTAGGATGATCCTGAAATAAGTTATTTCAGGACTCATCAGACATTCAATCATAGGTTGCCACTTAATTTATTCTAAATTGATATATTTTAATTAAATGATATACTTATCTTATTAAAAGTAAATTTTACATTACTAACGTAAATATAGTTATATGGAATATTCTTTAATCTTGTATTTTATTATAATTTCATTTTTAATAAAAAAAATCATATAAAAAAATTAAAATAACTATACCCTACACACAAATAAGTAAACCCTTAGTCATAAGATTTAATTTGTTAAAAAATAAATATGAATGAAAAAAAAATTTATCTCAAAGTTTTAAAATAACTATACCCTATATACAAATAAGTGAACCTTTAGTCACAAGATTTAATTTGTTAAAAATGAATATCAATGAAAATAATTTATCTCAAAAAATTAAAATAACTATATCCTAGACACAAATAAGTGGACCCGTAGTAAGAAGTTTTAATTAGTTAAAAATAAATATCAAAGAAAAAAAAATATTTAAAAAATTAAAATAACTATACCCTATATACAAATAAGTGAACCCTTAGTCACAAGATTTTTTTTGTCAAAAGTGAATATTAATCGTAAAATTATTAAATATCCAAAGTGATTTTATATTGGTAAAAGATTTACATAGATCTATAATTATATCAATTTATAAAAAATTAGGTGACACCCTGTGATAGGATGTCTGTTGGATCATCTGATAAATATTAAAATATATATATATATATATATATATATATACATTACACGTTTTCTTTTCACAAATTTCAAAAAAGAATTCTTACAAAATAATAGTTCTTTCCTAAAAGGTTAACAGTGATGCGCCCAGATCATTCTTATAAAAGGGTAACACCCAAGACAACTCTTTTACACTTCACTCTGCACTTGTAAACAATACAAGCAAGAGAATATACAAATTACATAGCAAAATGGCAGCAACTGTTGATGGTACAAATCTTTCTGTGTTTGATTTCGTGGCGAAAACAGCGAATGGCCTCAAAGGTCTGGTAGATTCAGGAATTGCAGAAGTGCCGGAGATATACAAAATGCCGCCAGAGGAACGACTCGATGAAATTGATGAATATTCCTCGTCAGAACAAGAACATGAGTATCCATCATGTGTAGTTCCGATCGATTTGTCGAAGCTGGATGGTCAGGAGCATGAAAAAGTGGTGGACGCCATCGTTAAAGCTTCCGAGAAAATTGGGTTTTTTCAGGTGATCAACCACGGCTTGGATTTGCCCCTTTTGGAGTCCATGAAGAAAGCCGCCCACCGGTTCTTCGAGAAGCCGCCGGAGGCGAAGGCGGCTTATCATGTTGGAGTTAATACCCCGTTGGTGAAATATTCCACCAGCTTTCAACCAGACAAAGAAAAAGTTCTTCAATGGAGAGACTATTGTAGAATGATCTATACCAATGATGAGGATGCACTTACTCACTGGCCAAAGGAGTGCAAGTAAGTTTATACCTTTACTCATATTTTTTTAACACCAGCAAACGTCCATTTGATCCTATAATGTTTTATTTTAAGGTTAAATAAACCTCTACCGTCATTATAGGTCGAAATGAGCCTCGATATTATAGTTTTGTCCAAATAAGTTCATAACGTTATTTTTTGTGTCTAAATACAGCCTTAATTTTTATGAAATTGGGCCAAATTAGCCAATCTCTATTAATGTGTATTTATATGTAAAAGGGCCCTATTTTGTAATGTCAGGGGTTTATTTGAATCCCAAATGACGTTAGGAACCAAACATTATGAGCTAAAATGAATATCTAATTTATAAAAATCTTTTATACCAATTCATGGGACATGCATTGATTGATTAATAATATAATACTAATAATTATTAATTATTTAAGAGGTAGCAAATTAACATTATGCTATGAAAATTTGTGATCGAGCAATAAACATTTGAATCACAATCTTGACTTTTTATGCCTCCACTCATATATAGTTTACAATATATGCAGGGAAGAAGCGCTTGAGTACTTGAAGCTAACCAATAAAATGGCGACAAGGTTGTTCAAAATACTAATAAAAAATCTGGGGGTGGAAGTTGAAGAGTCAAGGCTGGAATCTCTGATTGGTCAGAAAATGGTGAATATGAATTATTACCCGCCATGCCCAAATCCAGAACTAACTGTGGGCGTGGCACGTCACTCTGACGGAGGAACTTTAACTGTGCTTTTGCAAGATGAGGTCGGAGGTTTATATGTGAGAGTGGACGGAGATCATAAAAGAATTGCCGGGAAGAAAGAAGAATGGGTAGAGATTCCTCCCATCCCAGGTGCTTTAGTTATCAACGTGGGAGATGCATTAGAGGTAATTAATCAATTTCCTCTTTCAATTTAGATTTTCTAAACAAACTTATTATATATCTAATATAAACTTTATACAATATGAATTGTGCATACCAAAAGTAAAAATTCTAAATTTGAAAATGTACAACTTGTATATATAACACAAGAAAATAAATTGTGTATTTATACTTTCAGATCTGTTTTATTAAAAAAGTTCAGTAATATAATTGTTTAAAATTTTAGGGGATTAATTTCAAAAATTAAAACTTCAGGGGGTTAGTTACAAAAATTAAAACTTCAAGAGGTAATTTACAACCCGTGTAAAGTTGAGCTTTTTTTTTTTTTTTTTTTTTTTTTTTTTTTACAATTAACTCAATTAAAAATGAACTTTTTCAATGAAACTGACCGTGTACTCTAGTTTATTGTACATTAGCAAGTCATCTATATATTCATCTTTTGCAAATTTTGGCACAGCTCATGAGCAATGGCAGATACAAAAGTTCTGAACATGGAACCCGAACGACAGATAAGCAATCAAGAGTGTCGATCCCGCTTTTTGTGTCACCGCTAATGTCGGAAAACGTCGGTCCACTACCTGGGCTGGCGGAGCTCCACGGCAGAGCTGTGTACAGACAACTCCTATTCCAAGAGTACAACAAAAGCTATATGGGAATGGCTCATGAAGGTGGGAAGAAAACTTTGGATTATGCCAAAATTTAATTTCCATTCTAAGGATATATTATCACTTAAATGATAAAAGGACGCAGAATAGTGTTGTACTGTAGCATTTTGCTTATGTCAGAAATCTGGGATTTTGCAAAAATAAAATTTCCTAGTTAATTAGGATATATGTATTCTGTTTAGGCATGCACTCTGATCAGTTGGGTGAAAGGAATCCTACTTGAACGGTACTGCATTTGTAATGACGGTACGAGTCTTTACGTCCCCGCCTTTTCTTGTAATTCTTTTTACTTACATTAATAAGAGATGCTCACAATGTCCATCAGTCAATTAATCGGTTGTTCCATATATATAACTTGAACGGCCCCTTTTTTATTATTTTTATTTCTTTTGTTAAATAATTTCTTGACTAGGATAGTAGTCTTTTTATAGTTACCAAGCAAGATTGTATATTTTTGTAGAAAAATATGATATTTTTTTAACGCAAAAGTGTCATTTAATAGAAAAGAATAATTTTCATTGCCAAAAAAGTGTCAATTTTTAAATAAAAAGTATGTTTCTACTCTTTTTCAGATAAATATATAACTTTAATTTCTATCGAAAAGTTCCAATTCTACTTTTAAAAGTATTTTTCTGTATAAACATGTAATCTTTTTAAACCAAAAAAAAAAAAAAAAAAGGAAAAAGAATAAAAAGAAAGAAAAGAAGCCGAGCATTTCTTAAAAATAATTGGATTTTTTTACCTTAATATTCATTTTGGGGGAAAAAATTACCAAAATAAGCAAAAAAAATTTGAAATTCCCAAACTATTGAAAACGAATTTGGGAGATTCGTTTTCAGTTGAAAACGAATCTCCCAACTTCGTTTTCAACCGAACAAACCAAAAAAAAAAAAAGCAAAATTCTTTTGAAAACGAATTCACGGAATTCGTTTTCAAAAAAGGATTTTTTTTTTTTTTTTTTATATAATTATTCTGAAATTTTGGTATGTTCATGAATGTCGTTGGTGATCTCTTGTTTGCGTTTGGGAATAAGGATGTCTGGTTTTCTTTTATTCTCCTTCGTTTTGGCAGAAAAGGGGATCGGTGGTATTGTTTTATTCGCTAAGTTGTCAATCCTGTTGCATAGGTACCTTACTTGCTCGGAAAATTTGCAGAATTGGTGCTGTGCAATCGTTATTGCTGCATTTTGAAGGATCGGATCTCCTGAAACCATTTAGTACCAAATCTCTTGAAAGTATGAAGTCCAAAAGCAATGGGAGATGATTATCCATGCACTGAAATTAATCCAAATTCATTTTTCAGGTGACTGGTTTTATGTTCACTGCACAGCTTCAAAAAATTAAATCAACATGATTTGTTTGTGTTGGAAAGTTAACACTGATGTTTCTTAGTTTCTCTTTGAAAATTTTGTCATGCCTTTGTTCTCCAGCTTAAATATTTCATCTCTTGCCCCATTCCGGTTTTAGCCCGTATTGTTTTATAATTCGTAATTTCAGTATGGGAAATCTGTGTGTGCACCTACAATCTCAAGTTCTACTCCTGTGTAATATATCTGATGTTTCTGACTTGTTCAGAACATTCTAATCATTTTCGCAGCTTTCAAACTAACGTCCAAGACTGCTTTTAGTATGTCTACATTATTGCCATACTTTATGTTTTTCCCTTCGTCACCCCCAAAAAGATAGTCCTGCTTTGTCTCTGTAGTTAATTATTGTTATCTGTCTCATGAGCAGGGTGGGAAATCCATGCAGAGCTGTCCAACGGGATCTTACTCTGGCATCCTGCGAATGAGCTCGCCTCCTCTTATTTTTGTTGGTGTAGCCTATAAAAGCAACAGAGTATACCATTTTTGTGAATCAGTGCCTTTAATCATGGAATTCTGCAATTCCTTTAGCTATTTTCTTTGGACAACATGGTATGCATTTTTGTTTTTGCCTTAGTTTTTTTTTTTTTTTTTGGTCTCTTTTGGCAAGAGGCAATAGCTAATGATTCTTGCCCCATTTTCTTTGAGTAGGCCAATATTCTTGAAGCTATTTAGAGCCAACCCTGTTCTTCGCTGATTGGAAATCCTGCATTTCTGCGAGGGTGGCTTTTTCCGTTGGTTCAGAGGATGATTGTTCCGATAAATTGTTTATCTCACCAGTTCCTTCTGCATCTGCTAAACTGAAGAAATGTTGTGGATATGATATGTGGCAACTTTCTTATCCGAGGATTTGGTTAATGGAGATGTATTTCGTGAAAGTGTATTCTTGTTGAGTAATCTATAATTTGATGAAAGCGGCCTCTGTTGTGGGTTGAGCTGTTCTTTCGAGAAGATTACATGTTCAAATTACACTGTTTTACTCGATATAAGTGAAATTTCACTGAAATTTTAAAAAGTGAAATTACATCGTTTTAGTAGTTGGATAAATAAAACATAATAACTTCGATAAATAACACAATATTATTTTGTCAGAAGTAATAAACTGAGGTTCTGAAAAGTAGGCTTAAGGATACACAAAGAGTATATATATATATTTGTATTTACAATGAAACAGCATTATTTCTGTTTGTGCATTGAAACAGGTTACCGAATAGCAGGAAAAAATGAAGGGGGGCAAAAAAAAAAAAAAAAAAAATGGAGGAAGAGAACTTTCTTCACTTCCACAAGAGGAAGACTAACATTTTTTTTTTTTTTTCATTCAAATCATAAAGCTACATCATTCACCTCTAAGAGATCTAAAACACTTCTTGAAAACTACTCCATGAGGGTTCCATGCCAATCCTGTCTCTGTATATATACTTATATACAACCAACGGGCGCTCCAGCCAGCCGAACTTACCAAGAAAGGAGCCATTGAAAGGAGCATCTTTACTAACAAAAAAACAAAACTGCATAGTTCATATCATAGGTCTTTCCGAAAAAGAAAGGCATTATCCAGAAATCATACGCGGTGAAATCTAACTGTTCTGCAATCACACTGAATTTGGAGAATAAGAAGCAGGTAACCTTACTTGCATTTCTGTATGAACTGTATCTAGAAAATACTGCATGGTTTTTTCATATCTGTTGATAAACTGTCCAGTCAAAATCCAGTAACTTCAGTATTCCCAGGGTAGAAGAGGCTGCATTTTTGCCCTGTTTCACTCTTCATGGTCTACCTCTGATTCATCGACTGTAGTGCCATCCTCCAGTTTTCATGATAGAAAGGACGTATGCTTCATCTAGGCCAGATTCTTCGACAAGCTGAAGAGGCGTCTTCCCCTCTTTATCAACAGCTTGTGGATCAGCTCCCCTGCCATCAAAATGGTCAGCAACTGGTACCGACGGAACTAGAAACCCATCTTCCTAATTGATAAAATATCACAGAATATGCAACACTGGTTGGAATGAACTTTGATCTAAAGAATCCAAAATTTAAAGAGAATTAGAGGGGAAAAAGGAAAAGCTTTGTCACAATATAATTTCTCAAAATTACAATATTTTGGAGAGTTGGAAATCTCAAATGCACAGGCAACAATAAAGGCTAGCATAGGTACGTACCTTCAAAGACAAGCTACGAAATCAGACATAGTCAATTAATCTGAATCGATGATTTTGATTGAGCTTAGAATGGTTTATAATGCTTTCTATAAAGCTATGCAGGCAGAAGATTACTAACAACTGGGATGACCTATGAGCCCTCTCTATTGGGGCTTGAGGCTCTCACTCTTACGAGGTAAAATCGTGCATCCACACTCTCTAGGTCTCTTATGAGGATTTTTCAGCACAAACAAATAGAAAAAAATTCTAGTGTTTTGTGGACCCTTATATCATTGATAGTTACTATGAGAACCAATTTTCATGTCATGGGCAAGTAGCATATTTTTCTTTTATGTAATAAAAATTCCATAACATAAGCGTTAAGGTGTAAAGGTTCATGTCAGGCAGCCCTAAATGTTCTCTTAAGAACCAAAAATTATCCTAACGCAAAATTAGTTGTAGATGTTTCAACATGTCCATCTTATAGGCGAAGGGCATAGAATTTCTTAAAGATCAATAATCACCAAAAACGAATTCAGAAAGTGAAATCAGCTTACTTGCAAGTTTTAGTACCTGATCATATGTAACATTAGCCTTATCAAAGCGCTTGCGAGCTTCCTGCAGGTACATGATTGTCTTCTTTAAGATTTAAACGACATGTTTTTTTAACAATAAAAGAGAAGTGGGAATTAAAGCAAAAGGAGACAAACTGAAAATATTCTTGAAATCATTGCTTCTGTTATGCTTCAGTTTCATTTTTATATTTTCAAAGGACATCTACAGACTGAGGAGAGAGAAAAACTGGGACATTGCAGGTTAAAGAGGCAAAGCTGCTACCCTAATGACAGAACAGAAACCTTGGTTTGTATCCGTCTCTTCTGTTTGATATAATAAACGTCCAAGGAATGTAATTATCAGCACCTTCACATCTACAAGCTCAACATTTGAAAAATGCAGCAACCTATCATTTAACACGAGCTCCACCTTCAAAAGGGCCCCAAAAATAATAATATAAGAAAAACAAGAAGCATGTCGGCCAAAAGAGTCCAGCATATAGGAAAGAAACGGAAATTCTGAACTGTTAATACACTCAATAGCTATTCATAGTTATTACTTTTTAACTATTTCCTTTTCATTCAGTGTGATTTATAGATTATTTTATCTTCCGTGGTTGTAGGTATTTTGACATAAAAGATTGCCATATCCCAAGCCATGAGGTGGATTTCTCTCGGGAGGTAAGGAAGCAAGTCAACTGGGAATACTAGGATAAAAGAGAACAAAACGAGTCATGAAAATATAGCAAGATAAAACTTCACCTGTCCGAAGAACGTCCCTGTACATTCCAATTTCCCTCATAGCAATTGCAAACTTGGCCATATCAGGACCTAGAAATTTAGCATTCAACTTCATCAGCAAAAATAAAGGAAAAATATAATTTATTCAAGAAAATAAAGAAAGAAGAAGGGGAGAAAACAAGCAAACACAATTAAATCATGGATCACAAAGTTTACACTTCAATTTGGAAATCAAATGATATATGTATATATATATATATATATATATATAGAAAGAGAGAAAGAGAGAGAGAGAGAGAGAACTTATCAGCTAAAGGTGGAAAAAAAGGAAAAAATCAGTTCCAAGCTGAACATGGGTGAGTGAATATTCTTAAGCTAAAGCTATCAGTGTTTGTTAGCCTTTAAGCATGCTTTCTCTAAGGAAATCATACAACTGTATCAAGGTTAAAAAAAATTAGTTCTTCTAGAAATTAAGCAAAGAGTTTCAGCAGGTATAGAGCCTAATCCTAATATCCCCCAGTCTGTTACAAGTATGGTAACACAACACAGGCTTTGTACAACCAGTCTTCTCACTTTGATAATTTAATAGACAAATTAACAGCCTAAAGCTCATTGATGAAAAGGTGAGAGGTACGGGATAAGGAAAGATTTGTACAGGAAATTTGAGATAAATAGCTCAGCCTTCTTTAAGTTATGATAAGGGATTTTTAGAATTGTGCTTCTTATTTGATGTAACTACATGACATTGTACTTCCAGAAATTTGCCTGTAAATAGGTTGTCCCAAGCCAGGGTAAAGAAGGAGGGTTGTGTTAGGTGAACAGCCAGCGTAAAACCCATTGTTAAATCTCATGATATGGATCATATAAAAAATCGTGTGTGTCACAATGGCAAGATGCGATCCATATAGCCGACCCCACTTAGTGGGACAAAGGCTTAGTTATTGTTGTTGTTGTGCTTCTTATTTGATGCTGGCCTATATCACAAAAGTATGCTGATCTTTTTTAAATAAATATATGACATTACTTAAGCTGCAAAGTATAGTTTGTTTTCAATGTTTTATAGGTCTGTCCGCTGTCATGCCTTAAGGAATGGTATCACCGCAACATGAACTAATTGTAAGCTGGAAATCACAAATTCCAGGCAAACTAGTAATGCTTGCCACCAGGACATCTATGTCAAGAACCTTGTGCAGAATGCCATGATTGCAAATATGTCGGACTCCAAGATACATAGATGTATATATACAGAATTTTTTCAAAAGGCTAGAGAAACACAATTGAACAGAAATCCATCAAATGAACATACCTCCAGATGCGATAGATACTGGATCATTGAGCCCCCCTCCAAATGTTTCAAGGGAACACGCAAAAGCAATGTCCCCGTTATATGCTTCTCCAAGACCTTCTCTGTAAATTTAAGCAAAAATGCAAAGCATGTGCTTATTAAGAAATAAGAATAGAAAGACAGTATAACAAAGAGTGACTAATATCTGAGTAGATATAACAGAAATTAACAGGTATTGGTAATGGAAGAAAAATTATGTATCTGAGTAAAACCTCAATGGCTGCATTCAGAATGTAAGAAAAGCTACCATGTGAATGGCAATGGCATATAAAAACAAGGGTGTTCAACAAGAGGGGTTTTCAAATAAACTTATAGTGGAAGCGCTCTGTTATAATAAGAAGGACATTAAGAAGTTTATTTGGATGAGCAAGACGAGTGGAATAGACTTACACATACTTTCGACATCCTTTATGGAACTTTATACATCTTTCCCGAATGATGTCAGCAGTATATTCCATACTCTGGATCTGTTTCACCAAACATATTTGTAAGCACATTTTCTTGCAGAATTGTGAAGGTTTTGAATCTTAATTTCGACATTAAAAAATCACAACTACTTGACAAATCTGATAAATGATTTAAGAACTACCACACTATTAAACAAACTATAACAACATATTAGATAATAAGTACCTTGACTTAATTTCCATATAACTGAAAACAGGTTCATCTAGAATGCTTGGAAGGATAATTTGACATTTAACACAACACCAAAAAGTTCTACCCCTTTCTACAAGCACTGAATAAGGCATAATTCTGGCATGCAATTTTCTTATCCTGAGCAGAATACTTGGACATCCTTCATGTTAAGAGAATCCTGGCATGCCCTATGAGACATTTCAGAAAGGCAACAAATGACATAAAACATTTTAATAAGGCCAACCTAGATTGTTTTATCACCCAAAAAAAAAAAAGGACAAAAATCTTAGATTTATTCTGGAACAGCGTTCTGTTGGCCTCTGAAATTATTCTGTCACGAAAATTAAAATAAGCCAAAAATTTTAATTGTATGAAAGACCTGGAAGCTCTCTCAACAGAACCTGCAAGCAAGAGGCCACAAGAATATACGCCCTCTCCTCCAAAGCATAATCAATAGGAACCAAAGCCTCGTCTAAATCCTAAAGCAGAGATTCTAAATAACTATCACAAGCAGATTTTAGGCCTTCACAACCAAAACTATTTGCAGAAGAAAGCAGCTCCAAAACTACAGTAGGGGAAAACGAATCTAATCTTCCATACAGACTAAAGAGTTTAACTGCTCTTAATCCATCCAGAACAAAATCTATTTTCTTTTTTTTGGATTAAGAGCACAAAATTTTCCAAAAACAGAACAGCAAAATCAGAACAGAAAATCTTCTCGCTACTTACAGAATGAAAGAAATCAGAGGAGACGCGAAAGAATTTCAGCAGCCAAAACCATCCAAATCCAGACTGAACAGAATCCACATACCTCTTCCCTCCTTTTCTTCACCCAGACCCAAGAAAACCATTCCAACAGCATTCCAAACCAGCAAAATTCCAGCAATAGACTACCTCGAGCAAACAGAAACAGCAATAGTACTATTGATAAAATTATATCACCCAAAAAATGTGAACTTACAAATACAAAACAAATTATACACAACTTTATAACCCTAAGACAAATCTCAAGCAATTTCCAAGCAAAATCGCAGTGGATACACCCCAAATTGAGCTTCTAATGGCGGAATTTGGGTACCCTTCAAGAAATCCCCAAAATCTAGGGTTTCTTCTACACTCTCCTTCGTTTTCCGGTCAAATGGCCGTCGGTCCGGCGAGGTTGCGAGCGGCGGCGACGTGGCGCGGGTTCGGCCGGAACGGGAAGGGGAGCGCCGGTCAGTTAGTCGTGGTCGGAGTGTGGGGGTCTCCGTTTAGTCGAGGTCGCGAGCTTTCGGTTGCTCTGTTTTTCTGCTGCGTGAAATTTTCACGCAGCTTTTATATCTTTTTTTTTTTCATGGAAAACGAATCTGTGAAATTCGTTTTCCATGTATTTAAAATTTTTTTAAAAAAACGAATTCAGCGAATTCGTTTTTCATCAAAAACGAATCCGGTGAATTCGTTTCCTTTTTTAAAAAATCCGAAGAAAACGAATCTCGGAAATTCGTTTGAAAACGAATTTCCGAGATTCGTTTTTAGCCCTTTTTTTTTTTTTTTAAATTTTTCTGCGCCTCCCGGATCTTACCGAAAACGAATCTGCCAAATTCGTTTTTCGTGAAAAACGAATTTGGCAGATTCGTTTTCTATAGATCCGGAAAAAAAAAAAAATTCTGCTTATTTTTGTAATTTTGTTCTCCTATTTGTTTATTGGAGGAAAAAACCCAAATAATTGCTTATCTCTAGCTTGCTCTTCTCTAGCACGTTTTTGCCTAATTTTATATGGGAAATGATTGGAAAAGTAAAAAAATTTAGTATTGTTTTATTAAAATTAATCTATGCATATTTAATTGAAAAGCACTATAATTCTGAGATAATATATATATATATATATATATATATATAGAAATATAATCAATTGCATATGAATAATGGCATGCCTTTACATTGAGTGTAATCTCTTATTTATAGCTAACCTTTACATATATGATAAGAACAAATTAATTACAGGAGTAATTCTAGGGATACAACATTAATGGGAGGAGGATTGCATGGAGGGGATAATGGGATAAAGGTTTGACTGATACGGCTGGTGATGTGAACCATTGATTTCAACTTGTGAAAACAAGAACTCAATGCGGAAAATTGCCAAGGAAAGTCTGTATGCAAGACGCAGCTCTCAAAACTCTAGAATCCTTACCCTTGGATTCGGCAAACTACTAATTTAACAAGTTAAATTAAACACGCAATTAGAAATATAATCAATTGCATATGAATAATGGCATGCCTTTACATTGAGTGTAATCTCTTATTTATAGCTAACCTTTACATATATGATAAGAACAAATTAATTACAGGAGTAATTCTAGGGATACAACATTAATGGGAGGAGGATTGCATGGAGGGGATAATGGGATAAAGGTTTGACTGATACGGCTGGTGATGTGAACCATTGATTTCAACTTGTGAAAACAAGAACTCAATGCGGAAAATTGCCAAGGAAAGTCTGTATGCAAGACGCAACTCTCAAAACTCTAGAATCCTTACCCTTGGATTCGGCAAACTACTAATTTAACAAGTTAAATTAAACACGCAATTAGAACCAAGTGGAGAATAATAGAGGCAAAACAAAGCATGCAATTAGATAGAGCAATTATCTAATTAGCCTATAGTTCCTGTACTTTAGCAATTAACAAAGCATGCAAATTACTTAAGCCAAAATAAAGAAGAGTGAATAATAAAGTATAAACTTTCATTCAATTAATCACTGAAAAATAATGAAGTCATGCACCCCTATATATAGGTGTAGGTGCACGAAAATACAAGAGAAAATAAGGAAAGAAAACACAAAATTGGAACTTAATCAAGAGATTAAGTAACTCACAAAATCAGTAAGGAAAAGGAACTTACTTGCTGAAAAAGTAAAAGAAAAGAAGGGGAAATTTCGTCTTCCATAAGGAAAGGTTATGAACAAAATTCTCAAGGAAAAAGGAAGAGGAAATTTCGAAAATAAAGAGGAAAAAAGAAAAGAGGACACTTAACCAAGAGATTAAGTAACCTTGACAAGAATTGGAAACAAGGAGAAAAGAAGCATCTCCTTATTTTTGGAAATAACAAAGATGGAAACTATAAAGAGAATTAGGTAACATGCACAATACCTCAATTTCTCTTAAACCCTAGAACACTTAAGTAAAACCCTAATTCGCAAATGGGTTTCCTTGTGAGCCTGTTGGGCTTGACTGAATTTGAAGTAGATGGACTTGAGGGAATTCGGCCAAATTGATGTAGCATGACGATGTAGATGTAGGAAGCTTCTGGAATCTTTTTGGAAGCTTCCGGAATCATTTTGGAAACTCAAAAATATTTCATTCCCAAAATTCTTCAAAATTGTGAAATCTCCATTTCTTTACTGGAAAGACTTGTTGTTACAATTTCCACAGCTTGGAAATACCATTTCCACCATTTCCTCTACTGGAAGGATTAGTTTTCACCATTTCCACCTTGATGGAGAGTAGAGTAACTCTTGTAAGCTTCATTTCCTTCTCTTAAGTGCATTGGAGCTTTTGGTTGACCTCGTGGATTCTGACTCATATTTTGTGTTGTTTTAGCCTTGGATTTCCTCATCATTCCTTTCCGGTTAGAAAGGATTCGTTCTCGAATCCAAATTGCTGAAAAGACAAACAGAACAAGTCAGTACTTTAAACACAGAACGCAGATCATACTTACCTGACAAATCAAGCTTGTAGGTCATGTCATTTTTTGGTCGCACCACCACTATTAGTGTTAATGTTGTATAGCTCGTAACTACACACTCAGCACTTGGGTAAGAAAATCATTCACACAAGTTATAAAACTATCAACAGAAGCATAATTATCAAACCTTATAGAAATTGCACTTAAATTGTCATTATCACATAGACAATTTCCATAAAGCACATCTTAGATATCTTTGTAACAACAAATCCATGCAGTGTGATACCAAAAGATGTATACCTGGAGAACAAGATCTGTAACCTAGAGTTCTCATACATAAAACCTTTATATTTGCAAAACAAGGGTAAGACATTAAAGCTCGAGACATAGTAAGTACTTATACTACCATGAATTGGAGACTTACTTGTTATTTTACAAATAGCAAATGGAGAATCAATGGAAAAAGTTAAGGCATACCTTCCTGGAATAGATCCCAGACAACAGCTAGTAGGCGCTTTACCTTGATTCTCAGCAAGTGGACTTAGAAGATCATGGACTTCCACCAAATCGTCTATGATTATACGATCTGCACATTTGAGCTCTTCTGAACTTGGCGGATCATAGACAGTCCCCAAATCATCCTTGATGATCATATCGTCACCTTTGATCCTTTCTGGCAGCTCTGGGGAAGGAACATTATCATTATGACCCGATGAGGTAGAACAATTAGTACTTTCCTCAAGGTCATCAAGATGTGCACTATCAAACTCCTCATGTACCAAAGGATCGTGACTCCCAATGCTTTCGAACAAATCAGTTGTTTCTGATTCATCATCAATGATCTTCTGCAGTACGAGTGCCTGTAGAGCCTTCACTGACTCTAATAAGTTCGCATAGGGGTCTAGATATTCAGTGAACTACTTTGCAGGAAGGCCCTCAATAAGAATCGTGAAGTGTTTCAGACCCGGAGGGAGGAAGTCCCTTCGCATCCGAAATTTCAAGTCATCCCATGATTTGAGTTTACCTTCATAGTCCCAGCTATCTTGTGCCCAATCCTCAGCATAGCCTTTTAACCGACCACCGGAGTCTAGAGCTTTACTTTGATCAAGGACATTGCGAAGCCGAAAACTTCTTTCAACTTGCCTCTCCCACTTCAAATAGTCCAAGTAGCCTGTGGTCCCATCAAAAGATGAAATTGTCGGACATGCCCAACGACTGGGAGGAAGCCATCCCTGATTAGAGAATTCAAATTCAGCAATCGTTTCCACAATTGCCATGTGAACATAGTAACCAAAAAATATCCTGTTAAGAACAAGTAAAAGTGAGTAAAAGTAACCTTACTCCCTTGTCCCCCTAGTGCCCTCCTAACGAACTACACACAAACCCTGTGTATCGCTCTTTAGGGTTGGCGGCCCTCGTATACTATAACACTCAGCCTTTTACCTCAGTCCTATAGAAAATTTTCACAGATTACTTTGGCAAAGGTAACAAGCAACAGTTAATCACACAAGCACAACAACTATATAGGAAAGTAGCAAAAGATTTTCGAAATAGACACTTGGTTCTATTTTTAAAAAACACCCTGTAAAAACAAAATTTTGTAGTATAACTTAAAGAAGAAGTGCACGGATAGGAACTTTCGGGGAGAAGCCCTCAAAGTTCAAAGATAATGACAGTGCACGAAGACAAGATTCAAGCTATATTTTCAGAGTAAACGTACAAGGTAGCACAAAAAGGTAAACAAGGCTAAAGAAGCAGGGCAATTCAATTAAATAACAAGAACAATCAACAGATTTGAAACAAATTAGGAAGTACTTAAACTACCCAAGATGTGATCACCCTCCCAATAGGTAATCAAGAAACCAATTCCCACCAATTATCCAAGTTTTTCGAAAACAAGAGTCCTTTACGCAACCAGAGCCAAGTGGCGGAAAAATTCCTCAGATTTTCGAGTGTAGTGCTGTGGGGACTAGTGTCGGTAATCGAACACTATCAACTTTGCAAGTACACAGGAAAGAGAAGAAGATCCAATGAAGAAAAGGTTCCTCTTTAGTTTTGGCGTGTAGTGCTGTGGGGAGTAGTGTCAGTAATCGAACACTATCAACTTTGCAAGTATACTTTAAACCTTGGAGAAACAATTCTTACTCAATTTTTGCCACAAGACACAAGCAAGTGAAAAATTATCCCTTTAAGCAATTTTAAAAATTTTGGCAGCACTATGACACAATTTCAAGAATCCAATATATTTTCAAGAATTCAAAGCTCATGTATCAAGCATAGGCATACCAATCACAATTGCAACAAAGGTGAGCTGCTTAACATCAACTGCAAAACTCACCACAACTACTTACCACAGGGATAACAATCAGAAAAACAGCCCACAAAACAGAACAAAACAAGCAAAAACCGAACTAGGCTTTTTCAACTTCTTTGCGCTTTTTTTTTTTTTTTTGTTCCGGTGCCTTTTTTTTTGTGCTTTTTAAATTCGGTTTTAAAGATCACAAATAGCAGCAAAACCCGAAATTAAATTAAATTAAGAAAAAACATTTCTTAAAAAGGAGTGTTCTAATTCCAAGAATTTCAAGACAAAGCAAGACTAACAAGGATTAGAAAACACCTGATGATTTGGTCGGGTTACTCCAACCTCCTCTTGTTGAGCAAACAGCCAAGGCTCTGATACCAATTGATGTGAACCCTTGATTTCAACTTGTGAAAACAAGAACTCAATGCGAAAAATTGCTAAGAAAAGTCTGTATGCAAGACGCAGCTCTCAAAACTCTAGAATCCTTACCCTTGGAATCGGCAGATTACTAATTTAACAAGTTAAATTAAACATGCAATTCGAACCAAGTGGAGAATAATAGAGGCGAAACAAAGCATGCAATTAGATAAAGCAATTATCTAATTAGCCTATAGTTCCTGTACTTTAGTAATTAACAAAGCATGCAAATTACTTAAGCCAAAATAAAGTAGAGTGAATAATAAAGTATAAACTTTCATTCAATTAATCACTGTAAAATAATGAAGTACAGCACCCCTATATATAGGTAGAGGGTGTGTGAAAATACAAGGAAAAGAAAACAAGGAAAATTACCTAAAAAGTGGAAACGAAAATTACCTACGGATTTGGAAACCAAAAAGTGGTTTCCAAATTGATTTGGAAAGAAAGAAAGTTTGACAGCCAAATTGAATTGGAATAGCCGAAAATTCAAGGAAGAAAAGAAAAGTTGAATTTGGATTCTTCCTTTAAAAAGGAAAGGAAAAACCGAAAAAGAAAAAGGAAGAAAAAGAGAAAGGAATTTGGAATTCACCTTTGAAAAAGAAAAGGAAAATCCAAAAAATTAAAGGAGAACTAAAAAGAAGGAAACTAGGAAGAGAATTAGGTAACATGCACAATACCTTAATTTTTCTTAAACCCTAGAACACTTAAGTAAAACCCTAATTCTCATATGGGCTTCCTTGTGAGTTTGTTGGGCTTCTGTAGCATACCTTTGAACAAAGTTTGCAAGGTCTGCTTTGAGCTTTGCAGTCCTCTTTCGAGTCATTGGCCCAACTATATCTAAGAACGGATCTCTCTGATATGGACTTGGATCGTGAAGCATTGGCGGGCCTCGATGAAGTACTCGAACCTCGGCTACACTCTCTCCACCATATTCTGGATCTCCTTGAGCTGGACTTGTCGATGCGCTAGGGGCATTCACATCAGCTGGTTTCAGGGGACGACCTAGGGAGCTTACCTCGGCTTCATTAATTCTTATCTCTGACATGTCGCCGTAAGTTGGACGTCCATGAGGAGAGACCAATCTTGATCAGCAAGTCTTGAAATTGGGACTGAGGTAGTGGTTTGTAAGGGCATCAGTGAGTTGATTCGCTGAGGAGACATGTGTGACCCGTAAAGTGCCATTTTGAACTTGTTCACGGATAAAGTGAAAGTCAAGGGCCACGTGCTTCATGCGTGAATGGAAGACGGGGCTGGAGCAGAAGTGTGTTGCCCCCACATTGTCACAGTAGATGACCGGTTGTTGGGGGAGTGAGACTGCCAGTTCACCAAGGAGGGAGGTGATCCAGCTGACCTCTGTTGCCGTCGAGGCGACAGATTGATACTTAACTTCGGTGGAAGAGCGAGCGATAATGCGTTGTTTCTTCGAGCTCCACGATATAGGGTTGCGGCCAAGGAACACAATGTAAGCACTTGTGGAGGTGAGGTCGTCTTTGTTGCCCACCCAGTCAGCATCAGAGTATGCGTGGAGGGCAAGAGGCGACTGGTGGTGGAGAAGGATGCCATGTCAATAGTGCCACAGAGATAGTGAAGAAATCGCTTGACCGCAATCCAATGGTCAGTGGTGGGACGATTCATGAATTAGGACAACTTGTTAACCACATAGGCAATGTCTGGTCGGGTGAGTGTCAGATATTAGAGACTGCCAACCACAGCTCGGAACTCAGTGGGGTCGGAGAGGGCCGGACCAGCGTGGAGTTTGAGAGTGGGTGATGTGGTAAGGGGAGTGGCCACCGGACGAGCATCAGTCATCTTTGTTCAAGCCAGGAGGTCAGAAATATAGGGACGCTGAGGAGTGACCTCAATCCCAAGGAAGTAGTGGAGGGAGCCGAGGTTTTTAAGAGAAAAGCAACTGGTAAGAGTAGAGATGAAGGCCTGAACTTTGGCTGTATTGTTACCTATAATGATGATATCATCCACATAGACAAGGAGCAGGAGTGTTGTGTTGTTGTCCTTGTAGGTGAACAATGAGGTGTCGGCAACGGAGTTCCTGAAGCTGTATGCAAGTAGGAAGTGGCGAAGTTCATTGTACCATGCTCGAGGAGCTTTTTTGAGCCCGTTTATCGCCTTTCGCAACCAGCAGACATGGTGAGGGTTGTCGGCATCAACAAAGCCTTAGGCCTAAGCCATGTAGACGGCATCCATAAGGGTGCCTTGGAGAAAGGCATATTGACGTCAAGCTAGCGGAGGGCCCATGCCCAACTAATGTCAAGTGAGAGAACTAGGCGAATGGTGGTCGGTTTGACCACCGGGCTGAACGTCTCATGGTATTCCACACCGGGCCGTTATGGAAGCCTTTGGCTACCAAGCGAGCCTTGTACCTGTCAACAGAACCATCAGATGACCTTTTGACACGAAAAATCCATTTGCACCCCACAAGATTCTGCTCAGCTAAGGGAGGGGAGGGACCAGCTCCCAAGTTCTATTCTGAACTAAGATATCAAATTCCTCGGACATAGCTTTGTGCCAGTGGATATCTTTGAGTTCTTGGGCCACACAGGTTGGCTCAAGTCGGGAAGAAGTTGGGCCAAGAGGGTCAGTTTACGGTTCTGTTTGTGATTGTTGTTTTGTGAGCGAGTGATTACCATGGAGGTGCCGGCTTGGAGAGGTGGTAGGGCCAGTGGGTGAGGGGTGGTGATGGGGGGGGGTTGAGTGATGGGACGATACCGAGGGAGAGATCGAGGTGGAGGCTGAGTGGGAGGCCGAGGCTGAGGGGGAGGACGGGGACGAGGTCGAGGTCTGGGAGGAGGTTGAGGCTGGGGACAAGGTCGAGGCAGGGGACGAGGTCGAGGCCAGGGACGAGGTCAAAGCCTGGGACGAGGTTGAGACTGGGGATGGGGTTGAGACTGGAGGAGTGGATGAGACTGAGGTCGGAGCTGAAGGTAGTGGAGGTCGGACATCCGGTGTGGTAGAATTGACTGGTAAGGAGCCACTGGAACGACATGCAGATGTTGTGTGACGTCGGCAGGTGGGCAAGGGATGGAGCCAGGCAGCAGTAGTGGAGTCCTTAGGACGGGCAAGGTGCTGATGGAGGGTGAAAATGGAAAACTCAGACTCAACAAAACGAACATGACAAGAGGAGAAGAGCTGCTGGGTGCTGGGATCAAAGCACATGTAAGCACTTTGAGTGAGGGAGTAGCCCAGAAATACACAAGTGGTGGACCGAGGTGCGAGTTTGTGACTGGAGTAAGGGCAAAGCTAGGGTAGCAGAGACAACCAAAGGCTCGAAGTTTGTGGTAATTGGGTGGTGAATCGAGTAGTTTTTGGTAGGGAGAGGTCATGTTAAAGGTTGGTGTTGGAAGACGATTGATGAGGTACACAGCAGTGGCAAAGGCATAGGACCAGAATTGGAGGGGGAAGGAGGCTTTGGAGAGAAGTGAGAGACCAGTTTCAATAATGTGATGATGTCGCCTTTTGGAGAACCTATTGTGTTCCGGGGTGTGTGGTGAGGTGGTGAGGTGCGAGATGCCATGTATGGATAAGTAGTGGGCAAGACCAGTGGTTTTAGCGAGGCCCATGTATTCCCCCCCATTATCTAAATATAGGCTAACGATTTTTCGGGAGAATAAATTTTCCACAAGGGCTTTGTATCGAGGGAAGACGGTGGCGACTTCAGATTTGAGTTTGAGGGGGTACTTCCAGATGTAGTGGGTGAAGTGACCCACAAAAATAACATAGTATTTTTAGCCATCGACAGACGGGGTGGGGCAGGTCCAGACATCAGAATAAATGAGATGGAGAGGAGATGTAGACACAAGTTATGAGACAAAAAATGGTAAATTATGACTTTTATTGCTCAGACAATCATGACAGTAAGAGGTGCTGGAATGAGGCCTATCTACATCTAAACCAAATTTAAAAGTGATGTGTCTTTGAGTGGACTCGGATGGATGACCAAGGCGGTGATGCCATCTACTGGCTAGAGATTTGCTGCTGCTGTAAGCAGTGGGAGGCTAGGACGAGGTCATAGACTTGAATTTGGAGTGGGGCAAGGCCGAAGTGCAGGTCGGCCATTCATACACACCATCTTTAGTTTGTCCTTCTAGCAACTGGGTTCCTGTAAGTAGATTCTTCACATGAAAAGAAGATCGTAAGAATTCAATGGAAGTATTGTTGGTTTTGCATAATTGAGGCCCGTGTATTCCCCCCCCCCTCCCCCCCCTCCCCCATTATCTAAATTAGATTTATTTTCATGTTAGGAACAAAGAGAACATCATGTAAGTGAAAAGTGTGAGAGGGGTGGGAAGGGAAGATGAGCCAGTTCTGGAGATGTAGAGCCCAGTACCCCACCGATCACGACTTCGTCAAACCCATCATATGGGGAGTGAAGAGAGAGGTTGCTGAGGTCCGAGGTGACATGATGGGAGGCGCCATTGTCAAGAAGCCAGGTGGGAGTCGCTGCTGCTGATGTCTGAGCGGCATAAGCCTGTGGTGGCCTCTGGGGTCCCGGGGGTGAGGGACGGGTTCTCCCTTGGTTGGTGACCGGGACTAGACTGAAGAGGGGACAGTGGGCAACGGAGTGACCCAGTTGTTTGCAGCCTAGGCATTTGCCCAGACACCTGAAGGGTCGGGGTGCTGGATGGGGAGACTGGGTGGGGGCCGAGGCTGAGGTCCTAGGCCTGAGGGCCAGGGTGAGAACTGCCAATGTTGGTTTGGCCGAGGTGCGGCGACCACGACTGGTGTTGGGGCGATGAGTGGCAAGGAGGGCCGGTGTGGCGATTCACCACTGCGTTGGCTTTGGCAGGGTGTGCTAATGAGGGAGCTGAAGACTGCCTTAGAGCTAGTTCACGGTTGATGAGTTTCTCATGGAATTCGTCGAACGAGATCAGGGTGTCCCGTCCTTCGATGACGTCAGCGATGTGGCAATAGTCCTCATCGAGACCCACCAAGATTGATTCGATGAGGTCCACATGGTCTAGCGGTTTGCCGAGGGCCGCGAGTTCATCGGATTTGTCTTTAATGAAGTGCAGGAAATTCGGGATCGACTGGGAGCCTTTCTTCGCGCGCTTGATCTGGTCTTTGATATGCTTGATGTGACCACGAGTCGGGCGAGCATATGTGTTGGCAAGTGTCTGCCATGCGTTGCGGGATGAGGTGGAATTTTGGATGAGAGAAATGAGGTTGGTCAAGATGGAACAAACAAGGGCGCCAAACAGCAGTTTGTTTTGTCGGGTCCATGACAGGTAGGTCGGGTTGGGTTTTTCACCATCAATTGTGCGGACAGTGGCCGATGGGCAGGGATGCGAGCCATCAATGTACTTGTAGAGGTCATGGCCAATGAGGATGGCCTCAACTTGAAGTTTCCATGCGATGTAGTTGGTGGATGTGAGTTTTATAAGGTTGATGTGGGAGAGGTTTATGAGGTGAAGGGATTCGGTGAATAAGGAGCCATTGGGCAACTGGGGGGAATTGATTAGGTTTGGGATGTCAACGATCTGACGATCAGTGACCATGGTAGCGATGATGGGAAGAAAAATAAAATGGTGTGTTGGGAGCGATTTAGGATCGAGGAGGCTCTGATACCATATAGAAATATATTCAATTGCGTATGAATAATGGCATGCCTTTACATTTAGTGTAATCTCCTATTTATAGCTAACTTTTACACATATGATAAGAACAAATTAATTACAGGAGTAATTCTAGGGATACAACATTAATGGGAGGAGGATTGCATGGAGAGGATAATGGAATAAAGGTTTGACTAATACGGCTGGCTTCAGGGGACGACCTGGGGAGCTCACCTCGATTGGCTTCAGGGGACGACTTGGAGAGCTCACCTCGACTTCACTAACTCTTATCTCTAACAATATATATATATATATATATACACTAGAAGTTGTATACTGTGCAATGCCCGACATTTGTCCAGTAATATTATTAAGTTATAGTTATTCTTTGAACTTAAGTCTTAAAAAGAATATGAGATACGTTTAGAATTTGGTTATACTTGTGATGTATATGACACATGGTTCTAAATATATACAATGGAAGTGTATGTATTAGGTTAGATGCAAGAGAAGCAAACATTTTTCCATCACATAAGCTAATATTTTACCAAAACACAGAAGAAGAGATATGATTCGATCTTAGAAGCAAGGATTTATTAAAGGAAAAAAAATTAAGAAAAAGATCATATAGAGGAAAACAAATCAACATTAATAGAAAAGATAATCCTAGTCAATGTAATTTCGTAAGGGACCATATAACATTCTTAAAGAATGTAGCCTCATCCCGAGGTTTAAATTATTAAGATAATGTATAATTGGTGATAGATAAAATTGCTCAGTCGTCAATGGTATAAAAGAAAGTCATAAATCAACAATGATTGTGAAATGACATTCACCGAATCACAGTATTATTTATTTCACAAATGTTACTTGCAATTTCTTGGCATAAGCTCTGGAATTACTTTTAAAGAAACTAAAGAAAAAAGATTAGGATGAACAAAAATGTAATGATAACAAAAAAACTTGATGTAGTATTACATAAAATGACGAATAACAGTGATATGTAATGTTAAGCAAAGTGATTTAAAACATGTTGCTGAACATTGGTGACAATTTTGCAAGGTAGATGAAATCCTGAATCACAAAATAGAGAACTTACACTATTTTTCTGAGTATACCTTCATCACCTACCCAAACCATATGAAAATCGAAGATACTGATTCAGTTTAATTTCCATTCTCATCAATGGATATTGGAATTCTTGTTAAATAGATAAACTGGATCATTAATCACCTCATTAAAGTGCGTAGGTGATAAATAATAATTTGGACATAGTGGGGGAAGTAAAAGGACACTATTTTGCATCAATTAAAGATGTCTATAATAATTATGTTAACCTAAAGTTGATTAGTTTTTATCTTGTCGTTGAATTTTTTTCTTTTTTTATTTATTTATTGAGGAATATGGTTCATCTTTCGTTATTTTGCATACTTGACAAATGAATATTATAATTTTCAGGAATTAATAAAATAAATTAAGAACAAAACTACTTGTAATAATTTCTAGTGGTGCTATTATTAGCAGTGATAAAAGTCAGAAAGAGGAACAATAAATATTAATTAAGGTATGATTCTTGATATTTTTTTCAACTTTAATGCCAAAAAATTACAGTCTAATCAAATGCTAATTTTACCTAACTTACACGTGAATTGAAAAACTATTATACGTTGCCTATAAATTTATTGTGCATGTAGTAGCCACAGGACATTTGGACTTCAGTCCTATATTAATTTATATTATATAGGGTAAAAATAAAGGATAAAATTACAATTTTTTTCCTTTTGAAATTGAGATTTATAAAATCACACGTATCTCAAATAATTTTTTAACAATGAAATTATTTTAAAATGTAGGAAGTATATTAAATGTAGTAGTACGTCCAAATTATACATTTAATATTATGATTTATAAGGTATTCATATATATATATATATATTTTATGTTTTTTTTAATCTATATTGAAATTTAAAAAAATAAGAAAAATTTATTTTTCAACCTCATTAAAATATTTAATATTATTATTCCTCTAAGTGAAGAAGATGAGAAGGCATATGTAGTTATTAGATTGCTTATTTATTAAAGATCTTGCCAACATGGCATCTATGTGGCATATGATATAAAATAAATATTAAATACTACACTTATGTGGCAGCCACATAGCAACCTCATATAAACCTATATATATATATATATATATATATATATATATACATAAACACTATATAGTCTAATGGATAAATAAGTTTGGAGTGGTCCCGTGCCTACCCTATCCCCTCTTTCCTCAGCCCATGATCGCATGATAGGCTGGGGATGACAACGAACCGGAACCAAACCAAACCGACAGTTTCGGATCCTAATTAGAAACATTCACATATTTGTTGAAAATCATCTAAAACTCAAGATTGCAAGCATAGAGTTAGCAATCGCTTTTTTTTACGATGATAAAATAAATATAAAATTTTATCAATAAAACGTAACTAAACAATAAGAAATCTATATTATAGCATTTTAAACAATCAACCATTAATTACATAAATTTTAATAAACAAAGCCTCATCCCTTTATCAAAATTAGGAGTAGATTCATATGGTTCGACTGCTATTGTATGACCCTTCATTTTCTGTGTCAGTATAATCCATACAAGACAAATAACCATAACCCAAGTGGTAAAATACACTAAGCACAAGGCATAGATCGTGATTCAAATAGTATTATTGCTGAAATTTATAATTTTAAAATCTTTAACGTTGTATGAAGAGTTATTCCTCTAAGGTGGTGTTTTTGTCATTCATATATTGTGTGCCAGATGTGAGGTAGGTCGTGACGTGATATGATGTGAAGATGTGTATTCTCGAAATGGTGTCCAAATATATTAGGAAACTTTTTTTGGCATGTATAATGCGTTAATTTGAATTATATTTAGGTGTACTAACATATGTTGTCTTTCGATGTCATAGTGTGAGTAATGGAATGCATTAAATCCTTCATCAGTGATCCCCAAAAAGAAAAAAAAAAATAATAACACAATATAGCCATTGAAAAAAAAAAAAAAGACACAATGAAACAATTTTACTCTAATTAGTTGATCCATGGGAAAAAAAAGAAGAAAGAGATTAATCACCTTGAGGTACAAGAATCACTTAGTTAGAGCCATTCCCCATTCAGATATATTAATTGAGCTCTCAACATTCTATTTAATTGTACATTTGCAGGTAAAGAAAAGTGAGACATGAAATGGAATTTGAGACCAAATTGTAAGGTTTTGTTTAAACCCATTTTCTCAAATTTTGATTCAAGTTTGAAAGAAAGAGATGGATATTGAAATGTCGGTTCTGAAGCTAGGCAACAGGGTATAGGAATGAATTCAGCTTTTCTGTTTGATTTTTGTAAGCTTAGGGGCAAAAAAGAAAAAAAAAAAAAAAGGAAAATAAAGGAAAGGTATAAAAACCCTTCGCACACATGCAAAAGAAACTGTAGGAAATAAAAATATACCTAGCGCCCAAATAGACTAACGCACAGCGGAATAATCAAAACAAATAATGAAACAACACAAAATTCAACGTGGTTCGATCTTTAGACCTACATCCACAAATCCACTAAACCAATCAAAGGCGGGGCAAGCCGAAAGTATTTACCTGCATACTTATTACATCAATAACCCAACATCTCATAACTCCAAAGATAGAGAGCCGCCGTCTGTCAAAATCCCCCCGAAGACAGAGAGCCGAAAGGCTCTAACATTTGAAACTCTCAGCTCAACTGAAAGCAATACCCCATATATCCTTTATATTGACCTATAGTTACCCGAATTTTTCTCAAAACTAGTTTCCCAAAACAAATCAAATCTAAATTGAAAACAAACTAAACAAGTAATTATTAAATCACACCAAAACTAGAATTTCCTAATTAAGTTTGATTTAATTGTTCCAATAGAAACTCAAAGGGGATATAAAATAAGGACTTTTTATTCTTTGGTGTGGGGGAGGGCAGTGGGGTGGAGTTTGGATAGGCGAGATCACCCGACTGTTTACATTGTATATACTATATGTACTAATTATGGAATACAACGACAAAGTAGAATCATTTTGCGCAAAACAATATACTTTGCCATTGTACGTACAAATTTGCTTTACGTATAGTAGACAACACAGAGAATACGACGTGAACATTTGGAGGAATTCCATCATTTTTTACCAAGGGAAATGACCACATTATTCACACTACTAACGGAAGAGCCTTGCCTCATCTCGACAATGTTCACCAACTTGTGTGTATACCGGCGGAAGAAATCATCCATGATAGTCTCCCCGAAATGATTAGCCAATATTGGTTCGAAAATTGCCCTAAAATGTGTAGCCGCTTGCCTCGCTTTGTACAAGGGATCATCATCATCGGGTCGCCGAAGGTCACACCGTTCCGTTGCGAAGATGTCATCACTAGGAACCGTGAAAGTATGAAATTTCAAGATTTTGAAAGACTCTTCATTTTCGATAACTTGCTTGATTTCATCAGCTGAAGCCTTGTACAACGGGATATAAAAAGTGTCCAGCTCCTCTTCCTCTATGCATCCCTAATGATTAATCAATTAAGCCAAGCCAACAATATTAATAACCAACCCCAACCAAATTTATACACCTTTTGTTCTCAATTAAATACTCTTGTTCTATTATAAAAGTTTACTTTGTTGTACTAAAACAGTACAATAAAGTAAACTCTTCTAATGGAATGAAAGGAATATCTATTAAGGAGAATGCATACTAATTAAGAAATCAATAGAGGTGACTTATTTACCCTTATTTTATATTTACATATTTTAATAATTCCATCAAAATTCCCAAGTTGATTCACTAAGAGTTCAAAAAAGAACGGAGTGAATAAGTAAAAACTAATGACGGTAAAAAGAATGGATTAATAATAGTTCGTATAATTGATTAATTACCTCCTTAACCAAATCGGTTAAAGTCATTCCTATTGCGTCAAGATAGTTGGGCTTGGAGCCATCATCTTCTTCCTCAAAATTTTCACATACAAGTGTGAGAAGTAAGTGTCCATACTGCACCATTTCTTGAGATCGGATCCTCAGAAACATACTTAAGTCCTTCCCAAATTGCTCCGAATACAGTTGTCGCACAATGGGAGGGCTCGTCTTGCCGCAGAAAATGTTCCCCTTATTCTTCGTGATGACCGATTTTGTTACCAATTCCCGAGGAACCTGAAACATTTCGAAAATATATAAATAGGGTAAATTATACTAATGATTTCAAAATTTCACGAAACTATCAAACACTCCTTTGAGTTTTGGAAAATATATAAAAATTATATTTCTTGTTTTGGTCAAAGTTGTCGTTCTATAAGTTGGAAACATAATGAAGAGTTAAAATGAATTGGATTGGTATATGATGCAACCGGAATAGGGTTTATTAACTAGCAATCCTGGAAAGATTTGGCTTGTATGATATCAGCAGGGTGATTTCAAACCAAGTTTTCAACATTATTAATACAATTTTTCTTAGGGAAAGTTCCTTTTAATTGTAGGATTCAACATTCATAAATGATGTGTAAAACTTTTATGAATTATCGGTTTAAATAAATGAATGATTTTTTTAACCTTATTAATACTTACAACTAAATCAATTATGATTAATAGTTAACTAAATATTTTTCATTATTTTCTTCTATTAATACCAAAAGGATCTAAAATTCAAATGCTAGCTGAGCATTTCCAGTAGGTCGTGGGCTCAGTTCCTACCCGGGATGGGAAAATGTAATAGGGTGGTGCCTATTAGGCTCCAAATTCCAAAAAAAAAAAAAATCCAAAAAAAAAAAATGCTAAAAGTGAACTCTGTTTGAACAAATACTTTAAAAGCGTTCTTAGTACATTATAAGTATAAAAAAGTGCAAACATGTGTTTTGTCAACAAATTTGAAAAGTATTTTAATTTTCTTATTAAAAAAATGTACTTGAAATACAAATAAAATATATTTCATATTTAGGGTTTCAACCTATTTATGTGCTTTCCCCCAGCCCACCAAAAAAAAAGAAAAAGAAAATCCCTACTCCCCACCTTCCCCAACAGCAACAAAAATTCTCCCAAACCCCTCCCTATATATATATTCTCCCCAGCTCTCAAACTCCCCTGAAACCCCGTTCTTCCCCTTCCCCCAACCACTCCCCCCCCCCCCCCCCCCCCCCCCCTCTCCCTCTTCCCGACCCCACTTATAATTTCCCGTATTGATTTCTTTTCTTTTTTTCTTTTTCTCAAATTTAAAATTTTGGTCTAAATTATTTTCCTTAAAAAATATATATAAAATGTCATTCTATTTTAATATATTAGTATAAAATTTTTCATTCCATTTTTCAAATATACTATAACATAAATTTTATTCAATTGCTTACACTAGTTATACATAAATTAACAACGTTTTTAGAGAATACTTGTTCAAACACCTTTAAATTAATTTCAACCATAAAAAAGGTTTTTATTATGTAAAAACACCAGTCGAAACGCGTAGTTGTTCTTACACCATTGTAAAAATATAAAAATGTTTTTTAAATGATTGTTCTATGGGATCGACGTCTCTAATCGGTTCAAAGTCAAACTTTAGAGTTGGCAACAGCCATACGGGTTTGAGAGGATAAAAAGTTTCGTTTCCTGTTGATTCGTTTGTCTTATTTACGAGAGAGATATATGTTTTGTCCACCTATTCTCTGTTTACCCTCTCACAATAGGGTGTGGAATTTACGTACATATCACATTATGAGATTGATCACCACTCCATTATGAAATAATGAACATGGAAGATATGAATAAAGTGGTCAGAAGATCTCGTAGGCTTATGTACGGCTTGCTTATTCACACAAATTCATTTCTTTTTTATTTACTTATTGCCTTTTTTAATTATTTAATTTATTTTCATTGCCTTTTTAAATTAATTATAAAGGTTTGTTCATATTGTTTGTTCTCAACGGTAGTTTTTCATTAAAGCTTTTGACTTCTCACTCTATTCTTTGTGGGTTTTATTTTTGGATTTTATCCTTTTGAAACACAAACTTTAGATCCTTATGTGATTAGAGCTTTTGGTATTTGATGAATTTTAGATCCTCTTATGTGATTCATAAAACAAAACAATGAGAAAAAGTTTTAGATAGTTATTAATCCAACGGGAGCTGCTGTCGGTATTGGAAACGTCCTTTCCCAGTCATTTTCCTTAACTATAATTAATCTAGTTGAAAAATATTTAATAAGATTAAAAAGATCATTCATAAACCACTAAATATAATTTCAAGCCTTTATAAAGAATTATAAAAGTTATAGGCCCATATGAATTTTGAATTCTACATCGTCCTCAAAAGCAAAATTTCCTTTTTCTTATATACTTATTACTTCTTTTTTTTTTTTTTTTGAAGTGTTCTTATTTACTTATTTGTATATAGTTCAATTTAAACCAAAATTGTGATTTTAAATGGAATTGTTGCACTATATATGTACATATCATATAAGAGGGTCGGAAAATAGGGGAAGGGTTGGGGTGGTAATGGGTGAGTTTTGTAACCTTGAGGTCATGGTTTTGATTCTTGGAAATACAAGCTAATAACAAATAAGAAATTTTTAAAAAAAGGCTAGGAAAATTAAAATTGATTTCATATATATATATATATATATATATATATATGTGTGTGTGTGTGTGTGTGTGCACGCACCTGAGATAACCAGTGGATACTGTACGACGAGTGCAAAAAATGCATGGAGCGATCCGGGAACAACTTGCCATAGAAAGTCCCCGGCATGGCCGCAACGAGGCATGGCCTCCGGGAGCCGTTTTGTTTCTCCAGTTTTTCATAGAATTCCGGCAACCCTTTGAACACAAGGTTAAAATCATTGGACACAAGATCATTAAGAAAATACTGAATCTCCGGCTCCGGCGGTTCTTGATCATGTTTTCCGATTTGGCTGCTGAAGGCTTTGTCAATGCTCTCTATGATGTGTTGCAAAGTCAAAAATGTATTTGGCCCCGAAGAGCATCCCAAATCCGCAACTTTGATGCAACTTGGAAGATCATCCATATCCTGTAATAATTCTTCAATGGACTTTTCAAGGATGGGCTTCACTTTCCCCAAAACCAACCTCTAAAAACAAAAAAACAAAAAAAAAAGAGTAAACTTCATCTATGTTTGGATTGTAACTCAAATTAATATAGAAAAAACAGTAAATTATCCATGACACTTAAAAATTTAAAAGAACGGAATGAAAAATCACTAGTTGTTTACTATTTTCTTTCTCCATGCTAATATGTTATAGCAGCCCCGAGAGAGAGATAGAGAGAGAGAGAGAGAGAGAGAGAGAGAGAGAGAGAGAGAGAGGATTAAATTACTTGAACGGACGAGTTTTTGGCGTAGCTTGCTTCATCTTCGCCTCCAACCATTCGAAAGACTTTCTCCATTCTCTAGTTGTCTTCTTTGTTTTTTTTTTTTTTTTGTTTTCCTTCTTCTTCGATCTGCCGTGTAAAGTAGTTTAAATTTTGGCAACTTAACTATCGTTTAAATAGAGTCAGCTGGTTATGAAGATAAAGTGAAACCCGATTTTCATTACAATATGCATTACATTGATTTGGGATGCTAGCTGGGATGAGCGAGTGAATTAGTGATAGGCACAAAAGATCTCATGTAAAAGATTGTAAATTCAAACTCTGTTCTCTGGTTTGGGATCCTCTAGTCCAAAATATTTTTGGACTAGAGTGTTCCAACCCCAAAATGGCAACATCATCAAAAACCCCTTGAATTGTTTGTATTTGTAGGGCCCCAAATTTGTGCAACACTACCATGTGTACACAGCCAAATAATTAATTTAAATTTGTTTTTTATTAATTCTTTTATTACTAATAAATTTTGTGACTAAGAGTTCAGTTTTTTTTATGTGTAGAGTACATTTTTTAAAAAATTTATAGGATTAAAAATAAAAAAATACTTATAATTAATTGCAAAAAGTGCATGTTACAAAATGTTATTCCCTTTGTCTTTGTCTATTAAAGATTTATGTTTTTAAAACTTTGTTTATCCCAATTTGAGTCTAGTTTCAAATTCTTTTACATTAAAACCCAAATATAATAACGTGTGGTCCACATTCCACAATTAACTCATACTTAAAAAGTAAATATGTAAGGAAAAAAAAAATGGTGTCAAAATTCTTATTTAAATGTTTTACCTTATAAACCATAATAAATTTCACACTATTTAAACATGATTCTTTATATGGGACGGATAGAGAGTATATACCAATAGAAATGATGAAAATATTAAAAAATATATAAACACTAAAAAGGATAGGAAAAAAGTAATAAATGAGGAGAAGATAAAAGTTTTTGAATAATTTTATAAAAAATTAAATACTAAAGAAGGTGAAAATGATATTTATTAGATATATAAAATGAGAGAATATACTGCGGGGTTAATGCCCCTCTTTGCGTAGATTTCAGCATGTATAAAGGTTGCATTTGCATTCTTGCATTTTTTGTATTTCCAAGGTAAGACTCATTACATCTCCCTTAGAACACTTTGACGTTTTCCCTTTTTTATTTTTTAATAAATGGTCCCCAAGCCCCTCAACTGCTTAATCGGTTGTTCACCAAAAAAATAAATGGGAGAACATAAAAGAAGGGTTTTAATCAAAGTTAAAATAACATTTCCTGACTACAGGCCGATTAGTTTGTCTACTTTCTTGAATGAAGTGTGTACCAAGATTCTCTATGCACGGCTGCAGCCCTTACGCCATAATTGATATCAGATGAGCAGTCTGCGTTCATGAAGGGAAAGGAAATTTCAAATAATATGAGGTTACTGCAGGAGTTGGTGCGTCATGTGGACAAGAAGGTCAGAGGACATAATGTGATTTTTAAATTGGATATGATGAAAGCATTTGATCGCGTATCCTGGCATTTTTTGCGAGCTCTCCTAGGGAAGATGGGATTTCATCCAATTATTATTACCATGGTAATGAATAATGCTGAAGGAGCTTGGTTCTCACTTTTGCTAAATGGTGGACCAGAAGGTTTTTGTAGGAGCAGTAGGGGGATTAAGCAGGGAGACCCCTTATCACCTTTTTTGTTTATACTGTTGACAGAGGCCTTCATAGGGGCAATTAAAAGTTTGCTGATGGATGGCAGTATAGGGTTGTACTGTACAACACGAAATAGTCCGATGACAGAGGCCTTCATAGGGGCATATTTTGTATGCGGATGATTCGATTATTTTCTCAAGAGCTAAAAGGTCTTCGATTCGGCACTTGATGCAGTTTCTTTAGAAGTATAAGGAGGCGACTGGCTAGAAAATAAATACTCACAAATCCTCTTTTTATACTTCAGCAAAGTGCTCAGTTGGGACGAAGAGGCAAGTAACAGGAATTACAGGATTTCAACATAGTGAGTTTCCTTTTAAGTATCTGGGATGCACGATCTATAAAGGGAGGAGCCAGAAAGAATTTTTTTAGTGGATTATAGAAAGAGTGGAGCAAAGAATATCTTCCTGGTGGAACCGGCTATTATCTCCAGGTGGGAGGTTAGTGCTTGTGAAACATGTTTTGTCCTCTATTCCTCTTCATATGATGGCTGCGGTAAATGTTCCACAATCATTTTTGAAGAGATTTGAGCGACTAATGGCATATTTTATGTGGGGTTCCACACCTGAACTACAAAGGAAGACTTGGTGCTCTTGGGCTAGGTGTTCATATCCAGTCGAGGAGAATGGACTTGGGCTTTACCGATTAGTCGATGTCCAATCAGCTTTTATTATGAAAATGCTTTGGAAATTTGAGGAGGGGATTGGTATCTGGGCAAAATTCATGAGACAACGAGGTGGTTTGGAATCATCCCGGCTGTGGTCTTTATTGAGAAAGGAGAAACCCCGCCTTGACAATTGTGTGGAGCAGTTAGAGTCACGGGATTCAGGGAGAATTATTTGGACAATAGAAGCATCAGGGCGTTTTACTACAAAGTCTGCTTTTGACTTAGTCCGGCAGCAGCAACATAGATGCAGGGAGTTGGCGCGTCTTTGGAATGCTAGGATTCCAAAAAAAGTTTCTGTCTTGGTATGGAGATTATTGAATGGGTTACTGCCTTTTTTCCTTATGTCCTACAAAGTCTGGGATTTCAAATGCCATCAAAATGCTTAAGGTGCAAGTCAGTGGATTCTTTGGGCCACTGGTTTTTAGAGTGTGCTATTGCAAAAGAAGTTTGGGCATATTTTGAACAGCTGCTTGGAGTTTATGTTTTTGGTGCTCTGAACATTTGTGAATATGCCTTTGTTTGGTGGACTCAGCTTGCTATTGTGGGGGCAAAGCGAGCTGTGGCAAATCTTATTTTACCTTTGTAATATTGGAGCTATGGAAGGCGTGGACAACAAGAACTTTCCAAGGAGAGAGAATGGCAGCGCAATAGATCATATTCTTAGTATGGACGAACATTCAACAGGTTCTGTGCATTTGGCCTTTATGTTATCAGTGCCCGAGGGATGAGCAGTTTGGCCTTTATGTTAACAAGGTATTTTGTTATTTGCCAAGTTTCTTGATTTTGGACAACAGACAAATATCTCTGTGGAGGCTGAAGTGTTGTTGAGTGGATTGACAATATGCCAAGAATTGGGCTATGAGGAGGTGGAGGTTGAAAGTGATGCAAAGGTGTTAGTGGATGCGGTGAAAAGGGCTTGAGTAGTGTACCTTGGCGGATTACAGGTTCAGTTGATCAGATCAAGGAAATTTTAGCTCATACGGGTTGGACTTTAAATCATGTTTATCGTGAGGCGAATGGCATAGCAGATTTCATGGCATGAAGAGGCAGTAGTGGAGTGACAAAAGTATTATATGCGCAGCAGGATGCACCTCTTGAGTTAAAAAGAATTCTGAGATCATAGTCCTTACAAATACCTTACTTAAGGCGATAGGAATTTTTTATCTTTATTTTTTCATTTGCTTACTTGTAGTAGAGGTACGGTGATTAAGACCCCTCTCCAAAGTTGAAAATCATTTTTAATAATTAGGGTCGCCAAGCCCCCCATCCACTTAATCCGCTGTTTCACAAAAAAAGAAAAAAAAATTAAACAATTTTAGTTTAGGACAAAGTAATAAAAGAGTGTTGAAAATTTTATTTCATTAATTATTTTATAAAAATAATAATAGCATGATTATATTTGGAGAGTTAGATGAACAAGAAAGGAAAAAAAAAAAAAACTAATTTTACATATTTTCTCAAAATTCAACCTTTAAACATATAAAAAAAAACACAAAAAAAGAAGAAAAAAGGTAAAGCAGTGACCACGATGAAAATTGAGATTACATGACTTACAAACTTATTTAATGTAATTATGAAAACTAAAAGTGCCTAACTATGAAGAAAAAGTAAGAATATAAACAAGTGAGTCATATTATGTAACTATAGAATAAAAAAATAAAAAAATGTAACAGAACAAAATTAAGAAATAAGACTAATAATATACAAGATAACAATTTGATTTTATTTCGGAAAAATATATAAGGGAAGTTATACATTAAATCAAAGGAATATGTGAACACTATGATGAGAAAAATTAAATGCACTTTTTTTTTTTATAATAAATGTCATATTTCATTATTCAAGAGAGAATCGTTGATAAAACTATGAACAATTTGATGTAATAATAATCAGATACAAACAGTTAAAAATAAACCAAATCAAATATATACGGATTTAAACAAGTAGTAATCCGTACAGATCTAACTAGTAGAAGAAAAAATCGCCATCGCGTTGGACAAATCACGCACCGAAGTGTGAATCTAATATTGAATATGCTAGTAATCTTCCGAGTCCCCAATCAACTGGATCTTCACTTGATAATAATAAAATACCCATTTATTTACATAGGGGAGAAACTCCTGTTTATTCAGGGTGATGATATCTCTGACTATGAGAGAAATAAAAAAACTCTTCTCATAGAAGACAAAAACAAATTAAATAAAAGGCTATAGAAAAGAAATCAATCATCTCCCAATGGAAGGAGATGGGGGAAGAAAATTAGAGAAGATGGAAGCTAGGGTTTGAGAGGAAGAGAGAAAATGCACAGAATAATTCAACGGAACCTAGCTACATAGTGTATTCATCGACTTAGAAAAATTATATGATAGACTAAATGGAGATATATTCATTACCACAAATATGGTCTTTAACACTAGTTATTTGACCTCTTTAATACCGGTTTTCCACTTCTTTTTTTTTCAGTGTAAATAGTATGCTGTTGCAATAATCTCGACTCATCCACACTGGCTATTCTGCAACTGGTGGTAAAGGTCTCGTATCTTCTACACCAGTTGTTAACTATAACTGTTGTCAAACTGGGAAATTTTGTAAAAAAAAAAAAAAAAAAATTCCTAGCAATTAATTAAAAATAATTTTAATTTTAAAATGAATTACATTGTGCAAAAGCTTGATTTAAAAAATCATTGAAATAATTTATAAATACTTAATAAAATGCAACAACATAATATATTCTACTCAATAACGACTATTTATTACATATATCCGAAAATCAAATTCCTATTACAATCTAAATGTTAAATTTAGATATTCATTTTTCTCTGTCTTTTAATTGATAGTCAACTCATTATCTTCCTTTTCATCTTTTATTTGATAGTCAACTTGTCATCTTACTCTTCATCTTTTACTTCGTCTTCATCTTCGATATCCTCGACCAAAACAACCACATCCTCCAAATTTTTTATTAGTGGAAGTTCTTCCTTAGCTTGTGCTTCATACTCCTCGCTCGTCACAACAAGTGAATATCCTCAAAATCATATGAAGGAATTCACTAGAAAACTATCCTGATGATCTTTTCTACGATGAGGTTGAGCGTGCAATTATTGATTATGTAAAAAAATTTACATAATCGGAAATTGCCCACTCGTCCCATCATAGAATGGATCATTAGGATACTTTTTCAATGAATCCTTTCATCTGATCCTGTATATATTCATCGTATTCACCGGTGCAAAAAAATTACAACTTTGCTGGGGTGTCTGGACCATGACAATAGATATAGTTCATAGCTATAAATCACCTATAAAAATAATACGTCAAACAACACATTGATTATTGCCCTTATTCAAACAAAGTAAAAAAATAAAAACAAAAAACACAGTTTTTTATCGAATTAGATTGCAAGGGTTCCAATTCAATCTAAACATAAAGTATAGAATAAATAACCAAACAAGACCAGAAAAATAAATCACAACCAACAAAAAATATACAGTTGAGATCGAATCTCCTTAAAGGGGTGCCGATTGAATCTAAACAGTTCAACAAAACTCAAAAATTATTTTAGAACCCAAAAAACTAGAACAACTAAACATAAATGAAATAAAACAGGATTTAGATTGAATCAGACTGCAGGGGTGATGATTCGATCTAAACAGTTAAAAAAATCACTGATTTCATATTCGAATGAAAACAAAAAAATAAATCACAACAAACATTCAATATGTTTTAGATCGAATCGGGCTGCAAGGGTGCCGATTCGATCTAAACAGTTATAAAATCTCAATAGCGATTTGAGACAGCAAAATACCGTGGAAAAAATAAATCACAAAGTAAATAAAATAGGATTTAGATCAAATCAAAACACAGATAGGGGTCCCAATTTGATGTAAACCTTAAAAAAAAATCGCTAATTTTAGATCCGAAAGAAATCACTAAAATAAAAAATATTGTTTAGATCAAATAAGACTCTAGAGGTGTCGATTTGATCTAAACAGATAAAAAAAATTGCTACCTTCAAATCCAAAAGAAATACATAATACAAATAACACTAATCATTACCAAAATAAAAAAAAAAAATATTACCGGTCAATATTGCTCAAATACTCCTTAAAAATTGAAGATATGGCATTTTCTTCACCGTAGAAACCTACAAAAAAATGTAACAACAAAACATTAAAAACAAACAAATCCCAATTTAGAAAATGAAACTACATTAAAATTATCGAAAACTACCTTACTGTGATTGATGAATGTTGATTGCCCCTCACCGGAATCAATTCGAACGGTGCTGGCTATGGCGATGGCGATGACTGGCACTCTTTCAATGTGAGAAGAAACAATGAACTGCATCCTCAATTTTGCGAAAAATATAGGGTTTGTATATGGAAAATGGATAGCGGCGCTAACGTTATAGCCAAATATATGATCTTTCAAATTTTTGCGCGCGTTTTTTGACACAACTTAACACCGAATATGCAAAAATTTGGTGTTAAATGGGATGTTTAACACACAGATTCTCAATAACCGGTGTTAAAGTTATCTTCAACACTGGTTTCTCACAACCGTTGTCAATGATCCGTATTTTTTTCGCTTACACCATTTACCGGTGTTGAAGGTCCGTTTTGTGGTGGTGAATGTGGTAGGTATTAGATAAGAAAGGTGTAAGGATAACCTATATAGAAATTATAAAATAAATATATAAAGATAATAAGGATGCCCGTACAAATATCTGGTGAATTCCCTTGCAAATAATATCTATAGGTTCATCTAGGAACAACATTAGGCCCATATTTCTTTGCTTTAGAAATTGATGAGATCACTAAACATTTAGAGAAAGTGATCCCTAAATGTACACTATCTGCAAATGATATAGCTTTAATAGATGAAATAAGAGAATGCATACATACTAAGGCTTCGTTTGATAAAACTTAAGTCTGAAGTCTGAAATCTGAATTCATTAAGTGACTCTGTTTGATAAAATTTAAAATTTAAGGTCTGAAATTAGAATTTAAGTCTGAAATATGAAGACTAAACTCTGAAGTCTGAAATCTAACGTCTAAATTATATTAAGTTATTAAAAAATAAAATATTTTATTTTATTTTTAACATTAAATTTAATTATATTTTAATGAAGTTATAAAAAAGATGATAAAATATTTTTAAATTTTTTTTTAGTTATAAAATTAATTTATTTTTATTTTTTTGAATTGATAAATTTGACAAAATATTAAAAACATAAAATAAAATAAAATAACGATACCAAAAAATTAGAAAATTCAAAAAGAAAATAAAATATTTATTCAATTCAGATTCAGTGATAAGTGATCCGCACATCACTTATTTTTCAGGTCAGAATTATACTTGCTTTTCAGGCCCTAGTAATTAATTAAGTTATTCGGGTTTTCGTTATCAAACACACTTAATCTATTAAGTGCTTAGCTCTAGAATCACTTAATTAATTAAGACTTATGACTGAGAGTTATCAAACACACTTACACTACCCGAAAAACACTTAATGAAGGCGCCCATTTGGAGGCGGGTTTCCAAAAACCTGCTTCTAAATGGAACAATCGAGGCGGGTTCCCAAACACCTGCCTCTAAAGGTGGCGAAAAGTTTTGGATGTAGGAATGGAGGCGGGTTTCTCCGTCACCTGCCTCCAATAAAGTACATTATTGGAGGCGTGTTTCGTCGGAACCAGCCTCCAATTACACTATATCATTTTGAAAGGAAGTGTATATATATATATATATATATATATATTAATTCTGAAACAAATCGAGTGACGAAGAATAGCCTAGTGGTAGTTTCAATCTCATGTTAAGCGCGAGAATGTGGGTTCAAACCCTGCTTGTTTTCTGAAAGTTTAAGTGTTAGACCTACGGTCTTAATCTTAGTTTTGATGATAAGATAACAAATATATGATTTTAGTTAATGCTTTGCACTTGAAGTTATTTGTAGAAAAGATGTAGTAAAAGTGCAGCAAAGTAAAGTTCAAAGCCAGTCTCCAAGTCGGGTCTCGACAGCCTCTCGAAGTCGAAGCTAAACCCAAAAACCTTCGAGCTCAAGTCTCGACAGCCTCTCGAGTTCGAAGCTTCTTGAAAAGTTCCAAGCTAGAACACGTTGACAAGCACTCGACAACAGTCAAGCTCTCGGGTTGAAATTAGTTGAAGAAACAAATTCGACCATTGACAGGGTCTCGAGCTTAAAGCTAAGGAAAACAAAGAATTTGTCAAACGCAATAATTGCACTCTGCCCCAAAACTCCTAGCAGTTGGAGAAAAGATTTCCAAAACTACAAAGTGTCAAAGTTGGGTCTCGACGTCGAAGCCTGGACTCGAACCGAAAAGGAAAAAATTTGTGAAGCTTCTAACCCGAGCCTAGACAGGCTCTAGACAGCCTTTTAGGCTACTGGATAAAAAATTGTGAAGCTTCTAACCAGACCTTTGACTTCGAACCTCGACCCCGAACCTCCTGACGGGAAGCAAAATAGAGCCGTTATTTGACCATTTGAAGTGATTCCTTCACTCCTATAAATACTCTCAAGCTCAAAATTGAAGACCAATCATCTCCCACAAGTCTCCTACACTCAAGCATCATTCAAGAGCTTTATTTCATACATTTAATTGTCAAATCATCTTGTTGAGTTGGGATTAGAAAGAGGCTTTCATGCCCATTTGTCATAGTTTGTTGTAAACTCAATTTATGGAGATTCTCATCATTGTAAACACTTTGAGGGAAGTCCTAAATACTTCAGTAAGTGTTGTAGACACATTGTACGTGAGGCAAAGTCCTAAACACTTCAGTAAGTGTTGTAGACACATTGTATGTGAGGCAAAGTCCTAAACTATTGTTTAAGAGTTAGGCAAGAAGAAAGGGGGAGCAAGAAGAGAAGGAGAGACCCAACTCAAGATGTTGAGTTTGGGCAATTGTACAAGTCCTAGCTTGATGTAAGTTGGGTAATTTGGGTTGAAGTCTTATCCAAGAGTTTGGATTAGGCAAAGGGTAAAGGTCCTAGCTTATAGTTAAGTTAGGCATTTGTCAAAGTCTTAATCAAGAGATTGATTAAGAAAAAGTCCTAATTGCTAGGCAGGGAGTCTTGAGTAAGACCTAAAGTCCTTGAGGAAGGATAGGCAAAAGATTCATTGCTAGCCTTAGGCAAGAGAAAAGTCTTAATCTCTTGAGAAAGAGTTAAGCAAGTGTAAGGGATTGAAACACTCCTTTAAATGTTTCCTATTGGATTAAAAATCTCAAGTTGTAGAACTTGGGGAGTGGAGTAGGATTCAAGGGGATTCTGAACCACTATAAATTTGGTGTGTTCTTGCGTTGTTTATTTATTTGCTTTCATGTTTTGCAAATCACTAATCACACACCTCATTTGGTAAAATTGATTTTTACACTTATCTTTGAAAAATGTTTTTCAAAGTTCTTCTTTATAGAGGAAATATTTTTACAGGGTCAAGAACCTAATTCACCCCCTCCCCCTCTTAGGTTCATCTTAGGTTGCTATTGATAATTGAAATTTCATTTGGTGTCAGAGCTAGTGCTCAATTTGTAGGTTTAACAACCTTGAGTTTAAAGATCATTTTGCAACCTTTTTGATTTTTGGAGTCTTAATTGCCTACTTGAGTATTTGTGCTTTATTTTTCCTATTTTGCACAAAATGGCTGAAGATAAGAAAGCCACCAAGAAGGTGACCAAGCTTGCCAGGACCTTGGATGATTCCTTAAGTGAGTAAGAGAATGAAACCACAAGAAGATGCCTAGTTAGAAGTTATCTACAAGAGGTAACCAAATCTTCCAAGTCTTCTTTATGTGGTAGTATGCATGATAATTATAATGATGATGATAATTTTGATATGTATGAGTATGCCACTAAATTGCAAGACAAATGTATAGATGCCATAAAAAGGAATGTTATGATTGAAAAGAAAAGTAAATCTTTAGAAATTCATGTTGCATCTCTAAAAGGAGAAAACTCTACTTTGAAATGTGAAAACAACAAGTTGAAAAACAAAGTAGATGAAATGAGTACTTTGCTAGATAATGAAGATGCAAAGTACATTGATTTGAAATTGTATTATGAGCATGCACTAGATGAAAATGTAAAATTGCATGAGAAAGTGAGTCTCATGAAAAACTAGAGATTGAGTATATTGAATTGAAGAGAAAGGTTGAAGACCTTAATTCTAGCTTAGAGAAATTAACTCTAGGAAGAGATAACCTAGAAAAATTGCTAGGCAAACAAAGTAGTTAAAGATAAATGCGGATTAGGCTATGAAAGTACATGTGCACAAGCATCCACTTCTACTTTTGTTAATGCTTCAAATAGTGATGTTAAATTTGCCTATCCAACTATTGAAGCTAAAAAGAAGACTAATCATACGTGGTTGTATGAAAAGAAAAAGAAGTATTCTAAGATTAAAAATGATGTGAATTTGATTGATTCTTCATTTTACATGCCTACGAAAATGCATGTCCCCCATAGGCAAAGTAAGTTTGTTGTCATCTTCATGATTTTGCCTTATGTGCCCCAAAGAGGGATATTTGTATGTTAAATGCTCATTATGCTCCTAGATATTTGAATGTGCATAGTTCATTTGAAAATGAACCTAGGAGACATTGACATAAGCAAATTGATTCTAGAAACTATAATGCATTATATGCTAAAATTAAAGAATCATGTTTCTCATGTGCCTTTGAAAAGGCATAGTGTAATTGATTATAATAGAGTGCCATATGCATATAGAAGAAATGCTAGGACATTTCCTTCATTAGATGCACCTATTATGTGTGACTATTGTGGTAGACAAGGTCATCTTTCACCCAAATGCTTTGATAGAAAAAAATGTGAAAAACAGTAGAAAGGCATGGAAGGTAAAGGAACAAGCTAATCCCCTAGGACCCAATAAGTGTTGGGTACCAAAATCTTGTGCTTAATTTCCTTGTAGGTCATTGATGCTACTTTGTGGACTAAATCTCAATGAAGAGATACTAGAAAAGTTGCAAGAACGGTTGATTGTAGCCAATTGGTGAAAAATGATAAAATTGCAAAAATGGCTTCAAGAATGGGAATGAGTCCATGGATGCTCATTTGAAGTAACATGTATCATCTCTTAACTCACTTTGAGTGCTTTATAATTGTTTTAATGATTATATGCAAATTGAGTTGAACATGATGAACATGTGTGACAGAAAGTTCAAAATGATAGATATGTGATATAAAATGGATGTTATGCTTAAATCAGAAAGTTTACTTCCATGTTAACTTCATATCCTTGAATCATTTTGATTGAAAGCATGTTTTGATTTTAGGACTTTATGAGCTTTATTGGAAAATAGCTAGAAGTTTGACTTTCGGATGACTTTTTTTGACTTTTACACGCTTTGAAGATAAAAATTGGTCTAATGTACTAATTAGAATGATATTTGAAATATGCTAACACCAAGTTTGAAGTTAAAAACTCAATAGATAAGTTAGGCAAAATAGAGAAAATTTGAAATTTGCCTTTGATTGATGAGTCTTTGAGTGATAGAATCCTAGAATGCCATGTTTTAAAATTAAAATGATGCATTAGGATCTATTTCATCTTTGGTATCTTAAAATTCTTGCATGTTAAAATATTTGAAAACTTTTCATTTGAAGATAGCAAGAATTATGCATGTTTGCATTATTTGAAAATGGTTGACCAAGTGGTTGACTTTAGATTTACACATGCTTTAGCTTACTTGAGATTTTAAGCATTAAGTTATAGATGAGTTGAAGTTGCTCACGTGAGAAAATTAAGGTTATATGCTTGAAAATGGCAAACTTTAATGATTGCACGCTTTGTATGCTTAAAATTGAAAAAGTTTGACCAAGTCGTTTACTTTGAAAATATGCATGTTTTTTATTGTTTGAATCTTTATGCATAAACTACTTGAGTATTTGAAGTTGCTTGGATGATCAATTGCTTGATAAAAAATTGAAAATAGCAACTTTCAAAATCTATAGCTAAACTTGCTTAAGCTTGAAAATTGCTTACCGCTAGGTTGACTTAGCACATATGCATGATATAAATTGTTTGATTCCCTTGATATGTTGTATATATTGATTAAACTTGCTCATGTACTTAGTTGAGATTTACATGATAACATTGACAAGTTTTAAGAAAATAGGCATAGCTTTAAAAAAAGCTTGAGTTTTAGTTGAGTTTCAAGAATATGCAGGAAAAGTGAATCTTTACATTCTTGAATGCTTAATATGCCTATTGGAATTTGCTTGCATGAAGAAATGAAGTTTTTAAACTTAATAAAAGCAAATTTCATGAAAAGTTGAAAAGTTTGCAAGTTTGATCAATGAGTTGACTTTGTATATGATGCATCTTCTTTGAGCTTAGATGCATACTTATTGATCATTAGGGTCATTTGAAGTTGCTTGCATACTTTTCACTTTTTTTAAACATGAGTTGATGCCATATTTCAAAATTCTTGAAAACTCATGTGTGAAAGAAGGATCTTTCTCTAGGAAGGATGAATTCTTTTGGTTTTTATAGCTTAACTTGTTCTTTGATTGAATGAAGCTTGTATGCTTCTTACTTAATTAGTTAAGCTTTTTGAAATGTATATGCTATAATTTAGGGGGAGAAAAATTTGAACTAGCATAGACATTAGGTGATTAGCATAGTATCCCAAAGGCTTAGAATTATATTGGACTTTTAGAGTGCATTTACTAAGGGGGAGAAAATGCTATCAAAGGTGGCTTGGCTTAAAATTGTGCTTAATTGATAAAAGGCTTGGCTTGATATAAGAACACTCCATTGTATGCTTAAATGGTATAATGATGGCAAAAAGGGGGAGAAGCAGTGATTTATGCTTTACTCTGTCATCTTGAGTTTTGGAGCTTCTTAAGTTAGAGAAATATGTGCTTAAAACTTTACTCTGTCATCTTGAGTTTTGGAGCTTCTTAAGTTAGAGAAATATGTGCTTAAAATGCTTTATTTCATATTTCTCTACAAAATCACATATTTGTTTTGTCATCATCAAAAAGGGGGAGATTGTTAGACCTACGGTCTTAATCTTAGTTTTGATGATAAGATAACAAATATATGATTTTAATTAATGCTTTGCACTTGAAGTTATTTGTAGAAAAGATGTAGAGAAAGCACAGCAAAGCAAAGTTCAAAGGCAATCTCGAAATCGGGTCTCAACTGCCTCTCGAAGTCGAAGCTAAACCCAGAAACCTTCGAGCTCAAGTCTCGACAGCCTCTAGAGTTCGAAGCTTCCCAGAATGTTCCGAGCTCGAAGCTACAACAGTCAAGCCCTCGGGTTGAAATTAATTGAAGAAATGAAGTCGACCGTCGACAGTGTCTCGAGCTCGAAGCTAAGGAAAACAAAGAATGTGCCAAACGTAATAATTGCACTCCGCGCCAAAACTCCTAGCCTTTGGAGTAAAGATTTCAAAAACTACAAAGTGTTGAAGTCGGGTCTCGACTTCGAAGCTCGGACTCGAATCGAAAAGGAGAAAATTTGTGAAGCTTCTAACCCGAGCCTAGACAGGCTCTAGACAGCCTTTTAGGCTACTGGCTGAAAAATTGTGAAGCTTCTAACCCAAGCCTAGAAAGGCAGTAGACAGCCTTTTAGGCTGTTGGCTGAAAAATTGCGGAGCTTCTAACCCGACCTTCGACTTCGAACCTCGACCCCGAACCTCCTGACGGGAAGCAAAATAGAGCCGCTATTTGACCGTTTGAAGTGATTCCTTCACTCCTATAAATACTCCCAAGCTCAAAATTGAAGACCAATCATCCCCCACAAGTCTCCTACACTCAAGCATTATTCAAGAGCTTTATTTCATACATTTAATTGTTAAATTAGCTTGTTGAGTTAGGATTAGCAAGAGGCTTTCATGCTCATTTGTCATAATTTGTTGTAAACTTTATTTATGGAGATTCTCATCATTGTAAACACTTTGAGGGAAGTCCTAAACACTTGAGTAAGTGTTGTAGGCACATTGTATGTGAGACAAAGTCCTAAATTTTTGTTTAAGAGTTAGGAAAGAAGAAAGGGGGAGCAAGAATAGAAGGAGAGACCCAACTCAAGATGTTGAGTTTGGGCAATTGTACAAGTCCTAGCTTGAGGTAGGTTGGGCAATTTGGGTTAAAGTCCTATCCAAGAGTTTGGATTAGACAAAGGGTAAGGTCCAAGCTTAGAGTTAAGTTAGGCATTTGTCAAAGTCTTAATCAAGAGATTGATTAAGTAAAAGTCCTAATTGCTAGGCAAGGGAGTCTTGAGTAAGACCTAAAGTCATTGAGGAAGGATAGGGCAAAAGATCCCTTGCTAGTCTTAGGCAAGAGAAAAGTCTTAATCTCTTGAGAAAGAGTTAAGCAAGTGTAAGGGATTGAAACACTCCGTTAAGTGTTTCCTAGTGGATTAGAAATCTCAAGTTTTAGAACTTGGGGAGTGGAGTAGGATTCAAGGGGAATCCGAACCACTATAAATTTGGTGTGTTGTTGCCTTGTTTGTTTATTTGCTTTCATGTTTTGCAAATCACTAATCACACACCTCATTTGGTAAAATTAAGTTTTACACTTATCTTTGAAAAATATTTTTCAAAGTTCTTCTTTATAGAAGAAATATTTTTAAAGGGTCAAGAACCTAATTTACCCCCTCCCCCTCTTAGGTTCATCTTAGGTTGCTATTGATAATTGGGATTTCATTAAGTTTTTACCTTCAAATTTGCTAGATCCTACATCGCTAGGAGATAAGGCATGGTTAATGAAACTTGCTTATAAAAGCAGCAGAAGGAGCATAAGGCTTTTTCTTATCTTTAAGCGGTGTCAACGGAATAATTTCTCATCGAGTGTGCATTTTGTAATTCGACTAGTAGAATCTATCGATTCTACGAGTTTAATAACCATGCTTTCTACGAGGGATTGAAGAGGGTTATTGGAGGCGAGTGTAATGGGCTTCCACTTCCAATAACCCAATCAAACCCGCCTCCAAAAGGGTTAGTGGAGGCGGGTTTCGCGGGCACCCGCCTCCACTAACCTGAATGGAGGCGAGTTTATTCAGGTTATTGGAGGTGGGTGCCCGTTGCACCAGCCTCCAATAACCGTTTTGGAGGCGAGTCTCCCCTTTGGAGGCGCCCGCATTAGAGGAGGATTTCGGGTCTCGAAACCCGCCTCCATTAACTGTTTTTCGGGTAGTGTTAATTTGATTAAGCTCTTAATCATTAATTTTAAGTGCTGAATTTGGTTATCAAACGAAGCCTAATTTAGAAATTTGAAAAGAAAATATTAAAATCAATATATTTTATTGTAATTTATGTTCAAACTGAATATATGCGATGTCACTTTAATAGTCATGTAAATAACAATATAATAAAACTTAACATTAACGAATAATGAAGTGAATAAAAAGTTTCATATATCTAGGATCTATTATAGAACAAAATAGAGCAATTCATAAATATGTAACAAATAAGATTTAAGTAGAGTGTAATGAATATATGGAGAAGTGTGTTCTCCATATACTTTGCGACCATAAACTGTTGTAAAAACTAAAAATAATTTTTTTTTATAATTAACTATAAACTGTTAATGGCTTATGGTTTACAGTGCAGGAAGCCGATGAAATATGGATATGAGCAAACAAATAAAGGTAGCAGAAATGAGAATGTTGATATGGATGTGTAGACATACTAGGTTATAATGAAAATATTAGAAATAAAGTGGGATTAGCTCCAATAGATGAAAGAAGTGAGAGAATCACAGTAAACTAAGATGATTTGGGTAGGTAAGCAGGATACCCTTAAATGCCCCAGTACATACATAAACTAATATGCAAAGGTGTGAAGGAAGGCCTAAAAACTAATTGGAAAATAAGTTTTAAAAATGACATGTTATATTTAAGTATAAATGAATCAATGTATCTCGGTTGTACACGATGACAACGTATATATGATCCATACAGTTAGTCCTATGTAATAGGAGAAATAATTAGTTGTTACAATATTGACACAAATAGCCTGCATATAGACCTATAATAGGTAACATAATTAAATTGAAAAAAAACACTAAATAAAGTAATTATTCTAATAAAAAAATAACAAATATCGTCTGCAATAAAAAAAAATAAATATATCAAATTTCAAGGTTGAGTATCAATCATACATGAAACTCTCTCGATGCAAGCACAAAGTCAAAGGAAGCCTGTCGTTACGTTCATAAGCAAATGTTGAGGTTTCACTTTCATCCCAACGTCTGTTTGGTTGAATGATCCGAGCCGCAACTTGACATTGAACCGCTTCGCAGACATTGTTGAAGTTACTGAGCAAGAATTAATTGAAAATTCACTCCTTAACATAGTCTTCAATCTATGCAAGAGTTCGTGTCACAGATTTTTTATTTTTATTTTTTTATTTTCAAGAAAAATAGTCATACTTTGAAAGCATTGAAAGCGGCTGTTTACTTAGAAGCAATGCACGGCTTGTACTTCGCATCTTCATAAAAGAGTACTCCCAATTATAATTGTTCAGTTTGACAACTAAACATTATGAATGTTAATGTTCAACACATAAAATAATAATTTTATACCATTTGTTCCATTCATATATTTAGTGTTTAGGTATATATAGGCTAATTATTAGCCACAGATAATGATATTAATAAATGAGAAGTAAAAATAATATAAAAATAGACTCTTCTATTAAAATAAAATAAATTTTTTTTAATAAAACAAAGATTTTAAATTTTGTTTTCAATATCAGAAACAAAGTTATTCCTACAGATACTTTTAATTTTATTTTTTACTTTAGCCATTTTATCCTGCATGTTTTAAAAGATTATAGTTGTAGTCATTTCTGACCGGTTGTAATAGGTTTTTGTTGACCAAGTTTATGTTCAATGCTCATCGTCAGACGATTTGACATATTTTTCTTTAGGTAACACTAAATAATGCTCTTGAGATAAAGTACCCTTGACATGAACAGGATAACTATGATCCTAGCCCCTGATACTGGTCACTTCAACCTCAAATGTTTATTTCGTTTATAAGTTTTTTTATGTATCGAGTTTAATTGTCAATAAATCTTAATTTTATAAAAAAATAAAAAATTTAGCTTGTAGTGCTTGCAAAAAAATGTATTGATTTTAGGGGATGAAGTATAACGTATAACATCTATTGTACGCGTATCACGAATAACATTTATTATGTCGCGTATCACTTATAACCTAAAATGTATTAAGTTTTGTTGTTGATGTATCATTTGTTAATTCTAAAAACAAATACATAAATAATGTATCGCTTCTAATGAAAAAAATACAAGTGTTAATTTGAAGGAGATGATAAAGTATCGCATATCAGACTTTAGACAGTCTAACAGGAAATTCCCTTGTACTCATTTGAGTACAAAATGAAAACTAAAAGAAAATAACACTTTTGGTCTTGTAGGATATAAAAATAATATATATCCAAAATAATATTAAAGACATTAACCCACAGCGGAATAAAACTTCTTTGTAATAACGAACAATAAAGAAACCCGCACGCACACAATCTGTACGGCGCACCTAAGCCGAAGCTTGGTCGAGAAACAACCCGAAGGCTATTCAGTTTCTCCCTAACAATCTCTGTAAATCTCTGTGATCTCTTTGTGATTACAATGATCACCCAATGCCTTTATTTATAGGCTAAACTATTCATGAATCCTACCATTAATCTGATTTAGAACTATTTCCTAAAACAAATAGGATACCCAAAACAAACACTAAACCAAATAGGAAATAGACAAATAACAAATTCTACTACAATTATAATTACCTAATTAGTAAATACAAGTTTGGTTTAATTAATTCCAACATAGCCTCCCTTAAACCAAACTTGAATCAAAGCAGGTCCATCACCATCACGTGCTTGAATCTCCATCGAAATCTCCATTGCTGTGTAGGCAACGTGCAACACCAACTAGTAGGAGTTCTTCAACTTTACTTGCAAACTCTTCATAGAGACAATTTTGTATGTGCCATGAATCTTCTGTGGAAACTCCTCTTTAGCGAAGAATTTATTCATATCTACCCATTCTTCTTCATCCGAGTTCATCTGCTCATCAACCTTGTAATCAACCTTGCAAATGCCAAAAACATTCTCGCAAACTCGAGACATCACCTTTAAATAAGATGTGGATACAAACTTGTATTCTGAAAAAACCTTATCAAATTTCTCAGTCTGATCAAAGAATTCACTGATATCTACCCATTCATCTTCAGAACAGAGCTTCCCGTCGACATTGTTAATTTCATCAATGCCGTCAAACATAATAATGTCCTTGCAAACCCAAGGCTCCACTGTCACATTTTTAATATAGTCGGACACTCCGCCAAATAAGACGTCGACTTCACTGCAGTTGATCTGCTCCAATTCAATAGAGCTTTCAACAATCCCATTATCAATTTCATCTATGTGATCGTCAACTTCAATATCTCCCTCTTGTTCTGATACACATACAATTTCTTCTTCTTTGACCAAATCAACACTTTTAATGTCTTCATCCTCCTCGACACATTCTTGCTCAAAGATAATTTGGCTCTTTGTATTGTCGCTGGAAGATTCATTCTCCAAGCTTTGACCATCAACTTCAAGCACTGCCTCATCATACTTCATCTCTATCAACTCGAATTGTCTCCTTAACTCTTGCAGTATCATTCTTTGAATATTTTCATTTTCTCGATTGGCAACTTTTAACTTTTCCCAAAACTCCTTAGCTGTCTTTACATCAAATAAATTTCTGCATACGTCTAATTCAACATTCGTTCTTAAATAATACAGAGCCGATTGTTCCTGATATTGATTTATCTTGGATTCTTTGCTTTCTGCAAATTCTGTCTCAATCACGTGCCAGATTCCAATAACTCTAAAGAAATCTTCCATTTGTTTACTCCAGAGTTCATAATTATTTTTGCCATCAAAGACAAAAGCAGGACACTTATGAATGATAGGGAAAGAAGACATCTTGAACCCAGAAATTATTTTAACATATAATCGGAAACCAAATATAACAAAATCAAAGCTTTCAAACAATTAATCCAAATTGCACCTCTCACGGCTGATTTTGTTTGAATCAGATTGTTTTTGCAACAAAAAAAAAAAAAAAAAAAAAACTGACCAATTTGTTATGGCCCACAAGCAAAACACGTCAAACTGATTTGATGATGATCAAAAGATTTCTCTCTTACAAATTTTCGGCTGAACAAGCAGGAGGGCTTTCCACCGATTTTGAACTGATCGATCAGGTTACGCTGGCTTCTTCAGTATAAAACTGTTCTGTAATTTGTCGAATTCTGAGCGCAAAATTTTGAATACACTCGATCAACAATATTCACACCACCAATCAATTAACCTGGCTTTGATACCACTTGTAGGATATAAAAATAATATATATCCAAAATAATATTAAAGACATTAACGCACAGCGGAATAAAACTTCTTTGTAATAACGAACAATAAAGAAACCCGTACGCACACAATCTGTACGGCGCACCTAAGCCGAAGCTTGGTCGAGAAACAACCCGAAGGCTATTCAGTTTCTCCCTAACAATCTCTGTAAATCTCTGTGATCTCTTTGTGATTACAATGATCACCCAATGCCTTTATTTATAGGCTAAACTATTCCTGAATCCTACCATTAATCTGATTTAGAACTATTTCCTAAAACAAATAGGATACCCAAAACAAACACTAAACCAAATAGGAAATAGACAAATAACAAATCCTACTACACTTATAATTACCTAATTAGTAAATACAAGTTTGGTTTAATTAATTCCAACAGGTCTCCTAAATATTTTAGTCCATTTTTATTTTAAATACGACAGCTTAACAATAATTAATTCAAAAGTTATTGTCAACAGATAATAATTATTGTAATGAAACTGTTTCATATGGGATGTCTAGCTATGGACTACAAAGAACCGTTAATATGTCTATCGGAACATAGGAATGAAATTCACAAAAGAATTTATTATTTCTAAACCGACAAAATAGTATAAAATAACAGCACCTATCTTATTTTTGAAATAATTTTTTAGATTCTTCCTTTAGTTTTTTATTTTTATTTTTTATAATTCTCATATATTTTCTTACAACTTCAAACAAGGAAAAAAAAAATAGAAAGGCAAATAAAAGCAAACTATTACCATAAAAGTCTTGATAATTTCTTTTTTTTTTTTTTGTTGCTTGAATTAATATTAATTACCTTAAAATCGATAACATCATTTCATAATTAGTGGGTTAGAAACGGTTTTTTATAATAATAAAATTAAAAGCTTTCAGCTTTGTTATATCCTATTGATTAGATTGAATGAATTAATAATATATATAGGTTTTTTTTCCTTTAAAAAACTAATTTATAGTTTTAGTAATACATGGATTCAAAAAATATATATATATATATGTTATATTATATTATATTATATTGTCCACAACTTAAAAATGTGTTTTACTTGTTTAAATTGAAATGAAATATTTTTATTTTTTATTTTTCTTATTAATTTTATGAGAGAAACTTAATTAAAGAGCCATTCTGTTTATTTTCAAAACGTTTTCTGACTTCATTTTAAACTATTAAGAAAGTTATATGGAAAATACAATAATGTATTTTGAAAATGTAACTTTAATATCATAAAATGAAAATTGAGGTTCTTTTAGTTACCATTTTAGGATACTACATTAGTGTACATAGTAATGAGCTTCCCTATGGTTTAATCTTCCTGTCCAATAATTATTCTTAATTACAACAATGTCGACTGAGGATAATCTCAACGTCCCACCGCCATAAACGATGAAAATAATGGTGGCGGTAACGGCAACGGCTGTTGTGCGGCAGGCAATCGGGTGCAAGTATAACCGGAAGAAGTGTGTGTCATGTGCTCTGGAAATAAGATAAAATTATCAGAAAAGAATTAAAGTGGGAGGAGATTAGATAGGAAGGTAGAACAATTAGAAATGGGAAAAAGAAATATAGAAAGAGGGAGAGAAGAGGAATTTGGGTGAGAAACTCAGATTTCATCCACAAAAAACATGCCCTATAATAAATTTAGTACCATATTTATACAATTTATTAACAAACTAATAATTAACTTAAACGATAGCGTTTAGGAATCTACTTCTGATGGTGTTTAAAAGAAGAATGTGCAATGTGGAACCACTTTCTGGCAGAAAAGGCCGAGCAATTTGCAGCGGTTCAAAAAAATTTCGGCCCAAAGAATTTAACAAGAAACTACATCAGGGCTTTCGAGTGGGAAGCCCTGTGTTGGAAGCACGATCAAGTACATGGAGCTTTGGGCCAATACAAGAAATTGGAAGCCGAAAATAAATTCTTCCAAGGCATCAACAACAATTGTAAGCAACAAATGCTGAATCAAGCATAAGACTCCGGATCTTCCATCCAGAAAAATCTGTCCAGATGCAAAAACGATGTTGTTTTAATCAAACTTTTCACTCCCTTCAACTAATTTCTATCATTACTACGGTAAAAAAAATGTGAGGCTTCCATGATTGCTTCCAATTTTCTTTCTTTCCTTTTGGGTTTTCCCTTTTTCTCTGGATGTTCATCGTCTCCGTTGCGACTCGTTTTCTAATTTCATTTCTTTCCCTTGTCTTTCCCTCTTTCTCAGGCTCGTCCTCAACATCACAGATTGTCGATTTCTCTGTATTAAGATTTTGATTTTCATTCTCTCCTTTGGGTTCTTTGTAATTTTCTGTGATGTTGATTTCTGGAAGTTCGTCATCAACATCACATCTTCAACTCTGACATAATCCAAAAATCACCAATATAAAAGCTCCAATATAAAAAATCATTAACATAATGTGACAGTTTCAACATCACCACTAAAGAGCCTTCTTTAGAAGCATATTATATGCTATTGGTACAAAAAATTTTGAATTTTAAATTTAAGATTACAACAAAATCAACAAAGCTTTTAAGTGGAACACTAAGGTAAGGAAATATGAGAGAAGTGAATGAGTACAATGTGCAAGATATAGAAATGGGGATGGGGATGGGGGTGGGGGGTGGGTGGGGGTGGGGGAGAGGGGAGAGGGTATGTTCTAATTCCAATTCCACCTTTGACCTCAAAGTAAAAACAAAGTCACATTAAAATGTGTACTCAACTAGCAAAAACCTTCTTAATGAATCTTCATACACTTGTCATGCCATAAACATGGAAAGCAAATGCCAGAAAGATTTGAGACATGCAAATAAATCAAACCCAAAGAGTCCCATGCAGTTGAAAATTTTATTAAATGCTGTAAAAAACAACCAAACATTGCAAGCCTGGCAAATAAATAAACATTCTTTTAAGGCTAAAATGCATAGATCATCACTTAACTATGGACTTTTGCGAAAAAGGATAGTTTTTTAAAAAATACTCTTTTTTCATCATGCAACTTTCATTTTCGGGCAAAACATACCACTCCGTCAGTCAGCTCCTTTAAGTGGCTAACGGCCAAATAATTTAAGGGGTAAAATCGTCCATTCTCCTTTCAGTTTATTTTTTTATAAATTAATTTTGGTTTAATTGCATTAGCCTTAATTAGGATTGGGGCATGTTAATTGCAGGTACCATTTTACTAAACACAGGACATTTTTAAAATTTTAAGTGGTGAAAGACATTTATGCCCTTGATTCTAAGTTAAAATTAAAAAAATTTACCCACATTTTTTACCCTAATTTACCCACCTTCTTCATCCATATGAACAACACAAAGCAACTCCTTCATCCATACTCCCTCCCATTTCCTCTCAATCTTCTCCTTAACCACTACATACACTACATTCATTCCATTAAAATACTTGCATTTTGCTTGCTTGCCATGGACGGAAATGCAAATGAAGATCCATATTACACGGTACGTATCACATTACGATGTTTATGGACAAAAGGTGGCAGCTTTTTGAAGATTTTTTTCACTGGATGAGAATCGCCACAGGCCACCAATTTTATGTAAGAAAATCGCCAAAAGGGGGCGATTTTCTTATATAAAATCGCCCAGTCCGCGATTTTCTTATATAAAATCGGTGGTCTGTGGCGATTTTCCTTAATATAATCGCCCCTCGTGGGCGATTATATGCCATAGAATCGCCCATTCTGGGCGAATCTAAGGGATAGAATCGCCCACGAGGGGCGATTCTCCCCCTACTCTTTTCTCGCCCCCGATTTCGGCAATTTCTAATTTCATATTTGTTTTCTTCACAGGCTCTGCGTGTTTCGGATGATCGAATCTTCCCAGATTTCACCGATGTATTTCGGACTGAGGAAGAGTTCATGACTAGAGCTGATTTGATTGGTTGGGTTGATACCAGAGCGGCGGAGCATCATTTTGATACTAAAATAACTTATTCTAAAAAGTGGAAGGGGCCTCTAAAAGGGAGAAGAGGGAGAGTTGCCAAATGTTGTGATAGATCGGGGGAAGTTAGAAGCAAACCACCCTTAGGTGAAGGAAAAATATCCCGGAACAACACTAGTAGCAAGCTGACTGGTTGTCCCTTTCAGTTATTAGGGAAAGAAATTAGTGGGGGTAGCTGGAAGCTGAGTGTCATTAAAGGTCAGCACAATCATGAATTACCCCTTGTTAGAAACTGGCATCCAAAGCACTCCAAGTTGCATGACGAGGAGAAGGAGAAAATTTCAAAAATGATGAAGATAAATTTGGCTCCAAAGCAGATGTTGGCAAAACTGCGATGTGACAATGCGACTAATGTCACATGCATCAGACAGGTATACAATGAAACGTCAAAGGTTAGAAGAGACGAGAGAGGAGATTTAAGTCCAATACAATACTTCTTGAAACTGATGCAGGATTACAGGTACCACTATTGGTACACAGCGAAAGACGAGCGCAATGCTCTTGAAAACGTGTTCTTCGCCCATGCGGATATTCCTAGTCTGCTTTGTACGTTTCCTTACGTATTGTATATGGATACGACATACAAGACCAACCGGTATGACATGCCTCTGCTTCAGATAGTCGCTCATGTTCCGACGGATCAATACATCCATGTTGCTTTTGCTTTCTTGAGGGATGAGACACATGCAACTTATGTCTGGGCTATGACTAGGTTGAGGCAACTTTTTGATCCATTGACATATCCCCATGTTGTTATGACGGACAGAGAGTCAGCTCTACTGAAAGCTGTGCACCATGTTTTCCCCGATTCTAAACAACTATTATGCAGAAGGCATATTGCCATGGATGTAAAGAAGAAAGCACTGACTGTGTGTACTGACAAAGAGATATTAGATGAGTTTGAAGGTCGGTGGAGAAGAGTGATGAGTTCTCTAACGTATGAAAAGTTCACGAAAGCTGTGGAAATCATTGAGACTAAATATAGAGGCCGGTGGATTTCTGTGGTTAATTACATGCACCATACATGGTTGGAACCCCACAAGACCAAGTTTGTCTCATTCTGGACTAAGGAGATAAAACATTATGGCAGGCGCACAAACAACATGTGAGACTCTATTAACTTTCGTCGCATATAGTTATGGATATGACTCCATTATACATTATTCTCTGATTTAAAGCATTAATTTTGTCCCTTTTTTATCTCTGCAAGGCTGAGAGTGCGCACGCAATGTTGAAGCATGCCATTAAAACCGACAAAGGATCATTTCCTACAATTTTTTTGGGCATAAATGAGATGATAAAGTTACATTTGGGTGAGATCCGTAGTAAAATGGAGGCATCTCGGAGCAAAACATTGCGTGAAGCCAATTATCTTTTGTATAGTAGGATCAATGGCAGAGTTTCGCAAGATGTCATACTGTTGTTGGTAAATGAATACAAGAAGAGAGGTTCAGTCTATGGGGTAAATAGTGAGTTGTGTGGTTGTGAACTGTGAACCAGCTATGACTTGCCGTGTGCGTATCAGATGGTTGAAATGGTCAGGAATTACAGACCTATTGATCCTTTGGATGTGGACCTCTTCTGGAGGACCCTATCTTTGGATGAGGGAAACATGCCTAGCGATAAGGAACGACAAACAGCACAAGGGCGACTGCATGAGATGTATGTTGAGGCCTTGCAGCGTCCCACTGCAGATATTTATAGAGTTGTGGGTGTCAAGCATAGCACTTTGCATGCAGAGATTGTTCACCTCGTTGATCCGATACAAAGGCCACATAGGGGAAGGCCGAGGAACAACTCTACGCAGCGAGATCTATCGGGCTACGAGCATACCGAGAGGGAAGCCGACATAGGCAGAGGCTGATCCAGAGGCAGAGGTATATATATTTGCCATATCCATTGATCCTTTGGTTTTTTTTTAATTTTTTTTTATGTCTCTTCTTTATTATGATAAAATTATTATTTCATGCATACAAATAACATATGCAGGTCGCAGTAGGTCAAGTGGGTTATCAACCAGGAGGAATCGACTAACTTCTAATGAATCCAAATGGCCTTTCAACCTGTCGTCTTTGGTGAAACAGTTTGTGTTCGATTATGTGGTGGATTATAAAAATTTAATGGGGGATGGACACTGTGGTTATAGCGTAATATCTCAATTCGTACATGGTGGTGAGTTACTTTGGTCTCAAGTCCGGCGGGAGCTGTTACATGAACTTCACGCGTATGCCTCATTATGGTTTGGAGTTCTCGGTGAAGAAAACTACGATAAAGCTCTTATAGCGTTGGATTACCATATAAGTCTTGCAACAGAGCAGTTTTGGTTTGATACTTATCTATGTGGCCTACTTGTCGCCATGAGGTACCAGAGGGTATTCGCATTCTACGGCGCGGAATGTTGCACCTTCCTTCCACTTCGCTTGCGGGAGTCTGGCGTGCCTGATGATCTGAACACATATATCACTATGGGTCATATCCGGATCAACCATTTCATTTGTTTGGAGACGAGGGGTGAAATCTTGTTGCCCCCAATCTGTGTATTGTGGCGACACCATAAGGAAGACCTGATGGATGAGTTGAAGGACAGGTTACAATCTCGCTTAGATAATTATCAAAGGCTGTACGTCGATAACATAGGTAATGTAGACCCTGAACCCACGATAGTTATCGATTAGGGTTGAGGGATTTCATGACTTCAAATGTTTAGGGTGTAGGGTTGGATTGTATTGAAATTTAGATGTACAGTATAATTAGACTAAATTTGTTTACTTTTTCAGCAAGTTTGAAGTTTATTAATGTATTCTAGTGTTGCTTATTATTTCAAAAGTTTTGGACTGTGGTTATGTTTGTATTGCAATTTAGATGTTGGGGGATTAGACTCAAGTTGTTTACTTATTCAGCAATTTTGAAGTGTATTAGTGTATTAGGGATGCTAATGGTTTCAAAAGTTTTGGAGTGTGGGTTGGTTTAGGGTTGAAAATTAAATGTACAGTTTGATGGTACTAAAGCTTGTTACTTTTTCAACAAATTTGAAGTGTATTAGTTCATTCTAGTGTGTTTATTCTCGCGAAATTTGGGCAGAGTCTCCCCTGTACGTGAGCACCTGAATACCTGTTCAGACCACAAAGTGAATCACTAAATTATCATTTCTAAATCATTCACCAGCACAACAAAGCCAAGGCATCAATTCAACATCCAACCACATTGTATAGGGGCATTAAACAAACAAACAAACATAAACCAACATTACATTTAATTCACTGAGTACAAAATCCAAACATAAGGTACACAATCCACTACGGCTGAAAAGGAGGTCATATCGCAAGCTCTTCTAGTCTCGGCATCAGGCCCTCCAAATGATAAGCAACTTCTGCAATAGCCTGCCTACGTGTCTCAGGGTTGACGGCGTGTTCAACCCTTGGATGAAAAAGACTGTCCGAGATGCTAAGTACTGAAGTCATTGCAAAAAAGTAAAATGATAAACCCAAATCAGCAACTAGTAACACAGATATAGGTAAAAAGAAAATCTAAAATCATCCTAAACTCACTGCATTGTGGGACAACTGAGTAGGGTCAGGAGTGTATTCCTCGACCGGACCCCTACTGACACGGACGTGCGAACGCGACTGGAAGTACTCAAGGTAACTCTCGCATGCTTCGTCAGTATACTTGGCCCTCTTCATATCCCGCAGAAGCCTTGTATGAGAGATTTCCCAACCACTGAGGTCAGCAACGTACTTGCAGACATACTTCTTTGTCTCTGGGCCTCTGTAGCACTCCTTCAGTTTGAAGACTTGAAAGGGAATCTATTGGGCGTAACCGAACTGTCTTAACACCCGATCCGGCATGTAGGGCTCCTCAACATTAACGCAATATATAAGGTCCCTATATAAGGAAATCTTATGGACCAATACCGGATTGGGCTCAAATGGTATCCAATTAACCTGTCCGATAATAAAACAAATCACCTAAGATAGCACAGAAATAGAATAAACCTGTTCACAAACACACAGAACGGACAGCTTACCTCGTTCGGCTGCAATGCATTCTTTGTTTTTCCATAAATGGGCTTACCACCAAGCGGAATGCGCAGTATGTAGGCAACATCATGAAGTGTGATTGTCATCTCTCCGAATGGCAAGTGAATGAGTTGGTCTCCGGATGCCACCTCTCCACAAAGGCACAGAGCAGAGCGGCGTCTAACTCATTATGCATGCACTGTACTAAATGGGCCAAACCAGACACCTCTACCAGCTTTTTCATGTCATCATCGCCGGGCCAATTTTTCAAGCGATTGGCCCCATCATGACATTTCAATATCCTCCGTTCCTACCAAATTCAAAGAATGGAATTACAACAGAGGGATACAATTCACAAATCATTTCTTTTGTAAAAAAAATGTAAACAATGCGAACATACTTTATTATTCCACTTTGGATCACAAGTAATGAAGCATATATAATTAGGAAAAAATTAATTGCTCGAACACATAACAAATACAAGTGCGCAATTTAATAGAATTACCTCTCCATGCCAAACGTGGTAGGTAGTGTAGCCTTTGAAACTCAATAGCAATTCAGGGATTACAGGACCACCTTCGACCGAATGGTCTAGCTCCCTGTAATCCTTCCACCTGCAATCGCTGCCCTAACCTCACTGCCCATTAGTCATTTCCCTGCTCTCCTAGTTGTCTCGATGCTTGTATTCGCCCCTTCAGCATCACTTCTTCCAAGAGCCCCTTCGCCGTCACCATCGTCATGAGACATTTCAACATTTGAAAATGGCGGTGCGAAAGGTTGTTAGGTAAAGGACGCACCGATGTACTCATTTCCCTAGACGGAAGGTTGAACGGAGTGTTCTGTAATGGGAGCAGTGACATTCCCTGTGGCAGAAGATGCTCGTGACCGTGTGTCACGGGTCGCTAATTTGAATCACCAAAATGAGCGCACCGTGAGGCAAGCAAGTCTACCGCTAGCCAAGCTTCCGCCATTTCCCGCATCTGGGACTCGTTCCCGAAGTTCTTGCAACTAGCCCATCCGAACCAATGAAAATAGACGAAGGCAAACTCATAAGCCAAAGCTTGTTTTCATTAATAAAAGAAGGAAAAGTACAAGAAATAGCCAAGAGCTTAATTGGGTGGTGGGAACCCAACTCCTGCGTTCATTACATCAACCCCACCAACAACTAGAAAGGCTAAAAATCTGAAGTTCCCTGAGGGGAGATCAGGGCGTACAAAATGGGTGATCTTGCAAAAGATCACCTGCCTAACTAACACTAACATCTCCCCCAATCTTACTAACTATTACAATATAAAGAAATAACACAAATGAATATTTACAAGGTTGGGCGCCGTTGGATTCGGTCGTTGTGGTGCTGGTAGCTGGGCGTACTGGGGCGCTGGGCGCGCAGGGGCGCTGGGCTGGGCTGCGCCACTGGTGCTTGGCGCGCGGGGCGCTGGGCTGGGCACTGCGCGTAAGGGTGCTGGGCTGCGCCCCTGGTGCTTGGCGCATGGGGAGCTGGGCTGCGCCTCTGGTGCTTGGCGCACGCGTCGTGCCATTCCGCTCCGTCGGATCTCAGCTTTAAGCAAGAGCTGCAACATGTCATTTTAGGCTTATGGGGCATCGATGGGGTTGCAGGGTAAGCACGGGAGGTGCGTCCCGTAACATTCTCCCCCACTTGATTTGGCGACGTCCTCAGCGCCATCAATATTCTTCTTGACACTTCACCACGGGGAAAGCATCGAGGTTTCTCGCCTTGTGCCCACTTCTGCTTGTGCATCTTTGCCATCCGAAAGGAATTGCTTATTGAACACTCACTCACTTTTTAGTTTGAGTCCATGTTCAACAAGGCAAAAAGTTCTGCTTGGTTTTCTTCAGCGCACATCATGTGTTGCAACTGCCTGCACTTCAAAATGTCCCGTGTAGGAAGAAAATTTTTTTTTCCGAAGTGACGACTCGGTCTGAGCAGTCTTACTTCGTTTTGCCACAATATTCTTCTCCCCCACTGTGAATTCTAACCCAATTCATCATTGTTTCTGCTGGAGCGCACCACCATTGGGACAAGGTTGGTGGTTTCTTCTATTCTGATGACGGGCGTTCCCTGAACGAGATTTTCAACATAAGTTATTCCTTAGACCCATTCTCGAACTGGGTGTGGGATGTCCTGATCGGTGCCTTCTCAATTTCCCCAACAATTTTGCTATTCTGGGTCACTACCCATCTTCGCTCAACCATTGGCTAAACCGATTGACTGTGCTTCTTAGATCTCCCACTTCAGTGTGCTAGACCGGTCGGGTGTGGAATGTTCTGGATGTCAACCATCTCAATCTCACCATAAATCTTGCAAATAGGGCTTCTAACCATCTCTGCTTGATGAACGGCTTAACTGATTAGGGCGTCGTTTATCAATCTCCCACAAACGAACACTGGACCAATCACCATTTTGCCGACTTAGTTTCACCATGAATATTGCACTAGGACCTTCTAACCCTCTGTGCTTGACTGCTGGCTTGACCATTATTCTCGGCTTCTCGTACCGGGTTACTGCAATGAAGAACAAGGCTTGCGCCACTAGACTCCAAGCAATCCTGATCAAACTTCATGCCACGGATTATTTCTTTTCACTCCGTCTTCACGGCATGATCGATAGCTTTTGGGGTGGCGGTAAGGAGCAAACATGTCCATGCATCATAGCGACACTCACGAACAGTTGCACATTGCAGTTCTGCACCTCCCTTTCTGCTAGCACTTTGGTGGCGGTAGGGGCAAACATGTCCATGCATCATTGCGACACTCACGAACAGTTGCCCATTGTAGTTCTGTCCATGCATCATAGCGACACTCACAAACAGTTGCACATTGTAGTTCTGCACCTCCCTTTCTGCTAGCACTTCTCAACACGAAACCAAGCATCCCTACCCATATAGTCGTGCCTAGCTCCAATGTTGACCATCAGCTAGATGGATTTTCTGATTAAGCTCCATGCCACATACATGATGTCACCGCTGTATATCTACAACGAAGGTATGTGAACGTTTCTGACACCCTTATAAAATGTGATAAGCCTTCGCAACCAAATTGCCCCCATCCGCTGGAGAATTGTTGCCCTTCAACTTACCGCCTAGAAACTGTACTTCACATCTCAGCATAAGTCTTCACAGCCATTTGCTTCACTCCCGGAAGAAACATTGTCCTTGAACTCAGCATCTTGCAACAACACAGCGTTTTCACCAACTCGTAAGTTAGCGGTTGTTGACCTGGTACCATGAGCGCATCCACTTGAACCACGCAAGGAATCAACGGTGCACATCATGCCATTCAACTCCGGAGCACTTGACTACCTCCTCTGACGCACCAAGTCGAACCAGCGATATAAGCGCAACACACGCGATTGTTGACCTGGTACCATGAGCGCATCCACTTGAACCACGCAGGGAATCAATGCTGCACATCATGCCATTCAACTCTGGAACACTTGACTACCTCCTCTGACGCACCAAGTCGAACCAGCGAAATAAGCGCAACACGCGCAAATAAATCTCGATCCTTACACCAGGGGTCTCGCTCCCTGGGTTACTGCTGAACCGCAACTCAAGGATGCTATCCTCGAGAGACTCCAACTTGTGATACTGGGATCCGAATAATCATCACACTTAGATCCAACGTTCACGGCGGTACACCCCTGATTGGCCTATCCTAGGTATAAGTTGCCCCTTCTCAGGTCACCACTTCTGTCCACTGGCAGTTTACTCTGATTGGCGTGCTCACTCTATACGTAGATCGCCTCTTCTCAAGTCACCACTTCCGCAAATGTAGATGAAGCATGGGTCCGTCCCTATGACCAACTGTCATTTGAACCCAGTTAGCACTGCGATCCAAACCGTCAAGTCAATCCCGTCTCCAGACTCTGATATCAACTTGGGCCACAATCGCCAGATAGGTGACTCCAAGTTGAACCTATCAGCTTGCCACCTACCAACCTTCGCCACCGATTGCTTCCCTCGTGGAAGAACCATGGTCCTTCGGTCTGCATAGGCGTCCCCTACGGAGAGTCACGCTTCGTCACCCTACCCATAGCTCACCAGGGTAGTCACGCACGAGAGGCTCGGGGCTCTTTTCATGGCTCTGATACCAACTGTCACGGGTCGCTAATTTGAATCACCAAAATGAGCGCACTGTGAGGCAAGCAAGGCTACCGCTAGCCAAGCTTCCTCCATTTCCCGCATCTGGGACTCGTTCCCGAAGTTCTTGCAACTAGCCCATCCGAACCAATGAAAATAGACGAAGGCAAACTCATAAGCCAAAGCTTGTTTTCATTAATAAAAGAAGGAAAATTACAAGAAATAGCCAAGAGCTTAATTGGGTGGTGGGAACCCAACTCCTGCTTTCATTACATCAACCCCACCAACACCTAGAAAGGCTAAAAATCCGAAATTCCCTGAGGGGAGATCAGGGCGTACAAAATAGGTGATCTTGCAAAAGATCACCTGCCTAACTAAAACTAACATCTCCCCCAATCTTACTAACTATTACAATATAAAGAAATAACACAAATGAATATTTACAAGGTTGGGTGCCGTTGGATTCGGTCGTTGTGGTGCTGGTAGCTGGGCGCGCTGGGGCGCTGGGCGCGCTGGGGCGCACTGGGGCGCGCTGGGGCGCTGGGCTCGATAGGGCGCTGGGCGCTGGGCTGGGTTGCGCCACTGGTGTTTGGGGCGCTGGGCGCTGTGCGCAGGGGTGCTGGGCTGCGCCCCTGGTGCTTGGCGCACGGGGAGCTGGGCTGCGTCACTGGTGCTTGGCGCGCTGGGCGCGCAGGGGCACGCCACTGGTGCTGGGCCTGGGGCGCGCTCAGGCGGTGTTGTGCTGCACCATGTGGTGGGCACCCAGTGCTGTCCGACATATGATGCGACTCGTTGTGCGACGCGTCATGCCATTCCGCTCCGTCGGATCTCAGCTTTAAGCAAGAGTTGCAACATGTCATTTTAGGCTCATGGGGCATCGATGGGGTTACGGGGTAAGCACGAGAGGTGCGTCCCGTAACACCGTGCCACGACCTTCCTCAAACGCTCAAATGCCGTTGGAGGAACACGAGGGGCATTTTCTACAACTGGAATAATAAGAGCCCCGGATTTATCCAGAATAACACTCTCCCGGGATGTTTCCGGATTTGGATCCGGATTTGGATCTTTTTCTCGTCCGACGAAATATATTACCTTTAAATCAATCCCCTATCCGTAATTACAAGGTTGCACAGCAATTAATATTAATAAAAATACAGAACCAAACAACATATTCACAGGAAAAAAATTAAACAGCAAGACAGAAAGAGGAAAATCGCCTGTTTCTTTCCTAGGAAAATCGCCTGAAATAGGAAATTTTCTTAGGTTACTCCGCCTGAATCCGGCGATTTTTCCGGTAAAAATCGCCGAAAATAGGCAATTGTTTCACAAAAATTCGTCTCTTTCCGGCGATTTTTACCCAGAAACCCCAAAAAAACGCCAAAATCGCTTCCCTGAAGCGATTTTCCGGTTTGTTCGTCGAGAAATCGTTTTTTCGAAGAACAAACCCAAAATTTACCCTACATTTTTAACTACACAGCCGGAATCACAACATAAGCAATACCAAACATTACTACACAACCATTACAATGCAATCTTTCAAGATTCAAACAAAATTTCCATTCACAAAAGCCCCGAAATCCCCACAACATACATTCATGGAAATTGCATGTTAATTATGCACAAAATAGCCGAAAAACGCAACAAGCATCCGAAATCAGCCATAAACTTGCCCATCAACTTCACAACAACCAACTAAAGGCAATTTGAAGAATTTGAAAAAATTTTAAAAACACAAAAAAAAAAAAAATACTTACGGACGAAAATGGAGAGCGGCGGTAGCAGTCGGCAGAGAGGAATGGAGCGGCTGCGCCGGCGACGGAAATAGATAGCTTCGCACGGGGAAATGGAGGGCGCCGGTGGTTGGAAGACGCTTGAAAAATTGGCCACGGAAAACTGAATTGGAGGAGAAGGAATGGGGAAGAAGCCTGACTAGAAGAAGAAGGAATGGGGCAGTAAAAAAAAATTTTACTTATAAAGAGGGAAGGGCATTTTGGTAATTTCACAGGCTAAAATTTAAAAAAGTGGCCTACGAATAGTAAAATGTGTCCTGCTAATAACAATTCCGTTAGGATTTAGGGTTAACTGTATCCCTCCTCTTCCTCTTCCTCTCTTTCTCTCTCTGCCTTTTTGCGTAACTCCTCTTTTTTCTCTCCCTCCCTCCTTCACCAGCTACAAGAATCACCACCCACTTCAAAATTTCTTGTTGTTCCTTTAGTTTCTCACAATTCAACTCCTCATCATCTAGGAAAATATTGAACCCCAACTCTCACTTTACAAGTATATCACTTCCTTTCAAGATTTGTTGAAATTTTCGTTAAATCAAAAGAACCCATTTCATCAAAAGAACCCATTTATGCCAAGGATGTCTCAAAATCAAATCTTAAACATAACACCACAATAGGAAATATCCCAGCGGCAACGAGACAACGACGACTTGAGATCTGATAGAGACGGAAGTGGAGTCTCTGACGGCGATGGTTAGGTTGCCGTGAAAAGCTCAGAGATGTCAGAGATGTGGTGTCGTTCAGGGAGATAATCCAGAATTTGGACAAGGGTAAAAGAATTTTGCTCAACCCAGAATTCGACGTCGTTATCCATAATTCCCTTTAGTAGTAGCTGGATCCTGGGCTGGGTATGGAGTTAAAATTGCTGACTGATGATGAGGGATCCGCTGATGACCTGTTTGTTCTCTGTGTAGAATTTATAAGAATTTTGTTTCAGAGGTCAAATTTTATCAGTGGGAGAAGCAATTTTTGTTAATTGGATGATTACTAGGAATTTGTTTAGGGGTAATTCGTTTGCCTATAGCCTGTCCCAAGCTAGGGTAATGGAGTAGGGTTGTGTTAGGTTGACAGCTAGCGTAAAACACATTTGTCAAACCTCATGATATGGATCATATAAGAAATCGTGTAAATGCTAGGAGACTCCCCTCTTTATGGAGCACATCCTAGAGTCCAACTATGGCGTACCGGCAACGACCGCTGCACCTCCATGTGGACTTGGGTGTAGTGAAAAATGAGCAAGAGTTCACACATATAATTGGGAGGGAAAATAAAGGAAATTATAAAAAGACTAAAACTCATAGAATTGATAGATGGAATATTGGAACTTTAACAGGTAAAATGATAGAATTAATAGAAACCATAAGGAGGAGGCGCATAAATATTATGTGTCTTCAAGAAACTAAATGTGTAGGTGAAAAAGCTAAAGTTTCAGATACGACAGGATATAAACTTTGGTATACGGGTAAAGATAAGAATAGGAATGAAGTGGGTATCATTGTAGATTCGTTGTTGGTAGAACAAGTAGTGAGAGTAGTTAGGAAAGGGGATAGAATCATAGCTATAAAGGTTATTATAGGAAACGAACCTATAAACATACTTAGTGTATATGATGCACAAGTTGGACTAGATGAATCAACTAAAATTAAATTTTGGGAAGATTTAGAAACTTTACTTCAAACAATTCCACATAATGAAAAAGTTATCGTATGAGGGGATTTAAATGGGCATGTAGGGGAGGGTAACGAAGACTATGATAGGGTCCATGGGGGGTATGGTTTTGGGTTACGAAACAATGAGGGAAAAACTATTTTAGATTTGCATTAGCACATGATTTAGTTATAGGTAATACTTTGTTTAGAAAGAGAGAAGAGCACTTAATTACATTTAAAAGTGGTTCTAATAAAACACAAATTGATTATTTTCTAACTAGAAAAAGTGATAGAAAATTGTGTAAAAATTGTAAAATAATACCAGGAGAAAGTCTCGCAACACAACATAGGCTACTAGTTAACTTAATAACAAACTGAAGAGGAAAAAGTAACCCACCATATCTAGGATTAAGTGGTGGACTCTTAAAAATAAAGACGTAAAAGATACTTTTATAAAAACCATATTAGAAAATAGTAATTAGAAATTAGAAAATGACTCCGAAAGCACATGGGAAAATGTAACTGAAAAAATAAAAAGAATTGCAAAAAGCGTCTTAGGAGAGTTGAAAGCTAATAAATGGAATAAGGAGTCATGGTGGTGGAATAAAGATATTCAAGAAAAAGTAAAAGCAAAAAGAGCAAGCTACAAAATGTTATATACTTGTAGAAATGATGAAAATATTGAAAAATATAAAAATGCTAAGAAAGATGTGAAAAAGTAATAAATGAAGCAAAAACAAAAGCCTTTGAAGAATTCTATAAAAAAATTTAGACAATAAAGATGGTGAAAAAGATATTTATAATATAGCTAAAATGAGCGAAAAGAAAACAAGAGATTTGACACAAATTAAATGTATAAAAGATGAAAATGTAACAATTTTAGTTGAGGATGAAGTAATAAAAGAGCGTTGAAAAAATTATTTTATAAATTGTTTAATGAAGTTTATAATAATGAAATTACATTAGGAGAGTTGGCCCATTCAGAAAATAATAAGAATTTTACATATTATTGCAAAATTCAACCCTTAGAAGTAGAAAAAGCACTAAAAAAAAATGAAAATATGGTAAGGTAGTTGGTCCCGGTGATATTCCAATTGAGGCATGGAAGGATGATTTTGAGGCATGGAAGTGCCTCGGAAAAGTTGGGATTACATGGCTTACAAACTTATTTAATATAATTATGACAACTAAAAAGATGCCTAATGAATGGAGAAAAAGTGTATTAATTCCATTGTATAAGAATAAAGGGGATATACAAAATTGTTCAAACTATAGACGTATTAAACTAATGAGTCATACTATGAAACTATGGGAAAGAGTAATAGAAACAAAATTGAGAAATGAGACTAATATAGAAGATAATCAGTTTGGTTTTATGCCAAGTAGATCATCGATGGAAGCTATATATTTAATAAGAAGACTGTGTGAACAATATAATGAGAAAAAACAAGACTTATATATGGTAATAATAGATTTAGAAAAAAATATATGATAGAGTAAATAGAGATATAATGTGGAGGGTATTAGAAAAGAAAGGGGTAAGGGTAGCGTATATAGATACTATAAAAGATATGCATAAAGATATAACAACATGTATAAGGACACCAGTAGGAATTTCTAGTGATTTTTCAAATAACATAGGCCTACATCAAGGATTAGCTTTGAGCCCATATCTCTTTGCTTTAGTGATTGATGAGTTTACTAAACATTCGAAGAATGCGATCCCTGAATGTATGTTATTTACAAATGATATAATTTTAATAGATGAAACGAAAGCAGGGGTAAATGCTAAATTAGAATCATGGGGAGAAGCTTTAGAATCAAAATATTTTACACTAAGTAAAGTTAAAACTGAATGGGTTAAGTACGCATAACCCCCCTGTGGTTTGAGAAAATTTCAAATGACCCCCTTATGGTTTAAAAAGCTACAAATGACCCCCTTGTGGTTTCAAAAGTATACTAAAAACCCTCTTGTGTTTTAAAAACTACAAAGAACCCCCATATAGTTTTTAAAATGATACATGAAACCCCCTTATAGTTTCTAAAATTTTAAAGAACAAGCATAAAAAAAATATTCAGAATCCCCTTATGTTTTCAAATGTGTGAGGAGGCTCTTGGTAGTTTTTAAAAACCATAGGGGGGTTATTTGTAGTTTTTAAAACACAAGGGGGTTTTTGGTATACTTTTAAAATCACAGGGGGGTCATTTGTAGCTTTTTAAACCATAGGGAGGTCATCGGAAAGTTTCCCAAATCATAGGGGGTTATGCGTAATTAACCCAAATATAATATATGCACTGTCACTTTAGTAATCGTGCAGATAACAATACTATAAAAGTTAAAATTGGAGAACATGAAGTAAATGAATCGAAAAGCTTTGAATACTTAATATCTATAATAGAAGAAAACGGAGCAATTGATAAAGATGTAACACATAGGATTCAAGCAGGGTGGACTAAATTGAGAAGATCTATACTTTGTGACTGTAAAGTAGCGCAAAAGCTAAAAGGAAAATTTTATAGAACGGTTATAAGACCGGCAATACTTTATAGTTCAGAGTGTAGAGCGACTAAATATGAATATGAACAAAAAATGAGGGTAGCAGAACGAGAATGTTGAGATGGATGTGTGCGCATACTAGGTTAGATAAAATAAGTAATGTAAGCATTAGAAATAAAGTAGGAGTAGCCCCAATAGATGAAAAAAAATAAGAGAAACAAGCCTAATTAAGATGGTTTGGACATGTACGTATGAGACCTCTAGACGTCTCAGTAAGACGAGTAGAAAAAAAAGAAGCAATTAATATAAAAAAGGGTAAAGGAAGACCTAAAAAGAACTCGAAACAACTTTAAAATATGATATGTCATATTTGGATAGAAATTAATCGATGTGCCATGACCATTGATATGTGTCCTTTAGCTGTTGAATTTTGGAGTCTATTTGTGGTAAATCTCACGGATATATGCTAATTTTGTGAGATAAGCACAAGTTTTGGAAAAGAACAAATAGAGAAAAGAAGGTGCGAAAAAGAGCAAAAAAGAATGAGCCATTTGGCCAAAGAAGCAATGAAGGACGCAGAATGGTGAAAGGAGGCCTTAAATGTATTCTTGCATGCATGTAGATAGAGCAAGTGGGCCGAAGATAAAAGTAATATATGTTTCTTGGACATAACAGCTCAGTCCAAGATTAATGATCCAGCAATGGATTAAAAACCTCAAGGAAGGCAATTTGCCTAATTAACGATCAACCGAAAGAAGAATGCAATTGGATTGGAATTTGAATTCCAATTTTTTCCACAAGTGGCGTGCAAGAGAAGAGTTGTTACTTATTACATTAATCCATCTTGGTTTTGGATATTGTTTTTACTAGTTTTCAACATGGAAAATAGTTTTAGTAGGTTTCTATATAGATTAGTATCTTATTTTCTACTCTCCATTATACGCTTATTTATAGGGATGAAATTGAGAGGACAAAGACACACTTTTACAGTAGAATTTTATCTCATATTTCGTAGTTAGTTAAGAGCAAGTAGCATTAGTTTTCTGTTTTACCGGTTTGAGTAGTTTCTGTCTGGCAGAGGTTCAGTTTGCCCAAACGGGCGATAGATTTCTCAGTGGATTATTTTCATATCGTAATTCAAGTATTTATTTCTTCTTTATTCTATACTTTTCAATTACTTTCAGTATGAATAGTAGAATAATTATCTGTGTAGTTAATTTTAACATGAGTAGCTAAATTCCTTATTCCGGCATAATGTAAAAGCAATTAATCTGGGCATGTTATGAAACCGAATTGTTATTAAATTAAATTGCATGTGTTCATTCTTATTCTCTGCTCATAACTTTGATTACTGATATTGATCACCTTAGTTAAATTAGGTAGAGCCAATTAATTCCCAATTAGGTAATATAATATTTATTGGGCAAGATTAATTAGTGGTAAAGTTACCTTCAGGTAATAGAGAATAAAGGGTTAATATTTCTTAGATGTTGATTCAATAAGGATATTAAAATCAGGGTTCCCTAACTCTTAAGGCTGTTAACGCGCTTAATAGGTGTCGTGGCCGTACGGCTTGTTCCATGTTAGTTAGAGTAACAATTATGTATGTGCGGATTCACGGTAATTGTCGATAAAGTAAGGGGGAATTGGGTTATGTCTGTGCAGATTCACGGTAATCTATAACTGATTGATAACATGTTATTTAACATATTATTGAGTTCATGATTAACATGCACGTGATTATTGTGATTTACATATTGCTGAAATACTTTATTACATTGATTAAACTCTCTTTATAATTTAAGTTTGCCATCTTTGTTGCATAAACATCCTACAAAGTCTGTTTGAGCGAAACAAAGGTGGTTGCTAACCGAAATAGCTTGGATTTAATATGTTTTGTGATTTTAAGCATTCCGTTCCCTATGGAATCGATCATGTTATCATTGTGCTACTTTTAGCTATTTGTTGCAGGTTTATACAGTACTTTGACTATATTTGATAGGGCTAACCACGGTCGTATCAAATTGGCGCCGTTGCCAGGGAACGGTTTTACATTTTAAATCATTTTTTTCCTATTAATTTGCACTTTGGTGTTTTTTATGAGCAGGTCTTCGAAACCTGAATTGCTGAATGATCCAGAGATTGAAAAAACTGCAAAAAGGCTTGCCAAAGAAACACGACAAATGCGAGAAGCTGCTGTTTCAGATTCTGACAAGGGTCCGTTAGCCCAAACGGAAGGTAGTATTGGAACAAAGTCTGAGCATAAATCTATTCACCAACCCTAATTATGAGATGAGGGACAGAGTAGAAGAAACTCCTGCGGCCGTACCAACCCTGAAGGACCTAAGCAACCATAATACTGCAGACAGGGCCTCGGCCGTCGTCACTCCAAGATTGCCTAATGGTTTTCCTTTGAAATTGAGCTGGTTACAGAGAATACCAAAATATCATAGCAATATGAGGGAAGATCCACATAACTTCCAAGATGAGTATATCAAGAACTGCATAGTGGGCAAGTTGCCAACCGGAGCAACCGTAGACCAACTCAAGTATGTTGCTTTCCCTTATGTTCTTATTGGATAGGCAAACCGTTGGTTCAATTCTTTGCTAAGAAGATGTATCACTACATGGGAACAGATGAAGGAACTCTTCCTCAAGAAATATTTCCTGCTACTGAAACAAATGTTGTGATGAAAGAGATTAGTAGCATCAAGCTGGAATATAATGAGTCCCTAGGCAACTAATGGCTCTGTTTTAATGAATTAGTTGAGAGTTGTCCCAACTATAAGTGCACTGAGGCTCAATTATTGCAATATTTTTACCTTGGGATACGGCAGATGTGACACCCCAGATTCACCACCCCGCATACAAGGGGTTGGCTTCACCGGATGTCTGTCTGGTTCGCACCAGGACTCAGAAAACATGTTTTATCTAGTTCGCACCGGATGTCTGTCTGGTTTCGCACACAGCCCTAAAATACATGTTTATCTAGTATGAGTCCATCTCTATCCATCTCACCTTCTAGCCGTATCCAAAAATTTCAGCACTTCAGGTTGTCCTAGTGAGCATAATCATCTTCGTACCAAAGATCTGCAACAATTTATTTTGAAAATAGAAAACAAACAAGAAAACAGAATGGGCCCTTACCCAGTGAGAGTTCACCGTTTTCGCAAACATTTACCGAGTTGTAAAATTTTACCCATGCATATAATTCAGATAGATCATATCACATAGCAGTCATGACTCATGCAGAATTTAGAAACATATATCGAGGATGACGGGTAGCTGTTTAAAGTTCCATTTGAACGATAAGTGAACTAACTAGTTCACCTCGCGGGCAGATCACATCAAATCATTGCATGTCATATCATGACATATCATATCGGTATCGTCAACCAACTCCCAAACGTTCATATATGGGCCTCGGTAGTCGATACTAATTTTGAAATCAGGAACGTAGATGATCCAGATGACCAAGCCCTATGCCGGCTCATGGGACCAAACGTATCAACATAATGGATCCAACACAACTCATGTTCCTATAATAGATTCAGTGCACAAAGAAAGTACAACTGAAGCATAACAAGTACATATGCGTTCCAGCCGGTAAGTAAACACAACTGGTAGTTTAAAATCAAGGGCCTCTTCTTTTTTATCGTTTTGAAAACGATTTTGAAAATAATGTAAAAAGTGTATTGAAAATGTAAAAAGTAGATGCTAAATACTAAAAAGTTGTATTGGAAATGAGGAAATATGATTAAAATATATTAAATTTACTGTTAAAATCAAAACCGTTTTCAAAACAGAACAAAAAGAACAGGCCCCAAAAGCATTTCAAATATTTTTCGAAAGTGTTTAACACATGTCTACTACTACAAAAAGGGCTTTTAATGGTGGTTTTTAAGGGCTTTTAACGGCGGTTCTTGGCCTTTTTGAACCGTCATCTATCTAGCAGCCGTAGAAAGTTAGCAGACTTTCTATGGCGGTTTAATCCTAAACCGCCGTAGAAAGTAACCACTTTCTACGGCGGTTTAAAATTAAACCGCCGTAGAAAGTTGCAACTTTCTATGGCGGTAGGGCTTAACCGCCATAGAAAGTGATCACTTTCTACGGCGGTTCAAGTTAGAACCGCCGTAGAAAGTGGGACTTTCTACGGCTGTTTAGTTCTAAACCGCCGTAGAAAGTGGCCACTTTTTCAGACCCAAACTGCGATAAAAAGAGAAAATTAATCTGGTTTAAAGCAAAACCTATTGCTAAAAGTTTAAATTTAATACAAATATCACTAAGATACAAATTGAAATCGCTATTATATTACAGGGGCATATCCAAAAATATTTGTACAACTATAATATGAACAAGTTTCATTAGTATCCATCAACTACGGCTAATGCTCCACAATATAACTAGCGCATATTTTTCTCATAGCATCTATATCCACATTGCTTAATGGAGTGCGGTCGAGCTTGAAGTACTGCAACAGAGTATAAATTCAAAAGTAATTGAGTAGCAAAATGAAATACAGTCAAGTAAGTTATGAGAAATCAAATACCTTTTCGAGTGCCAATGTGTCGGATTTCATTGCAATTTGGTACATGTAGTGCATGACATAGTAGCCACACTCCCAGTTAGACGTTTGCTTTTTATGCTAATGAATATTAGTGTACGAGTTAGAAGATCATACAATTTTATACAACACATCGTTGAATAAAAAATTCAATAAGAACCAATTTTACCTTAACTACTATCCATTCAGGTTGCATATGCACATTTCTGGGCAATCCTAAGAAAGCTTGATAATTAAACATCACCCTATAAAAATGAAAGCGGAATGAAAATAATTAGCAACATATGTATATATGATTGGCATTAGAATTATATATGCATTCTAACATTAGGTAATATATATAACTCACTCGTCTATAAGTATTACTGCCTCATCTTTTTGTGGGTTTTGTAAAGAATCAAACCAGTAGACAACCTTTTCAATTGGTCTAATGGCTATAAGCATCCAATGTTCACTGCAAACCAAAAATTTAATGACCTCAGATCTTTAAATCAGTGTTTCTTAAAAATTAGAGAAACGCTTACAGTGTTTACCCTTGAAGATACGGCACCAGATAAATTTCTTTATTCCGATCCTTCAAGTTTCATGCAATGTAGTGTACCCTATCTTCATATGTGTTTCCTAGGGCCGTGACATGATCAGCTGAGAGAAACCCTATCCCCTTCCGATCATTCCTTTCAAACAAATCATGTAAAGCTCTAGAGAATTTACATTATCATGCATCATTGGTTAGTCTAGGCAAATGGAATGCATACTATATATAACAATAATCTGAAATAGGTTTTAAAATTAAGTGGAAACTCACTTGGTGAACAATTGCATCAAACAGTTTGTGACCATGCTTTCTCTTGACAATAATTCACCGACATCCATTCGATCCATCGAAATAGGATGATCCACACCTATGATATCTCTTGACATTTGAAACAAGAAGCTATTGAAGTTCGAATCTTTTTCCATTCGGAGCTGTAACTCGTGCAGTGGATCAGATGTTGAAGAGGATGACATTTCATTTGGAACCATCGCCGAAGGAGATTTTATATCATCTATAGAATTCAAACGGCCTTTTTTCTTTTTTAAACATTTATCCACCTAATAACATTTGAGTAGTTCACAAATACAAAACGGTATTAAGTAGTTCACAAATAAATGTAAGTAGTTCACAAATAAATGTAAGAATATACCTGTGTTACTGGATCCGGAATAATTTCAATCAAATATATAGGCCATTCCACGAAAAAGGATCGGGCCATTCCCACAGTTGAAGCTCTTCCTCAGGAAATGGTAGCGGGGCAAAGTCATCATATGAAATTTTAATTGTAACCCTCGCGCAACCTTTCCTTACCTCGCGGCCGTGGTGCTTTCTTTTCTTATAAACATTTCCCTTGGCCACAAGCTTACGCCTCTTACATATATCCTCAGAGATGAACAGATGACATTCACACCCGTCCTGAGATAATAGGCAAGCGAATGAACATTACTCAACTATTTTCGCTAACTTCAAAAACCAAGTGTAATCATGAAAAGCAATATCAAGCGTCTTTAGAAGTGACAATATGAAAGAAATTATACAAACAAATATGAAAGACATAAATGTACTTTAAGTACCTTGTATTCGCCTAAAGAACTCACATCTTCCAAGTTTGTTGCAATAGGGCTATTCTGAACCTCAGAGGCTTTGATCGGGTCCATAGATGAAACATGTATCATATGTAACTCAGGTAAACTTGTAGGGATAAGAGGAGAAAAATTTTGCCTACGAGTTTCTTTAAGGTGTAGCATCAGACTCACAGGGGAAACATTGCTACCATGGACCTCAAACATCTCTGGGGTCATTCCGGAGGTTTCTGGGTTCAAACTCTGAGCTTTGGCACTATTAAGGACAGTGGCTCTTACTGTATCATAGTCAGTCCCCATCTGACCACATATAAACCCAATCATCATCTTAAGATGTGTTTGACATTCATCGAGCTAGGCAGTGGTTTTTTGAAGCTTTCTTTTAGTTAAATCTAGTTCATCTTTAAGCGACGGCCTTGTTTTCGGGAAAACCTATGTGATACGTGCCCTGGTAGAATGGCCGCGAACACGACCAGGGTGATCGGTCTTTCCCGTTGCCTTGACAAGAATGTCATTCCTACCCTCTGCAACTTTCTCCCCTTGGGACTCGCGGAAACATAGATTTTCCTAAACGTTTTGCCAAAAATATGAAATGTAAATAGATCAATTATATATAGTTTTAAATATATGTGTAGCTTAAAGAACTGAAACATAAGAAAATGTATGGTGCAAACTTACAATTTCAATCCCAACACGACCAGCCTCTGGCGTGAAGTATTCCCCTTTTTTATTTGTGTGAGCCTGTCTCCAAAGTAGATGCCGGCCTGGCCCTGCATAAGATTCTTCCCCTTCTTCTTCGGACTGACCGTCCTCTAAAGACTTCTTCCCAGTTGCAATCAAAGCCTCTTCATGCAAATGCTTCTTTAGCAGTCGGTAGCCACCGCGAGATAAATTATGGTAAAAAGAATTTAAAGGGGCATTCTTTTGCTCTTTTTCACGAATTGCCTAGAGAAAAATACAATGAAAAGTGATTATCCATAAACTGAGCAATTTCAAATATCCAAAAACAAGAAGGAAATGAATTTCAAAAACCCACCTGCCATTCTTCTGTTTCGCGGCTAGCCTTGAACTTAATCCATGTCTCCCTAGGGAGATATTTATATTCAAGGCATGGGTCCTCACCCTTCAAGTCACCATTTACATATCTACCTAAAAAGGATTTCCAATCTTTCCAACGTTTACCGGCATAAGAAATCCACTTGGTTTCGAGTTCTTCAGTTGATTCAAAAACAAATAATGCCTACAGTAAACAATAGAAGTAAAAATTTAGGTAAATTTGGGTTCATTTATATGAATGGGTAAACAAACAATGCATTATAATTTTGTAGAGTACCTGTATTTCCATCCACACTCTCTTCTTGATCTCGTCGGGAACTTTGGGCCATGATGCATATTCCATAATGTCCACTTTGCTCCGGGCCGTGAATGCTACGAATGTAATCCACTTTGTATGATAATTTTTTGGCTCATTTTTGGAATCAAACGAAATCTCAAGAGTTTTCCCCTTCATACGCATTTCCAAAAGATCGTTGCAATTTATAGGCCCTCTACCTCTTTTAGCTCTAGTATAAGACCCATCTCCATTGCTCTTTCCCTCATCACTATAGTCCTCATTGCGTTTTCTTTTTCGGGCCATTAGCTTACCTTAAACTTCATGTACATACAAAGAGAATTCAAGATAACATATTTGCATTTAAAGAAAAGCTTTAATTTCAAGAACAAGAATGCTTGTAATGTTTAAATTTAAAAGGCAATGTACATTTCGCAAACTTCACTCCTAAAAATACTCTCCTTCCCTAAAACAAGAGAAATACTTTGTGCTTTTGCAATAAAGAAGATTTACAATATTGATGCAAAGATAGCCTCACTTTCAATATATTAGTGGCATTCATGACATTAAACCAAGGGAGGAACACACCTTCAACTCAACCACAAAGCATTACCCTCCTTTCCACTAAAGAAGAAACACTAAATCGCAAAAGGTAAAAGATTTAAGGAGAAGTGATATTTCAAACTCTACATTTATGAAAAAAAATCCCCCTCATCAAGGAGAACGACTCACAAAGCATATTTCACGCATTTCAAACAAAGATAAGGGAAAGCGAAGAGGAGATAGTGATATTTGCAATACACAAGTCCCATTATCCAAATTAAACCAAAGGAGGCCCAAAAAAGTGGACTTATAAAGGGTACCATTGATAAAGTACTTCACATTTCACAACCAACAACTAATGAGAACAATCATTAATTTCTACTAAAGGAAAAAACCAAAATTTAGTGAGGAAGGTAAAAGCTTAAAGGAGGAGTACTTCACTCCTAAAAAATACTCTCCTTCCCTAAAACAAGAGAAATACTTTGTGATTTTGCAATAAAGAAGCTTTACATTGATGCAAAGATAGCCTCACTTTCAATATATTAGTGGCATTCATGACATTAAACCAAGGAAGGAACACACCTTCAACTCAACCACAAAGCATTACCCTCCTTTCCACTAAAGAAGAAACACTAAATCACAAAAGGTAAAAGATTTAAGGAGAAGTGATATTTCAAACTCTACATTTATGAAAAAAAATCCCCCTCATCAAGGAGAACGACTCACAAAGCATATTTCACTCATTTCAAACAAAGATAAGGGAAAGCGAAGAGGAGATAGTGATATTTGCAATACACAAGTCCCATTATCCAAATTAAACCAAAGTAGGCCCAAAAAAGTGGACTTATAAAGGGTACTATTGATAAAGTACTTCACATTTCACAACCAACAACTAATGAGAACAATCATTAATTTCTACTAAAGGAAAAAACCAAAATTTAGTGAGGAAGGTAAAAGCTTAAAGGAGGAGTACTTCACTCCTAAAAAATACTCTCCTTCCCTAAAGCAAGAGAAGCAACACTCAAAAGGTACTTAGTGCTTGTGCAATAAAAATGCTTCGCATTGATGCAAAGATATCTTTACTTTCAATATATAAGGGGCATTCAAGACATTGAAACAAGGGATCCCAAAGAAATACCCTATAAAGCTTAAATTCTACATAGTGGACTCAACAACAAAGCATTTTCCTCATTATCACTAAAGGAGGAACACTAAATCGACTAAGAACTGAAATCAAACACCAATGTTCTCAAATTAATCAAGCAAAACCAAAATCAACATTTGTGTTTCTCATATTAGTGAAGGAAACCCGAATTGAAAGGGTACTTAATAGAAATCCCAATCAAAAACCTAGGTTCTCAACTTATGTAGGACAAAACACGAAATTCAACAACCAAACCAATGCAACCAACAATCAATAAATCCCAAAGCATTCCAATCATTCATCACTAGCATCAAACCCGAAATGAAGATTATATTGTGCACAAAAACCCTAGTGCAATGGGAAGCAATTACAAAATGGAAGGTAACAATGCAAAAGTTTTAAAATGCAAGCATAGAAGGTGGATAAACCTTTTGTGTGCACTCCTACAACCAAGGCCGAAACTATTGGAGGAAGGAAATGGAAGAAATGTTAGCCGAGGTAGTGAAGCCACACACACCGATCGGCTGGTTGGTCTACCGCGTACGATCAGCACTTGCTACAGCCGACGGCTGGTTGGTCTACCGCGTACGATCAGCACTTGCTACAGCTCGCCGGGTTGTGCCGGCGACGGGATAAGGGCACGAAGAACCCGAACCGCCGCTTAAGAAGGGAGAGAGAAACAGGGGAGAAGCAGGGGAGAAGAAGGGGAGAAGAAGGGGAAAAGAATGAGGGAAAGGAAATATGTCTAAGTTCAAATATTTTGAACTTAGACCGGCTGGTTGGTTCAACGGCGGTTCAACCGCGAACCGCCTTTGAACCAACTTTCTACGGCGGTTCAACCGTGAACCGCTGTAGAAAGTTGTTTCAACGGCGGTTCGCGGTTGAACCACCGTTGAATGTTCTCTTCTATTGCGGTTTTTCTTGAACCGGCATAGAAGAGAGGAAAAATTGGAGCCAATTCCCGCGCAGGCATATTTTGATATTAAAATTTTTTTTTTCCATTTTCAAAAACTAACCCCACAATTTTGTAAATATAATATTACATACCCAATTTACATTATATTTATTAATTATGTACAGAAGCTCGACTTTTATGAACCATTTCATAATTAAATTTCAAATTTTCCATTGAACCATTTGCATTTAAATTTCGCGTGCTATTACACAATAATTATAGGTGAAAGATAAAAATTAATAAATTTCGTAAATTTACATGTAAGCGTCGATAAAGTAATAAGCTTCATTATCTTCCCTAAATTTTCTACGTTTTTGACTTGGGCGAACGGGATAAAATAATCAAATCGATAAATGCATTAGGTACGTAGTACAAGAAAAATTAATGGTTAAGTGGTCGAAAAAAAAATTAAATACTTACTGGATTTCATTATCTTACATACATATATATATATAAATATATATATATATATATATATTTGCAATTACGATAATATTAATCAAATATGTATAGTGAAATACACTAAATTTAGTATGCTGCAAAATATAATGTATTTTATTTACTTGCACCGGTTGATCATTATTAAATTGTATATACAATATTACAGGAGAATGTTGGGAGAAGCAGGGAAACTGTGGGGAAATTAGAGATATTATACCAAAATCGTAAACCCTAAAACCTAAACCCTAGACCCTAGACCCTAAACCCTAAACCCTAACACCCTAGGCCAACAAATTTGAATTTAGACCGTCGGTTTATTCTACGGCGGTTCAAAAATAAACCGCCGTAGAAAATACTTTCTACGGCGGTTCAAAAATAAACCGCTGTAGAAAGCAACCTTTCTACGGCGGTTTCACAATGAACCGCCGTTGAAAGTTGATTCTATGGCGGTTTTCGGTTGAACCGCCGTAGAAAAGTAGTTTCAATTGGAGCCAATTCCCGCGCGCGCATAAATTTTCTATTTTTATATCATTTTCTGAACCCTAAACCCTACTCCGTATTAATTTTTTTTTTCCATTTTCATAAATTAACCCCAAAACTTTGTAAATATAAAATTACATACCCAATTTACATTATATTTATTAATTACAGAAGCTCGAATTTTATGAAACATTTAATAAGTACATTTCAAATTTTCCCGTGCACCAATATTCCACCGAAAAATTTCATGTACTATTACACAATAATTTTAGGTATAAGTTAAAATTAGTAAATTTTGTAAAATTACATGTAAGCTGTGATAAAGTAATAAGCTTCATTATCAATCCTAAATTTTCTGCATTCTCGACTTGGGCGAATGGAATAAAATAATAAAATCGATGAATGCATTACGTACGTAGTATAAGAAAAATTAATGCTTAAGGGCCCAATTAAAAAAAAAGAAATACTTACTAGATTTCATGACCTTATATATATATATATATATTTGGACTTACGGACGATAACAGTAATCAATTATATATAGTGAAATACATTAAATTGAGTGTGTTGCAAAATATAATGTATTTTATTTACTTGCACCGGTTGATCATTATAAAATTGCATATCTAATATTACTGGGGAATGCATGGGAGAAGCAGGGGAAATGTTTAGGGTCTATGCTTCATAAAATGAAATAAAAATAGAAATTTATACGAGTGCAGGAATTGGCTGCAATTTCCACTTTTCTACGGTGGTTCAAAAACAACCGCCGTAGAAAGATGACTTTCTACGGCCGTTCATAGTTGAACCGCCGTAGAAAGTCATCTTTCTACGGCGGTTGTTTTTGAACCGCCGTATTTTCTACGGCGGTTCAATGAAGAACCGCCGTAGAAAGTGTTTTCTACGGCGGTTGTTTTTGAACCGCCGTAGAAAAGTGGAAACAAATTCAGCCAATTAATTCCCGCGTGCGCATAAATTTTCTATTTTTATTTCATTTTATGAAGCATAGACCCTATACATTTCTAGTTTTTTCATGTTCATAAATTAACCCCAAAACTTTGTACATATAATATTACATACCCAATTTACATTATATTATTAATTATGTTAGCAATACTTGTATGAAAAATGCTTTACTAAATATATTTCAAATTTTCCCATGCAACATTCCACCGAACCATTTCAGGTACTATTACACAATAATTTTAGGTAAACGCGCAAAATTCAGTTTATTTGTTCTTAAATAATTATCTCTATTTTAATAATTAAAGGCAAGCAATAATTACAATTATGTGAAGGTAAAATAAAAATAGCTTGAAAGAATTAACACTCTTTGCAATTGGATACAAGTACTCAATGTCGTATCCAGGTATAGTCTTAAAAATTTTGTAGCGCTGCTGTATATCTCGTACACATGCATGCTAGTTAAGAGGCAAAATATAGAAATAGGTTGCCGCCGGTACGGAGCGCGCCTCAATATAAAATATATTGAATAATCTCTATAAAATAATAAAGCATTATTAATCGATAAACGAATAATTAATTCATTTAGCGGTCAATAACCAACCTCGCTAAATGAATATCTTTTTTCCAAGGCACAGACAAGTAATTTATGAAGAGTTAAATATAAAATCAAAACAAAAATCATTGTATAGCTTCCCCTGTAAATTTTACCAAAAGTACTACTCCTTCAAAAAAAAATAAAAAATACATGGGACATTTATTCATAAATGAAAAACAAGGAAATCAATTTGCCAGAAAATTCGACAAAGTCTCCCCTATAAATGTAACATACTCCCTGTCAAGGATATGCACATACTTAAATACTTCATTAAGATTCCAACTACTTCAAATAATACGGAATTCAGTTTCAAATCAATTCAGACAAAATCTCCCCTGCTTGTTTTTGACCAAAACACTTGGCATCATAACATCAACACAAAAGCTTCACACAATTTCCAACAATAACATATTCATTATAAACATTTCGCTATATGAAGTTCCCTGGAAATTTTATCCCTTGCTTGCGCGGCTTCATCCAAGTTGTGACCTGTTTCAATCAGACAGTACGAAGGATAAAAATAAATGTTGTTATAAAATTATGTCCACCTCGTTTCATTAAAATCAAATAAACATATACGAATACACACACACGCACACACACACCCACAAAAAAAAATTTAATAAAAACAAACAATATACCTGAAAATGATTCTTAACTTATTCTCTTTCTCTTATGAGACACTTGATCCTCGAACCATAATCCTTCTCTGTGGTCATCACGAAGTATGTATTTATCAAGTTCCCTATCTTCTTCATCTGCTCTCGATTCAGATAACCCATTAGAGAAAGGGCCCGCCTCATAAAGCCCTTCTTCTGTATCAATCCCTTCCACTCCGTGATGTTGTTTACCATGAAGAACAACAGACCAATGTTCGTCACAAGGATCGGTGATATAAAAAACTTGTTTCGCCTGCGATGCAAGTATAAATTGTTCCCCCTTGAAACCCTCGCGATTAAGGTCCACCAAGGTAAAACCCAATGGATCATCAGTTCGAACCCTATTATTGTTATCAACCCATCTGCATCGAAATACAGCTACTTTGAAACAAACATAGTCAAGCTCCCAAATATCTTCGATCACCCTGTAATATGCCATGCTTGCATACATTGGATTTTTATCCTTCCTGCTAGAAACATGTAAAGCCTCCGAGATTAATGTAACACCACTGTTTTGTGCCGTACTCTTCTCATCTTGTCTCTTAGTAGCAAATGAATATCCATTTATGTCATGCATGAAAATGCTCGTATCGCATGGCTGGGCTTAAACGCCAACCATTTCAATGTCTCCGAAACGTCTTTGCCCATGACAGCATTACCAAACCAATAGACAAATGTCCGAATATGTTCATTGAGCACATTTTGATCCATCCAAGCAGGATAAGACGTTCTTATTGAACGCATATGGTCTCTCACATAGGGCTCAACTTCTTCAGAATTGCGCAGTATGTAGAGATGCGCCTTCATCAATTCAACATTAGAAAGCGTAAACATTTTTCCTCCCCTTGTGCCCATAACTGTAATCCTCCCATCGTGCCGATTCTTAGATATTCCAATTGATGCTGTATCGGCCAAGTACTCAGTGCAAAACTCAATTACCTCCTCAGCTATATAACCTTCAACAATACTAGCATCAAGACGATAACGATTCTTAACATACCCCTTAAATACTTTCATATATCGCTCCAATGGGTACATCCATCGCAAATGAACAGGCCCGCAGATTTTTATCTCTCTAACCAAATGAATCACCAAATGTACCATAATATCAAAGAAGGCGGGTGGAAAATACATTTCTAATTGACAAAGGACAACAATTATTTCATCTTGTAACTGATCAAGTCTTTCGCGCGCGATAACCTTGCTACATATAGCATTGAAGAAGAAACAAAGTCTTGTTATACTGGACTTAACATGCTTGGGCAATATCGAGCGAATAGCTACGGGCAACAATTGTTGCATGAAGGCATGGCAATCATGAGACTTCAAACCAACCAGTTTTAAATCTTTCAAGGACACAAGTCTACTTACATTTGAAGAATATCCGGATGGAACTTTAATGCTACGCAAACTTGAACACAATTGTTTTTTCTCTTTTCTGGACAAAGTATGACAGGCAGGGGGTAGATATGTGTGTTGTCCTCGAGCTACTGGTGCTAAACTTGATCTTATGTTCATATCAACCATATCAAGTCTCGCGTTATAACCATCCTTAGTTTTACCAGGGATGTTCAAGAGCGTACCTAATAGGCTTTCACAAATATTTTTCTCAATATGCATAACGTCGAAACAATGTCTGACATCCAAGTTCTCCCAGTATGAAAGTTCAAAAAAGATGGATTTTTTCTTCCAAGAACATGTATCATTATTGCTGGACTCCGAAGGTTTACCAAACTCCACATTAATGTCCGTCACACGAGCTTTCACCTCTGGCCCGCTCAAGGGTTCTGGAGCTTTTCTGAACTCTTGAAATCCATTGAATGCTCTTTTCATACGGCGATACGGATGAGTCTCGGGAAGAAATCTGCGATGCCCAATGTATACTGTCTTCCTCCCATGTGCAAGCTGAAAAAATCTGTACTCTGCTCACATATTGGGCATGTTTTATGCCCTTTAACAGAGTACCTAGACAAGTTTCCATATGCAGGAAAATCATTAATGGTACAGAACAACATGGCACGTAATGTGAATATTTCTTCACGGTATGCATCAAACACAAGTGCGCCTTCATCCCATAACTTTTTCAAGTCTTCAATGAGAGGAGCAAGATACACAGCGATGTCATTTCCTGGTTGTCGTGGGCCTGAAATCATTAGAGACATAAGTATGTACTTGCGCTTCATACACAAGTAAGGCGGCAAATTGTAAATAACCAACATCACAGGCCATGAGCTATGTGTGCTACTCAGACTGCCAAACGGGTTCATTCCATCAGTACACAAACCAAGCCTCAAATTTCTGGCTTCTCCCCCAAAAGAAGAATACATTGAATTAATTTTTTTCCACTGATCTGAGTCTGATGTATGCATTATCACCTTGTCATCATCACTGGGAATACACCGATCTGAATGCCATGTCATAAGTTTTACATCTTTTGCATTAGCGAACAATCGTTTAAATCTCGGTATTATAGGAAGATACCACAGAACCTTAGTCGGCGACCCCTTCTTTTGTGCATCAGAACTATCTTCAACCTCATCACACAGCTGCTTGTTTTTGTATCGTGAAGTTTTACACTTAGGACAAAGCAATAAATCCTTATACTCGTTCCTGTAGAGGACGCAATCGTTTGGGCAGGATCTTCTTATACTCCATACCCATTGGACACAATATTTTTTTTGCCTCATAAATTCGATCTGGAAGTTCATTATCTTCTGGGAGCATATCTTTCAATACCCTCAATAAGGCTGTAAAACTAGTATCTGACCACCCATTTGCCGCTTTCAAATTAAACAACTTCAAAACACTAGACAAGCGTGTATATTTAGTGCAACCATTGTATAGAGGCTTCTCATTGTCACCCAAAATGGAAGCAAGAACTTCCGGTTTATCAGCAAAATCCTCGGCCACATCCTCAATCATGTCATCTAATCGATCTCTAGTAATCCCATCATCTCCTTTTGCATGAGATTTTCTTTGCTCAGGTAAACCATCAATACTTTCACCATGCCAAATCCACAATTTATAAGAAGGATCAAATCCGTTCCGATATAAATGGAATCTTATTGTATCTGAGTTATCAAACCGCGCACCATTTTTACAAGCTTTACACGGACAATGGACGTACTTTGTATTCTTATAAGCCAATTCAATGAAATTCTCAACTTCTTTCGCATAAAAATCGGAGGTCCGATCACCATACAACAAGATATTTCGATCCATGCGTAACTAACTCCTTCAAATAATTAAAAAACCCAAATAATTATTCAACAAACAATGTAGAAAGTATCAAGTTGCATGCTTGTCTTAGCACATGTCATACTAATGTTACTCATATAATCAAAACTAATATACCCTCAATGAAAAAAATAATGCATAACCAACACATGCGCAATAGACATAATTAAATGAAGAAGAACCCATAAGTTTTTCATTTATGCATTTCATCAAACACATGCAATGCATAAAAAAAATAATACACACTCTAAGTAGTGCTAATTATATGAACATAATCCATTAAAAATCAAACACTATAAATCAAATCACATCACCAAGAAACTACATAGTATAACTAAATAGGGTTCCACAATACAAAGGTTCACCATATACATGGATTGCAACTTTAATTTTCAGCAGTACACTACCATAAATAAAAATAAATTCTATATACACATATCTAAAGTACAAGAATAATCAATTACTGAGAAATTTTAGAAGTTTCTAACCTTAAGGTGGTAAATTTTAGCTTCAAATGACGATTCTTTTCATCAAACGTGCAAAACCTAGTAGAAATTTGGAGAAGAACACTTTCGGCTGCGATATGGAGATACACGTTGTTATTTAGGCTTAATACGTCAATACAACGGTGGTTATAATCAAACCGCCGTAGAAAGGACCTTCTAAGGTGGTTAATTGTTAAACCGCCGTAGAAAGTGGGCTTTCTACGGCGGTTGGGACAAACCGCCGTAGAAAGTGGGCTTCTAGGCGGCGGTTGGGACAACCGCCGTAGAAAGTATTGACTTTCTATGGCTGTTAATTGTTAAACCGCCGTAGAAAGTCCCCTTTCTACAGCGGTTTAACAATTAACCACCGTAGAAGGTCCCTTTCTACGGCGGTTTATCCCAACCGCCGTAGAAAGCCCCTTTCTACGGCGGTTTATTTTAAAACCGCCGTAGAAAGTCCGTATTTCTTTTATAACGGCGGTTTTCTATTTTCCGCCGTTAATCCGCAGCCGTTAAAGCTCTATTTTGTAGTAGTGGTCACACGATATAGTTCAATGCATATTCAATTATTAACTGGATTAAAACGGTATCCATTTTCAGTGATAAACTCACTTCAGTCCGAAGATACTAGCTCACTTCTATCTAGCCGATCTGCATATATTCCATGTTCCGGAAATTCAGTATTTTATTTCTAACTAACAGAATTCTAAGATTTTTAACCTTCTTATAGATGCTAGGAATTAATGAAGTAAAAGCATAAAACTAATTTACCTAATTTCCTTAAAAAGGCGTGTAGCATAATAAGTATTTAGAAATTATTTTCATTTAATTTGAAAATCATTAACTTAATAAGGAACCATATTAATCATAACCCTAAAGAAAATACAGTTTCATGCTGCAATAACTAATTTACTTATTTTCGTTTTTAGAAAGAGTTTATAACATTTAAACTTTATTTTTAATTTATTACGGAAATAGCCAATAATTAATCAAAAACTATAATAAATATTAACTTAAGAAGGTAGGAGTTTAGAACCCTTCAAATAATTGTTAAAATAATTTTAACAAAAATTTATAAAACGATTTATAAAGAAATAACAAAAGAATTAAAATTATTCAAAAATCAAGATTTTCAGTTTCTGGTCGGTTTTACCCAATTGAGGATCGATTAAAACTGCTCCAAATATTTACAGAAAAGCCCTAGGATCAGTTTTACCCGCTTCCCAATTGGTTAAAACTACTCCAATTTTTCCAGTAATTTTTCAATCGGTTTTACCCGCTCTGAAGTCGGTAAAAACTGCTTGGAAGGGTTTTACCTGTTCAACAATCGGTTTTACCCAATTTTCTTGAGCATGGAAAATCACTTTTACCCACTTTGCAAGCGGTTAAAACCACTTCGAACCCAGAAAAGTGGTTTTGTCAACCTTTGCTTCAGGTTTTGCTAAAAACATGCACAAAACTCTTTTTTCTTTGATTCTTTTTGCTCAAAATCATTTCTACAGTACTCCTACAACACTTCTAGCATTTCAAAACATTTTTAAAATCAAGAATCAATCAAAACATTAAGAAAACTATAAAACTTTATAAATTCAAAACTTTTGCATTTTAATTTTAACATCTAACGTAAAATTACTTACCCTTTGACTGTTAGAATTTTTCATTTTTATAGTTCACAGCGGTGCAACCGTTTTTACCCGATTCGGGACTGGGTACAACCGATTCACCCATTTTTTTAAAACCTATTTTTCCCTTATTTTCTAATTTTCTTATTTTCTATTTCCTGTTTTCAAAATTTTCATACATTCCTATATAATAATATTCTTAAACAAACATTATATCATGAAACTAAGAATCAAATTTATCAAATTAATCCACATAGATTAAAATAAGATTAAGGAAATTCTTTTGAAAGAAAGTATTTTATGATTTTATATAATTTTCTAAGAAAATGGTTTTAGACTAAAATTATTTTTTAAAAGAAATTCCTATAATTTAGTAAATGTTTATAAAATATTTTTAAATATATCAAAATATAATTTTTTTTAGAGATGAATTTTTAAATGTTAAAAATTTACGTGGTCTCACAGCAAAGGAAACACATGGATTCCTCTAGTGGTGGAGTTTTCTTGAATAATGCTGTCACTGTTACTCGTAAGAAGATAGAAGACACCGTCGACTCTCGTGAGGAAGTTGAAGAACCTAGCATCCGTTTGGCTAAACAGATATCTGAAGTTCGCATTGTCGATGATCTGGGAGATGGAAGAATCGACAAAATAGAACAAATGTTTGGAAAATTAATGGAGCGCCTAGATACCGGGGTTAACAGCATTTGAATAGAAGAGGTCTACGAAATATGTGGGAATGAAGGGTATCCGACCCACAAGTGCAAACTAGCACCTAATGATCCACTGGCTCAAGCACACGTAGCAGGAAATTGGAATGGGCCAAGAAGGGATCTCTACTCAAACACCTATAATCAAGGCTGGACGGATCACCCAACTTTCAGATGGAGTGAGCTAGGCAATCAAGAATAGCCCCCACATGCCCAGCCAAATCAGTTTTATCAACCTCAGCAGGGCCAACACTATAGGCCACCTCAGCAGAGAGGGTTCCAGCAGAACCAAAACCAGAACACCTATCAACCGTAGAGGAATAACAAGGAGTTGGGTGATGTAATTGGGTCCTTAATGGATCCACAAAAAGAACAGAAGGCCAGTATTGATAGTTTGGCCAATACGATGTCCCAATTGGTTTCTTCACTCGAGGAATTAAAAGGTGACCAAGGGAGACTGCCCACACAGGTCCATATACACCCGAAGGAGAATGTTAGTATTATAACTCTAAGAAGTGGGAAGGTTCTAGAGCCAGCAGTGGAAAAAAGTTCTACTCCAGGGGTACGTTTGCCCAAATGGACCATCGCCCTAGAACTTGAAAACATGAAAACAGAGCAAGAGGGTGCTACGAAAACAAGGAAAATAGGGAATACAGAAAGACCTGAAACTTTTTTAAGTCTGAAAGGCAGGAACCCTTACGAAGAACCTCTTTTTTCCAAATAGATTGATTAGTAAGAACAAAGTGGAGGAGAAATTTGAGCAAGGCAAAGAAAATACCAGGGGAGATGTCAAGTTACTACAGCCAGAAGAGCAAGAGAGTTCTACTCTGAGGGTACTGTAAAAATAGGGAAAACAGAGAGACCTGAACCATTTTAAGTTTAAAAGGCGGAAACCCGTATGAAGATCCACCTTTTCCGAACAGACAGATCAGTAAGGCGAAAAAACCAAAAGAGGATCCTGTGGATTACTTGGCAGCCTTTGAGAAGATAGAGGTAACTATTCCATTTCTTAAGTCAATAAAAATTCCTCGAATTGGGAAATTATTGAAAGAATTCATGGCGGGGAAGCAAAGGGGAGCACGCAAGGTGATCATGGGCGACAACGTGTCTGCCGTAATTCAAAAGAAATTGCCACCCCAATGCAAGGACCCATGTATGTTTTCTTTACCTTGTGTAATTGGAAATAAAAAGATTGAGCATGCTATGTGTCATTTACGGGCTTTAATTAATGTAATGCCTCTTTTTGTGTATCAAACTTTAATTGGCGTTGAATTAGTATACACTAGTGTCATAATTCAATTGGCTGATAGATCATGTGTATATCCTGAGGGTTTTTTAGAAAATGTGTTGGTAAGAGTTCATTCTTTTGTATACCCTGCTGATTCTTATGTGGTTAAGATTAATAGTGATACGTCAAAAGAGACAGCCAGAGTCTTGTTAGGCCGTCCCTCCTTGAAAACATCTAGAGCCCTAATTGATGTGTACAATGGATCTATTTGCTTGGACTACTGGTGAAAAGGTCACGTTTAGTATGGATGATGCCATGAAAAGTTCAATGGTTGTGGAGAATGTTTATAGTGTTGATATGATTGACCCTTGTGTCCAAGAGCATCTTAAGACCGATTTTTTGGAGGAAGTGAGTCAAAGTACAGGGACTATCATCTATTTGCCCAAATGGACCCCCGCAGATAAACTGCTTCTACCATTAGTTCCCGCTCCAGAGCCTGAATTAAAACCACTACCATGTTATGGTACGCAGAATGACCTAAAATCCACAAAAAGGGATAGCAAAGCCATTGTGAAAAAAAAGAAACAATGAACCAACATGGTTTCAAACTCCCACACAATGTGATACTGGCCAGCAGATCAGTCAAGGTAAAATAGGCGGGTTTGCAAATTTTGAGATCAAGGGTCTACCTGGTGAGAAGAAGAAGAAGATAAGACCACTGGATGCAGTGTCCGTCTATCCAAGTGGAGCTGTGCAAGTTCAAAGTCCCGAAAAAGAAAAAAATTCACAGTCAACAGGAAACATCTTAAACTTTTCTGTTGTGCTACCCAAGTCCAAACAGTGGAAGAAATTTCATTTTTATGTTGTCCGAATCATTGAAAGAGACATACATCGTTTGGCCAAAGACGTAAAAGATAGGCGCTAGTTGGAGACAACCCACAGTTTTTCGCTTTCCGTTATTTCCATTTTCTGCATTTATTTAAAAAAATAAAAGAAAAAGAAAAAGAGAGAGGATTTAATTTTTGTTAATTGAACCGTCTCTACATTTCCAGGTAAAGTTCAAAGGACAACAAGGAGAAGGGGGCCCAGGTTGCAAATTAGAAAATTGCAGGTGAAATTGCCACAATCAGATAAAGGACTGATCGGCATGCAAATTGCTAAAAAAATAAGTAGGCGGTCAGTTTACGAATTCACAGAAAAGGATGGACAATTCAGCAAAATTCGCAATCTATTGCCATAATTTTTTCCCCAAAATTTTTCCCAATCATTCCTCTCTACCTACCCAACGCCATCATTTTCCTCACTTAACCTTCACCACCAAATCGCCACTCTCCCTCGACCTCACCGTCCACTAAACCCAAAGCCGCCGCCACCACCGAAGCATTTCCATGGCTGGCAAACACAAAATTAAGCTTCCCGATGAAGCTTTTCTTGAACCTCGTTCCATGGCTACTCCTTCGACCGGCAACCACCATTCCGACTGCCGCCAGCCGCCGTCAGGTCACAGCCACTTATTACAAGAATCCAACCCCTGCCTCCGAAATTATCATCCCTCAGTAAGTCTTTCTCTAGTTTCCCTTTTTGTTTTGTTTCATGTGTTGTTTTCTATTTTTGTTTGTGCTATTTTTGTGACCATAGTTTTGTTTTCCTGTGTAGTTTTATCCAGTAAGTTTGTAGCATGGCTCATATGGTCTCACTTTAATTATAATGTATGCTTGAGGGCAAGCATTATTTTAAATGTGAGGATGTTTTGAGAGTTTTCTCTCTGTGTTGTTTTATGTTTTTGAGCTATATTGTGTCAAGTAAGTGTTTGCGAGGTCAAGGATTCTGCCAAAAATCTGAATGTTAATCTGAAATAAGCAACATAGATACCCAGTTCATTAATTACTATGCTTACTCAATTGGATGTGGTTTGGAAAGCTCAGTTACTTTGATACAAGTTATGCATAAATTCCCTTTTCTACAGCCTACTAAATAACTCTTGAGTCGCAATAGATGTTTTGCTTGAGAATCTCTTTAGTTTGCCTGCTAGACTGTCAAAATGGTTTATTGAGTAATGCGTGGTTGGATGATGGGGGACCTTTCTAAGATAAACCCCTTTTGGCTTAAGTTTCTGAACCTTTCAATACAGACAAATAACCCTTAGTCAATAAGTTGAAGCCTTGACCTTTCAGCTCTAAGTCACTAAAAATTAGCCAGGGCCTATCTTTGATTAACTCCTTTTGATGAGGTCATCCCTACTCCAAAACATAAGTGTCCACCATGCTTAAGGTGTGGATTTGATTCAAGTGTTCAAAAGGTCAGGACTCGAAGGACTAGAGTTCAGCCTGAGGTGAATCCAAGTCTATACAAGGGTTCTCCATTAAAGCCTCCAGCTAAGGTTCCAGCTCAAAGGACCAAAAGCCCAAGTAGCCAAAAGAAGCTCAAATGGCCGCCAGGGGTAAAAGAGTCATTTTGCCTCCAGCGCCTTCACGAGTCATTTATTTTGGAGAGTTTCGGACTGAATTTTAAAGGTATTAATTGGAGTGAAGATTACAAGTCTTGAAGATCATCAGAGTTCTTGATTTGTTAATTTAATTACATGCCATTACTTTTAAGTTCTATTACTTTTAAGGTAATTACCAACTTTGTAGTTCTTGAAAAGAATTCTTGCTTGTTTTCTTTTAAGAAATAGAAATTACCTTATTTTTATATTTTCCTTTTTATTTTTCAAAGGGAATTTTGGCCACCTCTTTTTTGGAAGGCAACTGAAATTCTACTTCCCCCTTAACCTAGTTCCTTTAGGATTTGGGTTTTGTAAGGTTTGCAATTCTCATTTGTTTCCACTTTCATTTCCTATTCCTTTTCTACTTCTAAAAAGCACACAACCCCCTATTTAATACAACCAGAGAATTCATACATGATTTAATTTTGGTGTAAGGTTAATACCTATCTTTTTATTTTTGAATTCTACTCATTGAACTGTAGTCAATCTTGCATGATTTCGGCCTATTAGTTTTTAGAATTGCATATTAATTAGGTTTATAGTCTCGCCTAATTAAATTAGTTTTTCACTTCAATTCGTTGCTTGGTTTATAGTTTAAAAATAACTTTATTGTTCTATCGAATACAAGTAGTAGTTGGGGTTTCAAGGGATTATAATGTGTTCTTTTAATTGGAGTTTTGGTTACTTTCCGCGCACTGGAATTCTCAATAGAGAATCCGCATCAATTTGGTATCAGACCTGTATAGTGTGCGACCTTGGGGGGAGCCAACCAATCAAAGGGGAGCGGTGAGACACACGGTGAAGTGTCAATCCGGAAAAGGTTGTCGTTGATCTCTTCTGAGGTAAATTGCTCCTTCAAAAATTGGTTACTATTTTTTGAAAATTCTTGATCCTTAAAATTAAGTATCTTGAGTTTTAGCTGCTGTTTTGTGAAAGAGATTGCAAGAGTAATTCAAAAAAGGCAAAAATCGGCTAAACCCAGCTAGAGTTTCAAAAGCCGCCGATTAGGGTTTGAAGTTTTAAAGGCTCCAAACTTTTTTTCTCCTCTTTTCTCTTGTGCAATCTGTTTAGGGGTACTAGGGGAAGGTTGTGTTAAATTTTTGGAATATTTGGAGCACTATAAGGCCTGTTTCGAACATTTGAAGGTTTCAAGGCAGAATATTGTCGAAATTATGAAATCTGAAATTTTCTTACTTGATTCTTGGGATGTGAATTTTGATCCACCTAGGGCACTAGTAGGAAGGTTTTGTTAAATTTTGGTGGTATTCTGAGCTTGTTTGGATTGTTTTTCATCACGCCGAGGATTTTCAGGCCATGCCGGGAAACATAAAATTTTTCTTCGTGTACTTTGCATGCAAGTTGCTTTTCTTGTCTCGAATTGTGTGAGGATTAAGATTCTGAAATTTGTTTGCTGTTTATATCTAGTTTTTACGTAAAATTTTGATTCCAAAGTTGCCGACATATCTTGAAAGTTGTCTAATTGCAAGCCTGCTTGAACCTGTGAATAGAATAGATTTTTGGAATTATTCTTGAATTGCATATTGGGAAGGTTATTCTATCTTTGGGTAGTTTCCTAATAATTCTTTGCAAATCTACCATATATGCTTGTTTCTTGCAATTGCATATGCCCTGCCAAATTGCCTAGTTACCATATTTGTGCTACCTGGACAATTACTCTTTGAAATAGATTTGGATTTCCTAATTTGTACACTACTCATTATTTGTGGGATTTTCGGAACTTATTTTCGAAAATTCCTTACTTGTGTACTTCCATAAATCCGAATTTATACTAAAACTCTCTTTCACAAAAACTGTTTTCTTTCAAAAATTGAACCAAGCATTCTTTTCTTCAAAAGTTTTCTTGTTTCTTCTTTCGTGATTCTGTGAAATTTTAGTAAGATATTGTGTGTGATTTGGCTTAATTGTTCTGATTAGAATTCTTAAATCAGGTTTTGAGAGTAAAAAGGCAAGAGTGAATTACATTAATTAATAAAGGGCAGCCAACCCGAGGGAGATACACTGGGATGAGTGTAGACTACTAGGTAAACACTTGGGGGAAAAGGGGGTAAGGTTATTACTCACTGTTATTTGACTTAGCAGAGAGTTTTGGTCAATTTACTCGAATGGCAATTATTGTGACAATTGCTAACATGGAGCTATCAAGGGGATCCTATTACACTTTATGGATCCAAAAGGAGGTTAGAGTTTGAACCTATTGGTAATTGTATGCATATCAACATTGAGCAAATTGATCCTTTACGGTGATTTGGTGTCTTTGTTGAAAGTGTCTTACTTGTTACAAATTATTAGGGTTCTAATCTCATTTGGTATGATACGGGTACGACATTGTGCAAATTGATTCCCAAAGGAAGATTTGGTGCCTTTGTTGTGCTTTCTTATGATGATATTTTGTTGATAGTACGGCATTGCGCAAATTGATCCCTCAAGGGAGATTTGGTGCCTTTGTTGTGCAATCTTCAATTTTGGTTATGAATTACCTTGTGCAAATTGATCTATCATGGAGATATGGTGCCATTGTTGTTCACGCCTTTTTGTTGCTGTTGCTGTTTTCTTGTATTGCTTGCACTGAAAGTTTTGGATTTAATGTTGTAAAATCTTAAACTAGGTCTATATAAGAAGTTGTTTATGATTTTTGAGTTTTCGGGATATAACTTGTCACAAGAAACCCAAAACTAGGGTTCTTGAGGTTTAAGGGAATTCGATTAGGTCTTTGAAGGGGTTCGGTTCTTTTCTCTTTTGTGTGATATTGTAATAAGGGTCCTATTGGATTCGAGGGGTTGGTGAGAGAAAAGTGAGACTATAGGATATTTGTATACGTACTCTTTTAAACACAAGTCCCTGAAGCTTATGCTTGCTTCTCTACTTTTGTTGGCAATTGCATCTAAAAACGTAAGGATAAGGGCTGCTTTAGACAAATGGTAAAGTGGGAAGAAAGCACATGGCATCAAGACCAAGAAGTATTCAAATCTTGGGATAGTAAAGGGGAACTTTCTTGCCCAGAAGGTAAACTTCATCACTGATATTGTTCCAGGATCGTTTGAACTAATTGAGTGCAGGGACGAGGCATCCACTCGCTGGCCAGCAGGACCTAATCGTAGGCCCGCAGCACCCGATCGCAGGCCCGCAACAGCCGATTGCAGGCCAGCCAAACCTTCCCAATCCACAGCACTTGATTGTAGGCCAACCGTGACCGATCGCAGCTCCGCCTTGTTTGATCGCTGGCTGTCAGAGCTTAATTACAGGTCAGCCGAAGCTGCTCAGGAGACTTCAAGCCTTGAAATTAACAAGTACCAGGCTACATCTCCTGCTCCCACTGAAGTGCACCCCTGCCAAAGTTGCGTAGTTTCCATTGAAGAAGTTGTAGAACCTTCCGACCAGAAGCACACTAAACTTCCAATGAAGAACTTACGGTGACGACAAAGGGAAGCTGTATGCCAAAAGGAGATGTCCAAATCAACCGAGCAGGGCACGAATTCGAGGACGAATCCTTCCCAACAGGGAGGGATTGATGAGGTCATCCCTACTCCAGAACACAAGTGTCCGTCATGCTTAAGGTGTGGATTTGATTCAAGTGTTCAGAAGGTCAGGACTCAAAGGACTAGAGTTTAGCCTGAGGTGAATCCAAGTCTATACAAGGGTTCTCCATTAAAGCCTCCAGCTTGAAGGACCAAAAGCCTGAATAAGCCAAAAGAAGCTCAAATGGCCACCAGGGTAAAAGAGTCATTTTGCCTCCAACGCCTTCACGAGTCATTTATTTTGGAGAGTTCCAGACTAAATTTTAAAGGTCTTAATTAGAGTGAAGATTACAAGTCTTGAAAATCATCAAAGTTCTTGATTTGTTAATTTAATTACACGCCATTACTTTTAAGTTCTATTACTTTTAAGGTAATTACCAACTTTGTAGTTCTTGAAAAGAATTCTTTCATGTTTTCTTTTAAGAAATTAATAAGAATTATCTTATTTTTATATTTTCCTTTTTATTTTTCAAAGGGAATTTCGGCCACCTCCTTTTTGGAAGGTAACTGAAATTCTACTTCCCCCTTAACCTAGTTCCTTTAGGTTTTGGGTTTTGTAAGGTTTGCAATTCTCATTGGTTTCCACTTTTATTTCTTATTCCTTTTCTACTTCTAAAAGGCGCACAACCCCCTATTTAATACAACCAGAGGATTCATACATGATATAATTTGGTGTAAGGTTAATACCCATCTTTTTATTTTTGAATTCTATTCATTGAAATAAGGTTAATACCCATTTTTTATTTTTGAATTCTACTCATTGAACTGTAGTCAATCTTGCATGATTTTGGCCTATAAGTTTCTAGAATTGCATGTTAATTAGGTTTATAGTCTCGCCTAATTAAATTAGCTTTTCACTTCAATTCGGTGCTTGGTTTATAGTTTAAAAACAACTTGATTGTTCTATAGAATACAAGTAGTGGTTGGGGTTTCAAGGGATTATACTATGTTCTTTTAATTGGAGTTTTGGTTACTTTCCGCGCACTGCAATTCTCAATAGAGAATCCGCATCACCTTTCTTACCCTTGGTATGCATGCTGCATGGTGATTATGTTTTGATGGTGCGACAGAGGAAAGGTCACTAGGTGAAATTTGTGGAGTCTAGTTCTGTTTCTTTTTGTATTTGCTGAAATTAGAATCAGTTCTGCGATGGTAAGAAAATAGTCCACATTTGAAAAATAAAAATTAAAAAAAATATAATGAAAGAGAGTAAAGGAGCTGGTTATGTTGTGAATTAGATTGCAGAATAAGCATGAGGGACTAGACAAAGAGGTTATGTGCTGAATTGTTAATCACAGTTCTGGAAAATTTTTGGTGATTGATACTGCTTGAATAATTAAAGAAAGAGCTGAATGCTGTGGCTCTAGATTAAGAAAAGGAAGAAGGGGAATTTGTTGCCCAAATAAATCGAAAAGCAGCTGGTTCTATATGCATGGACATTATTAGTTTAATTCCCGTAAGTAGCAGTAGGCGGCAGAACCAGCATAGCTTGAGATTGAAGCTTTTCCTTTCGATTTTGGAGTATTTTTGGCGTGAAGTTTCCGTCGGCATCAATTGCTTTCAATAAAGTATCTTTTCTTTCTCTTTTAATTGTTCGGATCTATTAGATTGTTAGTGTTCCTTTTTAGTTAATTTATTAGTTTGAATTGATGGATTGAATTCGGTGCAGTCAAGTAATATTTCTTCTCTTTTAATTAATTTAACTTTTGGGTGCTGTTTGCTATTTAATTAGTTTGGATTCGGGATCGATTAGTTAATAGTCAGTAGCATTATTTTATCCTCAATTTATGGTTCATGCATATGAATTGCTTGATTCTTGTAGTTAATTAATTAGAAGTCAGTAGTATTAGCTTATTATTATTTATTAGTTTATGCATACAAATTGAATCACTAGTATTAGATTAGTTGAATAAGTAGATTTTAATATAGTATCCCTTTTCTGTCTCTTTTATGTGCATCGGGTTTGCGAGATTAGGATTACGGTTAGTCGGTTAATTTATTAATTCAAGTTCTGTAGTGATTAATTGAAGTCGAGATCAGTAGCATTAGTTCAAGTTAATATATATGCATGCAAAAGCGGTTTCGGCCAGTAGCTAATTAGTGGGTATTAGTTAATTATCTTATTATGTCTACATTTTATAATTATTGTTTAATTAGTTCAGTTAATATGAGTAGCTAAATTCTCAGATCCAACATAATGTAAATAGCAATTAATCAATGTATGTTATGAAATTGAATTGCTTTTAATTAATATGCATGTGTTCCCTTTTACTCTGGGTGTCTATATCTCATTGCTTGATTTTATATAAGCCTACGCAACTTATATAGAGTCCGTGGAACCAATTAATCCGTCACACTACTTCATGTCATTTAGTGGATAGGTTAATTAGTTGTGAAGTTACCGTCAGGTAATGCAGGGTAAAGGGTTAGTAATTCCGAACTGGTGACGCGGTTAGGAATAACTAGCATCAAGTTTCCCTAATTATTAATGATGTTGGTATAGTTAATAAGTGGCGGCTTTTCCGGCCTGTTCTATATTAATTAGAGTACAACTATATATGTGCTTATTCACGGTAGTTGTCAATAAATAAGAAAAATTGGGTTATGTCTGTGCTTATTCACGATAATCTATAACTGCTTGATATGTGCTTATTAATATATATTTGAGTTTATGATTGACATGCATGAGATTATTGTGTATTTACATGTTGATGGATTGCTTTAATTAATTGATAAATTAGTCTATTTTGTTAGTATTCTAGTTTAATAATCATAAGTTACTTTACAAGGCACTCCGGTGCACAAAGATGGTTGCTAACCACAAACAATTGCTTGAAATCAATAGCATTAAAAATAATAATCACTCCGTTCCCTGTGGATTCAACCCTATTTCCACTGTGCTAATCTTAGCTGTTTTGCAGGTCTGGTAGTAAATTACTATCTTTGTTAGAGCGAGCAATAGCCCTACCACTCTAGATTAAGAAAAGAAAGAAGTGGAATTTGTTGTCCCAATAAATCGAAAAGTAGCTGGCTCTATATGCATGGACATTATTTATTGAATTTTGCAGGTGACTTAGAAACCCATAGGGCCTGACCAACAAAACAAATCCCTTGGCCCCATTGCATCCCTGTGAATAAAAGGTTATTCTTAACAGCTGTGCATTACTCAATCTTTACTGTGGCGATGGTCAGTTATCAAGCTTTTGAGTTCTGACTAGATTAGAGATAAAACACTTGTCCTGAATTTCTGAATTGCGAGTTGTGTTTTACTGCCCATAGAGTGCCTGCTTGGGAATTTTTGCATAAACTATGTTAAAGTGATTTGGTTATGGTTTGTGGTGCAAGTAAAGTTGGCAGGAGGAATTTGGGCAGATTAATCCGTGGTTTAAGTAAAGTCTTAGTGAATCTTTTGAGTCTTTCTTGTCTGTTCTTCTTTTATTTAAGTCGAGTCTTGGGAGTGTTGTGAGTAAGTTCGAGTCTAGTTTGTTCTCTTGTTTTGTCTGTTCAGTTTTGTTGTTAGTTGTGTTTTGTATTGTCAAGTCAAAAGAGAAAGAACTAAAAAAAAAAAAAAAAAAGAACTGAGTTTAGTTCTTCACTTCAAGCTTAAGGATAAGAGTCATTCAAGTGTGAGGATATTTGATATGTGTTCTGAATTTTAGAGTTTATTTATGGTAAATCTCATAGGTATCTGCTAGTTTTGATGAAATAACTGCAGATTTTGGAGAAAGAACCAATAAAGAAGAGAAGGTGTAAAAAAGAGCAAAAAAAATGAGCCATTTGGCCAAAGAAGCAATGGAGGGGACAGAATGGTGAAAGAAGGCCTTAAATGTATTCTTGCATGCATGCAGGAATTGCAAGTGGGCCAAAGATAAAAGTAATATATGTTTGTTGGACAGCCAGCCCAGTCCAAGATTAATGATCCAGCAATGGATTAAAAAGCTCAAGGAAGAATTAGGCAATTGCCTAATTAACGATCAACCGAAAGCAGAAAGCAATTGGATTGGAGTTTTTTGAATTCCAATTTTGTCCACAAGTGGCGTGCAAGAGAAGAGTTGTTACTTATTACATTAATCCATCTTGGTTTTGGACATTGTTTTTAGTAGTTTCCAACATGGAAAATAATTTTAGTAGGTTCCAATTTAGATTAGTATATTATTCTCTACTCTCCATTCTACACCTGTTTATAGGGATGGAATTGAGAGGAGAAAGACACGCTTTTACAGTAGAATTTTATCTCATATTTTCGTAGTTAGTTCAGAGCAAGTAGCATTAGTTTTCTGTTTTAGCGGTTTGAGGAGTTTCTGTCTGGCAGAGGTTCCGTTTGCCCAAATGGGCAGTAGCTTTCTCAATGGATTATTTTCATATTGTAATTCAAGTATTTATTTCTTCTTTATTCTATTCTTTTCGATTATTTTCTTTATGAATCATAGAATAATTATTTGTGTACTTAAATTTAACATGAGTAGCTAAATTCCTTATTCCGGCATAATGTAGAAGTAATTACTCCGGGCATGTTATGAAACCGAGTTGTTCATAAATTAAATTGCATGTGTTCCTTATTATTCTCTACTCATAACTTTGATTACTGATATTTTAATTGAGATTGATCACCTTAGTTAAATTAGGTAGAGCCAATTAATTCCCAGTTAAGTAATATAATATTTATTGGGCAAGATTAATTAGTGGTAAAGTTACCTTCAGGTAATAGAGAATAAGAGGTTAATATTTCTTAGATGTTGATTCAATAAGGATATTAAAATTAGGTTTCCCTAAGTCTTAAGGTTGTTAACCTGGTTAATAGGTGTCGCAGCCGTACTGCTTGTTCCATGTTAATTAGAGTAACAATTATGTATATGCGGATTCACGGTAATTGTCGATAAAGTAAGAGGAAATTGGGTTATGTCTGTGCAGATTCACGGTAATCTATAACTGATTGATGACATGTTATTTAACATATTATTGAGTTCATGATTAATATGCACGTGATTATTGTGATTTAAACATTGCTGGAATACTTTATTACATTGATTAAACTCTCTTTATAATTTAAGTTTGCCATCTTTGTTGCATAAACATCCTACAAAGTCTCTTTGAGCGAAACAAAGGTGGTTGCTAACCGAAATAGTTTGGATTTAATAGGTTTTGTGATTTTAAGCATTTCGTTCCCTGTGGGATCGATCCTTTTATCGTTGTGCTACTTTTAGCTATGTGTTGCAGATTTATACAGTACTTTTACTGTATTTGATAGGGCTAATGACGGTCGTATCAACCACCCACGATGGCGAGATCTGAAATATTTTCAAACTCAAATTTTAATAACATTTAAATTATTTACTATTAGCATTCACACACATTAGTAGAGACGGCAAATGAAAAATAAAAAAAGTTAAATAACTTTGTTTGTATGTCTTTTTTATTAACATTAAACAACTCACAGTCTAGTTTTAATAACTAAAATTTTTCAAACTTTGAGATTGGGACTGTTTTATAATTTTATTTTATTTTTAAATTAAAAGACATAAATAAATAAACAAATTTAAATTAATAGATAATAACAAGATAACTTCCCAAATTAAAGAAGCAATAGAATGATTTAACTTCTTTTTTCCCCTTTCTTTTAGCCCATGGGAAATAAGTGTTTTTCTTTGAATTGTACAATCAAACGGTCAAAAATATGAAGTCTTTCATTAAAGCGGTGAGAAAACGAGAGAAAGACATGAAGAGATGCAATGGTCCCAATCTAAATTTTACTTTTCTTTTAATTTTTTTTTATTTATTACTATGTAGGGCAAACGTCACCACACGCCACCTGACTTTTGGCTGGACTTTTGTCACTAATTTTATTTATTTTTTTTTTTGTAACTTTGGATATGAGCTATGCTTCTCCTGTGATCTTTCTCAGTTAAGCAACCCGGTCTTCCTTCTCCCTCCTCCTCCATAATGGAGGAGGAGGGAGCTTTCTCTTCTTTTTTAGTTTTCAATTCATAATTTTCCTCTTTATTGAGGTGTTGGTCTCCATCTTTATAGAGTGATCTTGTCCTCCCTTGTGGGAGTGTTTAGACTCATATTTGAGTTGTTTTGGTATTTTTAGCAGTAAATATTTACAAATCTGGGATTTTTATTGAAGAAAGTTATAGAAAATGCAAAGAATAAAGATGTGTTTTGTCTTTGCTATTAGATCTTCTCGAGAAGAAGCGGAAGGTGAAAAAATAAAAAAAGAAGAAAAGGAAAAAACAGTGGAAAACTCACACCAGTTGAGCACTACCCCAAAAATACCTATTGGAGGCGGGTTTCGCGACCCAGCACCCGTCTCCAATGCAGGCGCCCGCCTCCAATTGGAGTATTGCAGGCGGGTGCCTGTAACACCCACCTCCAACAGGCATGATAGTAGAAACCCGCCTCCTTTTGGTGTTTTGGAGGCGGGTGCATGTAACCCCTCACAAATTAGGAGTTTTGGAGGCAGGTGCTTATTTCACCTGCCTCTGCCTCTAAAACTCCTAATTTGTGAGGGGTTTTGGAGGTGGCAAAACACCAAAAGGAGGCGGGTGCATGCTTGTTTCACCCGCCTCCAATACTTCTCCAGTGCAAAATTTAATTTCCTTTACTTCAATTTATGGCTTCAGTAGGAATCAAACTCGCGCATGCAGAATCACTTGACTCTTGTACACTAAATTTACCACTAGGCTACATGTACTCATCCATATAAAGTTAAAATCGAAAGTATATATTTATATATTTCCTTCTAAAACTTGTAGTTTTTATTACCTTCTAATTTATCGCCTTGCTCGAATCTCAACAAATTTTTAAATTTTTTTTTTTTTTTTAAACTTTCAATAGTTCAGAGTAAAGGAAAATTATCGGAACACTATTGGAGGCGGGTGGAAAATGCACCCGTCTCCTTTTGGTATTTTGTAGGCGGGTGCATGTGGATTTCTGGAGTCGGGTTTTTGATGGCACCCGCCTCCAATAGTGTACATTATTGGAGATGAGTGCTGTGAAAACCCGCATCCAATACTGTTTTGAAAATTTTCATCGGTTCCAGAAACTCGCCTCGAATGAACCTATCCAAAAACCCTTCTCCAATGACCCTTTCTACAGTATTGCAAGGACAAATTTCATAGTCGGCGGAATATCTGACAGGAGTATGAAGTTTTGTTCGTGCCCGCTGAGTTTGGGGTTACCTCAATTTTGAAAAAAGAAAGAAAGATCTGTTACTCAAGGTGTGATGTTGCTGCAAAGATGAAGTTTCTAGTGAAAATTTTGTTAAGTTTTAACTTTAGTTGTGGCATTTTCTTTGAGTATTAGTAATTGTTTATACTAGGGTTTATCAAGTCAGAAACTCATGTTTTTCTTTCAACTTTCAAAGTTGAAGGAAATCAATGGTATATGTCGGCCGCTTTGTAGAATCATTAGATCCATCAAATTTATTATGAATATAATCTACTTATTTCTGGCAAAAAAAAAAAAAAAAAAGAAAGATATGAGCTACAAAAAAGGTATCATTCCACCAAATCTATTAAATTTAGCTGTTAAATTTAACAGAAATTGACTGTTTTTGGCCTTGTGCTTATCTTGTTTGTTTTCTTCATTTTATATTTTGGTTTGCCGAAGGAGTTTCATGTTCAAATCCCCTAGATTTTATGTGGGGTATTATGGAAGGCATATAATAGGGTTTTTTTTATTTTTTATTATGGGATTGTCAAATCACCAGAGGAGTGCATTGGGGATTTCCGTTCACTATTTTATGAGATTTCAAGGATTCATTTTTTCTGCCTGATATACTTTTCTGATAGCATAGGGGATCATTCCACGGTGGGCGTTTCTCAAGAGGAAGATGCCGCGGGTGGTATATTGGACCCCGCCACCTATGGGTTTTAACTAGCTAAATGTGGATGGATCCTCGCTTGGAAATCCTGGGCCTTCGGGTGGGGGATTTGTGTAGAGGGATTCTACAGGTTATGTCGTTATGGCGGGCTCTCTGTGACTTGGGTCTCACTAGTTTCCAGGCGGAAGCTACAGCTCTATATCGTGGTCTACTGGCTTGTAAGGAGCATGGGGTCGTCTTGATACAGGTTGAGACAGACTCTTAGTCCTAGCTAGATTGCTTTCACAAGGGTATTTGGTTGTAGAGAGCCTTCTCTATCCTGAGGAAGGTGGTAAACCTAAGGGATTTCTTTGGGAATTCAGAAAATAATTATTTTTTCCTCAAAAATTTTACATAAGAAACAACATCATTTTTTACTAAATTCAAAATTCAAATTTAAAATTCTCACTAAATTTTCACTAACATAAATTCAAAAAATAACATAATTATTACACTTTTTTTTTAATCTTTCCTACATAAATCCCCAAAAGAAATTATCTCTAAAAAAAAATTCATTTTCCTAAACCAAAATTTTTTCATTTCAGTCATTCAAATAACAGAGCCTATAATTAAAATTGCTATTCAAATTCAAAGTCTACACTCCAAATTGCATGGAATCAAAAGGAGCCGACCAGCTGATCGAGACTAACTTGTTAAAGGTCAACCTATGACATTGTAGATTAGAGGTGGCAATTGGGAGGAAAAGGGTGGGAATTAGGAGGGAGGGAATTGGGTGGAAAATTATTAGGTAGAGGTAATTATTCACCCATGTAATTTTAATGTTGGGAGGGATTGGGATGGAATGGGATTTAAATTTCCCAAGTCCCATTGAGAACTTAATAATAGGTAGGAGTGGCAAAAATAACCCATTAACCCAAAAATCGCCCAAACCCATTGGGTTTTAACACAATAAACCCACTTAAAAAAATAATGGGCTGGGTGTGCTTGGGCTAAATATGTAATGGGCGGGTTTAGGGTAGCCCATTGGGTACCCTAAAACCTATCCATCATGGGTACCAAAAATACCCATCCAAAACTACCCTTAAAAGTATAAACAAAAACCCAACAACTCATCTATTTTAGGGGGCCCATTTTATTTTTTTTCTTCAAACTTTTTTTTTCTTTATTTTTCGTGTCCTACAATTACTTTGCGTTTTTTCCCATTTATTCTTTTATAATATTTTTAAATTGTCCACTTATAAATACTAATTCAAAATTCGTTCAAGTTCCAAGTCGAGTTCAGGCTCAAGTTTCGGGATAGGTTTGGGTTCAGGCCGGGCTGGGCCGGTTCAGTTCGGGCCCATGGTTTTGGCCCAGTTCTGGGCCAATTTCTAGCTGGGTCCAATTTTGAACCTCGGGCCAGTTTCGGGCAGGGCCCAATTTGGGCCCAAGGTTCAGGCCCAGTTCTGGGCCAGTTTTTGGCCAGGCCCAGTTTCGGACCTCGGGTAGGGGTCGGGGCATGCACTGGTTTATATAAATATAAAAAAAATTAAAAATTGTGTTTGGGCAAAAACAATTACATACGATTAAATATAAAAGTATACAAAATATAATATTTCAAATTTTAGAATAGATTCAAAAAATTAAAATTCGCTTAAAAAAAAGGAATTAAAATGAAATTAAAAAACTTTGAAAAAAATTTATTAATAAACTATTAAATAAGCTTTACATTTTTGTATAATGGGTATTATGGGTACCCATGGGTATCCATAGCTACCCATTACCCATTTGAACTAAGACTATTAATTGAATGGGTAATGGGTACCCATTACCCATTAACTTAATACCCATTTAATACCCACCCAACCCGCCCGTTTGACACCCCTAATAATAGGGATCCCATTCATTAAGTTCCCATTTAATTTCCATTAATTACCCAAATCAATGCACCTTGAGTTTTTTTACCAATTTTTTCTGTGTTCTTTTTTTATAATTTAATTAGTATTTACTTTTACTTATTAATTACTGTTCACATTTAATAATTTAATTAAATTATTATTTTTTTTTTTGTCATTTCTTTCTTTTTTCTCTCATTTATTTCAGTTATGACTAATAAATTAATATATATATATATATAAATATAATATGTGTGTGCGTTAGTGTGTGTGTGTGTGTTAGTATTTTTTTTTTTTTTTTGTAACCAGTGTGTTTGTAATTGTGTGCGTGTTAATGTATATGTGTGTGTGTGTTTTGGGTGTGTTGTGTTGTGTGTTATATATTTATATATATATATATATATATTATGCACACGGGTTATAAGTTATGACTAATTTGTTTTGATCGATTTTACTTTCAAGTCAATTTTAATTTTGTCAGAAAAAATATTTAAAATTAGTGTAGCTTTTATTTTTAATTACCTCTTAAATTAAAGTTATATGAACGGGTTTGGTCAACGGGTCAGGCCAATTTTGACCCAAGGGACCGATCCATTTAACCGCAATTTATTCAATTTAATTTTTATTAAAAAATTTGTTACTTAAAATTAACTTTATTTTTTAATTTTAAAATAGATTTGACTCTTGACTCATACGATTCGTAACCGGTTGCGATCCAAAATAACTAGTTACATTGAAAAAAAACTTAAACAAATTGAAAAAATAAAAGTAAAAGAAATCATTTTAAAATGTGAAAAAATTAAAAAGGGAATAATACGGAAAAAATGGGTCCCATTTGGGTACCCATTAGAGACACAATAATATATTCCCATTATGTCCTAATGGGTATCTATATCCTCCCATTAATTTTTACGCCATATTAATTTCCCTCCCAACCAATACCCAATAAAAAAAAATAATGGAAATTTTCCTCCAAAAAAATATGGTCTCATGGAACACCCAATATGATTGGAAAAAATTGCCAGCTCTATTGTAGATACTCAAAAAGTTGGGTAATTTAAAAACTCTATTCCACACACGTTAGCAGTCTCAATTATTGAGTACGGAAAGTAAAGAATTGTCTTCCTCTTAATATTTGGATCGTTCTCTGCCCGCATATTTACGTTAATCTTTTCATTCTTCACTTTCACAAATGTATATAACTTTCGTAGATGTTAAGATATATATAACAATTAAAATGGCTAATTCAATTTATTTGTTCCTCTCATGTCTTTACTAATTATATTAGTAAGAATAAGATGAGTAAAATATATTTTTTGAAAGTGAACTTTTTTAATAGAACAAAAAAATATACTCCATTCATCTTATTTAAAGAGTTCACTTTGAACTTATTATGAATTGTGAGGTACAACACCTAAAATATGTAATTTGCAACTATTATTTTCACTTATATCCTTACTTCATAACTAAGGTTTAATTATGAACCACACATTATTATATTAGTAAGAGTATGTAACGTAAACAAGTTCAAAGTGTACCATTTTAATGGAACAATAATTATTTTTGAAAGTGGCATTTTAGAGTGGGACGGAAGGAGTATTATCAATCAGTAATCACATACAAGATATATATTTAGATACTCCCTCTGTTCCATTAGAAGGGTCCACTTTACTCAATATATAACTTATTCTAAATGTCAAGAGACAACACCTAAAATAGCTAATTTGACATCATTTATTTCATTTATATCCTTACTTATTAAGTATGGGCTAATTGTGGACAACACATAATTACATTAACAAGGGTGTGAGGAGTAAAAAAATCTGAAAGTGAACTTTTCTATTGGAATCAAAAAAATATTTGTCAAAATGGACTCTTGTAATGTAACGGAGGAAATATTAAATATGCACCCATTTTTAACATTTTTGTTTTTGAATTCATCATATCTATCACATTGAAGGCAGGGGAAGAAAAGAGTAGAGGAGCCTCATGCATAATTCTGTCAGCTAGCACTCTAAATAAGCAGAACTGACAGAGGTAGGAATAGAACCCCTGACCTCTGGGTGGCCCTCTATGCGTCACAACTGTTGAGGCACTAGAGGGTTCCTTATTTTTAACTTTAGTTCTTTTAAAGTTTTACTCGTACGTAACGTTGTGTACGGACACCAATTTTTCCTTCGGAATATTTTTCTTTTATTTTTAAAATATTAAAATTATATTAAAGTAAAACAACAAAAAAAAAATTCGCCTTAAAAACTAGGCTCTGTTTATTTTGTGACAATTTCAAAAAAAATATATCATTTTTTTTTTCCAAAAACATTCTCAACCCAAACACTCGCCCTCATATTTTCCTAATTTTAAATTCTTTTTAAAATCGTAGTCACATTATTTAAAAAACTGCCTCATCATTACACTTTTTTTTCTTTTTCTATACAAATTTTCAAAGGAAATTCTCTCAAAAATTTATTTTTTCCCCGAAACAAAATTTTTCTCGTTTTGGTTACAAACTAAACGGAGCCTAGAAAGATAAAATATTATAAATACTAAACTGAAATTCGGAAAAATGCGACAAATTGTAATGGATGAAGTGGTCAGTACGTAGCCATGCATATGACGCCCGTTTTCTAGGTAGCACAGTACCCTCTCTTAATTGCTGGTCCCCTCAGTCTACGAGAAAATTCTGTTCTTTTATCAACGTACGTAACTGTATACATCGTTATCATCGAAAAATCTTCGGGTGGTCCTTTATTTGAAGCAAAATTTGCTTTGATTTCTCATTTTAAAAGAGTTGAAGTTGGGTCTGTTTACTTTGTCATCAAATTTGGGGATTTTTGGTTTTGGAAAAGAAATTTTTTTTTTTGGGAATTAGTGTAGGAAAGAGAAAGAAAAGTATAATGATTATGTTATTTTTTAAAATAATTTGAGTATAATTTTAGAGAAAATTTTAAAAATTTGAATTTAAAGCAAAATCACTACAAGGAAAGATGCAACTAGTGACATGTTTGTGAGCATATTGTGACATATTTAAATGTCACGAAAACAAATTGTGACATTTTGGTGAGAGTGTAGGTATTATGCGTGTCACAAATTTTTTTTGTGATGTATAGAAGTGTCATTAAATTGATGACATCTAAAGGTGTCATTATTTTCATGAAATCTAATTGTACTATTAAATTTATGACATCCAAAGGTGTCATTATTTTCATGACATCTAAAAGTGTAACTAATATTGTTGCATCAAAACGCGTGTTGCTATTTTTGTGACTTGTTCACATCAAATTGTGGCGTTTCAAAGTTACAGTAATTTTGTAAATTTTGAAACTTTATTTAAAATGCCACACTAGATTCTAGATTCTATTATATTATTATCTTATTAGATGAACTTTTCATTTTATATTTCCAAAAATTGTTATAAATTTTTTTACATTTCTGAAGAACAAACACAAAATGGTAACTATACATGTCCCTTATATCCTATCAATTCCAACCTCACGGGAATATGCCTAGTATTGAGTAGTTATATATCAGCCCACATATGGGTAGAAAAACACAAAATCAACAACTGGAAAAAAGTAATATACAAGCCCTAGCAACCTATTCTTAAACCTTTTCTTGTCAGCTTTAACCTTTTTGATCGTTAGGAATGGACGAAGTAGCACTTTCATCATTGGCTTCAACTGCTTTCTTGTTCACAATACAATATATGTGTGAGGACTTCCGCAAATGTATTTTTCACATTGGTTGCTTTCAATGTTGAAGTCTCCATGAGATAAAGGCTCTCTCTTTCAGCTAAAGTTACCATCCTCAGTTGTAACAGATACAAGATGTCAGATGTGATTGTTGCCAAATGAGCATAACAAGAACATTCTTCGTATCTGCAAAAATTAAGTCAAGAAACTTGAGTAAGATATGAAATAATAACAAGTACCTCCTTTTGCCAGTCAAGGCAGATGCTCTACTTTAGTATTTTACCATCCAATCCATCAACATCATCATCCCCATCAAAAGCTGAAATCCTCTGCTTCAATCTATAAAAGCTAAGATAAGATGTTATCCTAGAATTTCGAACCTTGTAGCGAGCTACATCCATCTTGCATATTAGAGTGCATTAGTCCCATCAAAGAACAATCATTCCAAAAATCACCTCTCACACTGACCCTAAAAGTACACATGGCATTCGCGCTAAAACACATTTATGTAAGCAATATATTATATCCGTTATGTCTTCTAGTGAAAATAGAAGTCTTCAAAATCAGCAAATTCAATACTAAAATGTAGCATAAATCTACCCAAACTACCAATTTAGCTTTATAACATGATATAGACCAAAAAAGTAGATAGGCATAAAATTAATAACTCACATGAAAATTCTCCTCACAAAATTTGAAAAATAATTTCCCTCCAAAACAGTTTCTCATTAAAATTTTCAGCAAAATATTTTCTCTCGCCAATAAAATATCCCTCAAAAGAAATGAAACTACTAATAGTCTAAAACTCCTAACAACCTACAATGCCTAATCAACTACAATGACTCAGACAATAGAAAATCCCTCAGAAAGACCATGTAACCACTTAGTCTATTACAGAGTTTACAAGGCAAGAAGAACTAAATGCCACCATGAATGGGATCCCAAGAAATGCACTGACCGGTGAATTTAGAAGCCCATCACCCAAAATGCCATCAATCAGAAATGGATATGAGAAGCTAAGGACTCCGTGAATCATGCTATTACATGAGTGAAAAATTGAATTAAATTTCACGTAAGATACACAAGTGGGAATATCAGTTTCTAATAAGTAACTAAGATGATTTACTAATTAAGAGCAAACCTCACACATGCTAGAGACCAATGGGACACCTAGAGCAAACAAAAACATGAGTTTCAACAAACATGAATTCTGCACCTTTCATGGTTTAGCATTTATCACACCTGAATCCTGCTTATTGAAACCAATAGCAGTTGCGGGCAATCCATCAGTAAATTTACCTAGAACAGCTGGACATGCAACAAATAATAAGCGATTCCATAAAGTGATTACTCTCTATCAGGATATATAATGCTTCCCTCAGCAACTGCTTGTTGTTCGTTGCCGATATCAAAAAGGTGTGAGAAACTGGCCTAGCACGGTGGTTTTTTTCCTTTTCTTTCGACTTTTAAAAGTTGAAACACAACCTTTTTTTTTCCTTAATTTTCTTTTTTTTTTAAACCTAAAATTGAAGCTACTTAAAATACATTTTAAAATAAAATAATAATAATAACGCACTTACGAAAATCATCCCTTTTGCCATAAATGATAATCCTTTTTCGGACGAAATTTTAGAAGATCCCACCTCCAATCACTCTAATTGATAAATTTAAAATAGTTAGAGTAAATTTGTGTGACATGTGTAAGTGTAACAAATTTTAATGACATCTCATCATGTAGTAATTTTAGATAATGACACTTCTAAGTATAAAATTTGATGACACCATGAAGTGCAACAAATTTAGTTACATTTGTACGTGTAATAAATTTTAATGACATTTTTATGTTATAATTTTAGATAATGACACTTACAAGTGTAATAAAATTTAATGACACCATGAAATGTAACAAATATAGTTACATTTGTAAGTGTAATAAATTTTAATGACATTTTCTTATGCAATAATTTTAGATAATGACACCTATAAATGTAATAAAATTTAATGACACCTCTAAATGTAACAAAATTTAATGACACCTCTAAATGTAACAAAATTTTAATGACATCTCATCATGTAGTAATTTTAGATAATGACACTTCTAAGTATAAAATTTAATGACACCATGAAGTGCAACAAATTTAGTTACATTTGTACGTGTAATAAATTTTAATGACATTTTTATGTTATAATTTTAGATAATGACACTTACAAGTGTAATAAAATTTAATGACACCATGAAATGTAACAAATTTAGTTACATTTGTAAGTGTAATAAATTTTAATGACATTTTCTTATGCAATAATTTTAGATAATGACACCTATAAATGTAATAAAATTTAATGACACCTCTAAATGTAACAAAATTTGTAACACATACAAAGGTGTCAGAAAAATAGTGTCACTAGTGGCAACTTTTCTTGTAGTGCTGATGGGACAATTGCCCCACCTCAACTTTTTAAAAGTACTCTTTATATTGTATAAAGATGACAAAAAATCTGATTTTGCCCCACCAAAGATAAAAATGAACAGGGGCAAAGGTAAAAAAAATAAATAATTAATTATTATAGTCTTTCTTTATTCCACATTCAAGATAAATGAACCCCACTTATCAGTGTAAATTTATGACAAAGTACAACAAAAATGAGAATAGAAACTTAAAAGTAAATTTATGATCACTTTGTTGTTGACGAAATAACAGTTAAAATTTAACTCATACTTAAAGAGCTCACGTATCACTAATAGTCTTTTGAAGTAGCACTTTCAATTTTTTATTAAATCTTTTTTAGTGCTACCCTTAAAGAGTAGCATTACTATTTTTTTAAAAATGACACTTGACCTCTTATAGAATATCACTGTATATAACACTTTGATTTAATTTAATTTAATTAATTTTTTATTTTGTTCTCTTTTTAGTGCTTCTTCGTTGCTACTCTTTTCATAATGACACTTGACCTCTTATAAAGTATCATTACTATTGTTTCGAAGTAGCACCTGTTTTTTTTTTTAATTTTCTTATTTTCATTTATTTTTTATTTTGATACTCCAGAAGAGTAGTAGTGCTACCCGTTTAAGAGTGGCACTTCATCTCATCTCCTATATCATTGCTACCCCTACCCTTCTAAAAAACACTTTTAAATTTTTTTTTTTTTTTTTTTGTGCTGCTCCTAAAGAGTAGCGGTGATAGTCTTTTAAGAGTGTCACTTAACTCAGGGGTGAAGCCACACTTTTTAAAAAGTACCTCTGATATTGTATAAAAATTACAAAAAATATATGACTTTGCACCACTAGAACTTAAAATCATTAGGTACAAAAGTAAAGAAAAATAAAATTTATTACTTTGAATATCTTGTCCTTCCCAATCTTAGGGGTCTGGCTCCGCCGTTAATTTAACTTCTTATAGAGTATCAACTGTTACTCTTCTAACGTAGTAGTTTTGTTTATGTTATTTGTTTTAACTTGTTTGGTTTGTTCTGTTAATTTTAAAGTGACACACCATTTATGCCCACAGTCTAAAAAAATCCTTGTCCAGGTTCTGTGTCTTTTTGTAATATGCATATGAATTTTTTGTCTTCCCATGTGTTTACTGCATATGGCATGAAAAATTAAAGGATCTTGTTCAACTTTTCTACATTATGGCCCCTAGGAGTATGATAATTTGGTTCAGCTTTAATCAATAAAATATATTGCTCAGTTTCAGTTTGTTCTTGAAATATGCATTTGCATTTTTTGTTGGGTTTTACATCATTAGTCTGCTCCATAGTTCAAGATTTAGAAAAAAATTGTATTAAAGTCATAGGAGCTGGTTTGGTTTTTCTTTTACATCATTTTCGTAAAAAAAAAACCTTTATGATAAATAGTAGTATTAACCCAAAAGGTGTAAGGCTACTTTTTCTTTTCAATTTTGCCGCCCTTTTATTAGTCAGCACTTAAGAGTTAAATAAGTTGTTGGATGGAAAAAATAGATGGAGAGTTAGTGAGGAACAGTGAAATGTAAAGGCTTCTTTTTAAGCATTTAAAATGTAAGGGACAAAAAAGAACATTGGACAATTTGTGAGGAACCAAAATGATAGTTTGCTCATTTATGTTTATGTAAACATTTTTTTTTTCTCCTATGATCTTAGTAAAAGTTTTCCAATTTACTTTGTAGTAGAAAGAATAACAGCAGTTGGTCTGATTTTAATTGACCAAAATTAGTTTTCTCTAGTCTGTATTGTTATCGGCAAATTAAACTCATTAATGATGGCTGATTATTTTTATGTATTATATATATATATATATTCTTAAAAGAAAAAATTCTCTTACAACTCACAATGTTTGAACCTTTTGACCGTAATTTACAAGACCCTCCCTCCCCATTTTTAGGTTATATTTTGATTACAGAAATAATTAATAAATATTATCTTTCTAATTATGGATAAGCGAGGAGAAGTTAGCTGTGGGCTGGCTGTTCTCAATCGACATTAATAATAAAATCATTTGGTCGATGATCGAAATAGACTAGAGTAAATTTATTGCTAGCCTGACTTATTCCCCTTTTTTTTTTTTTTTTTTTTTTTGGTATATTGGAATTAATTTATATTAATTAGTTTAATGACTATCACTCTAGAATATGTGACAATTAAAAACAAGCTACCAAACAGAGGCCTTAGCTCTGCTGTTTGGTCTCTCAGTTTCTGTAGAAAAATGCTTCCACTTAATCCAGGTGGAGAGTGATTCTCAAGTTCTTGTTGGAAACATAGTGAGATAGTCAATGCTGTGGAGATCTGCAGCAGTCATGAAGGAGATCCATAAGCAGAAAACATCACTGGGAGTAGCAACTTTTAGCCATATTTTCAGAGTAGCAAATGCAGTTGCAGATGCTCTGGCCACTCTGGCTAGTGCTACTCAAACCACACAGTTTTTCACACATGTTTCGTTACCTAGTAACATTAATTAGGGGCCTTGTGGCTCTTAATCGATGCACGTAGCTTTCCATACATACATTTGACTCTAGTTTGTATTAGCTTTCTTGCTTTATCATTTGCATCATGCATATTGTATTTTCGGAGGTAAGGCTCATTATGTCTCCCTCTATTTTTGCAACATTTCAATTTTAATAAGGTTCCCATAACACCCCCCCCCCCCCCCCCCCCCAAAACCACTTAATTAGCTGTTACCAAAAAAAAGAAAAAAAAAAGAGTGACAATTAAAAAAAATATATTAGAAATGAAAGCTAGTGCTCGATAGCATTTCTTACCCATGATAGGTCACCTAGGGTTATGAAAGTTTTTTTATTATAATTAAGCGCAGGGTTGGTTACCCATTTTATTGATTGCAAAAAAATAAAAAATAAAAAGAAAATCAAAACCAGTGGTTTACATTTTGTGGCCTATGTTGTTTAGTTTCTATAATCTACTTTATACTGCTTATGAAGTCGTGCTCAAAGTAAGTGTTCGCTGGCTTGTGCTTTTTAGACCCTATAATATAGTTCTCTGCTTCGTCCTCAAAGTCGTCTTCGTCATCAGTTTCCCCTGCACCATAAGCTGCCTCTCCTTCATCTTCTTGGATGTCATCACTAAGGTCCTTTGGTGAGTATGGCACATATGATGTAGTTGGAATATGTGGCTTCGTCAGCATGCGATTGATGAGCTGAATATCTGTAGGCGTCCTATGTGCTTCAACGGGTGAAAATCGTCTGTAGTTGCTTCAATTTAGGTACTGGGAACGACTTGTGCTTTTGAAGAATTATGTTGAGTCACTTCAAGTGCTTATTGAACTACATTGGACCACAGGTGTGGTAGCTATTTCATCGTGGCTTGGATTATTTTTGGAGATGGGTTTGAAGGGGGTGGAGTATTGATCAGTGCATTATTATTGTTTGAGATATGTTCCAAGTTTGCAGCAGCTGCAGTTGGTGAGTCATTATGTCGAACAGCTTCCAGTCGTAAAACGGCGAGGTCCTGTGGGCCTAAGATTGTGGCGTTTGGCGCAGCAATTAGGTTGGTGGGTGAAGTAATTGCTGGCTGCATGCAACTCAGGGCTTGGAGCGAACCAAGCAGTGCGTGCACAATTGGCTCGTGTGCTGGTTCTACAACAATTCCATCACCAGAGGACCTTGGAACAGATGTAAGTGCTGAACCTGTGCAAATTGGTGGCAACTCGGAGAACACCTCCTCAATATCACTGTCTTCTATATCACTTTCTTGTATGGTTGCAGTAGCAGCTTCTATAAAGCCCTCTGTGGCATTTCGTCGTGTAGTAGCAGATTCCTGGGCGATGAAGAATGGCACTATAGGGGTGACCGTGGGATTATGGGAGATATTTGGGGCGCAATTTGGGGCGTGATTTGGTGAATGATTTGGGGAGTGAATTGGGTCGGGATTTGGGGAGTGGTTTGGGGCGCTATTTGGGGAGTGATTTGGGAAGGGATTTTGGGAGTGATTTGGGGAGGGATTTGGGGCGCGAATTGAGGAGTGATTTGGGGCAGAGATTGGGGCTCGATTTCTAGCGCAAATCTTGTCCGGTAAGCTTCGTCTTCCACTTGTCAGGAGGTGGCGGAGACGGCGGCCTGTTTTGTTCGGCTTCTTCCTCCATTGATGTTTGGGCAGTGGTGGATTATCCTTCCAACATGAGGTCACAGAATGACCTACCTTCATATATTTTGTACAATAAAATGGGGAGCTTTTCAAACTCCAAGTGAATAAATCTCTTACCTCGTGTCTCGAAGTAAACTATGTCAAGAAGAGGGTGCAATAGATTAATGTCAGTGCAAACTCTTGCCACAGACGGCCGTGAAAGTTGGGCGGAGTCAAAATCGGCTTTCAATGGCCATCCAAACATGCTTCCTTTGGAGATAAGCGACCATTTGTAGTAGAGATGAAAATGTAATCTTGGTAAAGACATCCAAACAGGAACAATTGAGGATTCTGCTTGGGGATCAAAAGATGGCATCCACTTGACGATTCGTAACACATACGATCCAAAATTCCAAACTGCTTTGAAGAAGCAGCAGTTGGAATCTTCATCCTCTTCAAATCTGATAAGAACTTGTTGGAATCAATCAGACCGATGTGGAATCCTCAAATAAAATCAGCGGTTAAAAAATTCATGCGAAGTTGAGCCATCGTTGTGCTCCCCCTTGAGAATTTTCAGATGAGGGCTCTGTTAAGAGACTCCTCAAGTAGATCCGTTTCTTCAGCTGCGAAGATCAGTGCTAGTTTCCCACAATGTTTAGTAACTTGTTTAAGTGGGTGGTCGATTTGAGCGGAAAGCAGTGGCAGCCTGTTTTTGGAGGTAACTGCCGCTGTGTAATTGAGGGCAGCAAACGGTGGTCGGCCACCCTCCATGGCTGGAGGAGCATTGGGAAGTCACCGGAGAAATAGGAAAAGGCTAGGATTCGAAACTCATTGAGAGACTTTTTTTTGAGAGATAGGAAGGTTCCCAGTTCAGACTTTTGTGTTGGGAGTTTTTTTTTCTTTCTTTGTTTTTTTGTTCCAGGTTTTTTTTTCACCTCAGGGTTATGAAAGTTTATTTTTCTCTTTGCTAGGTTTTGTAGTAGACTCACAAAACCCTACATGTGAGCATTGCAATTTCTTCCATCCTCTCTCAAATGTTAGAAAAAATACATGTCTCTATTACTATATAACTTGATATGTATGAGATACACAGAATAACCTTTATATAAGGCTATGGTACATGATAAACTCATCCTACAATAGGAAACTATATAATTTGGACACAATTACAGATAATACAGATATTTCATATCGTAACAGCCCCCTCAAACTCAAGGTGGTGAAGCGGGGCATAGCTTCAGTTTGGAAACCAAAGAGCGAAAACGTCCAGGAGAATGAGCCTTCGTAAATAGGTCAGCAATCTGATCTTCAGATGTAACAGGTACCGATGTCAATGCTTTCTATAACAGATGATGACGTACAAGATGGCAATCAATCTCAATGTGCTTGGTGTGTTCATGGAAGACATCATTATGAGAAATCTGTATTGCAATATGACTATCACACGATAGCGGTGTGCTGGAGGTGGCCTAAACGCCCATATCCGAGAGAAGCCATTTGAGCCACAGCAGCTCTGCATAGTGTCCGCTAACGCCCGATATTTAGACTCTGAACTGGAACGAGAGACGACTAATTGTTTCTTGCTTCACCAAGAAATAAGGGAGTCCTCAAGGAAGAAACAGAAGCCAGTCGTGGAACGGCGATCAGTCGGGTCTCCAGCCAAATTAGCAGCTGAGAAGGCTCGTAGCTGTAGTGAAGAGTTAGCCGAAAAATGGAGCCCATATGAAACTGTTCCCCTAACATAGCGTAAGATCCGTAGAACATCAGCAAAGTGAACCGAACGGGGAGCAGACATGAACTGGCTAATAAGGTGAACATCATGGGCAATGTCGGGTCGAGTAACTATTAGGTAGACCAAACTACCAACCAACTGACGATAGCAAGTGGGATCATCAAGAGGTTCATCATCATTGGGGAGAAGTTTGAGGTTGGGTTCATTTGGAGTCTGGACAACCTTAGAGTCCGTGAGACCTGCATTGGACAAGAGATCGGAAGCGTATTTTATCTGAGTGAGGTGATATCCAGAGGCAGATCTATAGACTTCAAGACCCAAAAAAATATGACAGAGAGCCCAAATCTTTCATCTCAAATTGGGTGTGAAGAAAGTCCTTCAAGTTATGTATACCCGGAACATCATCACCAGTAATGACCACATCATCCACATACAAGAGAAGAAGAATAGTCCCAGAGGAGGATTTCTTAATGAAGAGAGCAGAGTCATAGGGACTGATTCGAAAGCCAAGTTGACAGAGAGTGGAATTGAACTTGGAATACCATGCTCTAGGTGCCTGCTTCAACCCATAAAGGGCCTTACGAAGATGACACACCTTGGTGGAAGATTGGAGAAAACCTAGAGGAGGCTGCATATAAACTTCCTCTTAAAGGTCTCCGTTAAGAAAAGCATTTTTGACATCCATCTGGGACAACTCCCAATGACGCGAAGAAGCTACGGCAAGAAGAGCTTGAACAGAAGTAATTCTGGCCATAGGAGCAAATGTTTCTTCATAATCAATCCCATATTCTTGAGTGAACCCTTTAGCGACTAGTCGTGCCTTATAGCGTTCAATAGAGCCATCGGAACGAGTTTTGATTTTGTACACCCATTTGCATCCAACCACAGATTTCCCTAGAGGCTGATCAATCAAGTCCCAAGTATGTTTTTTGAGAAGTGCCTATAACTCGTCATGCATAGCTTGCTGCCAAAGGGGGTCAGAACGAGCCTCTCAAAAGGATTGAGACTCATAAAGTGTAGCAAAAGCAGAAGAATAGAGGTACTCATTGAGATATGAATGAGAGTGTCTTACCCTTGTGGATCGCCGATGTGGAAGAAACGAGGTCGAATCCACAGACTGAGCAGCAGATTCCATGGGGAGGAGATTATGAGAGCCAACACCAGGAGAATGAGCATCGATGGAAGAGTCGAAAGGACCTGCACTAGAAGAAGGGGTATCGACTAAGGTATCAATGACTGGAGAAGTGATGAAGTACGAAGGTGATTCAGTATAGGAAAGATGAAAGGATGAGTTACTGGAAAAGGATTTATGTTCCCAGAATGTAACGTGACGGGAGATCCGGAGACGCTTGGAAATAGGATCATAACAGCGATAGCCCTTATGTTGAATCCCATAACCAAGAAAACAACACAACCGAGAACGAGGCTCTAATTTTGTCCTTTCGTGGGGTTGAAGCATAACAAAGAACGCGGACCCAAAAACTCGAAGGATATGGTAATCGGGAGAGACACCATATAGACACTCATAAGGAGAGGAATTATGGGTAACAGGAGAAGGAAGGCGATTGATGGTATATACAGCCGTGAGAGCTGCTTCCCCCCAAAAGCGTTCAGGAATATTGGTAGAGAGTAGCAATGTCCGAACAGTGTTAAGAATGTGCTGGTGTTTACGTTTGGCATGCCTATTTTGTTGGGATGTGCCTGGACATGAATGCTGAGGGATGGTACCATTCTCATGAAGAATGGTGAGAAAGGAAGAGTCGGTGTCTTCTGCAGCATTCTCAGAATGAAATATCTTAATGGTTTTAAAGAATTGAGTGCGAACCATGTTTCGAAATTCACGATAGATCTGCAAAAACTCATAACGGCGTTCCATTAAATAGATCCAGGTAAAACGAGAATAATCACCAATGAAAATAATGAAATAACGAGAGCCACCCATAGTAGGAGTGGAAGCAAGACCCCAAACATCAGAGTGAATCAAGTCAAAAGGTTGAGAAGTGACAGAATCAGTTAACGAAAATGGCAATGCACGTTGTTTACCAAGTTGGCAAGAAATACAATCAAATGAATTATTGTTCACAGATCCTAATGATCTGTTGGATACTAGTGGCTGAATGTGAGATAAGGAAGCATGACCTAGTCTAGAATGCTAGAGCTGCAAAGAGGCAGACTTATTGTCGATGACAGTATGAGCGAAAGTGGGAATGGATAGGGATGTAAGCTCAAATAAACGACCGACTTTACGGCCTATCCCAACTTGCTCCCCAGTCTGTGGATCCTGTATGACACAACCATGTTTGGAAAAATGTAAGTCCAGATCAAGATCACAAAGTTGACCCACAAAGAGTAAGTTAAAAGCCAAATTAGGGACACAAAATGTATCTGGAACAGAGAAAGTGGAGATGGACACAGTGCCAATGTGGCTGGGAGTTAAAGATGAGCCATTAGCTGTCCGAATGATAGATGTAGAGGATAAAGAATGTTGGGAAGTGAAAACAGATGAATCAGTTATGAATGTTGGGAAGTGAAAACAGATGAATCAGTTATCATATGATTAAAATAAGCGGAGTCAAGAAGCCAAAGAGAATTACTTGGAGTGACTGAGAGTACAGGTGAAGAGGTAGACTCACGACGTGAGAGAACTTGGGTGATCAACCCTTTCAGCTCAGATGTGGTAAGAGATGAGACCGGGACAGACGGAGAAGCTGAAGGACCTGTCTGGGGCTCATGTTGAACGGCAGCAACAAGGACACCTTGGCGAATGCTGGCCAACCGTCTACGACATGTATCAATTGTATGGCCCAAGAGATTGCAATATTTGCACTGTTTTCGACCCTTACCACCATTAGGTCGAGTGCCTGACGGGACAGAGGATGTTCGAGCAAACTGCGAAGGAGGAACATCTATAACAATATCAGTAATTTAGGTTGCATACCGTGGAGATGTGTTTCCTCTGAAATCAGTTCAGAGAGAGCTGCTTGGAAGGTAGGTAAATGACGACGGTGCAAAAGAGTGGCATGGACTGGCTCAAACTCGGCTCGCAAGGCCATCAAAAACTGAATCAGGCGAAGATTATCTCGATAGGCAACAAAGAGAACAGAATCATCAGGGCATTTCCATTGAGGTTCAGAAGGGGCCAATTGATCCCATATAGCGTTCATCTGGGAATGGAAAGCATCAATAGATTGCCCCGGTTCCTGACGGAGAGACTGAACATGAGTGATGAGTTCGTATTGGTAAGCCAGATCAACGGTAGTGTAGCGCACGGCAAAAAAATCCCAAGCTGCCTTTGTCGTCTCAACATTATTCAGCAGAGACCCAACACTTGGAGTGCTAGTATTGATGAACCAATAGATAATTTTATTGTTAACACTGTCCCACTCCTCCAATATGTCGACATAGGCAGTTGAAGATTTGTCTTTAGCCTGGACTGGTTTAGTTCGCTCACCAGTAACAATATGCCAATATTTCTGACTCTGAAGGAATCGGCGCATTGCAGGCTTCCAAAGCCCATAATTAGTGCCATCAAGAATAATGCTTATTGGATGAGTCACATCATTAAGTTGAGAGGAAGCAATAATAATGGAAAAAGCCAAACAAGCCTTTAAAGAAAACCCAGTTTCTGAAATCTGGCAGCCAAACAGTCCTTAAGGAAAGAAGAGAAAAAAAAAAAAAAAAAAAACAAAATCTGGACACCCAAACAATGCTTTGCTGACGTGGTGAGGGACCCTTTGGTGCTGACGTGGCAGCTGGAGAGAGGAATCCTAATGTTGTTCCCTAGCGTTTCTCACCGGGATGGCTCGGCGGCAGCAATGGAACGAGACGTCAGCGCAGCAAAGCTTCACCGTCAGATCTAACCGGAGCTTCAAGGCTGGTAGCTTCAAAGCCATCGGAAGAAGGAAATCTGGAGAGACGACGACGACGAAGAGTCCGGTTGAAGACTAGAACGGCGACGACCACAACCGTTGACGACACCGACGGTTTTGATGGAGCATACCAGATCTGGACCGAGAGGGAGACTAGATATATGCAGCCAGAGAAAGACCGCACGAAGAGAAGGCCGAAAAATAAAAAATAAAGAATTTGTATTGGCCGGAAAAAATGGTGGAGACGGCGGTCGAAGGTGGCGGCGGGGGCGGGGCTTGAAAGAGAAGCCAATTTAGAATTTTGGCTTTTATACCATGTTAGGAAAAATATGCCTGTATTACTGTATAACTTAATATAGGGGTGTTCGCAAAAACTTTCGAACCGATAACCGGATTGAAAATCGAACTATTAAATCGGTTATTATCAGTTAATCGATTTTAATCGGTTTCGATTATTCGGTTTTAATCGGTTAACTGGTTCGGTTCGGTTTCGGTTTGAATTTTTTTTTATCGGTTAACCGGTATATATATACTATTATCTTTTTTATTTTTTTTTTTTATATTTTTATGTGAGAGTTTATTTACTTATGAATTATAATTAACATGTCTAATAAACTTATGATTCTCCAAATTTATTTTATTCTTTTTTATTATGATATGTAATTTTTTTCATATGCATAAAAGTGTTAAAAAGAAATACATTAATAAATTTGTGTTGGAGATTTTTGTAAAAATTAAAATACTATAGCTATCTTAAAGATATAATAATATTTTAATTCATTATTTTTTATTATTTTACATTCATTTATATTTTCTAATATATTTGTGATAATTACATAAAAAAATAATATTTGTTCAAAAATAAAGAAAATTTTTTATCGGTTAAACCGGTAGACCGGCCGCTATACCAGTTAACCGAAACCGGTCAACCGGTAATTTTATCGGTCAGTTAACTTATTTTGATTAAAATTATCAAAACCGGTACTAACCGAAACCAGCTAACCGACCGGTTAAACACCCCTAACTTGATATGTACGAGATACACAGAATAGCTTTTCTATAAGATTATGGTACAGAATAAACTCAACCTATAATAAAAAATTATATAATTTAGACACAATTACAGATACTACAGATATTCCATATCATAACATCCAAGTCCCCCAATGTAATAAATATAATATTGTAATAGTTCACTGTTGAAAAACTGAAACAAAATTCGTTGTGATTCCCGGCGGGAGAATTGACCTTATTTATCCTTTTGAATAAATTATTAGCTTTGGTAGTTTCACTAGTACGACACGTACACCAATTACTAATATTACTTTCACATGTAGTTAAATGTTCGTAGAAAGAATTAAAACTTAAACCACTCAAATATATCTATATAATATTTATTTCGTAATCCAGAACCATAACCTCGATGAACCTATCAACTTTCAAAGGCGGAGATCTACCATATGGTTCATTTTATTTATACATCTTAAGTAATTAATTAATTAGGAAATTTTATTTTGGCGAAATCCAAAGATTTCTTCCCTTCATGTGCATGTCCCATATAGTTGTTCATGTAGTCTTTGAATTGGAATTCTTTGTAAAGAGCTCCTCCGTCGCGCTCCACTAGCTCAGGAAACGGACCAATTATCTCTGATGGCAGCGGGGTCACAAAAAGTGGGATCGACACCCTTGATTGCTTATCCGTTGTTAGCACTTTATGTTCAGCACTTTTGTATCTCCCATTGCTCAATATCTGTGACACAAATTTTATAAGATCAAATAGAATATCTTGTTAATATAACTTGTCGTTCTTTTCTTCTAATCAACAACGCAAAATCAATAAAAAGACATAACTATTTATAGTTATCCGTTTTAGAAGTGCAATTCAATATATATCACATCATTCACTCTATGATTTCAAGGAGATTTCAGTGTGGTTGGTCTGGGGGGGGGGGGGGGGGGTATGATTATATAATTTTTTAGCTCTTTAACCTGTAATGCATCTGCAACATTTATAACCAATGCCCCAGGGATCGGAGGAATCTCTATCCACTTTTCCTTCCCTGCGTTCACATATAAACCTCCAACCACATCTTGCAAAAGTATAGTCAAAATTCCCATATCTGAGTGGCGAGCCGCGCCCACAGTCAGATCTGGATTTGGGCATGGAGGGTAATAATTCAGATTAACCACCTTCAAACCAATCAGAGATTCTAGCTTTGAGTCTTCAACTTTCACTCCAAGATTTTGTATCAGTATTTTGAACAATTTTTTCTCCACTTCATAGGATAGTTTAAAGTATTGAAGAGCTTCTTCCCTGCAAACATGTTGAATTTGTGAAGGCATAAAATTAAGGCCGAGAGTACCGTTGTATTAAATTGGAAGCAAATGAAGAGTTTGAAACTTATCAGTGAGATAGAGATGACGTTTGATGTTAAAATTCTAAATTATCAATACTTAACCTTTTAGTTTGCCTCTCTATTTTGAAAATATACTCTTTAGTCTTTACCTCCCTTTGAAACGTTTTACCGCCATAAAATCTTGTTGGTATTAGTAAAAATGAAGGTAAAACTAGTCAAGAGCCGGTCAAAAAATATATGTATAGGTTATGTGGGACAAACTTCATAAGTGATTATAATTTACAAGAGAAAGTGTAATTAAGCCTAATTATAATTAACTCCTCACTTCTCTCAGGAACCTAAAATTTACTATCTTCTTCCCTCATCCTCCTTGAGGGAAATAGTTTTTCTCTCGTTTCTTGTTATTTGTTAATTTATTTGCTCCTGATTGAGAGTTTTTTTTTTAATTTATAGTTGTTTATTGTGTTTTTCTCCATGTTTATGATGTTTTCTTTCTTGACTATGGAGATTTTCTCTCTAACTACAGTGATTTTCTCCTAGCTATAGTGATTCTATTCATCATGGCTATGGTGTATGAGTCCCTCGTTATGATTTCATTCATTCCCATGGTATATGAACATTTGGTTGAAGATTCAGTTTTGAAACTTTCATCAGTAATTAGTGGCAGATCCATAATTATCAGTACGAGATTTGTTCAGTTTCATATGTTTATAGGAAGAATGACATTTTTAGTACTAAAAGTTTAGGTTGTTGCAGCTTTGGTACTAAAAGTTTGCTTTGTTTCAAACTTGTGTTTTATGTTTATACCTTGTTGTATTTTTAGTACCAATACCTACTATAGCAAGTTTTGCGTAGTCAAACCGAAGTCAACGGTAATTTGAGGGAATTTTACAATTTTACAAATTTGTGAGGGCTGAAAATATAATTTCTAAAACATTTTGGCAGTTTTCTTTTTCCTCAGTTGGAAGAAAACTTCTACATTGACTGAGAAGAAAAAAAATCGCGAAAATGTTTTGGAAATAATATTAGAAAAATTATCTTTTCAACCCTCGCAAAATTGTAGAATTTGTAAATAACCATCAAATTACCTTTGACTTTGGTTTGACTACATAAAACCTGCTATAGCAGGTATTAAAAATGCAACAAAGTATAAACATAAAGCACAAGTTTGGAACTGAGTAAACTTTTAGTACCAAAGTTGCAAACAGCCCAAACTTTTTAGTACCAAAAATATCATTTTTCCTATATGGGAATGTTTATATCGATACTAGGTATAGATTTACAGATTAGTAGATCAGAAACACTGTTGTGATGATTCAGATGTGATAAAAATCAAATCAAATCTTTTATAATCAGTTGTATTGATGTTTCTTATCATCTATTGTTAGTCGCAGTTGTAAGATTTTCAACCCCATTAATGAAATTTTTATATATTTTTTTAAAAAAAAAGCCTAATTATAATTAAACGAAAAGGTTTTAAAAAATCACCAATCGGTCCAATCAAAGAAAGTCAAAAATCAAAGTGCAAACTTACTTGCACTCCTTGGGCCAATGAGCATGGGCCTCAGAATCATTGGTGTAGATCAGGTTAACGTAGTCTCTCCATTGAAGAACCTTTTCTTTGTGTGGTGCAAAACTAGTGGAATATTTCACCAACGGATTGGTAGTAGCTTCCCTGAGATAAGCAGCCTTCGCCTCCGGCGGCAGCTCGAAAAACCGGCGAGTGGCATCTTTCATGGACTCCAAAAGGGGCAAATCCAAGCCGTGGTTGATCACCTGAAAAAACCCAAGTGTCTCGGAAGCTCTAACAATGGCATCCACCACTTGGTCGTGCTCAGGGCCATCCAGCTTTGATAAATCGATAGGAACTGATGAGAAATGCTCTTCCAACGAAGAGGATCCCTCAACTTTCACGAACCGTTCGGCCGGAGGAAGGATGTATATCTCCGGCACTTGTGCGATTCCTGAATCTACCAAACCTTTGATGCCATTCCCTGTTTTTGCGACAAAATCGAACACGGAAACATTTGTAGCATCACAAGTTGATGCCATTTTACTGTATATGAAGGTATGTAATTTGTATATTCGATCTTTTGCTCTTTTAGTGTGAAGTTGTGATATGGGTGATTGCCATTATATAAGAATGATCTGCAGGCGTTAATCAGTCATCAATTTGTTTTTATTTGAAAATTACAATTCAACATATCTCCATCTGACAATTAATCTCCCTGTATACATGCCAAACTGCAATCTGTCATCTGATTGGTTGGAATCTTTTTTTGGATAGAGTTAAGAAAATTTATACTCCCTCTGTCCCACACAAAGAGTCTACTTTCAAAAAAAAAAAAAAATCTTGTTTCATTTAAAGAGTCCACTTTGAATTTATTTACATTACATAGCCACACTAATATTACAATGTGTGGTTCATAACTAACCATTACTTCTAAAGTAAGGAAATAAATAAAAAATATGATGATAAATTACTTATTTTAGGTGTTGTACCTCACAACCCATAATAAGTTGTACACTGATAACCAACTTTGTCGTGTCGTACCAAATACAGTAAAAATCACTGTTTTTATACCTGTAAATTACTAACTATGAATAGTATAGGAAAGCACAGGATCGATCCACAGAGACGGATAAATCACTTCTAATTCCAGATTAATGCAATAGAAACACACACTTTTGACGAGTCGTCACCTTTGGTGCCTCTCAAGAGACCTTAGAGTTGGGCTTGAATTGCGGCAATGCACATATGCTCCCCCATAACCAGAGATTTCATTGAATATAAGTACTCCTCTGGAAACTCCTCTTTAATCTGGATCTCTTCTGCGGACAGCGACAGCTTGCTGAAATGGTCGGCTACCTTGTTTTCAGCTTCCTTCTTATCCTTTAGCTCCCAATCAAACTCTTGCAATAATAATATCCAGCGGATCAATCTTGGTTTGGACTCCTTCTTGTTCAGCAAATGTCTCAATGCTGCATGGTTTGTGTAAACAATCACTTTGGAACCCAGCAAATACTGCCTGAACTTGTCGAAACCAAACACCACAGCTAACAACTCCTTCTCGATGGTAGTGTAGTTGACTTGTGCAGGATTTAATATCTTTGATGCATAGTATATTGCATGAGTTTCCTTACCGATCTTCTGGCCAAGAACTGCTCCTACTGCATGGTCGCTTGCATCACACATCATCTCAAAAGGTTGCTCCCAATCTGGTCTGGAGGTTGAATAATCGGTGCAGATACGAAACTATTTTTCAGTTTATTAAAAGCCTCCTTGCACCCTACCGTTAGGTCAAACGGTACGTCGTCCTTCAACAGGTTCGTGAGAGGTTGAGCTATTTTGGCAAAATCTTTGATGAACGGCCTGAAAAATCCAGCGTGACCTAAGAACCCTCGGATCTCCCTCACATTTGTGGGATATGGCAATTTTGCAATGAGCTCCACCTTGGCTTGATCTACTTTGATTCCTTCCCTGCTAACCCTATGCCCAAGTACGATACATTCTCGAACCATAAAGTGGCACTTCTCGTAATTCAACACCAAGTTCTTTGCGGCACACCTTGCCAAAACAGCATCCAGGTTGTTCAACAATCATCAAACGAGTCCCTATGCTCTGTAAAATAGTCCATAAAAATCTCTATGCATTTCTCGATCATGTCAGAAAAGATACTCATCATGCATCTTTGAAATGTACCTGGTGCATTGCATAGCCCAAAGGGCATTCTCCTGTAGGCATACGTGCCAAATTGACACGTAAAGGTAGTCTTTTCCTCATCCTCCCGATTAACCCATATTTGAAAATAACCTCTATAACCATCCAAAAAGTAGAAAAATATTTTCCCGGCTAGCCTCGCGAGCATCTCGTCAATGAAGGGAAGTGAAAAATGGTCCTTCCTTGTTGCGGAATTAAGCTTGCGAAAGTCTATATAGATTCGCCATCTAGTGAGCAATCTCATAGGTACAAGCTCATTTTTCTCATTCTCAACCACTTCGAAACCTCCTTTCATAGGCACCACATGGACTGGACTCACCCATTTACTATCAAAAATGGGTAGATGATTCCCATCGCCAATAATTTCAAAATCTCCTTCAGGACCACTTCTCGCATATTTGGGTCGAGCTTTCTTTGGAGATCTCGAGTGGCTTTGCATCTGGTTCCAGGAAGATATAATGTTGACAAATATCCGGACTGATCTCGGGTACATCTGCCAGGGTCTATCCAATTGCCTTGATGTGCTTCCGAATTACTCAAAGCAATTTGTCCTCTTGCACTGTGGTCAACCCTGCGTTGATGATTACTGGCAGGGTCTCTTCCTGCCCCAGATATGCATACTTCAGGTTAGCTGGTAAGGGCTTCAATTCCAGCTTTGGTGCCTGCACTAGTGACGGAATTGATCGCTCGGCAGAGTATACAAATAACTTAACTTGCACTAACACATTCTCTAAAACGTCCTCAGGATGCACACAAGACCTATCGGCTAACTGAATGACAACTTTAATATCAGATAATTCTACGCCAGATATGGTATTAAAAATAGACAAAGGCATGACATTTATTGATGCACCAAGGTAGCACATAGCATGCTCAATAGTTCTATCTCCAATGGTGCAGGGTAAAGAGAACATACCTGGGTCCTTGCACTTCGGTGGCAGCTTCTTTTGAATTACAGCTGACACTGTCTCTCCCAGGACTACTTTGCTAGTCCTCCTTGGTTTTCCAGCCATGAAATCCTTCAAAAATCTACCAACCGGGGGAATCTTAATGGCCTTGAGGAATGGAATGTTCACATCCATTTTCTCAAACACTGCCAGGTAATCAATTAGATATTCCTTCATCTTTTTCCCTTAGGCTTTAAGCTGTTCGGGAATTGAGGCACCGATCTATACAGATTCTCCTCCCTTGCTGGTCGGACAGGCTCAGAGACTGTATTTTTCACTAGCACTTCAGCTTCCTCCAAATCTGGTTCCTTACTGTCTGGGGCTACCGCCGACCTGGGGTTGACCTCGGTTGTAGCCGACCTGGGTTTGACCTCAGGTTTCAGAATTTTCTCGCTCCTCAATGTGATCTCACTCACATTTTCCTTCGGTGGTACCTGTACCTGGGAGGGCAAAGAGCCCCGATTCCCTTGCAATTCCTGTATGGATGCTGACAATTGAGAGATAAACCCGGCTATTCCATCCATGGTAGTCCTGTGCTCCTTTTGTTGTTCAATTATCTCACCCATCACCTCTTCCACTGTCTTTCCAACCCTGGGTGAATTGCCCTGATTATAAGTTGGGAAGTTGCGCTAGTTAGGTGACCTGTACGTCGGAGCTGGATTCGGATTTTGAAAATTTCAAGGGGGATTGTTGTGGACTGGTGGCGGAGCTGGTTGACTTGTCTCTATCTTAAAAGGGACTTGAACACCTTCATTTGGATTCTTCAACCCAAAAGCTGGATTATCTTTCCACCCCTGATTATATGTATTGGAGAAATGATCTCTCCTTGGCTGGTTCCTGTTCCAATTGGGGTTGAGGTTTGGTTGATTCCAATTCCCTGCAGCATTCGCTTGTGCTACTGGCTCCTCTTGTGCAAAATTACATTGCTGGGCATAGTGTCCTAGATACCCACAGCATCCGCATACCACCTCTCCTGTCGCGTTATAGGGTGGCGCTGCTAACTTAGCCACAAGGGCTGTGAGTTTTTCCATGTTGGCTGTGAGGTTAGTGATCCGCTCATCGCTTGTGTCATCCACAAAACTCACAGCTGCCCACGCCTTGGCTAAAAGGACGAGCTCCACAAACTGACTTCGCGACTCAATTGTATCCTTGATAACCTTTTTGGCCGACGTCACTGTGTTGTTCTGGAACGCCCCATTGCTTACTGAATCCATCAAATTCTGATCAATTGATGTCATTCCATGGTAGAAATATTGCAAAAGTTGCCCCTCACTGTATTTATGGTTCGGGCAGCTTTCCACCAATTCGTTAAACCGCATCCAATAGTTGCTGAGAGATTCATCCACCTCCTATTGAATGCTACTGATCTCCTTTATTATTGAGTTCGTCTTTGTGGATGGGAAGTATTTCTACAAGAATAACCCTTCATCTGTGCCCAAGTCGTGACCATGCTCGCTGGTAGTGAAGAGAACCAACGGTTTGCTTGTAGCTGATCAAGGTGGCCCCTGCTGGTATTCTACCCACATTGCAATTCTTTATGTACTCGTCTAGAAAATTGTGTGGATCATCACCTCTATTCCCATGAAATTTGGGAATCCCGCTCAGCCACCCATTTTTCAGTGGGAAACCTCCTAGCATTGTGGGTGTAACTATAGCTGACGCTCGATCAGTGGTTTCGTGGGTGCTCAGATCCTTCAAAGTGGATTCTAGTCTTGGTGGGTTACCCTGACCTCGTCCTTGACCGTCGTCATTTCTGTCTCCCATTGTTTCTGACTCAGATTCAAAGTTCTTAAAATTTGTATCGACTCTACCTTCCGTTTGGGCAAACGACTAATGGACAAATTCTGGTTTTGTCATTTCTACTAACTTTCGTAACCTTGCTTCCTTGGCTAAGCGTTTGCAGGTTCTTTCGATCTCTGGGTCACTGAGTAATACAGGTCGAGAGCTCCTGCTCATGCACAATGCAAGAAAACAACAAATGCATTAAAAGGAAAAAGAAATAAATTATTGTAACCGTCCCTGGCAACGGCGCCAATTTGATAAGCGACTTTGTCGTGTCATACCAAATACAGTAAAAATCACTATTTTTATACCTGTAAATTACTAACTATGAATAGTATAGGAAAGCACATGATCGATCCACAGAGACGGAAAAATCACTTCTAATTCCAAATTAATGCAATAAAAACACACACTTTTGACGAGTCGTCAGTCATCTTTGGTGCCTCTCAAGATACCTTAGAGTTGGTTCAATTTATAACCACTAGAAAAAGATAACAATCAACGAATAAAAAATTGATTAAAACATTCCAGTATTATGCAATTAATTCTCCTCGCATGCATGTAATCATAAACACCTTGTGGTCTAATTTAATCTACACCGATTAATTTTAGGTACCGTGGGGTCCCTCAGACGTACCCAATCCCTTATGTAATTCGGTGATCCTCTGTGGGGTCCCTCGCAAAGATCACTGCCCGAAGAGCTTTTAAGAATTAAGGAACCTAACACTGTTTATTCTTTATTAGCCATAACCGTTAAAGGTAAACACTAATATATCCGAAACTACCTAACCGACAGCCTTGTTACTTGATAACAATTACCAATGCAGTACTAAGGTGATCAAACTTAATACATAATCAGCAATTAAATGGATTCACAAGATAGAATAGAATATAGCCAAGTAGACGCAATGTTAATTCGGTTTCATATATACATGGATTTAAATATCTTACATAACACCGGAATTAAGAATTTAGCTACTCATGCTCTCGATAGTAAAACACATAATTATAGAATACGACATAGCAAGAATGAAAAAATGAGATAAAAGGAATTACTGAATCAATGCTGAAATAATGCGGAAGTCACCCCGTCCGTTTCACCAAATGGTCGACGGCATGACGTACAGATACAGAAAAATCCGAATAGAGCTAAAACTTAGCACTAAAATAATGTATCGTGTCTAGTAAATTCTATCAAAACTGAATAGGAAAAACTCCCCTCTTCCTCCTATGAAAATGTCCCTATTTATAGAGATGGTTATCTCTCAGCAAAAGGAAAATAAATCAAATCTCCATCCCTTAAGGAAAATAAATCCAAATCTCGAAAAGGCAGCAGATCACTCTAAAAAAGGAAGTAATCAATCCTTATCGCTTCCTTTTTATCTCCAATTGCTCCAAGAAAACAGTAACCAACTTTTTCCTTATCTCATTCAAATTCGAATTTCACACTTTGAGATGAGTTCTACTTCTTCTGTGATTGCTGGACAGAACATTTCTTCTGGATCCTCCTTCTAGACGGTTTTGGATTAAACCGCAACTCTGTGGTTGCTTTCCGTTGGATCCCTTATCGCCGAGCTCGCGTGACGTTGGCCTCCACTTTCTGCTACCTGCTTTTGGGATCCCCTGCATGCTGTAGAGAGATGATTCATATCCGCGCCCTTTGTCGTGCACTTAGGACATTGTAGCCCAGGTCGTCCGGAGACGGGGTCGGCTTATCTTCACCTTGTCCGTGGAGGACGAGGTCAACCTTAGTTCACATCGTCCTCGATCCAATATCCACTTTAGGTTGTCCCGAATGAGGTCGGCCCAGGTCGTCACGGATGGGGTCGACCTAGGTCGTCACTTAGCTCCATATTGCCTTCTTTCCTCCTTTCATTAACAGCTTTCTTATCCTGCACATAACCATGCAATGCCTGGGCAAAAGCCCGTTAAATCTGTTGGATAAGACTCTAAAATTAGGCAACTAAAAGGTGCCGATCATACACATTTCAAAGTGAATTCTTTGTGTGGGACGGAGGAAGTATATTTTAAATTTCATTACGTCTCTATACAATTTGTAATGTGTTTTAAGATTAAATTTCATTACGTCTCTATACAATTTGTAATGTGTTTTAAGATGCATCTTAAACTATGGTTTGAAACCTTGTATGACATTACTGCTAAGAAAAATTCACGTAATCAATCTAGGTCAGGTCATGTATGGTATCATGTTTTAAAATATAGTTTTGTTACATTTTAGTTCATTTGTATCATCAAATGTGTGACAAAATAAATTTAGGTTTTTTGTAATTGGAAAAATTAAAACCACAAATTAGACAGAAAATAATTTTGTGGTTTGTCCAATTATTATTATATTTTTTTAATACTTGCAAGTAGGCTATCATCCTTGAATCAATATTTCCCCTCCTCAGTTGCCTCTCAATTGTTGTTCTGTCGGCAGCCTAAATCCATCTTTTATATATATATCCATCTTTTATATATATATATATATATATATAAGATGGATTTAGGCTGCCGACAGAAATATATATATATATATATATATATATATATATATATATAGCTATTCCGTTCCTATCAATATCAATATAGACACGCGGGGAAGAAAATTTACCCTTTAATCTTTATAATAATGTTAAAATCTACATTGAATAATGTCTTCAAATTGAGTATAAGAAAACATAAGTCTGGATGTCTTATACTAAATTTGGAGACATTATTCAATGCAGAAAACATAAGTCTTAATATCATTTACACTTCAAAATTGCATCCAATATAATTGAACAACACTGTCAAATCAATTGCAACTGATGTGATCAGTGGCAGAGATTTAATTAAATTATTGCAGGAATTAACCAATAATTAAATTAATTAATGAATAAATTTATATTAAAATCAATTGTTTATTTGGTGATGCAATATTTAATTAAAAGTCAACTAATTATTATTATTAATAAAGATAAAATACAGAACGTTATTGTTAATAGGGCTATATTATTCTATAAATAGAGTATAATATAGTGGTATTTTGGTTCATAAAAATTTATATTAAGGCCCAGATTTATTTTTGTTTGAACTAAGTTAATGTAAAAATGTGTCTTTATTTTATTTATTTTAGTTCAAGGCCCAAATTTAAGGTGTATATATATATATATATATATATATATTTTAAAATAATTGATACAAGAGTAAATTTTTTTCTTTTATCAACTCAAAGCCCAATTTTATTTTTGTTTGAGAATGGTTGTTGCAAGAGTAATTTTTTTTCTACTTCTTTTGTTGTTATAGTTGAAAACCCATATTATAAAAAAATTAATAGAAATTACTATGTTATCATATTATATATTTTTATTTGGGCCTCTTTTACTTATTTGGCCCCGAAACTTCGGAAGCTTCAGGACCGTCACTTGGCCATAACCCTTAAGAAGCATGGATGGATGACGGATATTCTAGAAAACTGGCCTGTGTGGCTACTGACCACTCGATTAATTACTATTCATGTTTCGTTCTCTCGTTTCATAAAGATAACTTAATTTATGATTAAAAGTGTCAATTTTTATTTAAGAGTAATATATCAATTTTCTTTGTAAAAATTTCAAATTTTGATATATAGTTATATTTTTCAATGCAAAAGTATATTGTTTAAACATATGACTTTTCCATAAAAGTGACACTTTTAAACAGTTAAATCACTCTTTTAATCCTTTGATTTAGGTCGCTGCTTTCTTTGATATCTCGACTTAAAAACATTTCATTTTCTTTTTTCAACTTGGAAAGTTAAAGTTCTTAAATATTTTCAAAATCATTTTTTTATAACATCTAAACTATTTGCTACTAGCATATGAGATTCATACACATTAATAGAGGTAATAAATAGAAATTAAAAAATTAAATCACATTGTTTGTATGTCTTTTTTATTTAACTTAAAACAACTCACGTTCTAATTTTAAATAACTAAAATTTTTCAAACTTTGAGATTGGGACAGTTTTAGAATTTTATTTTATTTTTTAAATTAAGGGACAAAAATAAATAAACAAATTTAAATTAAGGGATAATAACAAGATCCAGTATAGTGACCTTTTTTTGCCCTTTTCTTTTAGCCCATGGACACTAAAGTGTTTATCAAACGGTAAAAGATATGAAGTGTTTCATTAAAGAGGTGATAAAAAGAGAGAAAGACATGAAGAGATGCAATGGTCCCAGTCTTAATTATACTTTTCTTTAAGAAAAAATTAATTACTATGTTAGGCAAACGTCACCACACTCCACCTGACTTTTGGCTAGTGAACTTTTGTCACTAATTTTGTTTTTCTTTTTTTTTTTTTTTGTCACTTTGGTTATGAACTACAAACCAAAAAAAAAAAAAAAAAAAAGTATCATTCCAACAAATCTATCAAATTTAGCAGTTATATTTAATGGAAATTGACCGTTTTTGTCCTTGTGCTTATCGAGTTCTTTAAAATATGTAATATTTTATCTATTTTGTTAAATTTAATAATTACTTTAAAAAAAATTTATCCGATTGTACATTAAAATGATGAGAAATTACTTCTTTTAGATTTGTACATTAAAAGTCATAAAAAGTTATTTATCTTTTAAACTAAACTCTTGTAATGAGATGATGGGAACAATAATTATAATAATTAGACAATAATATTGAAAAGTTTTTACTGGAAAAATAACTAAGCATTCTACAAGAAAATTGCAAAATAAATAAGTGAATAAAATAAGAAGTAATCTTTTTGAATTTTTGGAGTTAATTTATCAAGAATACAACAGAGCATTACCTAAATTTTTACAAGTTACATATGACTTTAGAGTAAAAGGAAAAGATCTGGAATTTGTCACAATGTTGGAAGAACTTTATTTACAAAATTAATGATCAAATTCAAACTCAATGATTAACAAAGTAGATAAATTATTACGATTTAAAGAGTTTAGTTGCCAAAATTACCCAAAAAGTCCATTTTTATTAAAGTTAACCTTCAAATTTAACAGAATTAATCTGACTGTCATTTAAAATTTTTATAAAAAAAACTATAAATAATTATTCTTTTTTTTCTATTTTTTTACCGTTACTGAAATAAAAAGGATAGATAATAAATAAAAAGTAACATTTTGGGGGCAGGGTTTGGGGGAGTAATAAGAGCCAAGGCTTGTAACTTTGTGATCATGGGTTAAAACCTTAGAAGTTGCAAGGGAAAACAATAGCTTCGTTGACATAGGGGAATGAAAAATTTGAATGAGAATGATAATAGTGAGGAATGAGAGTAGCAGTGTTGTTTGGTTTGTAGTAAGAAATGACTATTATTACCATTGATAGTGTTTGGTTGATTAAAAATTTTCATCTTAAAACTTATTTAACATTTTATTTTATATTAAACTATTAAAATATTACAAATTATTATTTTTAAAAATATTATAATGACAATTATTACAAATTAAAATTTTTTAAAATAGAAAAAATGCATATAGAGTGAATTTGGAAGGAATGGGTTTGACTTCTCCCAAAATGGAGGGGAATGGCTCAACCCCCACTTTTAGGGTATGGTGGTGGGGTCCGAAATTTCATTCACCAAACACCCTATTTCATTACCATACATATTCATTACCCCAAAATATTGTGGTATCAAAACCCCCAACCAAGCACTCCCTAAGTGTGATTAATAATTAATTACCTCATATTTTATATACAAGGATATATGTAAGAAAATGATGATAAATTAATTATTTATTGTATCTTAAGTCTCATAAAAGTTGTATATTTTTAAGCATAACTCTTCTATTGGGACAAAGAAAATATATTGATAGACGTGTCTCATGTCTGACCGTTTGGCGATTTGACCGACGATATTTCAGCAACAAAATTTGACACTCGTGTTTTTTTAATAACATTGGGCATGTTCTTTATGTTGGGTTTCAAACATTGTTTGAAACTTGATTTTAGAAAATTAATTTTATAATGTAAAGTGTATTGAAAATATAAAAATTATGAGTAAATACTAAAAAGTTATATTGAAAATGATGAAAACTGATTATAAAATTATTTTTCCAAAAACCAAGTTTCAAACATTATTTTAAACCCAACATATACTTGTTGGTTTTAACATAACCGTGATATTTGAGCAGTAAATTTATTTATTTATTTATTTTTTTTGGAGAACGGTTGATTAAGTGTTTTGGGGGGGGGGGGGGGGGGGGGGGGGGTCCTGGGATATTTTATTAACATAGATAAATGCCTCAGTGTACAGAATGTGTAAAATGTATATGCCAATTGATTGATTTAATACAGACTCATGACTTGACCAACCTAATGGTTGGTACTGCTAGCCTATCTAACCCGGCGATACCTCTAACTCGTCTCGTTAGCTCCTCAGTCTAATAAGTATTTGAAATCTGATGAGTACTAGCCTCCCATGAAAATTCATCCGCTGCTGTATTTGCCTCCCTAAAGACATGCTCAATGCATAATTCAATACAGCTAAAAACGATACGTGATATTTTAACACCTAGATTCAATACACGCAATACTTGTTTATTTAATACACTCAATACATCAAAAGCTAAACTTAATACTTTAGTATTTAAACACGGTACACAATATTTCAGCACCTAAATTCATTATACATAATACTAGTTGTTTTAACATACTGCGATATTTATGAGGCTAAACTCAATATTTCAATTAGGGCTGTTCAAATCCAGAAATCCGATCCAATCCGACCCAATTCGATCCGACCCGAACATATTCGGATCGGTTCGGATCACTGATCCGAAATTTTGGATCGGATCTCGGGTCAAATCCGAACTTTTTTTTTTTTTTCCCTTCTTCCTTTCTGGAGAATTTAGGGTCGAAGGAGAAAGAGAAGCAATTGGAAGAATTCGGGCATGAGTTGATAATTATGGCTTCGCAGTTCTCCAGAGCAGTAGGATCTGATCGGATTCCTTTCTCCTCTTGGATTCCTTGCCGGTGCCGGGTTTGGGTTCCGGGTCTTCCTAGTTCTTGGGGACAGCTCCGTCGCCTGCGGTGGTCAGGGGAGGATGTGGATCGTCGGCGGGAGATGAATTTGGTGGGTCTAGGGTGGCGGGATCGGAGTGGATGGTTGTACTGCGAGGAAAAGGAAAAGGAGAAGAGAAGTTTGGGAAAGAGGTGAGGAAAAGGAGGAGGAGAAGAAGGGGGGGAGTCAAATCGTGTAATTATGCACCTACTTCCTTCTTTCTTTCTTTTTTTTTTCTTTTTTTTTTCTTCATGTTTCGGAGCTGATCGGATCGGCATCCGATCCGAAGTTGATACCGATCCGATTTGAACCGATCCGAAATTTCGGGTAGGGTCGTATCAAATCGAGTGATCCGATCCGATTCAACCCGATCCGTGAACAGCCCTAATTTCAATACCTGAAAATAGAGCACCGTATTGCAACACCTAATATATATACATTACATATATGCGATACATCAAAGATAATTACGCCTCCCATTGAAACCGTTAGACCGTTAGGAAATATAGAGCCTCTGTTGGTGAGCTGGCTGAAGAATTTCCTCTCACAAGGCGGGAGGTTGGTTCTTATTCGACATGTTTTGGCAACTATACCTCGGCATTTTTGCCACTTTTTTCTTGGGTGTTTCAGAGACGGGAACTAAGCAAAATGGCGGTCCTGGAAACGAATTGCGAAGCCGGTTGGGGAAAATGGGATTGGAATCCGGCGGGTTCATGAGGTTGTGGAAGCTTTTTCGTGTGGAAGTTACATAATTTGAATGTATTGTGAGCTCAATTCACGAGGTCTTTGATGGAAGATGCAGTAACGATACTCCCTTCATTCTGATTCATTTTAAAAAATAATATATATTTTTTTGGATAGAAGAATTCACTCTCAAAATTTTTATTTTTCTTGCCTTTACGAGTATAATTATGTGTAATTCATAATTAGTACATACTTAATAAGTAATAATATAAATAAAATAAAATGTGTCAAATTAATTAATTTATGTATTGTATCTTTACATTTATAATAAGTTGTGTACTAATTAAAGTGGACATTTCTAATGAAATAAGGAATAATCAAGTTAAATCCATACATTATATTAAAAAGCATTATAAACAAGTGTTCTGGATCTGTCCTAGTCATACTAAAGTCTTGATTTGATCCGTGCTGATCTAACCCGAATTCTTTTCCATAAATAATGATTTCCGAAATTATTCTTATTTTTTGAATTTAAAAATAAAAAACTATTATTTATGGAAAAAATTCTTATTTTCCACCTTTGAAATAATAATAATATATATATATATATATATATGTATGTTGTTTCGCTAAGAAGTTGGACTGAAGAAATGGGGCCTGCTATACTATAATTTATTGGGAGAAATACAAAAACAATCCTGACTTTTGTTAAAAGCACAAAATAAACTCTTAATTTTTAAAAGATACAAATTAAACTCTCGATTTAGAGTTGTCATTTTTTAGACAAAAATACCCTTCTCTTTTTCTAAGAAGAATTTTCCTTATATTAAAACAGTCCGCGTCTTGCCGCTCTAGATCTGTAGTAACAAAAATTTGATATCACTAGAAAAATGCAGAATATCAAGAACAAGCAAGAATCTTTGCTGTCAGTTGTTTTTTTTTTTTGACAAATATATATCTATATATATATACACACAATTGGTTGAAAGTAAATAAAAGAGAAAATATACAATTACTGGCACAATGGTGATCTCAGATCTATTCCAAGCCCGAAAACATTCATATCGTGATCAGTCCAAGAACTTAAAAAATTGAACAGAATTTTGACACCAACACTGTAGGTTGGAGAGAGTATACAATCTTTCCAAGACCCAAAAAGAAGAACTTTTTATCTGTAAAAACACTGTTAAAAAAGAAGAAGGTGAACACAAAGTGCGCGCAGTGGAGGTAGAAAAAAGCGGCAGCTGCGAATACGGCAGCGGCAAGACGCAAACGGCTGCTTAACATAAGAAAACAGAGAATTAAAAAGGAGAAGGGTTTTTTTTTTCCCCAAAATATTACAAATCTCTAAATCAAGGGTTTAATTTGTATATTTTAGAAACTGAGAGTTTATTTTGTGCTTATTGTATTTCGTCCTAATTTATTTTGAAATGAATGTTTAAATTTGTTTAAAAATATTAAAGTTATTTGAAAAATGTAGAATAAATTGTTGAAAAATATTATTTAAACCAAACTTATATTAATTAGGTAATTATATTTGTAGTATGATTTATTATTTGTCTATTTCCTATTTGGTTTAGTGGTTGTTTTGGGTAACCTAGTTATTTTAGGAAATAATTCTGAATCAGATTTATGGTAGGATTCAGAGATAATTTACCCTATAAATAAAGGCATTAGGTAATCATTGTAATCACAGAGAATTACAGAGATAGATAAAGAGATTGACAGGGAGAAATTGAATAGCCTTCGGGTTGTTTCTCGACCAAGTTTCGGCTTAGGTGCGCCGCACAGATTGTGTGCGTGTGGTTTTTTTTTATTTTTATTGTTCGTTATTACAAAGAAGTTTTATTCCGCTGTGCGATAATCTTTTTAATATTATTTTGGATATATATTATTTTTATATCCTATAAGTGGTATAAGAGTTAGAAAAACTGTATAAGTGAAAGGTTGTGTGTTGCGTTCGCCGCACAAGGCGATTCCGGTTTGTGAATAGAAGTTCCGCTGCTAATTGGTTGGTGTTGCTGCGGTTTTATTCAGATTTAATTCATTCATATTAAATTTGAATTGAGTTTTGCTTCTTGGTGTGCATGCAATTAGAAATTGCACATACCGAAATTGGATTGAATTTGGCTATAATTAATTTCCTTGGTTTTGTTTAGCTTCCTCGATCTCCGTACTTTCAGTTTGAAATTGCACTTACACGAATTTGTTCATCCAGTAGGCTAGCTACTCCAGCATGGGTGCTCTTCGCGGTTGTTCGTTAGTTCAATCACAGCGGTCTTTGTGAGTGTTTAATTTGAGTCCTACATCTATAATAGCATGTATTAAAATTTCTCTGTTATTGGAGTAGTTAAAGATGTCTTCTTTACCTATTATTGAGAAATGTCCTGTTTTTGTCTTTGATGGCAAAAAGAATTATGAATCATGGTATCAACAGATGGAAGATTTCTTTAGAAGTACGAATGTTGAATTAGACGTATGCAGAAAATTCATGGATGCAAAGACAGCCAAGGAGTTCTGGAAAAATTTGAAAGATTCCAATCAAGGAACCAGTAGCGTTGTTCAAAGAGTCAAACTGCAGGAGTTAAGGAGACGATTCGAGTTGATAGAGATGAAGCCTAATGAAAGAGTCCAAGAATACAATGACATGGTCAGATCCATCGTTAGTGAGATAAGAATCAACGGTGAGAAGATGACAAAAGAACAAATAGTGTCAAAAGTTCTCCGCACGTTGACTTGGAAATTTCACAAAAAGAAGTTGGTTTTAGAAGTCACCAAAGATTTCTCTATGTTTGGTTACGACGACTTGGAATGTGAACTGGTGACTTATGAGATGTCTTTTACCCAACAAATTGTATATTACAAAAGAGAGTATTGGTCTAAACGTTTTGAAGACATAGAAGAGAATGCCACTGTTGTTGATAATTTTTGTGATGTTCAAACTGAAGCCTTCGTGTTAATGGAGGAGGAGTCTGGTGAAGCATTGCTTGAAGTTAATGGTGAAAGCTTGGAGAATGGATCTTCCAGCGATAATACAGAGAGCCAAAATATCATTAAGCAGGAATGTGCCGAGGAGGATGAAGACATTAAAAGTGTTGATTTGGTCAAAGAAAAAGAAGAAATTGTATGTGTCTCAGAACAAGAGGGAGATATTGAAATTGATGATCACATAGATAAAAGTGATCATGGGAGTGTTGAAAACTCTGTTAAACTGGAGCAGATCAACTACAGTGAAGTCAACTCCTTATTTGGGAGAGAGTCAGATCAGGTTAAAAATGTGACAGTGGAGCCTTGGGTTCGCAAGGACATTATTATATCTAAAGGCATTGATGAGATTAGCAATATCGATGGAGAGCTCTGTTCTGAAGATGAATGGGTAGATATCAGTGAGTTATTTGACCAGACTGAGAAATTTGATAAGGTTTTCTCATAATACAAGTTTGTGTCCACATCTTATTTAAATGTGATGTCTCAAGTTTGCGAGGATGTTTTTGGCATTTGCAAGGTTGATGAGAAGATGAACTCGGATGAAGAAGAATGGATGGATATGAATAAATTCTTCAATAAAGATGAATTTCCACAGAAGATACATGGCACATGCAAAGGTGTCTCTACGATGAGATTGAAAGCAGAGCTGAAAAAATACTGCAAGATGGTTTCACATGTTGTCTATACTGCTAAAGAGATTTCAATGGAGATTCAAGCTCGTGATGGGAGCGGTTTTGATCCAAGTTTGGTTTAAGGGAGGCTATGTTGGAAAATATTATTTAAACAAAACTTGTATTAATTAGGTAATTATATTTGTAGTATGATTTATTATTTGTCTGTTTCCTATTTGGTTTAGTGGTTGTTTTGGGTAACCTAGTTGTTTTAAGAAATAATTCTGAATCAGATTTATGGTAGGATTCAGAGATAGTTTGCCCTATAAATAAAAGCATTAAGTAATCATTGTAATCACAGAGACTTACAAAGATAGATAAAGAGATTGACAAGGAGAAACTGAATAGCTTTCGGGTTGTTTCTCGACCAAGTTTCGGCTTAGGTGCGCCTCACAGATTATGTGCGTCCGGGTTTTTATTTTTATTTTTATTGTTCGTTATTACAAACAAGTTTTATTCTACTGTGCATTAATCTTTTTAATATTATTTTGAATATATATTATTTTTATATCCTACAATAATTTAAAAATTATAATCCCTTTAAGGAACCATTTAGCCATTGAATTTGAAACTGTAAATAGGTTTGAAACTTCATTGAGAACTGAACTCACCAAACAAATGTTTCTTCAAGTACTATTACGTTGGTCACTTTTTTTTTTTTTTTTTTTTCTTTTCTTTCTTTTTTTCTATCGCGCACTCTCTTATAAGGCCGTTGCATTCTATATGCACATAAAAAGGTTTTTCTTAATACTTTCCCATCTCATAAAAAAGGTTATATTTAAAATGGTAAAATACAATTTACCCCCCTCGTAGTTTGATAAATAGATAATTAACCCTTTTGTGGTTTGATAAATTGACAACTTAGCCTCACATAGTTTGAAAGTGGACAACTTACCCCCTCATGGTTTAAAAATAGACAACTTACCCCACGTGGTTTGAAAATGGACAACTTACTGCCCAATTGTTTTAAAATGGACAACTTATCCCTTCTATTTTAATCCCTTTTCAAACTATGTAGTACAAGGGTAAGTTGTTCATTTTCAAACCATAGGGGGGTAAATTGTCCATTTTCAAATCACGTGGGGGTAAGTTGTCTATTTTCAAACCACGAGGGGGTAAGTTGTCCACTTTCAAACTATGTGGGGTAAGTTGTCAATTTATCAAACCACGAGGAGGGTAGTTGTACTTTACCCTATTTAAAAAGAAATTTAAAAATTAACTTAATAAAATAGTTTAGTTTCTATTTATTCATATTGCATACCCTTCGTAATATAATAATATGTGATCCATAATTAATCTATTACTTAGAAAGTAACGATATAAGTGAAAAATATGGTGCCAAATTATTTATTTTACATGTTGTACCTCACATCCCATAATATGTTGTACATTTTTCAAACTAGACATTTTTTTCTTTTCAAACTAGACTGTTTTAGTGGTACAGGGGGAGTTTGTTTATATGGTTATCCAAATAAGTAACGACAATAGCACTAGATTGCTTTCCTTTGAATTTTATTTGTCGGATTCTTAGTTCATTCACAGATTTTTGAGTAATCCTTTTCCCATTATAGCCTTAGGTTGCTATCACACTCCAATCCCCAGTTTGGCCCTAGGTTTTTCAATGATGCTTTCCTATTTTACTGAATTAGAGAAGTACTCTTTCGCTCCAGTAGAACGATTGAAAAATGGCAGAAAATATGGCCGATGACAAAGGCCAAGGTTGTCAATGGCCTTTCAACATCAACTTAAGGCCGCTTGAGAGAACGAGAGTACCTTTTAAAAGCCAAGCCTCTAGAGAGGATGAGTGTACCTCCTAAAGAAGCAGAAGAATGAGAAATGGATGTAATCTGAAAGTGGTTGGACAAAGAGGAAAGTGACGGAGGCAGAAGATGACGGAGGTGCAAGACACATATGAAGCTCTACATACACGAAAAGGAAGATGAAGTTGTACATAGACGAAAAAGAAGATCGAGTTGAAGGGAAAGCCAAAGACGAAGTCGAAGTCGAAGAGGAAGATGAATATATTAATTATATCATAGATTGTAATAGGGATATTTCTCTTATTGCAAATGTTGATATATGTTAAATGTTAAAGTTTAACCTACAATATTGCCTTTTATCAATTATTTTTAATTTGTTGACTAATTTTTTAACTATTTTTTGCACATTTTATTCTTATTTGTGTAATATATTATCATTATTTTAATTATTTTATTTTTTGTTGTTAAATTTTTATTTAATTTTAATAAATTTTCTACTTTAACCCGATTTTACAAATAACCGATTTTGAAGATCCAAGACCTTTAACACCTGATCCAGGATAACCGGTTTTGATGAGCTAAGATCACTAGCAATGCCAATCATTTGATCCAGAATGGAAAGAGCGAAAATCCGATGCTAAAGGAGTCAAATAACTTGTTTTGAAGACCCGTTTTGTGGTAGTGCATCTTATTTGAATCGTTGAAATTAGCTTCTTTTTTTCTCCTAAAATTTTGATTCTGCCTGTTTTATCGAATCCTTTATTCAAGAGTTGGGTAACCACTTAGAAATATGAAAATCTTGAGAAAGTCCCAACTTTTTTTTGAATTTCAAAAGGCCTCAAAAAAATGTTTACCTCTCATTTAATTGTTTAAAACTATCTATAACCATTCACAGGAACCAAAATGACACTCTGCAATAAAAAAATTATATTTTTCTATAAAAATATACAATCTTGCTTGGTAACCATAAAAAGACTACTATTCTAGTCAAGAGACTATTTACCAAAAAGGAAATAATATATATATATATATATATATATATATATATAGTGGAACACTCCATTAAGTGGTTGATTAATATAAGTAAAAAGTTACAAGAAAAGGAGGGGACAATCCTCACTAGAAATGCAGTTCCGTTCGAGTATATCCTTTCACGAAACTGATCAGAGTACATGCTTAAACAGAATGCATAAATCCTAATTAACTAGGAAATTTTATTTTGGCAAAATCCCGAGATTTCTGACATGAGCAAAACGCTGCAACATTATTCTGCAAACTTTTATCATTTAAGTGAGAATATATCCTCACAATGGAAATTAGATTTTGGCATAATCCAGGGTTTTCCTCCCAGGTTCATGAGGCAATCCCATATAGCTGTTGAGGAACTCCTGGAATGAGAGTTGTTTGTATACAGCTCCGCCGTGGAGCTCCGCCAGCCCAGGTAGTGGACCGACATTCTCCGACATTAGCGGCGTCACCCAGAGCGGAATCGACACTCTTGATTGCTTATCTGTGGTTCGGGTTGCATGTTCAGAACTTTTGTACCTGCCATTGCTCATGAGCTGTGCCAAAAGATGGATATATAGATGAGTTGCTTATGTAAAATAAACTATAGTACTCTTTCGGTTTCATTGAAAAAATTCATTTTTAATTTGTTAAATAGTTATATCACTAAACTCTTGTAATGAAACAAAAAAAATTTGTTTAAATACCTCTAATGAATCTCCAACGTTGATGACTAAAGCACCTGGGATGGGAGGAATCTCTACCCATTCTTCTTTCTTTGCCCGATCTCCGTCCACTCTCACAAATAGACCTCCGACCTCATCTTGCAAAAGCACAGTTAAAGTTCCCCCGTCAGAGTGACGTGCCACGCCCATAGTAAGTTCTGGATTTGGGCATGGCGGATAATAATTCATATTCACCATTTTCTGACCAATCAGAGATTCCAACCTTGACTCTTCAACTTCCACCCCGAGCTTTTGTATTAGTATTTTGAACAACGTTGTCGCCAATTTGTTGGTTAGCTTCAAGAACTCAACCGCTTCTTCCCTGCATATAATGTAAAGTATGAGTGGAGACATAAAAAGGTGTTAAAAGTATGAGTAAAGGACTTAAAAGTATCAACTTACCTGCACTCCTTGGGCCAATGAGTAAGTACATCCTCATCATTGGTATAGATCATTCTACAATAGTCTCTCCATTGAAGAAATTTTTCTCTGTCTTGTAGAAAACTGGAGCTATACTTCACCAACGGATTGGTGGTAGATCCAACATGATAAGCCGCCTTCGCCTCCGGCGGCTGCTCAAAGAACCGGTGGATAGCTTTCTTCACTGACTCCAAAAGGGGCAAATCCACGCCATGGTTGATCACCTGAAAAAACCCAATTGACTCACAAGCTTTAACAATGGCATCCACCACTTGGTCATGCTCAGGGCCATTCAGCTTCGATAAATCGATCGGAACCACACATGATGGAAACTCATGTTCTCGTTCTGATGAGGAATATTCATCGACTTTATCGACTTTATCGACTAGTTCGTCTGGTGGCATTTTGTATATCTCCGGTACTTCTGAAATTCCTGAATCTACCAAACCTTTGAGGCCATTCGCTGTTTTCGACACAAAATCGAACACAGAAAGATTTGTACCATCAACAGTTGCTGCCATTTTGCTATGTAATTTGTATATTCTCTTGCTTGTATTGTTTACAAGTGCAGAGTGAAGTGTACAAGAGTTGTCTTGGGCGTTACCCTTTTATAAGAAGGATCTGAGTGCCTCAATAAGTCAAATTTGTTTGATTTTAAATAGAAAAAATGACCGTTTCAAACTGCTATTGTTTGACACTTTGTCCGGTCGGGCCGGCTTCTCTAATTTCAAAAACACTATGTTACCTCCTTTAGAACCAAAGTACTATTTTTTTTAATTGCACTCGAAGTGATTGCCTGAGATTGGGGAAGAAAGAGTTGATTTTTTTTCCGCAAACTTCCCTTAGGGGTTTGGGCATGACCACTATCACAATTTATCATCGTTATAGATTCACCAGCATCACTTATCATCTTCAGTCGAATTGACTAGCCGTTGGCCGACGGCAGCAACTACAAGAAATTCCGGCGACGATTATAATTCTTTTTTTGGACCAATATAATTTTATAAAGCCAAAGTTGATTTTTTTTTTTTTTTAGTTGGTTAAAGAATTGAGTTCTGGTGGGTTAATTATTTAGTCAGTTGCAACTTGCAAATGTTCCCTTCTTTTAAAGCATTTATCCCGGGAAAATTGAATTTTTGGTCCTTCTTTTTTACCCTTGTTATACTTTTGGTCTCTCTTCTATGTGAACTCACACTTTTGGTCTCTCTTCTTTCACATTTTAGCATTTTTTGGTCCCTCTTAACAATTGACCAGTCATTTGGGGTTAGAAAGATTTTTTTTTTTAATTGCGACCTTTAATTCTTTAGTAAATTGTGAAAAATTAAACCCTTTAAAAGTTTGAAAATAGTCACCCGTGCTTGTTTTTCACACAACAACATCGACTCTTCTTTGGGAAATTTGGATCCTTCTTTGTAAATTGTGAAAAACTAAACCCTTTAAAGGTTTGAATAATTATTATTTCGCCAACAAAATTTATGATCTTTTCAAAACAGTCCAAATTACCGTTGACTTCATATGTCAACCAGTAAGAGGGACAAAAAAATGCCAAAATGTGAAAGAAGGAGGATCAAAAGTGCGAGTTTACATAGAAGATTATCCAAAAGTGTAACGGGAGTAAAGAAGAGAGACCAAAAGTGCTATTTTCTCATTTATCGCAAAGCTTCCTGCTTTCTTGTAATGGTGCAAAGAAAGTAATAAGAGGCACTAAATTAAAAGGAAAACTTTTAAGGATTAAATGTTTTTGAAGAAGATGATGATCTAAAATTCCACAAATTGGAAACAAAACAAGAGAAACTTTCATGGGTTCATATCACAAGATTTTCGGCTAGAATGACACTTTAGTAAAAGAATACGAGAAAAAGTAATATGATATTTTAAAATTATTGGGAAATAACTATCACTCAAACTAAATCATAAGAAGTAAATGTCATTAACTAAATTATATCTTATAATTAACTTGTTCTCTCACTTTATGGTATAATTGAATAAATTAATGAAAAATAGAAAAGTATCATTTTGTGGATCAGCGATTCTTTTAACTGGGGATCACTTTGGCCCTGTTTGAAAACGGATTTGGATTTTATTTTTATTTTATAATAATTTTTCATCATGCTCAACATATTTTTTTAGATTTTTAATTCACTTTTTGAGATTTTCAATACACCTTTTTACATTTCTAGCGCAATTTTAATATTTTAAAATAAAAATAAGATCCAAATCATAATTTGAATCACGGTTTCAAATAGGGCCTTATTGTATTTGATTTTCTAAAGATAATTTTACCCTTGCTTAAGTTTTAGGTCACACGTCCAATTTTTACTCACAAATGCCCGACTTATCAATTTATCCAGTAAATTACAGCAGACGGCCACTACCCATATTACATTACATTTACAGCAATTTTGCAGTTTGAAAACCAATTTGAGCCATTTTTAAATTTAGGGATAAAAGGAAATCAAACCCTTAACTGTAAGAATTAACTTGGCGATTATTTAATTAAATTATTGAAGGGATCAAACAATAATTAAGTTAATTAATAGATAAATTTATATTAAAGTCATTTTTTAAATTTGGTTTAAATAAAAGTCCACTCATTTTTATTAATCAAGATAAAATATAGAACACTATTGTTAATGGGGCCATAACCCTTAATGTCCTCACATTTGCAGACTTCTCATCTGAAATTTTCAATGATAGCGATTTCATTGCATTATAATATGGATAAGATTTTCTCATAGGACGAAGGGACCAACAATTGAAACAAAATTTTCTCATTGGATATTCTACAAAACTGGCGTGTGTGCAACTTGATTCATTACATTTTATTTCACTTTCTTTTTTCTTTCTAGTTTCATATATTTAATATTTTTCCTTTTAGTTTTTTACGATGAAATTTTTTTACTTTAATATATTTTAATATTTTAAAAATAATATAAAAATTCATTCATATATATATATATATATGTGTGTGTGTGTATATATATATATATATATATATATATATATAATACAACTGTCGCATAGTGTGATGATACTAAGTATGTTTCGTTCTCTCATTTTATAAATATAAGCATAACTTAATTTTATAATTAAAAGTGTCAAATTTTATATAGATATATCAATTTTCTAGTTATATTTTTCAATGCAAAAGTATCATGTTCCAGTTCAACATATGACTTTTCCATGAAGAGGATATTTTTAATAGTACAAGATAAATAACTCTTTTAATCCTTAGTTTTGTTCGTTGCCTTCTTTGATCTCTTAACATTAAATGTTTCGTTTTCTTTTGTCAACATTTAAAGTTAAAGATCTGAAATATTTTCAAACTCAAATTTTGATAATATATAAACTATTTATTACTATCATGACAGATTCACTGCACATTTGTAGAGGCAAAATAAAAAAATTAAATCGTTTTATTTATGTCTTTTTTATTTAATTTACAACAACTCACGTTCTAGTTTTAAATAACTAAACGTTTGTGAAATTTGAGATTGGGACAGTTTTAGAATTTTATTTTATTTTTTAAATTAAGAGACAAAAGTTTTTTTAAAAATTAAAATTCAGAGATAATAATGAAACAACATATCAAATTAAAGAAAAGTTCAGTGATTTAATTTTTTTTTTTTTTAATTCTCTTTTAGCCGATGGGCAATAAGGGGTTTCTCTTTCTTCTGAATTATACGATCAAACGGGCGATAAGTGTTTCTCTTTCTTATAAATTATATAATCAAACGGTCAAAAATATGAAGTCTTTCATTAAAGAGGTGAGTAAACGCGAGAGAGAGAAAGAAAGATGTGAAGATATGCAATGGTCCCAATCTTAATCATACTTTTCTTTCTTAGAAAAAATAGTAATTATACTATGGTTGGCTAGTGGACTTTTGGTCACTAATTTTGCCTTTTTGTCACTTCGAGAAGTATAAGCAAAATATATATAGGGGCATTTACAGTAACATTTTTAGGTAAAATGTCTAAATTGCCTTTTAGGCTTAAAAAAAAAATTTCAAAACTTTATAAATATGACTGACGAGGAAGTGGCCTGAAGCACAAAATCAGGCATTCTCCCATTTCTCACATTTCTCTTCTATGCTGTGTGAAGACTGGTAGAAGCATAAAATCAGCCAAATCGGATAAAAGCTCAGACGAACCGGATCGGCAAAGGTGAGTTACTAAAATTAATAATTGTTTCTTTCATGTTTTGTTCGTTGTTTTGATAAATTAGTGTATAATTTGGCTGGATTTGTTATCTTTTTGTTCGGATCTGCGATTAACTGGCCATTTTATGGCCGGATCTGTGAAATGTCGTCCGAGGAGACACCGGACTGGACCGAAAAAAGGGACTGGAATACCGCCGGTAACCGGCGGTTTTTTCCGGCAAAAAGCAGCTGGCCAGCTGGCAGTATTCCGGCTGACTACCGCCGGAAACCGACGGTAGTCAGCGGAACAAATACCGCATACGAGGTATTTGTTCCGGGAAGACCGCCGGCCTTTTTTCCAAAAAGACCGCCGACCGCCGGTAGTCTTTATGGGACTACCGCCGACCGCCGGCGGTAGTTATTTGGGAAAAGACCGTTGGAAACCGGCGGTCTTTTTTCCAAAAAATTCCGCTTCTGCGGAATTTTATGGAAAAAATACCACCGGTTGCGGGCGGTAGTCTCTCCGGGACTACCGCCGGCGGTATTTCTCCCAAAAAGGAAAACCGTCGCCGCCACACTCCGGCGGCTTTTTTTCTGCCGATTTTTCGCCGCCAATATTTTTAATTTTTTAATCTTCAATTGTGCTATTGTTCCTTATATATTATCAATTATTTTTGTATTTATAATTGCATCTTCAATTGCATATTATCAATTATTTTTTCCGCCGAATTTTCTGCGACAATATTTTTAATTTTTTAATTATCAATTGTGTTATTGTTCCTTAAATATTAGCAATTATTTTTGTAGTTATAATTATTTATGTTCCTTATATATTTTTAATTTTTTAATCTTCAATTGTGTTTTGTAGATGGCAGAAGCGTTTAAAAAATTGAAATTAAAATTAATCAGAAGCAAAAAGGATGACAATTTGCAAATTAATGAAGCCAATGAGGCAACAAACTCCGCCTCAGAGGAAATAGTTGGCCGAATACCTCCCACTGCATCCGAACGCCAGAGAAGGGTCCTAGGAAGAGCGCATGGTTCTTCTCGATTGTCAAATGCGGGGATGGCGGCAAGTAGCAGCGATTACGGTGAAACGGAATTTGCACCGCAATACATTGGAAAGGCGGATGAGGAGGAAGCTCGGGAAAATGTTGAACGACATGAGAGGGAAATGTCTATGTAGCAGGGGTACATAGAATTTAATTCGGGGCGAATGGAGGATGAAAACGAATGGGCAAATGACACCAACCAACGAAGGCGGAGTGGAAAAGGCTTAATGCTCTCCTCACGTAGGTCGGTTTCAGGGACCGGGTCCGGATCCGGGTCAGAGAGGGATGCCGGGTGGAAGGAATAGCGGCCTCTGGATAGTCCGATTAATGGTGGACCTTCAAATCCAGAGTTGTTAAAGAGCTTTAAGGGTCATATTGCCTATTACATATGGCATCGACAGGTATGTTATTATTCTTTATTATTTATTGCGAAATACTTATTATATATTGTTTAGATTTATGCTTAATAACTTGGTGCCTAAAATGTGTTAATTTATTTATTAAATTACGTAGGAACGTGATATATTGACATGCCACATTGGGCAAGAGCGGCTGCAAAGGTGGGATTTAGTCGACGGAGAAATGAAAAGTATAGTTGAACAGTCCAGGTTGGGACATTTGGTCTGGTGCGTGCATCTAGAGTTAGACTCCGCACTCCTCAGTGCCTTTGTTGAGAGATGACATCCGGAGACCAATTCATTCCACATGCCGTTCGGAGATATGAGTATCACTCTCCACGATGTGGCCTAAATATTGAGAATTCCGATTGACGGATTTCCACTTCATTGGAAAATTAAGCCGTCGGAAATGAAGGAATTGCTTCTAGAAATGCTGGGGATAGAGGAAGAGGAGTTCGGGGAGCGAGATTTTGCAAGTGTGAAAATGTCCCTCTTTCGTGCCCATTGTGTTAGTGGACATGTGGACCCTGCCAATTCTGTCGCAGGGTATTTGTTATGGTTGATTCACTACAAGAAAACTGACCTATTGCGACATATTTACATGCGGCATTACATGTAGGTGTCGGGAATATACAACACTTACGCATTTGTGTCTTATATTTATGACATCTTTGCGTCATTTAATTATTGCATCGCAATTTTGTGACATAGATTCGACATTCTTTTTTTTGTCTCAAAATTGTGACAATTTATTTGCTACACTTGAATTAAATGTCGCAGTTAGACAACACAATTATAATTGTGCCGCAAAATCGTGGCTTAATTGCGTCATTATTAGCATGTCACAAATTAGCGGCATAATTTGAGTCATTTTAATTATTGCATCACACTTTTGTGACATAGATTCGACATCCTTTTTTTTGTCTCAAAATTGTGACAACTTATTTGCTACACTTGAATTAAATGTCGCAGTTAGACAACACAATTATAATTGTGCCGCAAAATCGTGGCTTAATTGCATCATATTATTAGTATGTCACAAATTAGCGGCATAATTTGAGTCATTTTAATTATTGCATCACACTTTTGTGACATAGATTCGACATCCTTTTTTTTGTCTCAAAATTGTGACAATTTATTTGCTACACTTGAATTAAATGTCGCAGTTAGACAACACAATTATAATTGTACCGCAAAATCGTGGCTTAATTGCGTCATATTACTGAAACGGCCTAAAAAAATGAACATAGGAAATGACTTACGTGGAATGGCTCTCTCAGCGAATCCGGTTTGAGAGACTAAGCCAAGGCGCGGGACTTCACTTTATTGTATGCTAATAGAAAGTCTTCGGTACAACTCTTCTTTCCTACGTTCACCCCTCTACTAACGAAGGTAAGGCAAGTGCCACTCCTAGCGCTAAGCCCTCACGCGCGCAATAGACTCTATCAGACTATGAATTTCTTACCTTTCCCTAACCCAAAGAGGTTAATCGATGCAACTGCACTCTGTCTTGTCTTTCAAGGAAAGACTAGCTCTTCCTTACTTACCTTATACTTACGTAATATGGTTAGCTCACCTGGAAAGCATACCACAGCATCTTCTTATCATTCTTACTGTTTTTAATACTTAATAGTATAACTCAATACTTCAAAGTAGAATTCGCTGCTTTTGTGCATGGGAGGGGCACTTACCAACAAAAATCTGATTGACAAATGACAACGTAGGATGGCAGGTTGGAAAGTAAACCAATTGTCTCTAGCCGGAGAAGCTCTTACCTCAACATTACCTAATTTTCTTATGTTATGCAAACCACATGGCTACCTGAAGGAATTAGCAATGAGCTAGATAAACTAAACAGAGGTTTAATTTGGGGCTGTACAACCGAAAGAAGAAGATGCCACCATGTGCGATGGTCAATGGTCTTTCGGTAATGTGGACCATGGGCAGTCCTATGAGAAGTAAATCTGTACAAGGGTGAACCAAATTTAAATAATCTAAAAATCTTATCTATGGCTCTACAGGGAATCCTAGTTAGTTATAGGGTTCTGAACCTGAGCTTGCTTACCATAGGACTGGCTATTGGATAGGTTGCCTTTTCGCTCCTTAAGAACTCAAGAACTCGGAGCTAACTCTTTAAGCCTTTACTTTAGGTCCATGGTTTCTGTTGGATTTTGTTCTTCCCGAAGCCGAAACAAGGCAGGTTCTGAAAGAGCTCGACCGATGATCTATTGATGTTACCTATGAATGCCTATTTGCTTGCTTTATTCATTCCTTCATTCATGGAAAGCTTTATATCGTCTTCTTTAACAAGACTTGTTACAACTTCCGCCTATTCGATTTCTCGGAAGAAGTTTTGTGACTAAAGAAGATCAGCCTACGAAAAGACTTCCTTTACTACTACTACTCACGAACTGAGCTAGCCACTTCTTAAGAAGGAAAGGCAAGGCAGGAGCATGTTGAGAACTTCTATGATGATGTTTTGCCTCTGGACTTCGATGCTTCCATCCCCTGATCTTCCCTTATAAGTATAAGGTTCCACCCCATTTTGTATCCCCGGCCTCGGTCGGTCATGGGGCTTCCCTCTGCCAAGAATTGCTCTGAATATTCCGCTTTGAAAACTGTCAGTACACAGATTCTTTTTAGTTCAAATAGAACTAGCTAGATTTTCAAGCTCTGATATTCACCCGCTGTTCTCTTACGCCGAAAGGACTAAGAGCTCTCTTATTCCGCAGCCTTTAGCAGTAAAGCAGTACTGATCCCAGGCGGTTCCGCTAATATTCATGCTGATTGCCTATCCTCGGCCCGGAACGGGATAGAAACTCGCCGAAGCAGTCTATCCTTCGAACCGATTCAAGCTCCTTTGCAGATACGGAGCCGGACCGAAGCAATGAAGAAGGTGAACTCCCAACAAAGCTTGTCATTCCACACCCGGGTATCGAATCCGAAGAATGCAGTAAGCTACCTCTCACCCCTCACTGGATATTGTTTGAGCGGCTATTGCTTCTCTTTTATTCTATAGTGGGAATTCCTCTTCTATCGTAATTGGTTGGACCAGACTCTTCCTCTCTTTTTCACTCCTTCATCCCTCCTCAAGGTTGGGAACAATACGGATATGCCAATGGCCTCTATCAGAGAGTGGTTTCCTGGATTGGTTGGTTTGAGGAGTGAAGGCGTGAAGATAAATTCAAAAGTATATTGATCCTCTATCCCCGACCATTCCATTCACCTAGTATCATTCTTCATCTCCGACGGCTAGGACAGTCCTCTACTCCGACAGCTAGTTACTGATCTGATGAATCTGAGCTTGCTTTTTGAATACAGTCAAAGTGGGACCTCCCTTGTTCTCGCATTCCTTGCCTTGGCCCGGCCTTCAAAGGCTAGTCATCATTAGCTCATTGGCTTTCTTTCTGATAGCTTTCTCCCCAGGCTACGAACCTTTGCCTTTTCTTTTAAGATTCCATTTCTTTATTACAACTTCTTCTTGTAAGAATCAAGGAACTTGTCATCTATCGGTTGCAAGAATCATCTTCGTTGCAGATGAAACAGTGGGCAAACCCGATCATATAAAGGCTATGGCAAGCAAGGCAACATGAAACTCAAGCAAGTAGAAGAAAGAATTTCAATTGAATAAAGAAGGAAAGAGGGTTGTGACTCAAATGGATCGTTGAAAGACTGAGTCTAGGACTTGGTTGGTTGAAGACTTGCGGTAAGAAGCAAGGGATTACTTTACTAAAAGCTTAGTAAGGAAGTTCGCATACGACAACGCTAAAGGTTTTCTTCCTAAATGTGAACTACGAATGGCTAGATAGAGTCGAGTGAGGCTTGAATAAGCTAATAACATCCATGGCATCATTGCATCTTTAATCTCTTTCAGCAGTTCTGCTTACCCTCTTTCCACTTCCAGAGGGTCCTTCGTTATGAAATTAGGGTCTCGGTTGCACTTGGAAGAGTTATGAATCCCCTGACACATGCTACCAATGCTTCCTTGATTGGAGATAGGACTTTGGCAAAAGAAAAGGGAAGCCATGGAACTCATTTGCGATTCGGCGCATCATATACGAGAATAGCATTTTACAATTCCGCTAGACCAAGCCCTTCTCCCGTCTAAGGAATATGTTATTAGAGAAGTATTCCTAAAGGAACTGGAAGCACTGCTCTCTCCATTCACTTATTCATCAAGGGAGTCTACTCGATACCAGATAGTCGACGTCAACCCATCCATCCTCTCCTTCTTTCACTATTAAAGGACGAGTGACTTCATACCTTTCCTCAAAGCCGCCTACCTATCACCGATTGGCCAGAGATGAAACAAGAGCTGAGATAGATGTTATTGCCGCTTAATGTTCAATAGCAAGCAAGAGACCTATTCCCTATGGGCTAGCTAGCTTATGAGATGAGCTACCCATTTATTCGTCTTCTGATTTCTACCTCGACTACCTTCCCTTGGCTACTCCTTGACTACCATAAAGATCAAGCATTGGGATTGATATAGGTGGGCGACTCACGTACTATGTTGAATTTGAATCACTTTCTCAGATTCTTATTCGGGGACCCTGCTTGAACCACTAGAACAGTTCCTGCAACGGCTAAATCTTAACTCGAAGTTAACCCTGTTGAGGTTTTTTCCATCTCTATTTTTACCGATGTATGGTTGACTGATTAGGCTCACGGGCCTTTGCTTATATTGGATAAGTAAACTTCCCTTAATAAAGAACATAGGCTCACCGACCTAAACAACTTTGACTGAGAGGGTAAACTCCTAAAAGATGAACAAAGCGAGCTGCTTAAGGCACGGCCGGGACTATCCTCTTCTTTCATAGCTTCTTCTCAAGCACTTCCCATTCTAACATCGTCTCTTACTCTTTTCTTTGTTGCTAAGCCCTTATTGCCCAAGATCTTTGGAATTCATTTATTTCTTTCAGGAGTTGCCCGCTTTGGTACATTTCATGTAACAGGTTTGTATGGTCCTGGAATATGGGTGTCCGATCCTTATGGACTAACGGGAATAGTACAACCTGTAAATCCGGCATGGGGCGTGGAAGGTTTTGATCCTTTTGTTCCTGGAGGAATAGCCTCTCATCACATTGCAGCAGGGACATTGGGCATATTAGCGGGACCTCCATCCAAGCTTTAAAGGCCACTCTTTCTTTCAACTCACACGCTGGATTGATCTCCGGTAAAACCGAGTAAAAAAGTAGGAGGGCCTAGCTCGGATCCTCGACTTGGGCGTTTTATTGTTGAGTAACCAACCCGTGGGAGAAACGAGAATTCTTTTTCAAGGTGCTCCAACCAAGGGAAGGGCTTGACAGCCAGAAGAAAGTAGGCGAATAGATCTGGTTGAAAGCTATGATGCGAGTTCAGGGCTCGCCCACGAATACCTGATTTTAAGTTTAAGATCTCCTAGATCCTATAAAGTAAAAACGAGTTTAGGCGTAACGCAATAAGCTAAAGCTAAAAGATAATGAAAAAAGAGAATTGATAGAGCTAGAGGAGTGAGGAGAAGCAGGGCTCGAAGAACGAGTGAATCTTCTTTTCCACTATGTGGTTATGGAACTACGGATCACTTAGTCTACAGTTACTAACATGTTTACTTCCATCGTAGGTAATGTATTTGGGTTCAAAGCCCTGCGCGCCCTACGTCTGGAAGATTTTTTAATTCCTATTGCTTATATTAAAACCTTCCAAGGACCGCCTCATGGCATTCAAGTCGAGAGAGATAATATCTTATTAGAAAAGTGAAATCTCTTAAGAGAATAACTGCACCTGTACACTTTATTTTTCCCTTGGGTCATGTGCCCTCGAAGTGACCTCCTTTCAAAGACCCAGAAGTCTTCGACTACCTTGACTTTAAAGAAGAATCTGATTTCGCCATGGGTTTGGCTACCACTCTAGTGGAGCACCGTGAGAAGGCGCCTATTTTTTACTTCTTTTTCCTGATCTCAAGACGACTTAAGCAAACCGATTCACAATAACAAAGGGATTTCGGTCTTGGGGTTAAGGCTCATACGCTCGACCAAGAGTAAATGGGGGAAGGAGGCGAATGTCATGAAAGAAAAGAAGGCGCGGTTCCGTCGGGCTAAGGTAGCCCTTTTGAATTTCATTCCTTCCAAACCAAAATGAAACCGGAGAATAGACTTCAGTCTTTAGAACTACTTACTTACACCGCTCGATCTACTATGAAAGAAGCAGTTTGTGGAAACAGACATTTAGAAAGCAGAATGAGAGACCGGGATGTGGGTGGGAAAAGAGCCATGTTCAGGTGCTTGTTCATCTGACTAGGTACTGTCGGTATCTTATTGGTAGCTCCTCGAGTTGCCTCTTTGCTTAGTGCACTCGGAACATAACTTCAAGTATTTGTGGAACATCTCTATAGCTTGGGTTGGTTTGGCCACCTCTCTTGCTTCCTTAGAAAGAAAGCTTCAAACAGCACCCTTTCGCCAGCCCACAAGAAATTACGTAGAGTTAAGATTAAACCTTTCGTGTTGCCGAACCTGTTGGAGAAAGTGAAGTGAGATTTGGATAATCGGGAATAGGGTAGGCTTCATAGGAGGATTTCCCTAGAAGGTAGGAGTTTGCACCTCTAATTTCATTTCCAGCCATTGATCTAATTCGCAAGTAGAAGTTGGCGGGGAAGTTGCAATTGGATTCCTAGGGGCTTAGAGTGCAATAGCATATTTCCACCACTTGATTCCCTCAACTACTACTTATCAGAAAAGGACCTTTCTTTCTGCTACATTAAAGTACACCCTGCCTTTATTCATATCGACCGCCTTGACACTTTAATATCAAGGAACCTCCTCCTCGCACTCTAAGTGAAAGTCAATACAGGTGCCGCATCTTCTCCTTAATCGTAAATAGCTTCCCTTGATCGGGTTGACGAGCTTACCCTGGGGTTAGACTATAATAGCCAGACAGGCGAACTAAAGAAGAGTAAGAATAAGCCAAGAGGGGGAAATGAAACCTCTGATAGTAATGGATATTAAAGCGATAGCGGATTCTTCCTCCACTGATCACTACCTTTGAGCTAACTGTATTCGGCAAGACCGCCTATTCAGAAAAGACTGGTGATTCCTTTACTCCTAACTACTAACTAATGCTAATGGGATTCGAAAGTTCAAAGAGAAAAAAGTGAGTTCTTCCAAAGAACCCGTAGCGCGTTTGCAAGAAAGTCTTTCTTTTTTTACCCGATTGGAGATCTTCCCATTGAATTCTATTACATGACCACATTGAATAGGCTAGGAAAGGAATGGAATCACTTAGATAGAAGCATGTTGGATGACTTAATGCTTAAATTATGGATTTTCGTTGATCGGATCGAGCACATAGGGTGCGAACCCGAAGTCAATTCATTCTCTTAGGCGTAGGCTTCCCTTCTGGCCTAGTAGGAATTCTTCTTGCTACTCCATCAAGATGGTAAGTGCCACTGTCTTGCCTACCCGCTTACCCGAGAAGAGAATCAGCGATCTATGCCTTACGAACGTAAACCACCTCTTTAGGTCTTCAGTAGTTAAGGCGCGAGTTAGCCTAGAGCCTATCAGAGTTTGACCGAATAGTGAACTTAGCTTAAAAGGAATTTAATGTGAATCAGCCAGAGAATACATCGGAAGTAGGCGGATCGCTTTGGGGTCTTGGTTGATGGCTTTCCTTGGAACTAGGAGAGACCTTCTGCCTGTCTTTAGATGACATTTATAGACGACATTTATTTCACTGCCAATAGTCTGGGCAACGCACGGAGTAATAAAATGAATTGAATGCCGGTCTCACAAGAAAGATATATATAGCTTGTCGGCCACTTTACTCTCTTCAAGCTTCCTGCCCTTTCCTAACTTAAAGGGTCCAGGCAGAACTCTATCTATCCGTCAAGTAGATGATACCTCTACTTTTTTGGTTCGAGCACACTTCACTTCAAATAGTTAGTTTTCACAGATAGGAGTTTCTCTCCTCTAAGAAAGAGAGGTTATCCTATACTTGTTTTCTCTCTGTTAGGTGCTCACTCATTTCTCTTTACTTCCTATCCATTTCAGTTCTTCTTTTCTTCCTCGTCATCAGCAATCATGTCGTGTTACAAGGGAAAATATACTGATGAGCTAATTGCTACCTATTTCATAGTGGGCTGGTTGTTACCTGTGGATGATTCGGCATTTCCCTCGGATAAGTCGAGGTACTTGTGCCAACTACCCGACCCCGAGCTCGAACCCACATTAAAATGAGCTCATACCATTTGTTGAGCCGCTGAGATGAAAGCGACTCTTGTAGCAGGAGAAATCTACTATTTGTCGCTAAATCCATTAAGATGGTGCTAGATAACATGTGACTGTTATCGAATTACGTCTACTTCCCCACCCCTCCGTCTCTCGCTCTCATCAGCTTTCTTCTTCCTAGAATCAACCCTATCGCTTAATCGAAATAATAGCCTGTATATATAGAGGACTTCCCGTAACTTACAATAACAAAAGAAGATGTATGAAATCATACCACTAGGTACGGGGTTTCTGCAGTTTAATGTAAATAGAAAACAACTACCTCTGAACGTTTTATAAAACTTCTGACCTTCACCCCTTACTTATAGGTGAAAACATGGAAATAAAAAAAAATTTATTGATGAACAGTAAAACCGCCAGGCATCTTTTCATCGTTCATGAACATGCGGGTACTGTTCATGAACAGTACCCGCATGTTCATGAACAGTACCTTTTCTTTTTTTTTAAAATTTTTTTACTCCAGGGGCATTTTAGTCTTTTTACAAGGAAATGTTACTGTGTTTAGTAAAACCGTTACTGCGTTTAACATGCCTCAAATTAGTTGCATACTGGTGAATTCTTTAGCATGCATAGTAAAATGGGGATTTTTTTCCCCCAATATTCATATTAGGACCAAAAATTATTAAAATAGACAATTTTTTTTTTTCATTCCCAAAATATAAAAAACGAAGTTGGTAAATTCGTTTTCAATGACTTAGTTTTCTTCAAAAATAACAACAAAAAAAAATCTTGAAGGAATTCGTTTTCTTTTGAAAATTCCTTTTTTTTTTTAATTAATTTTAAATTAATTTTTTCCTTTTTTGTTTTTTTATTAATTTCATTAATTCAAAAGAACCCTCGTAATTCATTTTTGAGTTGTTATGAAAAAAAGGCAAAATATAATTATATAACTGAAATTTTAATTTGTAATTTAATAAAATTTTAGAGGAAGTAATTTACGGCATTTTTTGAAATGGTGGCCAATTACCTTTGTCTTCTTTATTCTCTCCATTTTCTATATTATCGTGCCTGCCTAATCCCACTAGTATTCCCTATGCAAGCTCATTTAAACTAAAAACAATTAAAAATGGAAACATCAATATCAGTCTAATGTTATTTCTTTTTGAGAGAAACGAATTTATGAGTTTTATTTTTAACGGAATTAATTATTTTTAAAACATAAATGCTTGACTAAATTTTCAAAGATAAATAAATTCCCCAAATTCATTTATACGGAGATTTTATGTTAGACCCGGTTGGTCTTAATCCTTATTTTGATTGATGAGTTAACAAATATGAGAATTAATTTAATGGTTTTCTTCTAAGTGAAAAATGTAGAGAAATGAAAAACGAAGAAAATGCAAGCAAATGAAGAAAGAAGAAAAATACGCCCTGAGAACGTCCCAAGGTGGAACCCACGGTGTTTTAAGTGAGAAAATGAATAGAAGAGTTCACGAGTGAACCAACGCAAAAAACGGCGAAGAAAACGGAGCTAAAACGAAGAAACGGGAAGCAAATCAAAAAGATGTAAAATCTGGCCGACAAGGGCTGACAGCCACGTGCGCACGCCCAGACACAGCGCACATGCACTGACAGCCGCGCGCAGACGCCCATGCCGCGCACAGGCAGCGCACAGCCAGTCGCGTGCGCATGCCTGCGACAGGCGCAGGCCTCGCGCAGCGCGAGACCAGAAGCCCATGCCTGCGACAGGCCTGCGACTGTCGCGGCTGTCGCAGAGCCTGTCGCGGGAGCTTCGGGTTTGCAAATTCTTGTCCGTTTTTCAATCATTTCAGGAGCTCTCTTTTTCCTATAAATACCCCCAAGCTGCAAAATGAAGACTAATGCTCTCCCCAACATCTCCTACACTTTAACAACACTTTCAAGCTTCATTTCAATTATCTATATGTCAAATTAGCTTGTTAAGGTAGGATTGTCAAGAGGCACTTGTGCCCTGTTTTTGTGACGAATTGTAAACTCCATTTGTGGAGTATTTCATCCTTGTAAACACATCTAGAAAAGTCCTAACTCAAGAGTTTGAGTGTAGGCAATTTGTATTTAAGAAAAGTCCAACTCTTGAGTAAAGAGTTAGGCAAGAAGAAAGGGGGAGCAAGTAGAAAGGAGAGACCCAACTCAAGGGGTTGAGTTAGGGCAATTGTAAAGTCCTAGTTTAGAGTTAAATTAGGCAAAGGGGAGAAAGTCTTGATCAAGAGGTTGATTGAGCAAAAGTCCTAGTAGCTAGGCAATGAAGTCTTGAGTAAGACCCTAAGTCCGTGAGGAAGGAGCGGGGGCAAAAGATTCATTGTTAGCCATTAGGCAAAGGAGTCTTAGTCTAGAGTTAGATTAAGCAAAAAATCCTAAATTCTAGAGGTAGAATTTTGGCATTTGTAAAGGTTTGAATTACACCTTTAAGTGATTCATTTGAGAGGGTTAGAAAATCCCAAGTTGTAGAACTTGGGTAGTGGACTAAGATTCAAGGGGAATCCAAACCACTCTAAATCGGTTGTGTTTTGTCTTCCTTTACTTTGCTTTTATGATTTGCAAAACACTAATCACACACCTCACTTAATTTGTAAACTTTGTTTTTACACTTGCTTTGAAAATGGTTTTTCAAAGTTGTTCTTCATTGTAGAAGAAATATTTTTAAAAGTGTCAAGAACCTAATTCACCCCCTCCCCCTCTTAGGTTCATCTTAGGTTGCTTATTGAAAATTGGGTTTTCAATTGGTATCAGAGCTAGTGCTCAAATTTGTAGGTTTAAAAACCTTGAGTTTAAAGATCATATTTGCAACCTTTTTGATTTTTAGAGTCCTATTTGCTTGCTTGATTATTTGTGCTTTATTTTCCGCAATTTGCACAAAATGGCTAAAGGTAAGAAAGCCATCAAGAAGGTGACCAAGCTAGCAAGGACTTGGGATGATTCCTCAAGTGAGGAAGAGAAGGAAACCACAAGAAGATGCTTAGTTGGAAGTGATCTTCAAGAGGTAACCAAATCTTCCAAATCTTCTTTAAGTGGTAGTATGCATGATAGTGATAATCTTGATTTTGATATGTATGAATATGTCACTAAATTGCATGACAAATGTATAGATGCCTTGAAAAAGAATGTTATGCATGAAAAGAAAATTAATTCTTTAGAAATTCATGTTGCATCTTTAAAAGAAGAAAACTCTACTTTGAAACATGAAAATGAAGAGTTAAAAAACAAAGTAGATGAGATGAGTACTTTGCTAGATAATGAAGATGCAAAGTACATAGATTTGAAAATGTATTACGAAAATGCCTTAGATGAAAATGAGAAATTGCATGAAAAGGCTAGTTCATATGATTTGTTGAAAAATGAGTATGAATGCATGAAAAGAAAATTGAAGACTTGAGTGCAAGTCTTGAAAAATTGACATTAGGAAAAACCAACTTAGAAAAGTTGTTAGGTAAACAAAAGGTAGGAAATGATAAACATGGCTTAGGTTATGAAAGTAACCAAAATTGTGATATGCCTTCCACTTCTACTACTTTTGTTAATGCTTCTAAAAACAGTACTAAACTAGTCTATCCTCCATTAGAAGCTAAAAAGAAGACAAATCATGCATGGTTGTATGAAAAGAAAAAGAAGTCTTCAAAGATTAAAAATGATGTGAATTTAATTGATTCTTCATTTTATATGTCTAGAAAAATGCATGTTTCCCATATGCATAATGATTGTTGTCATTTTCATAAGTTTGCTTTATGTACCCCAAAGAGGGATACTTATTTGTTAAATGCTCATGCATCTCATTATGCTCCTAGATACAAAAATGTGCATAGTTCATTTGAAAATGAACCTAGGAGACATTGTCATAAGAAAAATGATTCTAGGAACTATAATGCATTGTATGCTAGTAAGAATCATTTTGTTCATATGCCATTGAATAGACATAATGTAGTAAATTACAATAGTGTGCCATATGCTTATAGAAGAAATGTTAGGAAAGTTCCTTCATTAAATGCATCTATTGTATGTAATTATTGTGGTAGACAAGGCCATATTTCTTCCAAATGCTTTGATAAGAAAAATGTGAAGAAAGGAAGAAAGGTATGGAAAGTAAAGGAACAAGCTAACCCTTTAGGACCCAATAAGTATTGGGTACCAAAATCTTGTGCTTGATTTCCTTGTAGGTCCTTAATGCTACTTTATGAACTAAATCTCAATGAAGAGATACTTGAAAAGTAGCAAGGATGGTTGATTGGAGCCAAATGGTGAAAAATGCAAAAAATGCAAAAATGGCTTCAAGATTAGTAATGAGCTCATGAATGCTAATTTGAGGAAACATGTATCATCTCTAACTCACTTTGAGTGCTCCATAATTGATTTGATGATTATATGTCAATTGAGTGAAATATGATGTACATGTGTGACTTGTGTTCAAAATGATGGATATGTGATATGAAATGTATGTTATGCTTAAATAAAACTTGTATGTTAAATTCATATCCTTGAATCATTTTGATTGAAAGCATGTGTTAATGAAAGTCTTTATGACTTTATGAGCTTTATTTGAAAATAGCTAGAAGTTTGATTTTATGTTGACTTTTAGACTTTTGCATGCTTAGAAGATGAAAATTGATCTAATGAACTTAGAATGATATTTGAAATGTGCTAAGATCAATTTTGAAGTTAAAAGATTAAAAATAAAAAAAAAAAAATCGGCAAAATGGAGAAAATTTGAAATTTGCTTTTGATTGATAAATTTTTGAGTAATAGAATCCTAAAATGCCATGCTTTAGATTTAAAATGATGCATTAGGATCTATGTCATCTTTGGTATCTTAAAATTCTTGTATGTTAAAAAGGTTGAAAACCTTTAATTTGAAGATAGCAAGAATTAAGCATGTTTGTATTCCATGAAAACGGTTGACCAAGTGGTTGACTTTTGAATTATACTTGCTGTAGCTTATTTGATATTTTAAGCATGATATTATTGATGATTTGAAGTTGCTTGCATGAGAAAATTGAGGTTTAATGCTGAAAATTGCAACTTTCAAAGAATGTATGCTTTGTATGCTTAAAATTGAATAAGTTTGACCAAGTAGTTGACTTTACTTATATGCATGCTTTCAATGGTTTGAAACTTTGTGCATAAACTACTTGAGTATTCAAAGTTGCATGAATGATAAAATGATTTACAAAAACTTGAAAATTGCAACTTTCAAAATTACTAGCTTAATGTGTTTAAGCTTGAAAAGTGTTGACCGGTAGGTTGACTCCACACATATGCATGATCTAAAATGTTGCACTGCTTTTATATGTTGCATATGTTGATTAAAACTTGCTCATGTGCTTAGTTTGGATTTACATGATGAAATGGACAAGTTTTAAGAAAATAGGCATTATTTTAGAAAAAGTTTGACTTTTTGTTAACTTTCAAGAGTATGCATGAAAAGTGAATACATGAATTCTTGAAATACTTTATATGCCTAATGGAATTTGCTTGCACGAAGAAATGAAGCTTTTAAACTTAAGAAAAGCAAAGTTCATGAAAAGTTGAAAATTTTGCATGCTTACCAATACGTTGACTTTGACATGATGCATCCTAATGTGTGTTAGATGTATGCATGATTATCATTAGGGTCATTTGAAGTTGCTTGCATATCTTCAACTTGTTTTGAACATGAGTTAATGCCATATTTCAAAATTCTTAAAAACTCATGTGTTTAAGAATGGTCATTCTTTAGTGAGAATGAATCCTTTAATTGTCATAGCTTAACTTGCTCCTTAAATTGAATGAAGCTTGTATGCTTCTTAATTGATTAGTTAAGCTCTTTGAAATGTTTGTGCTAGAATTTAGGGGGAGAAAAATTTTGAACTAGCATTGACATTAGATCTTAAAATTGGTTAATTGTCAAAAGATCGATTGATTTTGCTTAAAATGTCAAAGGCAAAATTCAATGTTCAACTCATGACCTAATCGATTTTATCTATTTTTGAGTTGTACATTCCTTTATTTGTATGCATCTTTCACATTTTATTATGCATGCTAAGTCCTTTTTGTGATGTCAAAAAGGGGGAGAAAATATTATGGAATTGAGGGGGAGATTATAAATTGAGGGGGAGATACTCAAATTTATAAAGTGTTGATTTATTGTCATGAATTCCATATTTGTTTTGTCATCATCAAAAAGGGGGAGATTGTTAGACCCGGTTGGTCTTAATCCTTATTTTGATTGATGAGTTAACAAATATGAGAATTAATTTAATGGTTTTCTTCTAAGTGAAAAATGTAGAGAAATGAAAAACGAAGAAAATGCAAGCAAATGAAGAAAGAAGAAAAATACGCCCTGAGAACGTCCCAAGGTGGAACCCACGGTGTTTTAAGTGAGAAAATGAATAGAAGAGTTCACGAGTGAACCAACGCAAAAAACGGCGAAGAAAACGGAGCTAAAACGAAGAAACGGGAAGCAAATCAAAAAGATGTAAAATCTGGCCGACAAGGGCTGACAGCCACGTGCGCACGCCCAGACACAGCGCACATGCACTGACAGCCGCGCGCAGACGCCCATGCCGCGCACAGGCAGCGCACAGCCAGTCGCGTGCGCATGCCTGCGACAGGCGCAGGCCTCGCGCAGCGCGAGACCAGAAGCCCATGCCTGCGACAGGCCTGCGACTGTCGCGGCTGTCGCAGAGCCTGTCGCGGGAGCTTCGGGTTTGCAAATTCTTGTCCGTTTTTCAATCATTTCAGGAGCTCTCTTTTTCCTATAAATACCCCCAAGCTGCAAAATGAAGACTAATGCTCTCCCCAACATCTCCTACACTTTAACAACACTTTCAAGCTTCATTTCAATTATCTATATGTCAAATTAGCTTGTTAAGGTAGGATTGTCAAGAGGCACTTGTGCCCTGTTTTTGTGACGAATTGTAAACTCCATTTGTGGAGTATTTCATCCTTGTAAACACATCTAGAAAAGTCCTAACTCAAGAGTTTGAGTGTAGGCAATTTGTATTTAAGAAAAGTCCAACTCTTGAGTAAAGAGTTAGGCAAGAAGAAAGGGGGAGCAAGTAGAAAGGAGAGACCCAACTCAAGGGGTTGAGTTAGGGCAATTGTAAAGTCCTAGTTTAGAGTTAAATTAGGCAAAGGGGAGAAAGTCTTGATCAAGAGGTTGATTGAGCAAAAGTCCTAGTAGCTAGGCAATGAAGTCTTGAGTAAGACCCTAAGTCCGTGAGGAAGGAGCGGGGGCAAAAGATTCATTGTTAGCCATTAGGCAAAGGAGTCTTAGTCTAGAGTTAGATTAAGCAAAAAATCCTAAATTCTAGAGGTAGAATTTTGGCATTTGTAAAGGTTTGAATTACACCTTTAAGTGATTCATTTGAGAGGGTTAGAAAATCCCAAGTTGTAGAACTTGGGTAGTGGACTAAGATTCAAGGGGAATCCAAACCACTCTAAATCGGTTGTGTTTTGTCTTCCTTTACTTTGCTTTTATGATTTGCAAAACACTAATCACACACCTCACTTAATTTGTAAACTTTGTTTTTACACTTGCTTTGAAAATGGTTTTTCAAAGTTGTTCTTCATTGTAGAAGAAATATTTTTAAAAGTGTCAAGAACCTAATTCACCCCCTCCCCCTCTTAGGTTCATCTTAGGTTGCTTATTGAAAATTGGGTTTTCATTTTATGTATTTCAAAAAATGCCGTAAATTACTTCATCTAAAATTTTATTGAATTACAAATTAAAATTTCAGTTATATAATTATGTTTTGCCTTTTTTTTTATAACAAATCAAAAACGATTTACGGGGGTTCGTTTCGAAAACCCTAAAATTCGTTTTTCATTAAATAATATTTATTTTTTAAAAATGAATAAAAACTTAGAAACATGTTGGTGAACCGTTTTCAATGAAAATAATTATTTATGTTTTTAAAATTCGTTTAAATATAATTATTTTTATTTATTTTAAAAATAATTTTAGTGGAATTCGTTTCTTAATAAAATTAATTAAAAAAAGAAAGAAAAAATTTAATTATGGAATTCGTTTCTTAATGAAATTAATAAAAAACTAAAAAGAAGGAACGAATTCATGAAAACGAATTCCATGAATTCATTTCCTTTTGAAAACGAATTCTCCTTCAAGAATTTTTGTTTTTTTTTTTTTTGGTTAGTTTTGAAGAAAACGAAGTTGGGGTATTTGTTTTCAGATGAAAACGAATCTCCCAACTTCATTTTTTATATTTTAGGAATTTTATTTATTGTTTGATTATTTTCGTATGTATATGTGGCCAAAATGAATATTTAGGGAAAAAAAAATCATCATTAATGTTATGAATCTTGAAATTTGAACCATTGTCCATCCAAATTATTTTTAAAAGCAACCCCTCATCCATTTGGTGAATTAATACTTTCATTATTATTTGATTGAATGTTAAAATTACAAAATAAAAAACTGAAAAAAATGAGACTTACCCCTTTCAAAAAGTGTGTGCAGGTGATGCAACTCTGTGAGGATACATGAAAATACATAGGGTGAATTACATTTTTCTCCCGAGGTTTGGCTAAATTACAAAAACACTCTCCTAGTTTGGTTAAAGAACAAAAACACCCATTGATCGGCGGACTAGTTACAATTTCCCTCCTGAGGTTTGGGTAAATTACAAAATCACCCTTATAGTTTGGTTAAATAACAAAAATCTTTCTTTAGCAACAGGAAAATTACATTCCCCCCCCCCAGTTTGGATAAATTACAAAATGATCCTCCTAATTTAATTATAAAATTGACCAATTTAAAAATTAAAATATGACCCAAACATTATATATTTGGGAAGACTAAAGTGCCCCTAACTTAATCTATTTGAAATTTCAATATCAAAATACCATTCACAAAGACACAAATGAATACCTAAATCAACCAAATATCATTCACTTACGGCATTCAAAAATGGTATGTTGACATCCACTTTCTCGAATACGACAAGATAATCAATTGGTTCCTCCTTCATCTTTTTGGCCCTCGATTTCAGGCTATTTGGAAAAGGTGAAATAGGGCTGAAAACATCTCTCCTTTTTGTGAGAGGGGCAGAACTCTTTTCTGTAACTGGGCTAGGTTCAGCTTGCTCATTCTCAGGATCCTTATCTTCAATGACTTCTGGTTGTTTAACATTTTCTTCTTCAGTGGCAACCTTCCGCTTGGGCAAGTTGCCCCTTGCTGGTATTACCTTTTCAGTTGCTAGTTCCAGAATCTTGCCACTTCTGAGGGTCACGGCATCAACAGCATTAATAGTCTCCTTGGTGGGTACCTGGACTTGCGAAGATAGTTTACCTTGATTGCCCTTGATCTCTTGCATGGAAGCCAATAGCTGGGAAAGGACCTGAGCGATCTTGTCCATAGTGGTGCGGGTCTTTTTTTGTTGCTCCAGTATTCCTTTTTGAACATCAAACAATTCTCCAATTGTATCTTCCACAGTTCTTCCACCTTTTGCTAGCTGAATCGGACCCTGGTTCTAGTACTGGCGCTGCTGTGGTGACCTATACGGATTACCCTGAGTTTGGTAACCTCTGACCTGGGATGTCGGCTAGGTGCTTGTGCCCTGAATTGCTAATTACTGCACTGTTTCGGACTTAAACGGGGCCTTGCACTCCTTCCTTGGGATTTTTCCATCCGAATGCGGGATTATCCTTCCATCCTAGATTATAAGTGTTGGAGTAAGGGTCTCGGTGCTGATTACTTCAATTCCAATTGTTGTTGGAATTGCTCCATCTGACAGCGGTTGCTTCAGTAACGGTCTCCTCTAGGGCAAGATTGCACTAGTTGGTTGTATGGCCTCTATGTCCACAACACGCACAAATTACCTATTCTTTGCTAGAACCAGGTGACATAGCTAATATAGCAACTGCCGCAGTTAACCTGTCCATATTAGTAGCCAACTATTTCATCGTTTCCTGACTGATGTCGTCTGCAACTTTAACTTCAACCTGTCATTTGGCGATGTGAACGGGATCTCCGAATTCTGCTCTGGACTCAATCATGTCTTCAATTACCTTTGTAGCCGACATCATCGCATTATTCTGAAAAGCTCTCCCGCTTGCCGAATCCATCAGGTTCCTTTCTTTTGTGGTCATTCCCTGGTAGAAGTACTGGATCAATTGGGTAGGCGAGTATTTGTGATTAGGACAACTTTCTACTAATTCTTGAAATTGCAACCAGTAATTGCTCAATGACTCATCAATATATTGCTGGATGCTACTTATCTCCTTCATAACCGCATTCATTTTGGTAGATGAAAAGTATTTTTTTCAGAAACAACTCCTTCATCTGTCCCTACTCAGTAGTCGAATTTGGAGGTAAGGATGCTAACCATCTGTATGCTTGCCCTGTAAGCACGTATGGGAAAGCCACCAACTTGAGTTGCTCTAGTGTAGCTCCAGTCGGAATCCTTCCCACATCACAGTTGCGAATGTATTCGTCCAGAAAACGGTGGGGGTCTTCTCCTTTATTCCCATGAAATTTGGACATAGAATTCAGCCATCCAAGTTTCAGGGGAAATCCATTAGCCAAGTTAGGCTTCACAATTGCCGACGGCTTATCGGTAGTCTCATGACTACATAGCTCCTTTAACTTCGGCTCAGCAGGGACTGCCTGCCTCTCTTCTTCTCTTTCTTCTCTGTCCGCTATTCTGTTCGTAGCTAAATCAGGAACAGTCGACCTAGTACGGGAGGAATTGTCCGTTTGTTCACGCGGTCCCTCGGTAGATTTCACCTCGACAGAGTTCAGCTTGGCTGATTTCACCTCGGCAGAGTTCAGCTCGGCTTGCTCTGCCAACTTGCGTTCCTGTGCTTCCTTAGCAAGTCGCCGAGCAGTCTTCTTGATCTCAGGATCACTCAGTAAAATTGGGTTCGGCGACCTACTAATACACTGCACAGAAACACACCAGTGCACATTAATAAGAAAAAAAAATTAAAAATTGGACACCGTCCCCGGCAAAGGCGCCATTTTGACAGAGATGTCATATACCTCTGCAAACACAGTAATTATACTGCTTTTAACCTGTAATCAAATGATTAAATAAATCTAATACAATAGTAGTCAGGATCGATCCACAGGGACAGATATTCTTAATTTCCTTTTATCTATTAATGTGTGACAAACTACTTTAATGAGTCATCACCTTTGTGTCTCTTAAGAGACCTTTAGTTTGTCACGAACAATTAAGAGAAGCAGAAATAACAATTAACTTGTATAAACTGTAAAGAAAGTATTCTAGTATTATGTAATCCACCTTCATCTCATGCATGCAATCATGAACACTTAAGTTGTCTAATTATCCTATACCAGTTAGTTATATATTACCGCGAGCATCCGCTAGTCATAACTCAATTTCTCCTTAATTTCTCGGTAATCTCCGCGAGTCCCCGCTAGTCAAGATTACTTCTCTAACCAACTAATTAATTAAGCCGCGACTCCCCGCTAGTCACCTAATTAATTATTTAATAGCATTAAGATCTAAAGAAACCTAATACTAACAACTCCTATCGTCGTAATTCAATGAATTATTACTTAATTAATAGTACCTCACGGCTGAAGGTTGTGTCACTCGAAGGCTCTACCAGATTAAACTAAGGTGATCAATCTTAATAAAATCTTAGTAACTAGACTTATGAACGCTGGTTAATTTAAGAACATAGTTAATTAGACTTAGATTAATTCAAGTTTCATACATGCATGGATTATGGTTTCAATACATAACACTAGAATAATATATTTAGCTACTCATAATTTGATAATCAAAGCAATAACTTGGAATAGAAATCATGAGGAAAATACGAAATACTTTACTGGAATAAAGTGCCGGTGCCGTTTGGACTTTGAACCGACAAACAGAACGCAACAAAGATTAAGTGTCTTCAAAAGCCAAATCAATTAACTACTATGCTACGGAAATCTGAGGGCAACACCGAAGCAAAACTAAGTATCATACGAAAACTGTGTAAAAGAAAAGGTATATGAGTATTAACTCAAGTCGCCTATTTATAGGACTTATGCAACTAGTAATTGGAATAAAATCTATCTCCTAATCAAATAAGGAGATTAATCAATCAGTACTTCAGATTTGGGAAGGAGATCTTTTGCACTTGGATTTTTGATTTCCGATTTCCTTCTTGGATTCTCCTTCCTTGTTTCACATGGAATTACTTATTTCCGTTTCTTCCTTGACCTCGGTTCCTTGACCTCCCAAGACAGCTTTGTTGAATCCCAACTTAATGCCGAGCTGGCGTGACGTCGGCCTCCACCTTCTGCTCAGTCATGGTGTCATCTCTACATCTTCACACGTGTCAGGTCGTCCGGCAGAGGTCAGCTCTTCAGGTCGTCCGGCCGAGGTCATCCCTTTAGGTCGTTCCAAGTCCGTTTGGATGCCTTTGTGCTCCTAAAATCCATTTTAGAACTTCTCTTTTGCAATTGGGCTACTCTCTTAACTCTGCATAATTAATACAAACCTTGGGCAAAAAGCCCGTGAGAACTGCCAATTACTCTCTAAATTATTATGTACAATATCGGCGGATCAATTAGCTACGGTATCTTTCGATTGAACCAACGCCTTAGGAAAACATCCTGCAAACCTGTCGAACTAATTTGGTAGACAAGTTCTGAACTAACAAGCCATTGACAAACCTTAATGTAATCACACACAAGTTCACTTTTCTACTACCTGTTATAAACAACACATAACAACTATGTGCTTCAATCCCTTCATGAATGTTTTCAAGATTTAACCAAAAGTCTTTTATGAGTATTCATTATACATTCGTATAGGCAACTCTCAAAATGCCCCCGCCATATGAGAATTTTCAGCATTTTATTGCTTTCTCATATTTTGCATTATCTTGGACTTGCTAAGAACTCCAAGTTCAACCTGTACTCACTGGCGAGTTATACCACTAAAATTTTAGTGTTTCAACCATTTAGACAATGTACTTTTTGCTACATTAAATTCAGAACTAGTAGTTTAATTAGAAATAAATTGAGGGTTCCATTGTAAATGGCCTAGGACATGTTTCTTGATAGAAAATGATCTTTCCTATCAGTCCTTACTCCATTCTTTGGTTTGCCTAGTTGGGTTAACCAAACTTCTCTTGTTGAGTCTTCAAATCACTCTTCCAAATAGTTAATCTTATAGATTAAGATTCTACCATTTTGTGATTTTAATCTGGATTTTTAATCCATTTCCATTGATGTCTCTTTGCATCAATCTATAGATAATTCCTTAACAAAGGTTCATTCTCCTTTATGTGACCAAACAAGCAATCAAATTGCATTTATAGATTTCATTAAACACACTTAATGTATATGTCACAATTTATCCGATAAATAAAGTTCTACACAATTTGTTCTTTATAAATTAACATGGAACTTTAAACTTACATTCATGAATTATGAATTCAATTGTAATTAAAAAATCATCCATTCATCACAATATACAACATGATCATGTTATTTCCATATCCTCTAACACACATGCTTCATAAAATTCTGAAGTCTCACATGAACTATGAATAATGCAAAAATACCGCAATTAACAATTCTAGTTCATCAAAGGCAGTAATCATAATATATATAATCTTTAACTTAATTCTATTTAAGAGTCAAACATAAGGATAACCAAATATTATGTCTTTATGTATTTAACCATACATAAATCAATCTAATTTTCTTAGGAAACCATGTACTTAAACAATCATTACAAAATGATCATATGTTTTCCAAAACATATATTAACACAACTCCTTACGTAATTTTAACAAATCATGTAATCATTAATTCACTATATGCATGCATTTACATTCAAGTTCTTGCAACTTTTAGAGGTTCAAGTGAAACTTGTTAAATTTATGTATAACATAATCAACCAAATTATGCAACCATAATTTTACTGCATTTATTTAATGTAAAACATCAAAACTTAACTTATTATTTCATGCTATTACAAATACAACTTGTTTACATAAATTCCTCCCCCCAAAATGTAACACACTTGTTTTGATCAAAGACAAATCTAGATCAAATTTTAATGTCAAAAATCCTGGCCACAAGTGCTTCCATTTGAATCTCCCTAGAGGATTTTCCCTCTGTCTTTTGCTTCTTTAGCAATTGACACTCATGTTTGTAGTGTTCGACTTCCTTGCAACGAAAGCACTTGCTATCTTTCTTTTTTCCTCTGCCAAGATCATCACTGTCTTTGGTCCTCTTTCTGGACTTGTTTTTTTGTCGTTCTTCAATAACATTGTCTTCGAATTTCTTGCCTTTGTCATTGACATGCAATTCTCAGTTTTTTGAGAATCTCCCTACAGTCTTAATTCATTTTCAACACGAAGATAATTAGCAAGACTTTCAAAACTAATCTCAGTTTTTTCATTTTTGAGATATCTTTTGAAGTCATTCCAAGAGGGGGGTAATTTATCAATCAAAGAACACACAACCATTGATTCTTCTATAATCATGTCTGATGAGGTTGAATTTTGTGATTTAATTGATGGAAATTAATGGATTATTGTGGGCATTATCTGCACTAAATGTTCTTAGTTATTGCAGGATTTTCTCTTTTGGAGTTGAGCGTGCGTTGGAAGAAAACCGCTGCAGTTGGAAGCTGAATTTGATAAGAATTGGTAGAGATATTTTAGGAGATGAATTCAGAAAGTGTTGGACTGTAAACAAACTTATTGCTGACTAGTAGGAGAGAAGTTTATAAAAGATAAGAGTTGTCTCTCATTGATGAGAACCGTAGAAATACTCTCTGAAGTCAGTTTTGCTGTCTTGAACCAAGAAATCACCCCACAACTCAGAGAAACTTCTGACAATTGAGAAGGGAGTTGAAATGGGATGGCTGGAGCAGTTTTTCTCCTTACGTTTTCCTTTCCTTATAAATATGAGAAGAAGATCATTAAAGAGGGGGGTTGGACGGGCTGGATGTCTTAAGCATCTGGTTTCGTCCATGCCCGTAGATTAGTTTTATTTTATGTTTTCTTTCTATTCTGAATAGTAGGGAATGCAATTTCTTCTCTTTTCTTTGTGTCTTTTATTTGATTCTGATTCAAGCATGCATAGTTCTGTACTATTATTTTCTTTAATTATTTTTAGTAATTAGATTGTTTAATCCGGCAATTACATGATGGAGCACTGATTTAAGTATGTTCGTGAGACCTAAATGTTTTCCAGTTTATGAATGGAAGTTCCTGTTATTCTCTATGATAGTTTCAAGCATTATGTAGGTTTTATTAGGTCTTGATCACATTTAAGTTAAACTACAATAATGGAAAACCAGTCGGATAAATCGAGGCGTCCTCTTTGAGTCCGATCAATGGTAAGACTACCTTCAGGTAGGAGAATAATAGGGTAGTTGAATGGCCCTGATTCAGAGTCTTTTGGCTAGAATCAGGTTCCCTTCTTTCTTAATGCTGTTGGTTAATCTAGTAGAGTGTTTCTCTAGGTTACTAGCTAATTAGGAGATTAGTTAAAGATGAGTCAACCTAACGATCAGAAAAATAAGAGGGAATGAGGTTATGCATGACATGTCGTCGGTAACCATAACTGATTGATTTCTGTTGGTAAACATATTCTTGAGTCCATGAACGAAATGCTTAAATCGGTGTGAATTCATTTGTTGCCGGAATCTTTATTTATTGGATTTTATTATTATTTTAGATTCTTTAGTTTTCTACATTTTAATCCTGATCCAATTCTCTCCCAAACATGTGTTTAATTAACTGAAAGAATGAATTAATCTCATTCCCTGAGGAGACGACTTTACTCACCACTATGCTGATTTGAGTAGGTTTTATTTTGGTGTAAAAATGATGCACAAATGTCATGTTGTGCACATTGATTCAGCATTTTTCTGATTTTAGCAAACTGTTGCATTTTAGGCATATTATCTAACATCTTAAGTTTAAAAAATATAGATAATAAGAATTTTTTACTATTGAAATCCTCCTACACGTACCTTGATTTCAGTTTGTCCCACACTTCCTTAGCCATGGGAAATGAATAGTACATATCAACAAGATTGTCGGCAATTGCATTCATGAGATGTCACTTGCATAATTCATTGTCTATCTCCCATCTCTGCCTTCTACGAGAATGATCCTCCGTCTCTTCATCAACACTCTACGTCTTGGATATCTTCAGAACATAAGCAATGTTCAAAGAAACAAGATGAAGATGCATCTTTCTCTTCAATGGAATGAAATCTCCACCATCGGACTTCTCTAGTTTGACTATTGAAGAATACAAGTTGTTCATGTTGTTGAGTCATTAATAAAGCCTAAAAGAATATATTTTGAAGAAAACTCAAACCAATGATGGGATTAATTTTTTTCTTTTGCATATTTGTGCTACTAAACTTCAAATTAATCTGGGAAAAATTAGATTTTGCTTTGTGAATTGTAAGTCTTTTTTTTTTTTTTTTTTTTTTTTACATAATCAGAGTAGGTCTTCATTTTTAAGTTTCAAGTGTTGGTTGTTGTCAGTTCTCTTCATATTCTGATATGGACTGATCTTCATCGTCAACATATTCATTTAGAAATACCTTTTATGAGGATGATGGTCCTTTTACATGTTAAAATAGAAAGAAAATGACACTTGTTTTGCTAATGTTTTGCCTGACATGTCTCCATATTTCTTCCACATTAATCTCCAATAACGAATTAATGATTAAATATGAACTTCCAACTAATTATAAACTTGAACTAAGGTATTAATTAATTAACTCATATTTCCATCCATTGTCAAGACTAAAAACATAATCATTTGGTGCTCCAAACATGAAAATAATGTCACTTGCAACAATATTATTAATCATGTTCATTGTCAATTTTTTTTGCAAAACAATATGCATTATGTGTCTTGCTAGCTTATTTTATTTGCTTCATTTACATGTATTCTTAAATCTATTAATACCCTAAAACTATATCTGTCCATTGCAAGTTTCATGTTATATGTTTGTACGTGCTACTAGTAACAAAGTTCTTCATCTTCATTGATCGTAAGTAAAAGTAAGTTATGTTTCTAACATTTACTATATATTTTACTTAACTTCATTCGCATTACTTTATAATTCCCAACAGTTTTTTTATACTGTCTGTTTTTATACAAAACGTTAGCTTCTATTTTAGTTTTTCATTTGTATATATATAGTTCAATATTGTTGAAATAATATCTGCTCGCCTATCCTAGAACTCTAAACTTCAATTATTTTATTGTTTGCTATACTTGTTAAAGTGGCATTTTATTTATGTATATAGATGGACAGAAATGCAAAATATTGAAAACACTATACAAAAATATTAGTAGGAGAAAAAGAAGCTCTGTTGCAGCAAAAGAGAGAGATTAAAGCAAAAATAAAATCCAATTCATATCATTCTTATGTGAAGAACATTTCATGTGAAAAAACAACTATTCCCAATGAAGGATTGAATGCAATGGATATAGATCAAATTCATTCATCTTTGTCAGTCACATAACGAAAGTCCTCTATTTTTCCACCAACAGTATATTCTCAAGAACCACTGCATGTTTCATTTCAACCACAAATCTATGAAAACATCAGTAAACCAGGTACCCTTCATAAAATGTACTACAAAAATACTCAAACACTCCAGACTTTCCATACAGGTGATTATGCAATCTTTATTTCATGTGTGCACTCTAATACTGTCTCTTTTATGACATTCCAGGATTATAGCAGTTGCAATCGATGTATTACCAATCAAACATATCAGCAAAGATGGAAAACAGTTTAAAGTGCAAAAAATTTATCTACTTGATGAAAAGTTCATAAACGTAAATTACAATCTTTTTATAATTACAAATTTCAAACATTTATTACTATATTAAAAATTATTAACACATACATTTTATTTGATTTTTGCAGCATGAAGATTGTGAGTATATCTCTATTGAATGATTTTATTACAAATGAAGGTAAAGCCATTGTGGCTGACCTTGAAAATAACCTAGCTATCATATGTCATCGCGTTAAATTTTTTATCTATTATGTTGGATTATGTTCAAAAATACACGGCATCATGGACAATATAGATTTTCTACATTCTACTATATTATATAAGTATTAAAACCTTTGCTTATGGGTTTTTGAGATTATCCTAGGCCAATATGTCATTGCTAATAATTTATTTAATTGCTAACATGTATTTTTCATAAGGTAAATTCATAAGTACATGGTTCATAAATTTTTCACCTTATTAGACAAGGCGAATACACTCATGGCGGTGAACCCAAAAAATGGCTTCATCTCAGTTTTCAAGCGTTCAATTAAAATATTTCATTTGTTGTTTTAGATTCATTTTAGTTTGCACTTGATACTATTTAAATTAAATATTTTTTCTAATACGAATACATATTCTGCAAGGGAGTTTTACTCATTTAAATTACATTCATCATATAAATAAATATTGTATTCAATCACCATAATCGTAATATTTTCAAATCATTACAAACTATGCATTAAAGGGTACCGTGCGACAACTAGTAAAGTGCAAATAAATTAGAAATTTCGTTAAGAACAAAACTCCCCAAAGAATGCTGCTTAAATTATATAATCTTCATCAGCTATGCGACCTTAAAAATGAAAGAGAAAAAGGGGCCCCCTCTTATTTTTGAGGCCGTCAAAGTATAATCTTTCTCTATTTAGATAAAGTAGCATTCTTAGTTTCAACGTATAATCATTAATTAAATCAAAAAGTAATGATAGATTCAGTAACAATCATAACAATTTTTTGATAGCAACTCATATGGCATGTATTCATTGGGTAATTATGTGATATTAAGAAAAATGTAACCAATGTATGCATGCCATATGAGTTACTATAAAAAAATTGCTATGATTTATTATTGAGTCTATCAAATAATACTTTTAAAAGTCTAAATGCGGACTATCAAGTATTCAGGATGCTCAAACATCCTTCATAATACACAGCTTTCTCGGCAGTTCAAACAAGAAAGAAAGTCGGTTTTTTTTTTTTTTTCTATTTTCTAAATGAAAGGTATAGTCTTTATTTTCGAACGTATGATGTTTCTATCGAAACAAATAATTTATAAATTTAAAAAAAGAGAAAAAAGAACAATTATTTTAAATTTCAAAAGTATAATTTAAATTTTAATATATAAAAATTTTAATGATTTAAAATGTATATTATATATAATTACGTTCTACATCGAAGTGTAATTTTTACGTTCAAAACCATAATACTTATGCAAAAACTTCAATCTGACTTGTCTAACAGTCCACGACACACGAATGGAGTTTAATTTCTAAAGTATCACGGCTACGTTATGAAAACATATGTGTCAAATTAATTTAGCGTCTAATGGTGTATTGAATTTAGCCTCATATATATGACGTTAACTATTGTTTATGGGTTTAATTGCTGAAGTATCACTTATCGATTTTTGCCTATATGATGTATGTGTATTGAGTTTAGACTTTGTTTTATATCTATGTGTATTGAGTTTAGACTTTGTTTTATAAAGTTTAGTTTCTAATGTATCGCACTATAAATTTAATAGTTGAAATATAATATCGAGTTTAACTTCTGATATATCGCATATTTATTTTAGCTTCTGGAGTATCGGATTTATCCTCTGAGTATCATTATATGTCAAAGGACAGGAATTGTCGAAACAAGCGTATCGAGTTAAACTTATTAGTTATATGATAAATACAACCATATATGAATGTACATCTTCGCGAGAACCAAATTTCTCCCATTAGAAGAATGGCATTATTTTTAGTACTAAAAGTTTGGGCTGTTTGCAACTTTGGTACTAAAAGTTTACTCAATTCCAAACTTATGCTTTATGTTTATACTTTGTTGTATTTTTAGTACCAGTACCTGTTATAGCAGGTTTTATGTAGTCAAACCAAAATCAACGAGAATTTGAAGGTATTTTACAATTCTACAATTTTGTGGGGATTGAAAATATAATTTCCAAAACATTTTCGCGGTTTTCTTTCTCCTCAGATGGAAAAAAAAACTTGTACGTCGACTGAGGAAAAAAAAATCGCGAAAATATTTTGGAAATAATATTTAAAAAATTATCTTTTCAACCCCTACAAAATTGTAGAATTTGTAAAATACTTCCAAATTACCTTTGACTTCGGTTTGACTATATAAAACCTGATATAGCATATATTGATACTAAAAATGCAACAAAATATAAACGTAAAGTACAAGTTTGGAACTGAGTAAGCTTTTAATACCAAAGTTGCAAACAACTCAAACTTTTAGTACAAAAAATGTCATTTTCCCTTCTCCCATCGGTGCTATACTGCCACAATCTTTTCTACATGGCTTCTTCCGAGAACCTGTAGAGCATTCCCACTTGGACTCTCCATTTGTTGAAGAGTTTCATCTTGTACATAAACTCTGTATTATTTACATATGTAAATGATTCAAAGTTTTGTTTTTATTTTACTCATTAAGGGTAAATTAGACATTCTCCAATATTATATTTGTCCAATTCAAAGAGTCTCCTTTCAAAAAATAATTCTTGTCCCATTAAAATTAGAGCCAACTTTAAATTTGTTCAACTAAAGAAATGCCTCAGGGCATATAGTAAAGGCGTAAGTGAAAAATATGATGTCAAATTACTCATTTTAACTATTGTATCTGACCACCGACAATAATTGTATCATTTTTCAAAATGGTATATAATACGAGTATATTAATATACTTAATTTTTTTACTTCGTGATATTGTATTATTCATTTGTTAATTGGAAACTCTAACAATCAGCTTATCCTCTCCTTTCTCTTTTCTTTGATTGTTTGTTTGTTTTTTTTTTTTTTTCCTACTCTAACCCCAGAAATTTATATACTTTGAAACGTTGGCATGATCGATTATGATCAGTGGCGGAACTAGGCCGGGGCGAGCCGGTGCCGGCGCCCCGCCTAGCTCCCGAAGGTAAAGGTAGTACCATTACCACCTTCGCAGCTCCGCTGCTCCGCAGCTTTTGGGCGCCCCTCTCTGCTTCGAGGAAGAAGAGGCAGCCTGTCTTTTCTTCTTTTTTTTTTGTTTTATACTCTTAAGTAAAACGACGTTCTTTTACTTAAGAGTTTAAAACAGAAAAAAATCAGGGTTCCAGATCCCTTCACCTCACCACCTGAGTTGGACTCTTTCTCTTGGGCCTTGGTCATTTGGCCAATCTTTTATTTTTTGTTAATGACTGAGAAACTATTCAAACCAATTGAATAATTAACATTATCAATTTAATATTTAAATATTACATATATTTATTTAATGAGTTTTTAACTTTCATATTGCACTACTACTAGTGATTCCTGCCCCTGTTGAAATTTTCTTCTGCGACTGCTGCTGATTATGATGACTGCCGATAAACTATTGCAATTAATTTGACTTGTACAGGGTAAGATGACCTCCAGTGCCTGGTGCACATATGGCCGGGAATTGTAATTTACAAATAAATAAATAAAATATAAAATGAAAATTGATTACTGATTATCGCCAGCAGCCGGCGGATGATTCTTATATAATGGCATATGGGAATCACCCATTCTGCACACTTCACTTCCCACTATTTAGCAAACATTAATACAAATTACATCCCTTCCTAAAATGGCAGCAACTTTTGATGCTACAAATGTTTCCGTGTTCGATTTTGTCGCTAAAACAGGGAATGGCATCAAAGGTTTGGTAGATTCAGGAGTTGCACAAGTGCCGGCGATTTACATCCAGCCGCCGGAGGAACGGTTCGAGAAAGTTAAGGAATACTTTTCGTTGGAACACCATTTCTTATCTGCTCCGATCGATTTATCAAAGCTGGATGGCCCTGAGCACGACCAAGTGGTGGATGCCATTGTTAGAGCTTCGGAGACACTTGGGTTTTTTCAGGTGATCAACCATGGCTTGGATTTGGACCTTTTGGAGTCCATCAAAGATGCTACTCGCCGGTTTTTCGAGCAGGCGCCGGAGACGAAGGCTGGTTATCTCAGGGAAGCTACTACAAATCCGTTGGTGAAATATTCCACCAGTTTTGCACCACACAAAGAAAAGGTTCTTCAATGGAGAGACTATGTTGACATGTTCTACACCAATGATGTTGAGGCCCATACTCATTGGCCTAAGGAGTGCAAGTAAGTTTCTCATCGAAAATGTGTCGTTGCACTAAAATGTTCAATTTAAATTTGTTTAGATAACATACCCTTACCAACATATTCCACATATAATTAATCCTTGTTTAGAAAGTAAAGACGATTATTTTAGATGTTGTACCTTTGCATCTATAATCTATAATAGATATACATTTTTTAAATTAGAATCTTAATAGGAAGGAGGGAGAACTTGTTTGCCCCGTCCCCAAATAATTTTACCCTTCCTTTTTTTAATATATATCAAGAAGATTTTATTGGTGGTAAAATTTTAAAAGTGCTACAAAGAATATACTTTTAAAATAAACAGGCAAAATACGTGATTGATGGTAACTCATAAGAGCAAAAAGTCACTAAGCATCTAAAATCATTGTATTTGGCACTCAAAATGTTTGAATTTAATAATATCAAACGTCTTAATTTAATTATGATCGCCATATCACTATTAAATTTCACACTCTTCAGTTGGCATGGTTCCAATTCAATAATAACGGCACTCTCGACCTTAATTTTATGCTCTCACAAATACAAAATGCAGGGAAGAAGCGCTTCAATACTTGAAGCTATCCTATGAAGTGGAGAAAAAGTTGTTTAAAATACTGATTCAAAATCTTGGAGTGAAAGTTGAAGACTCAAAGCTAGAATCTCTGATGGGATTGAAGGTGGTTCATTTGAACTATTATCCGGCATGTCCAAATCCAGAACTGACTGTGGGTGTAGCTCGCCACTCAGATATGGGAATTTTGACTGTGCTTTTACAAGATGTAATTGGAGGTCTATTTGTGAAAGTCGATGGAGATGATACAAATGCAAGAAAGAAAGAAAAGTGGATAGAGATTCCTCCCATCCCTGGTGCTTTGGTTATCAATGTCGGAGATGCATTACAGGTTTGAGAGCTCAAAAATTATATAATCATAACCCCCTCCCACGTCACTGAAGTTACCTGATTATGGAAATAGAAGAATGAATGATGTGATATATATATATATATATACATATATATATATATATATAGAAATAGAGAAAATAATGAATCGCAGTTCGTACTATAACACAATTATAAATGATTATGTGTATTTTTATTGATTTGGCAATGTTGACTAGAAGAAAAGAACTGCCCAGGCTATATCAACATGATATTCTATTTGATCTTGAAAATTTGTGTCACAGATCTTGAGTAATGGAAGATACAAAAGTGCTGAACATAAAGTGCGAACGGCAGATAAGCAGTCAAGGGTGTCAATCCCACTTTTTGTGGCTCCGCTGCCATCAGAGATAATTGGTCCATTGCCTGAGTTGGTGGAGTGCGACGGAAGAGCTCTTTACAAAGAATTCCTATTCCAAGACTACATGAACAACTATATGGGACATGCACATGAAGGGAAGAAATCTTTGGATTTTGCCAAAATAAGTTTTTCTAATTAATTCATTACTTTGGATATATAAACTGAATAGCCTTTCGGCTGTTTCTCGACCAAATTTCAGCTTTGGTCCACTGCGTGCGAGTTTACTGTTTAGAAGAGAAGCATGGCTTGTGCGACGTTTCGCCGCCCAGATTGCTATCTACTTTAAATTTATTTAAAGTCTTTTGGCTTGGTTTTTGTTAGAAGATACCCAACAGTTGTGTTGTTTGGTTTATGACAAATATCGATGTTATATTTTCCTGTGCGTTAATCTTTTTATATTATTCAAGATATATATATATATATATATTATTTTTATATCCTACAATCAATGTTGTCAGTACTGGATCAGTGTGAGAACCAGTAGAACTAGCTGGTCGATGGGTCAATAAAGTCCGACCAGTACAAAAAAACGATCACGCTATCATGATGTCATAAATAAATTTTAATATGAATGTACTAAAAATGTATAAGATACATGTTATTTCGTTATATCAAAATAAAATTATATTACAAATAATTTATAAAGTATTTATCATGAAAAATATATTTTACCAATAAAATAAAAAAGGTAAAATATTAACATTCATACTTTTAGAATTTATGCCAATATAAAATTAATTAAACCAAAACTACAATTATATAACTTGAATTGTATTTTGAACAAATAACGAAAGAACATAAAATACTATTAACGTAGTAATAAACTTAGTCCAGTTGTGCTTCAACATCAACAACAGTGGTTACGTTACTCATTCAATACACATTCAATATATATTGCGGTGGAACCTTGTTTCTTGATGTAAAGACTAGAGCGACTTCATCTTGGGGATAGAGAAATATCCTTGCCTCCGTCTGCACCTAAGGTGGAAAGTGATGAATGGACGATGCCCAATTGCGGTTCAGCAAGATTGGATTCCTTATAGGCGAATGCTCTCTCTCGGTCGACTTTGTTAAATCAGCATATGGGCCTTAAAATGAGTGATTTAATCACACAGGATAGATGGTAGAGAGATCTTTTACTAGAGTTTGTTTCTCCCACCATGAGGAGTCCAGATACTCTATTCATGTATTGTCATGTCCACTAAGAGTAAAGTAACGTTAAGTTGTTACTCATTTATATTTGAACAACAAGTGAGTATAAATAAGTGATTAAGTAACGTTACTTTGTCTTCAGTGGACATGACAAGACATCAAAAAATGGACAGACAATTCGAACTCCACCAGGCACCAGCAGTGGCAGGAAGCATTGGGAGACAATTCATGTCCCTGAATTTCATGCGGGATAAAGGATAAGCTGTACCGGAAGCATATAGATTCTAGTCGTTATAAATCGGTGACTATATCTCGCACATTTTGTGAATGCCTCCGGTTTATATGGCTTTCTTGATTCAAATAAATATTAAAAAAAAATCCTCAAGCCACACACCGTTAACGTGCAGAATACAAATTCTTAAAACTATGTTAGTGTTAGCTAAGGAATTTATGTTGACTGGAGTACTAGACACACAACACTCAACTATAATTATATATATATATATATATATATATATATATAGAAATAGAGAAAATAATGAATCGCAGTTCGTACTATAACACAATTATAAATGATTATGTGTATTTTTATTGATTTGGCAATGTTGACTAGAAGAAAAGAACTGCCCAGGCTATATCAACATGATATTCTATTTGATCTTGAAAATTTGTGTCACAGATCTTGAGTAATGGAAGATACAAAAGTGCTGAACATAAAGTGCGAACGGCAGATAAGCAGTCAAGGGTGTCAATCCCACTTTTTGTGGCTCCGCTGCCATCAGAGATAATTGGTCCATTGCCTGAGTTGGTGGAGTGCGACGGAAGAGCTCTTTACAAAGAATTCCTATTCCAAGACTACATGAACAACTATATGGGACATGCACATGAAGGGAAGAAATCTTTGGATTTTGCCAAAATAAGTTTTTCTAATTAATTCATTACTTTGGATATATAAACTGAATAGCCTTTCGGCTGTTTCTCGACCAAGTTTCAGCTTTGGTCCACTGCGTGCGAGTTTGCTGTTTAGAAGAGAAGCATGGCTTGTGCGACGTTTCGCCGCCCAGATTGCTATCTACTTTAAATTTATTTAAAGTCTTTTGGCTTGGTTTTTGTTAGAAGATACCCAACAGTTGTGTTGTTTGGTTTATGACAAATATCGATGTTATATTTTTCTGTGCGTTAATCTTTTTATATTATTCAAGATATATATATATATATATATATATTATTTTTATATCCTACAATCAATGTTGTCAGAACTGGATCAGTGTGAGAACCAGTAGAACTAGCTGGTCGATGGATCAATAAAGTCCGACCAGTACAAAAAAAGGATCACGCTATCATGATGTCATAAATAAATTTTAATATGAATGTACTAAAAATGTATAAGATACATGTTATTTCGTTATATCAAAATAAAATTATATTACAAATAATTTATAAAGTATTTATCATGAAAAATATATTTTACCAATAAAATAAAAAAGGTAAAATATTAACATTCATACTTTTAGAATTTATGCCAATATAAAATTAATTAAACCAAAACTACAATTATATAACTTGAATTGTATTTTGAACAAATAACGAAAGAACATAAAATACTATTAACGTAGTAATAAACTTAGTCCAGTTGTGCTTCAACATCAACAACAGTGGTTACGTTACTCATTCAATACACATTCAATATATATTGCGGTGGAACCTTGTTTCTTGATGTAAAGACTAGAGCGACTTCATCTTGGGGATAGAGAAATATCCTTGCCTCCGTCTGCACCTAAGGTGGAAAGTGATGAATGGACGATGCCCAATTGCGGTTCAGCAAGATTGGATTCCTTATAGGCGAATGCTCTCTCTCGGTCGACTTTGTTAAATCAGCATATGGGCCTTAAAATGAGTGATTTAATCACACAGGATAGATGGTAGATAGATCTTTTACTAGAGTTTGTTTCTCCCACCATGAGGAGTCCAGATACTCTATTCATTTTTTCTATGTATTGTCATGTCCACTAAGAGTAAAGTAACGTTAAGTTGTTACTCATTTATATTTGAACAACAAGTGAGTATAAATAAGTGATTAAGTAACGTTACTTTGTCTTCAGTGGACATGACAAGACATCAAAAAATGGACAGATAATTCGAACTCCACCAGGCACCAGCAGTGGCAGCAAGCATTGGGAGACCATTCATGTCCCTGAATTTCATGCGGGATAAAGGATAAGCTGTACCGGAAGCATATAGATTCTAGTCGTTATAAATCGGTGACTATATCTCGCACATTTTGTGAATGCCTCCGGTTTATATGGCTTTCTTGATTCAAATAAATATTAAAAAAAAATCCTCAAGCCACACACCGTTAACGTGCAGAATACAAATTCTTAAAACTATGTTAGTGTTAGCTAAGGAATTTATGTTGACTGGAGTACTAGACACACAACACTCAACTATAATTATATATATATATATATATAATATTTAGGGCCAGTTTGATAAAAATTATTGCTTATATCTGAATGTTTAATGCTGAAATCATAAAACTGAACTGATTAAGCAGTTAACATCTTAATGCTGAAATATATTTTTCGAACTTCTGAATCATAATGCTTAATTACTGGAACTTGTTTGATAAATATGTTACTTTTAATGCTGAAATCTTGAAAATATACCAGTTTACCCATACATTGAATTTTTTATATTTATATATGTGAAATATTAAAGTTTATAATAAAACATCAATTATGATTAATGAAAAACATAAGGAAACAAAATAGGATAAAACACATTTAGTTGAATGATTAAAATACAAAAAAACAATTATTACAATTTATTAAAACCCCTAAAAATGAATCCATTATTGTGGTTTAAAAGAAATTAACATTTTTACAATAAAACTCATATAAAACAATATAAGTAATATAAACATATCGTATAAATGAGATTATAAAAACATGTAAATGATATAATTTATTAAATAAAATTTTAATACCAAAATGTAATAATAAAAAATAAAATAAAATTTTATTTGACAATATTATAATGAAAAGTTTAAAATACGTGGTATGCTAATGAAGGAAAAAAATAAAATAATAATTATAGTTAAATCAATATGAATAAAATAAAAGAGATAGTTTCTGAAATCAAATATGAAATATTTTAAAAATTATTACGTGGAGAGATAAGCAGTGCTTAAATGATTAAGAGGTTTAATTTTTATTATCAAACATAGAAGTTATTATCTCTTAATTAAATAATTTTAACCATTAAATTTGATTATCAAACATGCCCTTAAGATGATGGGGTCAGTAGAGGCCCAGCCCCCACCTTAGCACCGCCTGTGTCGATCTGTCTACATCCTCACCAATCATTCCATTCGGCAAATAAAGGGCAAACTAGAAGCAGCGGGCCTGCTCGTTGAAACGTTATATTTAGATGGGTCAGCCATAATTGTGGGATCCAGAGTGGGTTTGTTGTTGACTGACGTGTTAGGAGCAAAAACCAGTGTTGTTTGGTCCGGCCCGGCCCGGCGGGTCGACCCGGTTCGCCCGCGACCCGCAGGTCTTGCCGGGCCAAATAATGAGGGCAACCCGAATGTGGGGTGACCCGGTCAAGACCCGGGGCGGACCGAGAACTGGGTCAACCCGAAAAGCCTTTTTTTATTTTTATTTTAATTAAAGGAGTTTTTAAAAATTTTAGCTTTAGTAGGGATTGAACATTGGTCTCCAATATAAACAATAAGAGTACTTACCATTAGACCACAATGACTTGTTTGATTATTTTTGTGCAAAATAGTATTTTAACTCATATTTTAATATGAATCATGGGCTTTCTAATAATAATATATTAATTGAACCATCTAAACTAATGTTAATCTCATTGTAATTCCTTACTATTTATAATTTTAAGACTATAATTTTTTATTAGTTGTTTTCTTTTCATTTAAAGCTTGTTTAATTTTGTCATGTATTAATCTAAAATACGTTTTCATTTCTTTTACATCAAATTTTATCTTTTTTTCCTAAGAAAATGTAGTAATATAATTTTTAGAATATAACTAATATTTTATCATTTATTTACTTATTGAGTTTTATAGTAATGAATTTTAATGTTTAAGATACTTGTAAAATTTGAAAATATATATAATTGTTGTGAAGAAAAAATATTTTAACTAATATTATTTATATTTTATATATATTTATTTATTTATGACGTCATCCGGGTTGACCCCCGGTTGACCCGGGTCGACCCTCCGGGTCGTGCGACCCTTGGGCCTCGCCGGGTCGGTGGCCGGGCCGGGCCGAACAACATTGGCAAAAACTTCTTATGCCTTGATTGCTCTCTCTTCTTTTTCATTTCATTCCAAAAAAATCATCACTTTTTTCTCTAAAATTTACTTAAAAAATAATCTCATTTTTTATTAAATTCAAAATTCAAAATTTAAAATTTTCTCTAAATCTTCACTCACATAGATTTAAAAATAACATAATCATTAAATTTTTTTCTTCACTCACATAGATTTAAAAATAACATAATCATTACATTTTTTTTTTCTGAAAAAAATTTCCTCCAACAAAATATTCCTTCTCTGAAAGAAACTTTTTTCAATTTGATCACAAAAAGAACATAAAGTTCAAAAAGTTATCGAACAACGAAGACGATTACAAAGCACTAATTTCTTGGATGGAAATCGCCAAAAAGTTGAGAGCACAAAAGTTCAAGGCCCTTGAGATTTTGGACTTAGCTTTGTTTTTTGTAATTCTCTCCATCTCACAAAAAAATTAAGTGTAAAAATATATAGCCACTTTATTTCATTAAAAGAATCTATTTTAAAATATATATAACTTTTTTATGGATTGCAACGTACAACATTTAAAATAAGTCATTCGTGACTTTTCTTTTTCTTTTTCTTTTTCTTTTTTGTTCTTTCTCTACTAATGTCTTTATTTTTTAAAAGTAAATTATATGTTCAAAACTGAACTCTTCTAATAGAAAAAAAATAATTAATTTTTTAAATTGGTTTTAGGTTATGATATCTAAAATGGTTAACTACCAATGACTGCTATGTGTATGTGGTTTCAGAAATATATCAATAACCCCCTCGTGGTTAAAAAATTTATCAATAACCACCCTTTATTCTACAAAAAATCTCGTTGTTTTTTAAGTACAAAGAATCATCCTATATTTTTGAAATGTTACTCAAAATCCATTCTCTTGTAGTTTAGAAAATTACAAAGAACATCTATAGAATGAAAAGTATTTTGGGGACCTGTTTTATAAAAATTAATGCTTAATGCATAAATCATAATAATGAATTGATTACACATCATAATATTGAAATATTTTTTTCAAACCTCTGAATTAGAATGTTTAAGCACCCGATCTTGTTTGATAAATATACTGAATTTAATGTTGAAATCTTAACAATGTACGATTGTACCCTTTTGTCAATATATATTTTTTATATTTGTATATGCAAAATATCAAATATTACGATCAAACATAAATTATGATAATGAAAAATCTAAGGGGAAAAAAACAAAATAACATTAATTATTAAAATACACAAAAAATAATAATTTCTTATAATTTATTAAAATTTTTAAACAAAAAAGGAATCCACTATTGCAGTGCAAAAGAAATTAAAAAATTTTCAACTCATTTGCAATTTGTTCACATGAATTTTGCATATAACTTTTATCGGCTTGTGTAAATCTATTATCATATTTTTGGCTATGTGAACTATGTCAGATCTCTTCAATATCTTCCATAATAGTTTCATCATGAGCAAATTGTTGAAAACAAAAATCTATAATCTTTAATAATAACATTCAAAAGATATTAATTTTACAATAAAACCTCATATGTAAATAATAAAATTATATAAGTATATAAAGTATTCGAATGATGTTTACAAAAATATGTAAAATATATAATTTATTAAATAAAATTTTAATAACAAAATACAATAAAAAAATAAATTAATTAAATTTTATCGATAATATTATATTGAAATTTTTTGAATTATGTGGTATGCTAATAAAAAAATTATTTAAGCATAAATATTTATAGTTAAATTAATATAAATAAAATAAAAAAGGCAGTTTTCAAAAATCAAATATGAATTATTAAAAAAAAGTATTACGTGGCATTAAGAGATAAGCAATAAACTGACTTTTACTGCTTAAATTTTTTTTAAAGAAAAGAAGCAATTCTTAATCAATAAAAAGATTTGAGTTTCCGTTATCACAGAGTAAAAGTCATTATCTCTTAATTAAATAATTTTAAGTGGTGCTATCAAACATGATCTTGGAGCCCTATTCTTCTTTCAAAAGTGTGAGAAGATTCTTGGTAATTTTTCAAAAATGCGAGGGCATTTTAGGTAAGTTCTAAAACACAAGGGGGGTTTTGGTATATATTTTAAAGTACATGGGAGTTGTCTGTAACTTTTTTAATCAGAAGTGGGTTAATAGTATATTTTCAAAATCACAAGGTGGTCGTTGGTACTTTACCCATATAAAATAAGAAATCTTACTATTATTCTCATTTCTGTTATTACCTTTTACTGTAAATAATAGATTACCCGTAATTGTGTATTACTAAACGTAAGAAATGCAAAAAATATATAAATAAATAAAAATCAAAACTCTTTTATCAATATGACTTCTTCTTTTTATATACAAGTAGAGTTCTTCTAATAATAAAATAAAAGAGGTACTAGTTTTTTACATTTATAATACCCTCACTCACATTTCTAACAAAAATCCACTATAATTATAATATTATAAAACAAAGTCAAAGCTAAGTGGTGTGCATAAAATTGAATCTCCATTGGGCCAAGCCCAATGGACTAAAACAAAGATAAGGAGTGAAAGATAAAAAGACGCATGTAGAGCCCAGAATCATGCTTAGGTCGGAAAGGTCGTCCAAACCAAGCCAATGAGTATTTTTTTGTTACAAGCTTAGGTCGGTCAAAACCATAAAATCGAGCCAAACATCATATCTCGAGAAAGGATAGATCGGACCTTAGACTTTAGAATGCCTTGATCATTCCCTCACGTTTCTGTCATGATAATTGGCTTGACCGATCTAAGATAGTTAGATCGACCTACCCGGCTTCACTGACAGTAGGTGAAAGTTGTCATAGATTAGGTATGTCTTTTCGATTGCATGCAGGGATTTTCAGATCTCCTAAGAGAGGAAGACATCTATGAAACCCGGTCAAAATGGTAGCGTCCACGCTATGCTAAACAGAAGGAGCAGGTGAACAAGTCACTCATGAGGGTTCAACGGACACATTTCAACTTGAGGTATATATGCTAAGTCTTCAGACTTAGTGAGGTACGCAATCTTTACCATTTCAGGCATTCATCCTTACTGTTTATCTTCTCCAACTATACTAACTTGACCGTCGGAGCCTATACAGGGGGGAAAGCCCCGCTCCTCTTTCTTATTATTTATCATTGATCATCGGAACAGTGCAATCCACTTCTCTTCATCAATCTTGCTGAATCCGAGCCATACATATCTGCTCCCGGCTTGCTTTTCTCCTCCGCAGTGAAGCTTCATTCAAGTTGGGCCTTTGCTTTTTGAGAAGTTTTACTGGGCCGCGTGAAGCAGTTCCTGAATTGTATTTTTTGCATCACATCACTAAGAAATCTGCAGATGGGATTCATTTTACGAATAAGACAATATTGTTTAACAGATAGATTAAGATCATTTGGCTCTTATGCTCGAGTTTGAGACATTATTTAATATTTAAGCTATACCAATATAGGCTTTAGACATTATATATAGAGTGGAAGTATAATTAATACACTTTAATTGTGTCGAGAAATGATTTTTAAAAAACTGTTCTATTCCTTTAGTGCTAACGTAGCCCACATGAATCAACCAGCGCTGATTTGAACATTTAAAATGAACAAGCAAAGATTCAAAAAATAATATTTCCTGCCACCTTTCAAAATTGCATTTTCTTTTCTTCAAAAGATGAAAATACATTAATAATTTTGTTTGACTAATTAAGAAGCTGGACTAAAGAATAAGGAAGTAATCAGCTGGCAAGGAATCATAATTTGGTTAGAAACTAAAAATTTATTATTAAAACATTAAAAATGATTAACATATATTTAAAAAATAGGGTCTGAAGCTCGATACTTCAATCGTGGCCAAGGCGAGCTTCCATGCTACCAAGATGGACCATTGCTTTTATCGTTCCTTGGTCTGGGTATACAAAGATTGACCTACGCTCTGGGTACAGGAAGGTTCGCATCAAGGAGGGGGACGAGCACAAGACAATCTGCATGGCAAGATATTAGGCGTTCGAGTACAAAGTCACCCCTTTCGAGCTAACTAACGCCCAGCCACCTTATGCACCCTCATGAACCAGGTACTCTTGGACTTCCTTGAACAATTTGTGGTGGTGACGTGGACGATATAGTGGTATACAACAACACGCTGGAGGATCACCTCAAACACTTAAGGCAGGTCCTGGCAAGATTGAGACAGCACGAGCTATACGCCAAACCCTCGAAGTGTTTTCTTGCACAGCCAAAGATTGATTTCATAGGGCACATCATTGAGTTAGGCAAAATCCGCATAGATCCCAAGAAAGTTCAAGCTATTACGGAGCGGAGACAACCCAACTTTGAGTATTCCTTGGTCTTACCAACTGCTACCAAAGATTTTTGTGAAGGATTACTCCAAGATAGCCCTACCCTTGACGGACTTGCTCAAGAAGGAGATGATATGGAAGTGGGATGACTCCTACCAACAAGCTTTTGCAAGATGTAAGACAAGCATGTCTATCAATCCCGTACTCGCACTTCCTGACATGTAAAAATCTTTCGAAGTGCATATGGATGGTGCTGAAAAATACCGTAGCCTATGAGAGCCACAAGCTGAATGGTTCTGAAAAATGCTACTTCGCACATGAGAAAGAGTTGATGGTCGTTGTCCATTGCCTACGTCTTTGGAGGCACTACTGGTTGGGAGCCTCGTCCGTGGTGAAGACAGATAACATTGCTGTTAGCCACTTTCTGACACAACCCAAGTTATGAAGACGATATGCGAGATGGAAGGAATTGCTAGAGAAGTTCAACTTCACTTTGGAGTACTGGACCGGAAAGACAAACAACGTTGCTGACGCCCTTACCTGCCAGAGCCATTTAGCAGCGTATTCTTGGGCTGAGATCAAATGTCGTGCAGGTGACATATCCCCACTCACAATGTGAGATGTTGCCTGTGCGACAACATATTTGAGCTCGCGTATTCTCATATGTGTACTCTTACTGGAAGCCAAGTCTCTACCAACCTGAATGACCAGATACGGAACCTCTTCACCAGTGGCGGAACTTGATTCAATAAATTAGATGGGCCAATTTTATTTTGTAGGGGCCAAATATATATATACACACCTTTTTTTTAGACTGAAACATAATATACCTATTAAAAAAAATAATGTATTGTGGGGGTCAGGCCTATCTTGGCCCTCACTATGTTCTGCCACTGCTCCTCACGACAGATCTCAATGCGGCACGTTTGGTCAATCTAGGGAAGGTTGGAAATGCACGATAACTTTGGTTCAACGACGAACTCCTTTACACTAGAGGAAGCCGCCTTTACGACCCTAAAGGAGGGGAGCTACGTAAGAACATCATAAAGAAGTGCCACAACACGTTGTGGGCTGGACACCCAGGAATGGAATGAACGCTGGTGTTGATGAATAGTGGATACTATTGGCCGTACATGCAAGACGATGTTGATGACTTTATGCAGACCTGCCTTCTTTGCCAATAGGACAAACCAGATCATCAGAAGAAGAGTGGGCTTCTTGAGCCACTTCCAATTCCAAGCCGCCCTTGGGAAAGCGTCTCACTCGACTTCATAAGTGGGTTGCCAAAAGTTGGAGACCTTGCTTCCATCCTGGTGGATGGAGATTGCTTTTTCAAGTAATTCAACCTTTATCCCTGCAACTCAATACGTGACAGCGGAGGAGACTGCTAAACTCTTCTTCAAGTATATTGTCAAATACTGATAGTTGCCCCGGGATATTGTCGTGTCCGCGACTTTCACTTCATAGGACACTTTTGGACTGAACTTGTCAAGATTCTCGATTCTGAACTAAACATGAGCAGCACAGCACACCCAGAGTCTGATGGCCAGACAGAATGGTTCAATGGCGTGTTGAAGGATTACCTTCGGCATTTTGTCTCAACCAACAAGAAAATAGTGGGTGAAGCTCTTGGACATTGCCCAATTGTGCTTCAACTCTCAGAAGAGCTCTTAAACCAACAGAAGCCCTTTTGAAATTTTTACTGGAACACAAACTCTCTTACCGCACACTGTGGACCTTGTTGGAAAGTCCAAGTCCCTAAGAGTCCAAAATTCCTCGCTGGAGTGGAAGCAGAATGTAGACATCACGAGAAGCTATTTGGAAAGGTGGCCACGGGAATAAAGAAATATGTCAATCACGACCGCAGATTTATTGAGTTCAACGTTGGGGACAAGGTGCTGGTCAAGATACCTAGCCAACAACAGAGCAAAAGCGTTAGGAATAGGGTCCCCCGTTTGATGCAAAAGTACACTGGCCCTATTACGATCACCAAAACAGTTGTCAAAGTTGCTTACAAAGTGGTCGTCCCAGCGGAAAACTCACAATGTATTTCATGTTAGCCTCTTAAAGTGCTACCATGAAGACAAAGAGGAACTGGGTGTGGGCAGCCACAAAGAAAAGAATTCAACATCTTGGCACATGGAAAACGAGTGCCAGAAAACATCCTCGACGATCGCACGGTCACGCGCTCCCGCAAAGGTCTGACAGAGTACCTCTTCAAGTGGCAAGATATGGTGATGAAGAAACTATTGGGAGTTAGAGAAGAACATTCAAGCCTTCCAACCGATCATCGAGTCTTACCAACAATCCAAGGCTCTAAGGACATTGCCAACTAAGGCCTGTTCTTTTTTATTGTTTTGAAAACAGTTTTGAAAACATATTTTTGAAAAATAGTTTTCTAATATAATAAGTATATTAAAAATATAAAAAGGTATAACTGAATAATAAAAAATTGTATTGGAAATGATGAACAATGATTATAATATATTAAATTTACTGTTAAAACAAAAAACGAAACCAAAACCAAAATAAAAAGAACAGGCCCTAAGGTGGGGGAAGTAGATACCCAACAGAATGTTACAGGCCAACTCATCAATGTTTCCCCGCACCCCTTGTGCGCCCGCCGCTGAGCTGTTTTGCCGCCCATTGTGCCTCGACAGCGACGCTCAACTTGACATGATGGTTTTACATGTTTTCTTAGTTAGTAGGATGCATGACCCCTTTAGAGTAGTATTTTAGTAAGTAGATCATTTTTTGTAAATTTTGAAAGATTATGCACCTTTCACACTTCTTGCGCATCTAGGGTCACTTTGTAACTTTTCATACTTTTGCCGAACATGGTAGTATGTGAATTACACTGCTACCATATTCACTATTAATCAAAGTTAAATATTTACTAGTTGATTTGAGAATTTTTAAATTTTCATATTGCCTACGTTTACTATCATCTTTGGCGTACAAGTCCCTATGAGTCAGGTCTTGTTCTTATCATTCCACTAAAGGCATTATAGTCCTGATTGCTTCTGACGGTTAATACTTTGCGAAGCAATCTTCAACGGATTGCTTGCCACATAGTACGCTCATAAGCAACCCAAAAGAGCGTTATGTGACACACTATCAGATAAGAGACTCCCAAAATTGATGAGATATTCTTAGGTACCAATGGGAGAGTCATGTCGAGAGTCATATCTTATGACTAGATTCCCAAATTCCCATAGCTCTTCCATTAGCACAAATTGAGTAAATTATTCCAATTTGATTTGTACAAGGTGAGGTTGACTTGTGGGGGAGATTGAGAAATCGTAACTTACAACTAACCAAAAACAAGTTGATCATTTCCTTTTAAAAAATAAAAAACAAAAACACAAGTTGATCATTAACGCCTGCAGATGATTCTTTTTATATATTGGTAATCACCCCACAACAACTCTTTTACATTTATAACTTCGCACTAGTAAACTAATTAACGATCAAAAGAACACGCATACATCTTCATCAATATCATAATGGCAACAACTTTTGATGAGACAAATATTTCTTTGTTCGATTTTGTCTCGAAAACAGGGAATGGCATCAAAGGTTTGGTAGATTCAGGAATCGCACAAGTGCTGGAGATATACATCCAGCCGCGAGGAACGACATGGCAACGTTAACGAATTATCCTCAGCAAAACATCAGTTTGCATCCGTTCCGATTGATTTATCAAAGCTGGATGGTCCTGAGCATGACCAAGTGGCAGATGCCATTGTCAGAGCTTCCGAGACAATTGGGTTTTTTCAGGTGATCAACCACGGCTTGGATTTGCCCCTTTTGGAGTCCATGAAGGATGCTGCTCGCCAGTTTTTTTGAGCAGCCGGGGGAGGCAAAGGCTGCTTATCTCAGGGAAGTTACTACCAATCCGTTGGTGAAATATTCCACCAGTTTTGCACCACACAAAGAAAAGGTTCTTCAATGGAAAGATTACCTTAACATGTTCTATACCAATGATGCTGACGCACACACTCATTGGCCCAAGGAGCGCAAGTAAGTTCATACCTTAATTTTTCACTCTCTTTTCGTCCCATTTGAAAAGTCGAGTGATACAACTGTTCATAAGTCCCAATATACAATTTTCAATGTCGATTATTCTAATGGACCAGAGGGAATACGTTCTTTATTTCCTTACCAAAGACAGAAAACACCTTTTAATTAATTTCATGTGTTGCGGTTGAATTTCTTGTGCCTTCACTCATACTCTACAATATATGCATGGAAGAAGCGCTTGAGTACTTGAAGCTATCCCATGAAGTGGTGAAAAAGTTGTTCAAAATACTGATACAAAATCTTGGAGTGAAAGTTGAAGATTCAAGGATGGAATCTCTGATTGATTTCAAGGTGGTTAATTTGAATTTTTACCCTGCATGCCCAAATCCAGAACTTACTGTGGGTGTGGCTCGCCACTCTGCTGGGGGAATTTTGACAGTTCTTTTGCAAGATGCGGTTGGAGGTCTATTTGTGAAAGTGAATGGAGATCATACAAATGCAGGGAAGAAAGAAGATTGGATAGAGATTCCTCCCATCCCATGTGCTTTGGTTATCAATGTTGGAGATGCATTACAGGTTAGTGCTCAAAACTTGTCTAATTAATCGTATTCCTCCCCCTTCATTCACCGGATTAAGCGTATCAAGAAAATGGTATAGTGAATAATGTGACATATGTAAACGCACAAAATTATCAATCACATTTTTTTTTATAGAAGTGAATGTTAAACTGGTACTAACCCTCTGTTAAATTTATTCAAACAATCCAACGGTTCTATGAATTAATCAAAGAAGCAATAAAGGAATCAATTACATTGATCACAAACTGGCGTCTTAATTCATTGATCAAAGAAGCTACTTCCCGGGCATGAACGGCCTAACAACGCCAATCTCTGGCTAACAACGGCCTTAAACCCTTCTCATTCTTTAAACAATGAATAAAAGCCTGTTCATTTTCAATAACCTAAGCATTCTTCAATTAATCCATCAAAAGTAAGAAGATTCACACAAACAGAATCATCAACATTACAGGAAAATCGGATAACTAAGCTTCATGGTTTAACACTAAGTTTTTAGCCTTCCATTAGGCTAAATAAAAACAGAAAATAAAATATTAAAAACAGAAAATTAAATAAGACTTACTTAAAAGATTGCCTTCAAGTCTTCAAATTCTTGGAAAATGAAAATTTATATATATATGGAAAGATTTACAAAGGAAGGAAGGAGAGAATTGGATGATACAAGAGGGGGAATGGAAAGAGGAAGGAGTTGGGATTCTAAGTCCTGCCCCTAAATGAGAAATTTACAACATATTTATAGGCAAATTCTGCCTTGCACTATTACGGATTCTAAAATTTTTAATTTTCAAATCCGCTACAGTATTTTATGGATTCCAAACTATCAGTCTTTGAAGTCCGCCACAGTATTAATGTCGGTGAAGACTGCAACCACCTATGTTAATTATTTCTTGGGCTTTTACCGGTAGAACCGGTCACCGAGCGCTTTATTGCCAGCATTATTTCATCAATATCGAGGTCGACATCATCTTCTTCCTCTTGAGATTCTCCTGCAAGACAATATTCCTGGCTCGCCATTGAAGTATCTGACTTGGCTTCCTCAAGATTTTGAGCTAGATCTTTTTTCAAAAGATCCATATAAGAAGTTATAATTTCTTCTCGGGTCACAATTCCCTTCTGCCTTTGAAGCATCCTATGAATCTGCTGGAAAGGACTGATTTCCTCCCTTGGGGCCGTTTGCTGCTGCTGCTGATATTCCTGCAACTTGGCTTTAATTTGATCAATCAATTCTTGGCCTTGAATTAGACCAGTGGCATCAGCCTTAATTAATTGTTCCAAAATTTAGTATAACTAGCCCTTTTCAGGCAGGGGAGTTTTTCTGGAGTATAACCCACTTCTGGTGCCCATTTCCAGATCCATGGAATTGAAAATTCTATAAAAAAATACATTGGAGCAATATCATCATTCCAAGGATGGCTATTATCCAAACTCATGATCTTGGGAGAAATTTTCACCCAATCTGCATATAATGCTTTGAATGGTTCAGGTAGTACCTTGATAGATGGACCAAAATTAATCCACCATTTAATGAACCAATTTGGCAGAGGCTTTTTATACACCTCAGAACAGATCTTTATAATAATCTTGCTGAAATTATAAATATTCTGGGCACTACCAGCACCTGTAAAATGTGTAATTTCACAATTTCCTGAAATTTTCAGAAGATTTTCAAAATATGGCCTGGGCTTATAAGCCATTTCAGCATAACCAGAGCTGTCAAGGTACCTGTTCATCAAGGTCCATGGATCATTGATCCACTGTAAATCCTTACCTTCCAAGAGTATTATCACCTCTTTATTATTATTCTGATGGTAGGAAGTCAGATTTCTTCCTTGTCTTCTTCTCCAACAATTTTTGAATATGAAGATGATGATGAAGCAGAAGTATCACCTTGCTTCTTGTTTATGAACTCCATAAATTCTTCATATAATGGATCTTCAGGAGACATACTCCTTCTAGCAGAAATATTTTCTGCTACAAGCCTTCTTCCGCCATGCTGGGCGAGGATATTTCCTCGTCCTCCTCGTCCTCGGTAAGGGCCAGAGGCCCTTCCTCTGGGGTGCATCAACCTGCAATCATAAAAATTATGATCAGACATTATTCAAAAACTCTCTAGTCAAAAAATCTGGAAGACTATTTTCTTCTCCTTTTTTATACTGAATATCAAAATCAAATGGGGCTAAATGAGCCTGCCATCTAGCAAACATTTGCTTAGATACATCATGCTTAAAATCTTTATTAAACATAAATTTTGCATATTTGCAATCAGTTCTAATAACAAACTTTTGATTATATAAATCATCTTGAAATTTCAATACACATTTAACAATGGCTAAGATTTCTTTTGCCACCGTAGCATAATTTTTCTGACTATCAGACCATTTACCTGAATGATATCTAACAAGAAATTCTTGTTTACTGTCTTTTGATTTTTGCTTTAAAATTCCACCATAACCTATATCTGAAGCATCTGTCTCTATTATTTTCTCCAGATTAGGATTAGGTATCATTAAACAAGGAAGTGATTTCACTTTAGATTTAATTCTTCTAACTGCCTGAGTATGATTTTCAGACCAAGGATTAGGATTCTTTTTCAATCTATCATATAAAATTGCAGTATCTTCATTAAGATTTTTATAATATGAAGAAATATAATTTAAACTACCCAAAAATCTTTGTAATTGGGTTTTATCCAAAATTTCATCTGGAAATTTAGAAGCAAAATCAATACTTCTATTGATTGGAATTATATTTCCTTTTTCGATATTATGACCCAAAAATCTATTTTTTGTTTGAAACAAACTCATTTTGGACTTAGATATTACGAGACCATTCTGAATAATCAGATTTTTGAAAATATTCAAATGTTTAAAATGGGTTTCAATATCTTTGGAAAATACCAAAATATCATCAATATAAACAATAATAAATTCACTATAAGGAATAAAAATATCATTCATAATTTGTTGAAATTCTGAAGGAGCATTCTTCAGACCAAAAGGCATAACTTTCCACTCATAATGTCCTATTGGAACAGTAAAAGCAGTTTTATATTGATCTTTTTTATCAATTTGAATTTGCCAATAACCTGATTTTAAATCAAATTTGGAAAATATTATTGAATCATATAATCTATCTAATAAATCCTTTTTATTAGGGATTGGATGTCTAATCCATTTTAAAACTTTATTGAGAGGTTTATAATTTATTACCATCCTGGGAATACCTCTTTCAATTTCACTATGCTTATTAACATAAAATGCAGTACATGACCACGGAGAATTTGAAGGTTGAATTAATTCTTTTTGTAAAAGAGATTGTATTTCTTTTTTACATAATTCCAAATATTCAGAATTCATTTGACAAGGCCTAGCCTTTGTTGGAATTTTCTTCTCATCAAAATCATCTTCGTATGGAAGACTCACAATATGCTTTTTTCTATCCCAAAAAGCATTTGGATGTTCATTACATATTTCTATTGAAAAATTATTAGAAATCATTTTAATTTTATCCTGTAATTTAGGATTTTGAAGTTTTTCTTCAATGGTTAAAATATTAATTTCGTGCTTTAAAAAATTCATTTGATTCTTTTTCCTAAGAATATTTTCTTTGATAGTGTTCAAAACCTTTGAAAATGGTTCCATTATGAATTGGAAATTTATTTGATTATTTTCATAAGTTCCTTTTAACCCTTTTGAATCAATATGATAAATTGGATATAATTTTTTCAAAAAGGAGTACCAAGTATCACTTGATTTGTAATGTTTTTAACTAATAAAAACTTTCTGGAATACAAACTTTATTTTTACAAATATAGGCTTTGGGGAGTTTAAATTGAATATCTAATTTTTCTCCTCCAGCATGCCTTAAACTATGAGTAGTTTTATGAAAATATTTTGTAGGTATTAAACCTTCTTGTATGACACTAATATCTGCACCACTATCAATTAATGCAATTAATTCAATTTGGAAATTGTTATCAATTAATAAATTGACTTAGTGTACCATTTTTGAGTGGTAATAATATCCAATGATGATAAAAATTGTTCTTCATCATTTGGTGGTTTGATTTCAAAGAAGTTTGGAGAAGTAATTATCTCCTTTCCTTTTTCCAAATGAGAAATTCTTTCTTCAAAGGTAAGATTTCTTAATTTAAGAAATTGAATTTCTTTTTGCAGATTTTTTACTTCTGTTAGACCCGGTTGGTCTTAATCCTTATTTTGATTGATGAGTTAACAAATATGAGAATTAATTTAACGGTTTTTCTTCTAAGTGAAAAATGTAGAGAAATGAGCTAAAACGAAGAAAAAACAAGCAAATGAAGCAAGAAGAAAAATACGACCCGAGTACGTCCCAAGGTGGGACCCACGGTGTTTCTAAGTCAGAAAATGAATAGAAGAGTTCACGGGTGAACCAACGCAAAAAACGGCGAAGAAAACGGAGTTAAAATGAAGAAACGGCAAGCAAACGAAAAAGATGTCAAATCTGGCCAACAAGGGCTGACAGCACGTGCGCACGCCCAGACACAGCGCACATGCGCTGACAGCCGCGCGCAGAGGCACGCATGCCTGGACCTCGCGCAGAGCCACGCCGCGCGCAGGGCCACGCCGCACGCCTGCGACAGCGCGCAGCAGCCACGTGCCTGCGACAGCAGCCTGCGACTGTCGCGGCTGTCGCAGAGCCTGTCGCGGGAGCTTCGGGTTTGCCATTTCTTGTCCGTTTTTAAATCATTTCAAGAGCCGTCTTTTTCCTATAAATACCCCCCAAGCTGCAAAATGAAGACTAATGACTCCCCAACATCTCCTACACTTTAACAACACTTTCAAGCTTCATTTCAATCATCTATATGTCAAATTAGCTTGTTAAGGTAGGATTGTCAAGAGGCACTTGTGCCCTGTTTTTGTGTCAAATTGTAAACTCCATTTCTGGAGTATTTCATCCTTGTAAACACTTAGAGAAAGTCCTAGACACTTGTGTAGTGTTGTAGGCACATTGTATGTGAGGTTAAGTCCAACTCTTGAGGAAGGAGTTAGGCAAGAAGAAAGGGGGAGAAAGTAGAAAGGAGAGACCCAACTCAAGGGGTTGAGTTAGGGCAATTGTAAAGTCCTAGTTTAGAGTTAAATTAGGCAAAGGGGAGAAAGTCTTGATCAAGAGGTTGATTGAGCAAAAGTCCTTGTAGCTAGGCAATGAAGTCTTGAGTAAGACCCTAAGTCCTTGAGGAAGGAGCGGGGGCAAAAGATTCATTGTTAGCCATTAGGCACGTGTAAGGATTGGAACACTCCTTTAAGTGTTTTGGTAGGGATTGGAACACTCCCTTAAGTGTTTCATAGATAGGGAAACAAGTTGTAGAACTTGTCGAGTGGATTAGGATTCAAGGGGAATCCAAACCACTATAAACTTGGTGTGTTCTTGTTTTGGTTGTTTAATTGCTTTTATGATTTGCAAAACACTAATCACACACCTCACTTAATTTGTAAACTTTGTTTTTACACTTTCTTTGAAAATGGTTTTTCAAAGTTGTTCTTCATTGTAGAAAATATTTGTTAAAAGTGTCAAGAACCTAATTCACCCCCTCCCCCTCTTAGGTTCATCTTAGGTTGCTTATTGATAATTGGGTTTTCAACTTCATTATTCAAATCCATTATTGAAACATTTGAAGTCAAAGTATTACTTCTTTCTTTCATCATTCTTTGAACTTCATTCATAGAATATGGTTCATCATATGTGTGAAAATCATTTTTATTTCCGAAATTACTGTTCATACTACTGTTCATATCAGTAGAAGTAGAAGGAAGATTCTGAATATCATCAATTATTTTTGATCTTAAATCATAATTTTTTATTTGTTTTAAAAATTCTAACAAAGTATTATTTGTTAAAACATTTATGTCTTGAAATTGAGACATAATTTTATAAAATTCATTTTCAGAATTATCATCTAATTTTTTCAAACAAGATCCTTTTGTACTACAAGCACAATCGGAATCTGACTCATATGATGACAGATCATTTTCTGAAAAATCAATTTTATTTTCTTCATCTGAAGACTCATAAGACTCTGATTCAGAACTTGTTTCTAATAATATTTTAGAAATCTTATCTTTTAATTCTTCATCTATTTCTAAAGATTTTATCTTTTCTTTTTTCTTTTCTTTGCATTTATTTGCAAAGTGACCTATTTTTCCACATTTATAACATCTAACATCCACTGGATTTTTCTTTCTAGCTGATCTAGCTTCTTTTCTATCTTTTCTTTTTTCTAATTTTTTCTGAAAATTCTTTTTAGAATATCTTTTCTTTTTATAAATCTTATCAGATTTTTCTTTCCTATGAGGTTTTCTATTTGGAAAGGGAATATCCATTCCAAATTGACTACAGAAATGTCCTAATTGACTTCTTTCTGTTAACCTTTGATGCTTTATTTGTTGACTCAATTTAATTTCATTACATAATGATAAACCTTCCTGGACGCAAGTTGCTATTTTTTACCATATGTATAATCGTTATATGGGATAGTAATTTTATCCTTTCTAAGAGCTTTTCTGACTCTTTCAGCAAATAAACTGGGAAGACCATCTATAAACTTAGACTTCCAATGACTGCTATTAGACTCAGGCAATTCCATGACTCTATTAAGGAATGCATCTTTATACCATCTAAATTCAGAAAGTGTTTTACACCTAAGATTTTGCAATAAAGTACGGATATTTTCACTATTATCAGAAATTCTACCCGTAAAATGTTCTAAAATTGTAACAATTAAAGTATAAACGGAATTTTCAACCATCTGGTCACCTTCCTGTTTAACAGTTTTATAAATTTCATCTTTACCTATTTGAGGTAAGTAATTATCCCACCAACCTTTAAGTTGGCCAGTAAAACCTGCAACTATCATTTTTGCAATATTACTGTCATTATTACCATTCTGCTTACAAATAGTACTGTACATTAACATTCTATGTACTAAATTATAAATTTGTTTTTCTGTATAACCGTCTAAATCCATTCATAAATACATTTTCCACTGTAACTATTATTAATTACGTATTCTTGTTCTTCATGAAGAATATCTACAGGCGATGGCCTACTATAATAATTTATTCTTTGAATTGGGGTGTATTTTTCTGAAATTTTATTAATTTCATCTTTTATTACTTTTTTATATTCCGGATTATTTTCTATTTCATTTGAAAATTCTTCTTCTATTGTGGTTATATTTAACCCTTTAAATTTTTCATTGAGAAGATTTAGCAATTCGTGATTACCAGTTTTAAACTTAAAATCTTTTATTTCAGGTGGAGGCTGAAGACTAGGAGCTGCAAGCACACCTATATTTTCCTTAGAATTACTAGTACTAGGAATATTATTATTACTAATAATTGTATTATTATCTATGAGCTTATCAAGACGATCATGTAAAGAAACAATTTGTTCTCCTAATATAATTAAATACATATTTGCAAAATTTTGTTGTTCAATATTTTATTAATATTTTTGACTGTTATTGTCAAAGTATTTTCTTCAAATAATTTTGAAAAAGCATTAAAATTCATAGCTATTTTCCCTTTTAATATACTAAAAGATTCTTGCGGAGGGAATGACTCTTCAAAATATTACCATTATTCAATCTAAATTCTCTTTCTATGACAGAAATTTCTGGTTCTATGTAATTATGAACAAACCATGGAACAAAAGGAAATAAAATATTCTTTTCTCCTAAGAACTTATAAAATTCTTCTGAAATATTATTTCTTTCTTCAATAGAAAAATATTGAAAAAACCATTTTCTAAAAACTTCCCATCTGGGTTTTAAGAATTCATCTCGAATTTTCATTCGAGCCTCAGATCCTTTACTAAAATCTATTTTTGTTGTATTATTCATATTGAAAAATTCATTTCAGATTCGGTTATTTCCGGTTCTTTCCTATCAGAAATATCATGAACAATATTATTCTTTTTCTTGTATAATAAATCAACATGAGGATTTTTCTCCTCACTGGCAGGAATATGATCATCAGCAAAATTTCTAGGAGGAATAAAATCAGGAATATAATTTCTAACATATGAAGTAGAAGGATTATGACGGTTTATTCCATCACGTAGTAATTGCTCAGAAATTAAAGCATTATGATGGGTTATTCCATCACTTGAATTTAAATGACTTGAATTTAAATAACTGGAATTTAAATGACTATTATTTAAAGCAGTATGAAAAGAATTTAAAGAATGGCGATTATTCTCACCACTTGAACTTGAATTTAAAGAATGTAAAGACAAGTTAGGATGATGTTTATTCACATGACCAATGTTAGATGTAGAATGTCTATGAGACATAGGAATTTCATCCTTGAAAGGGGAAATAAATGATCTTACAGAGGAAGATCGGGAAAGTCCATGAGTATTACTCATTTGAATATACACATCTCCATCTGGAGTCTGGATCACATTAGAAATCTGATGTTCATTTCTGGGTTCAATATGAGCAACCCTGGTCATTTTCCAATGCTGAGGAATCGGAATTTCATCCCATTTTATGGTTCTTCTAGTCGTAATGTTCGACTTACTAAAATTTGATTCAATTAAAATTGTTTCATTCAAATCTTTTTGTTTTTCCTCCACTTTATAACATGGATTCATGGTGTATAACGGCTTATAATAAATTCTATAACAAATACACATAATTTTGAACCAGGTTCATAATTATAACCTTCAGTCTTTATATTCAAAGTTAAGGCTTTGTAGATATTTCTATCTGTTAAAGCTAGATTAAAATTTGGATGAACATTAAAATATACTGGACCATGAGCCAGACTAGACTGTATAACTCCAATTATTGATTTTCTCCATTCTTTATTTCTACCATCTCTTAAAGTTGCTATAAAACTTTCTGGCAAATTATCAAGTGTAAGAGGTTTAAAAGCAATTTGCACTAAACCAATATGTAAAAATTTATGAGAAAATCTATATGGTTCTAGATCTTCTTCAGAGAGAAGAGTTATTGCTGTATCAGCATCTTGAATAGCTAAAGATTGTTCAGTTGTTTTACAAATCTGTTTCAATCCTACTTTATTAAAAAATCCTTGATGATATATTAATTTTGGTTCCACATAAGGAATTGTCCATCTTGACAAAAGATCTAAATTAGAGGGTAATTCCTCTTCAATTTTCATTTTATTTTTAATATTATCTTTATTATTATTTTTCTGAAACATTTTCAGTTTTTCCATCAAGAAAGTAGTGTTAAACCAAGAAACCAGTTATCTTCATCAACCATAATGGCTCTGATACCATAAGGGTGAACCAATCCAACGGTTCTATGAATTAATCAAAGAAGCAATAAAGGAATCAATTACATTGATCACAAACTGGCGTCTTAATTCATCGATCAAAGAAGCTACTTCCCGGGCATGAACGGCCTAACAACGCCAATCTCTGGCTAACAACGGCCTTAAACCCTTCTCATTCTTTAAACAATGAATAAAAGCCTGTTCATTTTCAATAACCTAAGCATTCTTCAATTAATCCATCAAAAGTAAGAAGATTCACACAAACAGAATCATCAACATTACAGGAAAATCGGATAACTAAGCTTCATGGTTTAACACTAAGTTTTTAGCCTTCCATTAGGCTAAATAAAAACAGAAAATAAAATATTAAAACAGAAAATTAAATAAGACTTACTTAAAAGATTGCCTTCAAGTCTTCAAATTCTTGGAAAATGAAAATTTATATATATATGGAAAGATTTACAAAGGAAGGAAGGAGAGAATTGGATGATACAAGAGGGGGAATGGAAAGAGGAAGGAGTTGGGATTCTAAGTCCTGCCCCTAAATGAGAAATTTACAACATATTTATAGGCAAATTCTGCCTTGCACTATTACGGATTCTAAAATTTTTAATTTTCAAATCCGCTACAGTATTTTACGGATTCCAAACTATCAGTCTTTGAAGTCCGCCACAGTATTAATGTCGGTGAAGACTGCAACCACCTATGTTAATTATTTCTTGGGCTTTTACCGGTAGAACCGGTCACCGAGCTCTTTATTGCCAGCATCATTTCATCAATATCGAGGTCGACATCATCTTCTTCCTCTTGAGATTCTCCTGCAAGACAATATTCCTGGCTCGCCATTGAAGTATCTGACTTGGCTTCCTCAAGATTTTGAGCTAGATCTTTTTTCAAAAGATCCATATAAGAAGTTATAATTTCTTCTCGGGTCACAATTCCCTTCTGCCTTTGAAGCATCCTATGAATCTGCTGGAAAGGACTGATTTCCTCCCTTGGGGCCGTTTGCTGCTGCTGCTGATATTCCTGCAACTTGGCTTTAATTTGATCAATCAATTCTTGGCCTTGAATTAGACCAGTGGCATCAGCCTTAATTAATTGTTCCCAAAATTTAGTATAACTAGCCCTTTTCAGGCAGGGGAGTTTTTCTGGAGTATAACCCACTTCTGGTGCCCATTTCCAGATCCATGGAATTGAAAATTCTATAAAAAAATACATTGGAGCAATATCATCATTCCAAGGATGGCTATTATCCAAACTCATGATCTTGGGAGAAATTTTCACCCAATCTGCATATAATGCTTTGAATGGTTCAGGTAGTACCTTGATAGATGGACCAAAATTAATCCACCATTTAATGAACCAATTTGGCAGAGGCTTTTTATACACCTCAGAACAGATCTTTATAAACCAAGAATGTTTCTTCCTTGGATTTTCATAGAGTAGAACTCTGGTAAGAGACTCAACATAGTCCCAATACTTGTACTTTATCAAAGTTTTCTGATCAGGATGGAGATATTCTCTATCCTTTAGAGTTGACAAACCCCATTCTTCCGCAGATATCACCTGCTTGATAATATCTTGCTGAAATTATAAATATTCTGGGCACTACCAGCACCTGTAAAATGTGTAATTTCACAATTTCCTGAAATTTTCAGAAGATTTTCAAAATATGGCCTGGGCTTATAAGCCATTTCAGCATAACCAGAGCTGTCAAGGTACCTGTTCATCAAGGTCCATGGATCATTGATCCACTGTAAATCCTTACCTTCCAAGAGTATTATCACCTCTTTATTATTATTCTGATGGTAGGAAGTCAGATATTCTTCCTTGTCTTCTTCTCCAACAATTTTTGAATATGAAGATGATGATGAAGCAGAAGTATCACCTTGTTTCTTGTTTATGAACTCCATAAATTCTTCATATTATGGATCTTCAGGAGACATACTCCTTCTAGCAGAAATATTTTCTGCTACAAGCCTTCTTCCGCCATGCTGGGCGAGGATATTTCCTCGTCCTCCTCGTCCTCGGTAAGGGCCAGAGGCCCTTCCTCTGGGGTGCATCGACCTGCAATCATAAAAATTATGATCAGACATTATTCAAAAACTCTCTAGTCAAAAAATCTGGAAGACTATTTTCTTCTCCTTTTTTATACTGAATATCAAAATCAAATGGGGCTAAATGAGCCTGCCATCTAGCAAACATTTGCTTAGATACATCATGCTTAAAATCTTTATTAAACATAAATTTTGCATATTTGCAATCAGTTCTAATAACAAACTTTTGATTATATAAATCATCTTGAAATTTCAATACACATTTAACAATGGCTAAGATTTCTTTTGCCACCGTAGCATAATTTTTCTGACTATCAGACCATTTACCTGAATGATATCTAACAAGAAATTCTTGTTTACTGTCTTTTGATTTTTGCTTTAAAATTCCACCATAACCTATATCTGAAGCATCTGTCTCTATTATTTTCTCCAGATTAGGATTTGCTATCATTAAATAAGGAAGTGATTTCACTTTAGATTTAATTCTTCTAACTGCCTGAGTATGATTTTCAGACCAAGGATTAGGATTCTTTTTCAATTATCATATAAAATTGCAGTATCTTCATTAAGATTTTTATAATATGAAGAAATATAATTTAAACTACCAAAAATCTTTGTAATTGGGTTTTATCCAAAATTTCATCTGGAAATTTAGAAGCAAAATCAATACTTCTATTGATTGGAATTATATTTCCTTTTTCGATATTATGACCCAAAAATCTAATTTTTGTTTGAAACAAACTCATTTTGGACTTAGATATTACGAGACCATTCTGAATAATCAGATTTTTGAAAATATTCAAATGTTTAAAATGGGTTTCAATATCTTTGGAAAATACCAAAATATCATCAATATAAACAATAATAAATTCACTATAAGGAATAAAAATATCATTCATAATTTGTTGAAATTCTGAAGGAGCATTCTTCAGACCAAAAGGCATAACTTTCCACTCATAATGTCCTATTGGAACAGTAAAAGCAGTTTTATATTGATCTTTTTTATCAATTTGAATTTGCCAATAACCTGATTTTAAATCAAATTTGGAAAATATTATTGAATCATATAATCTATCTAATAAATCCTTTTTATTAGGGATTGGATGTCTAATCCATTTTAAAACTTTATTGAGAGGTTTATAATTTATTACCATCCTGGGAATACCTCTTTCAATTTCACTATGCTTACTAACATAAAATGCAGTACATGACCACGGAGAATTTGAAGGTTGAATTAATTCTTTTTGTAAAAGAGATTGTATTTCTTTTTTACATAATTCCAAATATTCAGAATTCATTTGACAAGGCCTAGCCTTTGTTGGAATTTTCTTCTCATCAAAATCATCTTCGTATGGAAGACTCACAATATGCTTTTTTCTATCCCAAAAAGCATTTGGATGTTCATTACATATTTCTATTGAAAAATTATTAGAAATCATTTTAATTTTATCCTGTAATTTAGGATTTTGAAGTTTTTCTTCAATGGTTAAAATATTAATTTCGTGCTTAAAAAATTCATTTGATTCTTTTTCCTAAGAATATTTTCTTTGATAGTGTTCAAAACCTTTGAAAACGGTTCCATTATGAATTGGAAATTTATTTGATTATTTTCATAAGTTCCTTTTAACCCTTTTGAATCAATATGATAAATTGGATATAATTTTTTCAAAAAAGGAGTACCAAGTATCACTTGATTTGTAATGTTTTTAACTAATAAAAAACTTTCTGGAATACAAACTTTATTTTTACAAATATAGGCTTTGGGGAGTTTAAATTGAATATCTAATTTTTCTCCTCCAGCATGCCTTAAACTATGAGTAGTGAATGTTAAACTGGTACTAACCCTCTGTTAAATTTATTCAAATGACTATACTTAAAAAAAAAAAACAAAAAATTTAAAAGAGAAAAAGTCGTATTGGGCAGATTTAATAGCTCCATTCATTTTTTTTTTGTTAAACTAAACAGAAAAGGCAAATTTTCAGAAGAATTTCGTCCTATCTGACACCCATTTTTGCTTACATTTTCTTTTCTTTGTGTTCTTGCAATTTGAGATCTCATGCTAAACGCTTTAACTCATCAGAGAGATTCAAAGATATCTCTTCATACTGATATGCCGGCTAATTGTATTGATTGTATTTAGGTTATGCCGTTTTTTAGCTTTCATTGGATTATAATATTTTCAACTATATTAGTTCTTTCATTTATTTTGGTTTATAGTTTTGACATGGAGATGGATGGGTGAATCTAAACTCGAAAGCAAAATGAGTTTTGCAACAAAGCTAATCTATAAAAGTGTCTCCGTCGTTTAGCCTAATCGAGATGATGGACTGATGTATCAAATTGGCCCATTTGCATAACAGTTCAATAAATATATAGATAAATGAGAGTTAGAACAAAATTATACCTACAAGAATGCTTTTTTTTTTTCTTTTTTTTAGCCATATAGATATGGACATATATAGGGAAAATTGCATTTTTGTCACTCTTGTTTACCCTCGTTACACTTTTGGTCTCTCTTCTATGCAAACTCACACTTTTGGTCCCTATTCTTTCATATTTTGGCATTTTTGGTCTCTCTTACCGGTTGACCTATGAAGTCAACGGTAATTTGGACCATTTTGAAAAAATTATAAATTATTTTGGCCAAATAATAATTACTCAAACTTTTAAAGGGGGTTTTTTTTTTCACAATTTACAAAGAAGGGTACAAATTTCCCTAAGAAAAGTCGATGTTGCCGTATGAAGAACAAGCGTGGGCGGCTATTTTCAGACTTTTAATGGGTATAATTTTTCACAATTTACTAAAGAAGGATCGCAATTTTTTAAAAATTTTATTTTGACCCCAAATTACTGGTCAACCGGTTGGTTGCTAGTAAGACAGACCAACAATGCCAAAATATGAAAGAAGAATGACCAAAAGTGCGAGTTTACATAAAAAGAAAAAGGACCAAAAAAGTAATGAGGGTAAAAAAGATAAACCAAAAGTGCGATTTTCCCGACATATATATGTACCCATTTTTAATGTATAAGTATCACTTTCGGAATAAAGAAAAACCCAAACCTAACATTTTTTTTTTTTTTTTTTGTATTAATGTTGACGTTAACTCTTTCTAAGAAGTCAAATATAATAATGAACATGTATGTCTTTTAAATTGATGTGTTTGACTAAAATAACAACCTACAAGTTTGCATTTACAAGTTATTATTCTCTCTTGAAATTTTTGGTGCAGATCTTGAGCAATGAAAGGTACAAAAGTGCTGAACACAAAGTGCAAACCACATATAAGCAATCAAGGGTATCAATTCCACTTTTTGTGACACCGTTGATGTCAGAGATAATAAGTCCACTGCCTGAATTGGTGGAGCGTGATGGAGGATCTCTTTATAGAGAATTCTTATTCCAAGATTACATGAGCAACTACATGGGACATGCCCAAGAAGGGAAGAAATCCCTGGATTTTGCTAAAGTGGATTTTCATTTCAATTAAATCTTAATAATACAAGGTTTTACTTTGGTTTTTTTATCAGTTTGAAGCAAATTTAGAACATATATATCTAGGCCTATGCCTTGGAGATGTCTTCAAAAAATAATATCGATTGTGATTTTTCTCTCTTTTAATGAGTTACAATGGAATGAATCAAAGGCAGCTCATGGGTGATCTCCACATTTTATGGTTGATAGGCTTCGTTTACGCACGCTTATGATTTTGGATTACAAAGTACCATCATTTTAAATTCTGAGTAGTTTTCCAATAGTCTGAAACAAAAACAGCATATGGCCGGGGACATTTATACGAGGCACTTTAAAAAAATAAATAAATAAATAAATTTTAAAAAAAAACTGTCATAGAAAAAACTAGGATCCCTTTAATTTAAGTAGGGATGGCAAATTTGTGTCGGGTCCAGGTTATCAGGTTTGGGTTGGGCCGTGTCGACACTTCTCAACCATAATCTTACTCGTTTAATTATTCGTGTTATTCATGTCGACCCTTTTACCCCGCGAACATTCCGTGTTGTGTTTTCATATTGTAGTATAAGTTTCTCATATCGGATTTGGTTTGGTGGGTTCACATGTTAACTTTCTCAATCTTAACCTTACCCGTTTAATTATTCGTATTATTCGGGTCGACATATATAACAACTCGCGAATCCGCTAAGGCTCAACCCGAACCAGTTTATATAGTATCGTGTTATCGTGTCGTGTCAGAGAATGTCAACTCTACCTTTAAGGATTGGTAAAGTCGGTTGATAACTTGTTTTGATGACCCCGTCAGGAAAAAACCATGACAGATGCCTCACTTGTGCTGCATGTAGTAGCCAACACTTTCTGCATAATGGAAAAAAGAATAAGAAAAAGATAGAAAATTGTAAACTATGAAATACCAAAAGTATATGTGCTTGTACAAGTCATTACACCAATCACAGCCCATCATTTTGCCATAAAAATGTGTTCAGCAAAATTTGATGAGAAAAATTACCAAAACTTGCTGATGAATTTTGGGTTACCGTTGTCTCAATACCTTCAGCATTTTGAAAGAAAATTAAACTAAAATACTGAATTCATAATGCCAAAAATCCAACGCGAAACTAAATTTCCTAGAAAAAAAACTTATAAATACAATGAAACTATTCTAAGGTTTACCTATGAAGAATTTGAAAAATTTATAAATTGCTCAGCTGAGTCATTAGTTAGTATAGAATCACCAGTATATATCTTAGTGCATAAAACAAAATACAAGGTTAACAAAGTGCATAAAACAAAATTCGTATTCAAAAGTACCGAATTGTAATCATCTTTCGCTAAGTTTGCTGGTGGGGTTTCACATCTGAACTCACACGCCAAATTCTAGATACATGTGTATACAAGATACAAGGTTAACAAAATGATCAATCATCTCAAATAACATAAATAAACTATTCAATCATAACACAAAGTATTCAGAAATTATTAACTTGTTATTTAGTTAGTTAACCATATCATTGGATGTGAAATCCTCACTTTTAATATTCTGAATTACAGAACACCACAAATGACATTTCATATGCCATATTTTTATAATCCTTAAAAATTAAAATGAAAAGAAAAGAAGAATTCATACCTCTTTTTCTTGTGTTTGAAGTTCATCATTTGACATCACTTCCTTTTTCTTGCCCTGAGAAGAAATCTATATATAAAAAAAGCTTAGTTAAAATTCAACCCAATAAAAGGACAAAAATAAAACTATAACTATCAACCTTTTTTCGGGTCTTTGCATGTGCTTTCTTTACAATTCCTTCTAATTTAGATTGTTTCCTCTTTGTGGGAGGACGCCCTCGAGACCGCACTTTTAATGGACTGTGCATCAACTTTGCATTAGATCTTGGTATTTCATGTAACTTCTTACCATGGGAAATTAATTGTGACGAATGGCAATCTTTTTCCCCCTTGAATGATCAAATTCAATGGCAATAAGTTTTCCTTTTGTTTCTGTCAAGATCTCCATCAAAGTTGAACACATTTCATCATTTTTTGATCCAAGTTGTTGTACTTCATGGATCAATGGAGTGAGCATATTATACCGACGTCTTTCTTCTTCACAACCATAATCATCATAAATGTTAGTAATACTTTGATACCCACATTTAATATCTTTGCGCCATCGATCCAAAACATAAGTCATTGGAACCTCAGTCACCTTATTCTTGATGAGTACAGAAATAACATGCCTACACAGAATTCCTCGAAACTCAAATAGACGACACAAACACTTCACTTGACAATCTATCTCAGTATAACATACCCAAGAAGAAACTTCCCTTAGAGGTGCTCCATCTTTCCCCAACATAGTTTCTACTACTTCAAATATCGAAGTTGTCCCTTCTTGTTTCACAAATGTTGCATTGCAAAACATCAACCCTCTATATTCATCTTGGAACAACTTAAATATTTTGTGGGTATAGAAATTTTGAAATTGTCTTTCAATAGGATAACCAGTTATAACTGGAATGGTAGAATTAAAAGAACCAAAATCCAAATCTTTTTCTTTTTCAATTTTCTTCTTCAAAGCATTATCATACTGCTCCACAAATTGCTTTACGGATGTTTTTGAATGAACATAATCATCAAAAAAAAGCATTCATACTTTCACTTCTTTGAGATGCAGACATTCCAGCCCAAAAATTATCTTTGACAAACACAGGTATCCATTTTCTACGTGCTTCATACAAAGACTTCACCCAATCATTATTCTTCAATTTATATTCCTCAATCATTTTTTGCCACCTTTCATCACATTCATCAATTGTAAGTGAGTTATACACAATGTTCTTTAGCTGTTTCTTTATCATCTTATATTGAGCATAACCACCTAATTTTGCCGGAATCTTATTCATGATATGCCATAGACATAGATGATGATGAGAACTCATAAACACCTCTGTAATAGCAATTTGCATGGCTCGACATTGGTCAGTGATTATAGCCTTTGGAGCACGCCCCTGCATACATGTTAACCAAGATTTGAACAGCCATATAAAAGTCTCTGAATTCTCACTTGATAGTAATCCACATCCAAGCAAAATAGATTGACCATGATGGTTGACTCCAATAAATGGTGCAAATGGCATGTCATAACTATTAGTCAAATAAGTAGTGTCAAATGTAATGACATCAGAAAAATAGTTATAAGCAGCCCTACACCTTGCATCTGCCCAAAAAACATTTCTTATTCGAGATTCTCCATCTAAATCAACCACATAAAAAAAGTTAGAGTTCTGACTTTGCATCCGACAAAAATAATTACTTAAGGCTTCAGCATCTCCCAGCCCTAGTCTCAACCTTCTAGCTTCTGACATATAATTTCTACATTTTCTCTCATCAAAAGGCAAATTCTCATACCCACCTACCTCCACAACAAATGATTGGAAACTTTTACTCAAAGTTATTCCAGTCTGATCATTTAACTCCAGTTTTCTCTTTGTAAAAGAATCCAATACTTTATTACACCTAAAATGGCGTGACTTTCCTGGACTGAAGGTATGATTGTGGTCAATATAAACACGAATTATCTCAAAACAGTTATCACCTCGAACAGCAACATTAATCTTAGCTTTGCAATTTGTCTTGGTAGAAGGTCGAGGATGTAAAGCATTTGATCCTTGAGGTACTGTTTTACCACTTTTGGCACATCCAATATAAATATATTTAGGCTCTGTTCTTTTGTGGCTTGTGTAGGGAAAATTTTGTTGGAGGGAAGTTTTTTGTTGGAAATTTTTTGGAGAGAAGTTCTCTGAGAAATTGTGTAGATGAGAATAAAAAAGTATAATGATTTTGTTATTTTTTGAATTTATGTAAGTAGATATTTAGAGATAATTTTAAAATTTTAATTTTGAATTGTTAAAAAAGTGAAGTTGTTTCTTTGTGTAAAGTTTTGGAAAAAAAAAAAAGTGATGATTCTTGGGAAATTGCCACAAGAGAACAGAGCCTTAGGCTTTCCATCATCTCCATTTCTTGCACCCAATTTGCAAATACCGAAACCAACATTTTGAGCATAAGAATTATAAAAACTACGAATTTTTTCCTCAGATGAAAAAGACATCCCAATCTCAGGAATTTCAACTCCATCTACAGGAGTAGAGTCTTTATGCACAGAATCGTTATTATTTTCTGCATCATTTGAATTCTCCTTACTTTCTTCCATTAGAGTATTGACCTGCGTATATAAAAAAAGCATAAAAAAAAAAAAAAAATCCTTTTTTATTATCGAGTAGGCTTTCTGAATTATTTGTACAATGAGACAAAACAAATGAAATTACATAAATTTATAATAATTTTCTAAAGCATTCGGTATGTGATAGTGAGATACTACAGAAACTATATAAGTTCCTCTATTTTTTGAGACAAGGTGTTTATTTGTTTCTTTAGAGGTATCAGTTAGCCATTTGTGTGGTAGAGTTTGGTCTGGGCTCATCATATGTGTTTGCTTTAGTGATGATTGTAAGTAGAGAGAAATAAATTCTCCTCGGTACTGATGTAAACAAGGGTTGAGAGTTTAAGTGATATCATCTTCACACTATCACATAATTCATCAATGCCAAGAGCAGCTTTTTCTACAAAAGTAAGAGGATTAGATCAATTTTTTTTATAAAAAACAATATATGTCAGCAATATGAATTACTTAGACCAGTGAGGGCAATGAATACGATAGTAAAATAAAAATCCTGCAGAACATAAAATTAGTGTGCCTTTCAAAAACAAGCCTTTTCCTAAGGGTGGTGAGAGGAGAAGACACACTTCAACATCTAAGCATCTACTATGTAGAACTTTACCTATAGCAGAAACTTGAAGCCACAAGATTTCAAGTAAACCAAAATATCTTATAATTTAACTATTTGAATCAATTTCAATTAATGAAAGGTAGCAAATAAACATAGGAGAAACCTAAACATAAACAAAATCTATAACACTATTTATTATTCCAGGCAATTTATCTGGAAAGGAAACTTTACAAGATGAGAGGGTGAATGGAAAAGTATTTGTGGTCTGCTTATTGAATTTTAACTTACATAAATTTTTATGGAGGAAACCAGAAGACTAGAACTAGATTGATATTTAAGCTTTGTTTTAACTGACCCATCTACCTTTCTTGATTTCTTTAATAACCAGGCGCAAGTGATTCTCAACTGTTTTATTAGTTTATACATGTGCATACCTGCGAGACAGTGAGACCTCAACAATACTCCACTACTAATTAGGCCAAAAACAGAACATGTATGAATTAAACCCAGAAGACAAAAAATCAAATAGCTTAGAACTACCATCCATTAAGTCAAATCTCCATCCACACACTAACAACATTTACCTGGCGAGGAACGATTGTCGAAACATACTAGACATGATTGAAAGAATTGGGTATCTCTGTCATACATGAACATAATAGAAACCGATTTGAGGAAAAAGTATTCATCATACGTACCAATTTAGGATCAAATCCAGATCTGTAGCAAGGAGCAACTGGAGTTTCGTACTGAATTTGACGATGGCCAAGGGCCGCGAGATAATTAAAGTAGAAAATTTCTATAAACTGCTATGGGGTATCTGTCGACCAAAAATCTTGATTGAAATCCCAAAAATAACAGATTTGGTTGATCATTATCAAAGCAAAGAACAGAAATCGTAGGAGAAAATATTCCTTACTTGTACCAAAATGGTTTTCTTCTTTTTCGCACAAAGAAGAGGGCAACAGGAATGCAGAATTTCGTTGTTAACAGAATTGGCGATGGCAGCACAGGCGTTGAGATGGTGGGTTCTTTATCGAGCGAAGAAGAAGAGGGAAGTAGAATTGTCGTAACAGAATTGGCGATGGCAGCACAGGCATGGAGTGGCTAAAATTAGTTGCTAAGAGTATTATTACACAAGTTATTGCAATGGTCATTGCATACCAAAACCCACCCAAATTCACTGGGATTTAAATAAGAAACACTCATCCATAAGTATATTGGGCTTAGGCGGGTGTGGAGTTAAAAACAATACATAAGTTTTGGGTTGCTTATTGGGTACTTTTAAACCCGCATAGATGTCAAGCTTGGAAGTAATTATGGAAAAAAGAAACTGCTCCAACGATGTCTTTTAGCATCTGCTTTTGTCTTTTAATTTGCAATTAGTTTTATCATTCATAATGAGTAGATATAAGGTGCAATAGCATTCAAGAATAGGCAGGTATTTTGTGATTTGTTCTCACCTTCCATTAAAATTCCCTCTTTCTCTCTTTTCTCTCTTTTTCCCTCTGAACTCTATTTCTTCTCTTCTTTCTGCTTCATCTATCCCCATTCTGTTCTTGGTTCTTTTCTGAGAATTTTCAAGTCTAATCCTGACAATGGTATCAGAGTAGTCCTTCCTTGGACTGTGAATTAAAATTTTTTGGGTTTGTAATTTTATCCGCTTCATTGTTATCTTTAGGTGTGAGGATGGAATTTCCATATTTCAGTGGTACTAACCCAAGAAGATGGCTTCTGAAATTTGATCAGTTGTTCTCTGTGAACTCAGTTCCAGATGATTGCAGAGTTATGTTGGTTGAACCCTACTTGAAGGATAGGGCTAAATTATGGTTTTCCTTACAGTCGTGGAGGTGTCAAAGTTCATGGGACACTTTCGCTGAAATGATTCTTGATCAATTCAGCAGCTTCTTCGACGGATTTCGGGCTAATAAATATGGAGTGACAGAAATTTCAGAGGTTTGGGAAGCATCAAAAACTATCCAAGAGGAGCAGATTGACGAATTAGACGAAATGAGGATGGCGATTGAAGAAGGCGAACGAGAGGCGGAGTCATTTTCTACCCAAGCTTCTAATGGTAAGAACATTCTTTGTCCTTGTGATAACCTGGAAATTTTGGTTGATTGCGTGACTGTGAACGAAGTGAAGTTTTCTGGGTTTTCTTATAAACTTAAAGAAGATGGCATTGAATTTTGTTATGGAAGTTCCGAAGATGTCCAATCTTGTGTTCAGCCTGATAATTCGTATGTTACTACAGATAATCCTATTCAAAGTTTTATTGATGTTAAATCCTTGAAATCTCCATTTGCTGCGATTAAATTTGAGAAGGTTATGAGTAATGTTTTTGTGACTATTAATGCTGAAAATTTTGGAGAGGTTGCAGGCTATAGAAAATTTGAAATGTCTGAGAATCAATTTTATGGTGGAATTTATGGGTCATACATAAATCTTGATGTACTGAGAGGATTTATTGATAACCAAAGAAGGGAAAAGCCATGGGTTAACTCGATAACAAGTTTCAAGGGAGGAACCTATAGTAGTGTTAAAGAATATTTTGATGAAGCTATACTAGTAGGCAATGAGCTAGTAGATTGTTCGGATATTTTGATTGGGAGAGTTTTTAAAAACATTTATGGGAATTTCAGTCCATGGAATCTAAAGGGTGCAAGTGGTTTGGATTCTGTTATTGTGAACTATGATTTAAATTGGAGACACAAATATGGTTCTGTCCATGAAGGTGGTGTTAAAGGAACTTGTAGTTGTGTAGTTATAGTTTCGGAACTGGAGATGAATTATCAACAATATAATTTTCTGATTGAGTTTAAATTGAACATGAAGTGTTTGCCTGCAACTGGGAATGAGCTTGACAGAATTAAACTAGTTGACAAGAGAGCTTTTAAGGAAAAAGGGACTCATAATTCGTGGCCTATAAGAGTTACTAGTTTTCAAGGAGGTACTGTGTGTAAAAGAGTAAGTGTCTTTCAGTTTCAGATACTTAAATGTCTCAGCTATGGAATTAAAGCTCCAGACTATAGTATAGCTGAATTTTGTTCCAACTATGAAGGAATTTTTCTCCCTATGAATGAGGTTGGTGATTCTGAAATGGGAACGCTCTCTGAAAGGAATTGTTCAGTTTTTTTATGGGAAGAGGGAACTAAGTGTTGCTTGTTTTCTGTATTTTAAGAAATTGTTCCAGCTTTATTTGACTGTTATGATGGAGGATAGTTTGGATCTTATTATTGTGAGTCATATTTCTTATATCAACGGAAAACTGGTTGTGATTGTTGTTAATTGGGCTCAAGTTAGTATCCTTGAACTTCATATGGAGCCTCAAAAGTTGTGTTGCAGAAAACTCTATTGTTTGAACTTTCAAAGAGTGTCAGAAGTTTGTGGGAATCTTATGAGGGAATGGAAGGCTGAGTTCCAGACATTCTTATCTGTTAACTGTCCTGCATTCTCTGAAAATCTTGATGAAATGTGGTTTATAGGGGATTATGTTAACTGTGCGGGAAGGAAAATAGAGTGGCAAGGTGTTGACATGAGGAAGATCATAGGTTCATGTTCAGATTTTGATTTCCAGCAATTTAGAAAAGTACAGAGAACATTGGCTGATGTTTATAGTCTGCAAGTTAAGAAAATTCTTTGTTCTGTGACATTATTCTCAGCATGGTTCAGTAGGAATGGAGTTACCTTTTCTGATTGGGTTTCATCTTATAATTATGAGTATGAATTTTTTGGATGGGAGATAAATACATTAAGTTGGAGTCTCAGGTTATACAATTTAGCTGTGGGAGGTTATGAAACTAAGAGGGTTAAAGGGGGTACTCAAGTAGGTGTTTCTACCAGTAAGAAAAACACTGAGAAATGGCAGCCCGAAAGATTTGGGAGTAGATCTTTAAATGGAACTACAGGAATTGAAATTTTATCAGCATTAGATATTGGAGAAGCTTATGCGAAAGAAAGACAGAATAATTATGGGTTTCATATTATGGTTGTGAATGTACAGCACGAGTTTAACTTCCCAGTTGCCAGTCTTATTTGTTTGAGTGCTGAGGCACTTAAAGAAATCCTTGCTAGAATAATCAAAAGGAGTAATGCCATTACACAGTGGGCATATCATTTTCAAGAGGTTGTTAGTTTTGGAATAGTAAGGAGGCATTGGAAAAATGCAGTAGTGAATTTAAAGGATTTCATTGCCTTACAAGTGCTGAATGTAGAAATGATATTCAGATTGGACATGCTTGGTTGTTGCTCAAAAATCTGGGTGGTTAGAACTAAAAGAACTAATCAAAACTATTCAAGAGCAATTGGGATTTGGGCAAGGGTTATTGGAATGATAAGGTTGTGTCCATTTTCAAAGGGGGAACAAGGATCTTGCTTTTGCACAGGCAAGGGGTTGCAATGCAGGAATCAGTTTTGGATTTGTTTAAAGCAACAACTGAATGGCTGAAACAATTTGAGGATACCAAGCTTAAGCCTAAAAGTATCAAGCAGAGAAGGATGCTACAAAAATGGCAATTCACAGCAAACACAGTGGCTCATGAAATGGGAAGGGATGCTAGTAGAAGAGGAAATTGGGAGAATGTTGACATGATTCAGCAAGAAAAAATCTGCACAAACATTCAACCATGTTTAAGAGCTCAACCATAGTACTGGGATTAGATTTGATCAAGATAAATGAAGTTGCTTTAGATTTGAATGCAAATTGCCATAGCTGCATTACCCAGATGTTCCCAAAATTTTGGGAGGAGTTGGTAACTGTATTTAAAGGAGGCACTTGGCAGCATGCTTTACTTGAAGATTTCATCATTTTCTCCAACCTTGAGGACAAGCTTGAATTCAAGAGGAAGGGTTTGTCAAGCCTGGAAGTAATTATGGGAAAAAGAAACTGCTCCAACGATGTCGTTTAACATCTGCTTTTGTCTTTTAATTTGCAATTAGTTTTATCATTCATAATGAGTAGATATAAGGTGCAATAGCATTCAAGAATAGGCATGTATTTTGTAATTTGTTCTCACCTTCAATTAAAATTCCCTCTCTCTCTTTTCTTTCTTTTTCCCTCTGAACTCTATTTCTTCTCTTCTTTCTGCTTTATCTATCCCCATTATGTTCTTGGTTCTTTTCTGAAAATTTTCATGTCTAATCCTGACAATAGACATTCAAATGAATAGCCCAACGAGTTTTAGAAACCCAACCAAGATAACCCTGAAGGGCGTAGAAAAAGCTCAGCAGCCCAATTATTTTCATGGGCTCAGGTTTATTGTAGTTTTTTTTTTTTTTTTTTTGAGGGAAATTGTAGTTGTTTTTACATTCATTCATCTATAATCTTTTTTTTGTTTGTTTGAGACTTCATTTTCTTTTTCTTGCATTTTTAATATTTTTTTGGTCCTACGATTAATATCTTCGTTTTTGTCTTCTTTTTTCTTTTTCTTTTTCTTTTTCATTTTTAATATGTTTTTGGTCCTATAATTAGTTTTTTGCTTTCTTTTTTTCTTGTCATCTCTTCTTTTATAAATTTCTTCAACTTACCCACTTCTAATTCAATTATATTAGAAAAACATTATATTTAATGAAAATTATGAAAATGTATATTAAAATGTAGGGCTGGGGATAGGAATGGTGGGGCTGGGTAACTGGGGAGGGAATGGCTAAGCAATTGACTCAAACGGCATCATCGTACATCTGATCAGATAGATGTACTAATAATTTTTTTTCGGAATTGATATTCGCAGTAACTGTTTCGATATTTGCAGTAACATTCCCCTGTAAAAAGACAAAAATATCCCTGGGCAAAAAAAAAAATTACAAACCAACTATGTAGCCCGTGCAGGCTGAAAAAAAATATATATTGAAAAAGCAACTCAAGGACTCTGTTCCGTTTAATAATTCCTGCAAAGCAGAGCCGGGTGGAATCACAAAATTGGATAAAAATCGAGACGACTCGGATCGGAAAAAGATTAGAGGCTAAAGTTAAAATGTTTTGCGGTATTATTTTAGATAGTTGGTTTGATTAATTTAGTTGTATTATGTCCGGATGTGTTAATATTTTTGTCGAAAATGTGAATTTTTTACCGGATTGGCGAAGATCCGCTCGGTGGTTACTGCAATATCAAATTGAAGGGGGGGGGGGGGGGGGGGGAATATCGCCGGATTCCGGCGACATTTTTGGCCAAAAATGTCACCGGCGACCGGAGATATTTTGGGTTTTTTTTTTGTTTTTTTTTTTTTTAAGTGTTAGGGGTATTTTAGAGTTTTCACAAGAAAATGTTACTGCAAATATCGAAACGGTTACTGTAAATATCATGCCCCTTTAGCATAAAAGATACATTGTAGTAATGCCTTTTTTAAATGATTGCTTACTTTTTTGTTTACTTATTTAGATTTCTCATAAAAAGTTGACCACTGATTTGACCATCATACTTTTGATTGGGGTTTAGTGGATAGTTGAATATGTGGAGTCCATGCTTTGACTGTCAACTTTTCTCTTAAATTTCTTAACTTCCTTTGGGAAAGTTTACTTTATGACCTTATGGTCTATATTGCTTGTTACTCTTTTTTGGTACGTCCTGTGTAGTTTTTTTTTTTTTTTTTTTGAGAAGTGTGATGAAAGGTTATGATTTGGCTTCAATTGATTGGAATGTTATTTTTTGTAGAAAAATTCTGGTAAATAAACATGCTGTTAGATTGCCATGGGGATAGGTTAGAGCATAGTTATTGAACTAGGTTGAATAGATTTAGATATAGGATTGGAATCGTAGAATCGGATACTAAAACCAGAATAGGGTTATAGACTACTAAGAATCTGATACAATGAATTATAGTTCCTAGAATCATTTTTCTTATGACAAGGTCTCCTAGGTTCATTTTCAAATGAACTATGCACATTTTTGTATCTAGGAGCATAATGAGATGCATGAGCATTTAACAAATAAGTATCCCTCTTTGGGGTACATAAAGCAAACTTATGAAAATGACAACAATCATTATGCATATGGGAAACAATTCTAGGCATATCAAAAGATGAGTGACATGAATTTACATCATTCTTACAATTAGAAGAATTTCTTTTCTTTTCATACAACCATGCATGATTTGTCTTCTTTTTAGCTTCTAATGGAGGATAGACTAGTTTAGTACTGTTTTTAGAAGCATTAACAAAAGTAGTAGAAGTGGAAGGCATATCACAATTTTGGTTATTTTCATAACCTAAGCCATGTTTATCATTTCCTACCTTTTGTTTACCTAACAACTTTTCTAAGTTGTTTTTTCCTAATGTCAATTTTTCAAGACTTGTACTCAAGTCTTCAATTTTCTTTTTCATGCATTCATACTCATTTTTCAACAAATCATATGAACTAGCCTTTTCATGCAATTTCTCATTTTCATCTAAGGCATTTTCGTAATACATTTTCAAATCTATGTACTTTGAATCTTCATTATCTAGCAAAGTACTCATCTCATCTACTTTGTTTTTCAACTCATCATTTTCATGTTTCAAAGTAGAGTTTTCTTCTTTTAAAGATGCAACATGAATTTCTAAAGATTTAATTTTCTTTTCATGCATAACATTCTTTTTCAAGGCATCTATACATTTGTCATGCAATTTAGTGACATATTCATACATATCAAAATCAAGATTATCACTATCATGCATACTACCACTTAAAGAAGATTTGGAAGATTTGGTTACCTCTTGTAGATCACTTCCAACTAAGCATCTTCTTGTGGTTTCCTTCTCTTCCTCACTTGAGGAATCATCCCAAGTCCTTGCTAGCTTGGTCACCTTCTTGATGGCTTTCTTACCTTTAGCCATTTTGTGCAAATTGCGGAAAATAAAGCACAAATAATCAAGCAAGCAAAGAAGACTCTAAAAATCAACAAAGGTTGCAAAAATTGAACTTAAACTCAAGGTTGTTAAACCTACAAATTTGAGCACTAGCTCTGATACCAATTGAAATCCCAATTATCAATAGCAACCTAAGATGAACCTAAGAGGGGGAGGGGGTGAATTAGGTTCTTGACACTTTTAAAAATATTTTCTACAATGAAGAACAACTTTGAAAAACCATTTTCAAAGCAAGTGTAAAAACTAAGTTTACAAATTAAGTGAGGTGTGTGATTAGTGTTTTACAAATCATAAAAGCAATTGAACAAACAAAGCAAGAACACACCAAATTTATAGTGGTTCGGATTCCCCTTGAATCCTAATCCACTCGACAAGTTCTACAACTTGTTTCCCCATCTATGAAACACTTAAGGGAGTGTTCCAATCCCTACCAAAACACTTAAAGGAGTGTTCCAATCCTTACACGTGCCTAATGGCTAACAATGAATCTTTTGCCCCCGCTCCTTCCTCAAGGACTTAGGGTCTTACTCAAGACTTCATTGCCTAGCTACAAGGACTTTTTCTCAATCAACCTCTTGATCAAGACTTTCTCCCCTTTGCCTAATTTAACTCTAAACTAGGACTTTACAATTGCCCTAACTCAACCCCTTGAGTTGGGTCTCTCCTTTCTACTTGCTCCCCCTTTCTTCTTGCCTAACTCCTTACTCAAGAGTTGGACTTTTCCTAAATACAAATTGCCTACACTCAAACTCTTGAGTTAGGACTTTTCTAGATGTGTTTACAATGACAAAATACTCCACAATGGAGTTTACAATATGACACAAAAACAGGGCACAAGTGCCTCTTGACAATCCTACCTTAACAAGCTAATTTGACATATAGATAATTGAAATGAAGCTTGAGAGTGTTGTTAAAGTGTAGGAGATGTTGGGGAGTCATTAGCCGTAAGTGCTCTTGAAGTGGGGGTATTTATAGGAGAAGAGAGCTCTTGAATTGGATGAAAAACGGACAAGAAAATTCAAACCCGAGAGCGCCGCGACAGGCCTCGCGAAATCGCGGGAATCGTGCTCCTGGTCGCAGGCGGGAAACCTGGGCTGCTGTGCGGCGCGCGGCTCCCAGCGCGTGCTGCGTGCGGCTCGATGCCTGCGTGCGGCGCCGCTGTCGCGGGTCTCGATCGCAGGTCCGGTCCCGCGGCGCTGTCCCCTTGTCGGCCACTTTTTGTTTTGCTTCCCATTTGTTCATTTTAGCTCCGATTTCTTCGCCGTTTTTTGCGTTAGTTCACCCGTGAACTATTCTCTTCATTTTATGACTTGAAAACACCGTGGGTCCCACATTGGGATGAGCTCGGTCGTATTTTTCTTCTTTCTTCATTTGTTTGCCGTTTCTTCGTTTTAGCTCATTTTTCATTGCCGTTTTTTGCGTCGGTTCTTCCGTAAACATTTCCCTACATTTTCTCACTTAGAAGAACCATTAAATTAATTCTCATATTTGTTAACTCATCAATCAAAATAAGGATTAAGACCAACCGGGTCTAACAAACTATTTTACTTGAATTCTAAAGGTAAAATGAGCATGTTTGGACCAATTATACTGAATTATTATGGTTAATATTTTAAAAGTAAATAATTTAATTATTATTTGAACTATATTATTGATTAATTGTGAGAAATTATAAATTAATAGGAACACACAAGTGTTAGAAGGAGAAAAAAATGGACTCTAAAAAGGGAAGAAATATTAAACTTTGATAAGTCTCTTTTAAGATTTGTTGACAAAAGGTTTGTACCTGGGTGAGAAAATAGTAGTTTAATTACAACTCACAAAGTGATGCACTCCCCTCCCCCCCCCCCCCCCCCCCCCCCCAAATAAAATAGTAATGTAATAGGAAGTTAGGAACTCCCAAATTTTAGAAAAGAAAGAAATAAAAAATGAAGTGAAGAACTCTCCTCCTAAAGAAGGATTTGTAAACATTTAAGCAGAAATATATAACCTTAAAAATCATGGGAGGGTTCGAACCTTAGTGGGCAATGAGGAGAGTAGTGACAGACTCTCAAATTAGCCACCAAGCTATGAACACGTGTATAAAGGTAAGCGCTTAGTGATGCAGAATTCCTAAGTCAATTTCTAAAGTTCGTGAAGAGAAGAAGTCGACAAGTGATTGAAAAGAAACAAAGTCACTATATGAGCTATAAGTCAAATGGAAAGGACTTTGATCCAAAGAAGGGGAAATGGGTCTTTCAGAAAGGATGGACGCAGAAAAAGAAAGAAGATCCATTTCTACAAAAAGAACCTGAAAAGAGGAAGCCAAAAGGGGTTTACAAATGGGTTCCTCGAATTAAGGTTGTTTCTTGAAATTCTTGGGAAGGTTCTTGAACTTCTTGAAACAATTCTTGAAGTTCTTGAAAGGATTCTTGGAACCATTCATGATAAATCTTGAAAGAAATGAAGGATCTTGGTTTTCTTGATTCCGGTGTTTCCAAAGGATTTTGACTACACTACTACAAAAATGAATTTTTACGGTGGTGCTTTAACGGCGAAAAGACCAAAACCGCCATTAAAAAGAAAGTACGGACTTTCTACGGCGGTTCTAAATAGAACCGCCGTAGAAAAACATTATCTACCGCGGTTTTTTTAAAACCGCCGTAGAAAGTCCGCGGTTATTCGAAAACCGCCATAGAAAGGGACTTTCTACCGCGGTTGTAAGAAAACTTCCATAGAAAGTTCCCCACTTTCTACGGCGGTTTTGGAAAACCGCCATAGAAAGTTCCCTACTTTCTACGGCGGTTTTAAAAAACTGCCGTAGAAAGTCCCCTTTCTAGAAAACCGCCGTAGAAAGTCCCTTTCTACAGCGATTTTATTTCTAACCGCTGTATAATTAATAAGTATGGTAAATTTTACTATAAAAATTGATAAATAGTAAATTACATATTTATTATTAAATTTAAAAAAATTTGGGGGTTAATTTACAAAAAAAGAAAAATTAGAAATTAATAAGAATAGAGGAACGGGCGAGAATTCACAATACGGGCTTTCTACGGCGGTAGTAATTAAAACCGCCGTAGAAAGTTACTTTCTATGGCGGTTTCTTAATAACCGCCATAGAAAGTTACTTTCTATGGCGGTTTCTTCATAACCGCCATAGAAATCAAGTTTCTATGGTGGTTTTAATTACAACCACAGTAGAATGTCCATTTCTACGGCGGTTTTAATAAAAACCGCCATAGAAACTTGATTTTGTTTGAATTTTAAGGGTTTCTCTTTGTTTCCATCCCTAGCCAACCGCGGCTTCCCCCTATTTTCATCTCCAGCAAACCGAAGCCATTCTCTCGTTGCCAGCGCCCATCCACTCACCGGCGGTTTTTTCTCTTGTCTTTCCCCGAAGCCTTTCTTCCGGCATAGCAAGATCCGCTGTCGCCCAACTTCATATATGGTTTCTTAATCGGCCATCACCCACCACTTGGAGTTAATCCCCCATCATAATTTCACCACAATCGGTCCTTGTTGTGGGTTTCAAATCATAAAAAAGGTTATATCGAATAGTTTCAACTTTATTTAAGTTTTACAAATTTTATTGTTACTTGATTATTGCGATTGGCTTAGGGTTTATTATTAGTGTTAAATTCAGGTTTGGTGAGATGATGAATGATTAAATTCGGGTTTGATTAGTGTTAAATAGGTGGTTTATTGTATGTTCCATTTTATAATTTTCCTACTGATTTTGGTTTGATTAATTCTCAAAATTGATTAGGTTGAGATTGGATTTTTGGATATATATATTGGCTGTTTAGTTCAAGATTATGTTGTTATTGTATTGTTCTTGCTGTTAATGATTAAATTAATTAGAATTTGATGGATGCACACAAAAAGTTTGTGAAGTTTGGTGGTTGTTCGGTTTATTAGCATGGAAGTTTTTGATATATATATTTTTTGAATAAAGTTGAAATATATATATATCAAAAACTTTCTACGGCTGTTCTTGTGGTTTTTGATATATATATTTTGAATGTAGAGATAAAAAAATGAAATATTAAAATTTTTTTTTTTACAAATTTGGTACTTTCTACGGCGGTTTTTCTCAAAACCGCTGTAGAAAGCCTAACTTTCTACGGCGGTTCGCTTAGGAACCGCCGTAGAAAGTCCTTTCTACGGGGTTTTGAAAACAAATGCCATAGAAAGTTGGACTTTCTACGGCGGTTCCTAATAGAACCGCTTTAGAAAGTCCGAACTCTATCCGGAAGCCGTAGAAAGTTTACGGACTTTCTACGGCGGTTCCTAAGCGAACCACCGTAGAAAGTTCGAACTTTCTATGGCGGTTCACAACCGCCGTAGAAAGTCCGTAAACTTTCTACGGCTTCCGGATAGATGATGGTTCAAAAAGGCCGAAAATCGCCATTAAAAGCCCTTAAAAACCGTCATTAAAAGTCATTTTTGTAGTAGTGCTACATCATTTTTTATCACAATCATGCTACGCCATCCATTGGTTGAAACCATCCAGTATCCATGCACCATCAATTCGGCCAGCCCACTCAGAAGGCCCATAGCCTTATTCCTGTTAGGGCTAGGTTTTGAGGTTCTTGAATTGGATTAGGATTTGTGCATGTTTTTTAGGTATTTTTCTAGTTTGTTTTAGATTAGTATTTGTTTATTTTATTTTAATTGGTTGTTTGGTTTTCTTTTCTAGAAAGGAATATCTGAAGCCAAAAACCAATAGGTTTAGTAGTAGTAGTAGTAGTAGTAGTTGCCAAAAAGGTTTGTTAGATCGTAATATGAATTGATATACTAGTACGGAAAGCCTAGACAAAACAAGAGAACATTTGATGTTGTAAGGGAAGAATTTTAGAGATGAGATGAGAAGAAAGAGAAATATAAACAATACTCAAATACACCAATACTCATATCATTAATAGGAAGAGGGAGATTACATATCTTAAGACTTGTGTTCATAATCCTCCACTCTTACTTGACACTTCATAATACTCATTTATAATATTAATGGAACTATGTACTCTCTTGGAATACTAAAGAATATTCCATTAACTGATTCTTGACTCATTAAATATAAAGACTCTTCGACTTTTGGACTCTTAGAATATCAATAGACACTTGTAGAAGTAATATTAAATACATTAACCATAATAATTATAATATTTAAATTTACCATGTTCCAACATCCCCCCTTAAATTTAAATATTTAATTTTCTTAAATTTTGAAATTCTTCACCTTGAATTTTGACCATCTCCTGAAGTTATGATCTGTATAATTGTGTTAATATGGACCAGGAAATCACCATGCACTCTAGTAATCTAATTACAAGAATATCCCTACGTAATTACATCACTAATTACATCACTATACAGCTGGCTAATGAACTAATTGAAATGCAAGTTGCAGCACTTACTTTCCTATCAGTCAGATCTTCAAGATCTTCGGATGTTACTAGAATTGTGTTGCTGTGATTGGGGCTGTAAACGAGCTGAGCTGAACCCAAGCGGGGACTTATCGAGCTAGGCTTGATAAAAACCTGTCAAGCTTGAGCTCGGCTCGAGGTCGATAGAGCCTAAATATTTGGGCTCAAGTTCGGCTCGTCCAAATTATAATAGGCTCGAGCTCAGAGTAGAGCAAGCTTTTGAGCTCAAATTCAAGCTCGAGCTCGATCGGGCTTGAGCTCAAATTAATTAATTTTTTATTTATAATAAAAATATTTAAAATATATTATAAAATTATATAAAAAAGCATTGGCACTTGATGAAGCATTGCCATTTGATAATTTCTGCATCCCCCTCAAGTTGGACTTGGTGAAAATTAACCAAGCCTAACTTGGACACAAGATGAAGAAATTGGACTGTAGGGAGTGGTTTTGTGAAAATATCAGCAAGTTGAGCAGAGGAAGAAACATGTTGAGGATTGAGAAGCCTTTCTTGAATTTGTTTCTAACAACAAGACAATCAATATCCAAGTGTTTAGTGCGCTCATGTAAAATAGGATTAGTTGTGATATGAATTGCAGCTTTACTGTCACACCAAAAAGGAATGGGAAGATGAACTGGAATATGAAGATCCTAGAGTAGATAGGTAATCCATTGAAGTTTACATGTAGTAACAGCAAGAGCTCTATACTCAGCTTCAGCAGTGGAACGAGAAACTGTGGATTGTTTCTTAGCTTTCCATGAAATAATAGCTTCTCCAAGAAAAATGCAATATCTAGTAATAGATTGACATGTGTAGGACCCAAAATAAACAACCCCACACAATAATCAAGCAAACTAATCCAAAGCCAATCGATCGCTAATTCTTGAACAAACTAAGAAAGCTAGCTGCTGCCGAAATCAACCAATCAAATACGACTAAAGAAGCAATGCACATCAATACAAGCAAGCTCAGAGAATTAAACCAAATTTATTTGGTTTAAGATGCTGGCTACCGAACAAACCAATCAATCTAATTGAATTCCACAGAAATCGATAATTACAGAATTCAATCATAAAGCATTAAGAAAACTTAAACTAACCAAACAACGGAATAGAACACCGGGCTGCAGAGCTCGCACAACCTGAAACCAGGCCAAAGGCTTTTTTGATTTCTTTGTATGTTTCTCTGTGATTACAATGGCAATCCAAGAGATGTATTTATAGGCTAAACTATCCCTGAATCCTACACTGATTGAGATTGCAACTATTTCCTAAAATAATTAGGTTTCCTAAAACAAATACAAAACCAAACAGGATACATAAACCAAATAGGAAATAGAAACTAATAGGAAGCTTAGTTTAATTATTCTGCAATGTGTGACTTTGCAAGCTCCCCAATCTGCATCACAAAAGACCTGAAGTTTCATAGAGGAATTAGCATGATAGAACATGCCTCGAGAAGGTGTGCCTTTGAGGTACTTAAGAAGATTAATAGCCGCATTCTAGCGATGTTGTCTAGGAGCTTACATGTACTGACTGACCTATTGCACAGCATGTGTAATATTTGGCCTGGTGAAATGAAGATACAAGAGCCTGCTAATCATCCTACGGTACTGATGAGGATCAGAGAGAAGAGGGAAGTCGGTAGTTACAAGATCAACACTTGTAATGGCAGGGGTGGAGGCAGGTTTGGCACCAAGTAAACCTGCATCTTCAAGTATGTCTAGCGCATATTTCTTTTGGTTCACATAAAGACTATTAGAACTGCGAGCAATTTCTATACCAAGAAAGTACTTAGCATGACCAAGGTCAATAATAGTGAATTGATGATCCAGAAACTTCTTGACCTCAACAATCTCTACATATGAAGTGCCAGTGATCAAAATATCATCTACATAGACAACAAGAGCCATGAAGGAAGCTTGACATTGTTTAACAAAAAAGTAATGATCATGTGAAGACTGCAAGAACGCAAATTGTACAAGTTGAGTGGTAAACTCATGGTTCTAGCACCTGAAAGCCTGCTTTAAACCATAGAGAGATTTTTTAAGTTTGCAGACTTGTCCAAGAAGAGCCTTGGTGTAGCCAGGAGGGGGCTGCATATAAACATCCTCCTCAAGAGTACCTTGTAGGAAGATATTATTTACATCTAGCTGGTACAAAGGCCAGGAGTGAGAATCAGCCATAGCTAGGAGAAAGCACACAGTAACAACTATGGCAACTGGAGAGAAACTATCAGTGTATTCAATGCCTTCAATTTGATGGAAACATTTTGCTACCAATCTGGCTTTATACTTATCAATAGTGCCATCTGGTTTCATTTTGATCTTATAGACCCATCTGGATCCAATAGACTTCTTTCCAGTTGGTAACTGAGTCAATTCCCATGTTTCATTTTGATCCAAGACATCCATGGCATAAATCCATTCAGGATGATCTTTGGCCTGGCTATATGTATGAGGCTCTTGGATATTTGATACATTTGCCAGAATGACATGTATGACACAAAAAAGTAAGAATTGGAATAAAATGGAAAAGTATAAACATGATAAGCATGAGATTTCACAGTAAGAGATGGAGAGGAAAAAGTACAGTTAGCCTTTAGCATAAAAAAATCTGTGAGCCAAGTTGGTGGCTGTCTCTGCCTAGTGTTTTTTTGTTGTGGCATTGGAGAGGTATTAGCTAAGGGTATATGTGAGTTTTGATGGTGATTGGATGTAGGTGAAAGAAGTGATTCAGATGAGTTAGAAGAATGTGAAGGAGGAGAGTGAAGGTGAAGTATAGGTTCAGGGCTTTGAGGAACAGATTCAGAATCAGAATCATGTATTGATAGAGGAAGAGAATTTCCAGGCATTGTGGGTTGATATTGATGGAAGGGAAAGGTTTCTTCATGAAATACAACATCTCTAGATGTATAGATCTTATAAGCTTTCTGAAACGGAGGATAGCCTAAGAACATAGATTTGTGAGCTCTAGGGGAGAATTTGTTCTTATGTGGATCAAGATTTGTAGCATAGCACAAATTGCCAAAAGTCTTAAGATAAGTAAGATCAAGAGCTTTGTCATAAAGGATCTGGTGTGGAGAATTCCATTCCAAAATAGAAGATGGTAACCGGTTGATAAGGTATGTCGCAGTTAGGATAGAATCACCCCAAAATTTCTTAGGGAGAGAAGACTAGAACATAAGAGCCCTAGCAACTTGAAAAAGGTGTTTATGTTTTCTTTCAGCAATACCATTATGTTGAGGAGTGTATGGTGTGGAGGTTGGGAAAGGGTAGCTTGCAGAGTATGATTAGTAAACTCAACTCTATTATTAGATCAAACCATCTTCACTGAGGTCTGAAATTGAGTTTTAATCATCCTTAGAAGAGAAGCAATTGTTTGTGGATTGAGACTTATATCTAACAAGGAATGTCCAAGTGAATATGGAATGATCATCCACAACTGTTAGGAAATATTATGCTCCAGAAACAGTGGACTGATGATAAGGTCCTCAGACATCTAAATGTAGAAGATGAAAAATAAGCATACTTTTATTATTTCTGAATGAAAAGCTCAGTCTTTGTTGCTTTGCCAAAGGACAGACATTACAATTATCCAAGGATATTACATCAGGAAAGATATGTTTCACAACAGTGTGAGAAAGATGTCTTAATCTAGAATGCCATAAATGGCTATTTCTTATTGATGAGGCTTCAGCTAACAAGCTAACTTCCTTTGGCAACTGTTGAGATTTGTGGATGATGTGTTTGTGTTCTTCAATGATTTTGAGATCAAAAGAAGCTGCGTCAAGAAGGTATAAACCCAAATTCCTTTCCTTTACCAAGGACCTTTTGTGTTCTAAGGTCCTGCAGCACACAAAAGGATGTAAAGAAAGACACAAACACATAAGAGGATTTAGCTAGCTTACTTACTGAAAGTAGATTAAAACGGAATCATGGAATATGTAAGCAATTTATGATGCTAAGATCATCTGTCACCCTAACATTGCCTATTTTCTTAACAAACTTCATCGAACCATCTGGTAAGTACACATGAGTGCATGCAGCAGTGGAATTGAATGTATGAAATAGAGAAGCATCAAAGCACATATGATTACTTGCACCTAAAGCAACTATCCAACAATCTCTTAATACAGCCAGAAAATTGAAGTGCAAAGGAGCTTTCATACCTGAGAAATTGTTTAGATAAGCAAGGTTCACCAGATTAGGATCACTGCTATTTCCTTTTGTAACTTTGTTGAGTTCCTGAAGAAATTCAGTGATTAGACCTTGTAGCTGAGAGTTCTGACTAGCAACCTGGTTAAATCTAGAGGCATGATCTTCCAGATTTACTGGAGTTTCTACTACATTTGCCACAGACCTTACATTACTCTTCGGTTTCTATCCTTTCCACTAATCAGGATAACCATGCAACTTGAAACATGATTCTCTGGCATGCCCCTCTCTATTGCAAAAAGTGCATTTGAGGTTAACCTTCCTTGCATTAGGCTTCTTGTTAGCTCCTTTAAACGAGCTCTCCGCCTTCTCAGTCTAAGTAAGGACCATATAAGCATTGTTCTCACCAGAGTTTGCAAATACTACCTGAGATTGCTTCTTTGGTTCAACCTATTGCACAATTGAGTAGGCTTTGTTTGTTGTTGGCAGGGAATCCATGATAAGGATCTGGCTTCTAGCCAAATCATAGATGTCATCAAGTCCCATAAGGAACTGCATCAACATAGCCTTAGATTCCCTCTCAAACATCTCTCTTGCAGCACCACAATTACATACAGGTAATGGCTTTATCTGAATCAATTCATCTCAAAATTTCTTTAGTTTATTGTAGTATTGAGCCAAATTGAGATTACCTTGAGTAGTGGAGTTCATTTCCTTTCAGATGTCATACAGAATAGTGCCATGGCCATCGCCATATCTTTCAGCAATTTCCTACCATAGATGCTTGGCTGTAGGAGCATATATAAAGGCATCTACCAAATCCTTGGACATTGAACTCATAATCGCAGAGATCACCATACAGTCTGCCTTATTCCATTTTGTGAAGTCAGGGGACATTTCCAGAGGAGATCTACCACTAGGAAGTATGAAACTCAATTTTTCCTAAGATCCTAGTGCAATCAACATTGATCTTCTCCAAGAAAAGTAGTTTCCTTCAGTAAGAACATTGGAAACCAAAGAAACATTGGTATTCTCATTGCCTTTCACCAACATTGGAAACAAGTAGTTTCTTCATATTAATGTAATGTATGCTGCTTCAAAAGTTAACAACATAGCAGAGGCGTTCTTCCTGTTGATTGAGGGGTGCTACCAATGAAGACAATTATTCAACGAACCGACGCTATTAATTCAGGAAAGGGAACCAATGTTGGCAATCCAATTTTTTAATTCCGGAATAGAAACAATGCTACCGAGAATAACAAAAGAATGGCCGCGTTTAACAATCATATCAGGCATTGAATTGATTGCATAAGCTAGATTTGGATCGGGCTGTTTAAGTGACATTCTGGAAGACCATAAGGACAGTGCCTTCGCCCTGTCGACGGAGCGGCCATCCTTATGGGTGAAAGTGGAGGTTTTGATCTGGAGAGACAGATAGGATTCTAAAAGAGCAAGGAGGTCTTGCCGGATGAGCCACTTGTTAGGAAAAACACCCCTCAAGATTTTTGAACCATTTGTTGGAAGAGATATTCCAACAAGAATACTGCAGCGGAATTGAAAAACAGAAAAGAAAAACACAACACAATTTAATGTGGTTCGATCTCAACAAATCTACATCCACAAACTACTCACTACTTCATATATGGAAATCAAACAATAGAAGAGTTTACAATGTACTCTCAACATACAATGTCTCTCGCCATCTATTCTATTATCACTCCCCCTTTTCTATCTTGTCGTCAAAGACATAAGCAGGAACAAGCATCTCTTATGGTCTCAGAACAACATTCCAACAACAACGTCTTCATCTTCATCGGAAGCATAGGCAAGAACATCAATCATCACCTACGACTTCGCAGGAATCATCACTTACCAACATCAACGTCGGAGACATAAGCAGGAATCTTCATCGTCTCTTATGAACTCACAACTGTACCCCATCTCTCACTTGACCTAAGGTTTTCTCTCTACTTGCACCCCGTTTGGGTGGAAGCTTTCTGTTTAGCATGCCCTAATCTATTACAAACCTCACATATTTATAATAGAAAAGACAAACCCTAATGGGCCTAGATTAATTACCTGTCCCAACACAAATTGTGTTAAGAATTTGAGGAGATAACCCAACAAATGCTCCCTCGATTCAAAATCCTAAATACAGCAACATCTTCAACATAGCATCCCTTCTTGAAAGTTCGACTGCCCGTAACCAAAAAAAAGAAACAATCTTCACAATTTTCCTTTTCCTTGTTCTAGCGTCTGCGGGTCCCACAAAAATAACTATCAATCTAGACCAAATTTGATATGATCAATATGCAGCAAAGCACAAATCTTTGCTTCAGCGTCCTCCCGATCAAAACCAACAATCATTGATCAAATTTGATTCAACTCATCTCTTGTTTTTCTTCCTTTTTCAAGCCAACCCGTTTCTTCGGAACAAGACTTTTACACGTCTGTGGCTGCGGGTTTCTTTCTTTTCTTTCGTTTCACACAATCAAGCCTTGTTTCTCTTCTTCGACTATTTTCTTCTTCTTCTCTGAATTTCCTTCTCCTGGTCGTGACTTCTAGTCCCTGGCTCTGATACCACTTGTTAGGAAAAACACCCCTTAAGATCTGTAAACCACTTGTTGGAAGAGATATTCCAACAAGAACACTGCAGCGGAATTGAAAAACAGAAAAGAAAAACACAACACAATTTAAAGTGGTTCGATCTCAACATATCTACATCCACAAACTACTCACTACTTCTTCACATATGGGAATCAAACAATAGAAGAGTTTACAATGTACTATCAACATATAATGTCCCTCACTCTCTATTCTATTATCACTCCCTCTTTTCCATCTTGTCGTTGAAGACATAAGCAGGAACACGCATCTCTTATGGCCTCAGAACAACCTACCAACAACAGCGTCTTCATCTTCATCGGAAGCATAGGTAGGAACATGAATCATCTCCTATGACTTCGCAACGACTTACCAACATCAACGTCGGAGACATAAGCAGGAATCTTCATCGTCTCTTATGAACTCACAACTGTAACCCATCTCTCACTTGCCCTAAGGCTTTCTCTCTTCTTGCACCCTGTTTGGGTGGATGGTCTCTGCTTAACATACCCTAATCTATTACAATTACCTGGCCCAATACAAATTGTGTTAGTAATTTGAGGAGATAACCCAACACCATTTGACGTCTTCTACAGAAGGTAAGACGCTGGTGGAGAGGATGTTATTGAGGATTTGCTAATGTGCTGAGAATTCCCGGGGGCAGGGGGGATTGCAGAACCATGGCAGATGCAGAGATGCGGTGGCGTAGGTTTTTTTTTTTTTGTTGTAGTCGCTTTAGTTTAAGGAATCAGTTAGTAAACAAGGTGGAATTGTCCGAATCCAGAACATATTTCTTTTTGAGGATCATGTGAGCGCTAGTGTGTGCGCATACAGTTTTAACGCTGCCCTTAACAAGGGGAAGAATGTGTTGGTTAAGTCCGACTCTGAACCAGAAGCTTCAGATTGTTCTTCACAAATTTTCCACAGTCAGTTCAATTAACAAGGTACGTTGTCTGTTTCATGCGTTACCTTTCGTGTTTTCAAAAGAATAATTTGTCTTCCTTTCTTCTCTATTTGCAGTTCTCTTTTTATTAATATTATTACATTTTCAAATTTCGATTGAATTGTAAAATTCGTTTTCTGATTTTCATTTTTTTTTTCTTTGGAACTTTTTGGTAGGCTGAGACACATTTGAACGCCCAGATGCCTTTCTTTTGGTGTTCTGAAGAGTTTTTGAATCCTTAAATTTAATTTTTGAGCCGTTTTTTTCTCACTCCAAAAAAAAAAAAAAAAAAGAAATTCTGTGCCCTTGCAAGATTTTCTCTCCTGCAAAATTAGTTTGCAAATCAAAGTCATTATACCTAGGAAAACAATTTCAAATATCATTTCATACTGCTCTTAAATGTGCATTATTTAGAAAAAAACAATTAAAAACCACTTATTCATCGATAAAAAGGCCTTTTTGACCGCTAATCACATTGAGTATGTTTTATTTTAATTTGGGACATGGAAAAAAAATGCATAATGCTTTCTTCAGATTAAAAAATAATTCCAACCCAAATTTTGAGAATCCTAATAAAAATAGTAACAAGTCATAATATAAGTGGGAAAAAAGGAATAACATATCAAAAACCAAGGACTGAACTAGACTTATACAAATGAATCATTTATAAACCGATTTAAACACAATAACCATAAATAACTCCAATATGAGATAAAAGGAAAAGCCTAAAATTGAGCAACAATACTAATCCTCCCATTTGAGGCCCTATCCCCGGCGTACGGCGGCTCCATCAATCTTCTCCGTTCTATACATCCTCCTGCACTATGTCATCGGACAAACTCTAAAAGGGTACGAATATGGCAGAACTAAAGGAGCCTAAGAAGGCCATCGGGAGAGATTTGAGTGGCGGGGCAAAACCTGAATAAACACTGCAACTGATAAGAACCCAAAAACAAAAAACCATATCAAATAATGTTAGGGTGAAATGCACCAAATACCACACAACTATTGGATTTTGCAAAAAGCACGACTTTCCTTTAAAAACTGCAATTACAAGCACTTTACTTTCAAAACGTGCGAAAACTACCACTCTGTTAATCAATTCCATTAAGTAGCTAACAGTCAAAAAAAGATAGGGGCAAAATCGTTATTTCACACGTTGCCGCATTGTTCATTGTAGAAAATTTTTAATCGGGCACAGTTCCGGCTTCTTCTTCTTCTTCTTCCGATGAAGACCCAAATTGGGCCAAAATGAAGACCCAATTAAATCGGGTCTTCTTTATCTTCTTCTTCTTCCTCCGAAGACCCAATTAAATCAGGTCTTCTTCTTCTTCTTCTTCTTCTTCTTCTCCGATTTAAAATGTAAAAAAAATTTCTCCCAAATTGAAAAAATGACGATTTTAAAATTTAAAATGTAAAAAAAAACCCCGGCAGAGAGGACACTGAAGACCAAGAGATCGCTGCAGAAGTGGAAAAGTTTTCCCAATGGTGGAAATAATTCTTTCAGAGGCAGCAGGAGCAGAAAATGGCCAAAGGAGATGTGCCCTGACATCCTTCAGATAAATGGAAAACCTCTTCCAAAACTCGCAGAAGAAGAAGAGGCAGTGGGGTTGATTACCTTGGAAGATGTCATTGAAGAACTATTGCAGGTTGAAGCAAAATCATCCCTTATTATTATCAGTGTGGTTAGCCAATGCTAGATGCCTTTTCAATGCTACTTATCTTTGTGCAGGAAGAGATTTTTGATGAAACAGATCACCATTTTGAAGACTCGTGATAAGAAAAGGCGTCGAAACTCGCTCTTGGCTGCAAGAGTTTTTAGCTGTTATGTAGTTTGGTAAAGAGTAATCTGTTAAAATTTGTACCCACAGGTGTAAATGGAACTGCAAATCACATACCTTTACAGCTCTATTTGTTTTGTGTTTAGCCAAGTTGTAAAAGGACTAAAATGTTTCATATTTGGATGGATTTTCACCTGAGTGGTTCTTCAAGTGTGTGTATGTGTGTTTGAGCCTGATGTTACGATGATATGGAGAGCACAAAATCTGCAGATGAGTCCGGGGGGCCAAAATGAAGACCCAATTAAATCGGATCTCTGCCGAGATAAAAAAGAAGAAGAAGAAGAAGCCAGAACTGTGCCCGTTTTAAAATTTTTCTCCAATAAACAGTGCAACAACGTGTGAAATGACGATTTTACCCTTATCTTTTTTTTACTGTTAGCCACTTAACAAAATTGACTAACAGAGTAGTACTTTTCGCACATTTTGAAAATAAAGGGCTTGTAATTGCAATTTTTAAAGGAAAATGGTGTTTTTTGCAAAACCCAATAGTTGTGTGGTATTTGGTGCATTTCACTCATAATGTTATATTTAACTAATTAAAAAGAGTTTAAAGAAATAAAAAAATTTACTTACAATAAAATGTTGCTCGACGTTCTTTCAAAGACCTAAAGACATCTTGAATAAATTCATAATCAAAATGTTCAGCAACATCTCTCAATGTGGACAACCAAATTATCAGCCAGAAATTCATCTTCCATTTTCCTTGCCGCACTTGATTGATTCTTGGGTAGACGTGTGATTACCTTCTAGTATGCCAAATTATATAAAGGTAACAGCAAAACATTGAGAAGAGCAAAAAAAAAAGAAAAAGAAAAGAAAACACGAAAGCAAGGGGAGGGAAACGGCTGAACCAAATAGAAAAAAGAGGAAAAGTAAACAATTGCAAGAAATGCTAAAGCTTGAAAACAAAAAAGAAAAGGGAAAACTAGTTACGGATTTGTGTTGAGTTAGAAAGGAAATAGGAGTCTCAAAATGTTTGGATTGAATCAAAAAGGGAATAATTAAATAAGTAATTAGGAGATTTCAAAAAAGGAAAAAGAAAAAGGAATTAGCATAGCATTTGGAGTTTAGATTGAATCCAATAAGGAATAATTAAATAAGTAATTAGGAGATTTCAAACTAGAAAAAAGAAAAAGTAGTTAGCATAGCATTAGTGAAATAAGGAATAATTAAATAAGTAATTAGCAGATTTCAAAACAAAAAAAAAAAAAAAGGAATTAGCATATATAGTAGAGGCATACTAAACGCAGTAACCGTTTTACTATTCGCAGTAACATTCCCCTATGAAAAGACAAAAATGCCCCAGGCCCAAAAGGAAAAAGAAAAAGAAGAAAACCGGGTACTGTTCACCCAACAGTACCCGGTTAAAAAAAAACTACAGAAATACTGCCAGCCGCTGGAGGTATTTCCGGCGAAAATACCGCCGGTTCCCAAAAAATACCCTCCGGAAATACTGCCGGCGGTCGGCGGTATTTCGGGAATTCCGTCCAGGGAGACAGTCTCCCCGGCCGAAATGTTGCAGAAACAGAAAAAACGTTCGGATAATCGCAGATCCGGGAAAAAAATCCCCCCGAATGGGTTTTTTTTCCCGAAAATTAAAATGAAGGGGTATATAGAGAATTTATGCAAACTAATTTAAAGTAAAAAAATAAATACAGTGTTTACTTATAGTGTAATATGGATCGTACTCGGTATACCGGCCATATTTGAATAAACGTGTCAGTGATGAAATAGAAAACAAGTGTTTCTGCAGTTTAATGTAAATGGAAAACAACTAACTTTGAAGGTTGAAAAAATGGAATAAACTTGCCACCTTACTTATAGGTGAAAAAATGGAAGAAAAATAATTTTTAACCATAAAGGGCAATTCGGATTTTTACAGGGGAATGTTACTATGTTTGGTAAAACGGACCGGGGGTATTTTTTCAATTTTTTTTCTAACCGGGTACTGTTCACCTGTGGGTGAACAGTACCCGGTTTCTTTTTTTTTTTTTTTCTTTAGTATGTCAGGGGAAATTTTGTCTTTTCATAGGGGAATGTTACTACGAATAGTAAAGCAGTTACTGCGTATAATAATTTCGATATAGTATTGGGAGTCTAATTCCAGTGACCCACACTGTAGTTTGTTTGGTTATTTTTTTCTTTTCTATTTTTTTTGTGGGCGCCTTTAATTATTATTATTATTTTTTTTTTTACTAAGTATATGTATCTAGTAAAAAATAAATAAAAATGTGTGGGGCCATGGCATGTCCATGTCTCCTAAATCTTCCGCCACGGTTTGCAATATCATTTAATTATTTTACAAATTCTACAAGCTATCGGCAACGCAATTAACAACAAAGTAGAAGAAAAATAAGATGATCGCGTTCATCGATTGAGATCGCGTTTCAGACTGATACCCTCACGTTATTAAAGACAAATATTATAAGTGTGACAAAGCCACCGGATTTTTTATGAACAGATGGCTTTGCCGAGAAGGCTTCCGTAAAGCCATCGGTTCATAAAAAATCCGGTGACTTTGTCCGCACTTAAACAACAAAGCCACCGGGTTTTCTTAAACCGGTGGCTATATCCAATAAAGCCACCAATTTAAGGATAACCGGTGGCTTTGTTACTAATTTTAGCGAAAAGCCACCGGTTTGTTATAAATCGGTGGCTATATCTACAACGTTTTGTGAAAGTCACTAGTTAATCTGCACCCGGTAGCTAAAGTTGGGTGGCTTTGTGACATTTTGTAGTAGTGACATTTTGTAATAGACTTGGCAGAAGGTTGTAATTATGTCTACTATATTTATACATGCAGTGCCTCTGTGATGTACAAACACCGAGTCATTTGTACCCTCTAAATCATTTTGCCCACATATGGCCCAGCTTTGGTTCGCTAACTTGTAGATGGCCACTTTCTTTTTATTTTTTGTTGTCTTATTTTTCTTTCAATACTAGCTGTTACAACAATGAGACATATCCCAATAGTTCCTTTTGCTTTTTGCTTTTTTTTTTTTTTTTTTTTTTTTTTGTATTCATGACCAATCCAAATTTTCTAGATTAATTATCCTAACACTTTCGGTTACTATCATCAACTCTCTGAATTTTAGTATTGTAAGGTTTCTAGAATGCAGCCATCTTCTTCTTCTTCTTCTTTTCATTAGAATCAATACCAAAATGTGCCCTCCCCAAATGTTGGAGTCCAGAAATCAGTTGGGCATGAAAGATTATGATTTCAAAATTGTGTGCGTGTAGAAAGTTGTTTGTGATGGAACAGCAAACAAGTGTTCCAATAATTTGTTTTATTTTTATGCCAATTTATGAATGTTGATGAGCATTTCAGGTTTTTAATTCTATTCTACTGCTCATCCTTCTCTAGGATTCGTGGGTCACAATTTGAAGAGACACTGTTCATTGAGATCCGCAAAATGAGGAATGTGCCACCGTCTTTCAACTATCAAATTGGTAGGATTGCTGATCATTGAATTTCTATTTTAGTTTACAAGTATGAGTGATTTTCTCTTTACCCTTTGGAACCACAATAGTTTTGATTGTCAGCTTTGTCTTAGGATATGAAAGCTTACGGGCTTCTTCATTGAAAGATAAATGATATCCATGAGCAAATGTACTCCTGAAGTAAGAGAGTGGGAACTGTAAAGGGTGGATATATGGATTCATGTTGAGAAGGCAAATTCTTGTGTTGTTGTGTCACTCACGTACCCTTCTGAAATCAAATTGTTGATTAGTTTTTATCTGACTCAAAAGATTCAGGTTTGTTGGTGGGTTCAACGATTGATCTTGAAAAAAACGATGTTGAAATCCCCACAAACCATGATGTGAAAATTGCACTGTAAGATTGAATGAGAGTGTGATAATAAGGATATTGTTGATGTACCTCATGTTTCAATTACATTGTCGAATGATAGAACTATGAATAGTATTCAAGGAACTACTCTCGAATCTGGAATCAAAATCAAACTCTGTAGAGATAATGCTGTGTTGTGACACGAAGATCTGTAATGTGTTTTGTGACGCTGTTCCTAAAGATGCTTCAAATAATGTTTTTTTCTCTTCTTTTTTTTTTTTTCTTTCCACAATCTCAATGACATTGTTGAAATGAAAATGGACCCATTGTTATCTTTGGCTTTTTTTTTCCCTTTTCCAATCCGACCCAAAAAAATATTTTCATAATATTTACTTGTTAGCTAATTTGATTTGTATGGTTAATATCTTCTTAATTTTATATTTTCAGTAAATTTTATTTTATTCAATATCATTTTCATATTTTATACAATCTACTTTACATATTATAATTATTAAATTAGAGGGCACCCATAGCATAGTAAAAAATCAGCTAATAATTATATATATCGTAAAAGTCAGGATGATTGAGTGGTCTAAGGCGCCAGACTCAAAGTTTTGGTCATCTAATGAGGGCATGGGTTCAAATCCCACTTTTGACAATTTTTTTGACGGAAAATTACCTTCCAATTTCTGAATCAATAAATACCATATGGGACTAGTACCGTGCTCGAAATGGGAAAAAAATGATTGAGTTAGTATAATTTTATTAGCTCATAATATTGTCAGTTCTCGTCGTCTTTTCCGCATAAGCACAGTCAAGTCATCACTTCAGCATTATCCAATTTTGTCATCGGATCCAGCCAAGTAATAGGTGTGTTTGGCACGCATCAATGAGATTAGGAGAATAAGCATCGAATTCTTACTATTAAAATTCCTATGTTTTAAAAGTCCGATAGAGTATAATTAGACATCTTTTGTTATTCATTCATGGGATAAAGTGACCTAATTAAATCGCAACTACACTAACATAATCCATGGAGCCTCTCTCTAATGACAATTCAACAAGCTTTCTGCAAGCACTATATACATCATATGAGCGCAATTTTATAATTTTTACAATAAATCTGTTGCTGAATGCTTATTACTTCAAGTCTTTGTTTCTGCTTTCGTGCCTTTTTTGAATATCCTTTATTCTTTCCGATTGCATACAATCAAATAAAAAAGTATCACATTAAACGAGTCCAATGATACAATTATTAGTGAGTATAAAATATAATTAAAAATTAAACGAGTCCAGTAATACTACTATTTGTGAGTAGAGGGAGTATCATGTACGAATTATAACTCCAGATTTGGCTTATTCAGACAACCAAAAGTGGCGTATTACAATGTGCAATCAAAACACGGAATGAAATGAAAAGATGAAAATTGCATGAATACTCAACCATAAGATTTATATTGCCACACGCTTGTGAAAGGGGCAGCTCGTTACATCTATTCAATAAGTGAATACAGGGAAACAAGCTTACTATTTACAAAGCCACTCTACAGTAACATTCCCCTAATCAAGTTGCTTTAAACCTCTGTTGAGAGTTGATGAACAGGCGCCGGAGATTGACGGAGTTTGGCGGTGGTCGGCGAAAACCAAAAAAATTCCGTGACATGCTTTTGTGTATTATGTGATCGTTCACCGTGAAACCATTAACCTCTCATATAAATATATAAATAGGGGCGTCTCTCAATCTCAATACATAGTTGTGACTCCCATCGAACATCAACTTCCTCTCGTAAAAATCTTGAAAAACTTGTGATGATCATCAATTTCCGCAAAAAAGATATATCTACTACCTGAATAGTACACTTGAAGTGAGTAATCTGTTACTCCCTTCAAGTATAGTAATTACTTGAAGAGTGTATCCAATAATACTTTCTTCAAGTAACTAATTAAATTTCTTTTAAAAAAAATAAATAAAAAAAACCTCTATTCAAGATATTTGAAAATAGTACTCTCTCCGTTCAATTTGAATGGTCCATCTTGACAACGATCCATAAACATTTAAACCCGCCAAGACTTAACCCTAATTCGTTTATATCGTATATTGTTCGTGCCGTATTTACATGTCCTGTCAGAAATTTTCCTCATATAAGTATATATATATAATATACTAGTAGGGTGTGCACCGAACACAGGACCACTACTGATTTCGTATTTTTCTTAGAACAAAATTATTACTTTTTTATTTTGAAAATAAAATGGTGGCTGATCTGCACCTTTTAGGTTGTTTATTTTAGCACTTGTTGTGTGATAAAAATATAAAAGAAAAGATTTGTTGAACAATGATTTTATTGTGTATCTAACATTGTACAAAGAGAGCCTATATATAGACTAGGTATAGGCTAAGTGTAGTACAAGTAGTACAAGTAGTACACTAGGTGTAGTACAAGTAGTACAATAGTACAAGTAGTACAAGTAGGATACTGGGTTAAGCCCATTGGACTAATCTATACACTAACAGCCCATTGGGCTAATCTATACACTAACATCCCCCCTCAAACTCAAGGTGGCAAGGAGGAAGCCAACTGGAGTTTGGATATAAGATCTCGAAGACGACCAGGTGGGTGAGATTTGGTGAAAATATCAGCAGGCTGGTCAGCAGATGATATGGAGAATAACTTGAGAGTGCCTTTCTTGAGATGCATGCGAGTAATGTGGCAGTCGATCTCAATGTGCTTGGTACGTTCGTGGAAGACATCATTATGAGCAATGTAGATAGCACTACGATTGTCACAATAAAGAGGAGTAGCAATGGGTTGTGGAGCATCCATGTCAGCCAAGAGCCAGCGCAGCCAGACAAGCTCACAGGTGGTATCGGCAAGGGCACGATACTCAGCCTCAGTACTGGAACGGGAAACAACTTCCTGCTTTTTGCTACGCCATGAGACAAGAGAAGTACCCAACAGGAAACAGAAGCCTGTGATAGAGCATCGATCAGTCAGATCACCAGCCCAGTCCGCGATCTGAATAAGCATGAAGCTCAAGTGAAGACTGAGAGGAATAGTGGAGACCATGATAAGTGTACCCTTGACATATCGGAGTATCCGAAGAACAGCAGCATAGTGAACAGAACGAGGGGCATCCATGAATTTACTAACCATACCCACAGCATGTGAAAAATCGGGACGAGTAACAGTGAGATAGATTAGACTACCAACCAGCTGACGATAGCGAGTAGCATCAGATAAAGGTTCACCGTCTAAGGGTGTGAGCTTGGCATTATATTCCAAAGGAGTGGAAGCAGTCTTGTTGTCAGTGATACTGGCTTTGGAGAGAAGATCAGAAGCATATTTAGCTTGGGAAAGATAGTATCCATCAGAGGATGAGGTAACCTCAAGCCCAAGAAAATAGCTGAGAGTGCCCAAATCTTTCATCTCAAAATGCTGACTGAGAAAGTACTGGAGAGAGCGGATACCTGCAGAATCATCTCCAGTAATAATCATATCATCAACATAGAGAAGAACAAGAGTGATACCAGCAGAGGATTTGCGAACGAAGAGAGCAGTGTCATGAGGACTCGAAGTGAAACCCTGCTGAGCAACAACTGAGCTGAACTTTTCAAACCAAGCTCGAGGAGCCTGCTTGAGGCCATAAAGAGCACGACGAAGACGACAAACTTGACTGCCTAAATGTGGATAACCAGGGGGTGGTTGCATGTACACTTCTTCATTAAGGTCACCATTGAGGAAAGCATTTTTCACGTCCATTTGATAAAGAGGCCAACGGCGAACAGCAGCCACAGCAATGAGACAGCGGACAGATGTAAGGCGAGCAACATGAGCAAATGTTTCCTCATAGTCAATGCCATACTGTTGGGTAAAACCCTTGGCAACTAGGCAAGCCTTATAGCGTTCAACAGATCCATCAGCCTTGGTCTTGATCTTGTAGACCACCTACAACCTACTACAGTCTGACCAGGAGGCAAATCAACCATATCCCAAGTGTGATTTTTATTAAGGGCATCTAGTTCATCATTCATAGCTTGCTGCCAAAGAGGGTCAGTATGTGCCTCACGATAGGTGCGAGGTTCATAGAGGGTGGCAAGGGCAAAAGAGCAGATATAATCAGAGAGATAAGAGGGAGGAATGCTTACCCGAGTGGAACGACGAAGTTCTGGACCATCAAGAGATTCAGGAGATGGTGGTGCCACAGGATCCAAGACAGGCAGGTCATGTGCCGAGGACAGAACCGTAGATGAGTCGTCTGGAGAGGCAGCCGATGTTGAAGAATCCTCCACAAGTTTAGGATAGAGAGGAGAAGAAGATCAGTAAAAATGGGAGACTCGGAGGAAGAGGATGTAGGAAACTGCTGGAGACTCGTAAAAGGACGATGTTCCAAAACTCAACATGACGGGAGACACGAAGACGACGAGAAATGGGATCATAGCAGCGAAATCCCTTTTGAGATACACCATAACCAAGGAAACAACAGAGACGAGCACGAGGTTGGAGCTTTGTTCGTTCATGAGTAGGAAGAGAGACAAAGCAAGCACAACCAAAAACCCGAAGAGATGAGTAGTCAGGGGTTTGACCATAGAAAAGCTCAAATGGTGATTTGTTGTGTGTAGTTGGTGAAGGGATGCGATTAATGGTGTATACAGCAGTGAGGGCAGCCTCACCCCAAAAACGTTCAGGAAGAGAGGCAGAAATGAGAAGGGTACGGACAACATCAAGAATGTGACGATGTTTTCGTTCTGCACGACCATTTTGTTGGGAGGTATAAGACAAGACCGCTGAGTAAGGGTACCATGATTGTCTAAAAAGAATAGGAAAGACTTATCATTATATTCTTGAGCATTATCTGATCGAAAAACTTTGACAGTGCGATTAAACTGTGTTTGAATCATTTTATGAAATGTTTGATAAACAGACACAAGTTCAGACCTATGATGAAGCAGATAAATCCAAGTATATCGAGAAAAATCATCCACAAATATGACAAAATATCTAGATCCCCCCTCAGTAGGAACAGGTGCAGGACCCCAAATATCAGAATGTATAAGATCAAAGGGTGCAGAAGAAAAGGATCACTATTATTAAAGGGCAATTTTGTTTGTTTGCCAAAATGACAAGAAGTACAATCAAAATTTTGAAACTGAACCGAACCTAAATGACCTTGAGAAGCCAACAGCTGAAGACGAGATAAGGATGGATGACCAAGACGAGCATGCCATAGATCAGGTGAGGAGGTAATAGTGGCAGCAGCTGCAGAAACGACTCGGGAAGGAATTTTCAGGTCATGAACCTCAAACATGCGACCAACCTTACGGCCTGTCCCAAGAACTTGACCTGTCCGGGGATCCTGCACTTCCACACCATGATTAGTAAAGAGAACATCTACGCCTAATTCACAAAGTTGGCCAACAGACAGCAAATTGAGGGATAACTTTGGATATGAAAAGTGTCACTAAGGGATAAACAAGGAGAAGAGATTGTTCCTTTATGACTAACAGGCATAGGAGTTCCATCAGCAGTGTAAATGGTGATTGGATGTTCTAAGAGTGCCTTATCAGAAAATTGGGATTCATCAGGAGTCATATGGTTACAACAAGCAGTATCAAAAAACCAAGAATGGTTACCTGAGGTGACAGATAGGGCAGTGGAAGTACGGGATAAAACCTATTGAACAACTGCCTCAATATCAGCCGTAGTAAGTGAGGAAGTCGAAGGTGGACCGGTAGGAACCGATGGATCAGAAGGAGATACAGCAGCTGCCCGAGGAAGAGAAGCTTTATTCTGGTCGTGCATAAATTTCTGCAGTTTGCGACAAACGGAGATGTCATGCCCTTTAGCACGGCAAAACTCACAGCGAATACCTTTGGAAGACTGAGAGGTGGGACGCCCAGAGTTTATCCGTGGAGGAGCAGTGAATGCAGCAATGGGAGGCTGTGGAGATGGTGTAGCCAATACATGGTTAGATGATGACATGTGATAAGTAGGCCGGCGGTTTTCCTCAGATATGAGCTCCTTCACTGCAGCATCAAGAGAAGGAGTAGGAGAGCGGCTAAGCAAAGAAGCCCTAGTAGGTTCAAAATCTTCACGCAAACCCATCATGAAGTGCATAAATTTACGGCGATACCGATATTTGGCAAAAAGCTCAATGTCCGTAGGACACACGAGTGGAGGATTTGCAGCAGAGAGTTGTTCCCACATAGTAGAAGTCTAAGAATAAAAATCAGAAATGGACTGACCTGTCTCTTGTCGCATTTGATAAAGTTTTGATTCAATTTGGAACTCCAAGCTTGAATCATTAGTACAATTATAGCGATTGGCCAAAAATTTCCAAGCAGCTTCAGCAGTTTCAAGACGAGGAAGAAGATTATGAATGGAGGGAATAGAGGTATTAATAAACCAAGACAAGATCTTACTCTGAATACTCTCCCATTCCTCTAGGCGATCTTCATAATCATCTGTTGTAACAGTAGTCGTGGAAGACTCCTCAGCAGCTATGTCTTTGGACTTAGGGTTTGGTACCGGCTTAGGAATTGAACCAGTCACATATCTCCACAGTTTACGACCCCTGAGAAAAATAGTCATATTCTGAGACCATGCATGATAGTTAGTAGGACCATCCAACATAATGTTGATAGGACGTATGATGTCGCGATCACTTTGTTGAGCCATATGATGTATGTTTGCTGAAGTGGCAGACGTGCGCTGGTGGTGCAGAGGCGACTCGAGGCGCGTGAAGGCGCGTGGTGTCAGGCACAGAACCGGATGTCGGCGCGTGGGAGACCGAGTTCTGGAAAGAGTTGTGGGCGTGACGGCGGGACTATTCTTCTGACCGGATTACCGGATGAAGATGAGGGAAGCGGAAGAACGCCGGAAATATCCACAGGAACCAAAAGAATTAGAGCAATGGCTCTGATACCATGATAAAAATATAAAAGAAAAGATTTGTTGAACAATTATTTTATTGTGTATCTAACATTGTACAAAGAGAGCCTATATATAGACTAGGTATAAGCTAAGTGTAGTACAAGTAGTACACTAGGTGTAGTACAAGTAGTACAATAGTACAAGTAGTACAAGTAGGATACTGGGTTAAGCCCATTGGACTAATCTATACACTAACAGCCCATTGGGCTAATCTATACACTAACATTGTGGAAGTTCTCGCAGGCTTTTGCCCAAATTTTTAGTGTTTAATTGCAGATTTTGAGAACAGGCCAAGGAAGAAGGAAGTACACAAAAGCAGAGGATTTGGGTCAAAGAAATCAGCGTCCGAAAGCCCACACAAATTGTGGGCTTGGCAAGAAGGAAATCCGATGAAGCCTATGCCAAACCAGCGTGGAGAGTAGAGAACGGAAATTAACTCCGTTAAGGAAAGTGATTCAGAAGCTGAAGAAGAAAAAGAAATATATCTTGAGAGGTTACCTGATTTGACGAGACTTCAATAGCAAGAAAGAGAATCCGAGTCTGATTACACGATGGTAGTTTCCCAATTAGAAGATGTTTCCCCAATTGATAAGGATTGTTATTTATTCCTTTTGTGAGAAGATTTCTCTCCCTATATATATGGGGAATTTTCGTGCAAGAAAGGCACGCATCCCTATGACTAGATAACTTGATACAGTTTCTTTCCATTGAATATTATTTAGCAGCTTTTAATTTCCTTAGTAAAAGATAGTTTTAGTTTTTAATTATGTTTCGGTCACTGTTTTGGAATTCCCGACGGTGCAGGTTTCCATTAGGCCAAAGCGTCAGTTGCTGGATTGCGATTTATTCCTATACAATGCGTTATTCACTTCTATGTTTTAATGAAGTCTTTTATATTTATTTGTTCTACGTGTTTTACTATGAGTAGCTAATTTTCTAGTTCTGGTATTAAGTAAAGAAGCCATAATCCATGCATAAATGAAACCCAAGCATGAATCTAAAGTCTAATTAATTATGTTTTTAAATTTTCTGTGTTTATATGTCTAATTACTAAGATTTTATTAAGCATGATCAACTTAGTATAATCTGGTAGAGTCAGCGAGTGGCACAACTACCGGCCGAGTAGTACAGGATTAATTGGGTGAAAATTTCTAGTGCATCGTCAGTATGAGTTATTAGCTTCGGGGTTCTTCTAGTTCTTAATTAATAAGGTTTGCAAGGACTCGCGGTCTGTTAGTTAATGTAGTTAGAGAAATAATCCCGTTGCGGAGACTCGCGGAGGGTTATCGAGAAACTACGGGAAAATTGGGTTATTTGCGGGGACTCGAGGTAGTCTATAACTGAACCGGCATAAGTAATTAGACAAGTTAAAGAGGTTTATAATTGTATGCATGAGATTAAGGTGGATTACATAATACCGAAATTTCTCTCATTAATTGATATCTTCCTAAGTCTTTAATTTAATTACTGTTTTAACTGTTATTTTTTACAATTACGTGACAATCTTAAGGTCTCTTACGAGACACAAAGGTGACTACTAGTCAACAATTCGGTTACTTTACATTAATCTGGAAATTGAATATATTCACTGTCCCTGTGGATCGATCCAGTTTTCTACTGTGCTATATTTTCTTAGCATTTTATTTGCAGGTTTGAAACAGTACTTTTACTGTTATTTGAAAGTCCTACGACGAGGCTTATCATTGGCTTTTTGATGAATTGAATTTGATTGAAGAGTTTTTCCTAGACTTCTCTTGTCACCTAATTTTTGTGGTCCTTTTGTTGTGATCGTGTACGTTATTCTATCTATTGGGCAATATTGTCAAAACTGGACCAAATTACTACTCGGTAGAGTTAGAGGGTCAACAGGTCAATGAGTCAACAAGCTCCGGCAGTACAAAAAAACTGTTGATGTAATTAGTAACTTTTAATTATATAGATTCAAAATAGTTTTTTAAAGATAAAAATATACTAAAAGATGTTTAAAATATTAAATACTAACAAAGCATCCTCCATATGTAAATTTAGGTATTACATATTAATTTATATTGTTATTGAAGTAAAAGAAATTTCAAAATTTTTAATGTCTTAAAATTTTGTAGAATTTTAAACTGACTATAATCAAAACCAAAATTGTATAATAATAGTTATACTACAAATTAGTACTCAAAAAAAAGAAATGATTAGTATAAATTTAAATTTAAGTGCTTAAAAGATTAAAAATAAATAAAGTTATAGGTCAATTTAGTACATGTTTAGAAAATGGGGTTATAATATAATTATTTTACTATAACCTAGTGATAGTCTTCCATCCTGATTGTAAGTAGTGCAGCCGACCCACATATTCCGAATACATTCCATCATGCTCTCTTCTTCTCTCCTTCTGTCCTTCTTAGTTTTAGTCTGGTTTTTACTTCTCTTTTCATTTTTTTCTTATACTAGACCATCTTCTTTAGTCTCCCGTTTTTGTTCACTTCTTGCTTTACTCTGAATCTTTTCTCTTTGTTCTTTTGTATGTTTTATTCTCTATTTTTAATCTTGAATATAGATTTGGAAAATACAATAAATTGAAATGAAATTCGGTGCTGGGAGAAGTTTTATTAAGTCAAACTGAATAGAGTTGTTTTAAAATATTTACAAATACGGAGTATTAAAATATAGGTTTAATAACTATTTATCCCCATGTGTTATTGGTTTTTGATTATTTGTCTCTCGTATTTTTTAAACTAATTATTTGACCTCCATGTTTTTAAAACTAACTGTTTGTCCTCTCCTACGAGTCAAACCATAAAAATTCCTGAAAAGACAAAGATGCCCTCTGGAATGCTAACATCACACTCTCAGGTTTAAGTAAAAAAATTTAGACGAATATACCCCAAGCATTAACTAGAGACAAAAATTCTGAACAATTATTAAACATTCACTGAATACCTTTTTCGATACTAACAAAAATTATAACCATAAACAATTAATCATATGTACCAGTAAAGTTGGAGATAATGGAGAGCTGGGAGAAACGGCCAGTTGGGAGAAGAGTGGCAAACGATAAATTTTTTCCGGGGAAAAATGTTTGGCTCAGGATAAATAGCAGTGGCAGCGGGTTCTTTGTGAGAACCGCGATTGGAGAGGGAAAATTGCAAAGTCGGCGATAATGGAGTTCGCGGTTCAACTCTGGAGAAATGTCAGCGGTAGTGGTTTGGAGCGAGAAAAGTGCAACGGCGATTGTGTATCAGAGAAACCTTCATCCGTTGTTTTTTCTTTCTTAAGTAATATGCAGTTAATGCTTGAAAATATATTTGTCTGAAATTTTTTTACTGAAACTTGAGAGCATGATGTCAGCAATCCAGAAGGGTATTTTGTTTGTTTAGGGATTTTTATAGTTTAACAGGTAGGAGGGGGGCAAACAATTAGTTTCAGAAATAGGAGAGATAACAAACAGTTAGCTTTAGAAATATATGGGGTAAATAGTGATTAAGCCTAAAATATAGGGTAAAAGACAAGTTCCTCCCTTCTAGTTTGATTGAAGGACAAATACCCCTCGTACTTTAGCAACTCCCATTACCCTCCTTATACTTTAGTTTATATAAGGAACTAACGGTAGTTACAGTAAAAGATAAAAGGAGAAACATGTGTCATTGATTTTTAAGTATAAAACACCCTCTTTCTTCACCTAAGATTTTCCCTTTCAGTTGCGAAATTTATTAATCCATCTTATTTCAATTACTCATCCACTCTTTTCTTTCAATCCTTCCTTACCGATTCTTTTATGCAGGTTTTAACCTTCTTTAAATTGAGAGGTTCTTCACCTTTAAAAAAACAGCGGAAGCGGCCGTGGTTTACAGTTCTACAATTCAAATTGGAACCTATAATAATAGCAGCGCGTATCTTTAATTTAATGGAAGATTTAGTAGTTGATGGTTTGGGTGGAGGGGTGATGATCAATTCTCTTTGGCATTTCCTCAACCAGTTTTCTTTTTTTTTGTTCCTCAACCAGGTTATGCATGGAGGTTTTAGCAAGGTTCTGAGTTTTTCTTCTTCTTTCTCTTTTCTTTTTTTTTTTAATTGCAAAAGAAACAAGAAAACGATTTGTAAAACAAACCAGAAGTAAAAGGCAGGAAAAAAAAATGGTAATATTTGGTAATGAAGAAATTAATATTCAAACAGATAGAAAAATGGTTGGGGAAAAGAAGAGAGAAAGAAAAGACAAAAATATTGTAAAACTCCACCACCAGATAAAATGGAACCAAAAAAAAAAAAAAATGAATAAAATGATCAGGAAAGAACAAAGAATAGAAGAAAAATAAAAATGTTAAAGAGAAACGAAGAAGAGAAAGTTAAGGAAGGGTAAGTATATGGAAGCGACGAAGGGTGCTTTAGGAATCTAACAAAACAACTGTTACGTTATTAAATTTCTGTTAATTACTAGGTTAATCCATAGGTTAAGGAGGCAAATGGGTATTTTAAAAGTCTAGGAGAGCGCTACTTGTCTTTTATTCAAACTATCAAGGAAGTATTTGTCTTTCACCCTAAAATATATTAAGTCAAAAATACAATTCTACAGTACTACAATGGGGCTCGAGAGTATCTGATGACACCTTCTCATATAAATAAAAGACTTAGCACGACAATCGACCACAAGTATTGATTTCTGGAGGAACACATGTACGTCTCACAAGGCACAATACAGAAGAAAAAAAAATTTTGTTTGGTTACTAAAATTTACCCTTATGTAATATTCTGTTTTCTGTATTTTTTCTTTTCATCGCTGGAATCTTCTATCTCTCCGTTTCTCCTGTATCTCTTTTCTTTCCTTATCCGTCGTCTCTCCCCCCTCCCCCCTCAATCCTCCTCTTTTTCAAATGGGCGAAATACAAAAACAACCTCGAGGTTTTTCATAAGTACAAAACAAACCCTCAATTTTAAAAAAGTACAAATTAAACCTTAACTAAAAGTTATATACTTTTGCAGACAAAAATACCCTTGAGTTTTTGCTTTCCGCCTCACAACTGCTCCAGACCTCGTTGCCCTGCTCCATCCTACCACGGATTCCAAATGCAGAGTCTGTAGGTTTGATTCCTTTTACCTTTCAAATTCTTCGAATTTGATGGATATTGGGTAATTGAGGTTTGTGGAATCTAGGTCGGGTACTTCTTAATGTTTCCTAAAATTTTGTGATTGCAGCGGTGATATGAATCGAAATTGGAATACCACAGACAACTTCCATTGTATCGAGCATTGATCGCTGCTGGGTTTGAGAACTTGAGTTTTCAGATTAGGGGCCTGTTCTTTTTGTTCTATTTTGAAAACGGTTTTGGTTTCAACAGTAAATTTAATATATTTTAATCATATTTCATCATTTCCAATACAACTTTTTACTATTCAGCATCTACTTTTTACATTTTTAATACACTTTTTACATTATAAAACTATTTTTCAAAACTTGTTTTCAAAATCGTTTTCAAAACGATGAAAAAGAACAGGCCCTAGAACTTTTGTCACCTTATATTTAATCCGATACTGCAAGTTGCAACATAATTATTTATTAGTGTGGCTAAAAAGATGGTTTTTCTTTTGTCTTCTGCAGCAGTGAGCCGGTGATGTAGCCTTAGCTTTGCCCGCAAACTCAAGATAAACACTGTTGTTCCATGGTAGCCTTGGTATGTCAAGAAACATGTGAACAATATTTCAAAATTTTCACTTTTTTATTGTTCAAGAAATTAGTGATTGAATTGAAACCTCAAGAATCTGGCTTGTTCATTTTGATAGCCTTTATGTGGGAAGGCTTTTTTCCAGGAAAAATGATATCTATATATCTAGTTACATACTTCATGGGCATGTTCTTTTTGTTCTATTTTGAAAACGATTTTGGTTTCAACAGTAAATTTAATATATTTTAATCTTATTTCATCATTTTCAATACAACTTTTTACTATTCAGCATATACTTTTTACATTTTCAATACACATTTTACATTATAAAACTATTTTCCAAAACTTGTTTTCAAAATCGTTTTCAAAACGATGAAAAAGAACAGGCCCCATATCTTTGGTTTTGCAACAATACCAGGGGCTGGTCATGAGTTGCCACTTTTCAAGCCCTTCCAAGTACATGGTCAAATGGATTCGGCGGCCAATTCCGGGGAGGAATTTTCCGGTTGTATATGGGACAAAGGAAATGACAAATGTTTAATTTGTGCGAAGCGAAGGTGGAAGGGTATTTATGTCTAGAAAATTCTACCTTTTTTAGTCAATGGTTTAATTTGTTCTTTTTAAAAACTTGGGGTTTGTTTTGTACTTATGACATATCTCAAGGTTGTTTTTGTATTTCGCCCTTTTCAAATTTCATAAGTTTCACATCCTTGTCTCCCTCCCTCTTCATGCCTATACTCCGAACAATAACTATTATTTTCGGTTTCTCTCCCTCAATGCTCTTTTTAACTAAAAAACTGAAGGGTACCAGTTTCGAATTGAAAAAAGAGATGATGAATCTCATTAAATTTTCCATTGAACAGAGTCTTCGGGTAGAATAGGATGAATTATGGTCCGGAGAAGAGCAAGAGGAAGGAAAGTTATAATTTGATGCTGAAGAGAAGATAAGTCGACCTCCCGTTCGTCAAAATTAGGTGAATAAACCGTTCCACTAAAAAAGCAACACACTACTGACCCTTGTGCTGTAAACTGAAATTACAAGAACTTAACTTTACAAGAAGGATAGGAGGTTGATCAATAAGTATTTTAAAACTATATATGTAGAACATATTGTTAGGAAAAACACCTCTCAGGATCTTTAAATCACTTGTTAGAAGAGATATTCCAACAAGAACACTACAGCGGAATTGAAAACAGAAAAGAAAACACAGTAATTTAACGTGGCTTAATCCACGGGAATACGCACTATTCCAAACAAACAGAGAATTTACAGAATAGAAGAGTTAACGTCTTGACCCTCAATTCTATTCTACCCTTCCCCTCTACAGTTCTCTCTAGCACCCTCTCTGTCTAGAATAAGATCTGTCTTCTGCTCTCTGCTCTGACTACTGCATCTAGTATATTACAAACAACGTCTATTTATAATAAAACTAGAGAAACCCTATTGGGCTTAGTTTCCTAATCTATTCAGAATTAGAAAAGTTTGACCCAATACTAATTGTATTAGGAATTTGAGGAGATACCCTAACAAATTCTCTCTCGACCCAAAATCCTAACATCATCTGAAAATGAGACTTGTTTCTTCTTTTTCGGCTTCAACTCCTCCTTTTGAATGTCAAACTCAACACAAAACCCATTCTTCAAATCACCAACATAAAAGATGTGGTGACTACTCCTCGTCCCTTGCAGAATCAACTCATCTCCTTTGAATACTTTGCAAAAATCTCCATCACCTGTAAATCTATACCCATGAGAACATAATCTTCCTAACGAAATTATGTTATCAGCACAAGTAGGCACATATTTCACATCAGTCAATTTTCTCGTAGCACTATTGTGAGTCTTGAGAAGTGTGGTACCGACACACTCAATATTTATCTTCTGGCCATTTTCCACAACGATGTGTCCAAGATCTCCATCAACCTGTAAAGTATCAAAATAAGATCTATCTTTACATATGTGTGTAGAGGCTGCACAATCCATCACCCAACCTGAGTTGCTTGACTCAGTATCCTTCATCATCAACAAATCATCATCATTATACACAACATTTGCATTAGTAGAGTCGTCAATCTTCTCTTTGCCTTTCTTCTTCATCTCCCTCAAACTCTTCAAATCCTCTTTCATGATAGGGCAAGCATATTGGATGTGACCCTTCTCCCAACAGTAATAACACTCTAAATTACTGTAGTCTCTCGGCCGAGATCTTCCACGAATGTCACTCCTAACTCGCGAATGACTCCTACGACTCCTCCCTTGATTCGAATTCTCTGTAACAGCTAGTGATTCATCAACCCCAGGCGTAGTATTCTTTCCCATAATCTTCTCATTCTCCCTCAGCTGTGTAACCACATCATCAAGTGTCAAGCTTGTTCTCCCAACAAGCATTGTTTGCACAACCGGTTTATAAGACAATGGCAAAGAAGACAGCAACAACAAAGCCTGCTCTTCATCTTCGACTTCCTCTCCCGTGTTTTGAAGTAGGCATACTAGCTGATTAAACACATTCACATGATCATGAAAATTCCCTCATTCATTCATCTTCAAAGTGTAGAGGTCCATCTTCATGCACGACTGGTTCGTTAGTGACTTTGACGCATATACGCTCTCTAACTTGTCCCAGATCCCCTTCGGTGTCTTCTCCTTCAGGACACTGTATTTAATTTTTGGAGCAAGTGCAAGTCGAATTTACTAACTGCCTGCTTTTTCATCGTATCCCAATTTTTATCACTCATCCCTTCGGACTTCTTATCTTCAAATGCCAAATCAAGATTATCTCGCACCAGTAAATCTTGAATAGTGCACTGCCACATCGTAAAATCTGTTTTCCCATTGAAGAGTGGAGTTTCAAATTTCTTCTCACACATGCTTAAATTGATCCAAATAACCTTAAATCACTTGAACCAAATTAAATTAACCCACAAGTAATAAAGCTGCACACTTCAGCCAAATACTGCCTCCCAAGAAACCCAAATTAAGTCTTCATCACAGCTGCGTAAACTTGAACAAATCTGAATAAAAAATTCAACTTAATACCCCAACCTTATGTCGAATTTCGTGCAAACTTTCTGTACAATTAACCCAAACACTAAAGACTAGTTTGATTAAAAATCACAACTGGGCCACAACAATTATAGCCCAATTAAACAACACTCAATTAAAAGCCCTCCACACCAAAATAGGCAATCAACCTTGATGATGTGAACTCCTGATCCCCAACGCCGTGGAAACCAAGAACTCAATGTAGAAAGTGCCAAGAAAAGTCTGAATGCAAGACGCAACTCTTAACTTATAGAATTCTTACCCTTGGATTCGGCAGACTACTAACTTACAAAGTAAATTAAACACGCAATTCGAACCAAGCAAATAATCTAAACAAAGCTTAGCAATAGACAGAGCAATTATCTATTAGCCTATAGTTCCTGTAGCTTTTAGCAATTAACAAACATGCAAATTACATAAGCCCAAAATAAGGTGAGTGATTAAAGAAGTATAAAACTATAACTTAAATCATTTAATAAACTAAGGAACAATGAATTTCGTCCCCTCCTATTTATAGAGAGTAGGATGGACGAAATTAAAGTCCAAAATACAAAAGAAAAAGATATAGAATTGGAAACAAATCAAGAGATTGATTTCTTACAAACCAGAAACATAAAAGAACTAGGTTTGGTGTTTATTTCCTAATTCGGCTGCCCCCTATTAGATATGGCCGAATTTACACATTAAAATACTTAATAAATAATTATAAAACCTAATCAAAAAGGGAGATCAAGAAGGGATCCCTTTTTGGAAACTACCAAATTGATCTAGTTGTAACAAACTTGTAACAACCTAACTAACTTGTAACAAACTTTGGGTAGAATTAGGTAACATGCACAAAACCTAATCCTTCCCCTACCTAAGCTTCCAAGTGGCGTGTGGGCTGCTTCTCGTGGGCTTGGCTAGCTGAAATTGTAAGATGGACTTCAAGGTGGGTTTCGGCCCAAATAAGATGGCACATGGTGGAGATGATGTAGGAAGGTTCTGGAATCTCCCGAAATCATTTCGAAATGTTAAAAATCAAGAACTTCAAGATTCTTCAAGATTTTCAAGATTCTTCAAGATTTAGTAAACTGCGAAATTCAAGATTTTCAAGAAAATCAAAACTTTAAGAAATGCCCTTTCCTTCAGCTGGATTGATTAGTAGGTGTCATTTCCCCTGTGATGGAGAGTAAAGTGACGCTTTTAACCTTCCTTCTATTCTCTTCAAGGGCGTTGGTGTCCGTAACGAGCTGGGCTTCTGTAGCACTCCTTTGAACAAGGTTTTTAAGATCTATCTGAGCTTCCTTGTCCTTCTTCGAGTCATAGACCCAACTATTTCAAAGAACGGATCTCTATGATATGAGCTCGGGTACTGGAGCATTGGTGGACCTCTATGGAGCACACAAACCTCTGCTGCACTTTCTGAGTCCTCATTACTTGAACTGGGATCCTCTGCATACTAACTTGGCGTAGGGCTGGGGATGCCCTCATCATTCCTCCCGGTTGGAAAGGATTCAACTTCGAATCAAGATCCTGGTCTAAATTAAATGGAGACAAGTCAGCAACATTAAAAGATGCACTAACGCTATACTCACCTGGTAGATCCAGTTTGTAGGCGTTATCCCTCCTCTTTGCTATAACTTGAAAAGGCCCATCGTCTCTGGGGTGGAGTTTCATCCTCCGGGCTGCTGGAAACCTTTCCTTCCTCATGCGAACTCAAACCCAGTCACCTGGTTCAAAGTTCATAGCCTTGCGACTTCGATTTGCATCTGAAGAATACTTGGCTTTTTTCTTCTCAAGGTTCTCTCGAACCTTCTGATGAATCATTCTGACGCTGTCTGATTTCTGTTCGCTATCCAGACTTGTTTGTTCCTTCAGGGGCAGTGGCAGTAAATCCATGACCGTCAACAGATTGAAGCCGTAAGTAGCTTCAAAGGGCAAAAATCCAGTTGATGAATGCTTGGAGCGATTGTAGGCAAACTCTGCAATCGGCAAGACCTGTTCCCAACCTGCAAGATTACTTTTAATCAGTGCCCTTAACAAATTCCCTACTGTTCGATTGGTCACCTCAGTCTGACCATCCGTTTGTGGATGACTAGTAGTAGAAAATAACAATTTAGTTCCTAGTCTAGACCACAATATTTTCCAAAAATAACTCAAAAATTTAACATCCCTATCCGACACGATTGTGCGTGGTATTCCATGTAGCCGAACCACTCCACTAAAGAACAATTCAGAAACGTGTCTGGCATCATCTGTTTTCCTGCAAGGAATAAAGTGAGCCATTTTAGAAAATCTGTTCACCACGACAAAAATTGAGTCATTACCTCGCTGTGTCCTCAGCAGCCCTAGAATAAAGTCTATAGAGATGTCAGTCCAAGGAACAGTTGTAATAGGCAAAGGTGTATAAAGACCATGAGGTTTGGAAGTAGACTTTCCTTTTAAACAATTAATGCAATGTGAGCAAATAGTTTCTACATCCTTTCGCATTTTAGGCCAGTAAAAGTGTTCCTTTAACATGTCAAGTGTTTTAGTTACACCAAAGTGACCCATTAACCTCCCATTATGTGCTTCACGCACCAACAGTTCCCTATATGAACTACGTGGGATGCATAACTTATTGTTCTTATATAAAAACTCATTCTGCTTAAAGAACTTCTGAAATGCCCTTTCCTTCAGCTGGATTGATTAGTAGGTGCCATTTCCCCTGTGATGGAGAATAAAGTGACGCTTTTAACCTTCCTTCTATTCTCTTCAAGGGCGTTGGTGTCCATAACGAGCTGGGCTTCTGTAGCACTCCTTTGAACAAGGTTTTCAAGATCTAATCTGAGCTTCCTTATCCTTCTTCGGGTCATAGGCCCAACTATGTCAACGAACGGATCTCTCTGATATGGGCTCGGGTCCTGGAGCATTGGCGGACCTCTATGGAGCACACGAACCTCTGCTGCACTTTCTGAGTCCTCATTACTTGAACTGGGATTCTCTGCATACTGACTTGGCGTAGGGTTGGGGATGCCCACATCACTTGACTTACCATATTTTATTCATCGCCATCAACTTCTTCGGCAAATTTGATCTTCATCGGCGGCCCGTAGCTGAAGACTCCAAAACAAAATCTCCTTACCACTTTGAAATCGTGAACGGCTCATTCAACTTTTTCTTTTTCTGATCCAATCTCTGATTTATGATCCCCGACTCTAATACCACTTGTTAGGAAAAACACCTCTCAGGATCTTTAAACCACTTGTTAGAAGAGATATTCCAACAAGAACACTGCAGCGGAATTAAAAACAGAAAAGAAAACACAGCAATTTAACGTGGTTTAATCCACGAGAATACGCACTATTACAAAATAGAAGAGTTAACATTTTTGCCCTCAATTCTATTCTACCCTTCCCCTCTACAGTTCTCGCTATCACCCTTTCTGGCTAGAATGAGATCTGTCTACTGCTCTGACTACTGCATCTAGTCTATTACAAACAACGTATATTGTATTAAGAATTTGAGAAGATATCCTAACACACATTGAAAAAGGGAGAAGGTTGCCTCAAAAAATTCAAACTTTTAGTTTGAATGCGTTTTCAAACTTGACTAGTTCTCATATTATTTATACTAAAGGAATCATAAGAGCTCAGAAATGTGCAACCAGAGAAGTCCATCATATATTGGATTTTCCCTTTTATTACCGACTCTGCTTTAACTTAAACAATGAGAAAGAAATCTATTTATTCTGGCGTTCTATCATATTCTCAACATATGAAGAAACCTAAATGCTTTTGGAAGCTTGTCTGAAATGAAACTCAAACCTCTGTAAGAACTGAAAAAAAAACAGAGCCTCTATCTTGATGAAGACTACTTTTTTTTTCTTTTTTAAATTTATGTGAATTAGAAGCGGTGTATAATTTATTTTGAATCAGATGATAAAGGGGAATTAATTTGTAGATGAAAGATGACATTACATAATTTCATAATTAATTGTTTAAGAAGTGACAGTAGTGATACAGGAGAGAGGAGGAAGTGATTAAGAAACCAGGACGGAAAAGACAGAAAAAGAAAAGAAATACAGACGAGAGAAATTGAGGGAGAAGAGAAGAAATCGGGAAGGAAAAAGAGAACAGGATAAACAAATCTTATCACTAAATAAGGGCAATTTAGTAACAGTATTATTGTCTGCTCCTCACACATCATAGCAACAAACTTTTCCCGCAACCGGAGACCTACTTTTTCACTGATCGAAAACGACAGCGTTCTCCGCCTGTTCTCTCGCCGCCAAATCTAGTCGGAGATTACATGAAAATCACTCTTTTTTCGGTTGAGGTATGAGATCGTTGTTTTTTTTTTTTTTTTAATTTTCTTTTGAACGTATCTGTGGGAATTTCTTGAATTTTGTCGATTAGGGCATCACTGAAGTGATTTTTTTTCTTTTCTTTTTGTGTTCATTGTCAAATTGGCAACATTAATTTTGATTTTGAAAGGCTGGATTTTGATATGTTTATGTTGAATTTTTCAGTGTAGGGAATTGCATTCTCCAGTGCATGTAGATTGAAGTGGAAGCGGCAAAATGGTAAATATCTCCGTCGTGTTTTTTTTCAAATTTTTATCTCAATTGAGCTTTTTATCATTGGATTTCAGTCTTTTGATTAGTAAGATTGTCACTTGTTCGTTCCTTTTTTCTGTTTTTGTGTAGCAGTGTGAGTGTCATAAGGTTATAAACTGAATGAATCAATGAAAGAGTTCAACTCAGCGGAGAAACAGTTGGCTTTGTTTGTATATCTGTAATTATCATTTTGTTTTGGGGGTATCCTGGTGAAATTGTGTGAGTTTGACTTCCAATGTTTTTACTTGAATCCCTGATTAGAAATTCCTTTGATGAATGATCCTCTAACCTACATGAGAAGAAGGAGAAATGAGATGAATCTATATGCTTATGAAACCTCAGTTCGTGTAATTCTATTTGATCATGGAATTGCCATGTAGTTGATTTTTTATTTGCAACCTTTTCTTTCGTGGTTTATGCTTTGGTTGTTGTACTTGGGGTTAAAACCTTGGTCATGTTTCTCATGCCCCTCTTTTCTTGTCATGTGATGTCTCCCTGCTGGAATCATTTTTTGTAAGGTCATATGGCGACGCATAGGATGTTGTTTCTTATGAGTTTGATGTTCTAATCGGATTTTTCTGAGGTTTCCGGTTTAATTCTGTGTTCACCGTATGCAGTCAATTCAGGACGAGGGATTCTGGATGCTAAAGGGGGGTGGACATTTAAGTGACGGGGAACAGTTTTCAGTAACTCTTCTAGAATTGAAAACAAGTGCACCCATCAAGCAGGGCTCTCTGATGCTGAGGAACCAGAGTTATTCCTGAGCAAAAAGCAAGCTGTCCAAGTTCCAGTTAGCAAGCAAAGTTCGGGACTTTCCATGGTTGGTGCTCTTGCTTGGGAGATCAACTCTGACTTCCAATCAATTGGATCCGTTGTTTTGGATCAAGTTTGGATTCACTTATTTAACATGAAGATTTAGTTTCTTAAGATTTTGGTGCTGTCTTTATCACATTATTTTGTGCTTTATGGCCTTTAATATTTGGAAGTTTTTGTTATGGATGACTTGATCAGGAATGGAGATGATGACTCATTAGCTAAAATGAAGGCTGCTGAATCTGCTTTGGAACCAAAAGAAAAGGTATAATTGCCCCCACATTCTTGGAGCAGTTACCTCATTGAGTTTTCCCATATTACTTCTTACCTGATCTTCTTCTTCCAACACGAAACCTAGCTTTTTCTTTTAATATTTATTTGTGTATTTATTTATTTATTCTATTTGAGAAGAGATAAAAATTTGAGGAATTTATTCTATTTATACATTATTGTGAAACATTATTTACTTTTGAACTTTATGATGCTTACTTTTAAGCTGTCTGCTTAGTAAATATGTGTTTTGCTTTGACAGCAAAAACCATCATTTGAGCTGTTCCCAGCATTTGGTGTGGTAATCTTTGTATATGCAATGCGAATAATTCATCTGTGCTTTGTTTTATTGTGTTCCGATAGTCTACAGCTGTACTTCCTGCTTGTACTTCTGTATTCATTAAAAGAATTTTAGTTTCATTTTGTTACCTTTGATAATTCTTGTAGAACCCCTTTATGTACACTGCAAAAGCTGTTATCTTTTTGGGAGAGAAAGGAGGGTTGCTGATATACCTACAGACCACCCATCTTGCAGCAAACAACATGCAGTTCTTCAATATAGGTAATCAAAGCCTGTTCTATGAGATAATCTGGTTCTAAAGTTTTCAATATACGAGATCTTCCTTCTTTTTTACTCGACTATCCTTTTAATTATTGCTTTTTTTGTGCAGGCAAGTTGAAAAGGAAAAGTCTGATGGTACTTTATCTAAGATAGTGAGGTAGACTAATTAAGTTAACTTGGTTCTTTTATATACTTGAGCTAGCAATGTACTACATTAGCTTTATCTAATTCATTTCTGTCATCCTACTCTGGATATATAGGCCTTATATAATGGATCTTGGAAGCACCAACGGGACCTTCATATATGTATGCATCGGTATCTAGGCTATTTGCCTTCAAAGAATTTGCTTGTCAACCTAACATATGGACATTACATTTGCTTGTTATAAGGCAAATGATGCTTTAACTGTATTCCGTTTCATAATTGCAGGATAATCGAATTGAACCTCAGAGATATTATGAACTTCTGGGAAAGATACGTTAAAATTGGGTAATAGTAGGTAGGTGCTATTTAAAATTGTTCCTTTCCATTTCCCTGAATACTGCAAGCTGCCTATACTTTTACCGGTTATCTATGTGGTTGTTACGATTTTATCTCTTTGCTGTTGGGTGTGTATATTCTTATGTTTGAATACTTGTTCATCGTGTTCTTCAAAGCATCCACTGATGTGACCATTCAGAATGATAATTCGACACGTTCATTCCATATCTTGTACTCAATTGTCTTTTACCATGTCGCGTGAATCGCTTCTAAAAGTATTCTGCACTGTTGTGCTGTGTTGTTTTTGCAGCCGAGAGTATGTTCTACTGCATGAGAACTCAGCTGAATGATGGCTCATTGGATGGCTCCATAAACGCAGCTTCAGTAGGCTTTTATATAGGGTATGGTTTGGGTAGTTTTTTTTAGTAAATTTTTGTTTGTACCAATTGTGAACAAACATGCAGGAATCCTTTGGACTTTTACTGTATTATTTTGGAGCTGCATTGCTCCCTTTGGATTTCGAGCTCTTTATTGGAAGAATTTTGGCTTAAATTTCGCCAGTTTTAGGCACCGAATATGCGCACAATCAAGTTTATCCCCCAAAGGATTTCACCTCTAATAAAATGATTCATGTAAAACTTGATGTTAATTCAATTTGTGAAGAGAACTGTGGTCTCGCCAAAAATTCTATATTACACTTTAATAAGCATCTCCCACCAACCCAACACAAAATTTCATTACATTGAAAAAGGTACAAATGCCTTGCTATAATGACATCTGTTCTATATCTCCTGTTTTTGTTCTCTTTTTGCTTTACTCTGAATCATCTCTCTTTTCTTTTTTTTTTTTTTTTGTATGTCTTATTTCTCTATTTTTAATCCTGAATATAGATTTGAAAAATACAATAAATTGAAATGAAATTCGGTGCTGGAGATGAAGATTGTAGCTTGGAACTGATGGAAGCAAGGAAAAGAGCAATGAAATCACAATTTTAAGTAAAATTCTGTTCCTACCTCTTCTCTCTCTCTCTTCTGTATTTCTTGTACGTTCCGCCCCAGTAATGGATTATCTAGGAAGTTGGAGTTCAAATCTACCTTTCTAGCAGCATGCATGCAGATCGATTATTGTGTTCTTATTCGTACAGGTATGGTAAAATATGTTATGTTCACTGGCGGAGCTAGGGGGGGGGCGAGCCGGTGCTGGCGCCTCCCGTTCCTCCTGTGCGCCAAGGTATTAGTTGTATTTAATTTTTTTTTTCCCTTGCAGCGCCTCCCCACCAGAAAGCTGTAAGCGCCACCTCCATCTCCATCCGTCTCCATACGGTTGACTTGACTGGTTTGGTTGAGAAGAAGAAGATGCGTGGAGTCGTGGAAAAGGAGAAGAGAACTGTTTTTTTTCTCTATTAAGTAGAACGGTGTCGTTCTACTTAATAGAGAAAGGAAAAATAAAAAATAAAAAAAGGGAACTTTCCATATACTAAAAACCAGAAGTCAGGTATTCCCCAAAATCCCCAAATCAGATTGAGAAGCAAAAAACCTAAGGTTAACCTGCTTCAGCGCCGCAGTGCCCGCTCCATCTCTGCTGCAGCGCCGCAGCACGCAGCCACGCAGGAAGCTTGTTGCTTGGCCAGAGGAGTCCAGACTGTCCAGTCCACACTGGTTGCCAGCAGCAGCAGCAGGCAAGGCAGCACAACAACAGCAGCATCATCATTCATCAAATCATCCGTATGTTTAATGTTTTATATGAATTTGTATTTGCTTTGTGATTGATTGCTATTTGCTAAATGGAATCTCTTTGCTTTGCTTTGTTTGTCTTCAAGTATCAATTGAATATATATCTATATATATATATATATTAATATTAATATATATAATTATAACCGCAAGGCAGCACTAGCTGCACAGCAACAGCACTCAGCAGCATCATCATTCATCATTTAATGTTTTATATGATTGATTATGAAATTATTTTATAGAAATTTCATATATTTATTCTATTGTGGCAAAAAAAGTAATTGTAATTTGTGGAAAAAAAAGTAATATGATTGATTGCTATGGTTGTGGTGTGGTCCGTGTGTGGACCTTGTGGTGGCAAAAAAGTGATTGTATTTGCTTTGTGATTGATTGCTAAATGGAATCTCTTTGCTTTGCTTTGTTTGTCTTCAAATATCAACTGATATATATATATATATATATATATATAATATATAACACCCCCATTTATTTATTTATTTATTTGGAATATCTATAATATTACTAATATGACTATACTTTATGTGTTGTACATTATCATCTAAACAAAGTTATATGTTTAAATTGGATAATTGGATTTATATATATTTTGAAAAAAAATTATTAATTATGTCATCTTGATCAATTATGTTAGGAGGTTATGGATAAATTTTTAAAACGGAAGATTGAGTCATCTAATATCTCTAGTCAAGAGATAATAGGGAAAGACCTTCTCGTGTGGAGTTCAATCTGAATGATGTTGTTAGTGACCCCGGCCTACGGAAGCCAATGAAGGAATTTGATGTTTCAGTTAGAGATCAAATTCGAAGAGAGTATTTGGTTAGAGGCCCTTGTCAACCGATTGGCCATAGTTATCCTCGCAGAAAGATAGGTAAAGATAATAGATGTTTCCAAATTAGGTGGTTTAAAAAATACCCATGGTTAGAGTATAGTATATCCAAGGATGCCGCATTTTGCTTTTGGTGTTATCTCTTTAAAAATTCACGAAGAGGATGCCGAGTTGGAGAAGAGGCATTTACCAATGCAGGGGTAAGTAATTGGAAAAAAGCAATGGACATTTTTAATACACATGTAGGCGGTGTGGCTAGTGCTCACAATGATGCAAGAATTCAACTTGAATTTTTCCAAAATCAAAGACAGAGTTTGTCACATGTGTTACAAGCACAAGGGCGTGAAGTTGAAGTTGCCTATCGCACTCGTTTGACGGCAGCGTTGGAGTTTTATTCTCTTGCTTGTACTGTTGAGCCCCCCCTGGCTTTTAGTTCTGGCTCCGCCACTGTGTGTTACAAGCACAAGGGCGTGAAGTTGAAGTTGCCTATCGCACTCGTTTGACGGCAGCGTTGGAGTTTTATTCTCTTGCTTGTACTGTTGAGCCCCCCCTGGCTTTTAGTTCTGGCTCCGCCACTGGTTATGTTACATATATCTAACAACGATTCACTAGAATTTTACTCGTAACTGTGTTTTTCTGTAGTAACAGCAAGAAGAGTTTCGTAACCTTATTGATTTGTGTGAAATTAATTGGGGGTATCTAAAATTGCAATGGCTATGTTTGCGTTCAACTTTTTCACTTTCTTTTTTTTGTTCTTTTCTCAGAATTTATCTTTGTTATGTTCTTGTCAATAGATTTGCACTGTTTGTGTTTTCTGATATGTGAATGCTTCTGGTTCTGTAGCCTAGGCCATTTTTGTTGGAAGAACAAAATGAGGACACCTCCACTCAAGGTTTTATTTTATTTTTTTTTTTTTTTTTTTTTTAAGGTATAAATATGAAGTTGTAATGGGTTAAACAAAAAGAGAGATTTTTCAGTTTATTGCAATTAATTGGAGCTGGATTTTTCAAGAGTTGTCAGTTGTAAACGATGCATATATATAATATGATCATGAAAAGGTTAACACTATTGTGATCAATATTTTTGCACCACACAATTGGTGCATATATGCTTCTCTTTGTTGTTAAAATTTTATGTCATATAATCTAATAGACTAATTCTAATATTATGTTTCTCAATCACAGCTATCGTGAGGTTAATCAAGTTGTTGATGGACCTGATTTTCAAAACTTTTGTGTAATTCAATTACTTTGGAAAAATCGTACTTTTGGTCCCTCTTTTTTACCATCGTTATACTTTTGGTCTCTCTTTTATGTAAACTCGCATTTTTTGTGTCTCTTCTTTCACATTTTGACATTATTTGTCCTTCGTACTGGCAACCAACCAGTTGACTAGTCATTTGGGACCAGAATGAAATTTTTAAAAAATTACGAAAAACTAAACATTTTAAAAGTCTAAAAATAGTCACTCACGATTGTTTTTCATACAGCAACATCGACTCTTCTTGGGGGAATTTGGACCTTTATTTGTAATTACGAAAAACTGGACCCTATAAAGGTTTGAATAATTATTATTTGGCCCAAAAAAATTATAATTTTTTTAAAATTGTCCAAACTACCGCTAACTTCATAGGTCAACAGGTAAGAGAGACAAAAAAAAAATGCCAAAATGTGAAAGAAGAATGACCAAAAGTACAAGTTTGCATAAAAGAGGGACCAAAAGTGTGATTTTTTCCCCCAATTACTTTTGTTTTTTACTTATCATAGGATCTTTAAATCTGATAAAATATATATAACCTTAGAAGATACATGGAGGTTGGGTCTATTTCCCTCTCTCGACTGTGATATTCAACGCAATAACTTGTACCCGATGAGCCTAAAGGTTCAATGTAGGTGTATCGAAGTTAACCAGTATTGTGATTGAGTTATGTAATAAGAATATGTATATTGACTTTAGTTTTTGATGTATCACGTATTGAATTTAGCATCTGATAATTAATTGGACAGTTTTTCTCAGATCTTTAGAAACATTCTGCCTAAGGAATAAAAATTGTTTAGAGACGAGAATTTCAGCAGCATGAATGAAAATTTAGATATGTGACCAACTTGCCAAGTCTTCCAAATAGTGAACTTTTGGTAGCTTAATTTCGTACAGAATTTCAGCTGGGGATATGATTTTTTCCGGAGGAAGGTAAATGATTTTATTTCATCAAGAATTTCGGCTCCAAGACCGGTAAAGATCAAACTACAAAGGCACGCGTACGTAAGTCATAAACTTTTACAAAGAAATTGGGGCATACCCCAAAATTGGCCTATGACATCAAACATCAATGAACAAAGCATATAAAGCATCGTTTCGAGCTATTACAATTGAAAGGTGAATCATACAACGTAACCATAATTCACTCTTAATCATCTACAGTATGATTCGAATAATGGAGATGTGTGGTCAATTCCTCAAGCAAAAAAATTTCTTTGGGATTCTTTAACCCAAAAGTTAATTCTGATTCAAGGTAGGTAAAATTTGATAGAGGTACATCAGAGGATATATATATATATATATATATATATATATATATGTGTGGCAATTCTATTTTGCCTCCACAAAATACATTTTTTATGTTATAATAATTTTATACGAGTGATTATACATTCAGTGAAAATTGAGAATGAAGTTGTAGAGTAATTAATGTAGCATTCACATGACAAAAATTTATTCATTTAAAATTAAAATTGTAAAATATAATTATCATGTGATACCATATGGTTCACTCTATATTTTCACTCCAAGTCATTTTCCTTTTCACATATCTTTACTTACATGCAAACACAATTCTTTGACCTACCCGAAAATTGACATTTAGATACGAAGCAACGTCAAATAAACCAAAATTGATTTCAGAATATATTTGTTGGGTAATTAAAATAAATTTAGTTTAGTGTTTATTTTTGGGTAATGAAGTAGTATTTAGTTTAGTATTTAAAACTGATACACAACATTTGTGCGTGCATCGTGCAGGCTTTTTGGACAATTTGTATACCATAATTTCTCATTGGAAATTTTCACACGAATCTCTCATAAACTTTTTGCCTCCTGAATGCATGGAAGTAGCAGAAATTTCGAAGTCATTAGAAAAAAAAATGGCAGAGCTCCATTTTCTGATTCAATAAGGCGTACAGGACAATTTACGGAACTTGCAGAACCAAATGATGTTACTATGGTTGAAGGGCAGCCAGGAAGTGGAACAGAATTAGCATATTTCAGCTTAAGCAGTGTGGTAGAATCAGCCCTAGGGGTGATCAAATGACCAAACCGACTGAAAACCGATCCGAACCGGTTTCGGATTTTAATTCTCGGATTCGGATCGGTTTCAGATTAAAATCCGAAACTGGGTCAGATTTCTTTTTCTTTTTTTTTTTTCCTTTTCTTTTCTAACTCTCCCTGAATTTCTCCATACTCAGCCCAAGAAAGTCTACCAAAGATAATACTGCAATTTTTGCCATATAACTAAGTATGACAAAGAAGTCTACCTCCGGGTGAAAGAAGTCTACCAAACTTTCACGCAAGGACAACTACATCCACCACATGAGGAGCAGCAAGTACTGCATATGTGCAAGACGGTATGAAGTCAGTAGTCCAAGGTTGGGTGTGTTCTTGTGATTATATCAGACAATTTTGTGCCTCCTTCTCTTGAAGTTTTGAATTGGAAAAGTATTCCGTTTTTGCTGTCGAAAAGGACATTCCAAATTTGAAAACCATACTTTTGTCCATCTCAGAGAGGAGGGCATTTTCGTTGTTGGATCTTTGGTGGATGGGATGGAATTCATTGACTGATAAATTTCATCAAAAAAGGATTCGGGATTCCTAGGTGTAAAAATCCGATCGGTTTACATGTAAAACAAATTAGGGTCAGTTTCGGATTATTATCCGAATCCGATCGGATAATTATCCGAAACCGATTTTTATAATCCGATCCGAAATTTGGATCGGTTTCGGTTCGGTTCCGCGGTTTCATCCGAACCGCGGATATTTTGTTCACCCCTAATCAGGCCCAGTCCTCAAACCATATGCTATTCAACGAAATATGAAAGTTCTAACTCTAAGGCTTTGTTTGTTTCCCATGGAATTGGAATTGAGCCTCTAATTCCAATTTCATTGTTTGTTTGTAACATAATTTTAAGAATTTGAATTGAATTCTAATTCCAAATACCTCCAATTCCACAATTTCAATTCTTTTGTCGGATTTTAGAATTCTAATTCTAATTCTATGTATGTATTGTGTGTTTGTGTGAGTATGTGTGTGTGTTTTTTTTCCTTTCCTTTTTTTGAGGCATATGTGTGTAAGTGTGTAGTCTGTGTGTGATGTGTGTGCCCGTGTGTGGTGTTGTGGTGTGTGTGTGAATCTATATTTATATTTATGTATATATATATATTTATTTATTAATTATGGTGTATGTTTAGTTTTTTAATTTTTTTCAGCTTTTTTAATTAATATTTTCCTTTTATTTTAATTTTTTTTTTCATCCTTGCTTTTGGGCAAATATTTTTAAGGAAAAAATGTTTAAAACGTATTTTAACTAGTATATCATAAAAGTAATTTTATTTTTTTTTATAATGCATGTAATTATCTTAAATTATATTTTAATACATACAAAATGTAATGATATTTTATAAATGGGGCTGTAGGTGGGAGGAGAGGAGGAGCGCGCTCGTTTTTTTGGTTTGTTGGTTGGGGGTGGATGTGTGTGGGGGGGGGGGGGGGGGGGGGGGGGGGGGTGGTGGAGGGGGAAGGAGATTTTTATTTTTGGGGCTGGGAGTTTTTTTATTACTTTTATTTTCTCTTTTTTTTTGGTTGGAAGGTGGACTGAAGTTTTTATTTTTGTTATTATAGGACATTTTAAACTCGACAGAACCGAAACGCCATTTTCGGGGCGCACATAATTTGATCCAACTGTTCGGTTCAGTCAAATCAGGTCTAGTCGGTTAATTTGAACACTTTTATAATTAATAACACAAAAAAAAATTAAATTAAATATGATTATTTTACAATTATGAAAGAATTCTAATTCTATATAAGATTTTATATATTCAAACAAAAGAATTAGAATTGCAATTCTATTTCCACACAATTCTATTATTTTACCAAACAATGGAATTCAAGTAGATTTGTAATTCTAATTATACACTTCAATTCTATAGAATTTCAATTATAATTCAATTCTAATTCCGTTCAACCAAACGGACCCTAAATGTAATTGAGTTGGCGCATATGATCCAACCCGATAACGGTCATTGCTGAAATTGCGTCATTCCACTTTACTGCAACAAATGTGCTAAATATTATGTGCAACAAATGTTCAAGTTATTTGTAATTTTTTGGATTCAAATTGTGGAAAATGTTAATGAAATTAAAATATGTATATATATATATATATATAGATCAAACAACAGAGTACGTATTAAATTTTGGAATATTTAATTTTAAAAATAAATTGTGATAGGCTAGCTAGGTTAATATAATTTACGAAAGCATATATGCACTATTTGCACACAATTTATGCACACCCTTATACTTATAGCCAGCACTCTTTTTTCCTTAATTTTTCGACACTCCTATTCAACTTGGTGCAAAGTGTTGGGATTAGGGTTCACTTAAATTGGGTTTTCATTTAACCCTTTAAACAAAGCCCATTTATATTTGACTTACCAACTTTGTTTTTGTTTCTTTTTCTTTTGTTTAAATTCAGCACTATTACATAGTCATCCTATCTATTAGGCATGAGCTGTGGGCTTTTCTTTTTCTTTTGTTTGAACTCGTCTGCACTCTAAATAGGTAGAACTAATAGAGGTAGGAATCGAACCCCGACCTCTGGATGGCCTTTTATATGTCACAACCATTGGAGGCACTGACTTGTTACTTAACAACTTTAATTTGTTAATTTGTACTTTCATACATATTGACACTGACTTCAATGTTTTAATTTTTTTTATACACTTTTATATATATATATATATATATCAACAGCCTTGTGCGATTGCTGGGCTACTCTTTTTCTTTTTTTATATTACAAACAAACAAAAAAACATAATGTGTCTTACCATCTTCTTAAAATTGAAGCACGTTAATTTGTGTGTGTGTGAAAAATCTAATTGACTAAAAATAATATTCGATTAAATTAAAAGAATATTGTTAAGAATTGTCAAAGAAGAAGAACAAACAGGGAAAAAGAAGAACAATCAAACTTATAATTTCAATAGAACAACTAAACAATACGACTGAATAAATCCCTTCCCAAATAGGGCAAACAAGAGTATATATAGAACTACGAACTAGTCTACCATAATCCAATAAGGAAACTAAACCTATTACTACCATAAATCTATTATTACCATAAACTTACTATTACCATAAACCTATTATAACTATATATCTAACATCCCCTCTTAAACTCACGATGAATTAAGTCAACAAGAGTTTGCTAATCATAAACGAACCCAGAAAATACAGATGCGACTGTCGAAAACCTTCGCCACGCTGTCGGAAACAGAAGAAGACACAAACGTGACTGTCGTAAACCTCCGCCACGCCGCCGGAAACATAACAATCAGAGAAGCCTCAACTGCGATTGACGGAAACCTCTACCACAACGCCCAAAGCAGACCTCTCACAAATGCGACTATCGGAAATCTCCGCCACGCCGCCCAAAGTTACAGTCGACTGCCCAAACTGACACCAAACGAAGTCGACTGTTCAAATTACCAAATTCTTTCGAAAACCAAGTTTCCCATTACCCAATCCCAACCCTCTCTGGGCTGGATTGTTCATCTTGGCCCAACCAACTTGTTGAGCGCATCCTCTCCGTTTCTCTTAGGCCCGCAAAACCCACGATGCAGACCCGCTTCAGACCCAATTCATCCGACCCGACCCGATAGTTTGACCTACCCGGAAGCCAACCCACTTCCAGAATAGCACCGCCATAGGCTCAAAACAGTTCAAGTCGCTCCGATGACAGAACAGCCATATCACCGTTGACCCAGACTGAATATCGATAGTGACCGTCTCCATTCCTCACAGCCCGCAAAACCCACGATGCAAACCCGCTTCAGACCCAATTCATCCGAGCTTCCCGACGCATTGAGGGCTCGGATAAATCTGATAAGAATTCCCAAATCGATAACCCAGCCCTCGTTGCCAAGTCTCAGCTTTAATCTACGCCCGAGCGCAAAGCTTCGATGCTCCGATGATAATTTTCCCAGTCCGATACATCCCTTCATGCGCCGCTACCAACCAAGCACAAAGAGCTCAATTTCTCAAATATGCTGCCCTCAAAAATTGACCCATATTTGAGAATGAAATCAATTCGGCAGAACCGAAAAAGGAGAGCCAAACTGTAAATGGATAAATCCAAATTGGTAGTTCCATTTGAATTTGGTTGAAAACACTCTCAAGAAACTAAGATTTCTTAAAACCAAATTGTCTACCAAGTTCAAAAACAAATTCAATTACCTAATTAATGCACAGCAACTCCAATCACCATCGCAAGAATCCTCCGCAGCCCAAACCAAAAGCAAAACACAACTCAATCAAAAACTGAAGCAAATTGCAAATTTTATTCGAACCAAATCGTGAACTCAATATAACCGAAGCAGCATATTTTATTTTTTTTTTCCTTCTTTTTCTTTCTCTTCTTCTTCGGTTTTCCAATTTCCAACTTGGCTTTGATACCATGTTAAGAATTGTCAAAGAAGAAGAACAAACAGGGAAAAAGAAGAACAATCAAACTTATAATTTCAATAGAACAACTAAACAATACGACTGAATAAATCCCGTCCCAAATAGGGCAAACAAGAGTATATATAGAACTACGAACTAGTCTACCCTAATCCAATAAGGAAACTAAACCTATTACTACCATAAATCTATTATTACCATAAACTTACTATTACCATAAACCTATTATAACTATATATCTAACAAATATCGTTGATGATCAATACTTTGAAAAATGTACCTTCAAAGCATTTCTGCAACAAAATAATACTTTTTACATTTCATTATAAGAGTTTACTTTGAAAAATATACAATTTCTTATGAATGTTAAAGTACAACACCAAAAATATCTAATTTGACATCATTTATTAATCCAATCCATTTATATCTTCCTTTTTAAATATGTTATAATTGTGAACCATATATAATTATATTAAGGCTTAATCACTATTACCCCCCCCCCCCCCTCCCGGTGTTATTGGCCTTTGACTATTTGCCCCCCCTCCACGTGTTTTTAAAACTAATTGGTTGTCCCCCATGTTACTAGAACTAACTGTTTTCCCCCCTTCTTACCAGTCAAACTATAAAAATTCATGAAAAGACAAAAATCCTCTTCTGGAATGCTTACATCATACTCTCAAGTTTAAGTAAAAAATTTTAGACGAATATACCCTCAAGCATTGAGAAAAACGGCCTGTGATAATTTTTTCACTGAGAAAAAAGCTCGATTCTGGAGAAACGGCAATGGCAGTGGGTTCTTTGAGAGAACCGCGATTGGAGCAGGAAAAGTGCGGCATCGTCGATAATGGAGTTCACGGTTTGACTCCGGAAAAACGATAGCGGCAGGGGTTTGGAGTTGGAAAAGTGCAATGGCGATTGTGAATCGGAAAAATCTTCACCCATTTTTTTTCATTTTAAATAATATGCAATTAATACTTAGAATATATTCGTCTGAAATTTTTTACTTAAACTTGAGAATGTGATGTCAGCATTCCATAAGAGTATAAATTTTTATGCTTTGACTGGTAAGAGGAGGGCAAAAAGTTAATTTTATAAACATAGGAGACAACCAGTTAGTTTTATAAATACGGGGGGTAAATAGTGATTATGCCTTATATTAATATGGGTAGGAGTAACAAATTTTAAAGTTAATATTTTTATTAGATAAAAAAATATTTTTCAAAATAAACTCTTTTAATAAATTGTAAGAGTAGCATCTAGGATCTTTGTTTACTAAAAGTATAGAGATTCCCCGGGTTGTCATAGATTACATGAATTAATTTCCTAAATTAATTGAGGTAATTTTGCAAACCTTTTTTTTGCTTAATTAACTCTTCTATATATATACGGAATTGATATTCGCAGTAACCGTTTCGATATTTGCAGTAACATTTCCCTGTAAAAAGATAAAAATGCCCCTGGGCAAAAATAAAAAATAAAAACCACGGCTGCAAAAAAAAAAAAAATTGAAAAAGCAACTCACGGGCTCTGTTCCGTTTAATAATTCCTGCAAAGCAGAGCCAAGTGGAATCGCAAAATCAGATAAAAATCGAGACGACTCGGATCGGAAAAAGATTAGTGGCTAAAGTTAAAATGTTTTGCGTTATTGTTTTAGATAGTTTGTTTGATTATTTTAGTTGTATTATGTCCGGATTTGTTAGTATTTTTGTCGAAAATGTGAATTTTTTACTGGATTGGCGAAGATCCGCCCGGTGGTTACTGCAAATATCAAACTGAAAGGGGGGGGGGGGGGTGAAATACCACCGGGCGCCGGCGATATTTTTGGCCCAAAATATCGCCGGGCGCAAAAATATCTCCGGCGATATTTTTGGCCAAAAACCGGCGATATTTTTTTTTTTTTTTAAGTGTTAGGGATATTTTAGACTTTTCACAAGAAAATGTTACTACAAATATCGAAACGGTTACTGCAAATATCATGCCCCTATATATATATTCTTCGGAGACATTCTAAATCTTCTCGAAAAGTAGTTTCATGTAAAGGGGCTGTTCTTGAGAAGCTATTCTACAAATGCTGTCACCTATAAATAAGCCAACTATACTCTCACATTTACCGAGTATTGGAACACTATTCCAAATTGTTTTTCATTTGTCGCTAGACGATCTCAGTACAATTATAGCAGCAGCTTCAGCAACTGAGAAATCAAAGTATCCGATAATGGTTGCGAGTCGAACCTCAACCTAGTCGCAGCACAACTCGCAGACCACTTTAAGTATCAAACAGAAGCTGATTTCAGAATCTCCAAATCTTGTTCATTGGATAGCTGAACCAAGACATTGCTCATCATGAGCTGGAATGCCAGCTGGCAAGTTTCATGAGCACGTACCATCCTGCTGCAATTTGCAAGATCTGCAACTTGCATGATCGTTACATCGCATAACCGCAAAAGTCAACAGTTAACCCAAGTTAATTAGAGCTAGTGTACAGCTGTCACTTGTAACCAATCAGTCTAGTTAATTAATCAGATGAGGTAGCTTGCTACTTAAGCTATGGTCACTTGTATATAAAGTCTTCCTTCCAATTGTAAAAGTTGAGGTTTTCAGAAATATAGAAAATCCTTTTCCACGATAACTTTTGAATGTTCTCGTTCTATTTCTGCTCTTCCTTCTCCTCTGGTTTATTGCTTTCTTGCTTGATCAGGATTCTCCAATTGTGAATCTGATGCAATTTGGCCTAGGGCTTTAAGGATAAATTAGAGCTGATTTTTTGGATGATAATTTAGTCATTTTCTTTGACTAAATTCCGGAAATTTGGAGCTTAATTCTTTGATTTATTTCAGCAGTGCTTACACATTATCAAGTTTATTCAAAGTCATAAATGATCCAAGGTGGACCAAGTGCTGAATTTGTGTTTTAACTTTTAAGGTTGAAATATGGTGGAGATGTCAAAAGAAAAGTCATGCAAGGACGTGTTGCTTGGTTTGGTCTTCAAGCCTCAAAAGTGGAGTCAAGTAATTTGAATTGCCCTTAATGTTTTCCAGGACTATAATGCAGAATTTGTGGGCTAGTTTGATTCGGCCAACGATATGGAATTTGGAGAGACAAAGCTGCAGAGTTTGAGTCAAATTCCAAAGAGAGATACTAATAATATTTGCTGAATATGGAAGGACTGGGAGGAAATAAGGCCACAAGCTATTTATTGCTGCATGGATAATTAATTATTCAAGGAAAGGCCAAAGCCATTCTCGACAGCTCAAGCATCAATTTGGCGGACTTAAAAGCTTTCATCCATGACAAATTCATTCAATTCAAACTGATCCATGCATTCGGTTAGCTGGAAGGCCAAGAGACCAGACTTAATTATTTCGTTATCTTGATTAGTTTGAGATTTTGGTCAAATTTCTTAGTTTACTGAGAGTCATTTCAATACTTTTTGGAAGCCGATAAAAAGGCATATCCTTGTATACCATTTTAGCTAGACTTGGATGATATGAAATGTTTTTGTGAGTTTTTCTAAAACTCTTAGTTCTTCGTTGAACTATAGAACTTATTAAGACTTCGTCTTGTGGCGTTCAACACTTATCGAACAATCTTTTGGTGAGTTATTCGTGGCGTACTTATACCAAGGTTCTCAACATTGTACAATATTGGGTAGCGGTCTTCTATACCAAGGTTCCGTTTGTCCATTGTTGGCGGGTCGAGGTTTCATCAAAACCACCATAGCAACCCTTAGAACGATCGGCTTTCGCTTTGTGATCAAACCCTCCCGGGCGAGATTACAACAGAATCCTTGTGAATTTTACAATCTCCAACAAATCTAATTATATATTTATTTGGTTTCAAAAATTATGTATTCAAAAAACCAATTCTGAATATATGGAATTTGGACCTTTGTACCTTGGATCATTTTTCTTGATATGTAAAATATGCGAAACCAGTTTGACATCTACCCCATTAAAAGATCGATTTGAGGGTTGTGGGGTAAAATTTTCATACAAAATCGATAATTGGTTGTGGGTAATAACAAAACAATGTGTATTAATTAGTGTTACTGCTTGTCTAATTGGCATTACTGCCTGACCTTTTTTAAGCCTCTTTTATCTTAAGAAGACGATAATTGTAAACGTTAGTCTATCGAACCATATTAGTGTTAAAGCGAAGAACACAACTTTTGGCCTCTGGCATCACTAGCTTACAAGATATTAAGTAACGGAATTGATATTTGCAGCGACGGTTTCGATATTTGCAGCGACATTGTTTTGTGAAAAGACTGAAATGCCCTTGGGAGAAAAAAAATTTTAAAAAAAATAAATTTAAAAAAAAAGAAAAATGTAAAGTGCAGCCCGTGACAAAAAAAAAAAAAAAAAAAGACGAATGTTTCGTCTATAAAATGCAGCAAAGGAAATCAGATAAAAATCGAGACGATTGGGATCGAAAAAAGGTTAGTGGCTAAAGTTTAAATGTTTTGAGGTATTGTTTTATGTAGTTTTATTAATTATTTAGTTGTATTATGTCAGAATTTATTAGTAGTTTTGTCAAAATTGTGAAATTTTTTACCGGAATGGGAAAGATCTGCCCGGTGGTTACTGCAAATAAGAAGTTGGGGGGGGGGGGGGGGGCCAAAGTGTCGCCGGCGACACTTTGGTTTTTTTTTTTTTTCTTTTTTAAGTGTTTGGGGTATTTCGGTCTTTTCACAAAAAAATGTCGCTGCAAATATCGAAACCGTCGCTGCAAATATCATGCCCCTTAAGTTAATGGGGGAGCCAGACCTTGTAAAATTTGGTTGAAGGCTAGTGTTATTGTCAGAACACTTTTTAGCATACAGAGCAAAAAAATTAATTTATTATCAAACTACCCTTATTTTATTTAGTGATTAGTTTTTTTTTTTTTTTTTTCTTTTTCTTCCGTATTTACATCTCTGCAGTATCAATGCTTTTTACTTCTCCCTCACCATCATGGCTCATTCCATCTTCCCCTTGTCGCTGATCTGCCTCTTTTTTATTTCAAATCGTAAAAAAAAACTCTCCTTCCTCTTCTTCCTCTCGTCCTCCACCTTGTGAAACTCAATTGTCTTGTTCTAACCTTGTCCCAATTTCTCCCCAAAGCGCCATGGATAGCCATTAATGAACTTTCACAAGTGTGTTTTTTTTTTTCTTTTTTTTTTTTTCTCACAAGAAGGAACTGGATAGAAGAAAATTACTCAATATTATCTTGGAGCAAGAAAAGAAGAGAAAAGAGATAAAACCTACCTTTACCTTTCAGGAAAATGCCAACAATTAATCATCATTCAAATTTTCAAAGATGCCGACTGAAGCCTTGGTTAAACGCAAACGCAAGGCTCTTCATGAATCAAAGGAGATGATGGGAGGAGTTTGGTCATTTTTGTTCTTAGATAACTATTTGAGTGATTGATAGGAGATTTTCATTTTTTTTTTTTTTTTTTTTTGGGTAATAACCCTGACCGTCGATGAATTGAGACGAAGAAATCGATAAGGAAAAAGAAGAAGAAAAATTGGAGACGTGGATGGGCAATCGATGATCGTGAGGAAGATCTTGAGGTGAGTGAGAGGTACTGATGATTGGTACTACCTTGAGAGATTGAGGCTGAAGAAACGGGGAAGGAAGAATAAAATAAATAAATAACTTATCACTTGATAAGGGCAATTTAGTAACAAACTTAAAGTTTTGCTCTATATATTAAAAAATATTCTGACAATAACACTAGTCTTGGTGGAGCAAGATATTCAAAATATTTCTACTAATCAAATATTAATTAAACTTTCCTTTACCTTTATCCCGATTTTTCCTAATTTTTGGCAGGGTCAAAGTAATTATTTTTGTCATTTTCACATAATACCATAAGTATTTCATAAAAAAATAAGATGGGACAATTGTCCCGCCAAACTAATATGTGGCTCCATCAGTGCTTCAAGTATACGTACCAAATGCACTATGCATAGGGAAATAAAAGTATATCTTTTTGTACACAATATTGCACTAACGCTTTGTTCTCTTAGTAATATAATCAGGAAAAGTATTAATTTTTTCTCAAAAATATTACACAAAGAAACAACATCATTTTTACTAAATTCACAATTCAAATTTTAAAATTCCCTCTAAATACTCACTCACATAAATTTTAAAAAAACATAATCATTACACTTTTTCTTCTCTTTCTTACACAAATCTCCAAAAGAAATTCCCTCCAGAACAAATTTCTTCCTTAACAAAAAAATTTCCTAGCCAAGTTGACAAGAGAACAGAGCCATGAGGGCGTTCAAGTTATTTGTGATTTTTTATATCCACATTCTTAACTCAGATTATAATAACTTGTGGTAGTCTATATATATAGTTCATGTACAAATGAAAGCACTATTTATGCACACTTCTGCACACCCTTATTTTTCCATTTATATTGCACACACCTTTTTGCACCATAATAGCTTTGATCATCATCGTCATCTTTAGCTAGAAATGATATTATCAAGTGGCTTCTGGATTTTGTTCACTCAAGGACGAGCTACCCAGTTTGTGTTGGGCTTGGCTTCACCCCAATTGGGTTACCCATTGAATGAGCCCAATACACACTTAAGCCCACTTGCATTTTGACTCACTCATTATTTTATTTGACCAACCAAAAATTTTTTTTTTTTTTAAAGAGAATTGACCAACCAAATTGTTTAGGTGAATCAATTTGACTGTGTCGTGCTGACTGCTGAGTGAGAGAGCCGAGAGAAGAAGAAATCGGGGAGAGAGAAATAGAGAGAGAAGGAGAAAGAAAGAAAGAGTGAAAAATTTTAGAATTCTTTAGAAGCTGAAGATTGTGTTCTTCAAATTAAAATTGAAAGTCATTTTGAAATTTAGGGCATGTTCTTTATCTTTGGTTTCAAATTAAGTTTGAAAACAAGTTTTGAAAAATAGTTTTATAATGTAAAAAGTGTATTGAAAATGTAAAAAGTAGATGCTGAATAGTAAAACGTTGTATTGGAAATGATGGAATATGATTAAAATATATTAAATTTACTGTTGAACCAAAACCGTTTTCAAAATGAAACAAAAAGAACAGGCCCTTAATCTTGATGAAATTGCAGTCTTGAATTCCTCTCATCTAGCCATTTAAATCTATAAGAGCAGTTTCTCATTTCTTATATTTTGTGAGATTTTCTAATTTTACTTTGCGTTTGAAGTAAATATTAGAAAATTATTGTTAATGATATGATTGTGAACTAGGTCCGTGATTTTTTCCTCTTTGAATTTCCACTTTGTATTCACCATTTGAACCAAGCACGAAAGAGGAAAAAAAAGAAAGAAAAAAAAAAAAAAAACCCAAATAATGGAGCATCTTATATCAACAATCAATAAATGTTTTTTTTTTTTTTGGAAGGATGAAGAACTTTGTATTAAGAAATATATGAACAATTGAGAAATAAAGTATGGGGCACTGGCCTTTACTGATTACCATCTACCAATGTTTTCCATTCCTTTATTCATACCTTCACTAATTTTATCAGTACGAAAAGGAACTCCACAAAAAAAGAGCAATGTACAAAAATAATTTTCATGTAGTGTCTTCTTAATGGCTTCATTGCATTCCCATAGGAGAGATCTCCTGTTTCGAGAGGGCACACTGTGCCCTCTCACATAGGGGGGGCCCACATAAGGCCCACTTGTGGGGCCACTCCCTCCCTGTGTGAGGGGCACGAAACAGGGGATCCCCCTTTGCATTCCCATAAGTTTCAGATTAGATGCAAATTTCTTTTCTTAGATTAAAATGACTTATGATAGGGTAGATAGGTTAATCTACAAAATTATCCACGCACTATTTGCACACAATTTTGCACGCCCTTAAATTTTCCAACTATGTGAACCCTAGTAAAAAAAAATATTATAATAAAAATGAATATTATTGGTGGAAAAATAATATTACAATGAGTTATTAATATGTATAATATAAAAGTATAACAGATGATCCAAAGTGCTTATTTATGCCCATAACATAACTCACAGCATGGTTAAATAATCTTGCTATCCATAACGTGAACCTACGGACATTGGATTCTATCGTTTACACTTTTTTACAAGTTTTAATAACTCATTATAAGTATTATTTTTCTATTAATTGATTTTACTAACAAACATTTATTTTCATCATAATAAATTTTTTGACTAAGAATTCAGTTTTTGTGTAGAATAAATTTATTTTAATTTTTGAGGTAAAAAGTCAAAAACATATTGTGAAATTATATTAAAATATTATATTAATGAAAAAATAAAATTCAGTATTAAGTAGAATGAACCCGAATATCATTCTTAAGAAAATATAAAAATATTAATATAATAATGTGTGATCCACAACAGTGGCGGAGTCAGGCCCCGAAGGTCTGGTGGGACAAAATTATTTATTATAAATATTTACCCCTAATATTTCAATTTTTGATGTGGCAAAATACAATTTTTTTCAAAATTTACATAATGAAAAAAAGAAAATTAAGAGTGCTGGTGGGGCAATTGCCCTCCAGCTTTGCAAGTGGCTTCGTCCCTGGTCCACAATAAACCCTTACTTTGAAAGTAAGGATAATGTGCGGCCCATGCTCAAACACAACACGTTTACATCACTCTTCGTCAAAGTTAGTAGCTTATGTTAAGGTGACACTTTAGTCCAAAAGTATAAGGGGTTAATTATCATGCCCAGTAAACAGTGGTGTGTCAAATTCCTCTATTTACGTCCCCCAACCCCCAAACAAAGTTTCAAATAAATAAATAATCAATTACTTAAAACGAAAAATAAGAAGAAGAATCTAGGTATCAATTCTCCTAATTATTAAACAAAAGTTCGTCTTTATCCCACGCATGTGAGAGGCTTCGTATTGTGTTAGTAATTAATAAATATACTTTAGCTTAAATTCCAAGAATCCAAAGAAACAAAGATGGGCAGGAAAGCCTTTATTTCATGTGCTCATGGGGATCTTCCTGCGTGGATTCAGGTCCCACAATTGATTGTTTATTTGAAAGAAACCAGTGACGAAATCGAAAGATTAAGTCATTTTTTAAACATAATTTATAAACTATTATTATTGTACTCTAACTTTGCATGTTTACCAACTTCGAGGATAATAAGAAGACAAGACTACTGACTTTAATTAGGCTGGCAATGCTACATTTTAAGGTTATTAATTAAAACTTTACATCACTGTAATTAATCTAGATTATGATCTAGCACTAGCTAAAACAAAATTAAATAAATAAATAACTAGATACCAGTTCTACCAGGTATATATAATTAAAGACATGCACAAGCATTAGTCAACCATCATACTGTAAAGTTTTACTCCTTTAATTAAAAGAGTTATTTTTTTAGTTAATTAGAACAAATGATTGAGTACATTGGATGCACAACAGATGTAAGATAGTGCATTCAAATCATTTAGTGAGTAAGATGCTATTTTGGGAAAAAACTGATGTATATGTAGAGGGTCCAGAAATGTGAATGCTAATCCATCATTGGTTTACTGCACTATTTTTATGGATGTATCAGATGTATCTAACAATTTTCTGTTAATTAGAGATAATAAATCTCTTGCTTCTCAAATTTGGCTTTATATAACACTTTCGTCCCCAAAATTTAAAGTGTTTCTCTTTATTCCCTAGACTCTTGTTTTGCATCTCCATCTAGTAATCGCGCAAATTTTGACTAAAATCAGCTCAACACAGGCAAACTTGGTATTGTTGGTTTGTCAATGTTTTCTTGCAATTTCACCTCCACCTGCATTATTCTCTCTCATATTTCAGTATTTTTGGGCTTTGTTCATCACATGTATGTTGGTGTTGGGTTGGTTTTGGTCAAAATTTGGGTGATAGACGTGGGGATAAAAACTCAAGTTTAGGGCCTACTCTTTACGATGTTCTGAGAACAGGTTTGAATTCTATTGATCAAAAAAGCACCCTCCTACTTCTTTTACGTTTTCTGTATTTTATACAAAAGAAAAGGAAGCTCCTTATACTATATGTGGATAGTAGTAGAAAAGCTAGATAGCAAAAACCAAAAAAAATAATGCCTTTATTAAATTAAATAAAAGCTAAAGCACTTTCTTTTAAGAATTCATCTGGTTCCATTTTTCTTTCGTTAGTTAAGCCACCTTTTTCTAAAAAGAATTGTAGTAATTTTGGTTTTACACTATTTGGAATAACTCTCATATTGAGAAATTTTGTCTAGTGGCATTCGATCACAGAATTCATTGACAGCTGCATAAATGCGGAATAATCAAGTGGGCCCGGAATGTGTACGCTACCATATTAAAGAGCAATTAAGGTATCTCTTTAATATAGGGCGAAAGGTGACCTTTTCCGAGCATATGTTTGAGAGATTTATTGAACGCCCAAATGAGTTTCAGCCCATTTTTAAGAAACAAACCCAGTTCTCAGCCCAAGCTAAAGAACACGGGTCTCAGTCCAAATTTAGTCCGAAAATTCTTTTTCCTATTTTTTAACCTTCTATTCATTTTCCACTAAAATTTAATTTATTTATTTTAAAAAGGCAGCAAAATATATGGGAAGGAAATGCTTGTGAAAAGGAAAATTAGCAATTCAAAGATATAAAATCCAAACAGCCTTCCAAAAACGAAAAGGATTGGTACTAATTGATAGAAAAAATTCCAAACAGCTCAACACTTCAAACAAATTTTTTTTTTTTTTTTTCAAAAACAGAACAAGAATGCTAGTAATTGAAATTTCCAATCAGATTGAAGCATCAGCAACTGAACAGCAAAATCGAACAGCAATTCAGTTTAAAGCAGCAAAAACCGAACCAAAACAGGACACCAAAATCCAATTGATGCACCAAAACCGAATTCCAAACAGCACCAATCTTCAAATTTAAAACAGCAAAAATAGAACACCAAAATCCGAATGAAGCACCAAAAACCGAAATGGAAAATTCCACACAGCTCCAAGCTTCAAAGGAGATTCTAGCAGCTCAACAAACAATAAAACCAACCAGTTCCAAGCAAACTGGGATTGGTGGTAAAATCGGGTTCGATATGCCGGTGCTCACCCCTTGCCGAAGCGCTTCTCTATGCCGTACTTCACTTCCCAGAATCGCTTGCCGGCCTCATCAATTTAACCGAATCGGTTGAGGCCCCAATTTTCCCAAAATCCCTAAGTGGAAAATCGGAGGAATCATGAATGAAATGAGGAGGCATTGATGCAGATGACGAACCAAGAGCGGAGGCCGGAGGGAGTACAGCGGCCATCACAATGGGTCAGCCCGTTCGTTATCGGCGCCAATTTTGGTTTGGATCGGACAGGAGGTGAAAAAATCCATTGCCGGCGTGGGTGGGAATTTGGGAAGGAAAAGATTTTCACTAGGATGGGGACCCGTATCTGGGAGAGGGGTTTTTTTTGGGTCTCAAACCTAGAACTCAAACCTGGGTTTGAGCCCATTACTAAAGAACATGGGTCTGACCCATTTTTTACTACTTTTTGGTCTGAGATCCAAAAAAACCGTCAACCCAGTTCTTAGCCCAGTGCTAAAGAACATGCCCTTAGATATTCAAGAGAAAAAAAATTCAAGTTCGGGAGAAAAATTACGACATGGTACCAAATTTAGGAACCAACGAAATTATTATCTCAAATAAATATATCCTTATAAAAGAACTTTGTTTGTAATAATTATTATTATTATTATTTAACTTCCTACATTTCATACTCTTATAGATGGTCAGTAATTAATCTACACTCAAAAAGTAAATTATAAGTAATTAAAATGGTTAGGAGCTCGAACATTGAGGATGTAAAAGTTAATAAATTAGTATAAGCTTTTAAAAAAATTTTTTGAAAAATTACTTATTTTAAATATTATTTTTATACTTATAAAAATAAATATATTATATAAATTGGTCTCTTTTTATTTTAAGGGCAGCGCTAAATGCAGGGAAGGAGAGATAGTATTTTATATTTTTACCCAAATTACCCCTTACCACACTAACTCCTCCAGCCCCACCATTAGTCATTTCCTTCATTTTCAATTTGTTTATTTATTTTTTTAAAAGCCTTCCTTTTTTATTTTGATATTATTTGTGTTTAATTTAATATAAATATATTATAAACTCATTTTAATTTATTTAATGTTGACACGATTTTAATTATTATGTGTGTATAATTTAGTGCGTTTATTTGTGTTATTAATATTGATGAGTATATTAATTGTTAAGGTTAATAATTATAATTAGGTGTGTATAATTTAGACATTATAATGCATGGTTATAAAAAAAAAAAATTGTATTATTTGTGTTTAATTTAGACATTATTTTGCATGGTTAGACATTTTTTTTTATAGTATTATTTGTGTTTAATTTAGAGATAAATACATTGATAAAAATTTTTAAAAAGTTAACAAAGAGGTTAGGCACATTTTTTAAAAATAAAAAATAAAAATAGCATAAGGTTATTTTTTGGGGTTAGGAACTTCGGGTGGTTAGGCGCCTTAAGCCCCTTTGCTGGGGATTAGGGTGCCTAACCACCTTTTATGGGGTTAGGAGCTTAGGGTGGTTAGGCGCCCTAAGCTTCTTTTCTTAGGGTTAGGAATCCTAACTTCTAGAAAAGAGCTTAGGGCGCCTAACCTCCTCTTCTGTGGTTAGGATTCTTAACCCCAGAAAAGAAGGTTAGGCGCCCTAACCTCCTTTTCGAATCCTAACCATAGAAGAGGGGGTTAGACGCCCTAAGTTCTTTTTCTAGAGATTAGGATTCCTAACCCCAGAAGTGGGGGTTAGGCGCCCTAACCCCCTTTTCTGGGGTTAGGAATCCAAAGCACAGAAGATGGGTTTAGGCACCCTAAGCTCTTTTCTGGGGTTAGGTCCTAACCCCAGAAAATGAGCCTTCTGCCAACCTTTTTTTTTTTTTCCTTCTTTTTGTTTTTGTTTTTGTAAGTGTGCCTATTGCCAACTTGTTTAAATTTATTTTTATCAATGCATTTATCTCTAAATTATACACAAATAATACTCAAAAGTCTAATTATACTTTATAATATCTAAATTATACACATTTAGTTATAATATTCACCTTACTAATTAATATATCCATCAACATTAATAATACAAAAAAACGCCCCACATACATAATAATTAAAATAATACTAACATTAAAAAAATTAAAATGAGTTTCAATGCATTTATGTCTAATTTAAATACAAATAATATTAAAAAAAAGTCTAACCATTCTAGATAATATTAAAATTATATATACCTAATTATATTATTTAACTTAACAATTAATCACATATATATATATATAACGAATTTGTTATACGCAGTAACGGTTTTACTAAACGCAGTAACATTCCCCTATGAAAAGACTAAAATGCCCTTGGCAAAAAAAATATAAAAAAAAGCGGACTACTGTTCACCCCGGGTGAACAGTAATCCGCGAGAAAAAAAAAGGAACAATGTCCTCTACTTGAGTCTATAAATAGACGCAAGCAGAGGAAATGAATTACAAGTGAGCCTAAGGAATCCCTAAATTAGCTAAATCAGATAAAACGGTTACTGCGAGTACGATCGACTAAAGGTTAGTGCCTCAATTTAATATTTGTTTCGGTATTGTTTTATTTGTGAGATTATTTGTTTGTTTGATTAATTTAGTTAGAGGCATACTAAATTTTAGTTAGAGGTCATAAAATGTCCGAATTTGTTAGTATTTTACCCGAAAATATTAATTTTTTCTCCGGATCTTCGTAGATCCGGCAGATTGTCGCCGGAATGGAATGAAATACCGGCGGTCGCCGGGGGAATTTCAAAGAAATACCGCCGGCGACCGGCGGTACTTTCTATAGGAATACCGCCGGCCGCCGGCGGTATTTTCCGGGAAAAATATCACCGCCGGTATTTCGCCGGGAAAATACCGCCGGCGTCCGGCGGTAGTTTCCCGGAAAAATACCGCCCGGCTGTATTGTCGGGCGAAAAAAACTGCCCGGCCGCAGGCGGTATTTTCGCAGGGCGGCGGGATTTATCCGGATGTTTTATGCCCGAACGGGGTGACTTTTGCGCCAATACTATAAAATTTCTGTAACTGTAAACGTGTTCTCATTCTTTGTATGTTAGCAATTAATTTCGTATTGATACATGTGCGTTTATATGATTGCAGATGGCAGAAGCATTCAAGAAATTGAAATTGAAATTAACCAAAAGCAAAAGCAAAAAGGATGACGATCGCCAATTGGTTGATAGAAACACTGAGGTGATACAGTCCTCGTCTGAGGAAGTAGGTGGCCGAATACATCCCACTGTATCCGAGTGGCAGAAGAAAGTGGCAGGAAGAGCGCATGGATCTTCTCGCTTATCAAATGCGACGAGGGAAAGTATTAGTGATTACCGCGAAATGCCATTTGCTCCGCCATACATTGGAAATGCGGAGGAGGAGGAAGCTAGGGAAAATACGGAAAGATTTGAGATGGACATGTCTCAGTCGCAGGGGTACATGGGAGGGAACTCGGGGCAGTTGGAGGATGAAAATGAAGGGGAAAATGCATCCAACCGACGGAGGAGCGAAAAAGGCAAAGAAGTAATAGGCTCCTCGCGTAGGTCAGTATCAGGGGCTGGGTCCGGTTCTGGCTCCAGAGGGGATGCCGGGTGGAAGGCTTACTGGCCTCTAGATGGTCCGATTGATGGTGGACCTTCAGATCCAGAGTTGTTACAGAGTTTTAAAGGTCTTGTTGCCTACTACGTATGGCATCGACAGATATCGTTTTTATGCTTTATTACATATTTCTTGATATGATTTTTATTTATTTTTTATTTATGATTAATAAGTTGGGTTATTAAAAGTGTTATTTTATTCATTCCATTACATAGGAACGTGGTGCATTGTTGTGCCATAATGGCTATAACAATCTGCAAAAGTGAGCTTTAGACGAAGGGAAAATAAAAACTCTAGTTGACCAGTCCGGGTTGGCACATTTGGGTTAGTCTATGTATCTAGAGGTAGACTCTGCACTCCTAAGTGCCTTTGTTGAGAGATGGCAGTCGGAAACTAATTAATTCCACATGCCATTCGGAGAGATGAGTATCACTCTCCACGACGTTGCGTACATATTGCGGGTTCCGATTGGGGGATCGCCAATTGGGTGAAAAATTAAGCCGGCAGAGATGAAGGAACTACTGTTAGAGACGTTGGGGATTCAGGAAGACCAGCTCGGGGATCGAGATTTTGCCACTGTCAAAATGTCCCTCCTCCGCGAGCAATGTCTCAGTGGACAGGTGGATGCCTCCAATTCTACCGCAGGTTATTTGCTGTGGTTAGTTGGGAACACTCTGTTCGTGGATAAGAAAAAAATCCACGTCCTTGGGCACTTCTTGCCTTACCTCCAAGATGTAGAAAGCCTATGCGGACTTGCGTGGGGTGTAGCATATTTGGCGAACCTTTATCGCAACCTTGGCTGGACTTCTAGAGCAGACGGTGCCCAGTTAGGCGGGTGTCTGATTTTATTGCTGGTTTGTAAGAATCATTTATAAATTATTTCAGTCCTTATACCTGGAGAATAAAATGACTAATTTGTTTTTCAATTTTTTTAATAGAGCTGGATATACGAATACTTTCCCGCATCCCGCAAAGCAGAGATCCTGGGATGTAGATTGGCCAGCATTTGCTAAGTGGCACATCGAAACCGGAAGGAAGCGCGAGCCTAACTGGGATTTGTTGAAATACAGACGTGCCCTGGACGGAATGAAATCCGAAGAGGTAATATTTCTATGTCATTTAAATTTTCTTATGTTTATTATTGTAATAGCCGACCTAGTTGATTATCCACTTACTATGTTTCACACGCACTAGGTCAATTGGCTTCCTTTTGGGCCGAATCCCGTAGGAGTGCATGCAATAACCTTGTACAGGGGTCTTATTCATTGCCCTGGGATCGCAGAGCCATACATGTCTGATCGGTTCCTGCGGCAATTTGGATTCATTCAGTCGATCCCTCACACAGTTTTACAGCCAAAGAGCTGTTACAGAGGCCCTGAAATAAAAAGATACTCGTGCGTGTTTGATACGAATCTTAAGATCCCGCAAATATACCCCAAGAATAAGGTGTTAAGAGGGATGGGGAGGGCTCATTGAGCCGATCAGTCATGCCTTGAGTACCTCGAGTACTTCCTTCCGCGGACGCACGTTCATGTTAGTCCCGATGACATGGACGCGGATGAGCCACTGGACCCGAAACAGCTATCTGCGGTTGCGGTAAGAACTACAAATTTATGTTTTTTTCCTGTTCATTAATTATATAATTGCGTCAATCTTTTTAACTATATTTCGATATTTCTTTCAAATGCAGCGCTTGCAATATATAGCAAGTAAAATGTATTATGCTCATCCCCGAAACTGGGATACCGTACCAAGTGACGTGAGGAAGAGTGTTATAGAGGAGGTGGCTCGCCATTTGGAGGATTTGATGCCGGCACTGTAGTACATTTATGTAAAGTCCCATGTGCATGTAATCATTGTTTTAATCTCTTTTTCAATGCAATGTATATGGAGATACCGCGATCGGGATGATGTATAAATATTTTATTTAATTTCAGTACTGATAAAATGTATTACACCAAAATTCTGAGAGATGAAGATCTTATCCGTCGAACGTAAAATCAAAAATAAATTGCTGTTAACGTTAAGCTGTTGAAATGAAAAAATATCGTATACTAACACTCAGCAGTCGATTTATTCCGAAATGCACCTAATTTTCCATCCAAATGAGATTTTCAAAGCTGCATTTGTTCTGAGGCCCGGCTACTCCACGTTGGATAGATTGGGGGTAGCAAGACCTCCCGTGTCGTTAACAAAGCAATGAAATGATTTTGTCTTATTAACCCCATATTGATGAAACTGTTCGGATCAGTAGAGACACCGGCCCCCCGCCACAGGAGCGGAAGGAAAGTATTACTCTGTTGGGCATATAATGTAATCACCCTCTGGTACTTTGTTGCAACAAGTATTTCCAGAAGATGAGAATCAAACTAGAAATCCTCTTCTGCCGGAACTACATACCAATCTAGCAGTCTGAATGTTAAATCGTAATCGACTGCCTCAAGAACGAATCGCCAAAAAGTAGCTTCATCCCGGAGTTCTTGGTGCAGGTCTCTACGCACTTGGTGCCACTGCGTCTGATCTGCATCGTGTACGAAATAGGCAATTACCCTAAAACTACAATGTCCCTCGGGCACAACATTAACGTGCCCGATAATGTATTCGAACACAAACTACTTCAGAAATACGGGAAGGTCGTAAAGCCACTCAGAAGCGTGGGGCCTCACAACCCTTCGTCTTCTCTGCCCGACTGTGGATCGCCGACCTGCGAGTGTAAAGCATATTAAACTCAGTATGTGTATATGTATTTAACAACAATGACATGTTAAAATTAAATACATATATTCGTACCTCGTTGTAGTGCATTCCTTTCGGCATGCTCGAACCTTGATAGATCTCATTGGGTTGAATTGTGTTTGGGACGTCCCCTGTGTGACCTACTAACCGACTCCGCTACATCAACAGTTTCAGGATACAGCGTCGAATGCACAACACCCATGACCCTGTATATCTCAGCGCTCGAACGCGACATGATATCCACAAACATTTCATGCAGTCGCCCTTCAGCGGTTTGCCTCTCCTCCTGAGTTTCTGGAATATCAGTATATCCCAAATGCAGCGTCTTCCAGAATGCGTCTACGTCGATAGAATCAATTGGTTGGTACGCACGCACCAAATGTTGCATCTCACATGCACATGGCAGACCGCAACTTGTTCGGAGTTCGCAACCACAAAGCGTACCGTCGTCCCCGATAAGGCCAACTCTTTTTGTATATTCGTCCTCTACCATTGTAATACCAGCGAACGACATTCTACCGTTCAAACGACTAAACAGTAGGTAGTCGCTCTTTCGGTATGTTTTGCTGAGCGAAGCTTCTATTTTAGTCCGAATTTCATCGAGGTGCAACTCTATCATAATATGAATGTCGTGAAAAATACTTGAGAACGCCTTTTTATCCGTACCAATAGCCTTCTTCACCTGTGCATGTGCACTCTCAACCCTGAAAGATAATTGACATTAAAATTCTTCATAGAACATAAATCCTTATATAAAACATCGCGTAATTATACAATGTACAAATCATAAATGAAATCAATAAATAACTTACATGTTCGTTGTGCGCCCTCCGTAATACTTTATACTTTTCGTCCAGCAAGACACAAACTTCTCCTTGTGGGGATCCAACCATGTCTTCTTCAAGTACGGAATAACATTTCTGAATCTTGATTTATTCCCATATTTGGTATCAATATATTCCAAAGCTTCCGTGAACTGTTCATATGTCAGGGCTTTCACAACTTGCCCCCAACGATATAGAAAGACATCCGTTGTAGTTTTGTCGTTCCCAACTGACACTACATGTTTCTTGACATCCATTTCAATATGTCTCCTACAAAGTAGCTAGGTAGCATGTGGAAAAATTAGTTCCACAGCATTCAGTAATGCGATCTCTCGATCAGTCATGACCATGTGGGAGAATTTGTTTTCTTCAAATAGAGTGCTCAATTGCGCAAATTCCCAGTGATAACTCGGAGTAGTCTCATCCCTCAGAAAAATGAACACGATATGAACATACTGAACTGTAGGTACATGAGCTACAATTTGCAGCAGAGGCATGTCATACTTGTTTGTCTTATACGTTGTATCCATAAATAAAACGTACGGAAACAAAACAAGTAGACGACGCGCCTTCTTGTGCGCAAAGAAGATGTGGCCCACTGCATTGCTTCCGTCATTGCCTACAAACGCATAGAAGTATTCGTGATCATGCAGAAGTTTGAAGAAATATTACATGTCAGTCATACCTCCTCTCGCATCCCTTTTACTTTTTGCTGATTCGTTGTAAACCTGTCTTATGTGGCTGACATTTTTCGGATCATCTGCCCGCAATTGGGCCAATATATGCTTCGACCTGATGTTAATACTGGACATTTCTGCAATTTTCTTCTTCTCCGCTTCTGTTAAACGTGTCTGCGCTGAATGCCAATTTCGCAATTCTTCTAATTCATGATTGTGCGTACCGTTTCTGACCTCTAACATCCACTTTCCCCCATCAATTTCTCGTCCCTTCAGGTGAAATGGACAGTTTGTCATCTTGCTGCTTGTATGGCTCCGTCTGCTTCTCCCTTCCAGTATGGGTACCTTCTCCCTAACTTTTCCTGATCTATCGCACCCTATCTCAACTCTACCTTTTCTCCCTCTTGTTAGGAACAGCCCCAACATTTTCGAAAAGAAAGTAATTTTTGCCGTCATATTATTTTCAACTGCTCGTGCTTTAACCCATGCAATCATACCTTCCTTACTGATGAACTCTTCGGTCGTCTGAAATACTTCGGTGTGGTCAGCATAAATGTCATCACTCTCAACGCGAAAATCCTTTTAACATAAAAAACCTGGTTCAGCAGACTTAAACACAAAAATTTCGATTCAACAAATACATTGCGCAATTATATTATCGGCTAGAGCCAAAATTCTGACACACTTATGATTAGCATAGGTTGGATGGATATTGCGACTGTCTCGAGGTTTTCACCCGGAAAAATAGCCGGAAATACGCCCGCCTGCCGGAAATACGGCCGGCTGCCGCAACTGTTGTTTTGGCATAAAATACCGCCGCCGGCCGGCGGTGATATTTTCTTCAGAAATACCGCCTTCGAAAATACCGCCGCCGGGCGGCGGTATTTCCAGCCAAAATACCGCCGTTCGCCGGCGGTAACGGCGGTATTTCTCAAAAGAAATACCGCTGAAATGCGGTATTTTTGCCGGAAATATCGCCGGACGACCGGGAAATACCACCGCTGGCCGGCGGTATTACGGGAATTTCGGACGGGGAGACAGTCTCTCCGTCCGAAATGTTGTAGAACTGGCAAAAAACGTCCAAATAATAGCAGATCCGAGAAAAAAATCCCCTCGAATAATTTTTTCCCAAAAATTAAAATGAAGGGGTATATAGATAATTTATGCAAACTATTATAAAGTAAAAAAATAAATACAGTGTTACTTATAGTGTAATATGGATCGTACTCGGGTATACCGGTCATATTTGAATAAACGTGTCAGTGATGAAATGGAAAACAAGTGTTTCTGCAGTTTAATGTAAATGAAAAACAACTAACTCTGAAGGTTGAAAAAATATAATGAACTTGGCACCTCACTTATAGGTGAAAAAATAGAAAAAAAAAATTTTAATCATAAAGGGCAATTCAGACTTTTTACAGGAGAATGTTACTGCGTTTAGTAAAACCGTTACTGCGTTTAGTACGCCTCATATATAAAAGGACGGAATGTATAAAAAAAAGAAGGAGATGAAAGAAAAAACAAATGGTGGGGTAGGTGGGTCAGGTGGGAGTTATGAGTGGGAAGGGTAATTTTGGTATAATAATAAAATACTATTTCTCTTTTCATGCATTTAGTATTTTTCTTCTCTGCATTTAGATATACCGAATTTTAATGGTAACTTTGATGTTTGACTTTGAGAACCTCTCAGATCTTGTGCAACATCGGGAATTGGAAATTGATTAATAAGACCGTAAAGATTAATAGTAGAGTAATAGTAATCAATGTTAAAAAAGTTTATTAGTAGCATGCAAAAGAAATAATCGATTCAAATTGTTGGTAAACAATGTATTATGTTTGAGGGATGAAAAAAGAAAGAAAAAAGAAAAAGGTAATTAATGTATCTCTTCATCTCATAATTAAACAAAATCAGGGTTTGTATATATCCATAGTTTTTTTGTTTTTTATTTTAAAGAAGTAAAAGTGTGCATTTGTAATGTAAAAATTATTTTAAAAGATGAAAAATTAAAAATGGCTTAATTTCTTAAGTTTTCCGTAATAGATAGATTTTAAACTTTTCATTTGTTTGAGAGGGAAAAAAAAGGCACATAATGAAACACAATTGGTAGCCAAACTCTTGAGGTATAATGTGGCTGAGGTTGGCTTTGGCTCTATCTTTGCACTTTGCACTAGCGGGGATGACTGTCTAATTATATTGTGAAACTTTAGTTACTGCAAGTTAGAGTTTTTTAGATAGTGTACATATTTAGTGACAAGTAATTGTATATCTATCTCGAGTGTCTCTTTATAATATTTACAACAAAATAGTCATTTTGTTTGGGTATGGTTCTAACTTCATATTGGGAAGGAGCCCGTTAGGAGTGACGAGTGCAATACTACTGTGTACTTGATTTATGTATGTCACTGTGCCCCCTTGTACACGCACATGTGTATTATCTGATTTCTTTTTTTCTCTTTCTTTTTGTTTCTAATTTTATTGTACCAAAAAAAATCATTTTAAAAGTATGATTTATACTTTCTAATTAAATAAACTCGTCATTTCAAAAGTATAAGTTTTTCGGTTCAAAAAGGTATAATTGTAATTTTCTAAAATAAACTTTTCAGTTTCAAAGTACAAGTTTTATTCTTAAAGTAACATTTTTAGATTCAAATTATAAGTGTTACTTTAAAAATAACACTTTTACATTAAAAATAAAAATGTGTTATGATAATTACTGTATGTCCATTCACAATCTTGTAATTAGTTATATCCCTTCCTCTCCCTCTACCTATTAATCCCCTAATTCATTTCATGCAACTCTTGAGTTTTGTAACATTTGTATTATCATGATATGTATCATGTCATAAGCCTATAAATAAAGGCTTTTGAGAAAGAATGAAAGTGGATGGAAAAGAATAGAAAAGTTTTACCATTATTTTGCTCTCCTTTCTTTTCTCTTTTCTTCATTTTATATACTTGTATTTTTAACTTTATATTGATATTATACTACTACTCTTAGTAGTAATTTTATATCATGTTATTAGCACGAGACACTAGCTAATTGAGATTGTTTGATTAACGGAGATAATTAGTACGAGCAGTGATATGGAATCACTGAAGGCTAATGATCCGGTATAAGATTTTCCTAATGATTGCAATACAATTTTGAGGTACGTATTTTTGATATATCCACATGATGCACATGACTACGAGCTATAAAAGTTTATGTGTTTTCAAACATTCTTGTGTGATTTGCTTATTTTCTATTTAATTTGGTCAACCAATTACCATGATGGAGTTTTAAGAACTTCCTCTTATACTAGTTAGAATAATTTTCACTAATGAAAGTCATAATCATAATTATATAGAATATTTTGATATTTTCAGGTTGCTTCCCATAGCTTATATTACAATGCATATTTTGATGTATTACATTTATATGTATTTCTCACATGATTGAAAAAATACAATCAATATAGTGATGTAATACTTTAGTACTGAAATTTGGGCATTTGATCACAACATATTCATTTGTCCCATTGACAAATTTGAAAGAGAAATATATGATCACTTGATTGCAAAGTATCAATTTGTCTCGTCGACAAATTTGAAATAGAGATAGATTGCTAAGCAACAATTATTTTGAATTATTATACATTTAATTTACTTTCTTTCTGTCACAAATAAAATAATGAGTTTTGTTGAAAACTCACGAGCTTCGTTCAATAAAGTTGCTCCATTTCCTTAAGTAAATGTGACAGTTAAGCACCTATATTTTGAGTGAAAATTTCATTTTCTGAAGTAAATGTGACAATTATGCACCAATCTTATGAGCGAAAATTCCATTTTTCGAAGTAAATGGGAAAATCATGAATTCTTACAATACAAAAAGGTTTCACTTCCTGAAGTAAAATATTATAATTATGCATTTATAGAATGCAGAAGTTCGCAGTTATGACTGCGGGCTTTATGTTAATTGGTGTAATTATGATTACACAAATATGTTGAATATATCACCAGAAGTGAAAGAATAATCATAAATACAAAATTATAACTCACCACTAGAAGTGATGGAGTTGTGATAAGAAAAATGAAAAAAATAAAATAAAAAATTGGATAACCAATTTATTGTTGTGACATGAAATACCATAGGTCACGGATGTACTTATTGTACAACAAAATATATAGCTACTGTTTATCAAGAATCATAGAAAAATAAAGAAAAAGATAAAGGCAAACTTTTATCTGCAATAATGTTGTGGAATTAATTTTTCATGTTTCACACTGAAGGTGATAATATTGTAAATGTTTAAAAGGAAATTTCTTCATTTATTTTGATTAATTAATTTTAATTTGATGTTTACAAATATTATATTTATTGTTAATTTATGGTTTTAATATTTGTTATGATTTATAAATATTATAATCAAGTATACATCACTTGAAAATTTAATTTTGTGAGGAAAATAAACATTTTAATGGTCAATGACAAAATATTATGTCTAGAAGACAATGCTACAACATATTACAAATCGGGATAGGAAACAATGTTCTTTTCTAATAATGACATAAACTATTGTTAGTACTATATTGGTAGTACAAATGATTGAAAACTCCAGAAGAGTATCTATCATTTTACTTGGAGGAACATAATATTGCATGTGAGGCCCAGAATTTTGGACTAGGATTTTAAGACAAATAAAGGATAAAATGGACCTTTACTTGCTTTTTAATTGTGTGATGTAATTATATAAAATTACGTATTGATTAAATGCTTAATTGATTGATTGAATTGTTCGATTGAATAATTGATTGATTGCCTGATTAATTTATCGATTGATTGCATACATTGATTGATTGAGAGTTAAAGTGGGTATAAAAGATATCCTAAAATAACATAAGGAAAGTAGGAAAAATGAAAAGGAAAAGAATCTGGAAATTGCGTCGTGCGAGTTTTTGTCCGAGTCGGACAGAAACTAGGACAGCACAAAACGGAAGCAGAATCCGTAAATAAGAAATGGAAATTGAGATCAATCCGATAGAAAGAAACTACCGGATTTACGTCTAGCTTAAGTAAGGATGTTTTTGCATCACCCTAAACCTAAAGGTTGCCTATAAATACATCCTTAAATCATGAATTAAAAGTTTGAACTTTTGAAAGCAAAAGCTACACAAATAGAGAAGTGCCGTGAGAGAGAAGCGAGAGCCGCCGCTTCCGTCAACCCCATTGAAGTTCTGCGAGTTCGTGGCAATCTTAGGACCTCACGGTGAGTCTTATTTTGTGATTTAGATTGAGATTGGATTTAAGATAAGTATGAATTATTATGAAACTTGAAGAACAAGTAAATCAATGTTGTATGTAATAAATTCGTAGAAATAATGTTCTTAGGATGTTATTAGCTTTATTCAAATGTTAAACATGTTTAAGATTGATGCCTATAACGTTAAAACTATCCGTAGTAATTAAGTCGAAACCGGAAAATATACATGTTCAGAAACAGTGTTCCGAGCCTTGTTTGGAGTGAGATTTAGATACGTTAAAGTAATCCGTTATGCAAAGTAAAAACTTCTAGGTATTGATTGTATGCTAGACTTTAAATCTATGATTTTAATATGGTTAAAGATGATCTGGAACAGTGTTAAAACATAGCCCGAAAGTAGTATCTAGAACCAGAAGTTTTTGGAAAACTTCACCAGTGGTGCGAGTTAGTATCCGAGTTGGACAGGAACTCGAACAAGCCTCTGAAAACAATTTTCTGAACTTTCAAAACCTGAAACCCGAAGAACATGAAAACCTCTGTACGAGTTGTCATCTGAGTCGGATAGTAACTCGTATAGAACTCTGAAAATGATTTTTCTGAACCTTTTAAGAACCTGAAAACCGAAGAACATGAAAACCCCTATGTGAGTTTTCATGCGAGTCGGACAGAAATTCGGACGTAGTCCAGAACCAAATTTTACCTTATTTCTGAAATTGAACTTTATGCCTAAAGTTTACCTTAATCCTGAATTGAGCCAAAAAGTATTTAATGATATTAGCCTTAGGGAACTTGACCTTATTCTTGACCATTGACCTTTACCATTGACCATAGTTGACCTAAACGTTAAAGACAAATTAAGAGTAAAATGTAAAGTCAAACCTTAAGGTCAAAACATAATTGACTTATACTATAACACTCGTAATGTAAGAGTTGGCCATCGACCGAGAAGTGAACCCGTAAACCGTTAACCACTCACGCTTTAGGAAAGGTGAGGGATTTACTCGATATTTTTGTAAAGGTTTAATTGAACTATATATAGTATGCGTGAACTATAAACTTGATTGATCAGCTAAACTAAGAGGTTGCCCACGCCTCACTTGCATGTAATTGGAATTGAATTGCTACATATGAGATGTATGCCATGATTCATTGCTCGACTTGCTATGCATGAGATGTATGTTTGAATTGCCTACTTGTTTAATATGAACATAAGCATGTATGCCGATTGATTGATGATTGATTGCATGAGTAGTTATTGATTGAGGACATGATTGATTTTACACTATGGAGGAGCATGACATACTTCGAAGTGTAGATAGAAGATGCCCCATGTAGTCAGTATCGGGATACCACACAGAATCGTTTTGGGGAGTAAGATCGGGATCCCATGCAGGATCGATAGGATCATAAGACCCACCAAAAACGGGTAAAATTAATCATACAAGCTCATATTGCTTGTATATATCATAATTGCAATATTATAATACCTATAAATTGAATCTATATGCAAAAAAAAAAAAAAAAAAAATTATAACGTGTTACGTAGTACTTTGAAACTATAGTTGTACAATCTAATAGGTTTTTGAACTCTAGTTCAATAAACTAAGGGGTATTTAACCAACCACTAGACTATGAATAAAGACATGAAATGATTGTGTACAAAAATATATTGAACCTTAGATTTATAATAGATATTTAAAAAAAACAGTATCGCCATAGGATCGTAAGATCCTACTCTTCTTTGTAGGATCCTAAAGATCCCATGGGATACTTTGTATAAAAGGATCCTATGGGATACTGTATCGATTACTCCTTCCCGAATCGTAGTATCGTAGGATACTACGATACGTATCGGGATATTGACTATCATGAAGATGCCTAATACCTATGTCATGAATAGGTTACTGCTTTGCATATCGAGATGTTTAAGGATCATGAAAGCATGCTAGAGATGCCATGAGTAGGTGATTGATGGCATATTGAATTGTTGAAGGTTTAATAAAGCCTATTAAAGATGCCAGGTTTGTCTAGTAAAGAGATAAGGTATTACACCTTTAAACTAGATACAAGACGGTGAGTATCTAGTCTTAATTGTTCAATTGTAATCGCCCACACGTGTTGCCGTGTGTGGTGAGGCCGCGTTGCAGTTAGTCGACGCCTCCCTAAGGGGAAACTAAGGGTTGTATGTATATAGCCAGATTGATCGAAATTGGCAGATTGATTGAGATATAAGGGTTAGAAGCCAGATTGATTGAAACCTAAGTGCTAAACGCCAAATTGATTGAAACCTAAGGGCTAAACGCTGGATTGATTGCAAACTACCTAAAACTACAGCCTATTGCTATATCATATTCATGATTTTTGCCTTAGCTTTAGATGAGAGAGGTACATAGAATCAGATGGATTGAATACCTACAGGTGAATTGATAGATTGATTGTTGAATATGGTTAAGAACATGCCACATTGACATGTATATCTCTGCTACATGATTATAGAGATGATTGATTGATTGCTTCCTCATTAACGCATGAATAATGTTACGAATACTATGAATATTGATGCATAAACTGTAATTCCATGTCTATATTATTGCTTTGATATCAAGACATTTTTGTCTAAGTACCACGGTGAAAATTTTATATAGAAACCGAAGTCTCTCACTGAACTTAGTGAAACTCACCCCTTTCATAAATTTATTTTTGTAAGTGCTTAATTAGGTATGGCTTATTGTTCGTTACATGTGAGGCCGATGATAAACCCGTCGTAGGACTATCAAATGCAGTAAAAATACTGTTAAAAACCTGCACCAATTTAGCTAAATAAAATATAGCACAGCAGAGTACAGGGTCGATCCACAGAAACGGCAAATTTAACACAATTTCCAAATTAACATGCAGTTTAACCAAACTTGACTAGCAGTCACCTTTTGTGTCTCCTAGAGACCTTGAATTTGTAGAAATGTGAAATAAGCAAAACCAAATATGCAAAATAGATTAAGAATCAATTAAGAAGAATATCCTAGCATTATGCAATCCACCTTAACCGTATGCATGTAATCATAAACCCCTTTTACTGTCTAATTATCCTATGTCGTTTTAGTTATAGATTACCGCGAGTCCCCGCAATCATAATCCAATTCTCCCTTAATGAATCGATAACCCCCGTGAGTCCCCACAGTCAAGGTTATTTCCCTATCTCGTTTAATTAACAGGCCGCGAGTCCCCGCAATCACTATATTAACTACGCTAGAAGCATTAAGAATAAGAAGAACCCAAAACCAGTCACCCCCCCCTCGACGATGCTCAAGAGATTACTACCCAATTAAACCTGTACTACTCGGCCGGTAGTCGTGCCACTCACTAGCCCTACCAGATCTATATTAAGGTGATCAAACTTAATACGACCTTAGTTTTTAGACATATAAACACAGGCAATTATGGAACTAGTTAACTAGACTGGAATTCATGCTTTGGTTTCATACATGCAATGGTTAAGGTTTCTCACATAATACTAGAATAAGAGAATTTAGCTGCTCATAGAATTAAACATCTCACGAAATAAGATTAAAGCAGCCATGAAATGAAAGCAAGGATGGAATATGAAAAAAGAGATACTTTACTGAAAATTGCTACTGGAGACTCTTCCCGTTTGGGCAATGGGTAGCCTGCCGGAAGGAACTCTCAAATAAAATAGAACTACTGCTAGAATAATGTATCGTGAAATTCTAACTCTATCAGAACTAAAGAAAGAACTCTACGTGAATAAAGAATGAGAAACTAAAATGAATACTGGATGCAAATATGATTGACTTCTACCTAGAGAGCACCCCTATTTATAGAGAGGAAAACAATCATCTCTCAGTAAAAATATCCCATCACTTAAGGAGTAGAGCAATCTTTGACAAAGTCAGCACATCACTCAGATGAAGGAAACAACCGATTGATTTTATGGAGATTCTTCTAGAGCTTCTGCTTTTAACTTTCACTGCAGTAATTTCTGAAACCTTATAGAACTTCAGCTTTTACTTCTACTGCAGTAAATTCTGGATCATTCTAGAACTTCAGCTGCTCCAATGGGCTTCAGATTTCTCTTTCTTTTTGGGCCACAACCCGTGTGACATTCTGCCCGAACATCTCTTGCTCCAAATTTCTTGTTTTAGAGTCTTTCCTCCTTATTTGGGCTGTTCTCCAAACCTGCCATAAAACACTAACAACTTGGGCAAAAGCCTGTGAGAACTGCCTTCAAAGATGCTAAAATAATAATCAAAAACTGGTCAGATCAGCCGACGTCCGCTGCATCAGTGCTGAGCGTTTATTTTGTAATAAGTAAGCCTAGACAATGATTGTTTTGGTTAAGGGATAATTTGGTCGTTGACCGTCCCAAATAATGTTTTAGCTTCCGTATTGGACAAGTTTGTTTTAGGAACTATTGATTGAATTGTTTTCAGATAAAAGTAATATTATATTTTTACTAATATCTGTATTGACTTGTTAGGCGCGAGCCCCGAATGACGTTGTCTCCTAACCGGCCCAAACTCCATCCAAGGAACGGCTCCTCGGGAAATAAGGTTGGGGCGGGGGCATCACATTGCACCTGGCGATGCATTATTTTTCCATAATTTCTAGAAACTTTATAGAGTTTTCAAATAATATTCACTGAAATGGATATCATATTGCAAATAAAAATAAATGTGATGATAAATACTTGTACATTACAAGTACTATTTTTCAAAAGAAACTTTTACTGAAAAAAAGTTACATTCTTATTCCACTAAGTTGTACTACATATATATTACTATAATTGAAATTTATGCAACAGTAAACTAGACGTTTACTAATGTGTTTATTATGGCACGACCGTTTAGGCAATTCCGATTCTATAATGATGCGAATAAAATAGAGAATTCATTGAAGGGCCAGAAGATTCTTCAATCCATTGAATTCTCGTGCAATACTTGTTCTCAAGGCAAACTGATTATAAAGTCAAAATTTATACCAAATTTTCTATTTTTAGAACACATACATGGTGATATTTGTGGGCTTATTCACTCACTGTATAGACCATTTCAGTATTTTATAATTTTAATTGATGCATCAACAAAATTGTCACATTACGTTTATTATAAAAATTGCAGCCTAAAGTTTGCAAACTTACTTGCGGATATAATTCGGTTATGAGTTTTCTTACTATTTAAATGATTATTTCATGTCTTTGGAATAAGTGTGGAATACCCTGTTGTTTGTATTCACACAATAAACGGTCTAGTAGAATCGTTTCATTATATGCATTAACTTATTTACATGACCATGGAACTCCCAATATTATTGGGGGCATGTATATTGCATGTTGCAATATTTATTCGCATCAGGCCAATAAATTTTAATGAATTCTCTCCCCAACAAATGATTTTGGTCAGAAATCAAAATATTTCTCATCTGATAATTTTCTGAATGTGCGACTTATATTATGATTGCTCCACCACTACGCACAAAGATGAGGCCTCAAAGGAGGTTAGAAATAGATGTTATACATGAATCTCCACTATAAAATATCTTGAGACTAAAGTTGGACATTTGTACACTAATCATTTTACTGATTGTTATTTTGATAAGTAAGTTTTCCCAACATCAGGGGAAGAAAATTATGTAGCCAATTAAGAAAATTACTTTGAGTGAATTATCAATGATCCTCGTATAAAATTACTTGCATTTGCCAGAGGCTTTTTCTGACCTAAAGGTGTGACTGAATCACACATATTGGCTACTTGTGCTCCAATTAAAATTGATGTCCCCGAAGGACCTTCTATCACTAATAAATAATTAAAGGCAACATCAAAGTGATAGACTAATCGGTTCCAAAATAAAAATCCTCAAGAAAAAAGAGAAAATGATAAATATGGCAAAATCGAAATATTAGATATTCCAAAAGAATTTTCATGATTAAAAACTCTTGAAGAGTTTCTTAGCATGACAGATAATAAGTTTCTAGAAGAAACTCAAGTACCTGAAAATTTTGTTAATAATGAGATCTCAACTATGTCATGTCTGACTGGTAACTATGGAACCTAACTATGAATAATCGATGTCGATGATAAAACTGTTTATGATGCAGCAGTTGCCATTATGAATGAAAACGAGGATCATCAATCTGGGCCTGTGAATAAATTTTGATATAGAAATTAGTCCAAGAAAAATGAAGGAAATGAAAAGACGCAATTCTAGTGGAATTGAATTTAAGGTTTAAAGAGAATTCTTTGAGCGAATAATTCACACACCTGAAGATGTATAACCTGTGGGTCATAAATGTGTATTTGTAAGAAAGCATAATGAAAAATGAATTCATATAATATATCGTTTGTCGTACAATATTTTTCCAAAGACTAGGAATTGATTACAAGTAGACTTAGTCTCCTGTGATGGATGCAATAATTATTGTTACTTACTTTATCTGGCAGCAAAAGAAAATTTTTAAAATGCGTTTTATGAATGTCATGACAAGCCTATTATAATGGCTAATACAATCTCTGACAGATTTAAATTGCCATGAACACACGATACAATTTATCTTGATATTTATTATTTTAAATTGTGTAAAGCTTTATATCTATATTTTATTGTGAGATCCGGATTCTGATTTATATTGATGATTTTATTTAGAACTCCTGAAGAGTATCAAATTGTTATTGATTATTTAAAGTTTGATTTTGAAGTTGAACTTCTGAAGAGAATCAAAATGTTGTTGAATATTTTAAAGAAGAGTTTGAAAAGAAATATTTTGAAAAGACAACAGTTGTCTTTGTTTACAAATTAAGTACTTAGAAATTTGACATATCTTTGCATCAATCTTCTTATACTGCTAAGTATTGAAACACTTTTACATGAATAAAGTATATACGTTGACGAAAATTATGATTGTAAGATCAGTTGATTTGCATAAAGATTTATTTCGTTATCGTGAGAATGATGAAAAACTTTTTGGTCCAGAAGTACCATAGTTTTAAGACTATCGAAACAATATTGTATCTTGCAAGTGTACATAAGTCTGATCTTACAGGTTATGCAAATGTTGGATATTTTATTGATACTTTATATGCTCGATCAAACCAGCTATGTGCTTTTATGCAGTGGTTAGGGGTGGCAATACGGGTCGGGTTAGGGTTGGCGGGTTGCAACCTATGAACCCTAACCTGACCCATTTATTATACGGTCACTTTTAATCAACCCTAACCCGACCTATTAAACAAGATACCAACCCGAATCCGACCCAAATAACCTGTTTATTTAATAGATCTATGAACCAGTGGGTTAACAGGTAACCCAAATAACCTGTATACTCAATTTTCAACTCATAAGTCAAAACTATAACATTTTTGCACAAAGATCTCAATGTGAAGACAAATAACTTCAATAGAAAAAATCTAGCACCAATAATAAGCTAAATTTTGAGTGCTTGAGAGTTGAGAGTAAGCTACCAACAAAATGCAAACATGAACCAACACCATGAGCATCCAAATGAGAAAATCACAGATATCAAAAGGCAATATAGAGGGCAGTTAGGCAGTCAACAGCATGCCAAATTGCCAATAAGCCTTACAAAACATAATAAATAATATCCAAAATCCCAAACAACCAACACTATGATTTTCTTATTGCTTTTCTTGCATTTTTCTTCAACTCTTGGATACATCTCAATCCATTTTCAGCAATTGATTCTTCTCAGCCAACCAATCTTTAATAACAGTGACCTATTAAAACATGTTCAGAACATACTTAGTAAGTATCAATTCTAAAGTATCAAAATAAGTAATAACTTTTCAATTGTATTACTCAAAAGGAGAATAAATTATTCAAATGACTCAAATGCTCACCCTAAGAATGATTGAAACTTGCATCATCAACAAAAGATTCAGCTTCATTGTTAAGGTTCAAATTCATAACATCTTGAGTCAAATCTTCCAAGTTGTTGAGTGATTCAATTTCTGCCCAAAACATGAGAAACACATAAAGTTAAGAATGTAAATTTCATTAAAAGATTAAGTAACCAAATATTTACAAAAACTTAACCTTTCTCTCCAAACAACCAGTCCCTGCTACATATCAAAGCTTCAACAGTTTCAGGTGACATTGTACTACGATATTGGTCCAGAATTCTGCCACCATTGCTAAAAGCTGATTCAGATGCCACTGTTGAAACTGGAACACAAAGAACATCCCTAGCAAATCTTGCTAGAATAGGATATCTAAATTGTTCTGATCTCCAAAAATCAAGTACATTAAGTGAAGAAGTCATTTCAATTGTTGGCTCAGCTAAATATAAATCCAACTGACTTTTCTGAACACTTTGATTAGTTTTGTTCTTTTCATTAAACTCCTATTAATTGTATCAATCAACACAAAAAAAAGAAATTAGTCAAAAGTAATAAATCGTAAATATGAATCATAATGTAGATATCACAACTAAAACTGTATTAACATACCTTCATAATACTTGCGGTTTTATTGCCATCGCTTGCAAGAGCATTAGGAGATTGAACCACATTACTAGCATGAGAAGACGAAGATGATTCCATAGAATCTTCATAGACTTTCTTATACTCAGCATAATACTCTTCAAGTGTTTTCAGAACATTTTTCAATTGTGCCGACTTCTCACCATATAGCTTCCCATAACTAAACTCAACAAATTCAAACTTATAGCGAGGATCAAATATCACAGCAATAGCTAATAACATATTGAACTCACACCAATATTTGTCAAACTTAGCAAACATTTTATCAGCTATCTTCTTCATATAAGGATCCTCACTTTCAGATTCTTCTCTCAACTTCATTTGGATCATGAAAACATGAGGGAAGTACAAATTTGCAGTAGTATAAAGAGATCCAGAAAAATCAACAGTTGCAGTGTAAAAAGTCTCCAAAAAGTCACATATTTTACCAACTCTTTCCCATTCTTCAGAACTTGGACATTTCTGAAAATTAGAATCACTTAAATGAAGGTGGTAAAAGGCAGGACGAAAATAGATAGCACTTGAGAGCATCTTATATGTAGAATTCTACCGGGTAGGAACATCTTGCACTAAACCTTTCTTAGGATTCAGAGAGGTTTGTGCAACACATTGGTGAAATTTTTGCTTTCTTCCTTGAGAGCCCTTAACATATTTCACACACTCCCTGACTTTCTCAACAGCATCATCAATAGCCTTCAACCCATCTTGAACAATCAAATTAAGAATATGCGCACAACATCGAACATGAAACAAGCTACCACCAAACAGTACAGCATTATTCATTTTCAATTGATCCTTAAGTATTTCCACACAAGTGTCATTTGCACTAACATTATCCAAAGTGATAGAAAACAACTTTTTCTCAATACCCCAATCACTAGCCAAACCATAGATCTTTTCAGCCAAGCAAATCCCAGTATGAGGAGGAGGAATATAGGAAAAGTTCAAAATTCTTTTTTGCAACACCCAATTGGTATCTAAGAAATGAGCAGTCAAACTCAAATAGCCATCAGTAGCAATAGAAGTCCAAGCATCTGAAGTTAAACATACTCTACTAGGGCTTGCAAGTACCTCACACCGAATTCTATCCATTCCAGAAGCATAAATCTTTTTAAGGTCAGCCTTTGCAGTATTCCTAGAGAAATTAACAACTGCAGACTCTAAATAGCTGAAAATAGTCCGCACCCCATCATATTCAACAAATGAGAATGGAAGATCATGTCTAATGATTGCATGCACCACTAACTCTCTAAATTTCTCTTGACTAAATTTTGAACTATCAGATAAATAAGACCCGCCATCAGAGCTAATCATATACTGTCCAATATCTCTAGTTGATATTCTAGCACAACTTTTGATATGACAATGTAAATTACCTGTGCCATTCTTACTATCAGCAGAATATTTTCTCCCACAATGTTTGCATTCACACTCAAGGGGCTCATTATCTTTTGAGGGTAGGATGCGAAAATGCTTCCAAGCTCCAGAAGTAAGCTTTCTTTTCTTTCTTTTTGCTGCATTCTTTTGTCCAAGATGTTCTGAGGGACATTTTCATTAACCTCGTGAACTGAAGCATCACTATAACCTTCACTGTTTGTCTCATCCATAATTAAACTGCACACATAATAAATATTGTATTAAAACAAACACGCTTAAAGTTATGAAAGCATCTAACATTATGAAACATGATTAAAGTTAAAGTTAGCTATGCTTTCTAGTTTCTGTTATGAAAAATACTTTAAGTTAGAGCTAGCTATGCTTTCTGTATACTATATACTACACTACTACACTATAACATGCTTTCTCTGTAAACATGATTACATATATAATAGAGAAATCAAAAAATCAAGTTAAGGCCAATAAAAAAAGAACAAAACACAGAAGCATATATTCCAAATAAACAGCAACTAAGAACCACCCAAATTCCACCTTAATCAAAACGGGGGCTTACCAGTGGTTTGGAAGTGCAGTCAGCGGCGGACAGCAGCGACCAGCGAGCAAAGCAGATAACAGCGACCAGCGAGCAGAGCGGACAATAGCAAGCTGAGCAGACAGCAGCAAATGACTAACAGGATTGCAAGTCTTCTTCAATCCAAAGAGAGAGACTGAGAGTGATGGCAGCAGCGCCGTGACTGTTGTGAGTGGCGCCGTGAGTCGTGAGTGAATGGTTTGGAAGTGCAGTCAGCGGTGGACAACAGCGACCAGCGAGCAGAGCAGACAACAGCGACCAGCGAGCTGAGCGGACAACAGCGAGCTGAGCGGACAGCATCAAACGACTAACAGGATTGCAAGTCTTCTTCAATCAAAGAGAGAGACTGAGACTGAGACTGAGACTGAGACTGAGAGTGATGGCAGCGGCGCCGTGACTGTCGTGAGTGGCGCCGTGAGTCATGAGTGAATGAGTGAAGGTGAAACTGAAACCTATCAAGGCTTTTTATATCTAGGGTCAGGGTGAATCAAAATTTATTATTAATTTAACAATTTTACTATTATACCCTAATAAATTCTAATAAATAACAAACGGGTCATACGGGTCATTTATGGTTTTTTTGGGTTGACCCGTTTATTATACGGGTCAAATAGGTCAACCTGTTTTACCCGATAACCTGATAACCCTCAACCCTAACCCGCTTATTTCGGGTCGGTCTCGGGTCGGGTCAGCAATTGCCACCCCTAGCAATGGTACACCTATTTTTGGGCACTAAATTCATGAAAGAAATCATAGTTGCAACTTCTTATAATGCATGTCGGGAGCAAGCATGTTTGGCTAAGATTAGTAATCCATAAAATTTGGAAATCAAGTGGTTTGCTATCAAATTTTCAGAGAGTTTCCACCACTTTGTTTAAAAATGATGTTACATAGATTGCTCAGTTGCAGGAATGATACTTCAAAAATTTATTCACTGTCAACTTCAACATTTTGAAAAGTTAAGATACAATATCAGAATGTGACAATTTAACGATGCCAAATTATGTGCTCAAGAGGGGGAGTTACACAATGTACTTTTTTTCCTTAACTAAGTTTTTTTCCCTCTGGATTTTTACTAGTAAGGTTTTTTAACGAGGCAGTGTTAAACTAAAAAAATGTACTCTTTTTCCTTCACTACGTTTTTTCCCATTGGATTTTCCTAGTAAGGTTTTAACGAGGCATTTCTCTTAATGATAGACATCCAAGGGGAGTGTTATGATAATTAGTGTATGTCCATTCATAATCTTGTAATTAGTTATATCCCTTCTTCTCGCTCTACCTATTAATCCCCTATCTCATTTCATGCAACCCTTGAGTTTTGTAACATTTGTATTATCATGATATGTATCATATCATAAGCCTATAAATAAAGGCTTTTGAGAAAGAATGAAAGTGGACGGAAAAGAATAGAAAAGTTTTTACCATTATTTTGCTCTCCTTTCTTTTCTCTTGTCTTCATTTTATATACTTGTATTTTTAGTTTTATATTGATATTATACTACTACTCTTAATAGTAATTTTATGAAAAAATGTTACTTTTTAAAATAAAATTTTCATTTCAAAAGTATAATTTAATTTTCAAAATTAATGCTTTGAGGTTAAAAAAGTACGAGTGTTACTTTGAAAAATAAACTATGTATTTTCAAGATCATATTTTGGTTCAAAAGTAATACTCTTAAATTTAACAAGTAAAAAAAGTGTTACTTTGTATAATAAAGTCTTCATTTTCGTGAATCAAATATCGATTTAAAAGTAACATTCTCAAATGTGTAGCACTTTTCGGTTTAAAAGTAGCACTCTCAAACTTGGTAATTAAGTGTCACAAGTTTTATTTTGTTCAATAAAGTTCTCATTTTCAAGTATCAAATTTCAGTACAAAATTAACACACTCTAACTTAACAAGTATCAAAAGTGTTACATTGTATAATAGTCTTTATTTTTGGGAATATTTTTTTATTTAAAAGTAGCACTTTATCTCAAACTTGACAACTATCACAAGTATTACTTTGTATAACAAATTTCATTTCTTTTATATCACTTTTATTTTATATTTTATTATTATTATTATTATTTTTACCTTTGCATTCCTAAGAATCGAACCCATGATCTTAGGATTACAAGGTCCTCCCCTTACCATCACCCCAACCCTCCCCCCTCTTTTATATCACTTTTAAGTTTAAAAGTAACACTTTTAAATTTGACAAATATCACAATTGTTATGTTATATAATAAATTTTTTATTTTTGGGTATCACATTTAAGTTCAAAAGTAACACTCAAAAGTGACAAGTGTTCAAAGTATTATTTTATAGGCTTAAATCTTTTAAACTACCCTGTGTTTGCTGGTGTATTTGACATTTGCCCTCCTGTATTTTTTAAATACATCTTTTGCCCCCCATATTCTTTCAAATACATATTTTGCCCCCTATTTGACAACTAGTCAACCATTTAAAAAGAAAATAAAGACATCTATGCCCTTACACTTTATTTTACCATAATTATTACATTTGTTTAAATATTTTACATTTTTGAACAATAAAGATTATATTTTTCTTAAAATATACAATGCTACAATTTACTTTATTTTAATTTTCACTATTTTTGTTCATTTAGTATTTAAGTTACTTTCAAAATTTATAAAAAGATATTCTAGTGAATTAAAATATTTTAAAATTTTGACTAGATGCTAAAATTTTAATATATATTAATATATTCACTTAAGTCTCAAATATATATTATATAAATAGTGAGAAAAGTTTAATGAGTTTTAAAATATAATTTTAAATATGACCATTTTGTTAAAACGAAGAGAGTATATAATAAAAAGAAGAAATTAATTCAACAATATATTATTATAAAGTTTAAAACTAGTTTTCCAATTTATAGATTTTTACATTTTCAAACAAACAATAAAATAAAATTGTATCAACCAACAATGTAAATGTTACGTGAAAAATTATCTATAAATTTTGAAAGACATAATGAAAATACATTACCAATTTCAACTAAATTAATATAATATATTTTCAAATTTTAAATAAAAATTTTAAATTAAATGATCATCATTTGACATTTTAAAAATATTTTCTACATTTTAAATACAAAAGTTAATAATTAAATACATTCCAAATTATATAGGTAAAATTTCATTATTGTAAAATAAAAACAAAAGAAAGAGGTTTAAAAATATAAATAAAATAATAATTTTCATTTTTTAACATTGTCCTAATAGAAAATATAAACTTTGTTGCTAAAAAAATATAAAATGTTTAAATATATGTGAAAATTAAATGTAAAATAAAATGGAGGGCATTGAATGTCTTTATATGATTTTAAAAGATTGACTAGTGATCAAGGGGAGGCAAAAGATGTATTTAAGAAACACAGAGGGCAAATGTCAAACACACCAGCAAACACATAGTGGTTTAAAGGATTTAATCCATATATGTATTTGAAATCAAATTTGTGCTTTATGTGTTGTGTTATATATATATATATATAGTCAACTATAAAGTCCTTGATCTTAATCCTTGTCAAAGCGTTGCATTTGAAATATTAGGCCAAAACTATATGTTGCTGTACACCCAAATCTCCTGCCAACCAAAGAAAATATATGGTTGTAATACACATCCAAACTTACATATCACTTTACTTCAATTTAATGCTTTCTAAAACCCCGTCACTAAAAGTAAGAATATTCCAACATCACCTGTAGGCCTTCAATACAGTTCTTATCGCATAGGGGTTCCAAACCATTCCTACTCAGACCAACTTATTACACTTATTTTAACATAATTTTTACATTTAAGAAAACAAAAATGAAAACAAACACAGCCTTAGATACATTTATACCTTAGACATTTTGCAAAATTATTACCCTTAATATTTTGGAAAATTATTGTTGGCCCTTAACTTTCTTTTTTCAAACAAAAAATAATAATGACAATGCGAAATTTTGTGTATTTAGTCCACATTCTTTACCTAATTGGCAAATATAGTCCACATTCTCTAGAAGAGTAGTAGCACTTATACTCTTTTAAAGTAGCACTTATACTCTTCTGAAGTATCACTTATACTCTTTTGAAGTAAACTGTAAAAGAATAGTAGTGCTACTCCAAAAGAGTAGTAATGCTACTCACTTGCACTTTTCTAGAATAACACTCTTAAAGAGTAGTAGTGTTACTCCATAAAAGTAGCACAATCGTACTCTCATTGAGTAACACTTAAAACTCTTTTGAAGTAACACTTTATATATTCTCCTTAAGTGCTACTTCATAAGAGTGGTAGTGCTCCTTACTTGTAATCTTTTAGAGTAGCACTTATACTCATATAGAGTAGCACCTAAACTCCTGTAAAGTAGCACTTATACTCTTCTTAAGTGCTACTCTATAGGAGTAGTAGTGCTACTCACTTGTACTTCTGAAGCAGCACTTATATTCTTTTGAAGTTTTTTTTTTTTTTTTTGGTTCATCTTTTAGGTGATACTTGAACTTTCTGATACTCGTGAATAGTTTGTGAATACTACCACCGGTACTATTCATAAGTATCCGTTCTTTTTTCTTCTTTTTTCCTTAAAGTGATACTTGAACAAAGTATTATTGATACTCCTAAACAGTACTACTAGTATTGTTCACTAGTATCAGTTTTATTTTGTTCAAATAGCAATTAAAAAAATGTGTTTTATGTTCATGTGGATAGTCGTCAGATACTTAAACCCGCTTCACAAGAAACCACCTCTTTTTACTCATAAGAGGTGACATGATTTGACCAAAACCAGGGAGTTATATATTGTTACTACCTCCATCCCAAACTATATGTCATTATAACTTAAAAATTTGTCTCAAACTAAATGTTATTTTAGCTTTAAGGGCATGTTCTTTTCAATGTTTTGAAGTCAGGTTTTGAAATCAGGTTTTCAAAAACATGTTTTCAGATCGATTCAAAGAAACAATGTTTCAAAACTAGTTTCAAAAACCTTACAAAGAAATAAGGTTTTCAAACTATGGGCCTATTTCAACCACCTCCGCCCACCGCCACTGCCGATTACCACCACCTCTGGTCTCCATCGCCACTACCCACCTCTGTCTATATCCAGCCGCCACCACCAAGCACATTCTGCCACCAACTCAGGAATCAGGAAACCACCCCTGGCTTCCACCTCCGTCTACATCCAGCTGCCACCGCCGACCACCACCCCTAGCTGCTATCATGCACGTTCAGCTACAACCTTCGGCCTCCGTGGTGGCGGTGGACTGCAGAGGGGAATGGCCGTGGCGGGCGGCGGCGGCGGTGATGGGCGACGATGGTTGTGAGGTGGTAGATGGCGTTGGTTTTGGAGGAGAGATGAGTTTCATGTTTTCTAAAAATTGTTTTCAAAACCAAATTAAAACTTACAAAGAACAAGGATTTAGCCCATTCTTAAAACATCAAAAAGAACAACCCCTTAAACTTTTGACCCAAAATACATACTTCTTCAACTCCATTAGAAAAGATTATTTTCAAACTTTATTTTTGTTCCATTAGAAGCGTTAATTTTCAAAAGTGAGAATAATATGTGGTCCATAACTAACACACACTTAAAAACCGAGGATATTAGTGGAATAAATTATGGTAAATTAGTTATTTTAGGTTTCATACCTTGAAATCAATATAAGTTATACATCTTCGAAACTAGAATCTATTAATGGAACGAATGGAGTAATCTTTTAACATTTCAAGAAGAAATTGCATCTATTTTTCTAAAATTAGTGATGAGTTTTGCCCGGGACTTCCGAAGGGTAGCTCTCTAGTTAGTTCGAAAATGGATTTTAATATCGGTGAGAGTACGTTAACCCACTATCTATATTGAGAGAGGAGCCAAACATATTATAACATAATCGCCACCTCTGAATCACTAACTCCAAAAGAAACGAGCCGAAAGCCCCAAAGAATAGCTTATCTTGTTGATAATTTTGAGTTTTGAAAATCACACTCAAGGGGGGTTCACATGAAAGTGAGAGAGGGAGAGCTTTAACTGAATAATTCTTGTTAATTAGAATGAGTGTAAAAAAGTCCTATTTATAGGTGTAGTTAGTCTATACTAATTTAAGTAGGAGATTAGGGTGATGTCATGGTTTAGATAAGGGGAGGGGGGCAATACATGAGGTGGCAAACCTAGTCATTTTGTCCATGTGGCAATCATCACTTAGTACACTTGGCGGCTCTTCATTGGTTTGATCAGTGATGACTTGTCTTGATGATTTGGCGACCGTCCTTCTTGATGTTGGTAAAAATTATGGTAGAGAGTGAGTGGTTTGGGTCTTCCAAAATTGAGTGATTCCTAGCCTTTTTTGGTTGAGCTTGATTGTAGTCAATTAGTGAGCCTTCCTTAAGAGAGAATTTTCACATCATATGCTTCAATTGATTTCCTTTCTTGAATGGGTTCCTTCCTCTCTTTTTTCTTGTGTGAATTGATGGATTTACTTGTGTTGATAGCTGCTGGCCCAATTATAATAATACCCTTACAATCAAATGACCAAAATACACCTAGAGTTAGAAATGATTAATCTGCCATTTTCACATGATGTGTTTATTTTGTGAATGAAAACTTACTTAAAGTATGGATTTAAACAATAAGTCCAATTTATTTCTACGGTAACCAAAGTCCACTTATTGAAATGCACTTGAAAAAATTGAACACTAGCTAGTGTTAGGACTCTTGACACACTTCCAATTAATGAAATTGTGGTTCACTGTGATCCTCCATTGGGCTTGAGCCCAGTTACTGGTCTATGAGATTGATCAGTCCTTCTTTAGGTGGCTTCCTCTTGGGCTAGATTCTATCATCTACCCTTATTATTCTTTTCAAAATTATTTATTCATTCACACAATATAACTACTACTATTACTTGTAACTAAAATATCTTGGAACTATGTACATCTATTATTTAGTCAAGCTAACACAATATTATAGTTGTACGTTTATTTGTTTCCTTAAAATGTGTAATATCCCAAATTTCATGGACTAATGATAGTTCAGTGGGAGGGGTAAATGTAATTGTTTGTACACAAATTGTTTCAAACAAACAACACAAACAAAAGGAGCAAGTTTCGAAAATGGCCAAAACGTAATGCTGGAAACGAAATACAAGATTTTATCAACAAATCGGACAATACACGAAACTTGTTACTTTGATCAGATTTAGTCACTCAAAACATGATAAATCGTGATTATGCAAGCCCGGTTGAAAACTACGTAGAGCAATTATCACTATCAAATTAGACCAATTTTTCTACGCTACGAATAACTAATACTATGTTTGTTGGAGTCTCGTGTGTGAATGAATGAATCATTTCCTCTGCTGCTATGCCCTATTTATAATGGTGTGTCATTCCTTGGAAATGTTGTAAACCCTAATTAATCTCCTTATTTGGACCTTCTTTTGTCGCCGCTGCAACACATCCAATTGATTCGGAGCGCCAAGAGTCCTTTCAATCTTGTGAGCCCTACTTTTTTGATCGATTACAATATCCCTTCGAACTGTATTGATGAAGTGTCTTCGATCTCCTTTTCTTACTCGATCGCCATTATTAACCATTGTTACATCCTTACATTTTTGCCCCCATCAGTAGTTTAGCCTTAATTGTTTTTCTTCTTTTTTTAGGCAAAACAGAAAAATTTATGCATTAGCAGCATTGGAAATCTCCCCACAGCGATTGAGATATAAAAGTCGGGGCAGAATCCAAGCAAAGTTCTTCAGTCGGGTGTGTAGCCCTGAATTGATCTAACCAGTGTGGAATGAATCCCAATAATATGGTCCTCGCAAACACCCTGGCCAATACGCGCGGTCAACTCTCTTGCTCCAAACAGATGGGCAACCTCTCCCCAAACATCCAGGATAACAGTTGCGGCATCCCCAATTAGTGAGCAGGGAATCCAAACCTGTCGATGAATCAGCTCAAGCGCCATCAGTGTCGTTGTCGCTTCTGCCTCCCCCGGCGAAACTACATGGGAGATCCTCGCCAAGCCATATTGCCACCGCCCCTCCACACCACAACCATAGACTCCCAGTGCGGCACGACATGTGAATTTGTAAATTTTTGTGTCGTTGTCGCTTCTGCCTCCCCCGGCGAAACTACATGGGAGATCCTCGCCAAGCCATATTGCCACCGCCCCTCCACACCACAACCATAGACTCCCAGTGCGGCACGACATGTGAATTTGTAAATTTTTGTTTACGCTATCATCTACCATGCCTCTTCAAAGTAATTTGTGTGAGTTTCTTCTTCTTCCAAAAAAAATAAATAAAGAAAAAAATCCGTGAGAGTAGTATTGTTCTTTACTTTTTTTAATTCCAGATCTCACTTCTTTATTTTGACTCTAAAGTGATGCTTTAAAACAACAAATCACCCAGACTGTGATACTTCCATACTGAAAAGTACAATCACAAAGTTAACCCCCAAAAAATAATAAAATAAAAAAAAACAAAAAGAAAAATGAACTGCTGAAAGCACAGAAGAAAGGCTTAAACAAATCTGGGATCGCGGTTACAGAACCGGAACTATGTTTCGTGGGTCCTCATCCCCACATCATCATCTTTTGGCCTTTTACGCACCTTTTTGGAATGCTTTTTTCTTCCCTTTTTTGCATGGAAACGCCAAATTGTTTGTGTCATACGACTCTTATTCCTCTCTGGATCACCTCTCATTCGGTTCATCATCTTCTTGGCTGCGAATATTTTCTTTGGTCTGTGCACACAGTATACAACTGTGCATCCATTTCTCCCTGGATTGTTCTCTGCTTTTTTAAGTATTTCTTTGGAATGTTCTGCTGATTTTCTCAAGTGGGTCTGCTCTGATTTTCAAGATTTTGGACGAATTCCACCAGAATTGCCTTGGAGATAAGATCCTTCAGGTACATGGTTTTATTAGGAAAAGACCCAATTTTGGGATTTTCTTTTTTTGCTTCTTTCCCTTTATTGTTTGGGTGATTTTTGATCGTGGAGTTTGCTTGTTGATGTTGAAATCGCTGGTTTATGGTAGAAAGCTTCGTCTTTGATTGTGTGTGCGTGATCAATTTTAGTTTCATTTCAGTTCTTTTTAGTGCGGAGTGAAACCAATTACTGAGTTTGATAGTCCTACTTGTATTCAATTTGTGTTTTTTTTATACTGATTCTGACTAGCGAGCAGTTTGGATGATTCAATTGGATTTGAGTTTTATGTAACTCTGGGGATTTGGATTTTGGGGAATTTCGCTTTGGCGGATGCTTAAGTGGTTGGCTGTTTTCTTTTGGGGACCATGTGGTAATACCCCTTTATGCGTATTTCATCTTTTCATTTTCTGACTAAATCCAAGCGGTTTATTCCATTTGGCGGATGCTGAAGTATCGCTGCGTTCTCTTAAGTATCGCTGCGTTCTCTGTTATGATTATCTTAGTGATTATGAACCAATTGTCGGTGGTTCTAGCAATAGTGATTGAGAGAAGTTCAAATATTCAACTTTTTTGGCAGCGAATCCATTCATTTTTCAGTGTGATCAATGTGTTTGTGATCAGATTGAATTATGTTTTCGCTATTTTTGTCTCAGTAATGATTTTCCACCTTCAAAGTCTGCATTGCATTAGCTCTTGCAATATGATTTCTCATGCTTTATTCCAACCATTAAGCTGTTTACATGACATCGGTGATTCAAATTTTTGTTATTCTGCCTGCTATATAGTACTACAGCGTTTGTATTTGTAGCTTATGGTGCCTGGAGCTTTGATAGAGGCTATGCTACATTTGAGCGAGATACTTCTGTGATCTGTAAATGAGCAAGTCAGAACAATTTGTGCAAAGGAATTTTGTTGCTGTCTGCAACAAAACCTGTTTTGTAGAATAACGTTAACTGAGTGTTTTATAAATAATGAGGTATACAGAGCAAGCACTTGTTTTAGGGGATAAGTTAGCAATTGCTCAAAACTTGCCGTTTTAGACTGGGGAAATGTTAATACTTTGCTTAACTGACACAGGCGTTTGGATTGGTCTTGTGCAAATTCATTTCCCACCGTTGGAAGAGAAGTTTTCCCAATAATAGTTAGCCTTAGAGAAAAAGAGTAAATCAATAAAATTAACTTGTCAAGTTGCAAAGTGAGTTTGTTTAATTTTTTTTATCTTCAGTTGGTACTTAATAATTTGTTCTTATGCATTCACTGAGTAGACAAACATTGAAGCTTATAGTTTTTGTTTTTGTCACATTTCTAACATGCTTCTCGCACATCTGTGTGCAGAGGTTTTTTTGAGAAATATTCAAGATTGATTCTGAAGGAACATTCTGGGTGCATGTATCATGGGGGCTTCAAACTCTACGATGGAAGAAGATAAGGCTCTGCAGCTTTGCCGTGAGAGAAAGAAATTCATTGGACAAGCACTTGATGCCAGGTGCTTTCTAGCGGCCAATCATATTTCTTACATAGATGCATTAAGAGTCACAGGATCTGCGCTTCGGAAATTTGTTGAACCTGAAGGTCTGGTTGGATCTTCCTTATATACATCTAATGCTGCAACTTCAGAACCCCTTGTTCTTACTGAGAAGTCCGTTTCCCAGTTCTCAACCTCATCTCAGTCCTATTCTCAGCACGTGGATGCTAATAGGAATATCTCACCATCCCCTTCACCTCCACCTTCAAGTCATTACCTCACAAATCATATGAAATTCAGAAGAACTCTCCCCAAGAAAGTTGAAGAGAAACCCTCTACGTCTCATACTGTTATTTCGGGTAGTCCTCAAAGCACTACTCCTCGGTCCATTGGAAGACCTGAAACACCAATTTTTGAACCTCCTCCCCTTCCACCTGAAAGCCCTCCCTGGGACTTCTTTGAGCTTTCTCATCCAGTTGATAATCGTGTTTCTTCCCTAGAACAAGGGGAACATCACGCAGATTTGGAGTATGCTGACGAGATGAGACAGCTAAGAGAGGAAAGAATTTCTGATGGTGGTGAAGAGTTCTCCTCCCATGGAAGGGAAGACTCATCAGAATCAGAAGATGAGTTTGATGAGCCTTCTACAGATAGACTAGTTCGAAGTTTTGAAAATGTCAATAGAGCAGGGGAAAGTGTTGCAACTAGTGATTCACCTGCTGTCCACTCCGCAAAAAGCATATCATCAGAGTCAAAGTTGTTGAATGGTCTGAAAAGGAACTCTCCAGACTTGACGCCTTTAAGAGCTGCCACATCTTCGGAAGCTGCAGTTGTCAATGACATAAAGACAACAGCAATTGAGGATGATGATAATGAAAATGAAGTTACTCCAAAGGACTTCATTTTGAGCATGAAAGATATTGAATATCTATTCGGAAAAGCTTCTGAAGCTGGAAGAGAAGTTCCTCGGATGCTTGAAGCGAACAAATTTCATTTTCGTCCTATCCCTCCTGGGAAAGAAAGTACTATCTTCTTCCTTAATTTAACACAAATATTTTTTGGGATATATTTTTCATGTTACTGCATTTGTTGTTTTCTAGTTCTTACCAGTTAATGGATGAAGGGAGCCAACCTTTGTTTTAATGTTGAATATTGGGAGGGGAAGATGATTATTCCTTCAATGTTGCTTCTATCTATTTGTATCTACACAAATTTCTAATGTGTTATGGGGATCATAGTCTTCTGAACATTAGTGTCTACACTGTGAATGGAAATAAAATTCAAGGTTACTCTTATGGCACATAATTTTTAGTAATACTTTTCGAAATCTAATTGGCTAAGTATGATGCACTAGAAACAAAAGCATGAAAACCTGTAAGCCTAAATTCACAGATGCGAGCCTTTCTCTAGTTCGAGTTTTTCTTCTGAGATCACTATCATTTTATCAATACATGTTGTTCATAGTTGTAATGGGAAATTTTGTCTTTTTTACATCCCTGTGGTGGCAGATGGAAAAATAGCCTCTTCATTTTTTAAGTCCTGTTTCTCTTGCGGTGAAGATCCAAGCCAGGTTCCGGAAGGTATGTCTGTTGATATGTGTTCTGGTGTGCTTAGCATGTTTATCTTTACTTAATTCTTGAATGTTGTATTTTTGTCTTTTTTATGACTCGGTAATGCATCTAATTTGCCTTTTGACTCTAAGTTGCCCGAGGCTCTTATATGCAAACCCTATGTGGATTATGTGAAATTTTAAGCATGTTAGCAAACATTTTAAAATCATGAATGTTAAGCATTTCACGAAGGCCCTCTCGTTCTTTGATTAATAATACATTACATGAACAATCCTCATTTGCACTCTAATCGACATAGCTTGCTCACAATTTTTGTCTTATTATATTGTTTTTGGTTGAGTTGTTGTTATTGTTGTGTGTGTGTATGTGGTAGTTCTTATGAACAGGGGGTTGAAGCGGTTATAGTGTTTGTCGGGTAAGGTATTAGTTGGATAGTATCATAATCCTTTAAGGACTTAGCATTATCATTTCAAGGTATAACTAATAAGGAACTTGTTTGAGATTAGCAAATAACTGACAGAAAAACTAAGACACATTGGTTTCCATTCCTAGGCATTAGTGGTCGGGACTCGTTGGAATAAGTAAAGAGACTGTAAATATTTCTAAAACCATTCAAGGATAGTCTATGATCTATTTGGGTGTAACAAACCTAATAGCATTTCTGGATATCTTTGATGGAAATGAGGAACCTAGTGGTTAACTAGCTTGATTCTCACATGAGATCTCTAAGGTTACCCAATAGCACACTCATCCAGTGATGTAAATGATTCACTTTCAACATCCTTCCATTTAAATTTTGGTTGGCCCCCAATGCAAAAAAAGGAAAAGTAATAGACACAGTAACAGCCAGATCCAAATCATCAAATTAACCAACTAAAGCTGCTATGGTTGCAATGCTGTTGGCTCTTTTGGCATGTTGAACCTTCTGCCTTTCTTATTCTTGGGCCGTAAATAACTGAGTTTGTTTCTCACGTAATCAGCTTTAATATTTCTCCACATTTTTCTGGAACTTTTCATATCAATGAAGAAATACTGCAGATGCAGACGTCTGGTTTCATGTCTGTTCAAGGAATATGATGACTTTGTGTAAGAACACACAGAAGTTGACTCCCCTTTCCAGACATTCATGATAAACAAGAAAGAAGTGAAAGCCTTTCATACTTCTCCCATGTTATGAAATCAAGAGCAATGGATGTTTCTACAACCCTAATGACATTTCCCACAGAAGGAGAAACTACTGCATTTGAATGAAAAATAAATAAAAAATAATTAAAAATGCTCAGAATACTAACGATTACATGACTTCAGTTTGGTGATACATTGATCAAGCATTTCATGTTATGTTCATTCAAATGATTTCACCCTCCATGATTACTTGCGTCACCATGGATAGGTTGAATCCTAGAAAAGGAAATCTTCTCAGATCTGGACTTCCACTAGATGTGGCTGTATATTTATTGTACTCACAGCCCTTCTTTTATTGCAGTAGCTGATTTTTATCAGCACAACTTGTTTCTTTATGTGACAAGAATGGTCCCCTCTGGACGTTAATACCCATTGGAGGATGTGGAGCAAATAACTTGGTAGTCATTTCATACCTTAGAGAAAAGCTACTCAGGCCTGTAGAGGCATATTTTAGCTGCTGAGAAACAGAAAGACTGTTCCTTTCTTTTCTTTTCTTTTCTTTTCTTTTGTCTTTTTTTTTTGTTACTGATATGATTTATGAACCTCCAATCCAGCTTTCCTATTTGTGAATGTTATGATTATTATTTAGGTATGCCCTTTGTTCTTTAGAACAGAAATAGATGGGTAAAGCATGATGATGTGATTAGTCCAAGGCTTCCCCTTCCCCCCAAAGCCACAAAATAATAAACTGTTTAATCTCCTTATACCTTAGCAATTTGTCAAATTTTGTGATTATACGTCACATACATGCACTTTATGTTTATTCTCTTTAGTTAATGACCCTGAAAGCTATCGCTCACTTGTGCCTTTTTGATTAAATATGCTCCAGAACCAAGTGGAAGTGTTCCAAGAAAAAAGGCTTTGCTTCACAAAATTTGTCAAAATGGAAACTCTATCATTTTTTTTTTTTTTTTTTTTCATTCTTATTATAAAATTTACTAACAAAAAAAAATTAAAATAGAAGCCTGAACATGGTCATGCTCACCCTATTACTGACTAATTTTGAAAACATAGCTTCAAAGTGGGCATTATTAGAAGCAAACCTAGTAACAAGGTACATATTCGATCTTGGATGAAGGGAGTATTTATCAGCTTCATGGAAAGTTTCAAGTTGATGAATATAACAAACTTATACAGAAAAATGTACCGGCTGTATCTTTGGTTGGCTTGTGCATGATTGTCTGAGTGATGATTGTTGGCTTCTGACATAAGATTATCTTCTACTTATTTAGCATGCAATGATTATTCTTTTCAAGTTCCAAGTTATATTAAGTATTGCTTATGCCATTGCTGATTTTGTTTTACTTTCTGCTCAGTACCTCCTGAAACTACTGTGAAGTACTTAACTTGGCACCGGACCTCCTCGTCCCGATCCTCTTCATCTAGGAATCTTCCTGGTGCAACTTCAGTTGATGATGTTGAGGACCTTACAAAAAATCTCCTTGATAGTTTTAGCATGATCTCTGGGAGCCATGCCTCTACTATAGATCGATTGTATGCTTGGGAAAAGAAGCTTTATGATGAAGTCAAGGTATGCATATGATTCAGTGCGGTGTTGCTTAGTCCTTTTGGATGGGTTTGCTTTTTATTGAGGTTTATTGATTCAAAATGATTGTAATATGTGCTTCAAATTGTTTTCATCCCTTTCTATTTCAATATTTATTGTTTCCTTGTCATTGAGGAACTGCACATCTATCATCACTTTCTTTGAGATCAATTGATGATATTATTACTGATTGGGGGACTGGGAACACCCTCCATTTTGTGGTATACTAATGGTTGCCTATCTTTTATGAGTTGAGGGCTAGGTTTTGTATTGTATATCAAGGGTGAAATTGCTTCCTGATATACTGGAGGTGATATTTTTACTCCTTCAAGGTCACATAATTGCATAATTTCATGGTGAAGGTAGTATTGTCATCATAATTAGTAACTCTTATAGGATTCTTCTGCTGGGGAAAGAATCGGACAAAACATCTAAATTTGTAAGTGATTCGGTTGGGAGTTGTAGTGTGCTAATTTGTCACTTCCTATGTATGGAACTGGTTTTCCTTGTTTCTCACTAGATTCTAAAAGGGGTTACTAAGGGAGTATGCATTATCATTTGTGCCTTTTGTTCTGTATGAAGATTCACACAGCTATGTTTCTTGCACCGTTGTGTTTGTCCAGCTTAAAGATGTCTCTTTATTTCCTACCATTTTAGTGATCCAGCCTGTTCATCTAAATCTGTTCTTAGATGAGAACTCTGGTTATTAACTAGAGCATAAATCCCTAACATACTTGTCCGAACGTTTAGCAAGGATCGTCTGTCCCAATAATAGTGTACCATTCATCTAAACTTTTTTTTTTTTGTCATTTGAAGACAAAACAACATTGTTCTATTTATGAAAATGTTGTAGTTTTGATGGTGGTACACAAATGGTACACCATTCTTGGGGCAAAGGATCCATGCTGGAAAGACACCTCTATTCCTGTTCAAAGTTTCTGCATTGCTCATTGGAAAAAAAGGAAAATACTGTATCCTGCTAAGACTAAATTGAGGCACAAGCAATGGTGCTCAATCTGTATGCAGTTATTTTGTAATGAACCTTATGAAGCAGACTCAATTTTTGGAATTTTGTTATTAATTTGTCATTTAGTTGCTCATTTCCATTTAGATTGATGCAAGGAAATTTACTTCTGATATTTGGTCTGCTGAAAGTTTGTTGTTTACCTGTTACTGCTGTTCCTTGTTTTCTTGTGCAGTTTCTTCGAGCTTGGAGTGTAGTATCATTGAATACATAATCATGTTTATGTTCCCTAACTAGTTTGAACAGATTATATTTTTATGATTGTCAGATTAAAAACTAGCTTGCTAAATTTTGGACATATTTATCTGAAGTATATTCTGATATCCTGATGCAAATTCATGTTTCCAGGCTAGTGAAATGATTAGGCGAAAATATGATATGAAGCGTAAACTCCTTAGGCAACTAGAAGCAAATGGGGAGAATCCCTTAAAGATTGATAAGACACGTGCAGTTGTGAAGGATTTACATTCCAGAATCAGAGTTGCAATTCATAGGATTGACTCAATATCCAAGAAAATTGAGGATCTGAGAGATGGAGAACTCCAGCCTCAACTGGAAGAGCTGATTGAAGGGTCTGTTTCTTGCAAACTTAATTATTCTTTCATTCGTTTCTTTGTGAATGATTGAAGTATTGATGCAGAGTACCATGACTGGTTATATCTTTTTATTCTAAAACAGCAGAGAAAACCTAACATTTAAAGATACCACTGCAAGTTAGTTATTTATTTGCTATTGATGTTTAATTAGCATTTCCTGGTTTGAACTAGTTAGGTTGCACACAGAAAATAGATTCAGATGTGCTTTCAAATTATAATGGTTTTGAGTTCAATCAACCAAAATTGTTAAGGGCCATTATTCTTGATTTAGAATATCATAGTAGTACTATTTCTCCTTAATTGGCTCTAGATTTGCTAGGAGAAAGGGAAAAATCAACCTTATTTTTGTACTTTATGCTTAATGAAACCAAGAGCAAACTAAAAATGATAAAACTCTGGATTTGAGTTTTTCTTGCATGCTCAAGTGTATTATTGCATGGTTTTTGGATCATCTTTAAATGAACCTGATTTGTTAAGTTTCATCTTCTAACACCTCTCTCTGTTATGTAGATTGAGGAGAATGTGGGAAGTGATGCTTGACTGCCACAAGCTTCAGTTCCACACTATATCAGTGGCTTATTCCCCCGGAAACACCAAGATCTCCATCCAATCTGATTCACGTCGGCTAACTGTTATCTATCTTGAGAATGAGCTGATCTCTCTATCCTCCAGTTTTACGAAGTGGATCAGTGCCCAGAAGACATATATCGAGACTATAAACAATTGGCTTTGCAAATCTGTGTTGCTGCCACAGATGTCATCCAAGAGGAAGAAAAGGATGCAGCATGTGCGCCTCAGGCAGTATGGTTCTCCTCCCATATATGCTACCTGTGATGTTTGGTTGGACTTCCTCAATAGTCTGCCAGCTGAAGCAGTTGTAGACTCTATGAAGGATCTAGCAGCTGAAATAGCTCGTTTCTTACCCCGTCAAGAGAAGAACCACGGGAAAACTGCCAATCATCCTTCTGCGCAAGCTGTTATCGATGGTGACCCTCATTTAAATTTGTTGAGAGATGAAGCAGCAGAGGATCGGGCGCCTGGACTCGATCAGTTCCGCATCAGTCTGGCAAACTTACTTGGTCGTATGAGCAAATTTGCAGAGGCTTCTTTGAATATGTACACACAACTCCAAGTAGAGATTGAGGCTGCAAAGAAGAGTTATGAACAACCAAAGTCCTAGTAAAGAAAGTATAGTATTTGGAAGATTATTGGCTTATAGCGGGATGAAAGCTCTGGTGAACAATAAGGTGAAAGAATTAGAGATACAACAGCAAAGGGATATAAATTTTGCATTTGTATTTATATAGGAAGGAAAATAATAGGGATATTTTTATTTGAGCTTTTTACCAATGTTTTATACCAACTAGAATCAATAAGGTAGCTCAATGTTTTGTAGAACCATTTGAAAGGTGACTTCAAGGATAGATGCAAATAGTGATTGGAATTTGGGAAGGCTATTATTATGGTTTGGATGTCTTGTCTCATTAGTTGGATATAAGTTATACTTTGTCAAATTCACTTTGTAATACTGAAAACAGTATTAGAAAGTGGATCATTCTAATAGAACAGAGGGAGTACTATTAATCTGATTAAATTCATAAATTTATATAGTTAAAATAAATAGTTTAATGTAAAAAAAAGGTGGTGTTTGAATGATGGAAATTGGAATGAGAATAAGTTTCATTCTCTTTCACGATATTTGAAGGGCAATTGAACATTTTTTTTCAGTGTTATTCTGGTCATTTCAACTAAATTGAAAGGTTAGAATCGAAATCGTAGGATCAGATCATATAGAATTCGAACAACAACAACAACTAAGCATTTGTCTCACTATGTGGGGTTGGCTATATGGATCATATATCGCCATCGTGTACGGTCATGACACATTGATTCATTTATATTCAAATATGACATATCATATAGAATTCAAAAATGACTTAAAATTATATAAAATAAATTTGAAAATGACCATCAATGAAATATACAGTTATTTGTTAGTAACTAGTATAAGAAATTTATACATGGTCAAATATTAAAATTAAAATAGATAAAATAAAAATCATAATTTTAGTTACTAAAGAATTAATAATAATGTATGCCATATTAAATTTATAATATAAGTAAAATTTTAAAAATAATTTTCTATAGTAAGATATGGATTACATATTATAAATAAACAATAAAGAGTTAAAAATTAGGTGAAATTACATTTTTAATGTTTTCTTTGTTACATAATTTATAGTGACAATGGACTACGAACAAAAAATAATAATAATACAATTTTGAATAGTTAAATATTTGTGATTAAATTATTTTCTTATGCTTTTAAAAACAACAATCAAATGTAGCTTTAAAAAAATTAGAATTTAACTTTTAAGACAAAAAGGGGGCAAAATGTTATACTAAAGACTCAAACCCATGGTTGTTGGCCCAGACCAGACTGGCACCGGTCTGAAAAAAAACACGAATACCGCAGGTTTATTTATTCGGTCAAAAACCGGTTCTGCCCAATGCCAATTTTTCATTTATTATTATTTTTTTTGGATTTAATCAATGTTTAGACAAATCAAATTTTATTTTTAAATAAGAATTGAACCTTGATCACTCACTTAGCAAACAAGAGTACCCACTATACCACAATAGTTTCTTTGATTATTCTTGTATAAAACGGTATTTTAACTCATTTTGAATATGAGTTATGGTCTTTTTAACAATCTATTAATTGGACCATTCAAACTAATTGTATATTCATTGTCATTCTTTAATATTTATAAAATTAACACTACCATAATTTTTTATTAGTTATTTTCTTTTCAACTAAAGTTTGTTTAATTTTTTCAGGTATTAATATAAAATACGTTTCATTTTTTTTTTTACATCAAATTTTATCCTTTTTTCTAATAAAAATGTAGTACTATAATTTTATATTTTTTAGAAAATAACCAATATTTTATCTTTTATATATTTATTGGGTTCTTTCTTTTGTTTTGCTTTTATTTTATAGTAATGTAATGTTTAAATTAGTTGTAAAATTCTAAAAAATATATAATTGTTGTAACAATATATATATTTTAAATTTTAAAAATGATAAAATTAAAATATATTAATAGATTATTTATATTATATACATATATATGGCGTTATCCAGGTTGAACCGGTCAATCCCCGGGTCGTGTGACCCCTTAAGCTTGCCAGGTCAATGTCCGATTCGGGCCTGACAACATTGCAGTCAAACCTAGGTAACAAGGGAAGTAAATCTAAAACCTAGCCACTAAGGCCATAGTTGTTAAGTGGGTTTGGACCTAATTTTGTAGGGGTCCAACCAAACTTTTGTTTGGCAGGTGAATTTATCTATACTCAAAGTCACTTTGGCAAAATCAGTGTTGTACTCAATGGCCACATATACCTACCTTTCGAATGTCGAAGACAATCACCGAAGAAATAGACAAGGCCATATGCAGATTCATATGGAAAGTAGACAAGGAAGGTAGAGGGGTCCGTTGGCGAGCAAGGAGAGTAATCACAAAACCACTGTGTCATAGAGGATTATGGGTAAGAAGTACGGAAGCAATGAACATGACGATGCTAGCAAAGATTGCATGGATCGAAGATCGTCTTAGGTGAAGATTCCTTAATAGTCAAATTTCTTAAAGTTAGGTACTATGAGGGAAGGAACTTTATGGAGATTTCCAGCAGAAGTGAGGGCTCGTGGGGCTGAAAAGGGATACTCTGGGTGATAAGATAAACATTCTGGAGAACTGGATACCAGGGGTCAATCTAGAGGAAACTCAGGGACTACAAGCACTATCATATCAGCCTAAGAGTGGAGCATCTAATTGACCAACACCACAGGTGGAGAGAACCATTGATCCAGACTATATTTCCACAACAGATCCAAGACAAGATTAGATCCATTTATCTGTCACCATGGGTGAAAGAGGAGGATACACTATTGTATGAGCAGGAGAAGACAGGTAAGTACTTAGCAAAACAAGGATATAAAAAAACACTTAAGAACAAATTGGTGAACAAGAATTAGGTGGGTATAGGGAACCAGAGCAAATGGAACAAATACTATGGAAGATGTTATGGAAGGTTAATGTGCCGGCAAAGATGCAGTTCCTAGTGTGACGCATACTACAGAATGCACTACCATCTGCAGTGAGTCTGGGGCGAAGGGCAATCCAAGTCTCTGAGATTTGTGCTCGATGTATCAGAGATCCAGAAGATATGGAGCATATCTTCCTACAACGTGAACACTCCGAAAGGGTATGGAGGCCATCCTCACTTGGATTCAACTTTGATGTTGGGCAACATGTAAGTTTTAGAGAATGGTTTAAGAATTAGATGAGAGAGGCACCAGATGAGGAGGTAATAGAGCTTTCATTGCAAATCCTGTATGGAATATGGTTGGGTCATTCCACCTGATGTCTTCTGGCAAATGAGAACTGTAGAATGGCATATTAGGGGCAACAGGGGAAGGAAATCAAGACGCGGGACCCCACAAGTAGCTGAATCTGAGGGAGAGGTGGATACTAGAGGAATAGAGCAGTCAAACAGAGAAGGAAATGTTGCACATGTAATGATCTTAGTTGACGAAGCCTTCAAATCAGAAATAAATGCAGGTGCAATTGGATGGGTCACAAAGGATAAAGACTGAGTTACCCTACAGAAGAAGGGACTGAAAACCAAGGAGACATCAGCATTGCAAATGGAAACGCTAGCTTGTCTGCGAGCAGCACAATGTGCGATCGCCAAGGGATCCCATAATCTGCATGGACAGCGTGGCACTAGTAAGTCAACTCAATGACCCGTCTAGGGCCCACAAGAATGTCCAGGTAATGCTAATGAATATTCGTAAGTATGTGAATCTATTTCCTGATTTAATAATCAAGAAAGTTAGTAGGGAAATTATGCAAGAAGAACATTTGATAGCAACTAAGACTCTTAGAGAGTCTTCAAATGTATCTAATTATGATGTTTAATGAAAATGTTTGTCTTTAAAATTTTAAAAAAAAAAAAAAAATTCCATGAATCCATATCTGAGAATAGCGTGACTTTAACAACCATAATAGTGAGGTGCATCAGAATTTAGCAGCATTAGGCGGGAGTTAGAATTTCACCAGAGTTCAATAGAAGTGAGCCAATAATTAAAAACATAGTTTTAGCCGCTGTTTTTGAGTATGTCCTACGGCTAATTTGGAAAGGAGGAAAAGTTTGAAATCCTTGTGACTTGTAAATCAAAGTTTGAGAGATTGTCCAGAAAGAAAAATAAAAATAAAAATAAAAATACCTATGACTTTGAGAGAGAAAAATAAAAATAAAATGTGTGAAAAATGAAAGAATCCACTGCCCTTTTCTTTGTTAAGATTAACATATCAAAATTTTATTTACCTTTTAGTTGCGGAGGCATTTTTTATTCTTTTTTATTTTTTCTCTTACTTTTATTACTTATTTATTTATTTACGAAGTATATCTGTTGTATATGTCCTTTTCTTTATATTAAGACATATATACTTTAGAAATTAAACGAATTATATGTCCTTTTCTTTATATAAGATATATATACTTTAGAAATTAAACGAACACTTTAGAAAATTAACGTATATTTTTTTGAAAATAATAAAAATTCATACTTCTTTCTTAAAAACACTACATTTCTAGCAAATTTTTTATTTTTTGTTTTTGAACACAACCACATTAATTAAACAAAATCTTGATTACATGTAGGATCAATTGATGGAAAGAAAGAATGATTTCTTTAATTTTTTTTTTTAAAGAAATAGAATTAAAATTGAAAAACCAAGACCGGCCTGATTATTTTGACACATTCAAATTCAATCCCGTTGGGAAGCCCACCACTAATCGACTTGTTTTCACAGTTGTCCTCCTCGTGGCTGCTATCATGTGTCTCTCTCTGTATCTCTAAATATATAAATATAATAATTAAGAGAATGAATTTTTTTTTTTTACACCTTACGATCTCCATAGTTTGTATACAAGTGACAAGTCCTCTGTTAATAGGTATTTATATTTTTGTACAAAAAAATTATATAAATTTTTGGACTGTATTTTAAATATGTTATTGGCCCTTCAATTTTATAATTCAAATTCCGCCACTGCTCACATGAGACAGAAGGCCCGAAAGATGATCTCTCCTCCCTGCTTTTCCATGATAAGCTGTTGTTATAGACTTGTGGCTAATTACTGATAAATATTTATGTAAGTTTTGACCATTATAAAGATTAACTTAAATAAAGTGATATACTTCAATTTTTTTTTTAAGTAATAGTCGATTAAGTGGCTAGGAGTATAGAGACCCTTAATTAACTGAAAATATTGTGAAAAGTCCTGAGGACGTGATGAGTCTTACACTAAGTTTACAAGATGCAAAATACAGAGTCTAATGTAAAAGATTTGTGTCAAATCCGATTGCACAGCGTTTGCCAGGCAAGATGTTATGTGTGAATGAGAAGTGATTTACTTCAAGTTTACACCAGATTAAAGGTCTTCAAATCTCTTCTTGATCTAAGAGCGAGGGAGACGAACAACTGGCTAAAGAAAGAGAATGAATATGTAAAATTAAAATTGACGTAGGATAGAGTTTATATAAATCAATAAAAGTACAAAAAAAAATAAATGTTAAGTACTCTTACGTAATATGTGATTTTTCTTTGTCAAATGTTAACATCTCATAAGTTGTTTTATCTCATGAGTTCATTGACATTATTTATCTTTTTCTCATTTTACAAAGTTTGTGAAGTGCTTTATGATTGACAGCAATCTCCATAATTTGGTAACATGTCTGCTTGTTCTTGCACGAATTAGGTTGTGGGCTATCGGTTAGAAAATCAAGTTGTGTACGATTATGCATGAGACACTAGGGAGAAAAGAAAAAGAAAAAATATATTTATCACAAGAGTTTAGTTTCAAAAGTACATAATTTATTATGAATTTTAAGATATAACACATAAAATACCTAACTTTTCAACATTTATTCCACTAGTATTCTTAATTTTCAAGTGTGACTTAATTATGAACTACACTATTATATTCGTAAAGGGTAAGAGAAGTTAAATTTTTGAAAATGAACTTTTCTATTATAACATAAATAAAATTTAAGGGCAAAGATGCATTTTTGCCACTAACGTTCTTCTCAAGGTCTAATTTTGCCAGTAATATTTTTTCAGGTCCAAAAATGCCACCGACATTTTTAAAAGGGTCTACCTTTGCCACTAATGTTTTTTTAGGTCCAAAAATGCCACCGAAGGTTCCAACTTTGCCCCTGTATCTTTGTCACTTGCTGGGTTTCATATTGCATTTCCAAAATTGGAAATTGCAGAACCTTGCATTTACAGAAAGAAAGCAAATTAAGATGCTAAAGGATTAAGAACACTCCCGACGATCTGCACCAACCCAGTCAACTAATTGCTGCTGTATTAAAATAGCAGTAGCAGTTTCTGTGCCTTCTTCATTAACCCTGTCAAGAAAGGAATTTTGGAAAACTTTGGAAGCAGAAAAGCTTATTACCAACAGGGGAGTCTACCATGGCAGTAAGCCCTCCATTAACAAAAGGCAACAGCAGCCCAAAACCTTGCAGAATATCTGAAGCTTTAAACCGAATAACGGTTCAAGGCAACTATCAAACCTAAATCTTGCACAAAAGGCTCCAAGTTCTATTTTGGTTCGGGGCAAATAAAGGTCTAAGAACCCAGGCTCAGAACAGACTCTGAAAGTAGCAGTAAACCACCTTCATCTTCAGTCGTTCTCGTCATTCTCTTCTTCCTCCTGAATCTCCCTTCTTTCTCCTTCGTTCTTGAACCACCATTAACAAATAATTTCCTTAAAATGGAGACAAAGATACAGGGCAAAGTTGGGACCTTCAGTGTCATTTTTGAACCTAAAAAAACATTAGTGGCAAAGTTGGACCATTTTAAAAATGTCGATGGCATTTTTGGACCTAAAAAAACACTAGTGGCAAAATTAGACCTTGATAAGAACGTTAGTGGCAAAAATACACATTTGCCCTAAATTTTAAAAGTGGACTTTTCCAATGGGACAGAAGGAGTACTATTATCATTGTTTGCATAATCCCAATTTTCTCCAAATATCAAATCGACTAGATCTTATTCTATCCGGTCCTAAATTTTTTAACTAAAATAGCTCAAATAACATTAATTTTTATAATTTGATAATAACTGTATTTATGTATATTTTTGTAAAATCTTACATCCAAACTAAACTCACGAAAAATCTTAGTCTTTCCTACTATACTATGACTATTACAAAATCATTTCGAAGGGATTGACAAAGTTGCACAAGAAAGGAAATAAGTTTATGACAATCAAGAATTTAAATTTCCATTGAAATAGAAACTCATTGCTAGATCAAAGACTATTAAAATTCAAATCACAAGGCAAAATGCTTGGATTAATGTTACTTAGAAATTGGATTAAGGAAAATCGATAAATCATTTTCTTAGATACAAAACCAATAGAAATTGTAGTTAAGTGCGCAATAATATTTTATTATGTAAAATTTACATAAGTTACTGTAAAAATTTTCACAATGTAGAAGTGTGACATGAAGGTAAATTCATTTGGTGTGATCATAATTTTATTTCAATAAATAAAGTATCAACTCAATAAACTTGAAGACTAGACTGTCCATTGATTTAAAATAAAATGTTTGAATTAAACAATTAACTCAATTGACTAATTAGACCCAAAAAAAAAAAAAAAAAAAAACAACAACAACAACTGAGAAACAACATTTAGGGTCCGTTTGATTAAAATTAATGTTTATATCTGAATGTTTAATGCTGAAACCATAATGCTAAATTGATTAAGCACTTAACATTTTACTGCTGAAATATATTTTTCGAACATCTGAATCATTATGCTTACTCACTCGATCTTGTTTGAAAAATATGCTGATTTTAATGCTGAAATATTAAAAATGTACCATTTTACCCTTACCCTGAATTTTTTATATTTATATGTGTTGAATATCAAATTTTATAATGAAACATAAATTATGATGAATGAAAAAATAAGGAAACAAAATAAGATAAAAACACAGTAAATTGAATGATTAAAATACAAAATAATAATTTATAAAAATTCTTTAAAATAAAAAATGAGTCCACTATTACATCTTAAAATAACTTAAAATTTTATAATAAAACTCATATATAGTTAATAAAATTATATAAGTAACATTAAACACATCGTACAAATGAGATTTATAAAAATAGGTAAATGATATAATTTATTAAATATATTTTTTAATACCAAAATAATAAAAATAAAAAAATTTATTTAACGATATTATGATGGAAACGTTTAAACGTGGTAGGCTAATGAAGAAAAAATAAAATAATAATTTATTCAAAAAATAAATATTTATAGTTAAATCAATATGAATAAATAAAAGGGGTAGTTTTGAAAATCAAATATGAATTATTTAAAAGAATCTTACGAGAAGCATTAAGTGATAAGCAATAAGTTAACATTTACTGTTTAAATTTTTTAAAATAAAATAAGCAGTGCTTAATCAACTAAAAGGTTTAGATTTTCGTTATCAAATACAACAGAAGTCATTATTGCTTAATCAAATAATTTTAAGCATTAAGCACCATTATTAAAGAGGCCCTTATAGATGTACGTATATGGTATCTCCATTTTAAAAATATATTTACAAAAATGATTTTAAAATATAAAAAGCATATTAAAATTCACTTGAAAATGAAAAAGCTAATTCTTTTATCCTTGTTTTCCAATCTTTACCGTATAAAAAATCATAAAAAATAGCACCGTATATTTGAATTTATACCAAAATGTACAGCGTACATTACCAGGTACTACACAGTATAAAGTATTAATTATTTGTCAACTGAAAAATTGTCACTAAATGTTTGACTAATTCCCGTAATTAATTACCATAATCTCGCACTATAATCACAGTTTTTAGAGACAATATTGGCCTTCTCGTCCAAAGCTTCGACGGTAACGTCACATTTGACTTTAACGGTGATCTTCCAGGTCTTAACGGATCCAATCTTGATTTTAACGGGCGCTTTGATTTTGAAAGTTAACGGCACCTTACTCTGCTTCTGTTCGTTTTGGATGGCCAATCTAACGGCGCTAGCGAGAACCATACTGGACCCCTTCAACGCCGTCTGGAACACCGTTACGTTCTTTGACGGCTGGTAAAACGTCGGCAGAGCACCGTTAGCCCAAATAACGTCGCCGTGAAAGACCTCCACTTCACTACCCGACCGGTAATCTATTCCGATTTTCTTATTCGGGTTTTCCGCCCGTATGGTGACGTCAAAAACCGGCGACATCGGCGATAACGACGTCAGATTCACCCCTCTGATCGACAAATCTGAAACAGTGTAATTCGGGGCCTTGGGTCGGAGAACGAGGTAGAGCACCCCCGCGGTGATGGCGGCGGCGACGATGAGAAACAGTATCACACCGATTGTCGCGCACAGGCAGACCCGGCAGCAACTCCGGGGAGGCTTCCGTCGGGAGAGGCAATCGTACCTCCTGGCATTTTCTGGCGGTGGGTAGCTGAATATCTGGTCTTTCGGAATCTGGATAACGTAAGCCGGCGGAGGCAGAGGCGGCGCTTCCTCCGACTTCTTCAGCGGCGGTGACGACGTCGGTAAAAGATGGTCAGTGGAGCCACCCAGCGACGCATCTCCGGCAGTTGACGAGGCGTGATCTAGCGTGGGGTAAATCTTCTTGTCCGCCATTGTCCCCTGCATCTTACTACGATCTTCTTCAAGAACAACAACAAAAACCCAACAACATCAAAATCAATCGAAACCCCTTCAAATCACAACGAAATCAACCGATAATCGCTTCTGAAGAAATGGGTTTTTGGATGGGATTCTTCAAGTATTGGTAAAATTAACTAAAACCTGAAGTGGAAATGGAAGCGTAGATAGAGGTTTATATTAGCAGGAGGCGTGTCTTCTCTAAAAAGCGTGTGAGGATTACGCCGAGCCGTGTGAGACAGTTGTAATCAGCTGTTGCTGTTTGGGTTTTTTCGCATTGTGTTGATTTATATTAGCCGTAGTGGTTTGTGTGTGGAATTAAAATTTTGGGGATTCGGGACGATTTTTTCTGTTGTGATGAGATTTGTGAATTAAATTTAGCTTTTTTTATAAAAAAATAAATTAATGTAGCTTAAATATGCGTAGGGAGGATTGTCACTTGACAGCCTGCTTCTCCACTAATAACTCCATGAATAATATACTCAGACTTAACTAAGTCTGAATTTTGGTCTCATCAAAATGAAGAAAAAAAAAAAGTCTGAATTTTGGTGGAAATTTATGATATTTTTAGGATATCAAAATAATAACCATTGGGAATTACCGAATGAAAGATTTATAAGGTGTTGGTGTTAGGATAAAAAATCAGGTGTGATTCGTAACCTTTAGTTTGAATTGAAAAGTAGTTAGTATGTGGTCGGTGACATTCGTAACCTTTAGCCCACAGTCAGCGACAAGTAGAGGAAGAGTGATAGTTTTACAATATTTATTTCTTGCTTTACATTGAGATATTTTTTTAATTTTAATATTATAGGAATTGAAGGAAAATAAAAGTATTACTCTCTTTATCTCATAAAAAATGAAAAGTTAAAAATAAAACTCTTCTATCAAAATAAAATTTATTTTGAATAAAATCTTCAAACAAGAGAATAGTTGTTTGAATTATACATTAGCTCATTCTAGTAAAATTCATATAAATTTTAATTTGTTTAAACATCCCTCTTGATTTGATATTTAATTAGCAGATCTCCATTTCCTGTCCCATCCACTTTGTCACTTCAACAATTATCCAATTTATCTTTCCACGTGTGAAAACAAAACGGTATGAGTCTGTGCTAAAAGACTTATTAATTTTCACTATTAATTTTCACCACTAAAAATGCAATTAAGATAAGAGTAATAACAGTGAAAAGGAAAAAATGTATGACTTTCAAATATGAATCTTATATAGTGATATTGTCTCAATATAAAATGAGGTAAAAAATTCTCAAATTTTCCCTTCAATTTAGATTTTTACTAAGATATATTTTGTTTATTAAATTATTTAACTCTAATGATAGCAATGGTGAAATAATTCGAATAATGAATAGTGCAAAATGTGATAAAATCACCAATTATACATTTTAAAAGTTCAATACAATATCAGAGATAATTATTTTTATTTTAATTAAAGAATCAAGGGGGCATAATAAACATTACCTTAAAGATATAAAGATGCAGAAATGCAAATACAGCTTATACATGTGAAAGACTACGCAAAAGTAAACAAAAATCAGAATACAATATTAGACCCAGACATAAGGGAAACCCCTAGCATCTAATTTTACCAGACCCATAACCCTCCTAAGGAGAGTGTTGTAAACAAATAACTCCGTGAAGCCAGCCAAACTAGCCATTTGAGCCAGATTATCTGCCATCGCATTCCCTGTGATGGTTATGGGTCACAGATTATCTGCCACTGATTACCATTTTATCCTTTTTTATGTTTATTATTATTGAAGTATTTTTACTACTAGCTTCATAATTTTAAGGCATGTCACAAGGAATTTTACTCCTTCCATCCTTAAAAAAACAAGAGTTATGTTTCTAAAATACATAATTTTTAAAAAAATAATCAAAGATATAATATCTAATATAAGCAATTTACTGCATATTATCTTTTTACTCATATCATTATTTTTTAAAAATATTTACTTATTGTGAATCATGAATAATCATCTTAGTAAATATATAGAAAGTAAAAAATTTAAAATAAAAGACTTTTTTTATAGAACAAGAAAGTTACTCTTTCCAAGAGGGACGTAAAGAGTCTTACCTTAGAGATACAAATATGTAGAAATGCAAATACAACCTATATATGTGAAAGACTACACAAAAGTAAACAAAAATTAGAATACAATTAGATTTGAACATAGGGAAAACACCTAACATCTAATGTTACCAGACCCATAACCCTCCAGGGAGAGTTCTGTGAACAAAGAACTCCACGAAGCCAGTTAAACTAGCCATTTGACCCAGATTATCTGTCACCAGATTCCCTTTGCGATGGTGGGAATTGATGATTATCCTTTATTATGATGATTGGGTCTTACCAAACATTATTTGTTAGTTTCAAATATTAATGAAATTTTACCTTGAGAGTGATGAGTAAATTAATCAGAGTAATTAAGTGAGTGAAAAATGATCAAATTGCTTTGCCTTTCCTCGGATCCATCGATGATCACTTTCCTTTGTCCCACAACCTTGACCAAGAACAGTCTTCCTTTGAACATGTAAGTTAATTTAAGACACTGATTTTTGATATGACAATTTCAAACAAGTTGTATTATATCTGAGTGTCAAAGATGAAAATTTTTCTTTCAAAAAAAGATAAAGGTTCCGTTTGGATTCTACAGAATTGAGATATAGAATTAGAATTGTAAATCTATTTAAATTAAATTGTTTGGTGGAAGTATAGAATTAGGTAGAAATTTAATTGTGATTCTAATTTTTTTTGTTTGAATACTTAAAATTATATATAGAATTAGAATTCAATTTATAATTGTAAAATAACTACTCTCTCCGTTCTATTGAAAGTTTTCACTTTGAAAATTATTTTTTTATTTCAATAGAATAGTCAACTTTCAAAGTTTTTTACTCCTCCTACCTTTTTAATATAATCATGTGGTTCACAATTAGGTCATACTTAATATGTAAGTATATAAATGGAATAAAAGATGTTAAATTAGCTATTTTAGGTGTTGTACCTTGATATTGATAATAAATTATACATTGGTCAAAGTGAATTCTTCAAATTCAACGGAGGGAGTATATTTCATCTCATTCATTTTACTATTGTCAATTTTCATATAAAATTGAAAATTGAACATACATGTAATTATATTATAAAATCATTGAAATAAATCTAAAATTTATAGGTCAAACATTTGGTTAAATGGGTTTTAGGTCGGGTCTAGGGATGTTGTTTTGGAATATACCATTTTATTTGTTTATGAATTTGTAGCTGTAGATGCAACTAAATGGGATTGGCTTATCAAAATAAGCACTTCATTAGATCCAAAAAAAAAAAAAAAACAATCAATTAACTAATCCATTTAGCTATCAACAAGCGAGTTTGAATACTTATATGCTGGACTCGAATCCTAATATCAATAATAATTTTTTTTTAAAATAGCAATACAAAAACTTGTATCTAAATTATTTGACTATAGCAGGTATCGAGTTTAGTCTATGAAATATTGTATGTATGTTATGTATTGAATGTAAGTGTTGGAATATCAGATATTATTTTTAGATGTTGAAATATTGAGTTTTGTCTCTGAAGTATCGCGTGTATATTAAAATAATAAGTATCGCTGTATTAAATTTAGGTCTCGAAGTATCGCTTGCCTACCATTTTTAAGTACCGAATTATTAAGTTTAGCCTCTGAAATATTGTGTGTTTGTTAATAGCGATTAGTGTCACGAGTATTTAATTTAGGTATTGTAGTATCACATATCGTTTTTAGGTGTTGAAATATCAAGTTTAGTTGTTGATCAAGTATCGCATAACTATTAAAACAATAAGCACATTTAAAAAAACACGAGTATTAAGTTTAACTATTAAAGTATCGATCGTCTGTTGGATTGTTAAACAGCTATACAAGAGACTCTAAAAAATAAAAATAAAAAACTAAAAAAGAACGCAGGGATAATTAATTGTAGTAACCTACCCGATATTGAACTGACTTGGTACATATTATCAATTAATAATTGTTTCTCAGACTAATACTAATTGGGAGAGAAAAGCAGAAGCAGCACCGTGATGTTGAAATCTTGTCCTCATATTGACGTTATTTACCTAAATATGGTTGGTTAAACTAGTATAAGTACTTTAGGATCATTAATTATTGGAAAATCGCTAATGATTTTATATCTGACAATTTAATTAGTGACAAATAAAAGCGACAAATATCCCAATGGGATACTATAGAAGAAACAAAAATTCATCAAAGGGATGATTTTTCAGAAGTTGAAATAAAATAATTGGACAGCCTCAGCCTGATGAGCAAAGAAAAGTCAAGCCTGCATTTATTTGTGAAAGCAAGTAGTACTCAACTACCTAATCACCAAGAACAAATCTTATAGTGATGGTCACCCTATCATCTATTTTACTTATTTATTAACTAATGCTCATCTGATTCTTTGAAAGTGTCAAATAAGTGTTTGGTGGTGAAACTAATTAATATGAAAGTCCAAATACGATCCTCACCCGGTCTTTGTTTTGTTTTCACGACTTTATTACTTGTTTCATACCCTTCTAAATAGTGGTATTTAATTAGGGGTTCTGCCGTTCGGTTAGCCGATTAAGCGGTTAATCGGTTTCGGTTAATACCAATTTTGCTAATTTTAATCAAAATCGATTAACCGACAGATAAGACTACTGGTTGACCGGTTTTGGTTATCGGTTTAGCGACCGTCTAGACCGGTCTACCGGTTGAACCGATTAACCCAAAAAAAATTTCGTTTTACTTTCTTTTTATTATTGAACAAATATAGTTTTTTGTATGTAATTACTACAAGTGTATTAGAAAACATAAATGAATATGAAATAAAAAATAAATGAATTAAAATATTATTATGATTTTATTGTTAAAGATAATTATAATATTTTTACAAATATAACACAAATTTATTCATGTAAATTTTTTTTTTTTAACACTTTTATGTATCTGAAAATTTTACGCATCACAGTAGAAAAGAATAAAATAAATTTATAAAATCTTAATTGAATAAGACATTTTAATTACAATCCATAGGTAAATATACTTCAAGTATGAAAAAGATATATATTTATATATATATATATATAGATGTATATATAATCGGTTAACTGATAGAAAAAAATTTAAAATTTGAACCGAGCCGATTAACCGCTTATAATCAGTTAGCCGAAACTGAATAAAACCGATTAATGGATAACAAACCGTTGATCAGTTCGGTTTTCGGTTCACCGGTTTTTCGGTTTTTTTGGACACCCTATATTTAATTGAAGTGTTGTTATTTATAAGATTAGCTATGCTGACTCCGCAACGTGTAGTCGTTGCTCAAAATTAATAAAATTTAAAAATGTATTAAATATATATATAATAATATTTAAAATGAGAAATTGATTTGTGAGGGGAAGAAGTAAATTATATGACGGAAAATGTTTTTGAAATTTAATTTTTAAATATTAAAATTATATTAAAAATATATACTAGCAATGCAATTTAAATATTAAAATTATATTAAAAATATATACTAGCAATGCAATTTAAATATTAAAATTATATTAAAAATATATACTAGCAATGCAATTTAAATATTAAAATTATATTAAAAATATATACTAGCAATGCAAAAGTGTACACTGAAATAATAAGAAATATGTAAAAAGATTTAAAAAATTTAAGCAAAAAAAGTGAATAAGAAGTCAAATAAATTTGATAATATTCAAAATAAAAATAGAAGAAAAACAAATAACAATTGTGATTATATAAAATTACAAGGCCTATGAAATGAAAGTGCCGTGTAGCACGTTGAAAATAAGAGACGAAGACACTCTTTTAGTAGGATTTTTTCCCCCAGTATTTAAATGGGGACAAAAAATTACCAAAATAGGCAAAAAAAAAAATTTCATTCCCTTATATAGAAATTTAAAAATGTAAAAAAAAAAAAATTTGAAAGAAACTTTTAATTTTTGGAGAAAACGAATTTGGGCAATTCGTTTTCCCCTGAAAACAAAATTGCACGATTTGTTTTCCCCAAAAATTAAAATTGTATTTCAAAAGGAAAAAAAATGAAATAGGAACGAATTCGGGGAAATCGTTTTTGTGATTTTCGTTTTTAATTTGTATTTCAGAATAATCATAAGATTAAATGGCTTAATTTCATTGCACTTTGCCAAATTTCTACATTCAAACAAGTAATCTTATTATTAAAACATAAGTTCGTGTTTTATATCATTCATTTTAAATTAATTATTTCCACAAAATGTATAAATTATCGAGAACTTATCTATATTCCATATGCATGCTAATTTAAACTAAAAACAATATAAAACAGAAACATCAATATCGGTATAATGTAATTCCTCTTTTGGAGAAACGAATTTTTGAGTTTCGTTTCTGATGTGACGCAAATTGTCCCTTGATGGATGTTTCTTGCGGCCCAATAAGAATTCTTGCACGTCAAGATCCACTTCGGTAATTACTAAGTTGAGGAGAAGCGAAGCGGCGCTGGAAACCGGGCTGAATGGCTCGGATTCACTCGAATGAAGGGGAAATCGGAGGCTATGGATAATTCTGATGACCAATGTAAAAATGCAAGAAAGATGCGGAGCTTTCCCCCCGGTGTAACTCCGACGATCAAGTTAGTATGGTTGAAGAAGATGAACAATATGCACTAAGAACTCAAAACGTAAATAGTTGCATACCTCGCTAAGTCTGAAGATTTAGTATTTATATCAAGACCCAATTTATACCTGTTGTAATGTAATGGTCAGCATACCCAACTGCTCCGTCTCCCTGCGTGTCCAACTGCTCCCGTCATCATAATCTGACTTGTGGCTTCCTTCACGCCATCATTCTGAGTGATTTCTGCATGCATTCAAAATACATGTCTAATCCTATTATGACTTCTACCTACTATGTCAGTGCCCTTACTTGTTCTGACCTAAGCTCTATGGCTCGGTAGTGATGATCGTTGAGAGGAATATAAGAAGACTTAGTAGGACCGACCTAAGAGTTAAACCGGTCTAAGCTTATGTCTTTGGCTCGGCTTTATGGAACTTTCCGACCTAAACTTGATTTTAGCCCTTTTCGATATCTTTATCTTTTAACTGTTTATCCTTCCTTCTGTTCATTGGGCCTGGCCCAATGAAGGCCTATTTTTATGCACACCAACAAGTCCCCCCAGTATTAGGTTTTACCGAGCTAAAACTTAATACTTTCTTGTGTTTTATAGAACCAAAAATTTGACCAGGGTATTTATCATGCATCCACCCGATATCTGTCCAAACTACTTTTAAAATTTTCTTTCCGACCTAAGCCAGCAAGAAATGTGGATTGTTTCGACTTAAGCTTACTAGAAGCGTTAAACTATTTCAAGTGAAGAGTAGAAAGTTACCGACCTACCGAATATCATAACTATCAAAAGGAAATCATGAGCTACAGATAATAAAAATCTGATCCAAAGACAATAAAACGGTAGCCGATTCATAAGTGAATAATGTGATGTTGACCCAAAAAGACTGAATTTCTCAATAAATGCGTACCTCGGCCTTTGAAGAGTCCGGACACGACAGGACACGCTCAGCGACTTTCGAGGCGCTCGGTACGACTTCCCACGTTTGTCCGTTTCTCGAGGTGATATTAATAGCTCCAGCGGTTGGCTTGTCTGCTACACTTCGTCTTCCCGAATTTTCCTTTAAGTAGTGAAAGGCCTTGCATTAGGGCCTTCACGCTTTCAAAACAAACTTTCTTGCTTCTTCAATTTTGCCCTGTATTCGTCTGTGCTGTAACCTCTCTTCGCCGTGCTCGTTCGTGCTACCGTTTCTCTCCGCCGCGTCTTCATCGTTATTCTGCAGCATTCCATGGCCGAGGAAAGGAGTTCCGGTACTAGCGCGTCTCGTCCGAACCCGTCTTTCGGTTAGTTAATTCTTCTTCCTCCTTTTGGTAATTGGTAATTGAATCGCCGGCTTAGGGATAATTTTCCGGTAAGCACAATGCATGAGCCCTTTTTTACTGCTATCGGACGTAGGATATACTGCTAGTTTAAATTTATCCATGGGATCTTCTGTTTTCTCGAAATTATGCATGATTCCGATACATCTGTACTGCTTTCTATAGATGTGGGAACCATCTCCTATGATTTTCATCCTGATGAAATACAATCTGAACTTACTAGGGTAGAAGTAGAAACTCTAAGATCGGCCCATTATTTTGACCCAGCTATCCCGACCCGACTGGCCACACCCGAAGAAAGAATAAACAGTACCTCTGGTGGTTGGGTCGGCGTATATGAGCACCATATAAAATTCGGACTAAGATTTCCTATCCCAACTTTTTTGACCGAGCTATGCAGTTACTTAGGCATTGGTTAGTGCCCAATGCACTTAGGTTTCTAGTGGGCTTTATGTGCGTCTGTTCCGGGGCCAAAATTCGACCCACCCTAGATCTGTTATTCCAATATTACACCATCCGTCAATATCCTTATGGGCCGGGATGGGTTTCTTTGCATATACGTAGGAACGGACCCATCCTCACAACCGACTCCCCAGATACCATAAAACATTGGAAAACTCGTTTTTTCATGGTGAAAGCTGACGAAGCCAACCTTCCCTGCCGATGGTTGGAATTCACTGCGCCGGCAGATCAGAACCGGGATAAGTCCAATCCCATAGTGTTGTCGGAATATAAGATTTTGAACTCTTATACCAGTTCAGAGAAATACTCGGTTAAATATCCTTCCGAGGGCCTCTTGTCTGGGCCGGGCTGAGCCGAGCTCTCAATGTTGAACCAGAATATAATTACCTGCCTCTGAACTTTTATAACTGTGACTTTATTTATCTTAGCTTGGTCTTGCTGATACTCTTGCATCTGTCTCTTCTGTTCTCAGGTGGTTTCGGTGGATTCGGTTAAAGAAGAAATCCCATAAGTAGACGGTAGCCTCGGTATCTTCAAAAAGACCCCTTGCAGAAATTGACTTGACCCAAGAAAGGGAAGGGACCGATCTCCCCACTGACGCCTTAATTCTCAGAGCGTCGAAGAAGAACAGGCCGACCCCCACGGAGGTTCAAGCGGCCAAACAGGCCAAGACCCCGCAGTTGTTGACGGATTCCACTTTTGGAGCCGAGCTACCCAGCCCGGATGAGTTGTTGGGCCCCTTGGACTCATCGTCCAAGGAAAGAATGATAATCCTTAAAGATCAAAAAGAAAGACCGAGCTCCCTAGCTCGGCCTGTATATCAGCCTCACTTGACGGGGCCCCAGCCCGAAGACGTCTGGCCGTACTCGGAACTAGTGGTGGACTCCCACAGCTCCTTCGCGGAGATAGTCGAGGCAAGCAACCAGATACGGCAAAGCATCGAACAGTTGGCAAAGCAAGAAGCCTTTTTGGCTTCGCAGATAAAACGGGTAAACTTCTGAACTTTTAGCTTGTTCCTTGAAATGAATGATTACTTTGTGCGATATTTTTATAAGGCCTATAATCGAATTTTGCAGGTCGGAGTAAATTATGCAGCCACGCCCAAGAGGACTGTGGCTTTGGATATTCTGGCCCAAAGCTATGAGCAGGAGAGGTCAAAGAGGCCGACTGAGGCGATTGAGGATTTGGAGATGAAGCTGGGGGTCGAGTCCAGCAAAGTCACCAAGCTCCAGGCCACGAACACTGAGCTCTACGTAGAAAACCAGGAGCTCAGTACTAAGGCTAGCCAATTGGAGACCAAGTACCAGGGCTTGGAGACTGAAGTTGCCGCCCTGAAGGAGGAGAAGGCCGCCCTGCAGAAGGCTTTAGAAGAAGAGGCAAAGAAGTCCGCCGAGTTACTTAGCCCGGCTGAAGTGGAAGCGGCGCGTCAAGCCGCTTTAAAATCTTTCAAGGAGGGGCCATTGCTGGATCTGATGAACCGGCGATTTCTGGAGCTTATTCAGTGCGGGTATACCTTGTGCTGGGATGAGTTTAGAGGCTCCAGGTCGGTGGAGGGCCTCCCTGAAGATTCCTTGGCACATACGTCTTTGCTACCTTAGGGTCGTGATCCCTTCGATCTGGTTGATGAGGTCAAGCAGGAATGCCAAGATACCGGTATTCCTCTGCCGGGGAACGTAGAAGAAGAGGATCCTACGGCCGATCCAAGTGGGGCGGTGGATGAAGAAGTGACTTCCCAAGCTCCTCCATCATAGCTTTTATTTGTCCAATCTTTCGGAATATTTTTAGAACAATCTTTGTATCAGGCCGGCATAACTTTTTCCTTTGAATATATGACTCAACTTTTTCATGATCTTGTCTTCAACTTGCTTAGAGATAGTATTTTTTTCAGTGTGCTGCATTCCAAGCCCGCGGAATTAACTGTCATTGTAAATCTTCTAAAACATAACTACCAGTAGGTCGGGCTTCAATCACCAGGTAGGGCCCTTCCCAATTGGATACTAACTTGCCTTGATCTTGCGGTTTACTGATAGCTCGGTTCTACAAAACCAAATCTCCCGGTACAAAGGCTCGATGTTTGACCCGAGCATCATAGTGTTGCCGAACTAAATTCTTGTAATTTAATTGGTGTACGTAAGCAGTGTCCCAGATTTCCTCCATCAAATCCAAACTAAGCTCCAAGTTTCCTTGATTCTGGTCCCTTTCGAAGTGCATGACTCAGGGTGCACCACTTTGTATTTCTGGGGGTATGACAGCATTGACTCCAAAGGCTAGCTCGAAAGGAGTCTTTCTTGTAGCTGATTTAGATGTAGTTCGGTGACACCATAACACATGAGGTAGCTATTCCACCCAATTCTTACCCTTATCTTCTAGTCTGGTTTTCAACCCGTGCAACAAAGTTCGATTGGTGAGTTCCACTTGCCCATTTGCTGGAGGATGAGCCACAGATGCGAAACGTTGGGTAATACCTAGCCTTGAACATAAGGCCGTGAATTCCTTGGATTCGAAATGAATCCCATTATCTGAGATAACTGAATTGGGCACGCCGAAACGGCAGATGACTTGCCTCCATAGAAACCGAGCTACAGTTCGCCCGGTAATATTTGTCAATGCCTCGGCTTCCACCCACTTAGTGAAGTAGTCTATGGCCACAACTAGATAATGACAAGAGCCGATTTTAGGAAATGGCCCCATGAGATCTATCCCCCATTCCGCGAAGGGCCAAGGCGCAATTATCCCGGTAAAACTGGATGCCGGCAATCTATGAATCGGTGCATTATGCTGGCAGCTGGAACAATGCTGAACATACTTGACTGCTTCTTGAAATAATCGAGGCCAATAAAACCCAGCCCCAATTACTTTTTTTGCCAAATTTCGAGCCCCGATATGGGACCCACAATCCCCCTGGTGTATTTCCTTGAGCACGACCTCCGTCTCTCCTGGACTCAAACATTTTAGTAAGGGCATTAGGAACCCCTTTTTGTATAGATCGTCCCCAACTATCTGATAGTGTTCAGCCTTCTTTCGTATTCGTTGTGCTTCCTTTCGCGAGTCCGGAAAAGTACAGCTTTGTAAATATTGCCATATAGGGGATCGCCAATCCTGACCCTCGCTTATGGACAAGATTGTTGGCTCGGCCGTACTCCTAGTCTTTACCTCTTCTACTAGAACACTTTTAGTCAGATGAGAGAAAACCGAAGAAGCCAATTTGGATAAGGCGTCTGCATTTGTGTTCTTGCCCCGTGGAACTCGCTCTATAGTCCATTTTGGAAAAATTTGCAGCTGTTGTTGTACCAGTGCCAAATATTCTTCCATTTGCCGATCTTTAGCCTTGTACTCCCCCAAAATTTGTTTGACGACCAACTGGGAGCCTGAACAAATTTTCAGATTTCGGACCCCCAGCTTCCGGGCTAATTTCAGACCGGCTACCATGGCTTCGTATTCTACTTCATTATTGGTGGCCATAAAGTAGAATCTCAAAGCATAAGTGTGGACTTCCCCGGTAGGGCTGGTGAGGATGATCCCGGTACCCGATCCGGACTGGCTAGAAGCACCATCTACATAGAGTGTCCATGAATCATCGCCTTTTGCTATGGCTAGAAGGAGGTCGATTTCTGGTGATGGACTAGACTCGTCCTCCTGAATGTCCGGTATTCCCTCGGCTATAAAATCTGCCAACACCTGACCTTTGACTGCGGTGCGAGGCACAAAGTTGATATCGTACTCCCCCAGTTCAATGGCCCATTTGGTGAGACGACCTGAAATTCCAGCTTTCTGTAAAATGGCCTTTAAGGGTGCATCAGTGTAGACAGTGACTCCGTGGGAGTCAAAATAAGGTCGGAGACGTCGGGTGGAGTGAACTAGAGCCAGGACTAACTTTTCCAGGTTGGAATAGTTTTTTTCTGCAGCCTGCAAAACTTTGCTAACAAAATAGATGGGTCTTTGAACCCGATTATCTTCTCGAAGCAAAACCAAGCTAATCACAGATTCGGTGGTGGCTATATACATGTATAATTGTTTCCCAGGAATCGGCATAGTTAAAGATGACAGAGATGCTAGATATAATTTCAATTGTTCAAAAGCTATTTGACATTCTGAAGTCCACACAAATTTATCTGATTTCTTTAAAATGCTAAAAAATGTCAAAGCTCGTTCTGCCGACCGAGCTAAAAATCGATTTTAAGGCCGCTAGTCTACCCGTTAATTGTTGTACCTCATGAACTGACCTAGGAGGGTACATTTGCAGGATAGCCTCTACTTTTTTAGGATTAACAGAAATACCATCTTCAGAAATCATATAACCTAAAAATTTACCCGATGTTGCCCCAAAAATACATTTCTTAGGATTTAATCTTAGCTTGTATTAGACTAAGGTTTCGAGTGTTTCACGCAAATCAATTAGATAATTAGACTCATCCCTACTTTTAACAAGTAAATCATCAACATATGATTCCATATTCTGACCTAATTGATTTTTAAAGATCTTATTTACTAGGCATTGAAAAGTAGCTCCAGCATTTTTCAAACCGAAAGGCATAGTAATAAAGCAATAAGTACCTTTATCCGTGATAAATGATGTTTTCTCCTCTTCTTCTTTAGCCATGAAGATTTGGTGATAGCCCTTGCAGGCATCCAAGAAGTTGAGAAAGCAAACTCCAGCTATGGCATCGACCAGTACATCAATTAAGGGCAAGGGGAACCAATCTTTGGGGCAGGCCTTGTTCAGGTCGGTAAAGTCGATGCACATACGCCATGAGCCGTCTGGCTTGGGAACTAATACAGGATTAGCTAGCCACTCAGGATAATCCACTTCTCGAATGATATGCACCTCTAGTAAAGCGTTGACTTCTATTTCTATGTATTTGCTGCGTTTTCCTTCGAGGTTACGCTTCCGTTGACGAACCGGCCTACGACTGGCATCAATGGATAGCCTGTGTTTAATGATGTTTTGAGAAATGCCAGGCATGTCTTCCGGCCCCCAAGCAAAGACTTCCGCAAACTCACGCAAAAGGTTAAGTAAATCATGTTGTAACTGAGGAGGTAAATCGGCCCCTATCTTAATTACCTTGTTCGGGTTGGCAGCCAGAGGGACAACCTTAACTTCAACCCCAGCCTCAATGGATCGATCCGAGCCACTTGCCAGGTTGGTGATGTTAATGGGATGAGCGATATTGCCTTGAAGGGTAGTCGTCGAAACCCGGGGCGCGAGGGTCAGGGCGACCGCTGAAGCAACTTGGGATTTTTGGTCCAGAGGCGCCTGTTCTCTTAGAGAAACTGTGTAACATTGCTTGGCCTGTATGACATCACAACGAAGAGAAGCCACACCAGCCATGGTGGGGAATTTTAAAAGCATATGCATGGTAGAACAATGGCCTGAAATTGATTTAGTCCAGGCCAACCTAGATATACATTATAAGGTGAGGGCTCATCAATGACCACGAAATCTATGGTTTCTGTTCGTTTTAGCTGGCCAGCTATCAAGGTGACTGGTATGCTTAATTGCCCCACAGGAATAACATGGTGGTTGCCGAAGCCAACCAAAGGTGTACGTACTGAATTTAAACATGCCTTATGCAACTAACATCCTGCCAATACCTTGGTAGTAATTATATTATTAAAGCTATCAGTGTCTAATAATGTTCTACGTACTTGATAATTAGAAATGTAACAATCGATCACTAGTGGATCATCACAATCATAAGGCAAGAAAAGATCATTGTCGTCAAAAGTAATAACTGGTGTCATGGTGTCTGGTTTACGCTTACCTAGAACATTTTTCCTTTGTCGATATACCTGTTTTCTCTGACGATTAGAGTTGCCTTGGGTTGGTCCTCCAGCTATGGTGTTCACGACTCTAGCTATAGTTATGTCGGCACCAGCCCCTGCGTTTGGGGCCCGGGGATCGGGTTGGGAACATTCTCAGGCAAAATGACCGGGCTCCCCGCATTGGTAACATCCTGTAGGTCGTTCCCGACCTGATGGAGCTGCAGGTTTGGGCAGAGGGGCCACTTAGGTATATTGAGGTAATCTTCCAGCTTGGATAAGCCTTGCTATCTCTGCAGCTAAATCTCTACAATCATTAGTATGTGGCCGATATATTATGATGGATAGTTACAATACCTGCTAGGATTGAGCCGATCTGTGAGACCTGTCATGGGAAGGGCTGGAGGTAGCAACCCTTGATGCTGGATGGCGCACATATGTCTGCCCGAGGCAAGGAAAAGGGCTTGACTACCTGCAAGGCATTGACACCGACCACAACCTTCGGGCCAGTGTTATTAGTATTCACAAAATTCTGCTTCTTACCTCCTCCCGTGGTAGGGATAGGAGAAGAAGCTTTTCTCTTGCTATAATTGTCAGAAAAACCCCTATCTCATTCCTGTTTAAGTACTGCAGCATCCTCAATAATAGCAAAATTAACAACAGGAACCATCATTTTGAAGTAAGAATGTGGGGGTCGGATGGCTAGTTCAGTAGCTAATGGTCCCGACCATAATCCATTAATAAATGATCCCATCATGATCCTGTCATTTTTTTCATGGCATTGCCTAGATTCTACATTAAACCAATCTATATAGGCCTGCACCCCTCTCCTACCCTCTGAGTTATGTTCATTAAATGTGAAATAGGTTTAGATAATATCTTGTTGCCCATGAAATTAGCTAGAAACAAGTCACCAAATTGATCTAATGAATGAATAGAGTTTCGAGGCAGGGTACAATACCAATTAATAGCCTGACCTTTTAGAGTAAGATGAAAGGTCATGCAGCGGTTAGCATCTGATAAATTTGCAGCATCCATGACACTCATGCATTGCATCCAGTGAGCCGTCGGGTCAGCAGTTCCATCGTATTTGTCAACCTTACCTAAACCTTTGTAGCCCGGTGGAAATGGAGCTGTTTGAATTTCCCAGCCAAATGGATGAGAGACGCGAGATGTGGGCCCGGCTCGTTCCAACTGAGCATATCCAGATCCAGGTAGGGCTGCTTGACCGGGCTGGGCGTATCCTGTTTGACCTAAGGGGTATCCTCCCATTCCGGAATAAGCAGGTAGTGATCCTCCAGTTGCGAAGTTCCCCCCGCTGGGCCTAATATAATAGCTCAGGTTAAGTAAGAGAGAGTACCCAGTGAGGGGCTGCATGGCTCGGCTTATGCCTATGCCGTAATGTTGAAACTGAGCTAAGCTTGACGGGGCTATGGGCCCGGGATATCCTAATTGGTTAACCTGGGGACCAAGATGGCTAAACTGGCTCAACTGTTGACCTAGGCCGGGCTGACCTATTTGACTCGACTGCGAACCTAGACCAGGCTGACCTAACTGACTCGGTTGCTGTCCTAACATAGGAAAAGGCAAACCTGACATGAAAGGGTAAGTATTGAGCTGAGCGGTAGGAACCATGAAAGGAGCTGGAAAGGTAGGGGTGACCTGGGTATGGGCTAAGGTGGTGTAAACAGGAGGAGATGTAGAAAGGGTAAGGAGACCAGCTACATGTTAGACCCCGAAAAAGGATGAGCCCCCCAGAGTAAGGAGGACATCCCGAAATAGCGACAGACTGGGATGGGGGGGGGGGGGGAGGGGGGGACTGGAAATCAAAACAAAGGAAGGATCGGCCATGGGATTGAATAGAGCTCCTGGTGGAGGAATAGTAGGAATAGCCTGTGAACCAAGAGGATTTTCCACGTTAACTACATCTGAGATAGTGGTTACAATGTTTGAGACGAGGAGTCCCAAATCGGGAGTAGATTTGGTGGGAGGGCCAGGATTGATGAGATGAAACAACTGTGGGAACAAACGATATAATTTTTCTTTTTCAGCTTGTTCTTGTTGAGGGGTGAGAGGCTCCGTGGTGTGAGATATGACAGTGACAGTGGTAATAGGTGGAACATTGGTGGCGGTAGGAACTACAGTGGCGGTCGGAACGATAGCAGCCTTAACGGTGTAAGCAGCGGTGGTGCTGGAAGAAGAAGCACCCACTCCCGAACAATCTTGAATTTGTGTCATGGTTTCAACAAATTTCTTTGAATATGGAGAAAATTTGATGAAATAATTTGATCAAACGTTCCCCAAAGACGGCGCCAGTTGATGTGACGCAAATTGTCCCTCGATGGATGCTTCTTGCAGCCCAATAAGAATTCTTGCACGTCAAGGTCCACTTCGGTAGTTACTAAGTTGAGGAGAAGGGAAGCGGTGCTAGATACCGGGCTGAATGGCTCGGATTCACTCGAATGAAGGGGAAACCGGAGGCTATGGATAATTCTGATGACCAATGTAAAAACGCAATAAAGATGCGGGGCTTTCCCCCCGGTGTAACTCCGACGATCAAGTTAATATGGTTGAAGAAGATGAACAATATGCACTAAGAACTCAAAACATAAATAGTTGCGTACCTCCCTAAGTCTGAAGACTTAGTATTTATATCAAGACCCAAATTATGCCCGTTGTAATGTAATGGTCAGCATACCCAACTACTCCGTCTCCCTGCGTGTCCAACTGCTCCGATCATCATAATCTGACTTGTGGCTTTCTTCACGCCATCATTCTGAGTGATTTCTGCATATATTAAAATACATGTCTAATTCTATTATGACTTCTACCTACTGTGTCAGTGCCCTTACTTGTTCCGACCTAAGCTCTATGGCTCGGTAGTGATAACCGTTGAGAGGAATATAAGAAGACTTGGTAGGACCGACCTAAGGGTTAAACCGGTCTAAGCTTATGTCTTTGGCTCGGCTTTATGGAACTTTCTGACCCAAACTTGATTTTAGCCATTTCCGATATCTTTATCTTTTAACTGTTTATCCTTCCTTCTGTTCATTGGGCCTGGCCCAATGAATGCCTATTTTTATGCACACCAGTTTCTAACGAAATAATTATTTTTTAAACATAAATGCGTGACTAAATTTTCAAAAATAAATGAATTTTCCAAATTCTTTTCTACTACGATTTTATGTATTTCAAAAATGTCGTAACTTACTTTCTCTACAAAAAATTTCACATAAAAAATAATTATTTAACTAAAATTATTTTACTTATTTTATAAATAATTTTATTCAGAAAACGAATTGAAAACGAATTCGCTGAATTCGTTTTAAAGAGAAATCGAATTCACTGAATTCGTTTTCTCATTTTCCATTATTTAACTAAAATTATATTAATTATTTTAAAAATAACTTTATTGAGGAAACGAATTTAGCGAATTCGTTTTCATGAGAAAACGAACCTGAGAAAAACTGAAATAATCATAATTATCGTTGTATTTATTGTTTAATTATAAATAATTATTACTTTTATTTATTATTTAATTTATTTAAATTAACTATTACTTATTTTAAAAATACTTTTATTTCAGTGAATCATTTTCTACTAAAATATTTTCTATTTTAAAAAAAAACCTTAATAATAATTTATTTCACTGAATTTGTTTTTTGAAAAATATTATTTTAAAAATAAATTTATTTCACTGAATTCGTTTTTCCAAAAAATTTAATAAAAAACAAAACAAAATAAAAATTATTGACAAATTTTTTTCACTTACAAATTAGATTTTTAGTTCTATAATTACGTTTTGCCTTTGTTCCATAAAAACTGAAAAATGAATTACAAGTGTCCATTTCGAATCACCATAATTCATTTTACATTAAATAATATTTATATTTCAAAATGTATAAAAACTTATAAATGATGTTGGTGAACTCGTTTTCAATTACAAAATAATTATTTACTTATTTTTACATTAGTTTACATGAAAATATAAAATTAATTTTACTTTAAAAAATTTAAAAACAATTTTGGTAGAGAGAAAACGAATCTCAAGAATTTGTTTTCTACCAAAAAAATTTTTTTAAATAAAATTAATTTTCTTGTTGAAAACGAATTCACAGAATTCGTTTCTTGGGGAAACCTTTTTTTTTAATTTTAATTTTTTGAAGAAAACGAAGTTGGAAGATTCTTTTTCAGTTGAAAACGAATCTCCCAACTTCGTTTTCTATATTTTGGGAATTTTAATTTTTTTGGCTTGTTTTGGTATTTATATGCGGCCAAAATGAATATTTGGGGGGAAAAAAATCCTCGTTAGTAAGATATAATTACATTTATATCTCTAATTAAGTTTAGATCAAATTATTGTCTGATTTATAGGCTCCATTTGGACAAGTACTTAAAAAATATTTTTAGTGTTTTAAGAGTATAAAAAACTTTAAATTGGTGTTTGAACAAAAAATTGCAAAATGTGCTTAACAAATAATTTTAAGCAAAATGTACTTAAAATACACTTTTTTGAAGTACACTTTCAACATGTTTTATAAAATACTTAAAAAAATTTAGAGTATTTTTTTAGTAAAACTCATGGGTCTGCCTGACCTGCCCTGACCCGACCCGAACCGACACAGACCGAACCCACCCGACCCGACCCAACTTGCCCCAACCTTGGCCCCACCCCCTGCCCACTGAAATGGAAATAAATGGTTTATATACAGTAAATATAATTTTTCTACAGTTTCCTGCATCAAACATAATTTAAAATTATTTTCTTCAAATACTTGTCCAAACATTTTTTAAACTACTTTTAACTTAAAAAATGTTTTTATAAAATAGTTGTCCAAACACATATTTCATTGAAAGAAACTTCAAAAACATATTTTATAAAATGTTTTTGAAAAATATTTTTATAAAAATGTTTTTGAAGTACTTGTCGAAACGGAGCCCTAATGTTTTTGAATATTACTAGTAATCTCCGAAAATTTCAAATTCTTTTCGAGTCACAAAAAAGCACATGAGGTTTATGTTATTTTTTCTACTAATAGGGACTTATTGTTAATTTGACCAAACAAAAAAATTAAAAACTATTTCACTCCGTGCTATATAAAGATTCGTGTTTTAAAATAAAATGTCTCAATAAGAGTCAACTTTCTACTTGTTTACATTTTTTTTCTTCTATTTCTTTACATTGATTACGTCTACTAATATAACAATGTGCGGTCTGCAATTAACTCTTACTTAAAAAGTAAAAATATAAGTGAAAAATATATGATTAAATTACTTAGTTTAAGTGTCGTATCTTACAACCCATAATAAGTTGTATATTTTTCAAGATGGACTCGTGTAATGAAATAGAGAGAGTAATAAATATTTATCAAACTAGGAGATTTAAGCCATGCTTGTTTCAAAGTTTTAATTGGAAATGATTTTTAAATGTGAAAAGTCTATAGGAACAAAAATGTGCAGTTAACAAGTTAAAATATATATTGGAAATGATAAGAAATTAGCATAAATTCAAAATTAACAAAAAAGATGTTTCTGAAAATATAGAAACAAAATGCCCTTATTAATAACATTCAGGTGTTTTAAAAAAAGGAAAATACATTTTTCCCACTTCTTTTTTATCTTCCCTTTCTTCTTTCCCATCTTTTCTTTTTTCTTGGTTGCTTTCTTTTCTCTCTTTCATCTTTCACGGCTCCCAATTCTTTATCTCTTCCTCTTCATTTTTTTTTTCTTTCTATTCTTCTCTTTTATCATCCTTTTAGTGGGTAATTTTACTTTTTTCCTTTTTATTTTTCGTCCAGAATTTTGGAAAACAATGTAGTAAAAAATAGGGGGTTTTAAATTTATGGCAATTAAGTTTTATTTTTTTCTTTTTATTTTTCTTCCAAATTTTTGGGACAATTAATTTACAATATGACTACTCTGTACTCTTTTACAATAAAAACTTTATTTTTTTATATTACTTTGTATTGTTTTACAAAAAAGATTGTATTGATTTTTTTATTACTTCATATTGTTTTACATTAAAGACTGTATTGATTTTTTTACTACTCTAACTGTTTTCCAGTAAAAACTGTATTATTTTATGACTACCCTCGATCCCTTTTGTTCCTGCGGTGATTTTGAATTTTGATAATAAAAAAATAGAAACGATAAGAGAGAATTTGAGATTTTTGAAGTGCAAAGACTCCACCAAAAAAGAAAGCAAAAATGACAGAAATATATAACAAATAAATAAATAAATAAATAAATAGCGAGAGGAGTTTTTGATGCAGCACATTTGCAGTGGAAGAAAAAGCAGGAAGAAAGAAAGGGTAGAAGAAAAAAGATAGGAGAGAGCGGGGTGTTTTCGTATTTTTGACCGAGGTGCTGACATGGAATTCCACTCATGTGCCTCGGTCCTGGACCGATTCTGGCCATTTAATGGCTACCTAAAAAAAATTGTTCATAAAATTCAAAAACCTTTTCTTGGTTGGATCCCAGATCAATTGTTGCCTGTTTTTAGTACAATGGCGGAGATAGATCCATCGAACACTATGTCAAATGCCGTTGGACAATTTTTAGCATACAGTATTTGATTAATGTGATTCCCGTTGGTTTGGTTTAAGAGAAAAAAAAAAAAAAAAAATCGAAGAAGAAACCTCAAAAACTATTTGTAATCTAAATAAACGTTAGAGAAGGTTAAGTCTAATTCACCCTAATTAATTAAAGTTTCGGTGAATCCAGTTTATGTATGTTACGGGTTTTGGGATACGCGTTTAGCCGCGCATTCCTCTTTTAGCCTAAATTTTCTAAAATTATTTTTTGGTGTTGACCCTTGAGAAGTGATACCGTATAATTTTCATAAATTGGTACTCTATAAATTAATAATCTCTTTAAGATAATACTTTTCCTTGGTCCCGACTCGGGCCAGTTTAAAAAATTACAAATTTTAATAAAATAATAAGATAATAATTCTTAGAAGACCCATGTATAAATATAGGGTGTTGTTATTGCCCGAGAAATAATTAGCATCTAGAGCGATATTCTATTATCTTGAATAATCAAACTACCTATCGCTTCTCTTTCCAACACATGAATACTGATTTTCTTTCCTTTTCAAACCATCTATTTTTCTATCCAGTTTATCGATTAATTTTACAGATTCGCCGTTTTTTCTTTTTTGCTGCAATTAAATCGTCTTCACCGTCCTCGTACCCAATTTGAAAAGACACACTGCTTCAGCAAAAAGAGAAAAGAAAAGGAAAAAACATGCACACACACACGCTTCTGTAACAAAATAAAAAGAAAGTTTAAATAAACATCAGACCATGGTTGTCAAACTCGTTTCTGGACTCGTAAACTCGCACGAGTCTACGAGTCCAGGAACCGGAAACGAGTCAGACTCGTTAGAAATTAGTGGAAATCAAGAACTCGCGCTAGACTCGTACGAGTCTAACGAGTCCAGAAAAAAAATTATTGGGCTACATAATTTGAAGGATTGGGCTGCTGGAATGGTTTCTTTTCCAAATTAATTGGGCCATTTTCGGCCCAAACCAACTAAAATTTCTAATTTCCCATTTTTTGTGAATATATGGCTTAATAGATGAAGATGAAGAGGATGTTCAATTGACAACGGATGTGCATTTCTAAGATGTTGGGCAAAATGAAGAAGGCAATGAATGAAGCTTTTGAGGGTTATGAATTTGAGAAAAATGTTTCATTATTGGTATGATTATAAATGAACATGTTATTGTTATTTTGCTATGGTTTGTTGAATTAATGACTTGAATTTGATCATGATGTATTGAGATTTGAGGTTACGCGTTGGTATGAGATTTGAAATACATGGACTCGATGCAAATTGAGAGCTCGAAGGCATTGAAGATAAAGAATTTCGTTTCCGAATCAGCATCGACGATGATCTCGATGTAGATAACTCACACAACGCATCCCACCATAGAATCCAATAAGAAAATTGAAGTTTAATTTGACCTAAAAGCTTGAACTGATAGGTTTTGGACCCAACTTACTTATTAATTACTCTATATTACTCTAATTTTTTAATGTGGGATACTTAACATCCACCAGTGACCCACAACATTTTTTGTGTGTGTTGTTCAATGCTAGAGGGTATTCTTTTCTACATAATCTAAAAATCTGTATCTTGAAAACTACGAATTGATGCTTTAATCAAAGACGTAGATCAATAGATATTTGTTGCTACTTTAGGATCATGATTTCCAATACATATAAAATACCTTGTTGGAGTTGAGCGTAGATTGCCTTGACAGCCATTTTTGCCGAGCTCACTTTTTTTCTATTCACTGTAATAGACAAGTAAATGGCCATAAGCTTATGAAAATTGTTCTTATCAAAGAAAACAAAATATTACTCGTATTTAGAGAGCAAGAAATTAACTAGTTAATCTTTTGGTGATCATTGGTGGGATGTTGTTTGAAGTTTGAATTGACACCGCAATTAGGGGTGGCAAAAAAACCCATTAACCCAAAAACCGCTCAAACCCATTGGGTTTTAATCCAATAAAACCCACCTAAAAAAATAATGGGCTGGGTGGACTTGGGCTAAATATATAATGGGCGGGTTCAGGGTAGCCCATTGGGTACCCTAAAACCGCTCATCATGGGTACCAAAAATACCCATTCAAAACTATCCTTAAAAGTATAAACAAAAACCCAACAACTCACCTATTTTAGTGGGCTCATTTTTTTTTTTTTTCTTCAAACTTATTTTTTTCTTTTGCTTTATTTTTCGTGACCTACAATTACTTTGCGTTTTTTCCCATTTATTCTTTTATAATATTTTTAAATTTTCCACTTATAAATACTAATTCAAAATTTGTTCGGGTTCCAAGTCGAGTTCATGCTTGGGTTTCGGGATGGGTTTGGGTTCGGGCCGGGCCAGGCCAGTTTAGTTCGGGCCCAATTCCGGCCCATGGTTTTGGTCCAGTTCTGGGCCAGTTTCTGGCCGGGTCCAATTTCGGGCCCAAGGTTCAGGCCCAGTTCTGGGTCAATTTTTGGCAGGGTCTTGTTTTGGGCCTCGGGTCGGGGTCTGGGTCTGGGCATGCACGGGTTTACATAAATATAAAAAATTTAAAAATTGTGTTTGGACACAAAAAATTACATACGATTAAATATAAAAGTATACAATATATAATATTTCAAATTTTAGAATATATTCAAAAAATTAAAATTCGCTTAAAAAAACGGAATTAAAATGAAATTAAAAAACTTTGAAAAAAATTTATTAATAAACCATTAAATAAGCCTTATATTTTTGTATAATGGGTATTATGGGTACCCATTACCCATTTGAACTAAGACCATCAATTGAATGGGTAATAGGTACCCATTACTAGGGGTGGCAAAAAAACCCATTAACTCAAAAACTGCCCAAACCTATTGGGTTTTAACTCAATAAAATCCACCTAAAAAAATTATATGCTGGGTGGGCCTGGGCTAAATATGTAATGGGCGGGTTTAGGGTAGCCCATTGAGTACCCTAAAACCCGCCCATTATGGATACCAAAAATACCCATCCAAAACTACCCTTAAAAGTATAAACAAAAACCCAACAACTCACCTATTTTAGTGGGCCCATTTTATTTTTTTTCTTCATACTTATTTTTTCTTTTTCTTTATTTTTCGTGTCCTACAATTACTTTGTGTTTTTACCTATTTATTCTTTTATAATATTTTTAAATTGTCCACTTATAAATACTAATTCAAAATTCGTTCAACTTCCAAGTCGAGTTCAGGCTCGGGTTTCGGGATGGGTTTGGGTTCGGGCCAGACCGGGCCAGTTCAGTTCGGGTCTAATTCGGGCCCATGATTTTGGCCCAGTTCTGGCCCAATTTCTGGCCGGGTCCAGTTTTGGGCCTCGGGCCCATTTCGAGCAGGGCCCAGTTTTGGGCCCAAGGTTCGGCCCAGTTCTGGCCAGTTTTTGGCCGGGTCCAGTTTTGGCATCGGGCCAGTTTCGGGCCTTGGGTCTGTGTCGGGGCATGCACGGGTTTATATAAATATAAAAAAAATAAAAAATTTTGTTTGGACAAAAAAAATTGTATACGATTAAATATAAAAGTATACAATATATAATATTTCAAATTTTAGAATAGATTCAAAAATTAAAATTCGCTTAAAAAAAAGGAATTAAAATGAAATTAAAAAACTTTTAAAAAAATTTATTAGTAAACCATTAAATAAGCCTTACATTTTTGTATAATGGGTATTATGGGTAAACCATTATCCATTTGAACTAAGACCAATTGAATGGGTAATGGGTACCCATTAACTTAATACCCATTTAATACCCGCCCGTTTGACACCCCTATCCATTACCCATTAACTTAATACCCATTTAATACCCGCCCAATACCCTTCCAACCCGCCCGTTTGACTTCCCTAACCGCAACCAATTTGGGAGATACTCTGTCAAAGAAAGAGAAGCCCATAAGACTTAAGACAAGAAGAAATTCAGGAAACTCCCTGATAGTGGTGATGATGAATGAATGAAAGAGAAATAAATAATTTGGAACATTAAATGGGAGAGAGAAAATATAAGCTTTTCCCGCTTTAACTCATTAAGGACATGTTCTTTACCCAAAACTCAAATTTGGTTTTGGTGGGTTTTGGGCTTGAAACCCAAAACCAATGTTCTGCACCTAAGTTTGAAACCCATTTTCCCCCCAAAACCTCTTCACTCATCTTCTTCACTCCCCCCCACCGCAGCCCGCAACCGACAATTCTTCTTCTTCTTCTTCTTTGATTTGGATTTGGATTTGGATTTTTAGGTTTTCAATTCTTCTCTTCTTCAATTGGATTAACCATCTATTGTTCACGTTTATGACGTCGACCTATCTCAAGTCTTCGACGACTCCGATCTGAAGATGCTTCTCTTACAAATCACCCTCAAATCCATCCTGGTGGGGGAAGATCTCGACTTCTTCCTCTCCACCTCGTCGCATACGAGAGTGATGCCATCGGGGCTGTTGAATTTCATGGACGGGATAGCGAATTTGAGTTGCGGGGATGAGAAAATCATGGTTTTCACCATGAACAATGACCTTGGATGACGTGGAAGCAGTGATGTTACGTCCGGGAAGAATCGACGTTCACGTCCATTTCCCTTTGTGTGACTTCAGCTTAGTCAAAAGTTTGGCTAGTAATTATTTAGGCCTGAAGGAGCATAAGCTGTTCCCTCAGATTGAAGAGATGCTTCAGAGCGGGGCCACCATGAACCCAGCTGAAATTGGGGAGCTGAGGGACGCCCACGATGGTATTGGGTGGAGCAGCCGACGACTTCGGCGAAGTAGCGGTGGAGGTGGTGGTGGTGAGGGTGAGGGAGAGGGGGAGCTAGCAGTGATGCTGAAGGGGAGGGGAGGTGGGGTTGAGATGTTTTTTTTTAAAAAAAAAAAAAAAAACCATTTTTTAAAACTATTTTGAAAATCGTCTTGAGAATCTTGTTTCTTTGTTTGGGTCTAAAACACATTTGGTTTGAAACCAGGCTTCAAACATGGCTAAAGAACAGGCCTTAAGGATAATTTGGCAAAAGAAAGAATATTATTCTCTCGATCCTAATTATTAGTCTGGTAATATCATCACCCATAAATATATAGTCCTGCTAATATCATAAATTAATAATCTTAAAAAATTAAGAATATAACTAGGATAATTTGTTGAAATATAAATCTATTTTTGTTTGTCTTTTCTTGAAATTTTGATTTATATGAATTCATCTCTAACTTTTATAATTGCATCGAAATGTTTCAATGTTGAATTTTCAAACTGTAACGAAAAATTGTTAAGAGTTGTTGCGCTTTAAATGTGTTCCTTTCGCGTAATTGATTCCAAATGTATTTAATTATCTTCAACTTCATCATAAACAAAATTTTCGATGGAATAGCAACAATTTCTTCTAAAACCTTTGACCTTTGAACCTTCAGCATTCTCACCCGAGTAATCCAATATGTACTGACATCCATTCTATTGCGACAATCAAGATCTTTAATCATATTTTCAATTCATGAATGTCTTATTTAGAAGTTATGTCATTTAAGTCCCCTGAAACTCCTTCATCCCTTAAATGAATTTTGCAATGCCCAAAACACTCTTTAAATTAATAAATTATTTATTTATTGATTAAATAATCTCTCTCTAAATTAATAATTTCATGGTCCCAATATTATTAATTTATAAAAGTATTACTATATTTGAATAAAGTATTACTCATACTTCATACTAATGAACAGTAAGATATACATATATATATATTTTTTAATTTTCATTTTCTTCTTAAATGGTACTCACTTATAATCTTCTACAATATAACATTTATATTCTTCTGAAGTAGATTTAGTTTTTTATTTTTTTTAGTTTCATTTTCTTCTTAAGTGCTACTCTTAAAGAGTAAGAGTAGCAGTTTACTATTCGAGAGGATCACTTATACTCTTTCGAAATAACACTTTTATTTTTTTTAATTTTCTTTTCTAATTAAGTTGATACTCCTTTATGAGTAGTGATGCTATTCTAGCACTTCTACCCTTCAGAAATAACACTTATTTCTTTTTTTAATTTCATTTTCTTATTAGGCGCTACTACTTCTAGAGTAGCAATTCTAGTTGATACAAAAATATATCTATTGCAAAGAGGTTATTAACGCTCAACGTAATAAACAAATTAAACAATGAAACAAACACACAATTTTAATGTGGTTTGATCTTGAAAGACCTACATACACAAAAATTCACTATATCACATTAGTATCAGGGGCAAGCTAAAATCAATTTACCTACACACCTATTACATCAACAACTCAACATCATAGTCATAAGCAAGAACACTTAATATGTTATGACCTAGATTTTAACAACCGAACAACCCCCACTTACGCAAAAAAACTCCATCAACCCAACACATCAAATAGTTAAAATAGGCAAAATAAGCCCCCAAACACAATTCGAAGGCAAAGTGCCGAGAGGCCACATCGAATAAATCCGCAAGCTTAACATGCTTTGTCAAGGACACATTATACTCTCAGTATAAGTATGTGCGCCGTAAAATGAGTAGCGGCTCATCACTGGGAGAAACTTCTTCTTCATATCGCTCTTCATATCATATAAATATAAATCACAGCCCTCCCGAACCAAAAGCTCACCATTTTGCATCAGAAACAAAGGTACGTCGAACGAGCACGAAATCGATAAAATTCGAGTCCAGGAGTTGCTGTCGCCGTATTTCTCCATCGACCAAATCTCAAATGTACTGTCCACCCCACCTTCACTCTCAAAAACCCCCTGCAAACAAAGCCGACCCGCCCAAACCATCGTCACGAACCCGCCTCGAGGGAAAAGCACGTCTTCAGATGATTCAAGGGATTTCACTATAGGAGGTGGTAGGAATTCCCTGATTATTTCTCCATCTAAACACAAACTCAATATGAAGTACTTATTCTGAACAAAATTATAAGCTAGAAAATGGAAAGCGTGGTGGATGAAGGCATTGCTACTGCTTTGATCCGCATTGATTAGGTAAAAATTGGGAAGTTTTTGGACATTTTTCCAGGAATTGGTTTCGAGACGAAAGACTATAACTTCGTGGTGTTTGTCCACAATCTTGCTATCTATTCTGACGATTCTGTAGTCTTGAATGGAAGAATCGTACCCGAACCAGTGCACAGAATACCAACTTGAAACAGACGAATCTTGCGGATACGGAATCTCCCTGAATTTTCCTGTACTGGGACTCCATAAGAACATCACCTTGGTTGTATCCTCAACGAGGAGAAGAATTCTATCGCAACTGTAGACGTCGAGGAGAGCTTTCTGTTCCGACACTAACGTCATCAATGGTGGCTGAAGATTCCGGATTGATGTACTGCTAACGTCCTAAAAACCAACGGGAATATTGTCGTAGGAGGAGTGGTCGGAACTACCTCGTATGAAAACTTTCTCGCCGTGCCCTGTTTTATCGTTTCTTGACCTTTGGGAATGGCGGAGTTGCTGCCTCGCGAATTGGGGGCTTTCGATGGTATTACGCCATGGTATTTCGCCACGATTTGCAGACAGCCTTGAAGCGGAGGAGGGATTTGACGGGAAGTTTTTCAAGAATCTCAACCTCGAGCTCATGTGGCAACGGGGAATTTTCGAAAACAGGAACTTTTCCTGGAATATCGATCATCATCTTGTTATGGGTTAAGATGGGAAGCCATGGCTTGCTACGGTGGCGATTATTTATAGTTGTGTTTCTGCAATGGAAAGCGAAGCAGAGCGTAATTAGTTACTTCGGTCATAATTCTAATTAGTTTAGGATAAGGAATAGTGGAATATTAGGATCCAAATCGAGTTAGAATTCCATACTTCATTCACAAGATTGGTAAAAGCTTTTGACCGACGGTTGTACGGTTTCTATTATAGCAACTCATGTCACATGTATTCATTAGCCAATTATGTAATATTATGATATTAATAATTAGTTCATAAAATTGTATTTTCTAAAATTATACTAATGAAATCATGACTAATGAGTTAATGTAGAAAAGAGTTCTGATAATTAGTTGAAATGTCTATCGCTACATTTTGTGTTTTACTAATTTTAAGAAACAGAGCTTATAGCATATGCACTACTTGTTTAAAACCCCAGAAAGTGAAATAGTGAATTTTCATGGGCAGTGAAGGTTTTTAAATTATCAAGAAGGGTGTAATTTTTATATTCCCTCTGTTTCATCTTCTCACCGGCAACCATGGCCTGCAAAAACGAAAAAAAAAAAAAAAAAAAAAAAAAAACGGACCTTCGCTCTTTTTCGTTTTTCGCTAGAAATTGCAAAACTTCAATTCTACTTCTACAATTCCGTAGTCATCTTTGAGTTGTCTCTGATTCCGTGGTTCAGAACTCCCGATTCCGTCATTTAGAACTCCTGATTTCCGTCACCGGTTTCGTTTTCATTCTGCACTTTCTGTCGGTTAGAAGGCTCAAGGAGAAAAGTTTTCCTTCACAATTACTAAAGGATAGTTGAGTCTTTTCACTGCAAAATTTTTTAAAGTTGTCCTACGTTTAGTAAACCGGTTCCTTCAAATAACAATTTCCTTTTAGTACAACAAAATGGACTTTTCAAATGGAATGGATGGAGTATAATTTATAATAAGGGTAGTAAATTATTAGATAAAACTTAAAATTATGTTACTTCATCCGTTCCAATAGAAGAGTCCACTTTAAAAAATATTGTGATGATGAAGGCGAACACTGAATAGGTTTATCTCATTTATTGGTGGTGTTGGAGCATTTTTATAAAATATTATTTTTGAGAAGTTTTGAAATCAATTTTGTTAATATGATTTCCGTTAATCGGTTATGAAAGTAAATGGTGATGGCTATTAATAATATTTATAAATAGTATGGAAAAGAAAAAACTGATTCATACATTATATTCAAATTGATAGTGAGCCTTAATATATATTTATATGAATACATTCAGTTATACGAATTAATATTATTATATTAATGACTTGAAACTTGCATCCGTTTTCATCTCTTTTAATTGTCCATTTTGAGTCATCCGTTTCATTATAATTTGCATTCCGTTTAGCATGTTTCGTGTTGAAATTTTGATCTTTTGAATTTAAGAGAATTCAATATCTTTAATCTTTAAACCAATAATATGTGTGTGGGTATGCAAAAGAGGAGAGCAACTATTTTACGTTCTTTACAAATCCCCCTAAAAATATAGCTTTGGCAAGGAACAAAAAGGTGTTAGAAGAGTTGGTTTAGTTTCTTAATAATTGTGTAGATTGTTAGGAAATCACAGCGAGTGTGCTGGGCTGTTGTATCTCGGGGGTGACAAGTTTCGACAGTTCTGTTGCACCAAAGATAATTTGCAAAAGGGCTTGAATCACCTAAAGATAGCGACTACGCGCCTCAGCCCTTCCACATTAGCTTCTCTAACAAATTATCTATTTTATTTTCTTTGTTTGTTTTATGGTTTTGCAGGTCACTTGTGCAAATTGAAACAACAATTTTAGGTGATTCAAAACTCGTTATAGAGTCTACTTCTAATTCCAACACAAGTGATTTGAAAAAGCCATTTTGAGTTCATGCTACGAAGGCTTTTCTAAGCAAAATAAAAAATCATGGTGATGTGGTTTTCTAAGAGATTTGAGGTATGTATTTAATTGATAAAAAAAATACATATAATGAGAGCATGAGTAAAGATGTTTATGCATGAGAGTGTTTTGTTGACATTGAAAATCTCTTATGCATTTATGCATACAGAGAATATCATGAGTCATGAGACATTGCAATCATCTTTCTTAATCCAATGAATTTTATAGTTCATACAATATTTTACAATCTAATTGAAATTTCTGATATGAAATTATATGTTACTTCTATTGAATCAATTAAAGAACAATACAAGAGATTAGTGAAATACTTATGCATATAATTTGAATTGTTACATTAATTTGTGAGGCATATGTGAAAAATATCCCTTTAAATTTAAAGCATTGTGAGTGTATGATGAATATTTAAATGTGTTTCTTTTGCTACAATATGTATTATTGATTTAATATTTATATTTGTAGAGAAGTAAGATTGCATATTTTTTGCATTGCAATCATGATGTGTGACTAAATGCAATTGTGCGATTATGCATGTATTTGATATTATTGCAAAACTGATTCTTTGCAAAATACCGTTTTGTACTCTTCACATGAAATGTTTGGAGTTTTTAATTAGTGGTGAACAAAAAATTATATATGTCTTTATATATGTACCGTATAAATTACTATGTCAAATTATATAAATTTATAATTTTAGTTGTGATGAACAATGAGAAACAGTGGGGTACATTTAACACATATTAATAATTTTATTTCTCTTGTGAAAATATTATATTTTGCATAGAATTATAATATATGAAAAGAATTATAATATATGAAATTATTTGAGATTTCATGAAATTATTATGATGTTGAATTATATCATGAGTTTGCTATATATTCATATTTTATGTGATTTAAAGTAGTCACTTTGAGAAGTGAAAATAAAAATAATAATTTTTTATTTGATCAATATGAGAATTTTGAAAATTTGATTAACTATATTTTGAGTATTATATAGTGTATTTTATTTGAGAAAATTTACTATGTATTAATATATGGTAATGGAGTATAAGATAGTGGGGGGTTTTTGCTTTTTGCATTGAATTTTTGCAAATTGTTCTATAACTACCATAATCAAATTTTTGAGAAATTTGTGAATAATGTGAATTTATAATTTGTAATAACTATTTGAGAAATTTGTGAATAAATTGCAATAATTATTTTGAGAATTATTTTTGCAATTACTATATATTTAATTCACTTAATATTCCAAGTGTTTGAATAATGAATATTTGATGAGAAAATTTTTTTTTTTTTTAAATGCACCTGGTTGTGTTGTGAAAATTTTCTTGCAATATGAAATTTTTGAGATTAACTAAAGGGTTCCCAGTAGTAAAAAGACTACTGGCCATTGAACAAAATTGAAAATGCAAGAAAATAAATTAGTAGTTCCTAGTAATAGAGACTGCTGGTCATCTTTATGATGATTCCTTGTAGTGAAGCTACTGACTACTCAAATACCAATTAGTGTTGGTATGTGGATCAAATATGTAGAGATATATAAATTTTTATATATCTTGAGATGATTTAAATTATATGAGATATCTTCGCCAATCTCGACTTAAGTGATCATTGGTGAAATGTTATTGCTTATGCAAAGCTTGAGCAATTAATTGTGTATGGCATTGTATTAAATGCTAAATCCCAAATATTCATGTCTTTGCCAATATGAGAATGCGCAACAAATCCAGATCTAATGCAATGACATGAATGTACCTTGAGGGGGATGAGACCGAAGTCCACTTTAAAAATACAAAAATCACATGTAAGGATACCCAACCTAATAATTGGAAATCCCAAGAGTTAGGTTCAAACCGAAAAACGAATTACATGGTGATTGTTACAGTATACACAAATATATTCAAAATGTCCACCCTTGTGGTACGTGTGCATGAATCTTGTAATGATAAATTGAGGGTTGTGGCATAAAATGCCCTTAATGAGATCTATATCTCTTATGAGTGGGATGTCATAATTACAGAGCACCCTTGATAGATTTCACCTACATGTGTGTGAGGGTGGGGCCGCCCTGAAAGGACTAGGGACTTAGACTCTTATACACTCATGGAAAACTGAGATAAGCACAAGGTCGAAATATGTCAGTTTGAATAACTCGTAGAGTACACCTAAACTATAGTGTGTGCGGTACAATCTTTTATATCTCTATAGCAGTCATAGATCAAGACCGAAGTTCACTATGGCTCTGGTATAAGAAATTGTCCTAACACTAAATATAGATTCAAGGCATTGCCACCTATGTGAAGCACTATGGTTAATTTCTTGCCATAACACAAAGTTATATTTTATTAAAATGAGTTGGGGATTGTTGGAGCATTTTTATAAAATATTATTTTTGAGAAGTTTTGAAATCAATTTTGTTAATATGATTTCCGTTAGTCGGTTATGAAAGTAAATGGTGATGGCTATTAATAATATTTATTAATAGTATGGAAAAGAAAAAAAAAAAAACTGATTCATACATTATATTCAAATTGATAGTGAGCCTTAATATATACTTATATGAATACATTCAGTTATACGAATTAATATTATTATATTAATGATTTGAAACTTGCATCCGTTTTCATCTCTTTTAATTGTACATTTTGAGTCATCCGTTTCATAATAATTTGCATTCCATTTAGCATGTTTGGTGTTGAAATTTTGATCTTTTGAATTTAAGAGAATTCAATATCTTTAATCTTTAAACCAATATATATGTGTGTGGGTATGCAAAAGAGGAGATCAACTATTTTACATTCTTTACAAATCCCCTTAAAAATATAACTTTGGCAAGGAACAAAAAGGTGTTAGAAGAGTTGGTTTAGTTTCCTAATAATTGTGTAGATTGTTAGGAAATCACAGCGAATGTGCTGGGCTGTTGTATTCCGGGGGTGACAAGTTTCGACAGTTCTGTTGGACCAAAGATAATTCTTTGCAGAAGGGCTTAAACCACCTAAAGATAGCGACTACGCGCCTCAGGCCTTCCACATTAGCTTCGCTAACAAATTATCTGTTTTATTTTCTTTGTTTGTTTTATGGTTTTGCAGATCACTTGTGCAAGTTGGAACAACAGGTGGGCTACAGAATCATTGCATCTTCGTAGTAAATTTGATTTAACAATATTTGTTTGTAAAAGCTCTTCATTTTGTTTTTATTTTTTTTTATTATTTTACGCTTGCATCCCAAGAATCGAAACCATGACATCGAGGTTGTTAGATATATGGTAATAATTCATTTTATAATAGTAATAGATTTATGGTACTAATAGATTTAGTAATAGTTTTAGTTTCCCTATTAAAAAAAGGGTAGACTAATTCGTTTTTATACATACTCCTGTTTGCCCCTATTTGGGGTTTGTATTGTTCAGTGATATTGATTGAGTTCTTATGTTTTAGTTATGTGCTTATCTTCTCTCCCAATCTAATCTGACAAATCCTAACATGGTATCAGAGACAAATTTCGAAATAGCCAAAACAAAGAAGAAGGGAAAAAAAAAAAAAAAGTCTATCAATTTGTGGGGTGGTCATTGAATTAGTTTATCAAATTGCTGTTTTGGTTCAGTTTAATTTGAATTGTTTGGTTTGGACAATGACTAGACTTCTGAGTTTGTTAATTTGGTTTAATTTGAATTTGTTCGGTCAATCGGTTTCGACGTGTCAAGGGTTAATTTGGTTTCGTTTGGGTTCATACCTTCATTCAATTAGTTTGGTTCTTTTTTTATTTGCTTGCAATAATATTGCTTATAATTTGTGAGTTTGGAAGTTTGATTTTTGGTTTGGTGGTAGTGTGGAGAATTTGGTTTGGTTGAAGCTTCTTGTGAATTTGTTTGATCTCAGCAGCTTCGGCTTAATCTCGTAAGATTGGATTTGATTGTGGCTTGTTCTGGGTTTTGTTCGTTTGGGTTTGATTGTTTGTTGGGTAGTTTCCATTGAAGTTTTTGTTTTGTGTTCTTTGCGGTTCGCAGGTTGAATCCATATTGTTTGTGAGGCAACTTTGGGCGGCTTGGCAGAGGTTTCCGACAGTTACATTTGTGAGAGATCTGCTTAGGGCGGTGTGGCGGAGGTTTCCGTCAATCGCAGTTGAGGCTTCTCTTGGTTGTTATGTTTCCGGCGGCGTGGCGGAGGTTTCCGATAGTCACGTTTGTGCCTTTTCCTTTTTCCGGTGGCTTGACGGAGTTTTTTAACAATCGCAGCTTGTGTTTCTGGTTTCGCCTTCTGACTAACAAACTCTCGTTGATATCTTTCTGGTTTCGCCTTCTGACTAGCAAACTCCTGTTTATATCGCTTGATTCATCGTGAGTTTGAGAGGAAATGTTAGATATATGGTAATAATAAGTTTATAGTAGTAATCGGTTTATGGTACTAATAGATTTAGTAATAGTTTGAGTTTCCCTATTAAAAAAATGTAGACTAGTTCGTTTTCAATACATACTCTTGTTTGCCCTTGTTTTGGGATTGTATTGGTCAGTGATATTGGTCGGGTTAGTATGTTTTATTTATTGAAGTGCTTCTCTTCTTTCCAAATCTAATTTGAAACACAGGAATCAAAGCCCTCCCATTAACCCCACCCCAACCCTCCCCCATAAAAGCTCTTCGTTTTCATATAGTTTCGATCATACACTGTACATATTATGAGAAGCCATTTGTTGTTTCATTTGCAGGTAACAAAGCTGGAGCAAAATATAAATGCCTTCAGTTCTACAGCAGAAAAAATTATGAAAAAATTCATAAGATTTCTGTCAAATAAAAGGTCACATATGAACTGGTGATCATATACATACTAGTGTAAAAAATAAAAAAAAAATTTAAACAAAGAAAAAGGGCCAAAACAAAATTTATTAGCAGAATTTTCCACCATTGTTGATAATTGGGAAGTTACAAAAACCCTCTCACTCAGGGACACACTAAACTCTCAGTATAAGTTTGTACGCCCCAAAAGTAGTGGCAGTCCATCCCTTGGGGAAATTTCTTCTTCGTATCGCTCTTCATTTCATGTAAATACATATCACAGTGGACCCGAACCAAAAGATCACCATTTTGCATCAGAGATAAAGGCACGAACGGACCAGAATAACACGAGTACGGAACCGATAAAATCCGGGTCCAGGAGTTGCTGTCGCCATATTTCTCCATGGACCAAATCACAAGTGTGCTGTCTACCCAACTTCTTTCACTCTCAAATACAGCTCCCTGCAAACAAAGCCTGCCGACACAAACCATCGTCCTAAACCCGCCACCTCTCGGGTAAAGTGTCTCTGTATAGGACTCAGGGCCAGGGGACTTCACCGGAGGAGGTGGTAGGAATTCCCTGATTCTTTCCCCATCTAAACTTAAACTCAATATCAAGTACTTATTCTCAACAAAATTGTAAGCTACAAAATGGACCGCGTCGTTAATGAAGGCATTGCTTTTGGCCTGAGATGGACTTATTACGTAATGTTTGGGAAATTTTTGGATGGTTTTCCAGGAATTGCTTTTGGAACTAAAGACTAGAACTTGATGGGGTTTGTCCTCCGAAATCTTGACACCTATTCTGACAATTCTGTAGTCTTCGAGGTAAGAATCGTACCCGAACCCATGCACTAAATCCCAATTTGAAATTGGAACAGACGGATATCCCGGATGCTGAATCTCCCTGAATTTTTTTGTACTGGGATTCCATAAAAACATCACATTGGTGAAACGCTCAACAAGGAGAAGAATTCCATGGCAACTATACACATCGATAAATTTCAGTCCGTACATTGTCCTCAATGGGGGATGAAGATTCCGGATGGATGTACGGCTAACTTCGTAAAAACTTACGGGAATAATATCATTAGAAAAAGGTCGTCCTATCAGGAAAACTTTCTCGCCACGGCCTGAATAGCGGAGTTGCTGCCTTACAAATTGGGGATTTTCAATTGTATTACGCCACGATTTGCGGACAGCCTTGAAGCGGAGGAGGGATCTGACGGGAAGTTTTGCAAGAATCTCAATCACGAGGTCATGTGGCAATGGCGGAACTTTTCCAAGAGTATCGATCATCATCATCTTATTATGGGTTGAAGTTGAAGCCATGGCGGTGGTGGCGAGTATTTTATAGTTATGTATGTTTCAGCAATGGAATTTGAAGGAGAGCGTAGTTACTAAGTTGGTCATAACTTCTACTTAGTTTATGATTAGGAATATTCTAATTTAGTACGCCGTTCATAACATTGGCAAAAGCTCTTAACCCGCTGTTGTACCGAAGGAAATTGCTTCGTAAAAATAAATAAATAAATAAATAAAAATAAAAAAGAATAGAGGAGGAAATTGTTATTTGCAGTGCCATTTTACTAACTATAGGTACCACTTAAAAAGTTTTAAAAATGCTGCATATAAGGCGCATGTTTTTTTTTATATATTTTTAAAACTTTTCTTTCTTTCTTTCTTCTGCACAGTTCCAGACATACGCCTACCTTTGGGAGCGTATTTTTGACAATGGCGATTCTGCAGTATAAAGGGAGACAAGGCTATCTCTGGCACTTGTGAATAAAATTGTAGATATGTGGTGACCAATGGAGAATAAAAAATAAATAGAAGAGGAACAAGCCAGTGGAAGTTTTTATAACTTACGCCTGAGTCAGGCGTAAATTTCTAAAATTTACGCACCAGCAACTGGCATAAGCTTTTTAACTTAGATTTTTTTTTTTTTTTTTGTAAAAGAGATTAATTTTGTCATTTTAACCCTAAATGAATTTTTTAAGTGGTTCCTGCTTACCTGCAAATAACATTCCCCTAAAAGAAAATATGTATAATTTATGTGGCCTCTGGTTCAAGGAGAGTTTGATAGTTTAGACAAACCTCAAGGGAGACAAATGTAATTTCCTCAAATTATTAATACACTCCATCTAAAAGAAATTCACTTTCAACTTTCTCCTTGTTCAAGAATGCAAAAGAGAAAAAACCACTTCTAACTGGGGCAAATACTGTATCTTCAACATGCTGTTGAACATTAAAACAACTTTTCACTAAGCAACAGTGTTCAAAATTAGAATAAAAGAAACTTCTCCACTCCTACATTTACAACCTTCCACTGGCAGTGGGAGATAAAAACTGAGTCACCAAAAACTCTTGAGAAGCCTTACTCCTGGTGTCATAACTATCATATTAACACAAATCTAAAAGTTAATCTAAAGGCTTCCCAAGAAACAATTTGGAGCAAAAGAATAACTTGAAAAGACTAGAAAATCACCAGACAACCAATTAATTTTGTTGGCTGCAGAAGTTACATTGTGCTCTACCTTTGAAGGGCATGTTCTGATATGATGGAAGAAAGATCTTCAAAAATCATCGCCATGTCGGGCCTCTCGTCTGCTGGAAGGATACATCTAAGAGCAACTTGAAGCATGTTGTCAAGAATTTTAAGAGGCCGCTCTTGCATGCTTAGAATCTTCCTGTCAAAGACCTCAGTTGATCGATGTTCCATGGCCAGTAGTCTCACCCATTCTGTTAAATCGACAACGTCAGTGTTTTCTGTAACGATTTCAGCTGAATCTCTTCCTGTTAGAAGCTCCAATAGGATGACACCAAAAGCATATACATCACTTTTCAGAGATGGGCAAGGTCTGCTGGTGCTTGCAAATTCAGGTGGTCGGTAGCCAAGGGCACTTGCAGTCAGCACCTGCTCAGCTGTACCAGCTGAAGTCATTAACCTATGGAGACTGTAGTCAGTTAGGAGCACATGCAGCTTAGGAATTTCAATCAAGATGTTGGTAGATTTCAGGTTCCCATGAGGTATTGAGCTGTCATTGTGAAGGAAGTTCAGACACCGGGCGACATCAACAGCGATTTTGAGCCGTTCATTTAAAGACAAGAGAGGCAGCTTGCTGGCATCTTTATCTAGAGAAGATATATATTGAAGCATGCTATCAGCTTAAATTTGCATTTCTGATAAAGAAAAAACATAGGCTTTAACAAACTAAGTTAATACTAAGATTTTGTATTTCACAATCATCATGCCCTTTAATGATGTAGTGCATTAACAAAGAAATGGTTTCAACAATGAGTGAAAATTTTAAAGATTCCCAAAAGAATAAAAATCAAATTGTAGGAACCTAAAGTATTGGCATTTCAAACTTCAAATCTCAAATCAAAAAGCCTAATCCTAACAACGAAATAAAAAGAATGCATTTCTGACCAAAATGAAAAGACAGAGCAAGTCAATATCTCCAATAAAGGAAGAATGGAAAATACCATGGAGATAAAGAGCTAAACATGGTGCATCTATATAATTTGATAGAAGCAGCTTCTCATGATCCTTCGGGCCCCAATAATAGCCCTGAAGTGAAACTAGATTCGGATGTCTGATGTTCCCTAGTTTCCTCGCTTCCCTGTAAAATTCTTTCCTTCCTTTCACTATTCCTTCCTTCAGCCATTTCACAGCCAGTACATTACCAGAACCTAGTGCGGCTTTATACAGCTTCCCATGACAGCTCATTCCAATAAATTCTGCAGGAGCACATGATAGTTCTCCTGCAGTGAATCTCAGCGAGCTATCAAAAAGCTGCAGTTCTCCAGAAAGTTTATCTGGGGAAGAAACCTCACGTGGAGCAGAATAGTCTGACAGATGTTGGAGGTTAGGCGGCAATGCATTGGCAGATGACAAGGACAAACTAGAAGCTCTTTTTGACATTGCTTCAGACTCTCCAAGATCTTTTAGTCCTGATAAAATTGCTGAACTGTTCCCAGGATCATGAACAGACCCTACTTGGGATGAAGATAAAGATGCAGGACCTAGATAATAGTTAGAAAACCAATTAATGATTTTGCAATTTATCAAGAGAAAATACATTGTAATGAAGAGAAAGTATTTAATAAATACCTTTCTTTTCATTAGCCCCATTTGAACTTAACCTGCTGCCATCTTGGTGATGGAATTTGCAGTAGATGATAAAGACTAGCAAAAATATAGTAAAAGCACCACCGACTATACCCACAATAAGAGCAGTCTTGATGGCAGGTCTGAGATGGGAGCCATGGCTCTTCAAGTTCATACTTGGTTCATTTGATGGAAAAGATGACTGATATTGGAGAGTGAGAAAGGGATTCCCAGGATGAAATGCAGAAATGGGAAATTTCTGCAAGTTTTTAGGTACAGAACCAGAAAGATTGTTGTACGATACATTGAACCCAATCAGTTTATCAGGAAGACTATCTGGGATCTCTCCCTCAAAATGGTTATTAGATAGGTCAAGATATAACAAGTTTTGGAACACACTCAGCTGTGGAGGCAAATGGCCTTCTAGTTCATTATGTGACAGATTAAGCGATAGCAGATTCGGATTCTGAGAGGTCATTGAGTCGACAGGTATGACACCCGTGAAATTGTTGAAAGACAGGTTAATATCAGTTAATTTTGTGGAGTTAAAAAGGTATGGAAGCAGGAACCCACTGAAGTGATTCAAGCTGAAATCAATCACCTTTAGGTCAGGGTAACTTCCTAAGACAGGTGGAATAACACCTTCCAATGAGTTGTTGGAAAGTCTTAATGAAGCAAGCCTCAGGAACTGAGAAGTCCTATTCAGAAGCATTCCAGTCAGGGAATTGGAGCTTAAGTCAAGAATTTCGACATAATTTCCCCAACTTTGCATTTTGGACAGATTTCCTGAGAACATATTGTTACTCAAATCTAGGAGAGCACAATGCCCTACTTTTGCAGGCAATGGTCCCGACAACCTGTTAGAGGATAAATTCACAATCTTCAGAGTCAGAGAGCTGATACTTCCTAAAGGACCTGTTGCAGTAGAAAAATATCACAAGGAAATTAATTTCTCTATAAAGAATGCAATGACCTTCAAACTTGTTCGCTATCTCATAACAGACTTGACAGTTAGTGAGGATGGGATCAAAGAACAGTAAAATCCCTTCTTTCATCCATTATTCCCATCTGTTCTAGCACATTCAAACTTACAATGCCTGAAATTTATGTTTTTCTCCCCTTCTATCTTTTCGCTTCTTATATTGCCACAAAATAGCCTACTTTTAAAACTTAATCAGGCAAATCATGATTAGAAAAGACCTAAACACATCATTACAAAAAAAAAAAAAATGCACACAAGACCATTCAATCATCAACTCTGCTTCAACTGACTACTAAATTCAAAGAGAAAATATTCTGAACAAACTCAAAGTGTACGAGGGCTTCAGAAGTAACATACCTTCAAGTTGATTAAGGCTAAGGTCTAGTTCAGACAAGATCATTGAACTCTCTTGGAAAAGGGCTTCAGGTAGAGCTCCAGATAATTGGTTGCCTCCAATTTTAAGAACTTGAAGAGAAACCACAAAATTGAAAGAAGGTACATTGCCAACAAATTGGTTACTTGATGCATCAAACACCTGAAGACTGTCGAAATACGGCATTCCATCATGTGCAAAGAGTTCCCCAGCCAAGTTGTTGTGGCTGACATTCAAATGCTGAATTGAAGATATGAAGTTGGCAGTTCCCAGTCCCAAGTCCAAGGATCCAGAAAACCTATTGCCGCTAATATCAACATAAAGCACACTACCTAAATGACCTAAAAGATCCATAGCGTCCCCTGAAAACCCATTAGAGTGCAAATCTAGATACTTCAACTTCTCAAGATTAGTGAAACCAGAGGGAATCGTGCCTTCCATATAATTCAACGAAAGACTCAAAAACACCAGGCTCTTCAAGTCTGTCAGTTCAGCTGGAATTGTCCCATTAAAAAGATTGCCTGAGAGATCTAAATATTCCAGTGTACTAATCAATCCAAGCTCCCCAGAGATACTGCCACTCAACTGGTTGTTAGAAATTGACAAATTGAGAAGCTTTTTAAGCCCAGAAACAGCAGCAAAATTGAAGGTTCCGGTTAACCTCATATCATTAAGTGTAATCGAAGTTACATGGCCTTCGCTGCAACTAATACCATACCAATTCTGAGGACATCCATCAGAAGCCAAGGACTTAGAATCCCATGAATCAAGAATTTTCCCAGAAGGGACTCTCTCAATTCCCTTTTTCAGCTCTAAGAGCGCTTCCAAATCTGGTTGTCCTATTGTCAATTCAACAAACGCTAACAGTACCAAACAAATGAAATTCATTTCACTACTTCAATACCTATTATCCACAACCAGAGGAGAAAAAGAAAAAAAGCAGGAAAGGGGAAAAAAATCAGCTGGTTTCACACAAATAGGAAATTCATCTGAACTGAGACTATGAGACTTTGATGAGTTGAATGAATGCCAAAATGGCCAAATTCATACAACAACGGGAAAAAGTTACACAAAAAAGCCAAAATGTGAAATGCTAAGAATGAAAGTAACCCTTTTTGCGCTGGAGAAACCCACAAACGAGAGTGACCAATTGAAAGCAAATTAATGCAGGAAACAAAAACAGCATAACTAAAAAAGACCATTCATCTTTGGTTAAAAGACCAGAAGTAAGACGGGTTCCAATTCCAATAGAATAAGTCATAGTAGAACAATAGCAGCAGTTAGTTATTAGGAGCAGACAAAAGTACAAACCAAAATGCTTAAGTCTAAGAACTGCTGATGAGGAGAACCCACAAGAAGCGTCAAGTTAAAATCCCACAAAGCATCCAAGGTTTAGAGGTTAAAACTCAAGACAAATAATGCAAGGGGGCAATGCGAGGCCATGTGACGACGAATTGAAAAGGACAAAGGCCAAAGCAAGAGAAGGGGAGAGAGAGAGACGTTAGGTGAGTGAAGTAATAACAACAAGTGCACCTGCACTTTCATTGTCAAAACTCAAGAATGAAGAGAAGGCTGAGCTGTTTGTTTGGAAACTGTTCCGGAATAGGTTTTACAACAGGATTTTTACCTTTTTCTTATCAAGATTCAAGGCATACATGCTGTTGGGCCTCTTCTTTTTTGTTGGGTTGAATTTTTATTTTTAAAAAATAGTTTTATAATAGAAAAAGTGTATTGAAAATATAAAAATGTATAGCTGAATAGTAAAAAATTGTATTAGAAGTGATAAAAACTGATTATAATAAATTAAATTTACTGTTTAGACCAAACCAAAACTTAAATAACAGGCGTCCTCACCAAAAAAAAATTAATTAATTATTTTTTGCCCTTTCCGTTAGTCATTATTTTACAAAAAATTCCCTTCATTTCCAAACAAGTGGTCATTATAGAAAATCACACAAATTAAGGAGAGGAGTGAATTTTTTTTTTTTTGTCCCTATTTATGTTTTCTTGTTTAACTACATTTTAAATGGGGCATGTTATTTACAGGACACATTTTACTACATGCAGGACACTTTTCAAAAAATCTAAGTAGTGAAAATACAAAAAGATCCTCACTTTAATTAATTAATTATTTTTTTTTAAAACACCATTGTTGCCGGCGAGAAGAAAACCTTCTCGCCGGCAACCATTTCAGGCAACCATGGGCGGAAAAAATTTATAAAAAATTAAATAAATAAATAAAAGCAGGACCTTCGCTGCCCTGCAACGAAGGTCTGAGAGATCTTTGCTGCAGGCCAGCGAAGGTTTGAGAGACCTTCGCTGCAGGACAGCGAAGGTTTCCCAGACCTTCGCTGCCCTAGAGCGAAGGTTTCAGTGAAGGCCTTCACTGTCCTGCAGAGAAGGTTTTCCGGATCTTTGCTGCAAGACAGCGAAGGTTCCCCGGACCCCTCTTTTTTTTTTCTTTAGTTTTTGGTGAAGATTCACCAAAGGAAAGAAGATCGAAGAAGAAAGGCAACTTAGTAGTTTCACTAAACGAATTTTTAAAATGTATACTATGTTTAGTAAAATATATCCTTTAAATAACAAATCACTTTTAAATTGAAATGTGTGTAATGTATGTGTATTTAAAATGACATCATTAAATGAGATTCATTAAATAAGGCGTAGTATTGGGGTTTTTTGTATTGAAAAGTGTAAAGGGACACTTATTTGGAAACAAATTTTTTTTTTTTTTATAATAGCCATTTATTTAGGAACGAAGGGAAGGGAGTATAAAATAGTGACAGTTTAGTAAGCAAAAATGTATCTTTAAAATATAAAAGATAAAAGCCAAGTAACTTTATAAATATACGTGACAAAAAGTAATTAAGCCATAAAAAATGGTCGTGAAAATTTTTTTTCTTTTTGATATTAGAAATTATAGGGTAGGACTTAGGAGGTCTGGCTATGGCCATTGTGGGGGAAGTTACTTCACTTGGGAGCTTAAGTCATTTCCTTACCGTAGAGCCCTCGTGCTCTGCTTACCTGCCTTTTTTGTCTTGTTTTTGGGGAAATCATACATCACACTCAATAGATAACATATTCATAGGATACGATTCTTGTCTTGGCGATGAAATGGTAGACATGCAAGACTCAAAATCTCGTGCTAAAGAGCGTGGAGGTTCGAGTCCTCTTCAAGGCATAAACTTGAAAATGCTCATTGAATGAGCAATTCAATAAGAGAGGTTCGAATTGGAATCGGTATTGATATACCAATTTGAACTCTTGGAATTGGACTAAGTTCGGCAGCAGATCACGAAATCTCGGTGATCTTCTTTATCTAATGAAGGCGTTGTCTGCTTTAAAACCGTCCACCCTACAACCCCCCCCCCCCCCCCCCCCCCCCCAAGTCTGATAAAATGTCCGCCCATAGCCAAACATATAAAGTACATTACATAGTCCAACCATTAGTGACTTACTCATTCGGTGACTTTCGCACTAGACATTCCCAAAACAAAATGAGTATTATCGAATCGGGTGAATTCAATAATACATATATGTTGGCATTCCAGCCTTCCTTCTCCTTTCAGGTCCTATCCAAAAAGAGAAGAGAATCTAGTACAACCAAGAGCTTTCCTACCTTTGTTGCCCAGCTCATAGGGAATTCCATTGACATTCCTAAGATTTGTTTCCAGGATCACATGGTCCCCCTTTCCCTTAGGTAAGGGAGGTGCACCAAGTACCAACTTCTGCTCCAAGAGAATTTCACTGGCAGTCTTGAGATTTGATCGATGACCACCTGGTCCATTTTCCCTTAGGCAATGAATTAAGGTGTACCAATTAGGTTAAACCCAAGGTACATTTCATCGATCTCATTGACAGAGTTATGTTTTGAATGGTGTGTTATAACTCAAAAATAATTATAACAATGAACTATTTTAATGGGATAGAGGTGGTAATATTTTGGTTATATTTTCTTTTAATCTTTTTGGGGGAGAAAAAATGTGAGGATGCTAGTGCTTCGTTTGCCTCTATTTGAATTTGATTCAGAATTGTCTTTTAGTTTTTTCTTGTTATAATTTTATTTATTGGGTAGCACAAATGAGGGTTTATGTTTTTTAAAATAAGATGTGTTTGGCGTGCGAAAATGAGAATAGAGGAATAGGCAAGTGATTTTTAAAATTAAAATTCCTATGTTTGTTTCATGTAGAAATTTGATTATTTAAGTTATTACGTATATCATGCCAAATATAATGTAAGATTCCTCGAATGAAGGATTTTTAGGATTCTTACATTTTCGTATATGAGATGTTGTGAAACCCCGTAAAATTTAAATATTTTAAAATTCATCTCGAGAACATATTAAGGTATTTATAAATATTTTATAATTGTTTATAAGAAATTTTTTAAAATAATTTTCATTTAAAATTATTTCTTTAAGAAAATTTTATTAAAGTCCTCAGATCTTTTATTTCGAAAAGAATTTACTTATTTTCAAATCTTTATTTATGTAAATTAATTTGATAACTTTGACTCTTGATGTCATGATATGTTAAGTTGTTTAAGAATATTATGATTTAGGAATTTATAGAATTTTCAGAAATAGGAATTAGAAGATAAGAAAATTAAAATAAATGGAAAATAATAAAAAAATTAGGCAAATCGGTTTTACCCAGTTCCTAATCAGGTAAAACCGATTGCACCGCTTTGAACAGTGAAAATAGAACTTTCTCACCGCCTACAACTGGTTTTAACCGATTAGGAAACGGTAAAAACTGGTTGGATAATCTGTTTTACCCATTTTTGAATCGGTAAAACTGATTGGATAATGGATAAGAACAAGGAGAATTAGTTATTACTACTCGGATAAAACTGATTCCCTATGGATAGAATTTGATCAAATCGATTTTAACCTTTTAACAAATCGATAAAATTGAATGGTAAATTAATAAAAAAATTACCAACCGCCTTACTAATCGGTTTTAATCGATATTTGAGTGGGGAAAACCGATTTGGATCGGTAGCGCCAATTCTTCAATCAGGTAAAACCGATCAGCTGTGTCAGAAATTAAAAATAAATAAATAAAAGCTGCAAACCAAGTCACGAGTCTAGGGGTCTTTTGACCCCTAGCTTTTGTCCTAAACGGCCATACGGCCTATAAATACCCCTTCCCCAGCCATTATTCTTCACCACACCATGCCCAAGCTATGCCAAAACCGAACCAAACTAGAGAAAAGTAGAAGGAGAAGGAGAAAAGGAAGGAGCAAAGCTTGGAAAGCAAAGCCTTGGAGCTAGGAGTTGATTCCACAATCGTGGATTCAGTACTAGGAAGGATTCAGAATGCAACGGTAAGATATTCAATGTGTGATTTCGTTTGATTTGGAAAAATAATGCATATTTCAAGATTTTAAGGTTTTCTTGAAGTTGTTTATTCTTGAAATTTTGAGTGTTAGAAAAATGTTTTGAAATGTTAAACATGTCCTAAGAGTGTTGTAGAAATAGATTTTGGCAAAAAGCATCGAAGAAAAATGAGTTTAGGTGCACTTTTGTTGGAAAACCCGAAACTCGGATGAAGAACACGAAATCTGGGCATTAATCGGTTATGACCGATCCAAAATCGGGGAAAACCGATTCTAGCCCAGAAACAAGTCGGTTCAACCCATTTTTGAACGGGTAAAACCGATTCATAAAATGATTTTCGCAACTTTAGAAATTCAAAATTTGTCAGGGACTGTTTTACAAATACTGGACCGGTTTTAACTTATCGGAAATCGGGAGAAACCGATCCAAAGTTTTCTGGGATATTTTGAATCGGTTTTGACCGATTTATCCTTGGGTAAAACCGATCCAAGATGAGAAAATTGATTTTAACGAGTGTTTTAAGGATTTTTACACTTATACTTAAGTTATAAGTTTACTAGTTTTATCCGATTTTGAACTATTTATGAAATAATGTTTAGAAATTCTTTAAATTTTAGTTTTACGGCATAATGATTATATTTTCTTTAAAAGTTATAACTATTACGTTTTATAGTTATTTTCCGAATAGATAATTTTTAGAATACTTATTTTCTAGATTTATATATATACTAGAAGTTGTATGCCGTGCAATGCCCGACATTTGCTTAGTAATATTATTAAGTTATAGTTCTCCTTTGAACTTAAGTCTTAAAAAGAATATGAGATAAGTTTAGAATTTAGTTATACTTATGTGATGTATATGACACATAGTTCTAAATATATACAATGGAAGTGTATGTATTAGGTTAGATGCAAGAGAAGCAAACATTTTTCCATCACATAAGCTAATATTTTACCAACACACAGAAGAAGAGATATGATTCAATTTTAGAGGCAAGGATTTATTGAAGGAAAAAAAAAATTAAGAAAAAAAATCATACAGTGGAAAACAAATCAACATTAATAGAAAAGATAATCCTAGTCCATGTAATTTCGTAAGGGACCATATAACATCCTTAAAAAATCTAGCCTCATCCCGAGGTTTAAATTAAGATAATGTATAATTAGTGATAGATAAAATTGCTCAGTCGTCAATGGTATAAAAGAAAGTCATAAATCAACAATGATTGTGAAGTGACATTCACCGAATCACAGTATTATTTATTTCACAAAGGTTACTTGCAATTTCTTGGCATAAGCTCCGGAATTACTTTTAAAGAAATTAAAGAAAAAATATTAGAATGAACAAAAATGTGATGATAACAAAAAACTTGATGTAGTATTACATAAAAAGAAGAACAACAGGGATATGTAATGTTAAGTAAAGTGATTTAAAACATGTTGCTGAACATTGGTGACAATTTTGCAAGGTAGATAAAATCCTGAATGACAATAGAGAACTTATACTATTTTTCTAAGTATACCTTCATCACCCACCCAAACCATATGAAAATCGAAGATACTGATTCAGTTTAATTTCCATTCCCATCAATGGATATGGGAAAATTTTCTTGTTAAATAGATAAACTGGATCATTAATCACCTCATTAAAGTGCGTAGGTGATAAAAAATAATTTGTACATAGTGGGGGAAGTAAAAGGACACTGTTTTGCATCAATTAAAGATGTCTCTAATAATTATGTTAACCTAAAGTTGATTATTTTTTATCTTGTCGTTCAACTTTTTTTTATTGAGGAATATGGTTCATCTTTCTTTATTTTGCATACTTGACAAATGAATATTATAATTTTGAGGAATTAATAAAATAAATTAAGAACAAAACTATTTGCAATAATTTCTAGTGGTGCTATTATTAGCAGTGATAAAAGTCAGAAAGAGGAACAACAAATATTAATTAAGGTATGACTCTTGATATTTTTTTCAACTTTAATGGCAAAAAATTACATAGTCTAATCAAATGCTAATTTTACCTAACTTACATGTGAATATTTGAAAATTTATTATACGTTGCCTATTAAAAAAAAATTTCCATGTAGTAGCCATGTGACATTTAGACTTCAGTCCTATATTAATTTATATTATATAGGGTAAAAATAAAGGATAAAATTACAATTTGTTTCCTTTTGAAATTGAGATGAAATTGAGGTTTATAAAATCACAAGTTCTCAAATAATTTTTTAACAATGAAATTATTTTAAAATATAGGAAGTATATATTTAAAAAGTAGTAGTAGGTCCAAATTATACATTTAATAATATGATTTATAAGGTATTCATTTATATTTTATATATTTTTTAATCTATATTGAAATCTAAACAAATAAGAAAAATTTATTTTTCAACATGATTAAAATATTTAATATTATTATTTCTTTAAGTGGAGAAGATGAGAAGGCATATGTAATTATTAGATTGCTTATTTATTAAAGATCTTGCCAACATGGCATCTATGTGGCACATAATATAAAATAAATATTAAATACTATCCTTATATGGTAGTCACATGGCAACCTCATATCAAACCTATGTTACTTTCTATTATATAGGGTAGATATATATATATATATATATGTTTTAAATAGAAAAGTAGGTACATTACCGTTATGCCCTTATTAGTTAAAATTCTGGAATAAGTTAGAAATTAGAATTATATTATTTAGAAATAGTACTTAATTGTCGAAACTTGAAATATATGCAGATCAGTTAGATAGCTAGTATGTGAGCTAAATCTTCGAACTGAGGTGAGTTTATCACTGAAAATGGATACCGTTTTAATGCAATTAATAAATTGAATATGTATTGACATGTATTGTGTGACATGTTTTAAACGCTTTCAAAAAAATGTTTGAAATGCTTTTTGATTTTAAAATTGCCAGTTGTGTTTACTTACCGGCTGAACGCATATGTACTTGTTATGTTTCAGTTGTACTTTCTTTGTGCACTGAATCTGTTATATGAACATGAGTTGTGTCGGATCCATTATGTTGCTACAATTTGATCCCGTGAGCCAGCATCGGACTTGGTCATTTGATCATTTGCATCATAATCTCGAGATTATTATTACTCAGCTAACTCGAGTATTGGCGGTATAGAGAAGATGGTACCTATAAGCATGAATTTTATAAGTATGCCGAGGTGAGTTGGCATTTCGTTCATCGTACATGTACACGTTGGCGAACGCCGCTCATCCTCTTTATGTATGCCGAGATAAGTTGGCCATCGTTGAGCGTACATGTACACGCTAGCGATCGCCCCTTAGTCTCGAGATGAACTGGCTAGTTCGTTTACTGTTCATATAGAACTTTAAACGACTGTCCTTCATTCTCCTTATATGCTATATGTTAAGATATGCCTGAATTGTATGCATGGGTAATATTTGCAACTTAGTAAATGTTTGCGAAAATGGTGGACTCTCACTGGGCAAGGGCTTATTCCATTTTCCTATTTTCAAACTTTTATCATAGATCTTTGGTGCGAAGATGATTATGCTCACTAGGATCACCTAGAGTTTGGAAATTTTGGATATGGCTAAAAGGCGGGATTGTTTAGATGGGCTCATACTCTGATAACTCATGTATTATAAGGCTGTGTAAGTTTTACTTTATTATAATAAATGAAAAAATTATTATCATGTTCTGCTAGCTCTGAGTCCTGGTGTGAACCAGACAGGCATTTTGTGAAGCCAACCCCTTGTATGTGGGGTGGTGGATCTGGGGTGTCACAGACGTCCCCCATTCGCATTCTCATTTTGCGCGACAAACACACCCACAGGGTAAAATCATTCACCTCTCTAGAAGTTTAACAAAATATTATTTACACCTTATTGCCCTTTGCAAAATAGTTATTAAACAAGTTTAGGAAAATGCTAGGGTCAAGTCATTTTGTATTGACTTGTCATTAAGTCATTGTTACCATGAGGTGCACCACATACAATTATTGTATTAAATACATATGACCTGCTATAACAGGTTATAACAATAGGTAACAAGTTATTATTATTTCTTTTATATTTGGTAACAAGTATATATTTGTGCCTAAAAAAACAATAAAGTATTTTAACATATAAAATTTTATTAATTTTTACTGCAAAATTTTTGATTATCAAAAGATAAGTTATTATTTTTTAGTGAATATAAGGGGGTAATTATTTATTTATTACGAATTCATGCAATGAAATGTAATTGTACCCAATTTTTCACAAAGCTCTATTGTACCCCGCCGAACATATATATAGGGAGAAATTGATATTAAGAAATTAAATTAGTTTTTAGATATACCGATTGAGTAATGTGTTTTTTTAATTTATCACATCTTGGTATTATAATTGTTCAAAATAATTATGAAAATAACCAAAAATATTTTAATTAATATTGGCACAGTATGCTATATAAAATCAGTGTAACCTAGTTACTGAAAATAATGTCCTCCATTAAAAATAATTGTAGCCCACCCAAAATCCTAATTTTGAAACATACAATTTTCTATCAAATCTCATATATTAGGGTATAATTTACCATCTTCGGGGTTAATTATTACTCGAAATATATTTGGGACAGAAAAAATATTTTTTTATAATTATTTTGAGCATTGTACCATATATGAAATGCAATTGTACCATGCTATTGTGCATAATGTACCCCAGCAAACAACTATTGCAACCCGCTTAAAATATAAAATAAAAAATTTATATTAGTAAACTAAAATATTGTGTATATAGCAATCGAATATTGGATGTTAAATTTAGAACATCTCGACTGTTATAATTGTTTGAAAATAATTAGAAAAATAAATAGAACTTTAACTAACAAAGGGTGAGTACACAATTATTAAATCATTGTACCCCAATATTGAAAATGATGTGCCATAGTAAAAATTATTGTACCCGCCCAATACTTTGAAACTTACATTTTTCTATAGACTACGGTTTAATTTAGCATACGCCGGGTTAATTATAGTGAGAAATATATTTGGGACAAAAAATATTTCTTTTACAATTATTTTGAGCATTTTACCATATATGAAATGCAATTGTATAATGTACTCCAACAAACAACTAATATACCCCGCATGATCTATAAGGGGGAAATTTTATATTAGTAAATTAAAATATTATGCATATACTCATCGAATAATAAGATGTTTAATTTAGAACATTTTGGGTTTTATAATTGATAGAAAATAATTAAGAAAATAAATAAATATACTTTTAATAATTAGGGAACAATGCCACATGTAAATTCATTGTACCCAAATATTGAAAATGATGTGTCTCAATTAAAAACAATTGTACACCGCCCAAAATTTTAGTTTGAAACTGAAAATTTTCTATAGAACTTCATATATTACGGTATAATTTATCATCCCGGGTGTTAATTAATGCCACTCGAAAAATAATGTTTACAATTACTCTGACATTGTATCCTATATGAAATACAATTGTATCCCCAAATGCTTGCACGATATGCCCAACAAACAAGTATTGTACCTCGCCCAATATATACTGAGAAAAAATGATATTAGTAAATTAAATTAGTTTGTATATATACCGATTGAATAATGGAATTTTTTAATTTAGCACATCTCGGTGTTATAATTGTTCAAAAAAATTAATTATGAAAATAAATAAATAAATTATTTTAATTAATATAGGCACAATACACCATATGAAACTAGTGTACCCCAATACTGAAAATAATGTTCCTCAATTAAAAACAATTGCAAGCCGCCCAAAATCCTAAGTTTGGAACTTAAAATTTTTTAGAGAACCTCATATATTATGATTAAATTTTCCATCCCCAAGTTAAGTGTAACTCGAAATATATTAGGGACACAAAAAAATATTCTTTTATAATTACTTTGAGCAATGTACCCTATATGAAATGCAATTGTACCTTACCCAATATATAAGAGAAAAAATTTATATTAGTAAATTAAAATATTGTGTATACACCAATCGAATATTGGGATGTTTAATTTAGAACATCTTGGGTGTTATAATTTTTTGAAAATAATTAAGAAAATGAATATATATATATATATATAATGAATATAGGCTGAGTATACCGTATAAAATCATTATATCCCAATACTGAAAATGATCCAAAATTAAAAATTATTGTACCTCGCCCAAAATTTTGAATTTTGAACTTAAAATTTTCTATAGAACCTCATATACTACAGTTTAATTTAGCTTCCCCCGAGTTACTTATGGTGAGAAATATATTCGGGACAAAAAAATATTTTTTCACAATAACTTTGACCATTGTACCCTATATGAAATGCAATGTACCATACTTTTGTGCATAATGTACACCAACAAACAACTATTGTACCCAGCCAAATATATAAGAGGAAAAATTGATATTAACACATTAAAATATTGTGAATATACCGATGAAATATTAGGATGTTTAATTTAGAACATATCAGGTGTTATAATTGTTTGAGACTAATTAGAAAAATAAATATATACATTTTTCATTAATAAAGCTGAGTACACAATATGAAATCATTGTACCCCAATACTGAAAATGATGTGCTTCAATTACAAACAATTGTACCCCGTCCAAAATTCTTAGTTTTAAACTTACAATTTTATTTAGAAGCTCATATACTACGGTTTAATTTACCACCCCGGGGTTACTTATTGAGAGAAATATATTAGGGACGGGAAAATATTTTTTCACAATAACTTTAACCATTGTACCCTATATGAAATGCAATTGTACCATACTTTTGTACATAATGTACCCCAACAAATAACTATCATACCCAGTCCAAAAAATATATATAAATATATATATGAGAAAACATTGATATTATAAATTAAAATATTGTATATATACCGAGCGAATATTGTGATATTAAATTTAAAACATCTCAGGTGTTATAATTGTTAAATAATGAAGAATATATATATATATACATATTTAATTAATATGAGCACAATATACCATATAAAATCATTGTACCCAAATATTGAAAATGATGTGCCCCAATTAAAATCTACTATACCCCTGCCCAAAATTCTTAGTTTGAAACTTAAAATTTTCTATATAACCTCAGATACTACGGTATAATTTACCATCCCCGGGGTTAATTATCGCCATAAATATATTTTGGCCCTAAAAATAATGTTTACAATTACTTTGGGCATTGTACCCTATATGAAATGCAATTGTACACAAATTTTTGCCCTATGTGCCCAACAACAACTATTGTACCACCATCCAATACTGACAACTATTAAATTAGTTTGTATATATACCGACCAAGTAGGAATTTTCTTAACACGGCACATCTCGGTGATATAATTGTTCAAAAAATAATTATGAAAATAAATAAATAAATTATTTTAATTAATATGGGCACAATACACCCTATGAAACCAGTGTACTCCACTACTGAAATAATGTTCCTCAATTAAACACAATTGTACTCTATCCAAAATCCTAAAATTGAAACTTATAATTTTCTATAGAACCTCATATATTACAGTTCAATTTACCATCTCCGGCTTAAGTATTGCTCGAAATATATTTGGGACAGAAAAAAATATTTTTTTATTGCCAATTTCACCGCTCTACGTTACGGCAATTGTTGGAATTTTTTTCAATATGTTTATGGATATTTTAAAAAAACTAAAAAACAACTTTAATACAATGACGTGGCTTAAAGGTATTGCATAGATATGACCCCCTTTTTTTTTAATCTTTGTCATGGGTATAGCAACAGCTAAAATTGAGGACATTTATACCAATGTCGTAGCTTAAGTAATGATAATTAATACAAAACAATATTTTAGTTTTGAAGTTTTTTTTATTTTTGGCATGTGATTTTACTTTCCAAATTAAATGGATATCAAGTAACCGGTTACCAATTATTTTGGTTATTATTTCATACATCTATGACCCATTAAACCTTATTTGCACCTTATTCACTTTCAACCATTGATTATTGATCTAATGGTTCAAATCGAATCGACTTAATAGCAAGTCAGTTTAGTGACTTAACTCTAGCATTTTCCATAAGTTTATTGCCCTTTGCAAAATAGTTCTTAAATTTCCACATTAATAATGGTTAAAGTGGTGATAAATAGTGATTGATTTCTATCACCATAGTTTCTCATACATTAAATTGTTAAAAATGTATTTGAGATTGAACTTGTTAGAAACGTTGCAATAAATGTTGAATGGGTTGACAATTATCTATATTGAATTAGAAATTTATAATAAAAAAAAATTCAAAACCAATATATTATAAATAATTTTGAAATGTCATTCTTACAAAAAAAATTTGGGCCTCTTTTATCAAACCACCCCAAGGTCTTCAAAGTTTAACGACGAATGTCGTTGGATCATTAACTCTCTCGATCGAGCAATTTTATTGGCGCACTTTAAATTGAAGATGTATGTTGGTAGTTAATTCATGTACATGGGTAACTTCCAAATCACTTATGGCAGTTACAAGGGTACAATCAGTTACAAGGGTACAATCGCACCTATTGCACTATGGGTGCGTTTGACACACGGAAATAAGAATGGGAATATGAGGCATCTCAAATTCGGAATGAATGATTTTTTCTTCAAAAGTGAAAATTGCATTTATCTCCCCAAGTTTTGGTAAATTACAAATACCCCTCAAATTTGGTAAATTACAAATAACCCGATTTTTGGGAGGAAGTCTAATACCGTCTTGACGGTTTCGTGACAATAGGTAACTAAAATTGATACATGCATTTTCATCAAGGTGCGATACACCAAAGTCTAAATTCATCGTGTGTGTGTTTTTTTCCACAATATACCATACTTTTTACCCTTAAATTCGATATGAGTATTTTTTCATTATCTATTGATATTGAAGGAAATGGGGGATATTCTAACCTTTTACTTGGAATAATTTTCTACTGATTCCCGTTCTCCAACTAAGCACCCTCCTTAGATACCGCCAACGCGATGAAGGAATAGGATCAAACTAATCGGGTACTTATTTTCTATTTAGTGTATGTGTAATTATTAAAATTAAGATATAAGAATTTTAAAAGAATAAGTGAAATTATTGCGAATGTCATTCTGAATTAAAATGTTATTTGTATCTTGAAGAGATTAAGATTTATTTTGTCACATTTAAATCACAAAATTTATTTTATGCATTTGTAAACTCCAGGATAACTTGTAATCCACCCTTGTAGGATATAAAAATATCTTTAGCGCCCAAAGAGATTAATGCGCAGCGGAATAATTAAAACGAAAAACAACACACAATTTAACGTGGTTCGATCTTTAAAAGACATACATCAACTAAATCAATCAAAGGTGCGGCAAGCTGAAATTGCTTTACCTACACATCTATTACATCAATAACCCAACATTATAGGCATAAGCAGGAATCATATCTCTTATAGCCTAGACATCATAACAACACATCAAATAGCCAAAACATGATTCCTGGAAGACCCCGTAAATTTTTATATTAATTTAGCATCTATCATTTATATTTTTATAGAAATCATAATTTTTAAACTCAATTATGTTAGATTATAAAGTTGTATAATTTTCTTGAGAATTTTGATTAAGAAATTTTAGTTTTTGAATCATAATGTTTTGATGTTTAAGCTAAGACCCCTTAGTTTCTCTCCCTAACTTAACATTTTTGTAATTTATATTTTATCATACCTTTAGTTTTTAAACTCAATTAGGTATAATTATAAAGTTCTGTGAATTTCCTTAAGTATTTTGATTATGAAATTTTATGGTTTAAATCTTAATGTTTTGGATTTTAATTTAGAATTTGTGATGTTTAATTTAGAGTTAAGGTGTTAATTTAAGTGTATGATTATGTTTAAGGATATGTGAAAGTAGATATATTAGTTTATTTCAAGAGTTATGGAATAAAAATAAGAAAATAAATTAAAAATAGTAAAAATGAGGGTCAATCTGTTTTACCCAGCCGGTAAAACCGATCCGACGGCCTAACGGAGCGGTTTTACCCGATCCTGGAGTGGGTAAAACTGATCCCACCGCTTCACGGAGCGGTTTTACCCAGTTTTGGAGTGGGTAAAACCAATCCGTCAGTAAGAAAAAATATCTCACCGCTTGAAGGAGCGGTTTTACCCGATCCTAGAGTGGATAAAACCGATTCGGGAAAATGACAAAAATCCTCTGAACAGTTTTACCCGATCTTGGAACGGGTAAAACCGATTGGAACAGCTTTTCCCGATCTTTGAACGGGTAAAACCGATCATGTGCTGGAAATAAAAAAATAAAATTCTTAAGATAATTATGAAATTTGGCTTATTAGTGGGTTATAGCCCCCTTCTTCACCCTCCCAACTCATTAGACAACACCATTATCATCCAAAAAGAGAGAAAAAAGAGGGAGAAAGGGAGAGAAAGGAAAGGATGGAAGAAGAAGAAGAAGGAAGCTAGGAAAGGAAGGAATTTGGAGCAGGAATTCGGATTCCACAACGTGGATTTCGTGCTAGGGAGTCTCTAGAACATTAAGGTAACATGTTTTGCGCAATTGCGTGTTAAGATTTATAGAAAAGATGCATGAAAATTGAAATTTGAGGTTTTTAGTTTTCTTAAGGATTTTGATCCAAATCTTTATGATTTAATATTTTTTACGTGTTATAGATTGATATGAATGTTCTATAAGTGTTGTAGGAATGATTTTGACCAAAACAAATCAAAGAAAAATGAGTTTTGGAGCACTTTTGTTTGAAACCCGAAGCTAAAAGTTGAAGAAAATATTTTCTGGGCATGATTGGGGAACGGGTAAATCCGATTGCTTTTGCTCAAGAAAATCGGGTAAAACCGATCTGAGCGGGTGAAACCGATTGCCAATCGGGTAAAATCGATCGATGCTAAAAATTTTATTTTTGAATAATTTTAATTCTTTTGTTTATTTCTTTATAAGTCCTTATATAAATCTTTGCAAAAATTATTTTAACAACCGTTTAAAGGGTTTAAACTCATATTTTCTTAAGTTAGTAATTAATATAATTTTTGTTCATTTATTGGTTATTAATAAATAATAAATAAATTTTAAATGTTATAAACTCTTTTGTTAAAATAAAAATAAGTAAAATAGCTTTACGGCATGAAAATTATATTTTCTTTAAGATTATGATTTTTCAAAATAAATGAAAATAACTTTTAAATACCTATTATTGTTTTACGCTCTTTTTAGCAAAATTAGATAAATTAGTTTTACGCCTTACTTAGTTAATTCCTGGAATACGTAAAAAGTTTAAAGAATCTTAGGATTCTATTAACTAGAAATAAACACTGAATTTTTGGAACATGAAATATATGCATATTGGATAGATAGCACGCGAGCTAGTATCTACAGACCAAGGTGAGTGTTCTCACTAAAGTGGTTAAATATTTTAAATAGTAAGAAATGAGTTAGCATGCTTTATATATATATATATATATATATATTAATGTTAAGTTTATAGTGAAATGCATGTGCTATAAGTGATAAGTGTGATTATAACTGTTATATGTGAAATTGCAATATATGTGCCATGTTTATGGAATTGTTCTAAAATGCCGAGTTATGTGTATAAGTGAGATATCTGTTAAACTTTATCGTGTACTCATGATTAAGTTTCAAACATGAAATGTTAGTGTCTCGTGCACCCGTGTTTGTGCACCTTGTCATGTGCTACTTGCGTGTTCCCTTACTTGTTACGTGTGTCATATTTGGGGTCCCCAAAGCCTGTTTAGTTCATTGAAATCGAGCGTGTCAGCGTCGGGCTTGAACGTTCGACTTAATGACTGAAGAGGTCGAGTTTCGGTATTATCTCGAGGTATGCCACCTAGTTCCGTGCACTCGTTCATTGGCGTAGTTGATGAGACGACACACCGTGTATAGTGTCCGCTGCTCATTCCAACATAGGTAAAGTATAATTAGTAATGCTTAACGAAAGATCACATAAATCCTCGTTATAGCTTGTTGATTATGCTCTTTCTATCTTTTACGTGTCCCCCTTACTTGAGTAGGAATTATGTGTTATGTACCGGTAATTATTTACTCGGTAATGTTTTTAATAGTGCGACTTCACTGAGCTTATGGAAACTCACCCCTTAGACGTTTTGCATGTAACAGGAATTAAGGGCAATATCATATGAAAGAGCGTCCGAAGTATAGAAGTAGGGTGAGAATATTGTAATAGTTGTAGAAGTACACTTGTACCTTTTTGTACTATTAAAATAAAATATATCTTATTTCAATTTAGTGTATAAATATTAGTGCTCTGTGTATTCTGAATGAGTCATGGTGCAAACCAGGCAGGCATCTCGGTCGCGACTCTTGCATGAAACAAGGAGGTTGGGGCTGGGGGTGTCACAATTCCTCTCACAACCCCGAAGATAGAGAGCCGAAAGGCTCTAGCCTTAACCTTTGGAACTCTCAGCTCCGCTGAAAACAATTCCCCATGGGTTCTTTATATAGAATCATAGTTACCCAAATCCTTCTCAACACTAGTTTCCTAAAACAAACCAAATCCGGATTAGAAACAAACTGAACAAGTAGTTATTAAATCCTACTACAAATAGAATTTCCTAATTAAGCTTGATTTAATTTTTCCAACAACCCTGATATTAATTTAATCAAATATTTACCAAATGTCTTGCCTACAAAAATTATTCGTATAGATATTTGAGAACACAACAAAATTTAGCTGCCTCTTTTTTTCTCCCTCTTTCCCATCTTCTCTCTTTCTCCAACAAGTTTCTTCCTTCATCTTTCACATTGAGATGATGGGAAAATATAGTTTTCTTTTTGTGATTTTCTTCGTTTTCCAAGATAGTTTCTTAATCTCTTCAAATAATAGTTTATATATCTCTCCCAATAAAGAAATGAAAGTTTTCTTATCTTCATATGAACATTTAGTCGGTTTGAGGCTTTCATTGGATGATTAGTAGCAGATTTGAGATTAAGTTCATGCTTCAATAAGAGACTATTTCTCATCATATTGTGGGTTTGTATGAATTAATTTATATCTAAAAGTTTACTTCAATAGATTTTCTTTCATATGGATTGTTATGATATCAACTTTGTATCTATAGTTGTTTTGATTGTTTATTAAAATTAGTGAATACAAGTTTGATTCACAAAAATTGTTCCTATAAAACCATCTTACGAAGTCAAAGAAAAGCACGTCCTTGAAGTGTGACACAATTTTCATGAAGGTAATACTTTGACAGGTTATCAGGCCCGACTAGCCACTTCGATGCAATTAGACCACTTTTTTATCAAGCAGCTTTTCGGCAGACCTATTACGAATGTTGTTCTCTGATTTGGCTCAGATTTTGACATTTTAGGCTCTGTTAACTTAGATTTCTTTTCAGGAAAATCATAACTTTTTCTTCAAAAAAATTTCATATCCAAACCCCCTCATTTTCCACTAAATTTAAAATTAAATTTCCTCTAAATCCTTACTAACATAATTTCAAAAAATAACATAATCGTTACACTTTTTAATCTCTTTCATACACAATTTCTCAAAAAATAGTTTTCTCTAAAAGAATTTCTTCCCCAAAACAAAAAGTTTTCAATTTAGTCACAATACCATAATTTCCAGCTTCATGTATTAGCATAAGTAGGCTAAAATTTTCTTATGGACCGCCTTTTTGGTTAACTTGAGTTAAGTTTAATTATGTCTCTCTCCCACTACTCTTATTTAAATGGTTAATAACAGGTTTCAGATCTTCTGTCTTGTCTCTGCTTGGTTGCTAGTGCTCATGAGCGTACTCTATTTGACGACAGTAGCACTAATGTTCTGTGTGACGGTTGATTGAGAAGGAAGGCCGCTCCACGAAATCGTATCCGGCTAGGTAATATTAGTAGTTCGTAAACATAAAATAATTCTAAAGTTAGGCTGATTATAAACGTAGTAAAGTAATGGTAGACATGGAACATGCACATGCAGACAGAAGATTTGAAGACAATAAAGAGCCGCCATGTTCTGCCCTCACTTCATTCTCCCACCAGTCCATTGGAAAAGTCAACTTTCAGAAAAAATAATTTGTTCAAATAGAACAGTCAACTTTCTAATTTTTTGCTCTTTTTACCCTTATTAATATAATCATGTGTGGTATACAATTAGCTCATACTTAAAAAACTAAGGATATAAATAGAATAAATGGGGTCAAATTGATTACTTCAAGTGCTGTAGTTTGACATTCATAATAAGTTGTGCACTTATGAGAGAACTCTTCTATTGAAATAGGAGAGTAAGATATTACCAAAAAAAAAAAAAAACCTTTCCTAGTAAATGGGCCAATTTTATTTTTGAAATTGTAAATGGGCCAAATTAATTCCTCACCTCATGAAAGCCCAAGTTATTTATATAATATTTGTTTTTTATAAACTGGGCCGCTTTTAGATCTGAAGAAATTCACAAAACGACACCAAATCGTAACCCTAAACGCCACTTTAAAAGGGCATTGCATCATTCACTCACTGTGTAAGTCGTCTTTGTGAGTCACCTGCGTCTTCCTCTATGCAGAGTAGTCAACGCACTTCCTTTTTTTTTTTTTTTTTTTAAAGTTTATATTTATTTATTTAAGCTGAGCATTTATCTTGAAATTGGAGGAGGGAAATTATTTTTGATGAGAGTTGTCTTACCAAATCCTGGCATTCCAATTGCTGTAACGGATTCCAGAAGAAGTTTTAGTTTACGAACAACATAAATAAATAATATTGTTGCAATTGTTGGACTGCCTGGTTTGGTAAGGCAACTTTGGTTAAAAAAAGATCGTACCCTTCCCTCCTGCAGCTATAACGAAGACTTGTTTCGCAGTTACGAATTATTATGGTCTTCTTCTCTTTTCCTTTGGTTTTGCAGGTGCTGCTGTGCTTATTCAGTGATCCATATGTGGAACCACAGGGGAAGCAATAGTAGGGTTAAACTTGTTTTGAATCCCAACTGTATGGGTTTTGATCAATCTGCTTCTTTATTTATTATTTTTTTTACTATTTCAATTGTAATATTGTATAATTACATAATATTTGAATTAATCTAAGTTTTCTTTGTAAAATTTATTATTTTCTTTAGATTTTGTATCATAATTTTTCTATGGTAATTGATATTGTCAGAACACTTCTTGTATTTGAAGTGTTGTAGGCTTGTATTTGGTTTTGGTTTTGGTTTTGGTTTCGTCGTGTTAATGCTCGCCAAAAATCAGATAGAAGATTCATATGAGCTGCTTTGTAAATGTTTGAAAGGAAAAATCAGATAGCAGATTTATATAAGCTGCTTTGTAAATGTTTGGAAAGGAATGACTTGAAGAAATATTCTTTCTAGATGACAAAAATGGTAGTAGAATAATGTTCACAACTCGACTAGATAAGGTGGCTTTACAAGCTAGACCTGATTGCAACCCTCATTCTCTTCGATTATTTTCTGACCAGCAGAGTTGGGAGTTGTTAGAGAAGAGGCTGTTTCATTATTAAGAACGGTGCCCCGATGAACTTCTGTTCTTGGGAAGGCGAAATGCAGCCGGTTTTAAGGGATAGCCCCTTTCAGTTCTCCTGTATTTTGGATCATTTCCTGAGGAGAAAGAAGTTGTAGTTTGGAAGCTGTCAAGATTATGGATTGCAGAAGGATTGGTGAGCAAAGCTGAGCTGATTGCTGAAGGCTACTAGATGGATCTAATCAGCAGAAGCCTAGTAGTCATTGTTTCAACAAGAAGTTCCAAAGGTGGGATAAAAACATGCCAGGTTCATGACTTATTACATGAGCTTTGCAGATAAAAAGCTAAAGAGCATCTTTTGGGGCTAATATATGATGACAATGTTAAAGAACCAACTCCATATGACATGCTAAGTCAGTTTAAGGCCATGTTTTGAATGCTTCAGTCACATTCAGAGGGACAGCATCGAGCGAAAACTTGTCATCGCTAGAGCAACTGGTATTGCACAGATGTAAACAGCTTCAGGAGATCCCATCTAAGTTGGTAGAAATCCCTACTCTGGAAAAGATTGAAGTGCAGTGGTGTTGTAGTGTCTCTGCTTCAAATTCTGCATGGGAAAAATGATTTTCTGAAGGTCCTATTTCATCTATTCCATATGGACTAAAGCCAAGCTCCTTAAGCAGCAAATCAGCGTGGGTGTACACTAAGAAGCTTTCTATCTTAGCTGCACTTCTTTGTATCTGGTGTACTTTTCTTTAATCACAATATTGGGCATTCCAGATCCTCTGTACAACTTATTATGTACCAACTATGTACCATAACTTTAAAACACTCGTGTTTTAACATTCATTTATTGTTAAACGTTTATTCAAAACACTCGTGTTCTAAAGATAGGTGCAATTATATTTCATGAATTGCCTTTCATCTAGAGCCTACTTTCGGAATTTTATCTAATTTGTAGGTTTTTCTTAATGCTAATAACAGGCTAACAGCTACTATGTTCCCTCTTCTTTGAACTCTCTTGCTTATTGTTGGTATAGGGTTCATAGGAAACCACCTGAAGGTGACTTTCTTGGCAAAGAAATGAATAACTGCAACTACCAAGTGAAAGGCTAAGAAGAGGGGTTTAGATTTGTAATGGCACTGAATAAGCATTCTTGATTTGTAATTGAACAGTAGGATTGGACGGTTTTATCAATCTATTGTACTTCACATCATATACTTAATTTGCTATATAGAATTTGTATACCAATTTTGGTGTATTGCTATTTCCGCACACAAATCAGGGGTAAAAATGAAAATTACATTTTGCCCCCTCTGAATTGTTACCTCAGATAGAAGATCCGTCTCCCAAAGCTAAAGTTCAGAGTTAAACGAAGATTTAGAAAAGTTTAGGTGTATGCCCCCCATAATCAACACAAGCATAAGTTCGATCAATTAGTTCAGCCGTTAGTCTGCTCGTGAAGTACCACGTGTATGCAGGATCGAAACCTATGAGGTGAAGGAATATGAGGTGGAAGAATTCTAAGTTATAAGGGCGGATCCCAAGGTAGGGCTCATTCTCAAAAAATAATAATAATAAAAGAAAATGCAAGCATTAGTATACTTATTCAAGTAATCAAGTACTTTCCTTGTAACAAGGCCTCAATTCCCTAGTCCCCAACATCTATTTCAACTTTGAAGTACACAAAGCACTGGAGTTGGAATTTACATTGAAGTTTATACTAAGAAATGCTACAACACGAAAATGAGCGTTTTACATCTCCCCACATTCAGCAATCACGCAGGCCAACTTAGGTCGATTATTAGGTCCAGTCGCCACATTCTCAATCTTTCTGACCACCAACAGACCGTCTCCAAGAACTCGCTGCATGAAATATCCACAGGTTAATCCTATAGTGTTTCTCCTCAACGACTACTAAAATGTGATAACACAACCACAAAATTTATTGACAAAAAATAGTTCCAGGTAATAATGCAAAATCATTCATGGGCAATGACTTGAGACAAGTTTTGAGATGCACATCTATATCCAGTCATCCCCATCCAATCCAAAAAACTAAAGGAAAATAACTAAATAGCTGAAAATGCTACAAGACTTTCTGGCTCTTCAGAAACAGAATGAATCTACTCTGGTTAGATTGTATCGAAATTAGAAGTTTTGGTCAATAAAAAATTGCCGTCCCCAAAGTAACAAGTGTCTTCAACTGGGTCCATTGAAACATTATTGACCAAACCTTGGGATAAAATTGCATATAGCAGCAGTTTCAGAAGGAAAGGAAACATACCCCAAATACTACATGCTTATTGTCCAGCCAATCGCACTTGGCACAAGTGACAAAAAACTGCATTAAGAAACAGTTTAATTATAAACAAAGAAACAAGAAGAGCATTGACTACTTTCAAGAAAAGGAATAGGATTCATACCTGACATCCGTTAGTATTTTGTCCACTATTTGCCTGCCAAAACCAGAATGTCTCATCAATCATGATCAAAGGAGCAGCCCTTTAGGACTGATTGATGATGTTTATATTTATATGAATTCAAAAAAAGAAAAAATCTTACAATTAATGACAACTGAACAATACCATGTCAGGACAATTTTCCTTTCCTTTTAAAGAAACTCAAACATAGGCAACACTAAGCATCAAACTCTAATGCACCCTATAATTCCTCGACAGCCATCTTCATTTCCTATAGCATGGTTATTGTTATGCAGGAATACCATATATCCATTAGGTGCCTGAAGTATGTCAATAGACGGCAGAAAGCTACACAATGGACAAGCTACCTTTTGTGGCTCCTAACCAAAATTTAAATGGTTCCCAGTTCCCTTTCCTTTCACTACCAAAAGAAAGATCAATTTCCTTCCCCTGGAGAGTCTCCATCCAAGGCTATAGAATCTAACTCCACCGCCCACCGCCTCAACCCCAATCTCCCAATTATTTAACATCACTATAAGGGTTCCACCTTAAGCTTTCCTCTTCTTAGCACCTACTCTGGTTGGCAACATAGATAGGGATGTTCCATTTGCATGGTTTATTTCTTTAATCCATGTGCGCAGGACATCATAATCAGCTATCAATGTTATTGGTAGGCAATTCAAATGTAAAATGATCAATTTGCAGCATCTATTCACTTATGCATGAATAAGTCCTAACAAATATGAGATGAAGAGGAAAAAATAGCACAATCAGATCAATTTATGGTCTCGGAAATTCACTCATGGTAAAAAACCAGAGAAAAACATCATACCATTGACAGGAGACCAGGACCAGTGTGTTTTGCAATGAAGTTTTCATCCTCAAACTTGCTCCCATATATAGATACACAGCCACTTCCATCACCCTGCAAGGTGAGATCAAAAAAGAGATGCAAGGGGATAGGATGCTAAGCAACCATCAAAGCCTAAGACTACAGCAACCATGAATTCTGCTACTAGACATTAATAGCTCTGTACTAGATAACCAAAAAGTTATTCAATTGTGAGTGAAAGGTTAAAATCCCACAACTATTTCTTTCTCCTTTGGAATTCCAGACTTTCAGACTCCAACTATTTCACATTTAATTGATAATACAATAGTGTTCAACTGCAGAGAAGGCACAAAAGATAAAACATGAATGTAATATCACTTCAAATCATTGTACTTCAGCCACGTTACATAAGGCAGAGTTTGTTTTTTGGGGGGGTGATAGTGGAAAAGTAAAGATAAGCAACCCATACAGCTACTCTACAAAGCCATGCACATGCAATCACTACTATAAGAACCTCCAATGGACCACACTTTCTCAGGCATTCACATACAAATGCTTATAGAGAGAAGGAGATAGAGATCACCTTCAGAAAGTCACCACCTTGTATCATGAAATCCTTAATCACCCTATGGAATTGGGACCCCTTGTAGCCAACAGGTAATCCAGCTTTCCTGTGAATTCAAGCCAATAGATTACAACCAACCAAGGCATAGGATTTCAAGATAGGAATAGTAAATTTTACACATCAGATCACTTGAAGAGCAGTGTTCGCAAACACAAGAAAATATGGAAAGCACCATGGGTATTGATAGGATAAGTTAAATAGAGATTAGGAAATTGAAGATAGGAATTTAGGGGAAATGACTACTTATAAGGGAAAAAGAATATCTGAAATGCAAAAGAGAAAGCACGAATAATAAAAGTATCCTGATAATACTATGTGCATTTGAGAACATAATTCATATAAGCAGCAAGAATAAGACATCAACTTAGATTAGTGCATATACTGACCTGTACTCACCAGTGCAAAACTGCCTGACAAAAAGTGGCAAAACGAAACTTAGTCAACACAGGAAAATTCATAAGACAGCACTTATTTCAACCATAGAGAATGTTATTACGATGCAATAGTAGCATACAGATTTTAAGGAGGAGAGGCTGAAAGTGCAAGCATAAACAAAAGCCACTATAATGTCATGAAGGGTCTTAACCGAACCATTGCCCATTAAACAAATACAACCATCCAAAAGATTAATAGCCCAAGTCAAAATCCCAACTTTAACAGAGAAAAGAACGAAATCTGAATACAATCAGACCTCTTAGTATAGAAACGTACTCCTTTTAATGAATCTTTTGGAGCTTCTTGAAATGTGAGAAGATGATCCTAAATCAACTTAATGATTTCAGTGAAATTTCTCATTCTTCACTTAACCATTTAAGAATCAAGCACAAATGCAGCTCAAATATCAAAGCAATGCAAAATATATTAGTCCCAATACCCCTAATTCGGATATAAACCGTCTACTCAATCCACTAACAGTGAACCAAACAAAGCCCAAACTAAGGTAGCAAAATAGCAACATAAACCCTAAAAGTAGTAAGGCTTCTTCAATGGATAACAATGAAAAAAATGAATACCATGCCTACAATGAGATGCTGCGCACATCAAAACGAGCATGATTTACTGCAGAATCAAGGTTATACCGGAAATTCTCGGCTGTTTTTGGGGCAATATCGGCGAAGAGCTCCATCTTAATACGGCCGGCGGGAATAGTGCCGATTGTAATGTCGAAGAAAACAACAGGGTTTTTAGGGTTCTGAGGCCTCTGGTGCCACTCCACGACCCCGGCTCCGGCGGCGCCACCACCATTACCTCCTCCCGCTGAAGCAGCCATGAGTCCAAACTTGAAAGTGATAATCAGCAACTGTAACTGAATTGGGAAGAACACCTTACAAGTTACAACAGCCAAATCAAAAGAAAATAGGGAGGGAAAAGGGCAAGCAAAAATATATGCGTTGCTTTCAAGCTATTTGAACTGATTTTCGCAGCGACCCTATAATTTTGGATTATTTACGTTTAAGCATAAAAGTTTGGTGATTTATCGTAAAAACACACTGTGATTTATCGCAGAAACCCCAAATATGAAATATGCGATTTTTTTACAAATTTTTTTTTTTGGATAAAAGACTAATTTCATTAAAATTCTGTAGTGATTACATAATTAAATTTCCTAATTGCCCTTGTAGCCAGGAAATATGATTTATGCACGACAGTCCTATTTACTTTTTTGATTACTAGATCAGGAAAATCGCTAACATAATGCCTAATATCTGTCAATATGAAATATGTGATTAATTTAAACGAAAATGCCTCTAGAAATATTCTTTCTTTGTTAACTTTGTGACCAATCCATAAAACATCACATTTTCCTTTACAAAATCAAAATTCAAACACTTTCATCTTTTACTAAATTCAAATTTCCCGTATAAATTTTCAGTCACAACATTTCTAAAATTAATATAATCATTACTGTAGAGGTCCATTTTCCCCAGAGATATAGGTCATTATTCCACAGGATACTGGCAAGGTTCGAAAGGCGCCGAATGGTTAAAATTTACTATGAATCCTGTCAAAGAGAAAAGGATAGTTAGGAGTACTTCGGGAGCTTGTTCCAAGAGGATGCTCCGACGATCAAGTCCGTTGTATGCCCATAATGTATAGAATTTAGTAAAAAAAAAAAAAAAATCATAGAATACTCCCTGAAGGTTTCTGTTCACTATTTATAGTGAAAGAGATGTACCTTTGTTAGGTAGGATGGAAGTACCTTTTTGGAGGCTTCCTTTGTCTTGAAGACAAGCTTTTGTGTAATTGGTCTAACTGGTGTCTTAGGGAGCAGCCCTTGTGGTGGAGAAACCCAATGGGCCCTTATACACTATTAAGCCCCTCAGTGCGAAAGGAGCTTACATTTCGACGGATGGTAGTGTTTGTGAGAGGTCGTTTGTAGAGCTAACTGACCGTCGACAGAAGGTCATTTTGGACTGGATAAAATACCTGTAGAAGGGGGGAAAATCGTTACTCCCTTTTTTGTTTGACCCATTTTAGTGGAAGAAATTTGTTAGTCCCTTTCCTTTGTTTGACAGAAGCGCAACTTCCGTTTGTAAACAAGCTTGATCCATTTTAGTGGAAGAAATTTGTTACTCTTTTTGGTTTGATGGAAGCGGGAGTTATGCTTGTAAACAAACTTGATCCATCTTAATGGATTGTTACTCCTTTTTTTGTTTGACGGAAGCGGGACTTCTATTTGTAAACAAACTTGATCCATTTTAGTGGAAGAAATTTGTTACTCCCTTTTTTGTTTGACGAAAGCGGAATTTCTATTTGCAAACAAGTTTGATATCTTTTTTTTCTCTCTCCTACACAAATTTTCAAAATAAATTTCCTCCAAAAATTATTTAACACAAAAAATTTCTTTTTAGTCTAAACAGACTTGTTCTTATTCCCTCTTAAAACTTAAATTAAGAGAACTATTCTCTTACTACATCTCTTCTCTGGTTGCTCCACAAATTCAGTATCCTAATTTTCATCTTCTCTTTTTTATTGTTATTTTTTTGGTTCTTTTTTCGTTTTTCTTAGGTTCTTTTCAGAATTTTCATTTTCCTTTATGAGAGTTATGCTATGATAGTGCTCATATTAGGGTCGTTATATTTGCAGAATTAGTGGGCTCTCAAATGGATCACCTTCTTTATCTACTATAGACATATGATGCCGCTTGGGTTGCTCCCAATTGTTAGGGCAACGAGGGTAGAATCGGCATGGAATTTCGTTGGATCGAGGCAGGTCGGAGGTCACGTGGGAGTGCAGAAGGGTTGGTCTTCTCGCTCAAAATTTCTGTTTCTGGATACCCGTTGAGCAGGTCTCTCTATCGAAGGAAAAGGTCTAGCGAACAAAACAACGTTGTTTTGCTCGCAGGCCCTTTTCCTTCGATAACTTTGGCTCTGGAGTATTCTTGGAAGTGACCGGATGAGATTTTCTTCACCTCTCATCTCCTGTTCCATTTTCCTTTTTCCTTTCGAAATTGTTATACGCAGTAACCGTTTTACTATTCGCAGTAACATTCCCTTATGAAAAGTCTATTTTACCCTTTATATAAAATAAAAAAAATACCGCACAACATTTGATTTTATAGTTACGAGTACGATTTATATTACACGATATGTAAATAACCTACACATTTTTTTAAAACGGGATAAAATTTTGCGAAAATACCGCTCACAAAGGGTGGTATTTTCTGATACCACCCTTAGTGGGCGGTATTTTCAGTAAAGTTGGCGGTATTCCCAGGAATACCGCTAACAGTTGGCGGTATTCTTGGGCTGGGCGGTATTTCACCCAGAAATACCGCCCACCAAGTGGGCGATGGGCGGTATTCCCAGGAATACCGCCCACTGTTACCGCTTTTTGTGGGCGGTATTTTCTAAAATACCGCCCACAAATGGTGGTAAATACCGCCCACAAATGGCGGTATTTTCTCAATGTTCCTGTGAAATTTTATGAAATTTTTTTTTTAATACTTAAGGGTAAAATAGACTTTTCACAGGAGAATGTTACTGCGTTTAATAAAACGGTTACTGCATATAGTATGCCTATTTCCTTTTGTCAATTGCCAGAGGTTTCGTTTTGCTGATGTGATGGCCATGGATACAGCAAGTGGGAGGTGTCAAATTTTAATTGGCTTTGGTCTCTTTTGCCTTCTGGTAACTGGCTTTCCTCTCTTTTGCTCTCTGGATTATAGGGTTCCTCTTATTGGGAGGCGTTTGGAGAAGCTGAAGTGATGCCAATTTCGCAGCGGCGATGAGCTGTCGATTTGTGAGGGGCTCTGATGTTTATTCCGGAGCTTGATGGTACGGAAACATAGTACTCATAAAAAACCAATGGATAGACTCTTCGCCACCATTCGATTGGAGCTGTTGATGTGGGATTCGTGCTCTCACCTACTCTCCTCTTCGTCTCATCTTCTGCTGTCATCACCGGGAGAGCTGAGGGGAGCCCTAATAAATAGTGCCTTTCACCCACTATTTCATTTACGAGCTCTGCATTACTGTTCCGTTGGTATTGTTCTTTTTTTCCTCTCCAAATTAAATTTATTTATTTATGAGCTCTTCTTATTTTATTTTATTTTACGCTATTGTTTCTGGGTTTTGCCGGGATTGCAATGTGTTTTTGAAATTTATTTATTTATTTTTTGTTTCTGGGTTTGATTCTTTGGGGTTTCGGATCTATTTATTGCTTCTGTTTTCCGCTTGGGGTGCCCTGTGTCTCATCATTGGTATTTATTGTTGTTCTTCTTTGTTCATGTTCCTGTTCTGATATTTATTGCGCTTCATTGCGTGATCTTACCTTGCTTCTGTGTTCTTTATTTAAATATTTTCTTTAACAGTTATGATTGTTTCTGTAATTTATTGTGCTTCTTTTTTTTTTTTTTTTGCAGGTACATCACTACCTATTTTGTGCCTCTGTGTGTAGTCTTCCAACTAGCTACTGGTGAGCATTTCTTGTTTTTTTGTTTATCCACTTAAACCTTTTTTTTGGGGTTGATATGAAATGGTGACCATATATTGTTTGTTATTTTTGTTTGCTGTTTGTAAGCAAAAGTTGTTTTCTGTGCTCTTCTAATCTATTGATGCTGAGCGTTTGTTGAGAGCCCTAATAAATATGCTCTTTCACTCACTCATTTCATTTTGAGCTCTTCACCTTTCTGCTGGTATTTTTCTTTTTTCCCCTTTTTCTTTCCTCGTGCCTTTCCTATTGTTTTTATGGTTTCTGGGTTTTGCATTGCTGGTTTTTGGGTTTTTTTTTTTTTTTTTTTTTTTGTGTATTTATTGCACTTTTCATGAGATTTGCCTGGTCATTGCTATTTATTGTTGATGTTCATAGATGCTCCTACTTTTTTCTGGTGTTTTGCATTGTTGTTTTGGTGTATTTATTGCTTTTTTGGATGGGGTCCGCCTGATGATTGCTATTTATTGTTGATGGTCATCTTTTCGTGCATTTAGGCATTTATTATTATCGGTCATCTTTGCGTTTATTTGCTTTTACTTCAGCTCTAATGCTTTATGTATTCTGCTCCTTGTGACTTTCTTTCTGTTGCTAATCGTTGCTGTTTGTTTACTTACAGGGACACTGGTCGGTGTTTATTTTCAGCTTTTCTGGAGCTTTGTGTGTGGGCTCTTTCTGTTTGTTTGGTGCAGCCTTGTGTGTGGGTTCATTCTGTTCGTCCGGACTTGCAACTGCCTCATGGTGAGGATTTTTTGTTGGTGTATTTGTGTTTGGTTTAATGCGTTGCTACTGGGGTTATTTGTGTTGCTTATTGAAAACCTGCTGTGGCTTTTATGTGTCTTAAAGATGTTATAAACCTGATGTATCTACGATTTATAACTTTGTTAGCCTCGCTTTATTTAACATCTTGTGCTTTATGCACTGTGCTGTTGGTTCTGCTTGTTCAATGGCTTTGTTGGTCATCTTTTCTACTATGCATGTGATGTTTGTTCTGTATTATATGTGCCTGCAGTGGATGGCTTAGGCAGGGGCTTTTTGGTTCGCCGTGGTTTGTTTGCATTTTTGTGATTTAGCCGCTGTTTTGCGTATCATTGACCGTCCATTCAAACTCTCTTTTGCTACTTTCTGTTGGTCTTCTACTATCGGCTAGCTTTTATGCCTTACCCTGCATGCATATGCTCTTTGTCTTGTATTATGTGCGTCTTTTTCTAAATATAGTTTCCCAGATTGTGGTTATGCTGTGTAGATCTTTGCCAGCCATGTCACTTGTATTTGTTCCTTCCACCTTTTGTTATTCAGTCAATGTGATGGTTGTCCTTGCTTACTTACTAAGGATCATAATTAGACTTTTACTGCACTTACAGCTTGATCCCTACAGACATTGGTTGGAGAGAGTACATTGCAGAGACTAAAGCCCTTCTTTTGCAGGTGTGTGAATGTACTGCTGAACTGTGTTTTCCTTACATCTGTGTCATGCTTCATGTGTTATTCTTGAACAGTTTTAACTGATTGTTGTCAACTGTATTTCTTATCACCCTTTGTTAAAGTATGATTAATTGTTACTTTATGATTAGCAACAAACTTCGTTTTAGGACTGACAAGCATACACTTCTGGGAGCTGAAGTTCCTTTTGTTTCTATAGATGTCAGGCAAAACATGAATTTTTCACTCAGCAATGTGGGAAGCACCAGAACCTGGGAAAGCATAGGTGACTCAAAGTTCACCATAACCAAGCCCTCTTCTTTGAAGCCAGAAAAAGTTGGACAGTCCACTTTCTCTAGGGTTGGCCTGCCCTATGCCATCCCTGTTCATGGTAATTCGTCCAACGAGCTCTTAACCTCTAAGGGAAATGCAGCTGATGCTTTTAAACAAGGTTTGCTTTTTTACCTTGCAGTTAATCCTAATCAAGCTTATCTAAAGTGGCTTTCTGGTTGGAATGGTTTGATGTTAAAGCTTTGGAATATCAAACTAAGCTTCTTGCTTCTTGTTGTGTAATTATGTGTATCAGGTAGATTGTTAATTATATATTAATCATTGCATGGTTACCACATGCTGCATCAATATTCCATGTATTTACACATTGATATACGTGGAACCATGTTCTGAACTTTTCCAATCAGTCAATAATTCTTACTGGTAATGATAGGTTGGTACAACTTTGAATCTGCTGCTTAATGTGATGAATCGTGTGAAGAGCTGCATTTAAAAACTGAGTTTAAATTACCTGGGTCATCATGGTAGTTGTAATCATACTGAAGGTTGTAGGGCAATGGTACTAAATAAGAAGTTAAAGTTGGGTTCCAAGTTTGGTAGGTGGCTTGTATGGTGGTAATCGTACAAGCTTGTGAGATGTGGTGTGCCCTTTTTGCTTTGCAATACTTCCATCAATGGGCCATGCATTAATCTTTATTGAAGTAGGTTGAAACCGAATCCATATATCTCGACTTCTTCTGCCTAATTAGGATTTTGAAACACCAAACGCTTCTATATTTGTTGGAGAATGTGTCAAATGTCCTCCCCAAAGAATCATGGGCTAACTAATTTTGGAAATTCTGTATCAATATAGTTTTGAGTCTTGCTTGTCCTGTGATTGCAGTTCCTGTGTCTCAATCGTTGCTGGAGCCTGCACGCGGGATTTCACAATGGGCTCAGGGATTTAAGCATGCTGTCATTTTTTATTTTATTGTTAATATATTTAATACTGGGGAGGAGGAAGGATTGAATGATGTTCACAGCTTCGTAACTCAGGTGTTTTTACCTATAATGACACAAGTTAGTTGGCTATTGGTTTATGATTTTGATCATTTAATACATTATTTAGAATTCAGTTTTCCATGTTTGCTTTTGCATTTAGAAATTGTGTTCTGTTCAATTAAAACATCAAACTACATTCATGGTGTTATTTAGTTTTTCAGTTTTAAGATTTTTTTTTTTTTTAATGATAAATTTCTTGTTTAATAATGATGTTATTTGTATTTTTTTTTATTTTAAAAATATTTTCTTTTTAATGGTTAATATCTTGTTTAAAATCTAAAAATATTTATAAATAAACAGTACAAGTCAAATCTAATCACATAGTTTATGATTTTAAGAAAGAAAAAAAATTACTAATAAAAATATTTGATAGCTGAAGTGATGCCAATTTCGCAGCGGCGATGAGCTGTCGATTTGTGAAGGGCTCTGCTGTTTATTCCGGAGCTCAATGGTATGGAAACATAGTACTCGTCAAAAACCAATGGATAGACTCTTGGCCACCATTCGATTGGAGCTGTTGATGTGGGATTCATGCTCTCACCTACTCTCCTCTTCGTCTCATCTTCTGTTGTCATCACCGGGAGAGCTGAGGGGAGCCCTAATAAATAGTGCCTTTCACCAACCATTTCATTTACGAGCTCTGCATCACTGTTCCGTTGGTATTGTTCTTTTTTTCCTCTCCAAATTAAATTTATTATGAGCTCTTCTTATTTTACTTTATTTTATTTTACGCTATTGTTTCTAGGTTTTGCCGGGATTGCGATGTGTTTTTAAAATTTATTTATTTATTGTTTCTGGGTTTGAATCTTTGGGGTTTCGGATGTATTTATTGCTTATGTTTTCCGCTTTGGGGTGCCCTGTGTCTCATCATTGGTATTTATTGTTGTTGTTCTTTGTTCCTGTTCCTGTTCTGATATTTATTGCCCTTCATTGCTTGATCTTACCTTTCATTTAATTTATTTAACAGTTATGATTGTTTCTGTGTTCTTTATTCAAAGATTTTCTTTAACAGTCATGATTATCTCTGTAATTTATTGTGCTTCCTTTTTTTTTTTTGCAGGTACATCGTTACCTGTTCTTTCTCTTTATTTGCCGCTTTGTGTGTAGTCTTCCAACTAGCTACTGGTGAGCATTTCTTGTTTCTGTGTTTATCCACTTAAACCTTTTTTTTGGTGTTGATATGAAATGGTGACCATTTATTGTTTGTTATTTTTGTTTGCTGTTTGTAAGCTAAAGTTGTTTTCTGTGCTCTTCTAATCTATTGCTGTTGAGCGTTTGTTGGCTGCTAATATTTAAAGCTTCTGAAAAAATAATGAATTCTTTCATTCATGCGGCCCACTTTATTTAACGTCTTTGGTGTTTCACATTGTCTTCGTCATATTTTGGTGGGGTCTATCTTTGTTGGTTTTCTCTTTATTCTCTAGATATGTATTCTTTTCTCTTTAGATCTATGTTATGTGTGTGTGTGTCTGTTGTTTATATATGGGGTGTGCTTGCATTGGCTAGCTCACCCAGAAGTTTAATACTTCTTTTCTTTGATGTCTCTTCCCCACACTAATTTTTCCCTCCTCCTTCTTTGTAATTGGTTTTGTTTGATACATTTTCCACTGAGTACGTGTCTTTGTAGGTGCATCTACTGTTCTTTTTGTGTGTTATGGCTGTAATGTTATTCAGCTTATTGAGGAACTTTTTGTTCCTGCCTCTTCCCTATACTGATTTTCCCTCCTCCTCCTTTGTAACTGGTTTTGTTTGATACATTTTCCACTGAATACGTGTCTTTGTAGGTACATCTACTGTTCTTGTGTGTTATGGCTGTAATATTAAGCTTATTGAGGAACTTTTTTCCCCTTTTATTTTTTTTCTATGCTGAATCTGTGCTAATAGCTTTGGTTTTGCTTCTTGCTGTTATTTACCAGTGTTTGTGTTCTTACTCGGGTCCTGGGTTTGAAAAAAAACACTTCGGGTTAAACTGTGCCTTCAACTTTGCCACTTGTGTGATTTCGTTTATATACATGTATCGGAATGCAAAGAAACGTAAGGCGTATTGCAGATATGCCGGCGGATAAAAAGGCTGAGTTGCTAGCAAGGCAAAGAGCTAGATATAGAAGTATATATAGGGTAGGGGTCCTGTTAGTGTGGTCTTTGGTGGTCCTATTGATTTTTATAAAAACCTTTTCATTTTTGGCAAGAAAATTAAAAGAAGCCACTTTCGTTTGCAGATGAAGTTGTTCGCAATACAGAATCAAGTTAGTGAAAATCAAAATAATAGTCGGCCTGTTAGTGGTCATTTAGCAGTTGGTTCAGCCTCATCTGGTCCTTTGCTGGATAGTGCTTTGCCTGGATTGGCAGAGAACTTTGGTTCACTGGCTTCTAGCAACTTTGCTGGCACTGTCGAGGTGGATTTGGCTGTGGGTGAACAAGAAGAGGAGATGGTTAGGGTAACATGGCTTACTAAAGATTTGTTCTAACTAAAAAAATGTTGACAGTCATTATTCCATTTTTTCATAAGAATGGAATAATGACTGTCAATCCTTTAGGATGGTGATTTCATAAGAATTAATAGATTATTATGTCTTGCTTTATCTGTATTAATTCCCTGTATTATTTTATTTAAAAAGTTGTGCCTCCTTTTCTTAGCTGTGCTATCTATCACTTGTGATACTACTGAAGTTATTTCTTTGATATTGTTTTTTGTTTTCTCTTGTTGCTGCCTATTAATATTATATAATCGGTTTGGTTCATTGTTGTATCATCTTTGGTAATATGGACACACTTTTGAGTATGAATTTTGTGCCAAATGATTATGGGATAATATTTCCAAGACACGAAAGATTATATATATTTTGACATTAACACTAGCAGTATGAAGGAAAATGGAAATTCACCAACTGTGCTTTTCCAAGTGCACTGCTGGTTGCAGATTAGAGTTTTATTCCCTCTCATTATCTTTCCCTAGATGCCTTTCTTCTAGAAAAAGAATTTATGAAATTGGTTGTTACCTTTATCCAGTTAACTATTTAGATGCTAATATATGTCACTAGGAATTCTGTGATTTTCTGCAGTTTCTCTATCCAATGCTCTATCTAGAGATGTGCTGAAGTATAATGTTTTCATAATGTTGCATTGAGCTGAGGATCAAAAGAGGATGGAAATGAAATATAAAAGTTTGTCTTTTGGGTGTGATCCTTATGTTACAGTAGCATATATTCCTAGGTGGTTGAACCCTTCTCTTAAGAAGTTGAAAGTGGCATGTTTTGCTCAGTAACTTGTTTACTTGCATATTTTGTGAACTCTGGAGAAAATAGAGTTATGAATGGAGATATATTGTGCAGATCCTCTATGTAGCAAGTGCTGGTTCTTGTTAATACAGTATAGTGTGCAATTCTCTTATTTTGTTTAGAAGGCACTCTTAGGAAATTTGTGCAGGTGATTTTGTTTTTATAAAAATTATAGACCTTTTTTTCTCGAGTGTTTCTTTGGAATTTTACTGTAGAGGTGTTATTAGGAGCAGAATAGGTTTTACCTGACAGGCTTGTTCATTTGAAACTTGTATACAAGGCTGAGGAATTGCATTAAAACTTTTGTGCTTAACTCAATTAGTATGTAATGTTTCATTTATAGACATGTTTAAGCACTCTCAGCGCAGGCATTCTCCTTACTCTTCTCTTGAGATTCCATTATTGATTTGAATCCAGAATTGCAACTAAGGTGAAAGAAAGAACATTTGGTGCTGAAGTCCTGCATTTAGGGCCTGTTTGGTATCGTGATTCAAGTCGTGTTTTGAAATCACTTTTGATTTATAATAGTTTTTTATCATTCCCAATAAACCTATGAACTGGTGTATTTTGATTTTCAGGGGGAAAAAATCAAGATCAAGGTCCAGGTCACCTGCCCGTCGCAAAAGGTGAAAAGTAGTGAAGCCAGAGAACTAATACAAGAAAAGCAGTGTGCGCTTGAAGATGGACAACTTAAATGTTTGCTGATGCAATTATTGGAGTGAGCAGATCAGTTGAATCATCAAAATTAAGTACATGCCTTAATCCTTGTTTCTTAGGCAAGGAGGTTGCCGAGATGAGATGGCGTACGGCTCCATCGCCCGTCTGGGATTTGTGTGATGATATATCCGGCGCTGGGATTACAAAAGTTTTGTTAATATATGCTGTGATTATCTTTCTCAAAGCCGAGTTATGTATCTAGCTGCCATTCGCCTTGTACATCTTCAGACTTCTGGAAAGAAAGTTCCCTTTTTTCTGTTATTTTTGAACGCCAATTTGCCAGGATTCGGTTCCAGTCCAGTGCCGTTTCATTGCGTACTATCAAGTTGATTTAGCCAGACCACAAACATTTAAGCGTGTATTTGTTAGGATTATATGTGGTGTCTTGCCAGTTCTAACAAATAATTAGTACATATAAAGTGGAATTGTTTTTGTTCAAATAATGGTACATATAATTAGTACCTTTGATCGTTTTGAAAGATGCTTCTTAATATCTCTTTTAAATGCTTTTCTTATTAATAAATAATTAGTACATATCAAAGCTAATGAATTTAATCCGATTTTGAGGGGAGAAGAAAAATATTAGACAAAAACTAATTAATCTCGCGCCGTGAATTTCCCTAGTGTTCATAAAGACAATCGGATTATGCATTTGACGATTTCTAGAGGTCAAAGTTGAGATTGCGTCAACCTAGTTTCTATTGCATATCGTGGTACTCATCAAAGATTTCTAGTTCGATGCGAGAAATCAGACACGTCTTCAAGGATTATTGTGAACGACGCCTGCTTGATGGCGAGTTGCATGCCTTCTCAAACACCATCCCATGGTCCATGGATTTGGACCCTTTCTTTTTTTTTGAGGAAAGGTAAATGATTTTATTCCTCGAAATATCTCAGCTAAAAGCCGGTAAGTGTCAAATTACACTCCTGGAGTGTAACAGAGCAATAATACAACAAAGATGGGGCATTCCCCATATTACAAATCGTGGTCTAAGTTGCCACTACTTAGACTACGTGATTGGCATTCAGCATGCAACCTAGCTTGCCACTAGCTAAATTACAAACTGTGTCACAATAAAATCAATCCAGCGAGGTTCCGCAATTGATACACCAACGGTGCACAAAAATGCAGTGATGCTGGACCAGATGATGGCTCAGAACGCCACACAGAATGCATCAATGCTCAGAATGCAGCATCGAGGTTCCGCAAGTGTTGCACCAAAGATGCGCCAATGGTGCTCCCAAGTTGCACCAAAGTTGCGCCAATGTTGCATCAGAAAGCTACAATGCTGGATCGGAAGATGGCTCAGAACGCCGCTCAGTATGCAGCAACCGGATGGTGGCTCAGAATGCAGCAATGAGGATGGTGGCTCAGAATGCAGCAGAGGTTCCACCAATGTTGCGCCTTTGTTGCACCATCGCCAACCACTCAAAATGCTCCAAAGATGAATCAAAGGCTTTTATAAGAAAAAATGGGGCATACCCCATATGAATAATGTAACGTATGTTCACCCACTCATGTCTGTAAGCAATTTTTTCCACATGAAATGCTTGCAAACAGTTGTGAAAATGCTACCAAGGTTAGGCAGCTGCCGGACAAATAGGACGCACCAGTGATCATAAAACCTCCAGTGGTCTGTACCACCTTTCCCCTTATTAGCCAAGGGGCAGCTGTGACCGGAATTGAGATGCCTTTACCGACACCGGTGGATCGGGCTAGGAAACCATTTAACCGTAGGCCCCAACGTAGTGGTCTGTACCACCTTTCCCCTTATTGGCCAAGGGGCAGCCAAAGACGGAATTGAGTAGCCTTTACCGATCACCGGAATAATCGGGCTAGGTCACTGCTTAACCGCCAGCGACTGCGTTGTTGGATCCACTTCCCGGAGGGTAGAGATCGAACATCAGCCTACAAGTGTTTGTTTTGATGATGGATACCAATGAGTCAACAGAAGTATGCACCGAATCAAAGATAAGTGCATTCCTGCAAATCCACAAGTGATAAACCGTTAGTGCAAAAGCAATTGATAAACCTCTATACCTCTTGGTGTCTCTTTTCAGCTCCCTAATCCATTTGATAGTGCTCCGAATTGTGGACATAGATCTGGGAATACTAAGCCACTGCCGAATCCTATACCAAACAGAGTTAGTGTGCACGCAGGCAAAAAACAAATGATCCACATTCTCAACCTCCATATTACAAAAGGGGCAAGTATGATCAATATCAAGAAAGGTCAAGGTAGACCTTGTTGACAAGCGGTTCCTGAAACATAGCCAAAGAATTATTGAACACTTTGGTGGGATGAAATGCTTCCATATATGCCCAGCCCAAAATGGAGTGTTGTTCTTTGGCCTTAACAGATCATAAATCATTTTTGTCAATGGTTTCCCTGATGCATGCCACTGAGAAAGGAGGTTAATGCAAGCATGTTTGCCCCCCATTTTGCCAACGATTAAGTCCTTAATGCATGCCAAATTTTTGAACATCGGGGAATCCCTAACATGTGGTGTCCAATCCCAAATAGAGGCTCCCTTAAGATAGAAGTGGTTAACCCACTTAATCCAAAGGCAGTCCCTTTTTAGGTGAATGTCCCAAAGATGGCCAAATAGCAAGGCTTTGTTCCAAGTAGCCAAATGGCGCAAACCCAGCCCGCCCTCTTCAAATGGAAAACACATTGAAAGCCATGCAACAAGCGATCTACCCTCCCAAAAGAATTTACAGCAAAGGCCGTTTATCCTATCCAAAACCGTGGAGGGGAAGGGCAAATTCTGTAGCCAAAAGCACTCAACTCCTTGTATGACAGATTTGATCAATTCTAGCCTACCCGCATATGACAAAGTCTTTGCGCGCCAGGCAGCGAAATGATTCGAAATCTTGCCAATAAGAGAATCATAGTGCACAATGTTAAGCTTATTGGCTGCAAGGGGAAGACCCAAATATCTAACAGGCAAACTGGCTAGAGGAAAATTTACGACACTCATGCACTTGTCAAGTTCATAGCCAACCATACCTGCCGTGAAGAATTCTGATTTTTCTGGATTGATGGACAAACCTGAGACCCCTTTGAATATATCAAGGCAATGCTTGAGAATACTTAGAGATCCCTCGTCGCCCCTTGAAAAGAGTAGTAAATCATCCGCAAAAGATAAATGGCTGATTCTTTGCATCTCGCATTTCGGGTGGAAATTAAACCCTTCTCTTGTGTGCTTTTTCAATAGTCTCGACAGATAGTCCATAGCAATTGTGAACAAATATGGAGAAATAGGGTCACCCTGTCGAATGCCTCTTCTTCCCTTAAAGAAGCCACACATATTTCCATTGACTGACACTGAAAAAGATGGAGTCGTAATGCATTCAGCAATCCAGCCAACAAACAGTTCAGGAAAACCAAGAGCCGAGAGAAGCCTTAGAAGAAAAGGCCATTCTACAGTATCAAATGCTTTCCGTATATCCACTTTCATCATGCATCTTGGCGAGATACGTTTTCTTGCATAGCCCCTCATGATTTCTTCAGCCAAGAAAAAATTATCCGACATCCGTCTATCTCCAATAAAGGCTGATTGCGCACTGTCAATTAGATTCGGCAAGACCACCTTGAGACGGTTCGCAATCACCTTTGTGATGATTTTATACACAATATTGCAACATGATATGGGTCTGAAATCACAAGGTCTTGGGGCATTGGACTTCTTTGGTATCAAAGCAATAATTGTGTGATTAATCTGCTTCAAGAGCCTGCCACTCCGAAAGAATTCCAACACAGCTTCCTGAACGTCTCCACCCACTGTATCCCAGTTTTTCTTAAAGAAACCAGCTGGGAAGCCATCGGGGCCGGGGGCTTTATCATCAGGAATTGAGAAGAGGGCGGACTTAATTTCCTCAAACTGAATTGGCGCACACATTGACTCAATATCCTCAGATCCTAAGGTTGAGCCCTCCTCAATAATAGAATTGTCAATTTCAGCAACTGGCAAGGAGTGCCCCAACAAGGATTCAAAGTGTTTCACAAACTCCACACCAAGTTCGGAACGAGAAGTTGTGTGTGTGCCATCCTCTTTCTCGATGGACACAATGAGGTTCTGTGCATTTCTTTTCTTCACCAAGCCATGAAAATATTTATTGTTTCTATCAGAAAGCTTGAAATGGGTTGCCTTTGCTTTCTGGGCAAAGAATAACCTTTCAGCTTCCATAAGAAACGTTGCCTTTTTCCGCAAATCAGCCACCCTCTGAATCTGAATCGACACATCATTCCCCTGCGCCCGAACAAGGGATTCCTGGGCATTATCAAGCTCAGCCACAGCTTCTTTGGCCCTTTCAGAAATATGGCTAAAGTGTTGCCTATCAAGTGCCTTCATTGGCTGTTTCACCGCCTGTAACAATTTGCAAAGAACAAACTGCTTAGTGCCAACAAAGTAATTCTGCCACGATGACTCTAAGACATTCTTGAACTCAGCATGCTGCTGCCACATATAATAGAACTTGAAAGGTCTCTTTCCCCGAATGTCTTTCTGAAGGATTGAAACCACCGACGGAGAATGATCCGAGAGGGGCCCCGAATTCATGAAATCAGCGAGGCAATATAGTCCCTGGTCTAACCAAGCTTGGTTTACAAGGACCCTATCCAACTTTTCAAGAACATCCCTACACGACCAAGTGTAAAATTTCCCAACAGAGTTTGCATCATCAAGGCCCAAAGAGCGACAAACATCTTGAAAATCCTGCATTTGATATTCCGTAGGTGCCAAGCCACCCTTTTTCTCAGCCGCAAACCTGACACAATTAAAATCTCCCAGGAGAATCCAAGGGAGGGTCAAATTGCTTCCCAAAGAGATCAGCTTGTTCCACAAATCTCTTCGTTCCACAACACTGTACAAGCCAAAAATAAACGTACAGAAGAAATCTAACTTGGTGGAGTTGCAGAAAACTTTGCAATGTATAGCTTGCTCAGATATATCAAAGTCCGAACAAATCACCATTCTCGGGTCCCAGAAAACTGCCATACGACCCCCAGATATAACATTGAAATTGCTGGTGAAGCTCCACCCGGGCAAGTAATTCTCAACAAATAACCGGAGCCTATCTTCCTTTAGCTTAGTCTCCAAAGCTGCAAAAAGGGAGACTTTCTTATTTTTTATTAGATCCGACAGCTCCTTCTTCTTGAGGGCTTGGTTAAGCCCCCTTATATTCCAGCAACCGATCGTCATTGTGAGGAAGATGAGGCAGACGAGGCCGCCTCACATCCATGGTTACTTTTCAGTTTCCTTCCTCTACTCTTGCTACGGCTACGGAGTTTTTTCTTTGTGGTCCTCTGTTCCTCACTAACATCTTCCGAAGAATCCGAGTGAGCATCTTCCTGGGGATTTTCTAGCAACTCCCGATGAGGCAAAGAATCAAGCGTTTGCTTGATTGGACCAGTAACTGCCTCTTTCTGACCCTTACCTCCTCCATTAATATTTTGGCTAGAAGAGGTAGAGGTTGTCCGGGACGAAGCCACAGGGTGCACAGGTGGCTTAGTTGCCGTCAAAAATTTCTTGCTCCCACCAACAGCTGGTCCCAATTTTAGCAAAGAGGTCCTGGGCTTAGATTTGCCAGGTTTTTGCTGTTCAACCGACTTTGCGGACCTTTGCGGACCTTTGCCTGGGCATGACCAGCTGCTGCTGCTGGGGAGAAACCAATACCTCAGTAGCATACTTCTCTGAGGCCTGCGCAACATGTTGGGACTTCGCTGTCCATTTACTTTTCTCAATCAGTACTGGTTTTACCACCTCCTGTTTTTTAGGCTGAACAGCCTTGGGGTTGCAATGTTCCACATAGTGCCCAAATCTGCGACACTTAACACAAAATTTAGGCAACTCCTCATAGCGGATTACTTTCTCACTTGTTAGATAGGCGCTCAACATTGCGGCTACCATCTCAGGATATCCCCTCGGTAGAGATCTCTAAGACAACACAAGTTCGAGCATTACCAAACACCCCCACTCTGCTCATAGATGCAGAAATTCATCCCAAGTCACCATGTGAAGGGATCTCTGCTATATTGCCGAAGCCTTCCAATGTCTATCCAATGCCACAACTTTGCCCAACATATGATCCTTTCCTTCCCTCTCCGTCATCCTTAACATCAATCGTATTCATCTGGACCATCTCAACATTTAAAGGTAAGTTTGGCATACATGAATGAAAATGAGAATGTTAATGAAAGACGACAGTTCATATATAAGTTAAAAATAATTATTCCCTATAAGAATCTTAGTTTTTTTTTTTTTTTTTTTTAGTTCTTTGAGAAACCATAAAATGATGAGAATAGTTATTAGTTTCTCATTATCATGCTTAGTATATATGTTTGGTTTTCCCTTGGTGTGAGACTTGACAATGTAAGTGATCAGTTTACTCTAATATTTACATTTATCCAAATACAATAATTTTACTCTCTTGAAACATTTGATAATTCTCTCAATTTTTATTTCTGCATGCCAAATACACCTAAGAATTTAAAGTTATTAGTTTAAAATTTCATTAATTCTCCTTTACAAGATAACAATGAGATTATGCTTAGACCATGTATGGTATCAAAAAACTGTAGTTTAAACTTTTGCTTTGATTGATTTTAAAAATATTAAAACTATATGAGAGATGTGAAAAGTGTTGACATATGATTTTATTATTATTTTTATTTATTTTTTTTGATGATAATTTACAAATAAGTAATTTAGTTTCATGACTTGACAAATTAAGTGCCATCGTAGAAACTTTAGAGAAATACACCCAACGACTTGAAAAATAGAAATGGAGAAAGATTTATTTATCAAGCCTCGCACAAAGATCTTGGAGAACCTCAAAAGGGTCCAATTAGTCAACCTCAAATTGTCATTTTCACAAACACATTTACAAGCAGAAGATTAGGAACATCACTTCTTCCTGGGATCTACAGCCATGATTTCTTTCCTCTTCTTTTTTTGTATCACTTACATTTGTAATCACCATAGATTTAAACAGGAACAGGAGGCTTAAGAAGTACCAATGCTTTCTTAATCCTCTCAAATGCAGCCTGCAGAGTGGAAAGGGCCGCCGCATACGAGATTCGAATGCAAGTGTCATCTCCAAATGCATCTCCAGGGACAAGAGCAACCTGAGAAAGGAAAAGAAAAATTATTAATGGAAGAACAATATCACCATTTTGGTTCAATAAGAGACCAAGTGATTCATTCCATGCTAGAAATAAACGCATAACATTCAATGTAAGAGAAAGAATTGCAGCAGCTTCTACGACTAATTAACAAGTCAGTTGAAATCCAAAAAAACAAAGTCATATTATACTCTCTTTTTTACATCCGATTCTCTTACTAATATGATTAGGTGTTTTCACAATTAAAAACTACGGAAGCTAACTAATAGCTTATTTTCTGTGTTGAATCTTGCAACTCATAATAAGTTGTACCACATCAATACATTCTTTTTTAGGACAGGAGGAGTATATAACAACATTTTGCCAAGAAAAACATATCGAATGAAACCTTACCTGAGCGTTATCCAGTAGATATCGACATAGGGATTCGGAATCATCTACCACACCAAAACCATCAACCTCTGCTCCGTAATAAGAGCTGAAGTCAAGGAAGAGATAAAAAGCTCCCTAAAATAACATGGACAATTAAAGGCGTATTAAAACACATAGAGACACAGAGAAAGGCCAACCAAGACAACTTTTTTTTTTGACACAAACAAAAATGAGTTCAAACAGTAAACCTGAGGCTCTGAAATTTTCACACCATCCAATTCCCCAAAACTTTTAACCAGAAAATCTTGACGTTCACGGAATGCTTTCACCATAGTTGAGACTGCTTCTCCACCAGCATGGCCCAGTCCTAAAGCAGCCACTGCTGCCTTTTGAGATATGCTACTGGCCCCTGAAGTAAACTACAAGGACAAAGCATTTAGGCTAAGAAAGAATGGATACTGAAATACTTTCAAGTATATCCTGCTGAAGCATAACAACAAAATCATTCAACAATTATCATTTCAAGTAAACTATTATAAGAATAAAGTATACACTTTTTCTGGTTACATTAATAATTTTCAATAAGCATACTTTTGCATCAACAATAAGGTAGGCACTATTGACCTTACTCCCCATGAGAAAAAGGCTTCAATATAATGAACCTTAACTTATTTAGACAATGTAATTATGTGAGTTAGATAACCAACTCATTTAGATGCCCTAACCACCCAGTTACTACACCCCAATATTGTTATTCTGTGGTTATTCAAGTAGCCTAAAAATGTTCAATTGCTTAAACGCGCAATGATCACGAGTTTTTCAGGACATTTCTACATTACAAGTCACCATCTCAGATCATAGTAGTTCAGATGTTAACAAAGAGTTCATGCACCAGGGAAAAAGTTTATTGGGCCCAAAAGAAACTTTTTGCTCTAAATGTAATGAGGTTAATGCAGGGTAATAGTGCTGAATTGGATTTTAGCACAGTACATTGTATTTCATAGAAAGAGTAAAAGGAATAAAACAGGAAATCAGCACACCTGGCTTTGAATCTTATTACAAGCAGAAACAAAGTGTTTGGGACCAGCAATATATCCAAGCCTCCAGCCAGTCATTGCAAAAGCCTATTACGCTCCATCATTAGACATTTTCAGCTCAAACAGGAAATCAAGCAATATAATGCCCTCAGTTATTTCATGCAATTAAAACTTAAAAGAACTAACCTTTGAAAATCCATTGACAGTCAAAGTCCTGTCCCACATGCCTGACAAAGATGCAAAGCTTGTGTGGGTTGCTGGAGCATAAATAATGTGCTCATATATTTCATCAGATAGCACCTAAAATGAAAAAGGGCGGAATTATCTCTAATGAAAACAACTTACATTGAATGTACTGCAGGTTTTATGAAGAGAGAGAAAAAAAAAAAGAAAAAAAAGGACCTACAAGAAGCTTAGGATGCCTTGCTACAATCCCAGCAATCTCCTCAAGCAACTTACGAGGATAAACAGACCCTGTTGGGTTGGATGGGGAGCAGAGAATCAGCAGTCTTGACTTGTCAGTGAGTTTGGACTCAAGAAGCTTGGGATCTAACAAAAAGTTTTCAGATATCCGAGTTGAAAGAACAACAGGAGTTGCATCAGCCAACCTTGCCATTTCTGGGTAACTCACCCAATAGGGAGCTGGAATAAGAACCTGATAAGTGTTAAGAGTACGTAAGCTTGGGATCTAAACATCAAATTTGCACTCAAGCACAGATTGTAAATTCATCATCTTCCTTTCACAAATTTTTCACAAAACTTTACATTCTTTGATCACAACTACTCAAATCACTGCAGCTGGGTCTTCCCAAACCTTGCAGAAGTAGGAACTAAACTATCGACAAAAATAAAGCACCAAAACCCCAGACCAAGTACTTCATTTTCCTATGAATAAGCAAGCAACCAGGGTGTTCCCCCAATCTAAAAGTCAAAAACAATGCACAAGGAAGCCAAGCTGCAGTATCTAAGAGCATTACAGAAATTATCGAAATTGATAGAGTTTAAGCTGATAGTAAATCAAGTAACTTTCTATTGTGAAGGAACCATACCTCATCCCCAGGGGAGCAAACAGCAAGAACTGCCTGAAGAATACTCTGCTTTGCCCCATTACTAACCAATATCTGATCAGGTGTGTAAGATAGCCCATTCTCCTCTGTCATTGAAGATATTCCAAAATGAATAACTCATAATATAATTTATTTATAACAGAATAGGAATATAGTACCTTTCAACTTATGACAAATAGCTGAACGAAGTTCCAATGTACCAGCATTTGGAGTATACCTAGTGTAACCCTCACGTATAGCATTGATCCCGGCCTAAAATTAAATGCAAAGCCGCAAAAGAAGAAAATAATAGTCAAAGTAACTGCAAGAAGTAGAAGAATTATAGTTTCCCTGAAATTGGAAGATCTTATGTCAAAAGCCTAAGTTTTACCTCTGCTATTACAGATGGAGTATCAAAATCAGGCTCCCCAGCAGCTAACCGAATGACAGGCACTCCAGCTTGTACAAGTGCAGTTGCCTGATCAGTGATAGCTACCGTCTTTGAAGGCTTTACTGAATTTACCCTTGGGCTTAAGGAAATGTCAACCTCCATTGTCTCTAAACTCCTCTCTGCTCTCACAACGGCACTTAATTTATGTGAAGTAGACACTCTCCTTAAATCTATATTTCTATGAAAGCATTAAGGGAAAGTCAAATTATCCAGTCAGAGAGACGAAAAGAGAAAAAGGCTAAAAAAGATTTCTATTAAAACAAAAAATTCTAAATAATTCTAAAAAGAAAAAGAGTCAGATTGGCAAGTAAACCAATATTTAACAGAAAATGCTGAGTGCAAACTCAATTGTGAAACTAAGAAAAAATATAAGGTAGAAGCACTCATAAAACCCATTAACTTGAGGATATCGGCTTTAAGACATATCTTGAGATATCATCAAACAATAACAATAAAGAGGTAATGGCAATAAACAAGGTGTTATCATCAAATTATATTCCGAATATGCATCATAGGCTTACAAATACAATGTGACCATAAATAACAGCAAGAAAATAGGTAAAACTGTGATAAGATACTAGAGCAAGAGGCTTTAATTCGTCATCCAGCAAGAGAATCTCGACTAAATGGAACCTCCAAAACAAACAGAATTTCTCTCTCATCTGCATTTTTATTCTTCTGGATGTTTCTTCCATTTCTTCTAATATCTCCCTCTGATTTATTCTGAATTTCATCTACAATAGTTAATTCCTAACAGCAGACTAGACTCGGTCTGCAGACTGCAGTTACACAGACCACCTCGTACCATGAACTATCTAATTCAAACAGAAATGGCAACTCAAACAATACAAACAAGCTTTTTCTCTCCTCCCTTTGCACCCAAAACTCTAAAGTTCACATTTAAGAAGTCCTACAGCACTTTGATCAAAACTGAACTACCCATAACAAATCAAATTTCTTCACAATAATTACATCAATTGCAAATACCCTTTTACCAAAATAACAAAAGACTTCAGCATAAGTGCACAACAATTCAAGAACCAAACAGATCCAACTTAGCAACAAACAGGAAAAAGAAGCTTACTTTATGGAGAAACCAAGATTGTGAAGCTGAGAACAGAAGGAGAGTGATCTGAAACTGTGGGAACCAGCATTTGCTCTTGGGTAATAATCCGAGAGTGCAACAGGGGCTTGTTTAGGGGAAATGCTCGCTGATGCAGCAGCCATTAGGGGAAACTGATTCTTGGAGGTTTCTGTATATCAAATTCCAAACCGCAACTTGGATAAACACAGAAGAAGTAGTGAAATGGAGTAGAGAAGAAAGCCCACCAACAAACTTGTGAGTTGTGTGATAGTGAGATGGGGTTGGTGGGAGAAGACAAACGGGTTTGGTTTGCATGTGCTAGGAAGATTCAAAGGAACCGAGGGAACTGGGAAGGGATTGGTGAAGTTTTTACTTTTTTTTTTTTTTTGAAAAAGAATAAATAAATATTAAGAATACATTATAATAGGGTAAATTTCAAAATACTTGGAGTTATTTGAAAATTAAAAATAATTTTTAAATTCAAAAACATCAAAATATTCGCTAAATTTTCATGAACTTTCCAAAATGTTCTTTCGTGTAATATTTATCTAATAATTTTGTAATTTCATACAAATCCATAACTAAACCTTGTTTATAGAAAATTATTGTAAATGCATCGGTTCCATCATTATTACAAAGAGGAATTGAATTTTTTCCAGAAAAAATGTAAAAATAGGAAGAAATTCCAGAAATAGGGAAATTTTTGGGGAAATTCCGAATTTCATGAAAGCGCAGTTGGAAACCTCGATTTCAGGAGAGAAATTTTTTTTTCTTATTTAATGGAGAAAGCGAAGTTGAAAAACTTGCTTTCTTTGGAAGTCGGGTGCCTTGTGTAAATTCCACAGAAAGCGAGTTTCGCAATTTCGATTTCTGTGGAAATTTTTTTTTTCTCATTTAATGAAGAAAGCGAAGTTGCGAAACTCGCTTTCTGCGGAAATCGGGTGCCGGGCGTAAATTCCACAGAAAGCGAGTTTTGGAACTTCGCTTTCGGTGGGAAATTTTTTTTTTCTCATTTACTGAAGAAAGCGAAGTTGCGAAACTCGCTTTCATCGGAAATCGAGTGCCGGGCGTAAATTCCACAGAAAGCGAGTTTCGCAACTTCGATTTCGGTGGGAAATTTTTTTTTTCTCATTTACTGAAGAAACCGAAGTTGCGAAACTCACTTTCTTAGGAAATCGGGTGCCGGGCGTAAATTCCACAGTAAGCGAGTTTTGCAAATTCGGTTTCGGTGGGAAAATATTTTTTTCTCCTTTACTAAAGAAAGCGAAGTTGAGAAACTCGCTTTCTTCGAAAATTCCACATAAAGCGAAGTTTTTGGAAAAGAAAATTTTTATAGATAGTTTATAACGTAGATTGATTTAAAAATGTGGCGGAGGTAAAATTTTTTAAAGAAACTAAAGTCATATAGAACAACATGTACTTTGGTTCTGTGGGCACTTTTTCGGATAAAGCGTCGGCCATTTTCGGAGAACTCGAAAGTTTTCCACGCGGTTGGTTTGGATATGGGGTGAAGATAAAATTGTTATGGAAAGCTATTGTGGCAGCTTCCGTAGAATAAAAAAATTGGGTGATGCAAAAATGTGAGAATAAACCGCACTTGCAACCTTCGCTTTCGTGTAAAATAGGTCGGTTTCGCATAACAGTGGAGAAGTTATATACTTTGTACATATTTGGAAAAGATATTTGTAGACAATAAAGTTTTGACATAGTACAATTTTAATAAAAAATTCGACAGAGTTTCCCCTGTAACTGAATCAAATTCCCTGTTAACAATTCCAACAGCAAATCACATCATTCATATCACGACATACAAATCGATTAACCTATTTAAAAAGTAACCACAAAACAACAGTACAAACACATTCAACCACTACCCCCATAAGGAAAAACATTACACCATCCGTTAACTATTGAAAATAAACAGTCACCATTAAAATAATATTTTCAAAGGCACCCTCCAGTCCCACATCGGGGCCGATTGGTTGGCCTATGCGGTTGTTTTCTCATGGGTTCTTGATCAATTGATGTGTCAACAGGTAAAGAGAGAAGATGTGGGCCATCCACATTGCTAGAGGTCTTCTTACGCCGCCCATACACTTTTGGCAGAGAAGGTGTGCTATGTGAAATACTGTGTCTGCCAAAAGTTTGGAAGGTATGTTCGCGAGGGGTTTGTTCTCCATGATGATGTAACTGGCCACCTAACAAATCAGCATCGGTACGCGTGTATCGTTCATTATGCCCTGGGTGTGTGGTCGATGCTTGAAATTGAGAGATATCTCCACCTTGCTGTACCATGTAACCAGCAAAATAACTATCTTGGTGCTGTGAGTCAAAATCGTCACCTTCTTGATGGGGTGCTGATGTAGATGTTGCACCATGGTCGTGGGTGGACATGGATGCTCCACCGTGATAAGGACGTTTGCCCTTCTGTATGACGAGAAGTGGTTGCTCGATCAGCAGCAGTTTGTATCCGACGAGTCTTTTCAGCAACATCGAGGGCGCGAGCACACATATCGCGTACAGTAAGAAGTTTGGATTCAATAGGATACTCATTTATGTGAAGATTTGCTATAACTTCATCCAATGAACCGTACAGTTGAGTGAAACATTGACTCTATATATGTAAGGGAAAAAAAGAAAATTATAAGAACTATGAAAATGAATTTGCGTATGTTAATGAAGTTGGAAAGGGAACTTACCCAATATTCAACAAGCGCTCCAAACGGTTGCATCCCTTGGTCTAGACGATGCGATGGATTGCCCACTAATAATCGAGTGATTCTGAAATACCATTGCATGTAAGGAGAATGATAGGGGAGGTAAAACCCTTACAAATGCACTCTTCTGCATCCATCCACCACTCTATGAAAGTGCAATGTTTTGTGGCCCATTTTTCTCCAGAACGACTTCTACGGTCTGTACGGTGAAACTTAGAATTTGTGTCAATATCTTGTGGCACAGGTTGATACAATCCAAATTGACGCATGACCCTGTCTGGAGCATGCAACTCTACGACATCAAAATTGATCAACGGCACCTGTGCATTCCAGATTTCGCGTCCGCTCAAACAGTAGGAAGGGAGTTCACGTAACTCCGATTCACAATAAGGTTGCCAAATAAACTGCGATCAAAATATTGTTTGAGTGGACAATATGTCATATATGAATGGTGAATATATAAAAACAATACTTACGTCACCCTCCAAAAGATAGTCTAACTGGCTCCGATAAATCCGTAACACGTGTGTACTGACATTTGGAAAACTTAACAGAAACATCCACCTACAAAAAGTAAAAAAATATCAGCTATCCATCCGGAAAAAGAAAGAAGAACGCAACATATAAAAAGGCGAAATGCAAAATTAAAGTATTAACTGACTTACCTCCATCCACGTGGCCCAGCTGAGATATTGAGATCGTTGTTTATAATATATTCATTTAGAATTGTTGGTCTCAATTTTGGAATTCTTTCCCATGCCCACATCTGTAGCAGTACAACTGGTCCACATACACTGGATGTGCCCTTCGTAACTGCCCTACACATTCCTCGATACAGGGATGCAAGAACGGCACTGCCCCAACTGTAATTTGGCACCTCTTGTAAATTTTCAAAAAGTGGCAAGTACATTAATTTGCACTTCGTTCTGGACTTGCCCGAACAAATAAAACTGCTAAACAGCATCAAACGACATCTAGTATGTTGCTCAACCTCTTCAACTGTAGAATTTGGTGTCAGTGGGTGAAGTCTTAAATGTCCTGATATGCTCTTCACTGCTAGGCGGTTACCATCAAAATCATCAGGGTCTGACGCATAACCCAACAACTCCAGTGCCATATCTTGCCATTCCATAATAGATCGGACCCCTTCATTGGCTATAACTGGAAATCCATGAATAGGCAATCCCCAAATAACGGCAATATCTTGCAAAGTCACAGTCGCCTCGCCAACTGGAAGGTGAAAAGTATGGGTCTCTTGCCGCCACCGCTCTATAAGCGAAGTTATCAAATGCCAATCAAGTTTTATTTTACTTGCAACATAAACACCGTGAAAGCCAACTGCACGAATCAATGCTTCGACACGTTCATCAAATGGATAACCATCCCACAAATAATGATCACATCGCCTTATGTCTAAAACTGGTACATCTGCATCATGCCACACTAATGAAGATCGATGATTATGCTGCAGAGTCAAAATAGATGGATCTTGAGGTCCAGGGTATAACTGTCTATCCGCCATTGTACTCGAAAATCTGAAAATCACCAAAACAAAAATATAGTTAGCAATGATGATTATTTAAATAGGAATCAAATATAAAATGAGTACAACTATTGATTTTTGATATACAAATACCATCAACATTGACTACGTATGCTACAAGTCCATATACTCATAAATGAAATAATTTAGGATGTTTAAAACACATAAATTTCAATAGGATTTACTACAGATGAAGTCAAAGTTAAGTAATACATTACACATTGAAAACATAAAGAGAAATAGGAAATCGAAGACATCAAATTTCTATTAGAGCATCAAGGGTGCGCTTTTGCCCTATCACGAAGTTGTGCAATATTTGGACAAGATTTTTTATTGTGGCCATGTCGGCCACATGCCTTGCATTGTCTCATCCTTGGAGCATCCATCTCATTTGTAATTCTCAATGAAGAACTCCTCCCACGCCGAGTATTTCGTCGTGTCACATTTGAAACCAACTTAAATGGTGAAGCTGGCCAGTAGTCTTTGTGCATAAGTGGAGAGAAATGATATGAGTACGTCGCTTGCATCAGTTGAGATGTATAGAATCCATCAACCAACTCTATGGCCTCGCGACCCATCTTTGCACACACTTTGATTACATGCGAACAAGGAATTTTATAAATTTGATATTTTCCACATGTACATGTTTGCGAATGAAGATTAACATTGTGCACATTGTTACCCTTCGTGCCATGTACCCCAGTCACTACTTGGAACAAGCCACTATCACCATCAAACGCAGTTACATTGTGGTAATTTGATCTAAACTGATTCCGTAAGAACCTTTTCACCACTTTGCGAGGCCAAGGATCGTTGTCTGTCACATATTTCTTTGCCTCCTTACTATATTTGTCAAAATAATGAACTAGGCGGAAGAAAGTGAATCGGACACAAGCCGTAACTGGTAATGCTCTTGCCCCCTTCAGTACACCGTTCAGTGACTCACTATGATTTGTTGTCTTAATACCATATCGATAATAAATCATCATAACAAAGTGTCCACTTATGCAATGGTAAGGCAACTAACCAGTTATATGCGCTATCACTTAACTGTCGAATCTGAGTCATAGTTGCATTAAATTTGCGAACCTGATGCGAGCGCGCGGCCTTGGCCATTAGATCAGTTAAAACAGGATTCTTGAATGTCTTACTGAAATTGGCCTTAACGTGGTGGGAGCAAAAGCGATGATAAACAAAAGGGGGTTGCAAATGGGGATTGTTCGCAACTGCATGAAGTATACCCAAATGACGATCGGATATTATACAAATGCCACGTCGCCCATCGATGATATGTGTGTTCAAATTGTCCAAGAACCATGACCAATTTGCCAAATTTTCCACACCTGTCAGTGCGAATGCCAATGGCAAGATATGACCGGCAGCATCAATTCCAACAGCTATCAGTAGTTTCTCTTTATATTTTCCCCGCAAATGAGTCTCATCAATAGTGATAACCGGGCGGCAGTGCTTGAAACTATCTATGCTAGCTTTGAACGCCCAAAACACAGAGTGAAAAATCTTGTACCCAGCATTTCCACCATCTGCGTGTTTCCACTCCACAACAGTCTCTGGATTGCTTTGTTGCAAAGCTACTAAAAATTGGGAAAGTTCATGATACGATTCATCCCAATCTCCATACACCATCTTCATCGCCTTTTGTTTACCAAGCCATGATTTCTTGTATGATATATCAATACCTAACCTTTTCACGTCAGTCCTCACATCACATGGCTTGTACAAGACATTTTCCTCCACATTATCCCTTATCAAACGACCCACCATATTGCAATCAATATTAGGACGATTATAGCCAATATTATCAAGGTTACATGTGTGGTTGGATATCTTCGTGGTAATTTCATAGTAACCATGATTTTTCTTTAGAGACACCCGCACGCGCCAATTGCAAGCTTTGTCGTTATAATAGATACACCGAACAAACCATGTTGACGAATTGGACTCGTGTACTTTGAAGTACCTATGCACCCGAGCAGACCACATTTTCACTGCATGTTGTAACTTTTGTTTACTTTCAAAAATCATGCCCTTCTCTAGCTCCGACTTAAAATCATCTTCCCACACAGGCCTTCCACCATCCTCAAACATATCAGCCATGTGATATTTCTCATCACCTATGTCATGAAAGAAAGCAATTGTAGTGCCTTCATCCTCCATCGGACTAATTTTCGGTGAAAAAGGTGTTGGTGACGAGAGGGTAGCATCTGACTCGTAGTAATCAGCAAACTCTCCTTCTATATCATAATCATCTCCGCATTCGTTATGACAATCGAGGCTTTCATCTGAGTCGTGTCCACCATCAAACGCTGCTGCACTATCATAATCATCTCCGTCTTCGTTAGGATCCTCGAGGCTAGCATCTGAGCCGTCTTCGTCATTTTCATATTCGTCTCCACCTTCGTTATGATCATCATGCAATACGGATCCACCACCCCGGTACACAGGATGAGTTACATTGTTACCCACCACACTTGTTTCTGGCTGCGTGAGACTGCCATGTACAGGGGGAGGACATATCAAACGGGGAGTGCTAACATACTCCCCAAATGGCGAAATCCTCGATGGCACACCTTCTTCAAAGGGAGGGGACTGATTTGCTGAAGGCCCTTATTGCCCATAACTAGTTTCTGGCCAACTAAAATCATTTCTCAAAACGGCCCCATACTGGCTCCAAGACCCATCGAGAGTTGCATGTATAGATCCACCGTTAAGTAGTTCTGTAAATGACAACTCCGGTGAGATGCCTACGCCTAAGAACGCACCAACTATAGGTTGGATTGGTTCCTCAACCACCTCTTTCAGTAGGAATAGTTGCATAGCTCGGCGAATGCGAAATGCTTAAGGATAAGGAGCATATCCTTCAAAGTTTCATTATCATCTACAGGGAGATGTTCCCATATAGTATCATGTTGGAAATTACTCATACGATACCGGCAAAACACACGTAACTTGTGTTGTGAAGGACTAATTCGGGTAATTTTGTATAACATTTCCATTAACTCATCAAAGCATAGTCTCATCAACAGACGTAAATCGTTTTGCAGGGCAGCTATATTTAGAACCATCAGGTCCTTCCTCTATACATCCATCCCAATATAACGCGAGCTTCACAGAACACGTAGACATATTGCTACTCTACAATATTATAGTCATGTAACCCTATGTTAACATTGACGTATCAAACTATTGTTACTATATAATTTCAGCAACCAGAAATCTCCATAACCAACATTTATCAATTTTTCATACTGTCCAAAATAGAACATAATGTCCACAACAGCATGTTCAATTTTTTTTATCCAAAGCCAAAGATTCAAGGCAAGCACCTTCACTCAAGGAGAAAGATGGCAAACAGTGATCACAAAATCTCAATTATAAGCATTATATACACATTTGAAAAATGAATACCAATGTACACCAACGCACAACAAAACTAAAGGCTCAACTATTCGGCAAGATCCGCTCATTTACTCGTTCAGAATATATGCACAGTAATGTACATGCTAAAGTACACAGAAGACGCAACTAAACTAGGGAACCAAGGAAAGATTCAAAAGAGTAAAAATCACAGCCTCAAACAAGCATTTGTGTTCAGTTTTGTAGCAAGAAACAACTGAAACTCACTTTTTTTAGGGACTTTTTTGGTCACAAGTGAGCAAAATCTGTATGTTGAACCAGCTTCATTGTACCGTCTCCACCACAAGTCAAGCAACCATGCGAAAACACTTGAATGTACTGAACACCCTCCTGCAGAAAAGGAATCAAGTATTTTTTCAGTTTCTGCTCTCTGCTCTCTCAGATTGCAAGTAACAAGTCGGATAAGTACATAACTACTGTTAGCTAATGTTCTAAAATTACCCGAACTACTCCTCCAAAACCGCGGGAGCTTGGTCGCAGAAAAGTGTGTCTTTCATGCAACCTTGGACAGTGATTTACTAATCTAGCTCTCTTGGCATCCCACAATTTCACATCCTGCATTGCATGTTCTTTATACTAAACATACCCAACTATAAAACCCAAAGGTGGGAGAATAAATCAGTTTCTTAATGATATCTTCTGTTTTTTATTTCTTCTGTTATTTTTAATGATATCTCATGAGCTCCTTTTATGTTCTGTTTTATGTTCTGTTTCAAGTGCAGAAAAAAAACCAAACATCCAGAAAATGCAAGCTTATAGTCAAATGAGGAATTAAATTATACACATGACTAAACAACACAAAACAAACCGCCAATTTCGGCATAAAAATAAACCAATCCGCCAATTTTATAAATATACAAACTCAACCATGAAAATGGAACAATTTTTTTTGAATGAAAAACCATGTAAATTATACCTAACATTCTACATAACAGAGGGCAGTAGTGCAATGTTGAGCATCAATTTCACCTTTAACATGAAGATTTCAACACAACAAAGAAGCACTAAGGCTTATTCTTTTCGGTTTTCATGAATAAGTGGAAGATACCTTTCAATTTATAGCATTATATGCTCTCCCAATGCTGTTGGAATTGAGTCGCCCTCCGTTGGCTCGGTGCCGCCGGTCTCAGCGCCGCAGAGGAAGAGATGGCCCGGCGATCTCCCTGCTGCCAAGGAAGAAGAGATGCGCCTGTGGGGTGGAGTTTTTTGGCTTCACAGCTTTTCGTTGGTAAATTTGGGATATCAAAGTAAAAGGGCTACGATTACTGATGTTATAAGTTAGAGAGACTTCCTGATATAATTCATTTTCTTCAAGTTTGCGAAGAAAGCGAAGTTTCCAACTTCGCTTTCTTTAGAATTTGAAGAAAACGAAGTTCGGAAACTCGCTTTCTTCACAAACTGATAAAAAATTATGCTTCCAAAGAAAGCGAAGTTTCCAACTTCGCTTTCTTTGGAATTTACTCCAGGTCCCGAATTTGCGAAGAAAGCGAATTTCTCAAGTTCGTTTTCTTCAGTAAATGAGAAAAAATTATTTTCCCACTGAAAGCGAAGTTTCCAACTTCACTTTCAGTGGCATCCTGGTAAGTCACTGAATTATGAAGAAAGCAAAGTTAGGAACCTCGCTTTCTTCAGAAAATGCGAAACAATTAGTTTTCCAAAGAAAGTGAAGTTTCCAACTTCGCTTTCTTTGGAACTGACTCTTGTCAACTGATTTCCGAAGAAAGCGAGGTTTCGAACCTCGCTTTCTTCACAATCCACGGGAAATTTCGGATTGCACTGAAAGCGAGGTTTCCAACTGCGCTTTAATGAAATCCGGAATTTCCCCAAAAATTCCCCTATTTCTAGAATTTCGGCCTATTTTTACATTTTTTATGGAAAAAATTCAGGAAACTCAGGTCCCTTATATATTACCTTTTAATCTTTTTAATCCTTAACATTTAAAAGTGATTTTTTTGGTCCCTTACTTTTACAACTTAAACTATTTAGTCCTTTTGGTGTCTAAATTAACGTAAACCGTTTAATGCCTACATGTGAGCTGCACTAACTATTAACTTAAAGGGCAATTTGGTCCACACATTGTATGCACATCCTCTTCCCTTTCTTTTTCCAATTTATCTTCTTTTTTTTTTTTTTCATTCTTCGATCTTCTTCTCTATTCCCATCCGTCGCCACTAGAGCCACCACTATGCACCGTAATTACACTCAATATGCACACTGAATTTGGTCTGAGCTCATCTTCATTAGTAGTAAGATTGTGTAGTTTTCATGGGGTCAGACTTGGGGTGCGTGCCTTCAAACAATACTACTCATTGAAAGCATTGGTAGCAGAATTCACAACAAAATTACAAATACAAAGCCAAATTGCATAAAGAAAAACAAAAACAAAAACAACCAAAAAACTCTCTCTGTGTAAACTGTGGAGTATATAAAGAAAGGACTGTTGGAGATTTTCTAATAATTAAGCTAAACGAAGAAAGGAAAATGAATAAACTGAAGTATGTCTGAATTGGTGTCCGATTCGGATAGAAATTCGGACGAGTTCCAGTAAGCGTCTGGAACTGAAAAGTTCAAGTTCTGGGACTGATGCATGTCCAATTTTCTGTCTAATTCGGACAGAAAATCGAATGAGGTCCAATAAGAGTTCCTTCTTCTGAAAAGTTGTATCTCTTTACTAAAATGGTGATTCCGAACTGAATTCGGAACTCAATTCTTATCTGAATTCAGTTCTGTTTTTTCCTACCTCTTCGTAAGAGTTGTGGCTATTAAATGGAATCCTTTAGAGGTCTATAAATAGACTCCTTAGGACGGATTTTAAAGGAGACAAAATCATTCTCAATTGTACAAGATATTCTTGCACTTTTCACTCTTGTTTCTGTTCTGTTTAAGTCAGTGCAGGCTTACAACATATATCTTTATATTATCCCACAAGGATATTAGTTCCAGAACTCTTTGCACACTAAAGGGAACTAAAAAGCCTAAAGGAAAGTGCTTAGCACGATTTGAAGAAGCAATTTCCTTTTGTTACCATTTGTAATAGATTAGTGTTTAGTTAGAACAAACTTTTGATTTCTTGTTGTTAGTCATTGTTGCTGTTTCCGAAAGATATATCCAACAATCTTTAGGCTTTATTAAAAAGCGTTTCAATGGCTACGAACATGAAGAGCACTACTTATTCAATGATCAAACTTGAGAGGTTTGATGGTGGGAATTTCGTTCACTGGAAGAAAAAGATGCATCTTCATCTTGTTTCTTTGAAGATCTTATATGTTCTGAAAACTCCTAAGCCGCAGAATGGTGATGAAGATTCGCTGGACCAATCATGCAAAATAAAGAAATGGGAAATAGATGATGCACATTGCAAAGGACACATCATGAATGCAGTTGGTGACAACTTGTATGATTTCTACAATTCAATTCCAACGGCTAAGGAATTGTGGCACAAACTGAAAGTAAGGTACATGCAGAAGAATTTCAACACTAAGAAATTCTTGTTATCTACATTTTCTAAACTTAAGATGTTAGATAACATGCTTAAAATACAACAATTTGCTGAAATCAGAAAAATGATGAATCGATTTTTTTTTTTTTGAAAAGGAAATACTTAATTAACGGGCTGAAAATATCGTCCAGCAGCGATTTGAAAGGCCATGAGCCAAGCAATACAATCTAAAAATAAAGTAGATCTGAAAATCAGATCTACAATATAGAATTAAAGTAGATCTGAAACTCAAATCTACAAACTGCAAATCTAGCCTATAGCTAAGCACAGAGTAGTAAATTTTCAAACAGTTAAACAGATCATCTGACTGGTGGTGCAGGACTGCTACTGAAATCTATTGTAGCTCCAAATCTGACTCATGACATAAGAGATCCATGGATTCCCTAACGAATCAGTCACAAAGCCAACCAGCGTCGGCTTTATTTTCACAATTTTCTTCATCAATAATTTCAGCCCATAGATCTGAAGTTACAGACTCCAAAAATAAGAACACAACTCTAAAAATAGAGCAGACAAAACTCTCAGAAACAGAGAGGACGAAAACACAACTCTAAAAAAGAAACACAACTCCAAAAATGAAGCGGACTTATTGAAATAGGAGGAAGGGGGAGAAAGAGGGAGCTCCCCCATCATCCATTAATGGAAGATGGGGGAGAAGGAGATAGGAGGAAGTGGAGCGGACTGATTAGAGAGAAGCGAGAGAAAAGAGGAGTAGAGAGAGAAAGGGGACATGTAGTAATGTGTTTGTTAAAAGTGCTGAATCAATTTGCGCAACATGACATGATTATAGAAGAATCAATGGTTCTGATTGCTTTGATTGATAAATTACCCCACTCTTGGAATGACTTCAAAAGAGATCTCAAAAGTGGAAAAATTGAGATTAATTTTGAAAGTCTTGCTAATTCTCTTCGTGTTGAAGAAGAGTTAAGGTTGCAGGAAAATTCTCTAAGAAATGAGAATTTGCATGTCAATGGTAAAGGCAAGGAATCCAAAGTTAATGTCATTAAGAAAGGACAACAGAACAAGTTCAAAGGGTCAAAGTGGTGATCCTGGTAAAAGCAAAAGGAAAAATGGCAAGTGTTTCCAGTGCAATGAAGTCGGACACTACATATATGAGTGTCATTTGCTAAAGAAGCAAAAGAAAGAGGAAAAATCCTTTTGGGACATTCCTGTGGAAGCACTTGTGGCCAGGGTTTCTAATATCAAAATTTGATCTAGACTTGTCTTTGAAAAATGACAGGTGTGTTCTGGTTGTGAAGGGAGAATTTATGTAAACAAGAATGTACTTGTAATAGCATAAGAAATAATAAAGTTATGTTTTAGAAACATGAAAATTATTGTGATAGCTTGCTACCTTAATGTACATTGTAAATTATGATTATATAATTTGGTTATACATAAATTTAAACAAATTTCACTTGAAACTCTAAAGTTGCATAAACTTGAGAGTAGATGCATGTATAGTGTGAAATTATGATTACAAGATTTGTTTCAATTATGTAAGTAGTTGATTCATGCATGGTTAATAGTTCAAAATATAATGAATGTCCTTATGATTAATTCCTAAACTTTCATTGAGCCTATTTGAAATCAGAATTAAATTAAGGAGTATATTATATTTTGTATGAATAGGTAGCAAGTTTAGGTAATTTGATACATAGAAAATGTATGAAAAACTACCTAACATGATTACTTGCTTTGATGAACTAGAATTGTTCATAGTTCTTGTAAAATTTCATATAAAAATTGTATGCAATTATGTGAAGCATGTGTGTTAAGTGACAAAGAGATAACATGTTCCTGCTTTTCTTTATATGCTGTAAATGAATGGATAATTATTTTCATAATTAAATTCATGATGCATGAACTGAAGTTTTAAAAGTTCCATGTTAATTTGTAAATGTATGTACAAATTTTGCAGAACTTGAACTTGTTGTGTCATATTCATTAAAGTGTGTTTTAATGAAATGAATAAATGCAATTCGATTGCTTATTTGATCACATGAGGAGATGATTCTTTTTGGTAAGAAATTGTCTAGATTGATGTACAAAAACGTCAATGGAAATGGATTAAAGTCCAGATTAAAATCACAAAGTGGTGGGATCTTAATGTATGAGATTAAGTAACCATTTGGAATAGTGATTTGAAAACTCAGTAAGATAAAGTTTGGTTAAGCCAATTAGACAAACCAAAGAATGGCTTAAGGACTGATAGGAACGATTATCTTCTATCAAGAAACATGTCCTAAACCATTTGCAATGGAAATCTCAATTCATTTCTAGTTTACCACTAGTTCTGAATTCAATATAGCGAAAAATACTTTGTCTAAATGGTTGGAACACTAATATAGTTAGTGTTATACTCGCTAGAAAGTTAAGGTTGAACAAGTTGAGTTCTTAACAAGTTCAAGATAATACCAAATATGAGAAATGCAATAAGTTGAAAATTCTCATATGGCTGGGGTATTTTGAAACTTACCTATATGAATGCTTTGTGAAAATTTATAAAGGTTCTTGGATGAAACCTTGGACGCATTCATGAATGGGATTGAGACACATAGAGATTATGTGTTGTTTACAGCATGTTGCTGAGAAGCGAACTTGTGTGTGATTACATTAAGGCTTGTCAATGGACTGTTGGTTCAAAGCTTGTCTACCAAATTAGTTCGACATGTTTGCAAGGTGTTTTCACTAAGGCGTTGGTTCAATCGAAAGACACCAGGGCTGATGCATGAGTTATCAAGAAAAGTTATTGACTTTGAGAGGAATACAATTTTTCAAATCATTGGAAAATGGCGGAGGATTGTTGGAGATTTTCCAATAATTAAGCTGAAATAAGAAAGGAAAAGGAATGAACTGAAGTATGTCCGAATTGGTGTCCGATTCGGACAGAAATTCGAACGAGTTCCAGTAAGCGTCTGTAACTGAAAAGTTCAATTTCTGGGACTGATGCATGTCCGATTTTCTGTCCGATTCGGACAGAAAATCGAATGAGGTCCAGTAAGAGTTCATTCTTCTGAAAAGTTGCATCTCTTTACTAAAATGATGATTCCGAACTCAATTCTTATCCGAATTCAGTTATGTTTCTTCCTAACTCTTCGTAAGAATTGTGGCTATTAAATGGAACCCTTTGGAGGCCTATAAATAGACTCCTTGGGACGGATTTTAAAGGAGACAAAATCATTCTCAATTGTACAAGATATTCTTGCACTTTTCACTCTTGTTTCTGTTCTGTTTAAGTCAGTGCAGGCTTACAACAGATATCTTCATCTTATCCCACAAGAATATTAGTTCTGGAACTTTTTGCACACTAAAGGGAACTAAAAAGCCTAAAGAAAATTGCTTAGCACGATTTGAAGAAGCAATTTCTTTTTGTTACCAATTGTAATAGATTAGTGTTTAGTTAGAACAACCTTTTGATTTCTTGTTGTTAGTCATTGTTGCTGTTTCCGGAAGATATATCCAACAAGGACTAGCGTGACATCCACTCTGATAAAATCCCTTTCCTTTCTTCCCCTTTCCTTTCCTCCTCTCTGTTTTTGATCAGAAACTGAGGGAGAAGAGCTTTGGGAGTGGGAAATGAGGAGCTTTTCTTTTATCTTCTTTTGTATCACGAGCTTCTGCAGAATAGTACTACTACAGGGAGGGACCTCTCCTCTTCTTTTCTCTTGAACAAGAAGAATATAGCTATAGACCACAATGTCTCTCATTATGAAAATCCATCATTCTCTTTAGATGACCTTTATTGTGAAGAAGAAGAAAAATGAGGGGATTTGGAGGATTCAGATGAATTTTGCATCAGTAATATGTTTCCAAGAACCAATTTTTTAATGTTTCTGAGCAAGATTTGTTCTGGGAAGATGAAGAGCTTCTCTCTCTTTTCTCCAAAGAGAAGGAAACTCATCTTGTTTTTTCCGACATTGAGAAAGATCCCTTTCGGTGGACCAAATTGCCCTTTTAGTCAATAGTCAGTTCAGCGCCTTAACAGTTCCGTTAATTTAGACACCAAAAGGACTAAATAGTTTAAGTTGTAAAAGTTAGGGACCAAAAAGATCACTTTTAAATGTTAGGGACCAAAAAGATTAAAAGGCAATATGTAAGGACCAAAATTGTAGTTTACTCTTATTACAAATAGTGCTCCAAAACTGTTTGCTTCCATATTTTATTGTAAATGGAGATCCGACCTGTATGAGTATTTTTTGTCTACGTATTTTCAACGAGCATTTAGTAATTTTCACAAACCTCAGAGACTGCTCAAAAAGTTATTTCTGATAATATGTTAATCTCCATAAAAATGAAGTTTACCACTGAACATTATGAAAAAGGCCAACAAGACGAGTACACAAAGAAAAAAGTATAGAAGTATTTGTTTATTCCTTTTCAAAAATCTATTACAATTAATGAATTCAGAGATCACCTAAATAGAATACATTGAAGAACTAAGGGGTATTGCTTATCCTCCCACATATAGGGTTAATATTAATGAAGACCTAGAATGATTCTTTCTAAAAGCTTACAAGATAGTAAACTGTCCAACCAAAACAACTAAAACAAGTAGAAGGTACTGTACTTAAATGATTGATAAGTGTACAAATTTATCAGTATCAATGAGGAACCTCACTTTTCATTTCAACCTGAAGGATCTACCACCGTTCTGTCCAACTCCGGCCTCAGCAAGACTCGATGACAAGAAAGACCGGGAATTAGGCCGCCACTTCAACTCTTTCAGGCCGGAAAATAAAATGGCCAGCTCTGGCGTGATATCACTGTCCTTTATGCAGTTACAAGAGACTACTTTGAGCCTTAGCAGATGCTTCCAAGAGAGAATCACTGATTCTAAACCTTCTGTTGTTAGTAATGAGCATCCTTCCAAAGAAAGAAATCTAACACTCCTGCAGAGGAATAAAATGCTCTGGTCAACAATCTAATGCAAAAAACTCAATGGCAAAACTCTCTAAACATCCAAACTGTTTAATATGTGAACTAATTAACAAGGCAGATATTGAAACATTAAAATTTGAGGGATACCCATGTTAAATAGTCTTCGCACTCAACATTTTTCAAACAATACTTAATTCAACTTTCATTGATGCCACAAGAGCTAGATCATTGAGAGGGTCATACCTACAAATGCTTGTCGCAGAAAATGTACTGTCATCCAACCCCCAACAGTCTTCAAATACAAGCTCCCTAACAGCTGCACACACCAAAAACAACGCTTTGACACCCTGCTTATCTCTTAACTGACATTTCTTCAAATGCAACTCTTCAAGAACAGGACAAGAACCCAAATGCTCATCTGGTCCTGGACTCGCATCAATACTCTTGCAAGACTGAAGCTTCAATGTCTTCAAATTCCCACAATATGACAATGCTGCCAACCAACCGCTATCCATCCTGTGATCAGACAAGGTTAACTCCTCTAGCATTAGACAACACTGCCCTATGGCCTTAATACCATCATAACTCCCTTCACAGCCCACAAGTTCAAGTTTGAGCAGCCGTCTACACTCTTGAGCTAAAATGGTTAGTCCAATATCTGAAATCATGGAATTATAAACTCCAGGAACAGAACCAACTAATCTCAGTATCTGCAAATTCCTACAGCCTGAAACTCCTTTTAAAGCTAAATCATCACAAAAATGCAATTCTATCTCTTGCAACATTTCACACTCCTCGACTATACTATGCAACCCTTGTTCACTAACATTAGTTAAGGCAACCCTTTTCAAATTACCACACCCCTCAGCTAGTGTCTTTACCCCTCTATCAATCACTTGGGAATCCAAAAAATCCTCTTTTGTAAGAAGACTTTCTGCCGGAAACCTAGAAGAATCCAAACTAATAGAGACTAATTTACTACTCAGTACAATCCCAGAATTCCGGCAAGATTTTACACTAGCCGGAACAATATCAACATCAATTAAATTAGGAAACCGATAGATGACTCGACCCGATTCAATGAACTCCCAATCCAAGACCTTTATTGCATTGACCAACTTCCCACTTAGCCTACACCATCTCTTACAAACCAACGAGTTGGAAACGAGTTGACTTTTGGGAAGTTTCGAGAACACATTCAACAACAATTGGTCCGAAAGACGTGACGAAAAATCCGGCCCGGCACGGGAGGAGGGGTGGTGAGAGTTACCTGAGTGGGTTTGGGAGTCAGACTCAGATTCTGGTTCAGTTTCGGAAGCGGAAGCAGAAGCAGAATTAGAGAGAGCTTGGAGGCGCATTTTGACAACAGCATTCCTCATAGCTTGGGACTGGGGGTCCTTTGTCAACCATAAGTCAGCCCAGTTCCCAGAGCGGCGGTTTTTCTTCTTGTGCGGCGGCATTTTGTACTCAGCTGATGTTGACATGTTTTCTGGGGAATTTAAATTCTCAAATTGCTCCTCAAATGTTTAACAACAATTCCATTCAACCCTCCCCACAAAGTACCTTTCTAAGAAGCTGGAATGCACAAAATTAACGAAGTCAGGATCCCAGAATTCGTAGACACTTCCAAAACTAGACAGCGGTACTTTACATATGAAATATTCTCAAATTGTAAAAAGACACATTCTATGCTGCATTGCTATATTGAACTTAATAAGAAGTAACTAAACTCAATTCTTCTGAACACTGTAATAAGTTGATAACTCATCATGTTAAATTCCACAGAAAAGAATCGCCATTTTATTGCCAAAAAAAAGAAAAGACTAGTAAAATCAGAATGATATCATTATCCCATTATCCAAAATCTTCCTCAGCAGATATAAATAAATAAATATATATTAAGAAAAACAATAATCAGGATTGCCATATACCAAATGTATGTATATACAAAGCATATCAACAAAATCCCATAGAAAAAAAGAAAAAAAAAATCTGAAGCAGTAGAATAGCCGCTAGGGAAATAATTTGAAAATTCAACTGCCATTTTACAGTAGCGAGAGCATCTGAAACACTTTCCGACCCTAAATTCTTAAAATCTACATCCTCTAAATTCAAGACTTTCGCGTACAAATGCACAAGTAGGGAAATCCCCCGAACCCATAACGCATTGAATGTAAGCAAAAACAAACGTATAGTAAAGAAACCTTATCCACTAAAAACAAACTGCAGAAATGAAGGACTTTCCATTGTTAGAACCGACCGAGAATCTCAATCGCTAAACCGTCACCGAACAAGAATAGATTCAGTCTGACATACAACAGTATGAACTAATTACCTCGGGAAATTTGTAGATGTTGATTAGGGTTTTCGAATTGGGGACGAACAAACAAGCCGAAATGATTTTTGACTTGGAGAGTCCATATATATATAGAGCCGGAGACCACGTAAGCAGGTACTTTTCTGGGACCTTAATCCTCAGCTAAGCTTAATTGTATGTCATAGGACGATTCGGGTTTCGGGAACACCCGACCCGAAGCCAAATTTGTCAATGAACAACAATTTTTTTAGGGCGAATTACATTTTTAAATTATTAGATTTTCACATGTACCAAACATAGGAATTTTAGTTCTTAGAATCAGATATTCATTCCCCATTCTCACTCCCGCTCGCCAAACGCACACTGAAGTATTTTTAAGTAAAAAATAAATAAAGTTACGAAGGTAAAATTGGACATGGCAAAAAATTTCGAGGGCAAGAAGGCACCTTTGCCCTTTACTTTTGTGTTAGAGATATCTTTGCAATGCCTAAAGTTTGAGAATAATTATGAAAACAATTTTGTTTTTTTGTAAAATTATATTTATATCCCTCCTGAAATTTTCATAATATCAAACAAAACTTGTAGGGTCTAAGGGGTGTCAAATTTACAAAACAGAACCGACTATGTACGGTACATAATTTGTGTTATATTTCAAGAGTTTTTTAAAAATAAATTTTGAGATTAAAGATGTATCATTTTCTACTTTCACAAATGACAAAACAATGGAATTGATTCCGTAATTCTACTCAAATATTAGGGTCTTAAATGTAATTCGCTCAACAACAAAAAAAAAAAAAAAAAGGAAAAAAACAAGCAAACAAACAAAAGACAAATTTCTTTTGGGTGTTTGGTTGATGCCCGTGAGATTTGATGATTGATGGCTGCGCTCAATTACGCTTTTGTTAGATTTGATGATGATTGTGCAATTCAAGTGCATTAACTAACTAATGCCTTATAAACGTGAAAAAGGCATTTTCAGAAGATTGTTGATGCATCATGTAGATTTAATTACTCCTTCCTTTTTAGTCTAAAAAACGCTCTATTACCATGCGTTTGACAATTCGACAACTGCACCAATCGAGTTTAGTTTTAACAATATCGTGTGAATATTAAGGAAAATTATATATCAATATACTGAGTTTAGTTATTGATACATGAATCACGATTATAAGTTGTTGAAATTTCGCGTATCTAATTTAGCCTCTAATGTATCGTATAATGAATTTCGCGTTTAACTTCTGTGTATCATATAGTGAGCTTAGCTTGATGTATCGCATCTTGAATTTAACTTTTGAAGTATCGCGTATTGATTAAAAAAAGCATAACGAATTCAATTGTCGAAGTATCGCTTCTAGACCGTCAGATAGTAGAACACGAGACTCCCTCGTTAAAAAATAGTACTCTATTCCTCCAATTAGGAAGTCATATTTACAAAATGTACAATATTTTAAGAATTTTAAGATGTATAACTGAAATAAGTAATTTGTCGATATTTTTTCCACTTATATCTTTATTTTTTTAAATGTAAATTATTTGTTGAACCACACATAATTATGTCAACATAGTGATGATGTCGTTTTTACACCAAACTTAATAAAGAAACCTGCATAACTTGTACACCAATATGCTCGCTCGGAAATCCGTACAAATACAATAGTATTGTATAAAGAGAGCATGGACGTACCCACGAGGAATGGTGAAAATCAATCATTTCTAAAACATACGTAACACAATGGAAAAAATGTTAGTTTCAAAAGACTAGTGACTATGACAATTCAGAAAATAAAAGAGTGTAAATTAAAATAGCTTTTGAAAAGATTTAGTACAATTACCGATAGAAACAATAACTCCACACTAGCCTAATATTATTCGATCATTGATAAATTCATTCAAAACATGTATATACACCGGTTATAGCTACCAAGGCATCGCCTCTGACGTAGCCAATCTCTCCTTACTGTATCGACAGATAAAAGGAACCTCATTATTAACTGTTTCTCTAACTTACAGGCAATCTACGATACAGTTAGGCTCTTGTTCCCTGGATGATGAAGCCACACGAAATTAATGGCACGAACTCGTCAACGCACCCCCTTATCAAGTCCTTCCCAACAATTACGGATTGGGGGACTTGATGGGCACTAAGCTATTTAACTCAATTCAGTAACGGGTCCCCCTAACACTGAACAAAATTTAAAAAATGAATGAGAAATATCTAAGATTATGTTTAAGAATTTGAATTCCATAAGTTCCATTCAAGTAGTAGTCAAAATGCATTGGAACCACAAATAACAACTAAGATTTCAGCATCTATGAAATGGTACCCAAATAAACTAGCATAACATTACGGTTAGTGGGATGAGCTAATGAATTTTTTGCTTCAACTTCCACAAAATAATAAAATAGAGCACAACCATGTTAAGCATCCTTAATAATGTAACATACACGATTATTGTTTTGTCGGGTTACCCAGGAAGAGAAGTTATTATTTCAGCAGCAGATCTAACACAAAAGAGAAGTGAAAATAAGCAACTCAATACTAATAACATGCATTAGAGCACTACGGTTGATGGCAAACAACAGCTTTGCAGGAAAACTCACTCTCAACAGCCCACACAACTAAATTTATAAGCTTCTTTTAAACAATTTCAGGATTCATTTCATATATATGATCAGAAAGCAAACCACACATTAGATAGTACACAATAGATTCACAGCATACCACTACACATAAGGGGTTGGTTCGCAGCATATTAGTTACTGATTTTCATTCAATAAAAATCCATACATTACATATTATCTACTCCAATTCTTCAATTTCACACATTCTAAAATCAAAATACTTCAACCAACTATCAATCTACTTAGATAAACTAATAACTAATGCTAGAAGAGATACAATAATGACAACAATTAGAATGATTATCAATGTTTTGCAATTCGTGGGAAGCTTCACTTTTACAAGCTTGCTGGAGCATGTGGTGAATAATCCCCTTTCTTAGGAAATTTAGGCACCAGTCTGACCTTTCTCCGACCCAATCGGATTGCCTCATGCCCAAAACCAGAATTGTCCATTTTCACACACAAAATAGAGCATTCCCTTTGTTGGTTTTTCTGAATCTACAATCTTCACTATAGCCTTTTTTTTTTTTGTTATCTGTTAAAAGTACAAGTGCTATTTAGTCTTTAAGAGTAGCACTTGTACTCATTAGTAACAGCTTCATTTTTTTTTTCCCTCCTTTTTTTCTTTGCATTTTTTTCCTCCTTAAGGTAAAACTATTTAAGAGTATCATTAATACTCGTGAACATTACCATCGGTATTGTTCACGAGCATCAGTTTTTTAACTCGTGAACAATACCATTGTTACTATTCACAAGTATTCTTTTTTTCTTTTTTTTTTTTTTTTTTTCCCTTCTATAGTACTAGTTCTTCTCAAGCCGCGGTTGGTGCCCAGTTGAAGTCTTTGTAAATTTTAAATTTATTTTTGGTTGTTTGACTTTTGTATTTGAATATAAATTAGTTTATTCTTATAAATGTAACAAAAATAATGTAGTTTCATAGCATTATTTATAGTTTTTTAGATAATTATAATACAATAATGAATATGTTAAGAACACAAAATAGTACTAAATCTTATATATATGTTATTTTCTTAAAGGCACATCAGTAAAATTCATTCGGTGGTTTACTTTTCATATTATGTAAAGTTATAATATTAAAAGGAGAATCTAATTAAATAATAAGAAAAATAAAATAAAAATATCTTAAATAGTGGATGAAGATCTATCTTCAGTTAGAATAAATAATACTAACTTTATAAATTAATTAAAATCTTAAATGGGCAGAGAATTTTAACCAATCCAAAAATGAAAATAAAAGTCAAATTAGTATTATAAATTCATGATTTTAGCTGTGCTAAACCTGTAACAAATTATCAGATCAATACTAAAAATATTCTCCTTGTCCCATTCTAATAGTCCACTTTGTATTACGAAGTTTGGTAATACAAAGCGTACTTTTTTAATAGGACAGGGGAGTAATAATTAAGTCAAATTACAATTAATATAATATATAAGTGTAAAATTTCACTCAATATTTTACCTAACAAAATAGTATTACCTCTTTTTAAAGACATGTACATTCATATAAAGTAAATTGCATATAAAATTACAGATATTAGCTTGAATTACTAAAAAAATAAATAAAGCCTGAAAACTTAAGTAAACAATAGTAAATCAGAGAGACATCAACAATATAAATTATCATAAACCCAAACAAAAGAAAGAAAAAGAGGGTGAGAATGTAAAACGGTATATTAGGTTAAGAATTAAAATTCCTATATATTGTAGGCACGTAACAATCGAACCAACAAACATGTTACGTGAATGGAGTATCAATAACATATATGGAGTATAAATTATAACAAAACCAAAATAAAGTAATAAAATAAAAATTATTCTCACCTTTAAACACCTCGTACTGTTTCTTGCACCCAAGAAAGAGTTTACTTTACATTTATTGAATAATCATATATATAGAATTGAGTGAACGACATTTAATATACCTATACTAATTTAAAGGGGCAAAAAATGTACTTTGCCGTTAACTTCGGTTTGTTTTGAGGGAATTGCCTTTTTTTTAAGGGTATTTTCATCCTTTCACTATTCATTTCTTCTTTTTCACTGTTCATCTTCTTCCCCCAAGCCCACCTCTTCTTTTCGGCCCCCATCCTGAAAAACAACTTCTCTGCCTTCGCCAATTGTCCGGCTTTGCAGTATCCATCAATCATTGCATTCCACGAAATCACATCTTTGCTCGGGCTCTGATCAAAGAGTTACCGAGCAACTGATTTATCCCCTACCTTACAATAGCAAGTAATCATGGAGTTCCAAGAACACGAATTTCTCACAGGCATAACATCAAACAGTTCCTTAGCATCCCGAACACGTCCATTCATACTAAGGGTGGTGGGAGTGGTGGGTTTAAACCCAGCAAAAACTCAAACCCACCACTCCTTCCCTCCACGTCATGAACCCAGCTTCTGAAATCAGAAGCTGGGTTCTTGGCTGACGGTGGGCCCCACCAGCCAGGGGAGTGCACCTCACGCTGCACTCCCCTAGCGAGTTCCTCCCACTCGCGAGTGGGAGGAACTGAACTGTCTGCCACCAGCAATAATTTTTTTTTTTTTTTTTTTACTTAAAGAGCCGTTAAGGCTTAGTTTTTTTTTATTACAATTTTTTCCTTCTTTTTTTTTTTTCTTCCATTGGATCTATTTTATTTATTTGTTTTAAATTCTTTTTTTTTGCTATTTGTTTTTTTATAAATACCTATCAATTTTAATATTTTTCTACTCCTCATCCAAATCATACATTTTTCCAATCAATTTTTATATTTGATTTTCACAATAGAAAAATCCAATTTTTTAATTTTTTTATTATGTAATTTTATTTTTTAGTTTTTTTAATTATGTAAAATTTGTTTTAATGAAAATTTAAAATGTTTTACAACTATTGATTTAAGTTTGACCTATGTAATCTTAGCTGTTGTAAACTAGACATTAAGAACTAGCCGTTGGAAAATAGCCGTTGTAATTTTAGCTGTTTTACTAATTATCTAATTTTTTTCTTGTGGTTTATTGAATTATGTAATTTACGAAATTAAATATTTTAATAAATTAAAATAAATTTATAATTGAATATAGTTGATAAATTATAATTAAAAATGTATAAATTAATGTGTATAGAGTTGTTTATTAGTGGGACTCGTGATGAAGTTACTTTTCTGAGTTTATTGTTGTTGGGGGTAGGTTTATAAAAGTGGGTGAGTTTTTGCTTTTGATGTGGCGTGATAAACCTGCTTTTCTGGATTTATGACTCCCACCACCCTAAAAGCCGCAATCATGGCATTGCTAGCCACAATATCTTTGTCAGGCATTTCTACGAACACCTGCTCTACACAAACTAAATCCCCAACCTCCGCGTAAAAATCAAGTAACCCAGTTTGCAGAATCACATCATACTCAAATCCCAACCGAACGGCACCAAAACCAGCGCAAGTGGACACAATCAAAAAGTAAAGTATGTTAAAGATCGTTCACTCTATAGAATTTGAAATGGAAAAAAGGGATTAACAAATTAAAGATTATAGAGTTATCTGATGGTGATGGTAATGTAATGCTACTATCTGTAAAGCTTGAATTGTTGATCAAAATATGAAATAGATGAAATATAAAATAATTTAGAATTAATAATATATATTATTTCGTAGATAAGGAATAGGTGCTTACGTAATTAATTACCAATTTAATAGATTATGAGGTTTGATGAAGATATATAACTAATTATATATAAATTAACTTTCCATTAAAAAGAAAAGAAAAATAGAGATGACATAAACCAATCAACTTATAATTGAAAAATAACTAAAACAAAAAAGGAGAACTTATCCACGGATCATGAGGGAGCGTAAAAATCAAATATTTGATTGATGGTTAATGAAGTTAGTTTGAATTCTAAAAACTTTTAATTTTAGATATTGATCAATATTTATAAAAATAAAAAAGGTTATAAAATTCTACTTATAAAAATATCGTGTATGCGGATAAAGAGTTGTTGATTACAACTAAATATCTTTATGGATAAAGATGAAAAAACAGAAAAATAAAAAATTATAGGGATGATAGGGATGAAGATGAAACTTGAAAAAATAAAAAGAAAAACAAAAAAAAGATGGATGAGGGTTACAAATAATATACAGATCCAATGGTAATAGTAGGGAGGAAAATGAAGCTTGAAAAATGAGAGAAAAAAGATGAAGCTTACCAGAAAAAAAAAACAGATTCAATGGAAAAAAAGAAAAAAGAAAAAAAGAAAGACACAGGAGATGAAGCTTCAAAAGATGTGGATGATAATTAATCATATCTCTTAGTGGGAAGATGAAACTTCAAATAAAAGAATGAAAACAGATTATTCAAAAAAAAAAAAAATGGGAAAAAAAGAATGATAATTCATTGTAAGAGATATGGCTAATTAATTTCGTGAGAAGATTAAGCTTTAAAAAAAAAAGTAAAAAAGAAGAAAAAAAAAGACCCGAATGAAGAATATACGGATGATAGTTATTAAAAAAGAGCTGGGTGATGCAATATGACAAATGGGATTTCATTTGGCGTATAAGTGCTCTTTTTGTTGTTCTGAGAGTTGTCTCCTGCATGTGTTTTATGAGTGCCCTATGGCCCGCGAGATTTGGGTGCACATTGGGTCTCGGCTACATGCAGCTCCTTTGGCTATAACAGACTTATGGGATTTATTGGACTTTTATTGGCTTATGGGGGATTTCGAAATAGCCCGACTTCCTATTGTGGTGTCGGCTATCGTACCAGTGGTAATTTGCTGGGAGATCTGGAGGGCCCATTGCACGGCGGTTCATGAGGGTAAGATAGTTAGTCCGTCCCATATTTTGAGGGGGATTCTGCGCTCTACCTATGACTTACTGGTTCTAAAGCCCCCACCATGCCGGTCTGGCGCAGCTTTTTTGGAGGGCAACATCCTCCCACGGTGGGTGGGCATACTGGAAACGGAAAGAGGAGCAGGTGGTCTGCTAGAACCCCCCCCCCCCCCCCCCTCCTCCTACGGGTCGTTTTAAATTAAATGTGGATGGTTCGTCCCGAGGGAACCCGGGGTCTTCGGGAGCAAGTGTAGTTTTGAGAAATTCGGAAGGTAAGGTGATCTTTGCGATTGAGGCTTCCCTTGGAGTACTCACGAGTTTTCAGGCGGAAGCACGAGCTCTTCTGATTGGGCTTAGGATATGTCACCGGCTTGACCTGCAGCAGTTGGATGTTGAGACTGATTCTATGATATTGATGATGGCAGTCAAGCGTGGTTTTGGTCCTTGGCACTTAGCTACCACGTTGGCGGGGATCTTCGCAATACGGCATACCTATGAGGGTATAACCCACATTTATTGCGAAGGAAATGTTGTGGCAGATAGTCTGGCTCAAACTGCCAGTTTGACAGGTCACACAGGTTTCTTTGTTCACTTCACGCTCCCTAGGAGAGTTAGGGGTCTCATTTTTTTAGATTCTAGGGGTTTCCCTTATTGAAGGGGATAATCTTTCAAGTCGTTTTTCACATATATAGGTTGCATCTTGCATTCATGCATTGCTGTATCTCTAAGGTAAGGCTCATTACGTCCCCCTTATAACTTTTTTGGCATCTTGTCTTGCCGCTTAAATACAATAAAGGGTCACCAAGCCCCCCAGCAACTTAAAAAAAAAAAAAAAAAGATATGGATATAATTAATTGAGTGAACTGCCAAAAATATCATCTTACTTTTCTAGAATTTCTCATTTGGTCACTAAACTTCTTTTTCCCCCACAAATATCACTATACTTTCAAAAACTCCCCAAAAAGGTCACTCCGTCAATATGCTCCATTTGAGTTAATGGCAATGACATCACGTGTCATTCACATGCTACATTTTAGGGGTACTTTTGTCCAAACTATACTCCAAAATCCTGTTCATCATCATCCCCTTCCTTGTGTTTAGAAAACTCAGAACTGAATTAAACAAAACTAAACAAAATTCAGTCACAAAATTCCGTGTTCGTTCATTCAGCTGCAGCCTCGCAAACTCAGAAAATCACCACCACCCCGTTGCCTCCCTAAACCCCAAAATACCACCACCCACCACTGCCGCCTCACAAATGATCACCACCCCCCAGGGCCTCCAAATTTTGCGCTGGCTGGAGCTCAACAACGCTATTTTCATCTGGGTCATTTGCAGCCATCAACCAAGTCAACAACATTAAGCAAAGTAACCAAACAAAGGAAATTAAGAGTCTGAACTTATTCATGTTTCCAAATCCGATGTACAAGAGTAAAAATGTAAAGATATTTATAATATTAGAAGAAGAAGACAAGGCAGTGAGCATATGAGATAAGGATGAAAATTAAAATAAATTAAATAAAGAGAAAAGAAAGGAAGGAGAATGACACTCGTAAGCCTAACAAAACAAAAGGACTGAATCACCCCAAGTTTATTTATACATATAATAATAATAATAATAATAACCAAACTTGGCCTTGAAGCAAGGTAGCTGTATATATATACCTAGAATAAAAGAAAGGAGGGAGAGTACGGCAGAGCCGTAAATAGCTAAAACAAGAGAAGCAAAAGTAAAACAAAATGAAGAAGAAGAAGAGACAAAACGATGAAGTACTGTAAGCAAAATAAAGAGACAGAACAGAGAGCGGAAAGAAGTCGCGAGCAGAAAGAAATAAAAACAGAAAGAAGAAAGGAAAGGAAAGGAAAAGCGTGGCGGAGCACGATGGGAGGAAGAAGAGAAAGAGATTGGAACTGGAACTGAACGACGGAGAAGGAAGGAAACTGGAACGGTTCGAAGCGGAATAAATATATAGATGAAGCTAAATAGGAAGGGAGACGAGAAAGACGGCACTAGCCAAACAGTAAGAAAACAGAGGAACTAAAAATTGAGAGGAAGAAATGGAGAGCTGAACCGGAAAGCAAGGAAGAAGAATTAAGGAAAGATTAATGTGCGCTGCACGTGATTCACATTCCGTTAGCCCCAAACGGAGCAAATGGCGAAAATGATACTTTCGGCTCAATTTTATGAGTATAGTGCTATTTGTGGGGGGAAAAAAAGCTTAGTGACCAAATGAGAGATTTTGAAAAAGTAAGGTGATATTTTTGGCAGTTCATTCTAAATTTGATAAAACTTTAAAACTAAAAAGACGGATGATTAAAAATAAAAATAAAAAACTCATAATTCATCCTTAAATGATATTCACGTAACATAAATCTTTAAAAAAAAAAAAACAGAAAGATCATCCTAAGAGATATGGATAATTAATTTCGTAGGAAGATGAAACTTAAAAAAAAAAAAAACAAAAAAACAAAAAGATAAGGACTAAGCAATTTGATGGCTACTCCTCGCCATGTAAAAAGAACATAATAATCAGTAATTATGATTATTTTGATAAATTAGAAGTGTAGTATAATTGAAAAACTAACAAATTGAAAATATCTTAAAAGATGACGTGTTAAACTTAATCTATGTGGCAGCTGATATGTCTTATGCCATGTGGCAGAAGGAGAATGAGCTTCTTAATATGTTGTGTTCTTTTCTAATATAGTTTTCTCTAGTATATATTTGAAAGTAAAAATAAAAAATAATGTGTATTATTTACGTAAACAGTAATCGCATACATAAACTAGTTTTACCGAAGACTTGCTCTTCGCTTTGTTTTAGTTTGAATTTGAAAATTTTTTATTGGAAATTGATGAGACATTTAAAAGGTAATAAAAGCTCTATGCTATAGTATATTGTCATTAGTATTGTTTTCGATTCCGGTCATCAATTAGTTCTAGTTAGATATGATCACGATTTTGATTTGATTCGGAACCGAATCGAAAACAATTTAAAGGTTATTGAACTAGAACCAAATAGGCCAAGGGATTTTTTAAACCGGAACCAAAATAGTGAACCACTATTCAAGGAATTAGAACTATTAACAGTTTACGCATGTCAGATACGGTCCCACTATTTGAGGATTTGGAACAGGTCGTTCTACTTTTGAATCTACAGTTTCACAAATTTTTTTAAAGATATGTATATATATATATATATAATATGATATTTATTTTAAGTATTTATTAAATATAATATAATATAATATAAAAGCTCTATTTTTTTAACCTCCAAAAGAAAATTTTAAAAAATTTCATGAATCACTGAAAGGTTATATAAGTAAAACTATAATATTTTGTAACTTGTGATTTTTTTGCATTCTTATTACAATGCGAGTTTACAACATGTAGCACAAGTAAAAATTATACTTTATAAATAAAATATATGAAACAAAATAATAATAATAATAATAATAATCAAAATGAGAATATATGAAATTAAATTTATTTATTAAATAATAAATTGAAATACATGAACATATTCCAAGACTAACATGCCAACTTACCATTTTCTTTTTTTTTTTTTTTTTTGAAGTTCTTCAATATTTCCCTTATAAAAAAATTAACCAAAAAAAAAGAGAAAAAAATCGAGACAAAATCGAAACCGGTGATTATTGAACAGGCTTGAAACCTTTTCCTCCAACGGTCGATTCCGATTTCACCTCTCATGAAATCAGAAATAAGATATTCCCCACATTCTCTCATCTCCTTCTTCTCTCATTTTCTTTCTTTCTGCCATTGATGAGTTCTTGTTGTGAATTGGAGTTTTAGTTTGTGATTTTGTTCGATACACATCCTCAATTAATCGTTCATTATCATCATGGAAAGTATCCAACCCTTAACGAATTTGGAAGAGTGACGGATCAACAAATCTTCACCAACGAATTCTCACCATGATTGATGTAACAATTACATGAATATTATTAAATATTTAAATTTATAGCTTCTCAATGACATCAACCATATAATGTCACAACAATCACTGAACTATTTCTCTTCACATTTTTCACTATTTCAATTATTTTCCTATTTTTCTCCTATTTGGGCAAATCCGTTAACCATCAACATAACTATGTGTCATTTTGTTGATTCATCAAACCTTTACATAATATTAAAAACTTACAAATAAATTAATATATATATATATATATATATATATCCTCTTTTTATCTTTAGCTAATAATTTTACTGGTTCTATTAAAAATTATGCAAATTTTGTAGTTAGTTTTGAAGTTTTCCGCTATGCATGTAAAACTTTCCCAACATCTTTTTTATATATTAATTTTCTTATCCTTCACAATTCTCAAAAAAAAAAAAAATTGATGTTTTTGACTGAAGTCCAATGGCAGGGGATGTTGACCTGGGCAAGATCGTCGGCCGATCTACAAAACAAATTAATTGCTCCAACGCTCACGCTACTAGCCTTAAAAAGGCACACAATAATTCTTCCGGGGAATTACATTTACTTCCCCTAATGTTTAGTGAAATTATAAATTTTGTCTTTGTAGTTTTGAAAATTATAAATACTTCCATAAACTATTTAAAAGTATGATGTTTTGTGTTTATTCTTTCATTATTACTCTATCAGTAATAAGAGTGACATCGAGTTGAGCCGCACCAAGATTTGGAGTGCTTAAACTTTTACTAAATAGTTGAGTATAAAATTACGCTTATCTTCGTTTGTTTATTGAATAAATGAGTTAGAGTTTAACTTTTACCGAACCGATTCTGTGAATTTATTTATGAAGGTTTGTGCTTATTTCAACCATAAGTAACAGAAATCGATTTTATCATTATGACTAAATTATAAAGAGATATCTATAATTTTCAAAATCGTAGGAACTTATTTGTAATTTAACTAAATATATAGGAGATAAATGTAATTCACCATAATTTTTTTTAGGGGCATTATTATTGCTGTTTACAGCTTCCATGTGTAGGTTACTGGTGTATATAAAATTGAACTTCCATTGGGTCTAGCCCAATGGACTAAAGCAAAGGTAAACAGTTAAGATAAAAAGATGCCTGAGGAGTCCAGAATCCTGCTTAGGTCGGATAGACCCTTAAAACCGAGCCAAGTGGTATCTCAGTCAAAGGCTTAGGTCGGATAGATCTTTAAAACCGAGCTAGATAGTACATCAGCCAAAGGTTTAGGTCGGACCAGGACTCCGGTATGCCTCGTCAGTTTCCCTATCTATATCATGACAATCGGCTTAACCGAGCTAAGACAGTTAGGTCATATTAAGTTATTTCACTGACACAGTAGGTAACGATCATCATAGGGTTAGGTATGTATTTTGAAATCTACGCAGAGATCTCCCAGATCTTCAAGGAGGAAGAAGTCCATGAAATCCGGTCAGGACAGTACAAAACGTACACGCCACGCTAAACAGAGGGGAGCAGGTGAGCATGTCAATCATGAATGTTCAACGGACATATCTCAGTCTGGAGGTATATATACTAAGTCTTCAGACTTAGTAAGGTACGCAACATTTATCATTTGAGCTCTTTGTCAATACTGTTCATCTTCTTCCACATCTCTAACTTGACCGTCGGAGCCTATACAGGGGGGAAAACCCCGCTCTTCTCTTGATCATTCATAGTTGTTACTGGAACAGTCTACAAATCACGTTTTCCTCCACCATTCTTGCTGATCCGAGCTACCCAGATCGGTTCCCAGTGCGGCTATCTCCCTTTGCAGCGAAGTTTCCATCAGTTTGGGCCGTGCTGTTCAAAAGAGTTCATTGGGCAGTAAGAAGCACCACCAGAAGAACATTTTTGCGTCACATCAACTGGCGCCGTCTGTGGGGAACGTTTGATCAAATTATTTCATCAAATTTTCTCCACTTTTAAAGAAATTTGTTGAAACCATGACGCAAGCTCAAGATTGTTCGGGAGTGGGTGCTTCTTTTTCTAACACCACCGCTGATCCCATCGTTACAACCGCGATAGTTCTAACCGTCACCGTAGTTTCTACCACCACCAACGCTCCGCCGACTACCGCCACCGCTGTTGAGCCTCTCACCCATTAGCAAGAACAAGCGGAAAGAGAAAAGTTTTACCGTTTGTTTTCGCAATTATTTCATCTGATGAACCATAGCATTCCGGTCACCTCTACTCCCAATGTAGAACTCCCCATCTCAAGTATTGCAACCACTACCCCAGATGTAGTTAACATAGAACATCCCTTTAGTTCACAAGTTGTCCCCACTGTTTCCCCATAAGGAGCTCTGTTCAATCCCATGGCCGATCCCTCAATTGTTTTGATTTCCAGTCTTCCCCCCCAGTCTATCGCTGTTTCGGGATGCCCTCCCCACTCTGGGAGAGCTCATCTCTTCTCAGGATCTAACTACGTAGCTGGTCTCCCTACCCTTTCTACTGCACCCCCTGTTTACACCACCTTAGCCCATACCCAGGTCACCCCTACCTTTTCAGCTCCTTTCATGGTTCCTACCGCTCAGCTCAATAATTACCCTTTCATGTCGGGTCTGCCTTTTCCTATGTTAGGACAGCAGGTGAGTCAGTTAGGTCAGCCTGGTCTGGGCCCACAGACGAGTCAAATAGGTCAGCCCGGCCTAGGTCAACCATTAAACCACTTTAGCCACCTTGGTCCCGAAGTTAACCAATTAGGATATCCCGGATATGTAGCTCCGTCAAACCTAGCTCAGTTTCAACATTACGGTATAGGCACCAGCCGAGCCATGCAGCCCCCCACAGGGTACTCTCCTTTACTTAACCCGAGCTATTACCCCGGGCCCAGCGTAGGGAACTTCGCAACTGGAGGACCACTACCTGCTTATCCCGGAATGGGTGGATACCCCTTAGGTCAAACAGGATACCCCCAACCCGGTCAAGCAGTCCTTCCCGGATCCGGATATGCTCAGTTGGGACGAGCCGGGCCCACTTCTCGGGTGTCTCATCCATTTGGTTGGGAAATCCAAACAGCACCATTCCCCCCGGGCTACAAAGGTTTAGGTAAGGTTGATAAGTATGACGGAACTACCGACCCCATAGTGTCATGGATGCCGCCAATTTGTCTGATGCCCACCGCTGCATGACATTCCATCTAACCCTTAAAGTCAAGCTATAAATTGGTATTGTACTCTGCCTCGAAACTCCATTCATTCATTAGATCAATTCGGTGATTTGTTTTTGGCTAATTTTATGGGTAACAAGATACTATCCAAACCTATTTCTCACTTAATGAATATAACTCAAAGGGTAGGAGAGGGGTTGCAGGCCTACATAGATCGATTTAAAGTAGAATTTAGACAATGTCATGAAAAAGATGATAGGATTATGATAGGATCGTTTATTAACGGGTTACGATCAGGACCTTTAGCTACTGAACTTGCCATCCGACCCCCGCACTCTTATTTTGAAATGATGGTCACTGCTGTTAACTTTGCTATTATTGAGGATGCTGCAGCCATAAAACAGGAACGAGAAAGAGGTTTTTTTAACTTATACGGAAAGAGAAAAGCCTCTTCCCCTATTCCTCCCCCAGGAGGAGGTAAGAAGCAAAACTTTGTGAGTACTACTAACACTGGCCCAAAGGCTGGGATAAGTGTTAATGCCGTGCAGGTAATCGAGCCCTTTTCGGTGCCACGAGCCAACATATATGCGGCCATCCAGCATCAAGGGTTACTACCTCCAGCCCGTCCCATGACGGGTCCCACAGATCGGCTCAATCCTGGCAGGTATTGTAACTATCATAAACACATTGGTCACAATACTAATGATTGTCGAGATTTGGCTGCAGAGATATCAAAGTTATTCAAGCTGGGAAACTGCCCCAATATACACAAGTGGCACCTTTGCCCAAACCCGCGGCTTCAGCAACCCGGGAGCGACCTACCGGATGCTACCGGTGTGGAGAGCCCGGTCATTTTGTCCGAGAATGTTCCCAACCCGACCCTCGAGCCCCAAACACTGGAGCTGGAGCCGACCTGACCATAGCTGGGGTCGTGAATACCATAGCTGGAGAACCGACCCAGGGTGACTCTAATCGCCAGAGAAAACAGGTATATCGGCAAAGAAACAACGTTTTAGGTAAGCGTAAAGCGGAAGCCATGGCACCAGTAATTACTTTTGATGACAGTGATATCTTCTTGCCTTATAATTGTGATGATCCACTAGTGATCGATTGTTATATTTCTAATTATCAAGTACGTAGGACATTGTTAGACACGGGCAGCTCTAGTAATATAATTACTACCAAAGCATTGGCAGGATGTCAGTTACATAAGGCACATTTAAATTCAGTACGTACACCCTTGATTGGCTTTGGCAACCACCATGTTATTCCTGTGGGACAGTTAAGCATACCGGTCACGCTGATAGCTGGACAGCTAAAACGTACAGAAACCATAGATTTCGTAGTCATTGATGAACCCTCACCCTATAATGCATATCTGGGTCGGCCTGGACTAAATCAATTCCAGGCCATTGCTTCTACCATGCATATGCTTTTAAAATTCCCCACCATGGGTGGGGTGGCCACTCTTCGTTGTGATGTCATATAGGCTAAGCAATGTTACATGGCTTCCCTAAGAGAACAGATACCTATGGATCGAAAATCAAAAGTTGCCTCTGCAGTCGCTCCGACCCCCGCGCCCCGAGCTTCGCCGCCTAACCTTCCAGGAAGTATTGCTCATCCCATTAACATCACCGACCTGACAGGTAGCTCGGACCGATCCATTGAAGCAGGGGCTGAGGTGAAGATCGTCTCCCTGACTGCCGACCCAAACAAGGTAATTAAGATTGGGGCTGATTTACCTCCTCAGTTACAACATGATTTACTTAACCTTTTGCATGAGTTTGCGGAAGTCTTTGCTTGGGGGCCGGAAGACATGCCTGGCATTTCTCGAAATATCATTAAACACAGGCTATCCATTGATGCCGGTCGTAAGCCGGTTTGTCAACGAAAGCGTAACCTTGGAGGAGAACGCAACAAATACGTGGAGATCGAAGTCAACGCTCTATTAAAGGTGCGTATCATTCAAGAAGTAGATTATCCTTAATGGTTAGCTAACCCTGTGTTGGTTCCCAAGCCCGATGGTTCATGGCGTATGTGTATCAACTTTACCGATCTAAACAAAGCCTGTCCCAAAGACTGGTTCCCCCTACCCTTGATTGATATTCTGGTTGACGCCATAGCTGGATTTCGCTTCCTTAACTTCTTGGATGCATACAAGGGCTATCACCAGATCTTCATGGCTAAAGAAGACGAGGAAAAAACCTCCTTCATCACGGATAAAGGTACTTATTGCTTTATCACTATGCCTTTCGGTTTGAAGAATGCTGGGGCTACCTTTCAACGCCTAGTAAATAAAATCTTTAAAAACCAGTTAGGTCGGAACATGAAAGCATATGTTGATGATTTACTTGTTAAAAGTAGGGATGAGTCTGCCTATTTGCTTGCTTTACGTGAAACACTTGAAACTCTTGTCCAATATAAATTAAGATTAAATCCAAAAAAATGTGTTTTTGGGGCTACTTCGGGGAAGTTCTTAGGTTACATGGTTTCTGAAGGGGGTATTTCGGTTAATCCAAAGAAAGTAGAAGTTGTCCTGCAAATGCATCCACCTAGATCAATTCGTGAAGTACAACAATTAAAGGGTAGACTAGCAGCCTTAAATCGGTTTTTAGCTCGGTCGGCAGAACGAGCTTTACCATTTTTTAGCATTTTAAAGAAAACAGATAAATTTGTGTGGACCTCAGAATGCCAAACTGCTTTCGAACAACTAAAAACGTATTTAGCTTCTTTGCCATCTTTAACCATGCCAATTCCCGGAGAACAATTATACATGTATATAGCTACCACTGACTCAGTAATTAGCTCGGTTTTGCTTCGAGAAGATAACCGGATTCAAAGACCCATCTATTTTGTTAGTAAAGTTTTGCAGGCAGCAGAGAAAAACTATTCCAGCCTGGAAAAATTAGTCTTGGCTCTAGTTCACTCCACGCGACGTCTTCGGCCTTATTTCAACTCCCACGGAGTCACCGTCTATACCGACGCACCTCTTAAGGCCGTCTTGCAAAAGGCAGGGGTCTCTGGTCGTCTCACCAAATGGGCCATCGAATTGGGGGAGTACGACATCACCTTTGCGCCTCGCACCGCTGTCAAAGGACAAGTATTGGCAGATTTCATAGCTGAGGGAGTATCAGACATCCAGGAAGGCACGCCTGGCCCGTCGCAAGAAACCGACCTTCTTTTAACCATAGCAAAAGGCGATGATTCATGGACACTCTACGTAGATGGTGCCTCCAGCCAGTCCGGATCGGGTGCGGGGATTATTCTCACAAGCCCTGTTGGGAAAGTCCACACTTATGCTTTACGGTTCTGCTTTACGGCCACCAATAATGAAGCAGAGTACGAACCCATGATAGCCGGTCTAAAATTAGCTCAGAAACTGGGGGTCAAAAATTTTTAAATTTGTTCAGACTCCCAGTTTGTAGTCAAACAAATTTTGGGGGAGTATAAGGCTAAGGATCGGCAAATGGAGGAATATTTAACACTAGTGCAGTAGCAGCTAAATTTTTTTCCAAAATGGACTATAGAGCGGGTTCCACGGAGTAAAAACACAAATGCAGATGCCTTGTCCAAATTGGCTTCCTCGATTTTCTCTCATCTGACTAAAAGCGTTCTAGTGAAAGAAGTACAGACTAGGAGTACAGCCGAACCAGCATTCTTGTCCATAAGTGAAGGTCAGGATTGGAGATTTTCTCTATGGCAGTATTTGCAAAATGGTACTTTACCAGATTTACGAAAAGAAGCATAACGAATACGAAGGAAGGCTGAACATTATCAAATAGTCGGGGAGGATCTGTATAAAAAGGGTTTCTTGATGCCCCTACTAAAGTGCATGGGTTCGGGAGAAGTAGAAGCCGTGCTAAAGAAAGTACATTAAGGAGACTGTGGGTCTCACATTGGGGCTCGGAATCTGGCCAAGAAAGTTATTGGAGCTGGGTTTTATTGGCCTCGGTTATTTCAGGAAGCAGTCGAATATGTTCAACGTTGTCCCAGTTGCCAATACAATGCGACAATTCACAGGCTGCCAGCATCCAGCTTTACGGGGATAATTGCTCCTTGGCCTTTCGCGGAATGGGGGATAGATCTTATGGGGCCGTTTCCTAAGATCGGTTCCTGTCATTATCTTGTTGTGGCTATAGACTATTTTACAAAATGGGTGGAAGCCGAGGCATTGACGAATATTACCGGGCGAACTGTAGCTCGGTTTCTTTGGAAGCAAGTCATCTGTCGGTTCGGCGTGCCCAACTCGGTTATCTCGGATAATGGGACCTAGTTCGAATCCAAGGAATTCACGGCCTTGTGTTCAAAGCTTGGTATCACCCAACGTTTCGCATCTGTGGCTCATCCTCCGGCAAATGGGCAAGTGAAACTCACAAACCGAACTTTGTTACACGGGTTGAAAACCAGATTAGAAGATAAGGGTAAGAATTGGGTAGAATAGCTGCCTTACGTACTATGGTGTCACCGGACTACGCCTAAATAGGCTACGGGGAAGACTCCTTTCGAGCTAGCCTTTGGGGCCAACGCTGTCATACTCCCAGAAATACAAAGTGGTGCGCCCTGAGTCATGCACTTCGAAAGGGACCAGAATCAGAAAAACTTGGAGCTTAGCTTGGACTTGATGGAGGAAGCTCGGGACACTGCCTATGTACACCAACTAAATTACAAAAATTTAGTTCGACAACAGTATGACGCTCGGGTCAAACATCGGGCCTTTGTACCAGGAGACTTAGTTTTACGAAGCCGAGCTATCAGCAAACCGCAAGATCATGGCAAGTTAGTATATAATTGGGAAGGGCCCTACTGGGTGATTGAAGCCCAACCTACTGGCAGTTATGTTTTGGAAGATTTGCAAGGACAGTTGATTCCGCGGGTTTGGAACGCAGCACACTTAAGAAAATACTATATATAAAGCAGTTAGAGTTAAGGTCGAAAAAAGTATCGGATTCAAGATGGTGAAAGAAGAAAAAAGAAGGCATTTATTCAAAGAATGGGCCCAGTACAAAAGCCGTTTCAATCAAAGATTACAAAAATTCTTCAAAAAGTAAAATACAAAGGAAAGCTAAGAAGGAGGAGCTTGGGAAGTCGCTTCTTCGTCAACTGCCTCCTTTAGGTCGGCCTCAGGGTCTTCCTCTTCCGTGTTTTCTGGCAAAGGAATACCATTAGCTCGGCACTCCTGCTTGATCTCCTCGACCAGATCAAAGGGATCGCGACCCTGAGGGAGCAAAGAAGTGTGGGCCATGGAATCTTCAGGAAGGCCCTCCACCGACCTGGGGCCTTTAAGCTCGTCCCAGCACAAGGTATACCCGCACTGGATGAGCTCCAGAAATCGTCGGTTCATCAGATCCAGCAATGGCCCCTCCTTGAAAGAACTTAAAGCAGCTTGACGCACCGCTTCGGCTTCTGCCGGGCTGAGTAACTCAGCAGACTTCTTTGCCTCCTTTTCTGCGGCCTTCTGAAGGGCAGCCTTCTCTTCCTTCAGGGCGGCCACTTCAGCCTCTAAGCCCTGGTTCTTTGTCTCCAACTAGTTGGCCTTGGTACTGAGCTCTTGGTTTTCTGAATAGAGCTCAGTATTGGTGGCCTGGAGCTTTGTAACTTTGCTGGACTCGACCCCCAGCTTCATCTCCAACTCCTCAATCGCCTCTGTCGGCCTCTTCGACCTCTCTTGCTCATAGCTTTGGGCCAGAATATCCAAAGCCACCGTCCTCTTGGCCGTAGCTGCATAATTTATTCTGACCTGCAAAATCCGGTTATGGGTCTTATAAAAATGTCGCACGAGGTAATCATTCATTCTCAGGAGCTAGCTTGGAGTTCAAAAGTTTACCCTTTTTATGTGTGAAGCCAAAAAGGCTTCTTGCTGTGCCAGCTGGTCGATACTTTTCCGTATCTGGTTGCTCACCTCGACGATCTCTGCAAAGGAGCTGTGGGAGTCGGCCACCAGTTCCGCATACGGCCGAACATCTTCGAGCAGAGGCTCCGTCGAGTGGGGCTGATATACAAGCCGGGCTAGGGAGCTCGGTCTTTCCCTTTGATCCTTCAGAATTATGACTCTTTCCTTGGACGACGGGTCCAAGGGCCCCAACAACTCATCCGGGCTCGACAGCTCGACTCTCAGGGAGGAATCCGTTAACAACTGTGGGGCCTTGGCAGCTTTAGCCGCCTGAACTTCCGCAGGGGTCGACCTGCTCTTCTTAGATGCCCGAAGGGTCAAGGCACCAGCAGGAGGGTCAGCAGCTTCAACCTCCTCAGTTAGATCAATTTCAGCAGAAGGTCTCTTGGAAGACCCTGAAGCTGATGCCGGTCTATTTGATTTCTTCTTCCGGCCAAACCCGCTGAAGCCACCTGAAAACAAAAGACAGACAAAGGTCAGAATCACCGATCTAGGAAGCTGACCCAAGATCGGGAAAACAGTAAGTAAAAGTTCAGAGACAGGTATTTACATTCTTCCTCTACATCGGGGGCTTGGCTCAGCCCGGCCCAGACAAGAAGGCCCTCTGAAGGATACTTAACGGAATATTTCTCCGAACTGGTGAAAGTTCTTAACGCCTTATAGTTTGATAACACTATGGGATTGGATTTATCCCGGGTTTGCTCTATCGGCACTACAAACCTCGACCAGCGGCAGGGAAGGTTTGCTTCATCGGCTTTCACCATAAAAAATCTTCCCCTCCAATGCTTATTTGTATCTGGGTAATCGGTTATGAGGATGGGTCCATTTCTACGTTTCTGGAAGGTCACCCACCCTGCCCCGTAAGGATATTGGCGGACGGTGTAAAATTAGAAAAACAGATCTACGGAAGGTCGGATTTTAGCCCCGAAGCAGACGCACATAAAACCTACTAGGAATCTAAAGGCGTTGGGTAATAACTGGCTCAGCCCGATCTCTAAATTATCACATAGCTCGGAAAAGAAATCAGGGGCAGGAAATCTTAGCCCGAACTTTATGTGATACTCATATATACCGACCCAACCCCCGGAAGTACTAGTTATTCTCTCCTCAGGTCTGGGTAATCGGGTTCGGATGGCCGGGTCAAGGTAATATGTCGATCTTAGGGTTTTTAGTTCTACCCTAGTCAGTTCGGAAACTATCTCTTCCGGATGAAACTCATATGATATAGCAGCCGTATGTACAGGAAGCAGTACAAAAGCACCGGAATCATGCTTAAATTCAGATATAACAGATCCTACGGATGAATACAAACTAGCAGTATATGTTGCTCATGTAAGAAGGGTTCATGCATCAAACTTGCCGGAAATTTATGTCTAAGCCGGCGAATCATTTATAATCATCAAAAGCGAAAAGAAGAACAGACTGACCTGAGGATGGGTTTGGACGAGATGCTCCGGTGCCGGAACTCTTTTCTTCAGCCATGGATCTTTGCAAGATAACGGTATGGAGGCAACGAGACGAAGCGGTGGCGCGGACTATCACGGCAAACTGGAAAGACGACACCAACCGAACACGGCGAGGAACTATCAATTCGGCGGAAGGAAGAAGAGCAGAAGGGTTTCTTTTTCTTTTCAGGAAACGTACAACACAATAGTGCCAATGCCAACTTCTTCAACTTTTAAAGGAAAGCCTCGGGGAGACTGAACAGACGAGGACAAACCAAGCATTGGAGCCTTTAATACCGCCTCGAGGATAGTAAAAGCGTGGGAAGTCGTACCGGCTGCCTCAGTAATCGTGAAAACGTGCCCTGTCACATCCCGACTCTTTAAAAGCCTGATTTCGTGTGTCGTGACGCAAAGGTACGCCTTTAGTGATGCCTTCATTGATTAATTCAACTTGTTTGGGTCAACACTGCAATTATTACCTATGAATTGGCTGACACGTTATTTTCTGTGGGTCGGATTTCTTGGTTATGTCTCGCACTTTCTCCTTATCACATTCGATAGTCTATAAGTTGGCAACTTCTTTTTTTATTGGTACTATACTTTGGATAGAATTGATTATCACCTTTTATAGACATGGGTCAGATCGGTTCACATTTTATGACTGCTTAGGTCGGAAGAAAAACCTTAAAAATTATCTGAGCATAGGTCGAATGAACACATGATAAATGCCTTAGTCAAATTTTTGGCTCAGTAAAGCGCAAAAAGTATTAAGTTTTAACTCAGTAAAACCTAATACTGGGGGGACTTGTTGGTGTACATAAAATTGAACTTCCATTGGGCTTGGCCCAATGGACTAAAGCAAAGGTAAACAGATCTAGGAAAAATGAGAAGACGATAAATAAAAGGTTAAGAGACAGGTATTTACTTTCTCCTTCTACGCCGGGGGCTTGGCTCAGCCTGGCCCAAACCAGAAGACCCTCTGAAGGGACTTTTGCCGAATATTTAACCGAGCTGGTATAATTTCTTAGCACCTTATAGTCCGACTGAACTATGGGGTCGGACTTATCTCGGGTTTGGTCGACTGGGATAATAAATTGTGACCAACGGTAAGGTAGATTTGCCTCTTCGGCCTGCACCATAAAAAATCTAGCCCTCCATTGTTTGTTAGTGTCGGGGGAGTCGGTAATGATTATAGGGCTGTTTCTACGTTTTTGGAAAGTTACCCACCCATTACCATAAGGATATTTGCGGACTGTGTAGAATTGGAAGAACAAGTCTACCGTAGACCGGACCCCAGCCCCAAAACAAACATACATAAACCCTATCAAAAACCTAAGGGCATTAGGTACTAATTGACTCAGCCCAATATGAAGAAAATCACACATTTCATTTAACAAATCCAGGGTCGGGAACCTTAGCCCAAAACTTATGTGATATTCATAAATCCCGACCCAACCCTCGGAGACAGTAGTTATCCTTTCCTCGGGCCTGGGTAAACGGATCGGGACGGAAGGATCTATGTAGTGGACCGACCTAAGTTTTTCTAAATCTACCATAGTCATCTCGGAAATTATTTCTTTAGGTTTAAATTCATGGGTGGCGGCCATATCTACAGGAAGCAGTGTAAAGATCACTATAATATAAAGTGTTCAAAACATGCCATAAACCTAATAAATCAAGCAGTTTACTCGAATAAAGAAAGGGAAAAAAGGAACACTGACCTGAAGCCGGGATCTGGTGCGATGCTCCGGTACCGGAACTTCTCTCGGAGGCCATGGATAGTCGAACAAAAGAAAGAGGCACGGTGACAGAACAGTAGTAGCGGCGGAGTCACGGCACAGACTGAAACAGCAGAACAGAAAAACAACACCGGCAAGACGCAACAACTCCGGCGGAAGGAAAGAAAGCAAAAAATTTTCTCTCTTTTTTCAGGAAGCAAATAGCAAATTGGTGCCAAGTGCCTGCATCTACGGGTTTTATAGGGGAACCTCGGGAAGACCGAAAGGACACGGGCAAACCAATCGCTGCCCGCTTTAATGCCACCTCAAAAATAATAAAGGCATGGGAAGTCGTACCGACCGCCTTGAAAGTCGAGAGGACGTGTCCAATCACATCCCGACTCTTCAAAATCCAGACTTCGGATAACGCAAAGGTATGCCTTTATTACCGCATTCATTAATATTTTTTTGTCCAATAGTCTGTTCAACTTCTTTAGATCGGTATTGCCATTATTACATATGCATCGGTTGACACTATTCTCTGTAGGTCGGATTTCATAGTCATATTTCATGTTTTTATCTTATTCGGTAAAATACAAGTCGGATGAACTATAGGTAGGGTGAACACTCTATAAATGCCTTAGTCACACTTTCAGCTTAGTAAAATATAGTATCATGCTTAGCTCGGAGAAATGGCTCGGACTGATATCGGGGAATCCATAATGGGTACTTTATGCTAAATTCCAGCTCGGAAAAATGCAAAAAGTATTAAGTTTTAGATCGGTAAAACCTAATACTGGGGGGACTTGTTGGTGTGCATAAAATTGAATCTCCATTGGGCCTAGCCCAATGGACTAAAACAAAGATAAGCACTGAAAGATAACAAGACGCCTGTAAAGCCCATAATCATATTTAGATCGGACAGGTCGTCCAAACCAAGTTAATAAGTCTTTCCTGTTACAAGCTTAGGTCGGTCAAAACCATAAAACCGAGCCAAACCTTTATATCTTGAAAAGAGTTAGGTCGACCTTTAGACTTTAGAATGTCTTGGTCATTTCTTTACATTTCTATCGTGATATTCAATCCGACCGATCTGAGATAGACCGACCGACCTACCCTGCTTCTCTGACACAGTAGGTAAACGTTGTCATAGATTATGTATCTCTACTCGATTAAATGCAGGGATGTTCAGATTTCCTAAAAGAGGAAGACATCCATGAGACCCGGTCAAAATGATAACGTCCACGCCACGCTATACAGACGGAGCAGGTGAACAAATCACTCATGAGGGTTCAACGGACACATTTCATCTTGAGGTATATATGCTAAGTCTTCAGACTTTGGAAGGTATGCAATCTTTACCATTTCCAGCTTTCATCTTTACTGTTTATCTTCTCCACCTATACTAACTTGACCGTCGGAGCTTATACAGGGGGGAAAGCCCCGCCTCTTTCTTTATCATCTGGAATTATCACCGGAACAGTGCAAATCACAATTCATCATCAACCCTGCTGATCCGAGCTGCCCAGATCGGTCTCCAGCCTGTCCATTCTTCTTCACCATCAAGTCTCCTTTAGATTGGGCCATTGCTTTTCAAGAAGTTCATACTGGGCCTTAAGAAGCACTTCCTGTATATTGTAATTTTTGCGTCACATCACAAATTATGTCTAACTTTTGTTTTATTTCTTGCTTTGATTAAATGAGCTAAAGAGATCCAAGCTTTAATCTAGTTCAAGCAAGACTCAGGGAAAGTAGTGCTAAGATAACAAGTATGGGTAGACATTTGCCAAAGAATATGAACATGATCTAAAGTGGATTACTTGAAGAAAACAAAAAATGTTTTTTACAACTTCTATCTAATTTCACACAATTTTTTTGTAAGGTATATACAAAATAATTCTTTACAAGTATCCTTTTAATCTGAAGAAAGTTTAGTGGGATATGGCACTAACCTTCGATTTTACCTCCAAACTGTAGGTGTAGTTCTTTGAATTTAGTTTGGAATCGACAACTTTTTCAACATTTCCTATTTCCGATAATCTACAAATAATAAAAAAAACAAATATATCATCATCTAATTAATTCACCTACCTTCTTTGAACATGGGGGTATTTGTTAACAAAGAGCATTTATCACTTGAACTCTTCAGAACTCAATACGTAACTACATTTTAAGAATTATCAAAGTAAAGAAACTTCACTTGCTGCAAACATTATGTAAGGTGATTTTAAATTTTCATTCCATATCCTAGCTTCATGGACCATTTTCTATCTCGGAATGTGGTCCCTATAACTCAAATAAGAATCACACACTATTTTTTAAGGGATACAAACTTACTATCTTGACTGTAAGGAATCACACACTCAGGATTCACATTTTTCTTCAACACCAAATATTTTGAATTTTTTTCACATTTACAATTGTAAAACATCAACAATGTGATAATAATTCCAAGCAAGAAAAAAGACATAAGAAGTTTTAGTTGTTTAGTTCAAAATTTTCCTCTCATTCCCACACCACAACAAACATAGATCCAATAACTCTAAACTCAATACATAGTGCCATTATACTCTTTTCCAATCTAAAAAAAAAGTACCCTTCTTTTAGCAGCATTTCAATCCCCTAATTACACCCCTAAAATATCCTAATGTAATCAATAATGAATAAACAAACAGCCCAAACAATGATTGCATATTTTTCCTTCCTGAAATATTGTGATGAACCAAGAGGTAATAATATTATGAAACCAGAATAAGGAGAAAAATTCAACAACCTACCCAGCAATCTGGAATATTTGGTGAGAGTTTGAGGAGCAAAAACTTTAAGCAATTCTAAATTATGAAACTCAAAAGTGGAAACTGGAGAATCAAAATAGTGATAGAGGGAGAAGTAAATTGAGAATAAATTTGGACCATTGCTATTTTCATGTTAAACTCTATTTCACTTAAATAATTTTAGCCTCAAGTTAACCTCCAAGTCATTCCAAAGAATAGACTCAAATAGTACTTGCTTAGTCCTAAAACTTGCTTAGTCCTAAACACGTGTGAAATGTTACAGGGCTCAAGTTTTACTATTGGTTCGTGTTTTAGTTCTTACGGACGAAAGTTAAAATTTTTTTTTTCTCAAAGTAAATATTACTCTAATGCTCCACATTTCTACTTTCATATGTTTACAAAACGATGAACCCTAAAACTGTGTGAAAGGTCATAAGACATGTTCTAATAGACTGAAGTTGGACTTGTTTCATCAAAGTTGGACAGAAAATTTCCTTACTTTACCCCTACCAATCCCCAAGGGACTATAGTCATTCTAATCGTGGCTACAGATAGAACAAAGGATTCACGCTGCATTTGTAGCTGGTAAAGGAGATTTTCGGCATCGACAAGTTATTTAGAAGAAAAATCATTTAAACAATTAAAGAAAATGATAGAAGATCACTCGCTGAACTGTGGAGAAACAACCAAGTGAATAGCCATTAATATCTAACATTTGATATTTGTCCATATTGTGTTATGGTGGAGCCGTATTCAGAAAAGGGAAAAAGAATTTACTTTAATATCATATGCCTTGCATTAGAGCATGACAAATAGCTAAACTTAGTACTGCGCAGAAAAAAAAATTTGGAAAGGAAATTGATTATGTGCATCTCCTTCTTCAGTTCCTCTAACATGGTTGTAATAGTAACTTGATCACCTTTATTCAAAATCATATGCCTTGCAACTAAGCAACATTCTTATGATTTTTGAGCACAAAAAATATAGTAGTCCAAACATAAAAAGTACCCTTCAGATTCAAAACGCTTTAGAGCGAACGCTTCTGTTTCATATAAGCTAAAAGATTTACACCTGTCTTTTGTCCTTCCACCAACTGCAAGGGCTAATATATTCTCTCAAATAGTGCTCATCATTTAGGAACGAATAACCAAATAAAAGCCAACAAAAGACACAACATAAACACACCAACCATGCCACAACACAGAAAAACTTCTGTCCAAAATATGTCCAACCGAAGTGCCTATTTTTCTTTCCATCTACCTTTGTATTGAAAGAACTACCTACTAAATCCACCTTTTGCGATTTCTTGAACCATGGCCACCTTGAAACCACCTATCCCAATCAATCTGCACTGGAGCTTTTGTCACCGGAAGTAAAGCATCTGGAATTGACTCAACGCTAGTTATAAGCTCTTTGCAAACGATTGACGATTCACCAAGTGTTTCCAGTTGGTCGATTTCTTCACGGAGAGTAATAATTTGTTGATCCAGATAGGCTAGAGCTGCAGCCATCCTATGTTTTCCCATGAAACCTGGTCGAAATCCACCTAATCCAGTAAGAAGCCTCGCCTCATGCCTATTTTCTAACCCAGAAGAATTTGGCAAACGTGATGATGCTGTTGCAGACGGGTTCGGCGTGTTTTGGTCAGAATCTGGATCTAATGCGGTGTCCATGTCCAGCAAGAAAAATGCCAAGTTTGATCTTTGATGCCAACCAGGCAAGCACTGACTGTAAAGGGCAAGAGAAGGAAAGGCTGGAGGGAGCGTCCAAAATAACTACAAAATTCTTTTTTCATTCTCCTTGTCCATTTTTCTCTGTAAAAGCACAAGAATTAGTCTGGTGGTTTTGGTGGGGAGTAAGAGTCGGGTTTCTTCAGAGCGGTTAATCTGTAATTCAGAGGTGCAAGCACAAATTGGTCAATATAAAGTTGAAAATTCACCCACAGGAAGAGCAGCCGCACAACTAACACAAAACAGTTGCTTTCATTGAAAACAAGAATATGGAGACCATGTTCAAGACAGAGCATTTACTTCCTTTATCCAAATATTTTTAGTTGTAGTCAAATCATAATGGTGCACATGCCATAAACAACTAAACCAAATGCTTAAAAGCAAATTCTTATATCTGAGCAGATTACCTTAATCAGTGAATCTAGAGGTAGAAAAGGATGGTCAAACTTCCTAAGAATCTTTCTATCTAATGGCATTTATTTCAACAAAAAAGAGACTCTCTGCTCACTCTTGCAAACTAGCAGGGTTTGTTGTTCCTATAGAAACAACATAATCTTCTCAATCTGCACACAATCTTCTCAAAGAAAGTAATACGAAATATGCTTTCTACTAATTTTCTCTTCAAACCTACATCAAATTAGTATAAAAAGATTGAACAAAGAACAAACTGAATTAACAATAGTCACTGCAGTTTGTATAACCCCAACCTGAACAAATAACATTTCCAAAGGTTACCCTGCAAATTTATTACTAATATGTAAAAAGAAAAATCAATTGGTACACATTGAGCAGAGGGGAAAAAAAAATCTACCAAAGCAACTTTTCCTGCTAATCAATCATTATAGAAAATTGCTAACAATCCTCAGATTAGAAAAACTATGTTAACGCAAATTTTCTGCATGAATAAAGTAATGATTACGCTAACAACCTAAACAGTGTTTGTATAATGAATTTCCAGAATACTTTTGGCATAGTGATTCAAAAAAAAAAAATCACGATAAACGATGAGCTAAAACAGATCTAGATCTAAATCCAGAAATCCACGCGAAACAAAATAAAAAACGGAAAAACCCAAGCAACTATCAAAATACGATCGGGAAGCAAAACAAGAGCGAGGGATTAGTTACCGAATAAGACGATTGCTAGAACTACGAAAGAACCGCTTGCCGCTTGCCGCAGCCAGTCATAGCTTCACCTCCAGTAACAATAATCTAAAAAAACACCAAACTGTATATCCCGGCACAAAGATCTCCGACGACACCACCAGTACGTCGTCGTTCCAGATCCTCAGTTCAAAGTGCAGTTCTTGGAATCGTAATTCTGGGAAGGAAGCGGATCAGGGAGATTTCTGGAAAACGATAATTTCAGAGTTAGTTTAAGTTTATTAAAGAAAAATACGATGCGATGACGTGGACCAATGGGAGTGGAGCATGAATTGGGTTTAGCCAATGAGGATGGATCTTGAGCTGGGATGATCTGCACCGTCCAATTGTAACCAACGGGAGTACTCGTCCCACGGAGTCGTCTGGGAAGTGCAAATTGGTTCGGGATAGGGCTGAAAACGAACACGAACGTTCACGAACAAGCTCGGGATCGACTCGTTAAAAGCTCGGTTCGAGACCGTTTATTTATTAATAAACGAACACGAACAAAATTTTAGGCTCGATTAATAAACGAACAATAAATGAACAAAAGGGAGTTCGGCTCGATTACGTTCGTAAACAGCTCGATAAGAAAAAATAATTTTTAAGAAGGATAAAATACATATATAATTTATCATTCATACATATAACATGAAAATAAATTTGGTACAGTGGTAAGACATCAAAAGGAGAAACAAGGGAACTAGGGTTTGAATCTTCACAAGGCCAAATTTATTTTATTTCACAATTTTGAGGTGAATTTCACCCAATTTCACATCAGAAATAAGAGGAGATTTAGGAGGAAAATTCCTTATAAATAGATGAGCATGACACTTAGGGCTGAGAACGAACATGAACAAGCTCTGCTCGGCTCGATTAATAAATAAACGAACACGAACAAAATTTTAAGTTCGATAAATAAATAAACAATAAATGAACACGTCAAAACTCGGCTCGGCTCGATTAATAAATAAACGAACATGAACAAGATTTTAAGCTCGATAAATAAATGAACACGTCAAAGCTCGGCTCGGCTCAGCTCGTTATCACCCCTAGTTCGGGAAGATCTAGTCAGCGCATGTCGGGAAGGATTGATCTGAGCCGTTGGTTATCTATTATTTAATTTCTCAATTTTTCTTTGGACGTGGACCAAATTAACCGCCTATGTGAATTTTTAATATATTTTTTAAAAATATAAAGGTTCTGTATTTTATTTTAAAAAAAGTACAAATTTGCCGTAATTTATTTTTTTCAAATATGTGTTAAGAAGGTAAAAACTTGTTACCATAACGATAACGACTAGCTTTTATCCCGCTCCAAGAAATTGGTTATATGGAGTATATATGATGATGGTGTTTGATTGACACACATTATTTTAATAATATTTAAATTGATTATAGTGCTATGAAATTATGAACATTTTATGAATGCCCATCTCTTCTCCAACTCCTATCATAAGTTACTCAACTTTTACTCTACTCCATTATCCCCATTTACTTATTCATGTAATTACTTCATTGTATGACCTCTGAGTGGTCTTGTAAATTAAATTATGAATTAGAATTAAGCCTATAAATAAAGGCCTGAGAGTAAGAGATGGAAGAATAGAATAGAAAATCATTACCACTATTTTGCTCTCTATTCTTTTGTCTTGTCTTCATATTATATGTTTGTACTTTTAACTTTATATTGCTATCATATTACTACTCTCAGTAATAATTTTATAACACATTTCAATACGAGACTCTAGCCATTGAAATCGGCTGATTGACAAAGAGAAGTGATAGTAGTATGGAATCAAAGGAGGCTCAACTTACATGTAATTCGGTATGTGATGTCCCTAGCAATTGCTATGCAATTTTGAGGAATGTATTTATTTGAGTATATAATATATTGACATGATTCACACAAATACGACCCATGAAATATTATACTTTCGTGTGATATTCTTAATTTGACTTGGTGATTTGAATTATTTGAGAACATGTTCATATACTAATTACAATGATTTTACTTGTGAGTCATAATCATAATTGGACATATTGTTTTGATTTTTTATATGATTGTTTCATTATCCGATAAATTTTTGCAATGCATATTTTGATATTTTACATCTGTATATATTTTATAAATAATTGAAAAATACAATTAATATAATAGATATAATACATTGGTATTAAAATTTGGGTATTTAATTGCAAAATATTAATTGACAAATTTGAAAGAGATATATATGATTACTTGATTGCAAAATATCAATTTGTCCCGTTGACAAATTTGAAATAGAGATATGATTGCTAAACATTTGTTATTTTGATTACGATATTTGATTTACTTTCTTTCTGTCATGGAACAAAATAATGAGTTTTGTTGAAACTCATGAGCCTTCTCTAATAAAGCTGCTCAATTTCTTGAAGTAAATGTGATAACTATACACCCATATTATGTGTGACATATTTCGTTTCCTGAAGTAAATGTCATAATCATAAATCCCTATAATATATAAAGATATCATTTCTTGAAGTAAATGTGATCGTTTTGCATTTATATAATGCACAAAATCGCAGTCATGGATGCAAATTTTATGATAACTATTGTAATCATGATTATTCAAATGTATTGAATTCACCACCAGAAATAGAAGAGGACTCATACATCAGAAGTGCAAAATCATAACATCACCAGAAGTGGAAGAGTTGTGACAACAAAGATAAAAGTTAAAAGAAAATGGAAAAACTATCGTTGTGGCATGAAAGACCATTGGTCATGTGCCTGTTGTACACCGAAATATATGTATCTGTTGTACACCAAAATATTTTTCTATTCTCTAGCCTGAATCATAAAAGGAAAAAAGAAAAAAGAAAAAGATAGAGGCAGATTTTATCTGCAATGATGTTGTACAATTAATTTTCAATTATGCATACTAAAGGTGATAATATTGATTTTGAAAATGTTTAAGAAGCAATTTCTTATTTTATTTATTTTGATATAATTTAATGTTTTTGAATATAATATTTATTTTTAGTTTATGGTTTTAATATTTCTTGCAGTTTATAAATATTATACTGAAACAAATATATCATTTGAAAATTTGATTTTGTGATGAAAATAAATATTTCAATGGTCAACGACATATGTCCAGAAAACAATAGTACAACAACAAATTTAATATAAAGATAAGAAATAATGTTCTTATCTAATAATGACATAAACTATTGTTAGTACTATATTTTGTAGTATAAATTATTGAAAGATCCAGAAGAATAACTATCATTTTACTTGGAGGAACAAAATATTGCACTTGATTATGCATTATTTTTTTCAAAATTTCAAAGAAATCTATTGAGATTTCCAATGATATATGGATGTCATATTGTTAATAAAAATGAAGGTGATAATAAATACTTGTACATTACAACTACTATGTATGAAAAGAAACTTTTATTTGGAAAAGTTACCTTCTTATTCTTCCAGGTTGTACTACAAATATTACTGTAATTGAAATTTATGCAATAGTAAACCAGACATTTACTAATGAGTTTATTATGGCACAACTGGTTAGGCCATCCTGGTTATATAATGATGTGAATAAAATAGAGAATTCACACAATCATTCATTGATTTAGGACTGGAAGATTCTTCAATCTAATGAATTCTTGTGCAATGTTTGTTCTCATTGTAAATTGTTTATAAGGTCATCACTGGCGAAAAATCGTACCAAATCTCCTACACTAATAGAACACATGCATGGTGATATATTTGTGAGCCTATTCACCAGCCGTGTAATCCATTTTGGTATTTTATAATGTTGATTGATGCATCAATCAATGATCATATGTATGTTTATTATTAAAAATCACAGGATGAAGTTTGCTAAATCACTTGCAGAGATAATTCGATTATGAGTTTTCTTAACCATTTAAATATTTATTGCATGTCCATTGAGCTAAGTGTGTAATATCATGTTGTTTATATTTACACGCAAAACGACCTAGCAATCGTTCATACAATGCATTAAAATATTTACACAACCACTATTTTTGATAATGCAACTCCCAATATATATTTGCGGGCATGCTATTTCGTATGTAAAAAACATTAGTTCGCATAAAGCCAAGAATTTTAATGAATTCCCTCCCACAACAAATGATTTTGGTCAGAAAATAAAATATTTGTCATCTTATAATTTTCTGAATGTGCAATTTATATTATGATTTCTCCACCACAACGCACAAAGATGGGACCTCAAAGGAAGTTAAAAAAAAGTTGGGCATGAATCTCTACTATAAAATATCATGAAACAAATTTGAGATTTGTTCACTATTCGTTTTACTAATTGTCATTCTGATGAGTCAGTTTTCCCAACATCAGGGGGGGAGGGGGGGGGGGGGGGGGGGTGGGGTGAAGTAAGTAGACAATTAGAAAAATTACTTTGAGTGAATTATCAATGATCCTCATATAAAATTATATGAACCTGAAATGCAAAAGATAATTCATTTACAGTTTGAATTTGCTAGATATTTTTTTCTTTTCTGACTTTAATAAGTGTGACTGAATCACACACATTGGCTACTAGTGCTTTCATTAAAGTTGATGTCCCTGAAGAACCTTCTACCACTAATAAATAATTAAAAGCAAAATCAAAGTGTGATAAACTAATCGGTTCCAAAAATAAAAATTCTCGAGAAAAAAAGGAACAAGTGATAAAGATGGCAAGACTGATGTGTCATATATTCATGAAGAATTTTGAAAATTAAAAAACTCTTGAGGAATTTTCTTAGCATGACAGATAATAAGCTTCTGGAAGAAGTTCAAATACCTGAAAATTTTTGATAATAATAAGATCTCGATTGTGTTATGACTGACTGCTAAATATGGAACCTAGCTATAAACAATTAACATCGATGATAAAATTGCTTATGCTGCAGCAGTTGCCATTATGAAAGAAAATGAGGATCATCAATCTAGGCCTGTGAATAAATATCGACATATAAATTATTGCCCAAGAAAAATGAAAGAAATGAAAAGACGCAATTCTAGTAGAATTGAATTCAATGCTTAAAAGAGATGTTTTAGATGAATAATTCACACCTGAAGATATTAAATTGTTGATCACAAACGAGTATTTGTGTAAAAGTGAAATAAAATAATGAATTGACATTATTTATCTCAAAAGTTTTTTTCCTAAAGAAAATGTATTGATTATGGGGACGACATAATCTCATGTGGTGGATGCAATAATTTTTGTTACTTGCTTTATCTAGCAGCAAGGGAAAAATTTGTAATGCGTCTTATTGATGTCATGACAGCTTATTAGAATAGCTAATGAAAATTTTTGAAAGATTTAAATTGCCCTGAAGACACGATACGGATTTAGCGCGATATTTATTATATTAAATCTTGTTGAGCTCTCTCTCTATATATATGTCTTATTCATAGATCCGGATCCTAATTTATATTGATAATTTTATTTAGAACTCCTGAAGAGTTTGCAACTATTATTGATTATTTAAAGTATGATTTTGAAGTTAAACTCCTGAAGAGATCCAAAATGTTGTTGAACATTTGAAAAAAAGTTCGAAACGAACGATTTTTGAAAGACAACATTTGTCTTAGTTTGCAAATTAAGCACTTAGAAAATGACATCTTTTTGCATTGATCTTTTTATACTACTAAAGGTGTTGAAATACTTTTATGAACAAAACACATACATTGAGCACAATTATGATTGTAAGGTTAGTTGATGTTCATAAAGATCCATTTTGTCATCATAAGAATGATGAAGAACCATTTGGTCAAGAAGTGCCATATTTTAAGCCTATTGAAACAATAATGTATCTTGCAAGTCATACACAAGTTTTAAAATATGATTGCAAGTCATGAACCACATATGTTTCTTTAGCTTGAAGGAATGATAAATTTGGGGTCTTTATTTTTCAAATACACAAGTCAGATCTTACAAGTTATGAGATATTAGATATTTTACTGATCCTTATAAAACTCAAATCCAAACTAGTTATGTGCTTCCGTGCATTGGTACAACAATTTATATACGCTAGATTCATGAAAGAAATCATAACTACTACTTCTTGTAATGCACGTCAAGAACATATTTGGCTAAGATCAGTAATTCATTAATTTTGGAAATCAAGTGGTTTGCTCTCAGATTTTAGAGAGTTTCCACTAATTTATTTGAAGAAAATACTATATTGCTCAATTGAAGAAATGGTACATCAAAGATTTATGAAGATCGGAATGCAACCATGAACGATGTCAAATAATGTGCTCAAGAGGGGGAGTTACTCACTGTACTCTTTTTCCTTAACCAAGTTTTTTTCCCACTGGGTTTTTACTGGTAAGTTTTTTAACGAGGTAGTGTTGTACTAAGAAATATACTCTTTTTCTTTCACTAGATTTTTTTCCACTGGGTTTTCCTAGTCAGATTTTAACGAGACATTCATCTTGATAACGGACATTGAAGAGAGTGTGTTATGAACATTTTATGAATGTTCATCTAAATTCTCCAACTCCTATAATAAGTCCATCAACTTTTTCTGTACCCCATTATTCTCCTTTACTTATTCATGAAATTACTTGATTGTATGACATTTGAGTGGTCTTGTAAATTAATTCGTGAATTAGACTTAAACTTATAAATACAGGCTTGAGAGTAAGAGATAGAAGAATAAAATAGAAAATCCTTACCACTATTTTGCTCTTTACTCTTTTGTCTTGTTTTCATATTATATGTTTGTACTTTTAGCTTTATATTGCTATTATAATACTACTCTTGGTAGTAATTTTATAACATATAGTTTTTTTTTAATTGTCTCCTTGTTCTCTTTTTTAATGTTAGTTCATACTTTTTTATTAAGGCCTTTATAGAGTTTGTAAACACATGTTCAAATCATTTTAGGTATACCATTATTTATTTTCTAAAGGGTGAATTCATAAATTGGTCACCTTACTTTAAGAATGTTAACTTTTTAGTCACCTTACTTTTTTTTTTTTTAGTCGCCTTACTTTCGTTTTTTCATTAGTTTAGTCACTATGTTAAGTTTGTCCGTTAAGTGGTTAACGGAGCCATTTTCTTAAGGGCATTTTTGTCAAAAAAGATAAGTGACTTGTGATCAAAGAATAAGTGTCACTAAAACTGAAAACTATATATCTATATATATATATTATTTTTAGTGATAGTTATAATGGTGGCTAAAAAAACCCCATAAAATAAACTTCATCCCTTCAAATGCATCCCTTTAGTATTCATCATCATCACGATGCTTGCTTCTGCATCCAAATTACTCATTGCCAAATCAACCTTTTTTTCTTATTTTCTTTTTCCTTTAATCCAAACAAACAAATAATTCCTCACTTGATCTCTTCATTTTTTTTTTCTTCCTCAGAATTAGTGGCAATTCGCAAAATTTTCGAACAAAACATCCATCGAAAATACATCTACAAGCTTCAAACTGCAAGCTTCAAACCAATTCACCTAGATCAAACATATATGTTGATGAGGAAATCCAGAGCTAAAACAGCACACATTATGAGTCAGAAAGATGGACGCCAAATGGAAGCTCACGCCTTGGAGGAAAATGGAGGAAATGTTCAAATTGCAACTCTTCTAACAATCCTTGAAGAAGAGGCGCAATTCAGCACTTCACATTAAAGAAGAATGCTGTTTCTTGAAGTCTTGAAGATGCCGGAAGGTTCTTGGGCTTTAAAGAAACAATTCATGAAATTCCCTACACATTGGGCCGACCCAAACTCATGGAGACAAAGCCCACAAGTTTCGGCCAGCCCAAGGAGCAGCACGAAGCCGCACGGTCAAGCCCACAAGGCAAAAGTCCACACGGCTACTACTTACTTAATTAGGGATTTTCGGATTTTCCTTTAAGTAATTAAATTGTTTCTTTTATTTTTTAAGTTAGTTTCCAAAAAGGGTTTCCTTATTCTTTTTGGAAGTAGGAATTTTATTCTTTTCTTGATTTTTAGTTTACAAATTTGGCTACCTCATGTTTAAGGTAAAACCGAATTCTACTTGCCTTTTCTTACCATTCCTACTTCTTCCGGGTTTGGTAATTGTACAAGAAATTAACCTCTTGGTTAATTTCCAATTCTAGTTCTTTTCTTTTTCTAATTCTTGTATTATTTTCGGCTGCCCTACATCTATATAAAGGGACCGAAATCATCAATAATACTTAGAGTATTTCAGATCAAAAACTTAGTGTTTGAAGTACCTCCTTTTATTGCTTTATGTATTTGCATGTCGTAATTTACATACTTGCATGAAACTTAGCTAATTAGGTTCTTGCTCTGCCTAGTTATTCGCATGTTTCACACCTCTTTCTTGCACTTGGTTCGAATTTATAAACAAGTTGGTCAGGATAGTTTTTCCTTTGTTTTATCAAATCCGAACGTGAGTTAAAGGTTTTGTAAGAGCTTGTCACTTAATCACAAGGTCCTTGGCAACTTTATCCGCATGTGTACAACCGTCCACATCAATTGGTATCAGAGCTAAGGAGTGGTTTCGTGACCGGAGGAGATCAACCGATCAAATCCTTTCCAGGTGTTTTCTTTTCCTTGTTAGTCTTGATTATTCTTGAAATTCTTGGAATTGAACTCATCTTCTTGGGGGAAAATTTTTTTTCTTCAAGCTTTTGAATTTTCGGATTTTGGTACTGTTTTTCCATCTTTAAAGGCCAAAAATTCTTTTCATTAAATCGTAACCCTTGCTGAAATTTCATAAACCGAAAATCGGGCCTTAAATTTCAAACTAGTACTCGGATTTTTGGCTAGGGTTTCGGGTTTTCAGTTGTTAATTGCTGGGCCTTTTGCGACACTTTTCTACCCTTCTTTTGTGCTGATTTTGTTGGAAAATTGTGAGTTTTGCGGTTGATGTTAAGCAGCTCACTTGTTTGTGCATTGTAAAATTGCATGATCTAGTTTTGGATACTTTCTTTCGAATTCTTGAAAATATAGTGAATTCTTGATTTTGTATCCTTGTGCTGCTAAGATTATCTCTGGGATTAGGCTAGTAAATCGAAAATTGTTTTTACTGGCCCTAGGGTTTTCGTAATTGAAAATCGCATATTGCTAAAAGTGGTACTGTTTTCGGCCACTAGGGGGTATTAATTTCGCAATTAGTGTACTGTTTTGCAGATTAGGAGCCTTGATAATTTGTGGGGATTGGTTTCTTGATTACCTATTGGGAGGGTGATCGCTTCTTTGGGTAGTTTAGACTTTCCTAAAGTTGTTTCAACTCTGCTTATTGTTCGTTGCTTCTATTCACTTTGAATTGCCCTGCTTTCAAATTGCCTAGTTTCTTTTCGTGCGACCTGAACATTAGATCTTTAAATTATAATTTGGATTTTGTCATCGTGCACACTCATCTTTTCTAAAATTTGAGGGCTTAACCCCGAAATTTCCTGTTGTGTACATCATATCTGAATTATATTACATAAACATCGTTTGCGAAAAGATTTTTCAAAAATAGAACCAAGTGTTGGTTTTGCGAAAATTTTGCTTCTTTCTTAAGTGTCATTGCTTTTGTGTGATTTGCTGCGTGCCTTATACATTTATCAATACCGGGAGGTTTGAGTGGAAAAAGCTTGAGTGCACATCTTATACAGGGCGCCACCCTAGAGCGATACACAGGGTTGTGTGTAGCTATTAGGTGGGGGAAACACTTGGGGAAATAAGGGGTGAATGGGGTAACGTTATTTCTCACTTTTCCTTATTCTTAGCAGACAGGTTTTCGCTTTTTTCTATCCAATGTCAGGTGGAGGTGCTCCTAACCCTTTGGGAAACGAGCAAATCCCGGCTGCGATTGCGCAACTCTCCTCGCGATTCGCTACACTCATGGAGGAAGTCGCCGAACTCAGGACTGAACGAGAACAGAGGCGCACAGACTCAGACGACGATGTTGTCAGTCCAGGCCCCAACGCCGCAAACCAGCCATTCGCAGGCCTCAGTCAGTGCAAGACGACCGTTCCGCCCTTTGCCGGAGGCACGAATCCGGAGGACTATCTAGACTGGGAAATGAAGATGGAGCGCATTTTTGAACTTCATGCGATCCCAGAACACAAGAAAGTCCAACTTGCAGTGGTCTATTTCACCGACTATGCCCTAATCTGGTGGAATCAACAGCAGGACCGAGCAGGAAGGAATACGCGACCTATGCGTGCCCGCGGCACCGCCTCTCTCTTGGTTGATTGACTACTTTAATGCGAGCGAGAAGTTTTGTACCTGATTACTATTTAGAAAATTGTATAGGAAATTACATACTCTTGTACAAAGCAGGACCAGCGCGGACTCGACCTATGCGTGCCGCGCACCGCCTCCTCTTGGTTTGATTGACTACTTTTAATGCGGAGAACTTTTGTACCTGATTACTATACCTTTCTTTTGTGCTGATTTTGTTGGAAAATTGTGAGTTTTGCGGTTGATGTTAAGCAGCTCACTTGTTTGCGCATTGTAAAATTGCATGATCTAGTTTTGGATACTTTCTTTCGAATTCTTGAAAATATAGTGAATTCTTGATTTTGTAGCCTTGTGCTGCTAAGATTATCTCTGGGATTAGGCTAGTAAATCGAAAATTGTTTTTGCTGGCCCTAGGGTTCTCATAATTGAAAATCGCATATTGCTAAAAGTGGTACTGTTTTCGGCCACTAGGGGCTATTAATTTCGCAATTAGTGTACTGTTTTGCATATTAGGAGCCTTGATAATTTGTGGGGATTGGTTTCTTGATTACCTATTGGGAGGGTGATCGCTTCTTTGGGTAGTTTAGACTTTCCTAAAGTTGTTTCAACTCTGCTTATTGTTCGTTGCTTCTATTCACTTTGAATTGCCCTGCTTTCAAATTGCCTAGCTTCTTTTCGTGCGACCTGAACATTAGATCTTTAAATTATAATTTGGATTTTGTCATCGTGCACACTCATCTTTTCTTAAATTTGAGGGCTTAACCCCGAAATTTCCTGTTGTGTACATCATATCTGAATTATATTACATAAACATCGTTTGCGAAAAGATTTTTCAAAAATAGAACCAAGTGTTGGTTTTTGCGAAAATTTTGCTTCTTTCTTAAGTGTCATTGCTTTTGTGTGATTTGCTGCGTGCCTTATACATTTATCAATACCGGGAGGTTTGAGTGGAAAAAGGCTTGAGTGCACATCTTATACAGGGCGCCACCCTAGAGCGATACACAGGGTTGTGTGTAGCTATTAGGTGGGAAACACTTGGGGGAATAAGGGGGTAAGGTTATTTCTCACTTTTCCTTATTCTTAGCAGACAGGTTTTCGCTTTTTCTTATCCAATGTCAGGTGGAGGTGCTCCTAACCCTTTGGGAAACGAGCAAATCCTGGCTGCGATTGTGCAACTCTCCGCGCGATTCGCTACACTCACGGAGGAAGTCGCCGAACTCAGGACTGAACGAGAACAGAGGCGCACAGACTCAGACGACGATGTTGTCGGTCCAGGCCCCAACGCCGCAGACTAGCCATTCGCAGGCCTTAGTCAGTGCAAGACGACCGTTCCGCCCTTTGCCGGAGGCACGAATCCGGAGGACTATCTAGACTGAGAAATGAAGATAGAGCGCATTTTTGAACTTCATGCGATCCCGGAACACAAGAAAGTCCAACTTGCAGTGGTCCATTTCACCGACTATGCCCTAATCTGGTGGAATCAACAGCAGGACCAGCGCAGGAATACGCGACCTATGCGTGCCCGCGCACCGCCTCTCTCTTGGTTTGATTTGACTACTTTAATGCGGAGAACTTTTGTACCTGATTACTATTTTAAAGAATTGTATAGGAAATTACATACTCTTGTACAAGGTTCTATGTCTGTAGATGAGTACTATAGAAAATTAGAGATGGCAAAACTTAGGGCTAATGTACAGGAAGATGAGCCCGCATCTATGGCTCGTTTTCTTAGTGGTTTAAACACGGGTATTGCTTTAGCTGTGGAATTGCAGAATGCGACAATGCTGACAGACATGTTGCACAAAGCTCGGGTTATGGAGGAGTATTTGAAGTCCGTTCCACCAGTCCGGACACCTACCAGCGCCCCACCAGCCTGGCGCAAGAATCCGACCTACTCGCCACCAGCAAGGAGGCCGATCATGTCTGAACGCAAGGCCATAGTCCCTGTTGCCGCCGCCACTTCTTCTTCTTCAACGCCAAGCAAAACGCCATCCGCTCCCAGACAGTCAATCAGCAACGTGATTTGCCACAAGTGTTCAGGCCGTGGCCACTACATGCGTGACTGTCCCAACATCGGAAGGTATTATTGGGCCAAGATGGTGAGTACATTTCAGAGAAGGAAGAAGAAGAACCAACCGTTGACCCTACACAGGAGTTGACTGACAGCACTCCGTCTGCACTAGTGGAGCAATTCGAGTTTCTTGAAGAAGATCCATCTCAGAACTTGGTTACTCGCACTCTGACTACAGCTGCTGTCCCGGACACGTCCCAACGGACAAACATCTTCCATGCCCGCACAAAGGTAAATGGAAAGTTATGTGTTCTGAGTATTGATGGAGGGAGTTGTACTAATGTTGCTAGTGAGTATATGGTTGATAAGTTGCGCCTCCCTGTCATCAATCATCCCCGTCCTTATCAGCTTCAATGGCTCGACAGCTCAGACGGCTACAGAGTCACAAAGCAGGTAAGCGTACCATACGCTATCGATAAGTTCGAATCCACGGTTTTATGTGATGTTCTGCCAATGGAGGCTTGTCACATTCTACTCGGACGACCATGGCTCTTTGACCTGAAGGCAAAACATGATGGGGTCGCCAACACTTACTCGGTCTGCCAGGAGGGCAAGATCCACACATTCCTACCCATGCCACCGGCTGAAGTGCGATCAGAAGCTGTTCGTATGAAGGAGTCAATCGCTCAATGGGAAGCTGAAAGGGGCCAAGCGAAGGGTGAGGGGAAAGAACTTGTTGTAAAGGGTAGTAAGGCGAATTCTGATAAGCCTGATCAGGACAAAGTTAGGAATAGTTATTTCGCTACTTTAGGGGAAATAGGTCAAGTGTTAGAAAGCAATGATGATGTACTAGTTTTAATATGTAAGGATAATTGCACTAACCCTGACGATATCCCTCGGGATGTCCCTATGAAAGTCGATTCTTTGTTGCAGGAAGGAGACAAACTGAAGGAGAAAATGGAGTTGCAAAGACAGATCGATGAACTTTTGGCTCACGATCTGGACTACTGCAAAGCACTGTTGCCTGGTTTCTACACTAAAAGAGATGTCCAAGGAGCTTAACGCCCGTGATGGCGATAGGCCTTTTTGAAATCGTGTCACCAATAGGGCCTCCTGCTTACAAGCTTCATTTGACAGGTAAGCATAATCTATGTTTTGTGTTAATCTTCCTGACTTGTTTTTGTTTGGTTTCAGCACCTTGGATTCGAGGACGAATCCTTTCCAACAGGAGGAAATGATGAGGAAATCCAGAGCTAAAACATCACACATTATGAGTCAGAAAGATGGACGCCAAATGGAAGCTCACGCCTTGGAGGAAAATGGAGGAAATGTTCAAATTGCAACTCTTCTAACAATCCTTGAAGAAGAGGCGCAATTCAGCACTTCACATTAAAGAAGAAGGCTGTTTCTTGAAGTCTTGAAGATGCCGGAAGGTTCTTGGGCTTTAAAGAAACAATTCATGAAATTCCCTACACATTGGGCCGACCCAAACTCATGGAGACAAAGCCCACAAGTTTCGGCCAGCCCAAGGAGCAGCATGAAGCCGCACGGTCAAGCCCACAAGGCAAAAGTCCACACGGCTACTACTTACTTAATTAGGGATTTTCGGATTTTCCTTTAAGTAATTAAATTGTTTCTTTTATTTTTTAAGTTAGTTTCCAAAAAGGGTTTCCTTATTCTTTTTGGAAGTAGGAATTTTATTCTTTTCTTGATTTTTAGTTTACAAATTCGGCTACCTCATGTTTAAGGTAAAACCGAATTCTACTTGCCTTTTCTTACCATTCCTACTTCTTTCCGGGTTTGGTAATTGTACAAGAAATTAACCTCTTGGTTAATTTCCAATTCTAGTTCTTTTCTTTTTCTAATTCTTGTATTATTTTCAGCTGCCCTACATTTATATAAAGGGACCGAAATCATCAATAATACTTAGAGTATTTCAGATCAAAAACTTAGTGTTTGAAGTACCTCCTTTTATTGCTTTATGTATTTGCATGTCGTAATTTACATACTTGCATGAAACTTAGCTAATTAGGTTCTTGCTCTGCCTAGTTATTCGCATGTTTCACACATCTTTCTTGCACTTGGTTCGAATTTATAAACAAGTTGGTCAGGATAGTTTTTCCTTTGTTTTATCAAATCCGAACGTGAGTTAAAGGTTTTGTAAGAGCTTGTCACTTAATCACAAGGTCTTGGCAACTTTATCCGCATGTGTACAACCGTCCACATCATATGTCATCTAAACAAAATACTACTACAAGCTTTTTTATTTTTATTTTTATACCCAGGATTTGAATAAGAAATTAATTGACCCAGATCTAAATCATAAACAACACAATTTCAATCTGATTTCTAATTTTTCTGTAGTGCTCTCATGGATTTCCCCTCACAGATTCACCAAGAAAGAAATGGAAGAGAAGGGTTTTCAATTGATAGAAAAATAGAAAGAGAGAGAGGGTGAGTTTTGTCGAATTTCTTCTGGCGGCGTTGTCGATGACACCCTACGCTGTTGACCGATTTTGAACAATTGCAGACCAATTTTCACCCATAGATGGTTCAATTCTCTGCAGCTTAGGCGTCCCACCACCACCAGCCAACCAAGCTCGACGCCGGAGCAGCCGATTTACTTGCCTCAAAGCTAAGCTCCACCCACCACAACCACCACCACGAAAATGCACCGGCGGCGGCTGTGGTCCCTCACCTCAATGAGTCTGCTTTATGTGCAGCTTTAGGGGAAAATTCCTCCCATGTCCCCACGATTTGAAGGATTTAAAGGAGGGTCAGCTTCCTTTGCATTGTTGTTGGTATCGTGGATAGATTTGAAGAAGGGTGGAGGAATAGAGAGAGAGAGGAGAGGGGCTGATGAAAAAGTAAAAAGAGAGGGGAGGGCCGATGAAAAAGTAAAAAGGAGGAGAGAGAGAGAGAGAGAGAGAGAAAGAGAGAGAGATTTGAGGATGAATAGGGTAAACAAATAGGTGGGAGGACGAAAATACCCTCGTTATAAATGCTCCGTTAGTGGATTAACGGACAAATTTAACAGAATGACTAAAATGGTACAAAAATGAAAATAAGGAGACTAAAAAAATAATTAAAAAAGTAAGGTGACTAAAACGTTAACATTCTCAACATTCATTACTTACACTATATACCTAACATGTTCATGTTCATACATTCACTAAGTATTCTTATTTCTCCTATACTTATCATTTGTTCATATTTATATTTAGTTGTCCAATCCATATATAGCATCCTTATAAATTTATCAATTTTCTCCAATGTAATTGATATGCCCATAATAATGTACTAGAATAGACACCTCATAATATAAAGTATATATCCCACATAAGAAGTGCATGATTCATGTGGAGGTATATTGGACAAGAGGTTCATATTTTCGTTCAAATTAGTTTTGAGAATGTATTGGATGCCATGCCATAGGAATTGGTAAACCAGTCACCACGTTTACACAATTGCATATTGTAGGGCACGAGGACGATGCCTTAGTGTGTCGAGTCACTCAATATATTCTAAGCTTCTCCAGGCAACAATAACACCACTATGAGACTTGCACAATGAAAATATGATTAAAAACTTGTAACTATGCATGAGATATAAGACTTGTATGTAACTTCCTTATGCAACATATTAGTGGAGCATGGTAAATTAACATGGAAAAATAGATATTTCACATAGAAAATATGAGATTTTCATATGGCAAATGCATGGTATGAAATGTCTATTTTTTTAGCCTAGATTTTGAGGTATGTTAGACCCTGTACAAGTACATAGTGTAAATTTGTTAAGCTTAGCCCAACTTCTTGATGAGATATGACCTAGGCATCCTGACTATTTGGCCAAACAAAATACCTGTATGAACTGAGTTGTTGATCTCATAAGCTAAGTCTATGGATTTTAGAATGAAGCGTGTCTTCTGTTTCCTTCTCCTTACTTGGCATCGAATGTTTCTGCTCCGTTAAGCTAAAACATTTACTCTCGTCTTTTGTCTGTTTTTTCACCAATTGCAAGGGTTAATGTTTTCTCTCACCACATCTTATTCGGGTTTGCTATAGTTTCTCTTTCCAATCAATAGTGCCTCCAATCTCCTCTTTTTTGCTTATTTTCTACCAGTAAGTTTATTCCGTTATGGGTTTTCCTTCCTATAATCAAAATTGAGTTCTTAATTTAACTAAATTCTGCTTCTATCTATAGAAATTTAACTATACTCTATTTGGTTCATTACCAGTATACTCACCATTTCTTCTTAGGCTGCCTTGCACCTCTGGATAGTGGTACTGATGTGAACTCCCGATCCAATGATGTGGAAAAAAAGAACTCGCCGTGGAAAATTTTCAAGGAAAGTCTGTTTTGCAAGACGCAGCTCTTAACCTCTAGAATCCTTACCCTTGGATTCGACAGACTACTAAATTAACTAAATAATTTAAACACGCAATTCGAACCAAACATAGAATTAAAGAGTCAAAACAAAACTTGTTGTTAGGCAGAGCAATTACTTAATAGCCTATATGATGCGGATTCTCTATTGAGAATTGTAGTGTGCGGAAAGTAACCAAAATTCTAATTAAAAGAACACAGTATAATCCCTTGAAACCCCAACCACTACTTGCATTCAATAGAACAATCAAGTTGTTTTTAAACTATAAACCAAGCAACGAATTGAAGCAAAAAGCTAATTTAATTAGGCGAGATTATAAACCTAAGTAACATTCAATTCTATAAACTAATAGGGCAAAATCATGCAATATTGACTACAGTTCAATGAGTAGAATTCAAAAATAAAAAGATGGGTATTAACCTTACACCAAATTATATCATGTATGAATTCTCTAATTTATTATGGTGCATGGAAGCCCTTTAAATAGGGGATTGTGTGCCTATGTAAAGCAGAAAAGGAATAGGAAAATAGAAGTGGAAACCAATGAGAATTGGAAACCTTACAAAACCTAAAACCTAAAGGAACTAGGTTAAGGGGAAGTAGAATTTCAGTTTCCTTCCAAAACGGAGGTGGCTGAAATTCTCCTTAAGAAAATAAAAGGAAAATACAAAAAATAAGGTAATTCCTATTTCTTAAAAGAAAACATGCAAGAATTCTTTTCAAGAAACTACAAAGTTGGTAATTACCTTAAAAGTAATAGAACTTAAAAGTAATGGCGTGTAATTAAATTAACAAATCAAGAACTAGATGATCTTCAAGACTTGTAATCTTCACTCCAATTAATACCTTTAAAATTCAGTCCGGAACTTTCCAAAATAAATAACCCTTGGCAAGCTGGAGGTGAAATTACTCTTTTACCCTTGTCGGCCACTTGTTCTTCTTTTGGCTTGTTCTCAGTTTTCATAACCTTTAGAATGCCTCTTAACTTAGCCCATCTAAGATAACCCTTGTATAGTTCTTGTGAACTAGGATTAACTCTCATTCTAGGCTTTGTAGCTCGAACATTCCTTCTATGACCATTTTGAAAACTTGGATCAAATCCACATCTTGGACATGGTGGATACTTGTGTCTAACAGTAGGGATGACCTCATCACTATAGTTTCTGTAACTTACTGTAATTTACCTAGCATGCAAATTACTAAAACCCAAAATAAAAGTAAGTGATTTAATATAGTATAAAGAGTGAAATGCAGAAATTAGTACGAAACATTTGCCTGAGTGTGAAAATTGACACAAATATTTAGAAATTGATTTTTTCAAGACAAACCTTTCGAAAATGTGATTAAACATGACATTCCGTCTTTTCACTCCATCAAACCCCAAACGGAAGCAATATATTGATGGAAAATTTGTCAATTTTCTTCCTTTGTCTTATATTTCCCTTATTTTACTTTTATTATCCAACGAACCCAGAATCTTTTAATTTTTTTACATTTTCATCCAAAAATAAATTTTACTTTATAATAATATTAATAAAATAGTAATTAGTTTTAATGTTTCTAATGTTAATGTTTTTAAAATTTAAAATTTTAAAATTTTCATTTTTCATATTTAATTTTGAATTTGAAAGATTGAGAAAATTAAAATTTAATTTGGAAAAATTTTTAAAAAATGAAACACTAACACTAAAAAAAATAGAAAATAATTTGTTAAATTAAATTATTTATTTTTGGATGAAAATGTTAAAAATTAAAAGATTCGGGGTTCATTTGGTAATAAAAGTAAAATAAGGAAAATAGAAGACAAAGGAATAGAAAAATGGACAATTTTGCCCTTAAAAAGTTGTTTCTGTTTGTCGTTTAACAGATCTATTTGAAAGAATGCTATGTTTTGTAACGTTTTTGAAATATTTGTGTTGATAAAAACAATTTCTAAATGTTTGTGTCATTTATCGCACTCAGACAAAGGTTCGTTCTAATTTATTCATTTCACTCTAGTATAAACTAATACTTTCTCATATATTAAATCAACTGAATAATATAGAATTTGGCTACCCCTATTTATAGGGTTGGATGGCCAAATTTCTTGTCCTAAAGCTAAGTGGAAAAGAATTGAAATTGAAAACCAATTAAAAGATTGGTTTCTTACAATAACCAAAACCTAAAGGAACTAGGTTTGGTTTTAGATACCAAATTCGGCTGCAAGTAGTAGGTACTTGGCCAAAATTACAAGCAAAATAAAGAAGTGGAAATCAATCACAAAAAAGGATTCAAGAAGGTGACCATTTTTGGAACCTACTAAACAAGCTAATCTAGTTGTAACAAACTTGTAATAACCTAACTAACTTGTAACAAACTAGGCGTAGAATTAGGTAACACGTACAAAACCTAATCCTTCCCCAAACCCTAACCCTAGGTGTGTTGGACTTCCTTGTGGGGTTTGGGTTGGCCAAACTGGAGTGGACTTTAATGGGTGGTTCGGCCCAAGTTAATGGCGCAGGGTGTAGATGATGTAGGGAGGTTCTGGAATCTCCCGGAATTATTTTGGAAAGTCGAAAATCTAGAATTTCAAGAATTTCAAGATTCTTCAAGGTTCAACATTTTATGAAATTCAAGATTTTCAAGAAAATTAAGAACTTCAAGATTTAGTCTCTTAAAGTCTAAGAACCTTTCGGTATCTTCAAGAACTTCAAGAAACGACCCTTTCTTCAGTTTGAAGGATTGAGAGGCATCATTTCTTCAGTGATGGTGAATAGGATAACCCTTTTAGCCTTCCTAAAATTCTCTTCAAGGGCGTTTGAATCAGATACAAGCTGGGCTTACTTAGCACACGTTTGAACTAGGTTTTCAAGGTCTTCCTTGAGCTTCCTGGTCCGTCTTCGAGTCATAGGCCCTACTATATCCACGAACGGATCTCTCTTGTATGGACTTGGGTCCTGCAGCATTGTTGGGCCTCGGTGTAACACACGAACAGGCTCTGCTTTAGTTCCTGAGTCCTCTGCACTATCTGTTGGATCCTCTGCTACATGATAACTTGTCGTAGGGCTGGAGATGCCCTTATCAAGTACCTTTCATTCATCTGTTTTGTTTAGCGCTTTTCTTCTTCTGCTCAAACTACCCTTGTATTTATTTATTGTTTCATGTCAAGTGTTTGATTTTTTGTCTGATAGTGATACAAGTGTTTTCGTATCACTAAATACATACATCTGACTAATATTGTGCAGGTAAGCTTAGTGCTCGTAGTTTTCTTTAATCTGAATTCTGTTTTGAATCTAAGAGAACACTTTTTAGTGCTGAACTACTATATTTTTGTGTTCAGAAATCATAAGAATGCTACTTTGTTGCCTTCCTTTGTCGTTTGAGTAATATGCCTCTATTGCGTGTTTCAAGTGGTGATTCTTAATATGGTTTCCTTAAGTAATATGATTTATATGACGTACGGTATAATAAGAAAGAAATTTTGTTGCCATATAACTGTTTTCCTTTTTCTTCTTTTGCTGTACACGTTTATTATATAAAAAATGAAAAATATAGTAGTTGGGATTGTCATCAACTTCTCATTCTAAATTTATGTGTAATATTCTATTTTATTTGGAAACAAAGTTTGAAAAACCAGTAAACACATTCAGTTTTTTGTTGGTAGTCCATTATTGTTGGAACATTTCATGTAACATTGGTTTGTATAAGTTTAAGTGCATTATTAGAATTCTTTTTTTTTTTTTTTTGCTCTGCTCAGTGTGTGACAAATTGGCAGTTCATTTTTCTTTTTACACATTATGTTAAGTTACTTGAGAGTGTTTAGTCGATGTAGTAATAAGTTTACAGGGCAACCATTGAAACAATGTATATATGTTTGTGTTCATTTCTCTGGTCTTCATTTTATTCACTTATAAAATCAGAGCCATAGTCTTTGCTCTTCATAAGGGTTCTAATTTATGAGTTATAATGATCTTGATAATATCGATTAGAGGAAGGAAAACCCTGAACGGAAGAACTTACCAATAGAAAGAAAACTTATATGAAACTAGTTTTCTTACTTTCCATATATGAAATGACATGTAAATAGTATGTTTTTCTTCATCTCCCTAGTTTTTTATCCACTTTATTCACCTAATAATTCCAGAATTGTGTTATTACTTAATAACATAATAGTTTATTATTTTTTATTATAGGCTATTATTAATCTTTTAGAGGTACGATTTGATCGTTCATTTGATTAAGATTTATTATGAAGGAAAAATATTATTAGTTGCCACTTATTACCTTTATTATTAGTTGCAATAATGTCACCAAAAACTTATATTTGTTTCTCTGCTATCTACATCCTACCATGCCTAAAAAGGTCTTGTTGAATTTTTGGGCGCAATAAAAATTTTTGCTGGTCTTGTCATGACAAAAAACTAATGTTTGAAATCATGACTCAAATCATGTTACCAAAGGAGGCCTAAGTCTTTTAGAGACTTCATAAATTTGAAGTAAGGTACATTTGGTTTGTAACTTGGAGGGAAATATTATTTGTTTAGGTTAGGGTTATACAAACTACAGTTATCATTGTTAATTCAGTTTGTTCTTTGTTTCATCTTTTTATACTAAATTTAGGTTTAAAGAGAAAATTAGTAGAAAGTAAATGTCTTACTACTTTCTTTTTATTCCTTTGATGGTCTGGTGCAGATTGAGAAGATTATGTTGTTTTTATTGGAACAACAAACCCCACTAGTTAGTAAGAGTCAAAAGCTTAATGAGCATAGAAATTCTTTACAGATGAGCATAAAAAATATCCCTTGCAATTGATGGAATATATTAGCCCTTGCAGTTGGTGGAAGAAGGACAAAAAATAGGTGTAAATTTTTTAGCTTATATGGAATAGAAGCATTCACTGTCAAGCTTCTATTTTGAATCTGAGGGGGTACTTTTAGTGCTGGACTACTATATTTTTTGTATTCAGAAATCATTAGAATGTTGCTTAGTTGCCTTTCTTTGTCGTTGGAGTGATGTACCTATCTATATTATGTGTTTTAAATGGTGATTATTAACATGGTTTCCTTATAGTTAGTTTGAATTAACTGAATTGATTGATATGAAACTCACTATAATTAGGCAATTCAGGTGCCATATAGTTGTTTTCCTTTTTCTTCTCTTTCTATATAGTAGTTAGAATGAAACGTTTTGACAGTTTTTTCAGATTTCATCTCAACAAATTGTAAAATATTGTAGAAACGGTTGACAAATTTGATGTGTTGTTCCAAGTAGACTTTACACCATATATTATTGGAAACTGAAAGGTTGGAAAATCATTCTTCTGTTGCATCTGTTCTTTGGTTCAATGATCATCTCAAATCATCGATTAAGTTTTACTCTATCATCCCAGTAAGTTTCATATATTGAGTTGCTTTTAAAAATTGTTAGCAAAATTTGTCAGTGTTTAATTGGTTACAAGACCTTATATTTTAGTCTGCCTTGTCTTGCTTTAAAAAATCTACAAAGTTTGGAATACTACGAAGTGTGACATACCATCTGGTACTTTTTCCTCTTCTTCTTCTTGTTTTGCTTTACGTATTTAGTCCACCCCCCCCCCCCCCCCCCCCCTCCCTCTTTTTCTAAAGCACTAATAAACATATCTGTTTTATTTTTTCAGTTGAATTATTGTGAGATATTTGTAGTGAAAAGAGTTGTTTTTTTGTGTGTTATTTCATACATTTTAGTTGTTTAGTGTAGATACAGTTTAATTTCATGATGGATTACAGCTTCAGGAACATTTGTCTTAATTAATTTCCTACACAATATACATTTTATTTGGCAAATTTTTTTTTTGATAATTAATGATGTTTTTATAGTTATGTGCCTTGTGTTATTGATTTTGTTTCATACTCGAGATCGACTCGGCTTGACCGTGACATATCATCAGGTACTTTTTTCTTCTTTTCTTGTTTTGGTTACTGTTTTATTTCCCCTCTTCTTCTATATAAACAGATGTATTTAATTAATTGTTTTTTTGATTGGATTATTGTGCGATATTTGTAGTGAAAAGAGTTTCTTTTCTTTTTTTCTTTTTTTTGGTGTTATTTCATCCATCTTTAGTTGCTTTGTGTATACAGTTTAATTTGATGGTGGATTACAGCTTCAAGAACATTGTCTTAATTAATTTCCTACACGATACACATTTTATTTGGCAATTTTTTTTTTTTTAATAGAGACTTTTTTTTTTTTTTTTTTTGAGTCAAAGGGTATATGATAACCCCACAAATGAGGGAATTTGCTAGAGAGATTGCATAAGTGTGACAGTAGCTTAACAAGTCTATGATTTATACACAATCACAATATATTTCATGCACCATTGGGATGTAGTAATAAACAAATTGCATAAGTGTGACAGTAACATCACAAGTCTATCATTTACCCAAAATCACAATATATTTCATGCAACATTATAATCTATAAAGTTTCATAACTCCAAAAATTTTCACAATGGCTTATCTAATGGATCGTTGGGAAATCTCTGAATGTAGAGAACAGCCATGGCGTTGGCATCATGAGACAGCAACAACAATTGTGTTAGATTGCCAATGATATAGGCATATAATCCAATATCTTAATTCGTGCAATGCAACTCTGGTGGCCAAAGGGTTCAGTTTGAGAAAGTGACTAACCAATCGAACCTGATTATTGGATGCCAATGTGACGAATGGCATCTCAGAAATTAGAGGAGCATTAGCAAATTCGAACTTCTCCAATTTCGAAATTACTTTGCGCAAAAGAGACCTTGAATGCACCACCAGCCAATTTGGAACTGCTAAAAAGAGAGCTGGAACTGGAAGATGCGTATGCGATTCCATTAATATGTTTGCCAGATGCGGAGAAATGCGGACCCGATTGGCTATTTGTACATCTAGGCAAGATACACGAAAGTCTCATGATGCATCAAAGCTATGCGGCTTAAGGTACCCGCTTCCAAGTAGGTATGGACTAGAACCACAATACACTGGGAAACTAATCGATGACATGCATATTCTAATTTTGTCAAAACATGGAATCATCCTATTTAAAATAATATATGATCTTTGCGGATTCATTATGAATACGGAAATCACCGTCGAAAACATACGTTAATTCTTCAATGTGAAATTCTTTGTAGTTTTGGGTATGCTTCAAACTAGGGGTGTAAATGAGTCGAGCTATCCGCGAGCAACTCGGTCAAAGCTTGGCTTGACTCGAACTTGAGCTTAATTATTACTGGCTCGAGGGCTCGAGGGCTCGTCGAGCCTATCGAGCTAAGTTATATATATATATATATAATTTTATAATATTTTTAAATTTTTTTAGTATATATTAAAAAAAAATTAATTCAAGTTCAAGTTCAGCTTGAATTCGAGTTCAAAAGCTTGCTCTACTCTGATAAATTTTGACGAGCCGAGGTTGAGCTCAAATATATAGGCTCGATCGAGCTCGAGTCTGACTGTTCTTTATCAAGCCCATCGATTAGACCCCAGCTCGGTCTCAACTCGGCTCGTTTACAACCCTACTTCAAACACATGAATTCCTACGGCTTCTCTTACATCGTCTATTTTTGGGAAAGGCTTAAATCTTACTTTTTGGGCCTGGTAATTAAAGACGTTTTTATATTTATGTGCTTTGTGTTATTGATTTTGTTTCTTATCTTTGTTTCATACTCGAGATCAACTCAGCTCCACCATGAAATTAACTCTTGTTTAACCACCAAATTATAAAGAGAAAGTATTGAAATTATACTAATATTGGTTGATTGATGATGTTTCTTATTTTGTAGATGAAAGAGTGGTGAATATGTTAATGACTTTATGTTTGTTGAAAAAATTTAACGCAGTATTTAATTTGCTAGTTGTATCATCACAATTTCAACTTCTCAAAGCTTAGGTGGGACTCTGCGAGAGTAGAGTTATTAATCTATACAATTGATTTGCAAAAATGGGACATAGTATTGTGTGTCGGTCTATATCACTTTTTTGTTACAATGGGAATATGAGACCCATTTGTGAGAGGTTGGACAAGTCAAACACATGACTAGATAAAGAATCTTATGGCCAAAAGTGACATTTTAAGTACTTAGGTAACACTTGTAAATTTTCGAATGGGATCACTTGTCGACCATTCAACAAGATTCTCCAAGGTACACCTCACCCAGAAAGGGGTAGAAATAGAAATCCTATTTTATCTCATAGGATGTGATAAATTTTTGACCAAAATATGAGTGATTTGCTATTTAATGATATGGAAACACTTGTATCACTCTGAGAGAAAAAAATTAAACAGTTGACATACTACACTAAATACATACAAGGGTAGTCTAAACCAATGTTTTCAAAACCGGTCAGGGCATCGAATCGGAAAAGCTATGGTTTATAGAGTCAATGGGTCGAATCGATTGAATCGAGGGTTGAACCGGTGACGTCATCATAATGTCATATATATTTATCATAATTATATGTTTATTTTATATATTTATAAAAAAAATATTTCAACATGTATAGTTATATTAGTCTTTATTTTTTTTATCATATTAAAATTATTTTTACTGAAAAGAAGAAAAAAATATATAATAATAAGGAGATAGATACACAGATAAATTAAAAGTTCCATAAAATTAAATAAATAAAATTATGGGTTAAATCATAAAATACATTAAATAAACCTAAACCCTAATAACTCTTTCTTTTTCTTTTTTTTTCCTTTCTCCCCGCCGCCACATATCTCATATAATCTCATTCTCCTCTCTCTCTGTCTCTCTCTCTCCCGTCTTCTTCTTCTTCTTCTTCTCTAATTTTAAAATCTTCTTCCCCTCAAATCTTTCTCTCCTTCTCTATTCTCTCTCCGTGCTTCTTCTTCTTCCTCTCCTATCATTTTAATTTTTTCTTTTTTATTGTTATGTATAATTGGAGTAAGTATAATATATTTTAAAAAAAATTTCTAATAAATTTCCTTCAGCAGTGTTTTTCCTTCCAGGTTTTGCTATCTTTCTTTTTTTTTTCTTCTTCATAATAAAGATTATTATATTTGCAAAACTAACAAAATATTTATATGAATTTGTTTAGACGCTTAAAAACATATAAAGATTAAAAAAAAGGAAAAGAATCACGAGATCTGGAAGAAGGAAAGAAGAAAAAAATAAAGAAAAGAAAGGAAACGGCGGAAAAAAACATAAAAAAATGGAAAATCCGGGTCAACTGGTCCAACCCGATTTCTGGTTTGACCCCGGTTTTGACCGATTTTTGTGAAGGCTGGTTTTATATACTAGACCAGTCCGACCGACAAGTCCGGTCCGATTTTCAAAACACTGGCCTAAACAAAAGAAGAAAGGTGAGTATATTGAAATTGAACCAATAAACAGAAAATATTAAAATTACTAAAGATAGAAACAGTATTAAGTGAAAATAAAGACTCAAAATATAAAACCCAGAGCGAAAGAAACATACCAGTAGAAACAAGTAGGAAGGAGGGAACTGGAGGCATAATTGATTCTAAAGAGAAACCTATAGCTGACTGGAATAAGATATGCTGCGGTGAGAGAAAATATTAACCCTTGTAGTTGGTGGAAATAAGGAGGAGGAAACGGGAGGCACTCTTTCTAAAAAGAAAGCACAATTAACATGAAGAAGTTGCGGTGCGAGAAAACTCTGTGTTGAAAGAACAGACCAATGACACATGTCAAGATTTTTACCTGCTACGAAACATAAACTGGCGATGATTCCATCATTCACCCTTTATAGTATAGATAGATATAATTTTTTATTTTTTTTTATTTTTATTATGTGTTGCAATCGTAAGTGTATTTTATTATTCGTTTACATTTTTTCAACAAAATATGTTTATATTGTTACACTGATTCATGAAAAATACAAAATAACAAATACAACTTATTTTGATTAAGTACACAAAATATATTTACATTGTTACGGTGACCCTAATTATTAATACCAGAAGGAAAATTAGACTATGTTTGTTTTAGTTATTTTTTAGAAAAAAATCTCACTTTTTCACTACAAAAAATCTTTATCTAAATACTTTAGATTTATTTAATTTTGAAATTTAAAATTTTCTCTTAAATTACACTCACATATTTAAAAAAATAACCCAACCATTACACTTATTATTCCCATTCCTATACAATTATCTATAAAACAATTCCTTGTAAAAATTATTTCCCCAAAGTATAAATTTCTTAATCTAGGTACGATCTTACCAAACATAGGATTAAGAAGGAGAATAAAAAAAAACCTCTTAAAAGCAATGTTTTTAGAGCCGGAAACGAGCACGAACCGTCAGGCTAAAGGGTGACCCGCGTAACTGGGTCAACCCAGTCTAGCTGTATAAAAAGATCGGATGATGTCATCATTACAATATATATAAATTTAAATATCCAAGTCATTTTAATTTCTAAAGTCCAAACCAAACATATAAAAGTAATGTAGAAATTTGTATGTTATAATTTTTTTAGTTAAGATTTGTACTTTAAAATTTTAGAAATTAGAATTAAGTCCACAGTAAACTTCACGGCTCACTTTTGAGATTTAATTATATAAATATAATATATTTAATAAAGATGCTATGTTTAACAAAATTAATTCTAGTAGAGTTGGGTAGGAAGATTAAACTCTTATATATGAGTTGGAGGTCATGTGTTTCCATAACATTGCTTAAAAGTTACATCTCTTAAGTTAATTACACAAATAAGATATTAACCTATTTCCTAAGACTAAAATACTTCTCAATTCTAATGGCATTCCAACTTGTGCAGCAAAAATCTCCTTTCTCGCTTCACTTCTTCCTGCCAGAAAATCAGCCGTTGAATTCCATTCTCTGTAAAATCTGATTAATGTCAATATTCGTATTCTCCAAATTCTAGTCCTTCTTTTATACCGTATATGTAGTGGCGGAACTTAACTAAATTAATTGAAGGGAAAAATAACAATAAATATTTTTTGTAAGAGCCAAATATTTATTTATGCTTTTTAGACATTTCAAATAATCAGTACAACTTTTCAATAGCAACTCATGTAACATGCATTTATTGGTTATATTTTTATGAAATGATTATTAATATCACATAATTTGGCCGATAAATACATGCCACATGAGTTGCTATTAAAAAGTTGTGATGAATTAGTTGAAATGTCTATCATTACTCATTTGTTAATCCTAAAATACAGATACTTAAGAAGAAGCCAAAAAATATATTGCAAGGGCCTAGCCTTTACTAGTTCTCATTAAGGGCTTTTCATTACCAAATTTTGCAGGCTAGTTTTGAGTGTTTTTGGGTTTCAAAAATTATTTCAAAACTTAAACCTTGTTTGACACTTATCTAAAAATTATTTTCTAAGACCGGATTTTCAAAACATGTTTTTCACTTTTGGTCTTGGAAACACTATCATGCAAACTTGAGACAAAAAAAAAAGAAAAAAGATCTCCTTACTTCGCCACTCAAACGTGAGACAAAAATACTCTCCTTGCTTTGCCCCCAAACTTGAAAAAAATAAAATAAAATAAAACTCTCATCGTTTTTTAAAATCAATTTTAAATTCTTTTTCGTTTGCATATTTTTGCAAACCTGTTTTCAAAAACATATTTTCCAAAATTTCTCTTAAAACTTGGTAATGAACATGCCCTAAGTTTAATGATCATGGGACTCAAAGGTTAATTAATTAACCTCAAAATATGGTCATTTTACTTTGAAATTAATGAGTAGACTTACAATTATGCTCAAAATCAAAAGTAGTTATAGACAAACGAATTCATAATTTCACATTGAGAGAATAAAGCACATCTAATTAAAGAGATTATTCAATTCATTTGCTATACTACATGGGTTGGTGTAGCTAGATACACTTGAGAAATAAGCACTATTAGACCCCGTTTGGTATTAAGATTTGGTTTAAATCTTGGTTTGTATTATAATTTTAAAATATTAAATTTGTAGTGAGAATGTAAAAAAGATTTATTAAAATATTAAAAAAAAATTATTAAAAATAATAAAAATTATTAGAAAATACAAAATAATGTTCAATCCAAGTTACCAAACAGGGCCTAATTTCTTTACGTACTCAAAAGCCTAGCTATAAATGTGAGTGACTTCACTTATCTATCTATCTATCTAGATCAACATATAAAGCGGGGCTTGGATCTCCCAAATGGGGGCATCTTCGTCCAAAACTTTTTTGCGCCAAGCCGTGCAGCAGCTTAAACCCACGTGGAGTCATTCACTCACCGTACAGCAGCTTCAACACACGTGGAGTGATCTCCCTAAACAGCAGCTTCAACACAAGTGAAGTCAAGAATACTTGACTGCCTTTGACCAAAACGACGTCGTTTTGGTCTTCTTTTTTATTTTTATTTTGCTTACGAGGGTCCTTGTGCTATCCGTCTCTGCGCGGCTTGCTGTCTCGTATGGCTGAGGTTCCATGGAATGTTAGGCGAAATTGAACGGGAAAGGGTATTAGCCTTCCTTTTTGGAACAAAATTGCTCTGTGGGTGATGTTGTCGATGGTTATGGATGCCGAGGATGGGAGAAGAAAAGACGTTTGCTGTGATAGTGTCAGTTACAGCAAGAAAAATAAATGGCCATTCTCAGTTACAGCAATAAAAAAATGGCATGAAGTGATGGGGATTCAACAATCGCACAAATTTGTGCGATCTGCACGTTAGACGCTGCGGAGCTTATGAAATGGTGCCGGTGACTTTCGAGAAAAGCTCTCCTCTCTCTTTCCCCTTTTTATTTTCTCTGCTTCTTCTCTGTTTCTTCTTTCCCCTCTTCTGCTTCTTCTCTCTGTTTTCTCTGCTCCAGCGATTAGGGTTTCTTTGTCTATACCACATGCTCCAGCGATTAGTGATTAGGACCAGGGATGGATCTAGAATTTTTGTTTTCAGTGGGCTGGATTCCAGATTTTTTTTTTCTTTTCAGTGGGCTGAATCTACTCATCAACCTCGATTAACATTATTAATACAATAGTACTAATGGATTTTGGAGGGATTGGGTTGGGCTGAAGCCTCCCTAAGCCCATCCCCTAGATCCGTCCCTGATTAGGACATTCTGCTCCAGCGATTGTGCTTTATCTATGGCAATGGTAATGGTGAGAAGTGGTGAATGAGGGCAGCACTTTTAACGAGTATTTGCAGGTGGTGGTGGCTGCAAACAATGGCGATGATTCCCTTCAGACGAAAAGGTGATTTATTTTTTTATTTTTTAATTTTTTTTGTTTATAATTGTTTTTGGTCTCTGTTGTTTTAAAATGGTGTAGTATGCTTTCAGATGGTGTTCATCTTGGCTGTATTTGGGAGTTTTGTGTTTATGCTTGTTGTTCCGATGCGGGGTCAGAGAACGAAGGTAAGCATTTTTCCTCTTTCTATAGTTTTCTTTCTTGATATTGTTTTAACAAAAATGTGTATATTTTGCGGATTTGAACAACACAGAACAATATCTACTTACACGGCCATCGGATTCGAACACTTCCGACACCGGATTCGGGAAAATATACGCAGTAATCTCTTTGCGGATTGGCCAAGCGTGTTGCTGTGCAGCTTTTGACAAAAGTGGCTTTTTGGGGAATAATTTTTTGCCTTCGGTAAGGATACGGTGAAAGGTAATTTCTTTTTTTTTTTTTTCTTCCCATTTCACTTGTTTTTTTGCTTACTTTGATCAGAGGATACAAATAACTCATTTCCAATGCTTTTTATTTTTTTACGTTTTTTTCTCTTCTTCTAAATGTGAATCTGTGGGCAGTGGAATTTGGGTTGCACCATGGATCTTTCTTTATGTGGATGAAGTTTTAATCTGATGAATTGATGGAGTGAGCATTTTGCTCTTCAGATCCTTACCTGTTGCCATGGTGGGGAGCTTTGAGATTTAAATTGATGAATTGTGGGGTATTTTTATTTTGCTGTTCAATTCTTGGTTTTTTTTTTTTTTTTTTTTTTTGGTTCCTAAGCCTTTTTGACATGCTAGCACCTATGTTCATCATTTTGTAAGAGCACACAGTGTGGATTGAGATGGAGTGCTGGAACTGATGTCTCTGTTTCCTGATCTCTGTTGTTGGTTTTTCTCTTCCTTTAATTAAATGTGCAGTCCTTGTAGGATTATTGTTGATGGCTGTTGTGGAGTTGGATGATTTTTCTTTTTCTTGACTTAAACTCCTCTCTTTACCCTTGGTGTTGGATTTCCAATTATTTTTCGTTTTCTTGACTTAAACCCAAATTCCTCTGCCTTCCGTAAGGACACGGTAAAAGGTAATTTATTTTTCCATTTCATTTGTTTTTGGCTTACTTTGATCAGATGATACAAATCACTCATTTCCAATGCTTTTTTTTCCCCCTCTTTTTCTAAATGTAAATCTGTCGTGGACTCTTTCCTTCCCTTCCTGCCGTTCGCTTTTTCGTTTTTGATGGTTGCCATCGCACCTGAAGAAAGGAAAAATAAAATGGAAGATAAAGATTAAGAAAGGAAGAAGAGTTTCAAACTTCTGTTTTGTTTCTGTCAGATTGCTGGTCATGTAGTTGTCATTATTTATGATATTAAGAAATGCTCTTTCGCGTTTAGTATTGTTGTTATAATGCTTGTTTTTGGTGGAGTCATACAGTTTGTGTTTCTTTCTCATCGTTGATTATGGTTCCTCAATGATATCAACTTAAGTGCTTCATGAATGCTTTCTGGAATGAGAACTCTCAAACTGGACTTAAATGCTTCCTAAATGCAGCATACATCTAGAATTAAATTCTTTGTTTCGAAGATGGGGGTAGTTTGCACCTGCTATACTTTGAAAGCTCATAATGTTTTACACCTCTGGGTGTGTTACTGGTCCTTTTTGTTCTAAGTTCTTCTTGAAAGACATTTTCATGGCTTGTATGCCCACTTATTTTAAAAGCCCAGAATTTTTTATCCTGTGTATGTTTTGCTGCTCCTTTTGTTCTGAGTTGTTAACGACATTTTCCGCCGCGCCACTTGCTCATTTTCTTTATATTGCTACGGGTTGTGTGTTTTTTCCCATCCATTATGCCTCATAAATGCTTTGTGATCTAAACTAAAATACTTCCTAAATCATCATATATCTTCACTTAAATGCTTTTTACTATGTGAGCTTGTAATAGTTGGGATATTCACTTGATTTGACTCAGTGACTTGTTTAAATGTGTAGGTACTTGCAGCTCTGCTTGCTCTCATTTTCAGCAATCTGTGTGAGTGGAGTGAAGGAGAAAAGATGGTGTAATTGAGAAGCTTTAGACAAGATTAGGATCTTTTTTTTCCAAGAGTTTTGGTATGTTTGTTGCATCAATTTCGTAAAACTTAGATTTGATGGGATTGCAATTGCATCTTAAAGTACTGCAGTTGTTTGTTCTTTTAAAGCCTAATTGAGAATGTAACAAGAGTTTTGCTTCTTTTTTCCCCCTATTTTGCAGCATAAGTAACTTTTTCAGCTTCAGGGCACTCCATTATGGAGGCTATTGCTTCAACTGCTTCCTTAACTCTCCCTCGAGAGCCAGCCAACTATAATGAGATCTCTATGCAACAAAATATACTCTTTTCTGATAGCCTTGAGGTATTGTCTGGTTTCCTGCCTTGATATATTGCTCTGCAGTAGTAGGGCTTTGAATGTAGAGGTTCCACTTTTTGTCTATGGAAATAGAATAGAAATGTCTGATTGAATCTATGAAACTGATCATACACCGAGACTGTAGTGGAGTGAAGGAGATTTTGCCATTCTATCATTTAAGATTTGGACTTAGTCACAATTTTTCGATTTTACCTATATGTGGTTTGATCTGCTCTAAATGGTCTGGGAAAGTTGATTTAGTCTTTTATTTTATATGAATGCTTGACTGATCTTAACTTTTATTTATCTGGATTTTGTCATTAATTGAAAGATTGGATGCAGTTGGTGGATTACGAAGTTTTATCATTTTTCAAACCTTTCATTTGCTAAAGGTTGGATTTTATTCAAATTTCACTTTGTATATGCCGGTAAAATATTGATCTTGTTTGTGAGCTAATTGTCAGTTTATCGGTGAGCTGAAAATATCATAAGGGATCTTTCTTTGGACGACAGGTTGTTTGTACGCAAGAATAGCTTGAAAGGTTAGCCAAGGTAAAGAACCTATTCACAAAAGCTTTGCTGCGTTTTGTGATTTTAGCTATTTTTTGAGTATTGCTTTGCTTCTTTTTCTTTTAGGGTCCTTTTGTTGATTGTTGGCATAATAGAATATTTATTTGCAGATTTAATCTCTGAACTTCCGTTTTGGGATTCCCTTCTGTAAAATAATATTTTAGGGACTGGCGGTCTTGGTGGTGATCTTTCCGGCAACAACTCATAACTTTCAGTTTCAGGTAATACTTTAGAGAGTTTTTTTTTTCTTTTTTTTTCCTGAATTGAAATATGCTTGGGGGCGCTTGGTTCGTAGTGAGGAATGGGAATGAAAATTATAGTAGTGGAGAATGATAGTAAAGGTAATCATTGTATTTGTGTTGTTTGGTTTGTGATAGGAAATGACTATGATTACCATTGATTGTGTTTGGTTCACAAATAAAATTTTTAATAGTAATTTTTATTTTTATTTTTTTTTACATTCAACTTTTAATATGTTATAAACTATTTATGTTTAAATATATTATAATGATAATTTTTGCTAATTAAAATATTTTAAAAGTAAAAATATATACACAAAAAATAATTTTATGTCGGAATGATTCCCATTCCCCTCAAAATGGAGGGGAATGGAAGATTGGACAAAAGTTGGATTTGGGAGTGGGGTCCGGGGAATGAAACCCCCTAACCAAACACCTCATTTCATTCACATTCCCATTCCCCACTCCCCAAAACCTCCAACCAAGCAAACCCTTATTTTTGGGATTGTCTCTGTGTTTTTAGGTTATAAAGGGTCTTGAGCTTACTACGATTCCAAGTCATTCTTTCTGCGTGTTGTTTTTGATAACTGGAATGCAGGGGAAACGAATACGGTTTGCGGTCAACGTAACGCCCTGCCAGGATTTTAGCCACTTCTCCTGCGATTTATCCCTTCCGCCGCCGCAGTTGTTGGCAAGATTGTTTAACTTAAACAAACTTTGATTCTCTATCTCTATCGTCTATAAAGGTCAGATTCAAGCTAATTCCCATTTGAGATTGTGGTGTGGGTTTATCCTCGGGAGGATCACAAGTGATAGTAGTGTGAGCTGAAATTTCAAATTTGTCATGGCGTTCTCGAATTGTTGTGGTTTACAGACTCCGAATCCGAAAATCTTCTTCAGATGCAAACCCTTTTGTTTACAGTGAACCTAAGGTAGTCCGCTGAATCTTGTTACCACTGCCTGTCTCTTGATTTATCCTTGGTGATTTTGTTCCTCTATTGAGATTTTTGCTGGAAATTTAGTTTGTCTTTTGATGCGTTTTGCAATGTTTATTTATGATCTTGCTGGGTTGGAGTTGGGGGTGTTGTGATGAAACTGAAAATTGAGCCAATTCATTTTGAAAGAAAAAATAGTAAAAATTATTTGGTTTGATATCATTTTGGGAATTTAGGGGAAACTTGAAATGGGGGAGCTTTATGATTTTGAACCAGACTGGCAGGTGTCTAGCACATTTTCTGGTTGTGAGGACCGTTGAATGTCTGGAACAGAAAAGAATGAGGCGTTTGTCGTTGCTTGTTAGCCGTCGTCAATGGCTACCACGAGCTACATCTGAACGCCATATTCTATTAGATTGATGTCTCCTGTCATGGTTGTCAATTTTTAAGCATTAGATTTCCTAGCTTATGCCTTTTGCAATTCTCTATATTTTTGTTTCTCTGTTACTTTCTCCTTAAAATACCATTCTAATAGAACAATTGGAAGAAAAAGGTTTGGCTCATTGATCTCTGGATTAAGTTTATGGCTGTAATTGTGATCGATCATTTTTGCTTCCTCATGGGTGTTATTATCATTACAGCTGAGTATTTACCTGTTTCTGAGCTACTCCTTCATTTTGGTTCCACTAGAAGAGTCACACGGCCAGCATTCACCACTTTACATGTGCAAGAGGAAAAGGCAACACCATCTTGGACAAAGCAAGTACTGCTTGATGATTCATATTTCATACTCTTCAGTTGTTTTGTTCGGAACCTACTTTTGGAATGTGTTTTTCAGTTTTGTCATCTTAAAATGCGCATGTTTGGTAGTGCAATTTAAATCCAACTAGGGAAATTCGATAAAATATAAGAGGAAATAATCCAGAGGCTATCTGTTTGGTAACATGATTATTAAAAAAAAAAAAAAAAAAAAATGGAATGCATTTTGCGCCTTGAATCATTGCCTTTGTTGACACATTCTGTGCTACAGGAATCGCAAATGATTCTAAAGATCCATCTTTTGACACATTCAGATCAGCCACTTTACCCATATTGAAACAATTTGGAGTTAGTTCAGTAGGGTTGGACCTGAAAATTGAGAGCCGGGGTGTTGCTCCTGGTAGTGGAGGAGAAACTCTTTTGTTTGTTCCCGTTCTCCAGGATAGTTTAAAAGTAAGTTTTTAATGCTAGGCTTGGTATCTTCTTGATCTTTTTTTTGTGTTTCGTGGTTCACTCCAAGTTTGAACCAATTGTTTTCTTTTCCTGTTGCACTGTAAACGCAGTCACCTGGATCGATGAGGGGATGGTAATGAGGATTAGAGGAGTCACTTTTTCAACCAAAGTACATAATGATATTTGCTGCTCGTGGGGATCCTTAATCGCTTTCTCTGTGACGTTTATTTGTTTACTGATCATAAAGTTGGTCCACTGGCTGGAAAGTATGCACACCCTTCATCTCCTAAATAACCCAATGTGGCAGATTATTGGGAATTTTTTGTTTTAGCTGTTGACAAATATGAATTCCCTGTACCGCAAGTCACCTGGATATGGGATTTCACTTCTTGTAGAAACTACTACTGGATGCTATATGCCAGCTGATAATGCTATTTGTTATGGTCAAGAGGAGGAAGAGGATGAGTATGATAATGAGGAAAAGAAAGATTTGATGACCGCAGAGGAGAGCGCTGACATTATTCACTCAGGTGGAGTTACGTGACCATTGGAGGCTTTTTCGTCTCGCGAACCCTATTGCACTGGACAAAATGCCGCGGTTCGCTGTCCGTCCATACACGCCAGAAGCGATGAACGTCATCTTCCACGTTACCATCCTTGGTTAGTGATGATTTGCCTAACCACCTGACTACTAAAAACTTGAGTGAATGGCTGTTCCTTCACTACTAAAAACTTCTGCCTTTTAAGATTATTTAGTTTGCATCTTTTGTGTAGTGACTTTGTTATTGCACTGTGTGTTAACTGTGGCAATGGCTATAAGCCTCAGAGCTGACTGAAGCTCATATTTTTATTGTTTGTGCTGATTAAAGCACTAAGTTAGGTTATTAAGTGCTGATTAAAGCACTTAATTAGGTGCTGATTAAAGCACAATAATTAGAGTAACTATGCTGACTAAAGCAAGCACAATTACAATTAGATCTATTATTATTATTATTATCTTCACTGGCATCCTTTTGTTTTACTTTCAGTTTCTATCCCTCATAACATTATTATACTACACATATATAGAGTGAAATGGATTTCTGGCTTCTTATTAGCGGTATTTTTTTTTTCCCCATTAATTTCACCTTAAGTAGTGTTGGAAAATCTGTTTAGTTTATTATAATGAAACTGAAATTGAAGATCAAAAGTGGTGTTGAAATTGCCTCGAAAAGTCAATTTTGATATCGAAAATGTGTCGAAAGTTTGACTAGTGACCGTCGGCATCTTTATAAATAGACTATGGTCACATTAGTTAAAACTAACTATTGCTTCTTTTTCTTTTCATATTGTACAAATAATGAAACAACTTACTATTTTATTGTTTGTGATGAAACACGATTTGCCCAAAGAAAGTTGACCCGGAATGTGGTTTGGCACCTTAACAGTATAACCTAGATTTTGGCCTTTTTAACCCGATAAACACTCTTCAAATGCAATCCTGTAAATGAAAACAAGAACAAAGCGGGGATATCCCCCTGATCCATTCCGACGCCCAAGTCAGTAACATGTCAATCATGAAGTATAATTCACTAGTGTGTATTCAAGTAGAAATTGCGTACCTTGATAAGATATAACTACCACCTTCATATAGATCTGCTTTGTGATTTGTTCATTGGACCGTCATTATGACCATTTATTGTCAGTAAAGGACTCCATGATTCCAGCTCCATTAATAGGATTTAATACAGGTGTAACCGACATCGAAACTACCCAAAAAACACTTAATGGAGGCTCCCATTTGGAGGAGGGTTTCCAAAAATCGCCTCCAAATGGAGCAATCGAGGCGGGTTTCCAAACACCCGCCTCTAAAGGTGGCGAAAAGTTTCAGATGTAGGAATGGTGGCGGGTTTCTTGGTCACCCGCCTCCTTTATACGAATGGCCTATTGGAGGCGGGTTTCATTGGAACCCGCCTCCAATGAAGTACATAATTGGAGGCGGATTTCGCCTCCAATTATACTGTCTCGTTTTGGAGGCGGGTTTCATCAGAACCCGCCTCCAGTGAAGTACATAATTGAGGCGGGTTTTGGCGAATTATACTGTATCACAAGTTTTAAAAGGAAGTGTATATTTATTTATATATATATATATATATATATATATATATAAATACGTATTAATTCTGAAACAAATCAGTGGTAGTTCAGTCTCATGCCAAGCTCGAGAATGTGGGTTCGAACCCTGCTGGTTTTCTAAAAGTTTAAGTTTTTACCTTCAAATTTGCTAAATTCCACATCGCTAGGAGATGACGCATGGTTTATGGAACTTGCTTATAAAAGGAGCAAAAGGCTTTTTCTCATTTTTAAGGGGTGCCAACGGAATAATTTTCATGGGCAAATGCAAATTTGAATAATTTAAGCGTAGCCAACGGAATAATTTCCATGGCCAAACACAAAATTGAATAATTTGAAGGGGCACCCGCCTCCAATAACCCAATCAAACCCGCCTCCAAAAGGGTTAGTGGAGGCGGGTTTCGCGGGCACCCGCTCCCACTAACCTGAATGGAGGCGGGTTTATTCGTGTTATTGGAGGCGGGTGTCCGTTGCACCCACCTCCAATAACCCTTTTGAAGGCGGGTATCCACTTTGGAGGCGCCTGCATTGGCCTTCAATAAGGGGGGAAAACCCACCTCCATTAACCCTTTTTCGGGGAGTGCGGCCTAAATGTTCTTGTAACGGACACCGACCTAAATGCTCTTAATGTCATGCACAACTCCTGCCACATTAATAGCCTAAACTCCCACCACTCGTCATTTGTTCTCACACTCTAGCTATACTCCTTTATCCCGGCCTATAACCTTTTGGCTTGGCTACCTACCTATATGCCGGCCCGAAATTGCTTTACCCCAACAAGATGACTCTCTACCGACCCAACTCTTTTACTTTGTTTTACCTTTTTACTGCACTTTTCTTCCTGTTTTATGGGCTTACTCTTTACTTATTGGGTCAGGCACAATTCCTTACTCACTTTTAGGTACACCAACAAGCCCCCCAGTGTTGTGTTTTTTAATTTGATTAAAATATAATACTTACCCCTCCCCCCCCCCCCCCCCCCCCCCAAAAGGAAATAACTAGTAGAACTCATCACGCGTTGTTTTTTCTTGCTCTGGTGTGAGAACGGATGAAAAACCACCCAAAGCCCCCGCGCTAGTGGCAATAGTGGTAGCAAGAATCTCCACGGTGGATGAGCAACAATGGATGTATTGACAAGGGCAGTATCAACTTGTGAAGTATCCAAACCTTGAGTACTTTGCGTCATGTCTTTCAATAAATTTCATTAAATTGTGAAGAAGATTTGATGAAAATACTCGATCAAACGATCCCCACAGACGGCGCCAGTTGATGAAACACGATTTATCCAAGGAAAGTTGACCTGGAATGTGGAATGGCACCTTAGCTGTATAACCTGAATTTTGGTCTTCTTAACCCGGTAAACACTCTTCAAATGCAAACCTGGAAATGAAAACAAGAACAAAGCGGGGCTATTCCCCCTGTTCCACTCCGACGCCCAAGTGAGCAACATGACAATCATGAAGTATAATTCACAAGTGTGTATTCAAGTAGAAATGATGTCATGTCTCAAGTAGAAATTGCGTACATTGATAAGAGATGACTATCACCTTTATATAGATCTGCTTTGTGATTTGTCCGTTGGACCGTCATTATGACCTTTTATTATCATTAAGGGACTTCATGATTCCAGCTCCATTAGTAGGATTTAATACAGGTGTAACGAACACCGGGCTAAATGTGACACCGACCTAAATGCTCTTAAGTGTCCTACACAACTCCTGCCACATTAATAGCCTAAACTCCCACCCAGTCATTACTGCCTCGCACCCTAGCTATACACCTTTATCCCGGTCTATAACCTTTTGGCCCTGCTACCTACCTCTATGCCGGCCCGAATTGCTTTACCCCAACAAGATGACTATCTACCAACCCAACTCTTTTACTTTGTTTTACCTTTTTACTGCACTTTTCTTACTATTTTATCTTTTATGGACTTACTCTTTATTATTGGGCCAGACCCAATACCTTACTCACTTTTAAGTACACCAATGTAAAAGAATATATTTTATCTTAGAAGACTATTATCATTTCAACCATGTAAGTATGGTGGGAGCGATAAATTTGTTTAATAACAGCGATCATACACTTTAAACTCAAGATATATGATTCAGAAATTCCCCATTCTTATTGCATTTTTACCGTGATCATTTTGATTTTTAATTTTGCATGAGTTTTACCCAAGTATCCTTACCCCCAAATATTCAACAAACAATATCAATAAAATGTGTGAAGTATGTATTTTCAAAATTATAAAGAGTCCCAAAATAAGGTTGAAAGAAAGTAACATTAACATTTTTATTTGAGGGTAGGGAGAAGATTGGAATTTTGAAAAGTTGAAAACTGAAATATCTCTTTTAACCCCCCACAAAAGTTGAAAATTGGAAAACAGGAAGAAATTATAATTACGAAGACATTCTGTAATTTCAGCCGCTGTGTATTGAGAATACCACTTTTATTCTCTAAATTGTTACTATTTCATAAACATTGACATTATTGCTTGCATTTTCACAAAAGTTAACATTATTACCATAATTATTCTTAAAATATATTGTAAGACCCCGTATTTTTAACTACTTATTTAAATCTTAAGTAGCCGTAAAACCATCTACCATTTTAGGAGTTTTAACGTAAGATTTTATTATTCAAATTATAATAATTTCTTAACCAAAATTATTATTAAATAGAATCTCGAATTTCCCGATAATGAAATGGAGTTAAGATATTTATTAAAATCAAGTGTTGAACTATTAGGAAGATTAAAAATATTTTAGGAATTCTAAGATTTATAAATGTAGAAAACTAGATTAAACGTATAGTAGAGAAAATAACACGACTCTTGTCGTATAAGATTCGGTACGATGAAATGGTAAAAATTTAAATAGATATAATAATAATCAAAATACTATATATAACTACCTAGGAGTGAAAGATGAAAACAAACAGATAAGAAGAAGAAAGAGATGAGTTTTGCAAGGACTTTGGGAGCAAGAAAACAAAAACGAAAAGAAAACTGGAAAAAATAAAAAAATAATAATAATAAAAGAAAGGAAACTTGGGTCTTGTTTGAAATGTGTTTTTGAAAGATGTTTTAAAATGTGTTTTGAAAGATGTTTTGAGATATTGTTTGAAAGCCATCTTCAAATGTGTTTCAAGATATTGTATGGCATTGCAAAATTTACCTCCAACTTCTGATACTCGTGACTAGTACCACATAATTACTGTTCATGAATTTTATTTTTTTATTAAATTTTTTTAATAATTTTTGTTTTAAATATCAAAGATATTTTTAAATTACTAACATTATTGGTGATTATACGAACTTGAGATTTTTTCCTTCTAGGTTAAATATTTATTTCTAAAACTGAAATAATTAATTCTGATACTCGTAAATAGTACAACATAATTACTGATCACAAATTTTTAATTTTTTAAAATTATTTTTAAAATTTTTCGTTTTAATGTTTATTTTTAATTTTTTTTAAAAAAATATTATTTTTTAAATTACTAACATCATTAGTGATTATAAGAAACAATTTTTGTAGAATGAAACAATTTTTGGGCCATTCTCCAGGTTTCATGCCAAACATGAATTGCTTCCAAGATAAGAGGAGATGAGATGAGATGCATACCAAATTTTTTTTGTAATTTGGGCCCACCTAATTCTTTTCAAAACAACTTTTGAGAACTCTTCAAAACAGGGCCTTGGACTTGAAGTTTAAGTTCGCTAACTTCAAGCCCAAGAAAGCCAACTAAAAAAATATATATATATATATATAAAATAAAATAATAATAGTAATAAAGAAGAAAAAAAACAAAGTTGAAGACGGCTGAAGAAGTGATAAGGAAGAAGGAAGAAAGCAGTAGCAAAATGTAATAAGTAAACCCAATAAAATAAAAATAAAATATTAAAAAAAAAATAGGACAAAAAGATAAAAAACAAAAGAAAGAGACGGTTAGAAAATTTAACTCTCACACGATCAAACAAAAGGGTGCGTGTGACTATATATATATATATATATATATGTGGAGATTCAATGGCGGTTTTTTAATGGCGGAATAAATGGATACCGCCATTAAAAAAAAAAAAAGGACATTCAATGGCGATTTCTTGAGGGTTAGCCATGGAAAGGTACTTTCTATGGCGGTTACATAGTAATCGCCATAGAAATTGACTTTCTATGGTGGTTGTATGATACCCGCCATCATAAGTCATTTTTAAGGCTGGTGTAATAAATCCGCCATAGAAAGTTCTATGGCGGATTTATTACATCAGCCTTAAAAAGGACTTATGATGGCGGGTATCATATAGAAAGTCAATTTCTATGGCGATTACACCTTTCTAAGGCGGGTTATTCATAATCGCCATAGAATGTCCGATTTTTAGCCCTAAAACACAAACTATTTTCAACCTTACAAGCTTGAATCGAATATTTGGTGTTGCAATTTACCATTTTTAAACCTTGCAATTACCACAAACTCCAGCTCAGTTGGCGTTGCCGTTCACTAGCTCCGGGTCGACAAACCTGCTCCAGATCTGCCGCCATCTTAGTCGCCACTACCTCCAACCTCAGTATTTCAGGTGTCGCTGCTCAAACAGATTCACCGAAATCTACTCCAAACAGATTCATTCCAGCTCGCGAAACGTTCCCTCTTTCTCTTTCCGGCGTGCGACTCCACCTCTCTTCTCCCTTTCGGCGCCTCAAGGTGAGTCTTTTCTTTTCATTTTTAATTTTTAGGCTGCGATTTTTGTACCCATTTTCCTTGTTTTATGTTTTCCTCTACCGTTGCTACTGTTTTATCTTTCAGAACAAAGGTGGCTTCTTTGCCGCCGTCTCTCCCAGTTTGTCCATGTTTGGGGATGCATGCATAGGTCTATCAATGGGTATGTGCAAATCCTTCAGTGAATTTATCTTATTGTGTGAATTGTTTGGGAATCCTAATTCTCTGATGCTTATTCTTCTACAGAGCTTGAATTTGTTTTTTTGGAGTGTTTGGTTTGCGTTTTCTTGCTGAATTTTGGATTCTTTTAAGATATGCTTTAGTTTGGATCTGATTAGCTCTACCTGTTTGATGAGCTGTCTTGTGAAGATCTCGAAAATAACTTGATGCTTTGGTACTTTGTTTGTGTTGATGTTATGGTCTGGCATGCTTTGACGACGTGCGATAGTAGTACTCAAGAGGATTAGGTGCTCAGCTCGCTTGTTAAACAGGCTAAATTTGGATCCTTTGTACATTATTGGAGAATGCCATGCATTACTTTTGAGCAAAAATCAGTTATGGTGCTGCTAAAATTATTTGAGCTAATTAAATATATTTTGGCTGTACTGCTATTTTCCCGAAAGATAGATGTTTTAGATTTGATATTTACAAATGGTATGTTTACTTTTGAACATACGCAGGCCAGACACCAGACATATATTTGTAGAGGTCGGACTTGGATTTCATGTTAAAGTTACATGGTCTGAAGCTTTAACTTATATTTTGGCAAGGGAAGATATGTTAGAGGTAATACACATCTTGAAATCCTTAGTTATATTTCCACTTGAGACCAGTTTGTTTACTTTAATTAAGTCAGTAGACTGGAGATCAACCAAAACTGTTTTTTCACATGTCATATATTTACATATTTTTGGTACTTGTACCGGCGAATAGCAGAGTATACTGATAGTTGCTGGATTTCCAGACTAATGATTCTAAATGAAGTCACTGTAATTGCATGTTTTCAATGCTTGGGCCCTTCTAGAACTGTGAGTTTAATCACTTGAATTTTAGTAATGAATGTTCATAATCAACATTTTTGGTAAATTTTCCATTTTCGTTTACTAAATTCAGTTGGTACTTTAGTTTGAGTTGATAAATGCTCTGTTAGTTTAGAATTTTGTTCATACTGCTGTCTTTTTACTATCATGAATGCAGTTATTCATGTCATTGAAATTCTGTAGCTTTTTATTTCCATTTCTTGACTATTCATTCATGTTATCTTCAGAAAGTACTCATCTATCTGTGGGTGGAGGACAATTTGAGAGAAGGGCAAAAGGTGTCTGAAGAGTCATATAAATGGTGGGTGAAGTCTGGAGAAGATGAACAAATTTGCAACATTGCAGAGCAAACTTCCCCTAAGGTCTTAGAGAAGGGCGAAAGCTTGATTGCTATACTTCCTCTTTCTCATTGTTCTTTCTCCTTTTCAGTGCATGACAGAAATGTGAACCCTAATTGTAAAGAATGTTTTCCCATTCATTTAATGGCTTATTATATTCAATTAAATAATTGATATGAAAATTCTAAGACATGAAATATTAATTTTTTAAAATAAAAATTGTACTTTCTATGGCGGGTAAGGCCAAACCGCCGCAGAAAGTCCGTGTACTTACTACGGCGGTTTGGTTTTACCCGCCATAGAAAGTGATGACTTTCAATGGCGATTTTGTCTTACCGTCGTAGAAATTCCGTAACTTTCTATGGCAGTTCGGACCGCCATAGAAAGTCCGTGAACTTTCTATGGCTGCCAGATAGATAGCGGTTCAAAATCTGAAAAAACCACCATTGAAGGGGATAAAAAACCGCAGTTAAATCCCCTTTTTGTAGTAGTGGCTAATGCAGTAGAAGAAAGAAAAGAAACAGCAAAGCCAAAATAAAAAGAAACAGCAGTAGTTGCAAGCCGAACGGAAAAGCAAAGAAATAGAAATAGAAAAAGGAAAAGGAAGAAGAAGGGAAAGCTAGAACTGGAGCTGAACCAAGAGGAGGAGGAAGAATAATTGGGAGCAGAAAATTGGAACTGAACTGGACAAGAACCGTGGGAAGCAAGGAGGAAGAAGGAGAAGGAAGAAATAGGAAAAACAAAATCTAAAAAGTGGGATTTTGATCTTGAAATCTTGATTCTAATCCGGTGGGGATAGGATCTTAAAAATTTAGGAATTCAACGGTACGTTTAAATCCTTACGATAAGGTTAGATTTCGGAATTTTAGCGCCTATAGGTTTAAAACTATAAATTCTAGGTTTTCTTGAATTTTAATTTGAAATTAGATTTTTGAAGTTATATAAATGTTATGGAATATTAGGAATGTTATATACGTTATAGGAATAATTTTAATTAAAGGAAACATGTTTTTGAGCTTGTTTTAGTTTAAAACCCGTAGATAGAATTTTGGAAAAACTGATATAATTGAAATGATTTTTACTATCGGCTATTGCCAAATTTCGAACGGGGAAAACCGATTTTATCGGTTTTTGTTGATTATTCTTGCGGGTAAAACCGCTATTATATTTAAAATCGTTTTTCTTGAAAATTCAAATTAAAACCTTCAATTTATATAATTATTCTAATATTTTTAAATGGTTTCTTTTAAATAAATTATTTGCCCTAGATTAATTTAGGAACAGAATCTGAGCCGTAAAACTTGAATTAAATGCAGATTATTTGTATACTTATAATGCTAGCATCTGCGGAATACGGTGAGTGTTCTCACTAAAGGAGTTAAATGCTTTAAATAGTAATAAATGAGTTAACATGTCTTATTTATGTTAATGTTAAGTTTATATCTAGTGAAAGGCATGTGTTATAAATAATGTGTATAATTGTGATATTTGAGTGTGACAAATGCATGCAATATTTATAAATGTGTTATATGCCTGTAAATGTCTCAAATGTTGAATAATGTGTATAAGTGAAATGTTTACTAATATTTATCGTAAGAATGAAATTGTCATCAAAGTGTTAGTGTTTAATTTTAAATGTTAAATGTTAAGTGTTCAGTGTTACTGTGAATGCTAGTAAGCCCAAACCTTGTCTAGTTGTTGAATTGGGCGTGTTAGCATCGGGCTGGAGCGCCCGACAAAATGACTAGGGAGGTAGAGTTTGGTAATATTCCAGGATTTACCATAGAGTTCAGTGTTGGCAATGTCGGCATAGTTATTGCGAAGCGACAGTGTTCCAAGGCAGGTAAAGTATAGTCGGTAATTCGTTTCGATGGGTCACATAGATCCTCGTTATAGCGTACTGGTTATGTTCTTTCTATTCCTTACGTGTTCCCCCTTGTGTGCTTAGGAATTATGTGTTATGTGATGGTAAATATTTACTTGGTATTAATTTTAATAGTGTGACCTCACTGAGCTATGGAAGCTCACCCTTAGACATTTTGCATGTAACAAGGATTAAGGACGATGTTATAAAAAGCGTTGGGATTATAGGATAAAGTTTCTAGCTAGGTAATTAAGGCGAGAATATTGTAATAGTTATAGAACTACACTTGTACATTTTGTATTATTGAAATAAAATATATCTTATTTCAATTTAGTGTGTAAATATTAGCGGCCTTTGTATCCTTAATGAGTCCTGGTGTGAACCAGGCAGGCATCTCGTTCACGACTCCTGCATGAAACAGGGAGGTCGGGGCTGGGATTGTCACATTTGGTATCAGAGCAGTAAGGTCCAAGGGTACAAACATTTTAGGAACTAAGAGTTAAAGTTAAGATTAGTGTTAGGTCTCATAGGACAAATATATTAGTTCCTAAGATGTAAAGTTAACTCTAAGATTAGGGTTAAGACTTCTAAGTTAAGACAAGCAAATGTTAGAATTGAAGTTGAGTTAAAATATACTCAAACGATTAAGAGTGAAACCTTGTCATAATATTACCTCTTCTAATTTGAAGTGTGAATTGCTATTGATTCGATTGAGGGCCCGATCAACTGTGAAACCCCGTAAAATTTTAATATTTTAAAATTCACCTCAAAAATATATTGAGGTATTTATAAATATTTTATATGAGAATTCGTTTAAAGGAATTTTTGTTTAAAATTATTTCTTTAAGAAAATTTTATAAAAGTCCTCGGATCTTTTAGTTCGAAAAGAATTTCTTTATTTTAATTTCAAATCTTCAATTATGGGAGTTAATTGATAACTTTGATTCTAAAATTCATGTTATGCTAATTGTTTAGGAATATTATGATTTAGGTATTTACAGAATTTTTGGAAATAGGAATTAGAAGATTGAATTAGAAAATAAATGAAAATAATAAATAAAAAAAAAGGAAAATCGGTTTTACCTAGTTCCGAATCGCGTAAAATCGATTGCACCGCTTTAAACAATAAAAATGGAAGTTTCTCACCGCCTATAAATAGTTTTAACCGTTTGGCGAAATGGAAAACCGATTGGGACAATCGGTTTTACCCATTTCCAATCGGGTAACACCAATTGGTGACTGATAGAATTTTATGGAATCGGTTAAAGGGGTAAATCCAATTCAATTCGGATAGAATTTGGTAAATCAGTTTTGACTTTTTTAACCAATCGGTATGAAAAATTCTTACCGCCTTATTAATCGTTATAACCAATTCATAATCAGGGAAAACCAATTCTAATCGGCAGTACCGTTTCCTCAATCGGGTAAAACTGATTCTTTGTCAGAATTAAAAATAAATACTTGCCACCTAAGCTACGAGCATAGGGGTCATTTTAACCCCTAGCCTTTGTCCCATACGGCTCAAAGAGCCTATAAATACCCCTCCCTTCATTCACAAACCCCCATTTGCTGCAAATCCATCTCCAAGAACTAGAGAAAGTCTCAAAAATTAGAAATAGGAAGAAGAAGAAGAAGAAGAAGAAGAAGAAGGAACAAGGTTTTGACGTATAACCTCCATTCCAATCCGAGGAAAGGCAGCTAGGGAGCATGTGGAATCGAAAGAGGTAAGAATTTCACGTTAGAAGTGCAATCATAATGCAAAAATTTATATTTTTAGAATTTATAAGGTTTTCTTAGAGTTTAATTTATTCTTGAAATTCTGAACGATAGAAAAATGTTTTGAAATGTTAAACATGTTCTAGGAGTATTGTAGAAATGGTCTTTGGAAAAAAAAAGAAATTTGAAGAAAAATGGATTTAGATACACTTTTTTTTTAAAAAAATCCGAAGCTAGGTGAAGAACACCAAATTTGGGCACGAATCGATTTTGACCGATTCAGAATTGGTTGAAACCAATTCAAGCCTGGGATAAATCGGTTCTACCCGTTTGCAAACGGGTAAAACCAATTGGAGAAATAGTTTTACTGAATTTGGAATTTGAAAATTTATCAGGGATTATTTGCTAAATACTGGACCGGTTTTAGCCGATTGGAAATCGGGAAAAATCGATCCAGAGTTTTCTGGAAATTTTGAAACGGTTTTGACCGATTTAACCTCGGGTAAAACCTATCCAAAAGGGGAAAAACTGATTTACCGCAATTTCGATTTCTTTTAGTTAATTCTTTATAAATTCTTGTTAAAACTATTTTAACGAGTGTTTTAAAGATTTTTACACTTGTATTTTCTGAAGTTATAATTTTTATGAGTTTTGTCCGATTTTGAACTATTTGTGAAATAACGTAGAAATAATACTTAGAAATTCTTTAAATTTCAGTTTTACGACATAATGTTTATATTTTCTTTAAAATTATAATTATTACGTTTTTATAGCCATTGTCAAGTTAGATAATTTTAGAATACTTATTTTCTAAATATATATGTTTTAAATGGAAAATTAGGTAAATTACCATTATGCCCTTATTAGTTAAAATTCCGGAATAAGTTAGAAACTAGAATTATATTGGCTAGAAATAGTACTAAATTGCCGGAACCTAAAATATATGCAGATCTTTTAGACAGCTAGTTCGTGAGCGTGTATATTCGGACTGAGGTGAGTTTATCAATGAAAATGGATTTCATTTTAATGCAATTAATAATTGAACTGCACTAAATATTGTTTGTAGCACGTTTTGAAATGTTTGTTAAAAATGTTTGAAATACTTTTTGGTTTTGAAATGCCAGTTGTGTTTGCTTACCTGCTGGACTGCATTATATTTGTTACATTTCAGTTGTACTTTCATTTGTGCACTTAATGTATTATATTCTGCATAAGTTGTGTCAGATCCATTATTTGTGCGCGACTTAATCCCGCGAGCCGGCATTGGGCCTGGTCGTCTGGGTCATTTCTGTTCTAATCTCGAGATTTAGCTATCTGTCGGGGCCCATATCTATCTGTTAGGGCGTAGTTGTCGATATGATTCTGATTCTGTTTTGTCTCTACTTCTGCTCCGATTCTGATTCTGATTCTGATCTGTCAGCGAGATGAAATTGTTTGTTAGTTTATAGTTCAGCTATAACTATAAACCGACCGCCCTTCATTCTCATTATCTGTCTGTGAATTCTGCATGAGTCACGACTGCTATCTGTTAGGATATATCTAAACAGTTTGCATGGGTAATGTATGCAACTCGGTAAATGTTTGCGAAAACGGTGGACTCTCACTGGGCAAGGGCTCATTCCATTTTCCTATTTTCAAATTTTTATTACAGATCTTTGGTATGAAGATGGTTATGCTCACTAGGATCACCCGGATTTTGGAAATTTTGGATATGGCTAGAAGACGGGATTGTTTAGATGGACTCATACTCTGATAACTCATGTACTATAGGGCTGTGTAAGTTTTACTTTATTATAATAAATGAAAAAAATTATTATCATGTTCTGCCAGTTCTGAGTTCTGGTGCAAACCAGGCAAGCATCCGGTGAAGACAACCCCTTGTATGTGAGGTGGTGGATCTAGGGTGTCACATCAACCCGCACTTGAGCCTTGGTGATTTTCACTTAAATTAGAATAATACAACTAATAAAGAATTTTGAGGACGAAATTTGCTAAGGGGGAAAGGATGTAAGACCTCGTATTTTTAACCATTTATTTAAATCTTCAGTAGCCGTAAAACCATATAACTATTTTAGGAGTTTTAACGTAAGATTTTATTATTCAAATTATAATATTTCTTAACCAAAATTATTATTAAACAGAATCTCGAATTTCCCGATAATGAAATGGAGTTAAGATATTTTATTAAAATCAAGTGTTGAACTATTAGGAAGATTAAAAATATTTTAGGGATTCTAAGATTTATAAATGTAGAAAACTAGTTTAAACGTATAGTAGAGAAAATAACACGACTCTTGTAGTATAAGATTCAGTAAGACGAAACGTTAGAAAATTAAATAGATAGAATTATAATTAAATAATATTATATATAACTACCTGGGCGTGAAAGATGGAAACAAACAGATAAAAAGAAGAAAGAGATAAATCTTGCAAGGACTTTGGGAGCAAGAAAACAAAAACGAAAAGAAAACTGGAAAAAATTAAAAAAATAATAATAATAAAAGAAAGGAAACTTGGGCCCTGCTTGGAATGTATTTTGAAAGTTGTTTTTTAAAGATGTTTTGAAATATGTTTTAAAAGATGTTTTGAGATATTATTTGGAAGCACAACTTCAAATGTGTTTCAAGATATTGTATGGCATTGCAAAATTTACCTCCAACTTCCGATACTCGTGAATAGTACCACATAATTACTGTTCACAAATTTTATTTTTTAATAATTTTTTAAAATTTTTGTTTTAAATATCAAAGATATTTTTAAATTACTAACATCATTGTGATTATACGAACTTGAGATTTTTTTCCTTCTAGGTTAATTATTTATTTTTAAATCTGAAATAATTAATTCTGATACTCATAAATAGTACAACATAATTACTGTTCACAAATTTTTAATTTTTTAAAATTATCTTAAAAATTTTTCTTTTTAATGTTTATTTTTAATTTTTTTTGAAAAAATAGCAAAGATACTTATAAATTACTAACATCATTAGTGATTATACGAAACAATTTTTGTAGAATGAAACAATTTTTGGGCCATTCTACAAGGTTTCATGGCAAACATGTCTCAAGAATTACTTACAATATGTGATGAGATGCATACCAAACAATTTTTGTAGTTTGGGCCCATCCAACTCCTTTCAAAACCAGCTTTTGAGAACTCTTTCAAACTGGCCTTGGACTTGAAATTTAAGTTAGCTAACTTCAAGCCCAAGAAAGACAACTAAAAAAAATATATACAAAATAAAATAATAATAATAGTAATAAAGAAGGAAAAAAACAAAGTTGAAGACGGCTGAAGAAGTGATAAGGAAGAAGGAAGAAAGCAGTAGCAAAATGTAATAAGTAAACTCAATAAAATAAAAATAAAAATAAAATATTAAAATAAAATAGGACAAAAAGATAAAAAAAATAAGAAAGAGACGGTTAGAAAATTTAACTCCCACACGCATCCTTTTGTTTGATATATTAAGTAGTATATATATATATGTATAGCTAATGCAGTAGAAGAAAGAAAAGAAACAGCAAAGCCAAAATAAAAAGAAACGGCAGTAGTTGCAAGCCGAACGGAAAATCAAAGAAATAGAAATAGAAAAAGGAAAAGGAAGAAGCAGGGAAAGCTAGAACTGGAACCAATAGGAGGAGGAAGGATAACTGGGAGCAGAAAATTGGAGCTGAACTGGACAAGAACCGTGGGAAGCAAGGAGGAAGAAGGAGAAGGAAGAAATAGGAAAAAAAAAAAATCTAAAAAGTGGGATTTCGATCTTGAAATCTTTATTCTAATTCGGTGGATAAGATCTTAGCAATTTTAGGAATTCAGCAGTAAGTTTAAATCGCTTACGATAACGTTAGATTTCGGAATTTTAGCGCCTATAAGTTTAAAACTATAAATTCTAGGTTTTCTTAAATTTTAATTTGAAACTTAGATTTTTAAAGTTATATAAATGTTATGGAATAGTAGGAATGTTATATATGTTATAGGAATAATTTTAATTAAAGAAAACATGTTTTTGAGCTTGTTTTAATTTAAAACCTATAGATAGAATTTTGGAAAAACTAATACTATAATTGAAATGATTTTTGGTATCGGCTATTGCCGAATTTCGAACGGGGAAAACTGATTTTATCAGTTTTTGCTAATTATTCTTGCGGGTAAAACCGCTATTATCTTTAAAATCATTTTTCTTGAAAATTCAAAATTAAAACCTTAAATTTATATAATTATTCTAATATTTTTAAAGGGTTTCTTTTAAATAAATTAATTGCCCTAGATTAATTTAGGAATAGAATCTGAGCAGTGAGACTTGAATTAAATGCAGATTATTTGGGTACTTATAAGCTAGCATCTGCGAAATACGGTGAGTGTTCTCACACTACCACAAAATGCCCCTTAGGAGGCGGGTCCTAAGGGGCATTGGATGGCAGCACCCGCCTCCGCTGCGGCCAGCACCCGCCACCCCTTAGGGGGTTATTGGAGGCGGGTGCAAAACTGCACCCGCCTCCAATAACCCTCCGAAAAAAAATTTTTATTTCTTTTTTTGCACTTTATGGCTTTGATAGAAATCGAACTCGCGCCTTCAGATTCACTTGACTCTTGCATATTAAATTTACCACTAGGCTACATATATTTATGTATTTCATATTAAAATAGAAAATATATATTTCTATATTTCCTTCTAAAAATTGTAATTTTTATTACTTACTAATTTTTCGCCTCACTAGAATCCCGAAAAATTATTAAAATTATTTTCAACAATCCAAAAAAAAAAAATTTTTTGAACTGCTATTAAAAATTTTGCAAAAATGCACCCGCCTCCTTTTCATATAATGAAATTGGAAAATTTGCAAAACACTTTGGAGGCGGGTTTTGGCTTCACCCGCCTCCATTGAGCTATCCAAAAAAGATTTGGAGGCGGGTGCATGTTGCACCGTTCTTCACAAATCTCTTTGGAGGCGGGTGCAATATCCACCCGCCTCCAATAATTAGTTATTGGAGGCGGGTGGATGTTGCATCCGCTTCCAAAGACTTTTTCGGCCCCTTTGGAGGTGGGTTTTTGTACACCCGCCTCCAAAGGGGCGCCTTCTTTGATTATTTCTGTACTAGTGTCACTAAAGGAGTTAAATGTTTTAAATAGTAAGAAATGAGTTAACATGTCTTATTTATGTTAATGTTAAGTTTATATCTACTGAAAGGCATGTGTTATAAATACTGTGTATAATTGTGATATTTGAGTGTGACAAATGCATGCAATATTTATAAATGTGTTATATGCATGTAAATGTCTCAAATGTTGAATAATGTGTATAAGTGAAATGTTTACTAATATTTATCGTATGAATGAAATTGTCATTGCAGTGTTAGTGTTTAATGTTAAATGTTAAGTGTTAAGTGTGAATGCTAGTAGGGATCCCAAACCTTGTCTAGTTGTTGAATCGGGCGTGTCAACATCGGGCTGGAGCGCCCGACTAAATGACTAGGGAGGTAGAGTTTGGTAATATTCCAGGATTTACCATAGAGTTCAGTGTTGGCAGTGTCGGCATAGTTATTGCGAAGCGACAGTGTTCCAAGGCAGGTAAAGTATAGTCGGTCATTCGTTTCGAAGGGTCATATAGATCCTCGTTATAGCGTACTGGTTATGTTCTTTCTATCCCTTACGTGTTCCCCCTTGTGTGCTTAGGAATTATGTGTTATGTGACGGTAAATATTTACTTGGTATTAATTTTAATAGTGCAACCTCACTGAGCTATGGAAGCTCACCCTTAGACATTTTGCATATAACAGGCATTAAGGACGGCGCTATAAAAAGCGTTGGGATTATAGGATAAAGTTTCTCGCTAGGTAATTAAGGCGAGAATATTGTAATAGTTATAGAAGTACATTTGTACATTTTGTATTATTGAAATAAAATATCCTTTTTCAATTTAGTGTATAAATATTAGCGCTCTTTGTATCTTGAATAAGTCCTGTGCAAACCAGGCAGGCATCTCGGTCGCAACTCCCGCATGAAACAGGGAGGTCAGGGTTGGGGGTGTCACATATATTGTTGTAAAATTGGGTGCAATAATGTTAATTTTTATAAAATAATGCTAATTCAAGGAGAAAAATATATACTTTAAAAATACAGGTGGGCAAAATCGGACAACCTAGCTATAAATGCATGGGGGAAATATTTATGCCTAAAAATTATTTTGACATTTTTTGTGTGATAAATTATCAAAATATTCCTCGAGGTTTGTTTAAATTTGAATTGCAAAAATACATTCATAATATAATAAAATTATCAAATTAATCCTTGAGTAATCAAATAAGAATAGACTAAAACAGTGCAAAGTGGGGAAAAAAAAAAAAAAAAAAAGGGCGAGAAAGTCACCCAATCCCTATAAAATTTTCTTAAGAGTGTGCTTGGTTCATAAAGAGAAATGTAAATGGGAGTGAAAATGATAATAAAAATAATATACTATGATTGTATTATTTAGTTTGTGGGAAAAAAATGAAGATCAGTACCATTGATGATATTTGATTTTAAGAAAATATTTAAGAACGAAAAACTATTTCAATAAATTTTATGCATTAAAAATTTGATATAATATAAAATAATTATAATTAAATATGCTATAATGATAATTATTATTGTTAATTAATTTTGTAACTAAAAAATGTATAAAAAGCTAATTTGAAGGAAATGTGTTTCATTCGTCCCAATTTTGGGAGGAAATAGGCTATTGCTCTCTTCTAGGATTTGGGGGTGAGACTCAAATAATGAAATTCCCTAACCAATCATCAAATTTTCATGGAACAATTCTTATTAAAGGCATAATACAATTTAAAATCTTCAAAAAGGAGTTAAATTTTAAAAATTCATTTTATAAGGGCATGAAAATATATTACCGCTTTAAATAAATGTTTATTGTCCACTTTACCCTTATAAAAGTACATTCCCTTGTATTTTCAATCATCATAAGAATAAACGGATAGTAAATCATCTTCAAGTTGTAAGATGCTGAGAACCTCCGCAGCTGGATGGGTTCGGAAATTCTTTAAGATCCCAAATTCTTTTCAATTGAATTAAGGGTTTTTTTTTTCTCACCAAAAAGAAAAAAGAATTAAGGTTTTTAATTGGCTTTTGGCTTTCAGAATTCTCCAATATAAAAATTAAATATAACCTTTTGTTTTAAAAGGTAAAATGGACATTTATAATTTGTTTAACGCATTAAAATATATTAATGCGTTTAAGAGGATTTATAAAAATTCAACACCAATTTAAAAAATTTTAAATCTTGTTACGCCTTTAATAAAAAAATTTCTCATTTTTCATCCTCATTCTCATTCCCTATTCCAAAATCATGAACCCAAGCACACCCTAAAATATCAAACTAACCATTGAATTAATGAAATTTACTGATCACCTCCTTACCCAATAAGCCAAGGTATCAAATTATGAAATTTATTAGTAATTTAAACAAACTTTAAGAAAAGTTTTGATAATTTACCCCTTATTTTTTTCATAATTGAGAAATTAATTTTATTCTCAACATCACCACTATATTTAAGGATATAGACATGTAAAATGGGGCTCACATGCTAGCATGAATGGATTGAAAATAAGGGCATGTTCTTTTTTATTGTTTTTAAAACGGTTTTGAAAACATGTTTTTGGAAATAGTTTTATAATGTAAAAGATGTATTAAAATGTAAAAAAGCATAGCAGAATAGTAAAAAGTTACATTGAAAATGATGAAAAATGATTATTATATATTAAATACACTATTGAAACCAAAAACAAAACCAAAACCAAAACAAAAAGTTTAGTCATCAGTTCTAAAATGAAAAGGGAAAAAAAAAGAAGAAGAAAACTTTACTGTGAAGTTCCCTAAAATGAAAAAGGAAGAAATAAAAAAGTCGTGTTTTAATAGTCTAAACTGCGCGAGTTCTAGGATATTCGAGATCTTTTGCTGACTGGTATGTAGGACCTTTTTCCAGATGACTTATGGGACTTCATTGAGGGAATTTCACTTCATTTTGATGGTCATCTGGATAGGATGATATGGAAGCCAGAGGTGAAGGGAATTTTTACTATTAAGTCAGAGTATGGCGTGGTCCGTAAAAAGGGAATGTTGTGGTTTCAAATTTATGGACCTCGCCATTACCACTCAAACTCTCTGTTTTTCTGTGGTGGCTATTGAATGGTCTTCTGCCCATGGATTGCCGCCCCAAGTGCTCTTTCTGCTGCTCGGAGAGTTCGCTCATGCATGTGTTTTATTAGTGCCCGTGGGCCCGTGGGATTTGGGCGCACACTAGGGATCACCTACATGTTGTCCCGTTGGCTATAACAGATTTATGGGATGTGTTGGATTTTTATTGGGCTAGGGCGGACTTCGAAGTGGCACTCCTTCCCTCTATGAGGTCCGTTATTGTGCCAGTGGTGGTTTGTTGGGAGATTTGGAGGGCGCACTGTAAGGCAGTTCATGAGGGGAAATTAATGGATTAGGTCCACATAGCGAGTATAATTTTTAAGTTTTCTACGATTTAATGGTTTTAAATCCCCCCCCCACCTTTCCCACCATCCGTAGCGTTCTTGGAGAGCAACGTTTTGCCACGGTGGGCATACTGGAAACAAAGAGAGGCATGGATTATCTGTTGGAGTCTTCTTATGGACCGTTTTAAGTTAATGTGGATGGGTCTTCCCGAGGGAACCCGGGGCCTGCGGGATCAGGTGCGGTTCTACGAATTTCGTACGGTAGGGTGGTCTTTGCAATTGGAGCTTCCCTTGGTATACTCACGAGTTTTCAAGCGGAAGCATGTGCTCTTCTCATTGGGCTTCGTATATGTGACAGACTTGGTCTGCAGCAGTTAGATGTGGAGACTGATTCTATTGCTGATGGCAGTCCAGAGAAGTGACGGCCCGTGGTGATCGGCCTCCACATTGGCAGGAATCTCCGCGTTAAGGCATACTTATGAGTCCATTACCCACCTGTACCGCGAAGGAAATGTTGTGGAAGATAGTTTGGCTCAAACTGCCAGTTTAACGAGTCACATAGACTTTTTTGTCCACTCCTTGCTCCCTCAGAGGATTAGGGGTCTAGTTGTCCTAAATGCTCGGAGTTTCCTTTATCTGAGAGGGTAATGGTTTTAAAAATAGTTTTAAACATGTATAGCTTTCATCTGCATTCTTGCCTCTTTGTACTTCTAAGGTAAGACTCATTACGTCCCCCTTAGAACGTTTTTAGGCATTTTTCTTTTAAATTTTAATAAAGGGTCTCCAAGCTCTCAAGCCACTTAATCAGATGTTACCAAAAAAACAAAAAAAAATCTAAACTATCTAACAGAATAAAGTTTAGTCATTAATTCTAGAAGCCATTCTTTAAACAAGTTTTTCTCTTTCCATTCAGACTTTTAAACTATTATCCCACACTTTTAATACTTTAATGTTTTTTCTCAAATCAATTGTACTCCTAGTTTCTTGTAGTCCCTTTTTTTTATTTTTTTATTTTACCCTTGCGTCCCCAAGAATCGAACCCATGACCTCGATGTTACAAGGTCATTCCCTTACTTCCTGTAGTCCCTTAAGTGTTAGTGAATAACATTTTCAATCTCTTAAATTTAGAAATAATTTTTTTAGTCCCTTATATTTGTGCGAAGTGCTTTTTGTTGATCCCCTTGCATAAATTAAAAAAAATAAAAACTTTTTTGCCCCTTATATTCATTAAAAATGAAAATTTTTTTTCTGTAGAAGGGACGATAAAAGTTGCTGTTAAATTTAAAGGATTAAGTAATCCATTTTCTGATATGTAAGAGTCGAAAAATATAATTTACCAAGGAAAAAAAGAAATAGAATACCTTTTTTTCATATTAAATATCCTATATGACCCATAAAACTTTTAAAAAATCACAAATTTTAGTGAAATTAGATCTGGAAAAAATTGAAATTAAGGTGATGTTATTATTAGAGTAATAGGTCACCGGTCAGATCAACTTTACATATAAAATCACGTAGATTTGCTCTAATTTTAATTTATTTGGTTTCCTTAAGAAAAAATAATTGATAAATTATTTCTCTACTAATAATACCTAAATTAAAATACATAAATGTGAAACATTGAAATCGTACAAAATAATATGAATCCCATAACATATTGGAAAAAGTAAATGATGTGTTATCACCTAAGCTCGACCACATATAACTTATAAATACAAATAAGTCATGGGTATAATATAACTTTCTATTTTTGGAAAAATAAAACCACAACCAACCCGTGCAGACGGATTACAACTCTAATTTTTGAAATGGAGGGCCCCGATTTGGCACCGATTCTCGAATTGTCTTATGAGAGATCACATATTTCACATGGGAATTGATATATATATATATGATTTGGGGTTTTCAAATCTTTTAAGTTCGCTTTTAAGAGAGTTGAACTTCAAATCATGACGATCGGTTTAAGAAACAAACACCACCCTATGCCACTGGGTACACATGGTACTGGCAACGCGTGTTATATGGTATACATAACAATAAATGAACATGAAAATAGCGTGAAACTTACAATCGTGCACGAAAGTATGTGACTTTCCTTTGGAGACACATGATTGAAACCGCATATAGATCGCTCATGAGAAGAATAAAGCCTTGTTTCGAAACATGGTTCAAATCATCATTTTATATTTTATTATAATTTCTCATCATTCTCAATAACATTTTTTACATTTTTCATATATCTTTTTACGTTTTCAATAAAAAATTTTACATTCTAACAATTCAAACTCATATTTCAACCCAACCTTAATACCAAACGGGTCGGGAGCCGATGACCTCTAATAATGTAGCCGCCAAATAAAGACAAATGTACTTAATAACATGAATAACTGAAGAGAGTAAATGGGCCCAAGCTCTCAAACTCAAAGGCGAAACTGATGGAAAAGCCATTTAAGAATTGGGCCACACCGCCACACCATGCTTAATTTCCATATGCTGCACTACTTAGTGCGGTTTGAATATAAGTTTAACTACTTTTCCCATTTTTCCTTTTTTTTTTTTCTTTTTTTTTTTTGGGGTCCAATAAGTGTTTATGTTTATCCAATCAATCCCAATGTCTGGCCCTTGAAAAAGACCTGTACCAAAGCCGACAAATATTTTTCACCTTTCAATTTCAATCTAAAGTTTTCACTTGACTACACTTCTTCTCCTTTCTTTCTTTCAATTTGTGATACCAAATTATGTTGTCCCAATGCGACTTTATATGCTGAAATGGGAAATCAGGTAAGTGGAATATAGGTACTAAGACGGTAATAATGGCAATATTTGACACGATCTGAAAACGCGGTACGAATCCGATTCGTTAATGTGACTCGTTAACTTATATACAATTTAAAATTACCATTTTTAAAAGACTACTTTTGATCATTTGTAACTCGACAAAAAAACAAGACATGAGCACAATACGTTAATAGTGATCTGTTAATTCATTCATAACCCGAAGAAGAATTTCACAACTTTTAGATCATGAGCTCGAATCCTACCGCTGATTCCATAAATCATGCACATGACTAAAGATTACAACACATATAGCATACTTTTTGTTACTTTGTTTAAGTGAAAGAGTTTATTTTGAATTGTACCTTAAAATTCATAAAATTTTATATTTTTTATTAAACTCTTTAATTAAACAAAGCTATTACAAATATTCCTAACTTTTTATTCATGAAAAGAATAGGGAGAAAGTCAAACAATATATAGAAGGTGTGCATGTATGATACTCATATCTGATATCCCTTTAGACTTTAAGGAAGGATTACTGTAAAGTGTTGACTCTAGAATTCCTCAAACAAATTAAAACTTAATAAAATAATGTTTGACCTAATATTCACAAACAATTGTGTAAATAAATTAATTAGGAAAAAAAAAAAAAAAAACCCCCTTGTGAACTCTAAAAGTCAAATGAGAAGAACTTTGGGCAATGATTGATCTTTAGCTAACCTAGTAGGTAGGGTAGGACTTATAAGATCAAATTGATGTGCTTGTGAACCATTCATTACATGATGTAGCAGTTGTTAATTATCCAACAAACTAAATAAATTATTATTAACCGTTTAATTTTTAGGTCAACTCCTATAAATTTCCAATTTTTTTTGTTCCTTCCCATATAAAAGGAGATAAATATTTATTAATGTATAGCTAAGGGTCTAAAAATAATAAACCAAACCACAACATAATTAAGTTCACCTAAAACCATAATTTAGTCTAATTAAATTTGGTTAGTTGATTTTTAAAATTTAAACTAAAGCTTTAACAAATTGTTAATATATCTTAAGAAACAAGTAATGGATTTTAAACTTTCCATATGATCAAGTGTTACACAAAACATTTTATGAAATGTGTCATAACAATCTTTGTAACCCGATCGTCATTACATCTGAAGATCACAAATATTTATATTTGACGCCCCTAATGGTCTTGAGCGCAGTTTAACCTTTCATATAGGGGCATGTTAATTGCAATACGCTTTTTACTAAACACATGGTACTTTTTAAAATTTTAAGTGGCGAAAAGACAATAATATTACCTACCACTTTACCTACACCATCCACCCTCATTAACTCTTTACATGCACCTCCACCCTCATTTCACAGTACGTAACAATTTACATATTTTTTGGGTTAAAGGTGGCACATTTTTGTTAAATTTTTGTTACTCAACCAAGAATCGCCCCCCGCAGGCGATTTTTTTAGGTAAAATCGACAGGAGGAGGCGATTTTATCTAATAAAATCGCCACTACGAGGCGATTTTATTAGATAAAATAGCCTCTAGAAGGCGATTTTATTGGATCAGATCGCCCTCTAGGGGCGATTTTATGGTAAATATTCGCCCCCCCAAGAGTGACTAAATGGGAAAACGTTGGTGTCCTTTGGCGAACAGATCCCCTGAACCAGGGGATTGTGAAAAAAATGAAGTAACGGGAACACAGGCGATTTTCCTAGGAAAATCGCCTAAACTGGGCGATTTTTCCTCGTACAATCGCTTAGGGCAGGCGATTGATGAGGAAACGATCGCCTGGTCTAGGCGATTGATGAGGAAACGATCGCCTGGTCTAGGCGATCGTTTCCCATAGAATCGCTAGCTCTAAGCGATTATTGTGGGGAAAATCGCTTGGTCCAAGAGATTTTCCCTTAAAAAATCGCCCGAGGAGCAATTTTCCGGCGAACTATCCCGGAAAATACCCTAAAATTAGGACACAACAGCCGGAAAATAACGGAACACGCAAGATAAACCATAAACCATTCATAAACACACTACCCATACAATTTACAACACCAAAACATTCAAATTTTCAGTTTAACTCTAAAAAAGATAAATCGAACTCTAAAAAAGATAATTGACTAAAACGATGGAGATGGAATCAGGGATAGAGATGGAGCCGATGGAGACAACTAGCGCTGGCTGATTGATAGAAGGAGATGGCAATGCGATGGAGATAGAATCGGAATCGCCAACCGTCGCTAGGATGGAACTGGAATCGCGAAGGAGATGGAAGCTGTGGAATCCGAAGGAGATATAATAAAATCCCCACAATTTTACTGCATAAGGTAGTGAAAATGGAAGGACAAAAAGGTAATTTCACGTATCAATTTTTTTTAAATTGTCCTGCATTTAGTAAAAGGTGTCCTTGAATTAACAATTCCGTTCATATATTGCGTATCGAATTTAGTTTTTGATGTATTAAATTTAGTTGTCGATATATAGTAGTTATGAATTTAGTCTTTGATGTATCAAGTTTAGTTGTTGATGTATCACACTTTTGTTAAGACAACATGTATCGATCGAAACATGCGTATCGAGTTTAGCATATGATGTATCAAATTTAGCTGTTTGTGTATCGATCGAAACATGCGTATCGAGTTTAGCATATGATGTATCAAGTTTAGCTATTTGTGTATCGATTGAGTTTAACTATTTAAATATCTCAATTATGTTAAAACAAGAAATATTGGTGAAAACGTATTAAATTAACCTCTAAAGTATAATGTGTTAGACAGTCAATCGGTTGAACATAAACCTCCCTCTTAGTAGAAACAAGCAAAATAACTCCTAACCACCTTCTTTTAACAAAAGAAGATAGCAAATTCAATAGTTGGCTCATGGTTTGCATAATTTTAATCCTAACTTTGATTCTATTCTATCTTACAAAAATTATTAAAATGATTCAAACAAGAATAGTTTTTATAATTTGTCTGTAATTTTACACATGCACATTATTTGGTAAAATTTTAGAATCTTACGATTTGATTTTATCGATTTCAGTTATACCCCTAAATCATAAACAACAACTACGGTTGGTCAATGAATAAGTTTTTTAGATGCTTTTCTACCTTACGCACGTTAAGATCGAATCTACTAATAATTAACAAGTAGTAAAAATATGCATTTGTTTCGTTTCAACAAAGTCCTATCTTTTATGTATTAAAATCAGTGTTAAAAACATTATATATATATATATATATATATTAAAAAAAAACATTAGAAATATTATCACCGAATAGTACAAGCAATCTTTTGACATTAAATTTCCAGCTATATCCTACAATTTCACAATTGGCTAATTATTCCTAAACTGAATTGTACGTGGAGATATATACATCAATCACATCGTGTCTATTAAAAATGTAATTATCGATTTTACACTTGTAAGTACACCATATGTACAGAATCACAGATCTTCAATTCCTTCAATAAATATATGTGTATATTTCATGAATATTATTGATAATAACAAAATATTCTTTTAATTAATAATGTATCAAATTAATATAATATATTTACACTTGGTGATTCTTGCAAGCATATGTTTAAGGTGGCCAACTCAGGTACGTGCATCCACATTTAATGTGTTGAGGATCAGGGAGCACAAACCACCGAATTAGGCCATTTCAAACCAATTAATTCACTTTTATTTTCCAACCCCATCTTATCTTATCTTTTCTCTCTCCTTCTCGATATGTTATTTGGCGCATCTATTCTATCACATAAGTAGAATGGAATAGTCAGATACATTTAAGAAATAAGGTGTTATTTTGGAAGGAGAGTAATGTATATGTAGAGAGTTCATAAATAAATATGAATTTGAATTTGAATTGTTGATTTATCATTGACTTGATACACTATTTTTAAGAATGCAACAGATGCATATAAATTTCCTTTTATAGATACAGCGGATAAAAATATACTTTTCTAGTGAAAATGCGTACAAAATTCTATTGTATATACAGAAAATTGAAAATTACCTCTGATCTAAAATAAAAAGATGTTTTAGGGGGAGTAACATTCATCAAAATAAATGACGTTTTAGCCAAAAAAACATAATTTTTTTGTAAGTTATCCTTGTTTTAACTTATTTAACTAAGAGTTATGTGGCCAGAAAAATATATATATAAGGGGTCTAATGTAAAAATAAAAAAATAAAAAAACCTTATACAAATAAATAATGTATCACACATAAATATATAGGGGTTTGGAGGGGGTCTTGAGACCCTCTACCTGCGCGGCCACAACCCCCCCCCCCCCCCCCCCCCCCCCCCCCCCCCCCCCCCCACACCCACCCATGACTTCTCTTGTTAATTGGATTATCTCTTCAAGACTCGTAACAGTATTAAATTACAGTAGTTAAGGATTTTTGGTTATTTAAAGGATTCCTTAATATGTCTGAAAAGCTTTTTTAAACATCTTTGATTGTGGATCAGAGAGTGCTCAACAAATGCACTAAAATTTTCTTGAGTAATTTGGCTTAATCGCATCAATTAATAGGCTGTCTCATGATCAGATCTCTACGTACAAAAATATAAGTAATGTTTTAGGGGCAGGAAGAGATTGTTTAAAGATAATAATCTTGTTCTAATCATGATATTATCATTAATTAATTCATGAAATATTCGTGGCGTGTCGGGTTGTGACCAGTCATCGATCGCCACGAAGATCATTAAAAATTCATTAGCCAGATGATCAGAATAATAATGTGACACATATGTTTCTTCCCCACACCCCTACCTCCCTTTGATTATATTAATGAAAAGAACGATATATATTTAATAAATTAACATAAATAATGTGGTTTAGGCTTTCACTAAAGTTTTGTCCACTTGAGTTGAGACAGTGCTTAGTGCATCAAACACGAACACTTACCCCGTGTAACTGTCGCCAATATGTCATCCCATTTGGACCACTACTTTTACGTAGTACTACAACACCACAAGTTAATTAGGATTAATCAACAACACATGTTATGTATTAATTAAAAGAGATGACAGGACTCGGGACTCGGGAGAGTAAAAATGTAGAGTAAAAGTGTAGAGAAAATAATGTAACGTGAATAAAAAGATAAAATCATTACTTATATCTTATTGTTATTATAGGATCATTAAAAATAATTTTGTTTATTTTATACCTGTCATATAGTATATACACATGGTATATAACTAATCTTATTCTGACTGATGTGGTACTACTACAACAAAATATGGCTTCTACATCATTCATTTTAAAATAAGTAATAAAAAAGACTTTATTTTCGAAAAATGCAGATCATCTAAATTGATTTTTCCAAAATATACTTAGAAAAAACGCCATCTAATTTCTATGAGTATTTTGTAAAATCGGCTTAAAAAGTATTTTCTAAGTCCGTTTCACAACTTTTTTTCAATAGTTGTAACATTTCTACTATTTGCTCAAAAGGTAACTAACAATGATCCTCTTAGAGAATTGTATTTCTATAATAATATTATAGAATAATTTTGTATACAGTACAAAATATAGAGCAATCATTACATAGGTAAGCATACAATAAAATAAATACGGATTAGTACGATCATATATAACTATAAATTTACATATCTCTTAGGGTATGTTCGTTTAGATGTTTTGTAGGCTGATTTTGCAAAATTATGAGGTTCAAAACTGTTTTAAAACCAAAACGTTATTTGACACTGATTCAAAACTTTGTTCTGTAAAATCTTATTTCAAAAATAAATTACTACAAATTTACATATCTCTTAACTGTTGCAATATATAGTTGAATGACTACAATTTCTCAAAGTTGAAAAACACCTCTAATTTGTTTTTTTCAATTAAAAAAACATAAAATTGGAAGATGATGAATCTTGAGATAGATTTGGTTGTCTTCTCAAAAAGGGTTTGTGAATTTGGCTGGGATGGGAAAATGTGTGAAAAGTTGTAAGAGATGATGAATTGGAAGAATGAATAAATAAATAAATAAATATGGATTTATAACGCTAACGTTAACGTTAAAGTTAATGTTTGATGTTTGCAGAGTGTCCCGGTGCATGCACGTATAGAATAGATGCTAATACGAGAAGCCATGCATGTTCTTGTGTCAGAAATGTTGCTTCAACTGTAGGTGTGTGCCTCCCGCTACTTATGCCCATAAACAATTATAACTGGAACACCAAGAGAGCCGCCCCCAAATGTCGTTAGACTTCTTTTCTTTAAATATTTTTTTTCATTTTTATCACTATTATATATTTTTAATACTAAAATTAAAATAAAAAATTATTATGTTATTGATTTTGGTCTTGGATGTATTACTAATGCAGTTACATGTGCAATCGCATAGGTTATTATCTAATTAATGACAAACCGATGCCTTTAACGGGAATGTAAACTCGCCCAAAATTAGATATACAACTATGAATTTTCCTTTTGTTGGATTGTATTTTTGTCTCTAAATAGTGGGTTATGTATGTTTATTTGCATTCCTCATCAGAATGAGATTCTTCTTAATTATTTTTGTTTTCTTTGGTAAATCTTGTTCTACATAACCATTTTCACCCCTTACTTGAATGGTTAAATTCTCATATATGTTTCTTATATATAAGTCTGTTATTCTTTTTGTCTCAATAGAAAAGTTATTTATGATTTTTTAAAAAAAAAATTCTTTACTTTTTATGTATATACTAATATGATTATCTGAATTCATGATTACTTCACACTAAAAAGTAGAGGTATAAATATAAAACTGTTTAAAAGTTTTTAGATGTTATATCTTAAAATTCACACAAAAATTGTACGCTATAATAGAAATCTTCCCTTGGAAGATAAGGAGTTTATAAAGAAAAAAGGAGTCATTTTTTGTGATAAAATTTGGTTTAATCAATTTAAGTTTAGAAAGTTCAAAAGCATAGAAAAAAACTATTTATAGTAGAGGTTGAAAGTTCAAATATTAAATATTCTTTTTTAGAAACATAGAAAAAGGAAACATAGAGAGAGTATAAAGTAAAACTTTTTGTCATTTTATTCTCTATTTTTAATATTTTATTAAATATTCTTTTTTAAAATTTATTGCTAAATCTCTATTTTTAATATTTTATTTTCGGTATTAGAAGTAAAACTTTTTTATATGAGAAAAAGTACATCAAAGTAATGGCAATAAACCCTTTGCAGATATTTTTTATGGGAAAATCACAATTAAAGTGGCATAAGATAAGTATTAGGTAAGTAAACATATATTTTTATGTAGGACTAGTACTCTATTATTAAAATAAATAAAAAAGAGGAAGAAATTAAAAAAATTTTGTTTAAGAGTATAATTTCTTATATATGCAAAAAAAAAAAAAAAAAAACCTTATTTTATATATTTTTTCCCTTAATACTTGTAAAATTATTATATTTATATATGATTGACAATTAAAATGCAATGGTATGCAAAATTTAAAAGAAAATTAACAGTGGATAGATTATTTTCTTTTTTAAAAAAATATAAAACATGACTCTTTCATTGGAATAGAGAGAGTAATAATTTTTTTTTTGTTTTTTAAAAATAAAGAATTTTTGGTTCGGAACTAAACGAGAAAATAAAATTTATAAATTAAAAAGTTTTTAGTTTTCATGAAAGTCAAATAATTTCTTAATTAGCTATCGCTTTCGTTATCTCCGTGGTTGTTTGAAGTGCAAACCTACTAATAATGTCAACTGCTTTCAGAAGGAACATTCTAAGCAACCAACTTACTTTAAAAACCCATATTAAGGAGAAGCCATGGTTTGACTCAAGAAATTTTCAAATATACAACTCCAAGAATTGATTTTACATTTGATATATCGCGTATTGACTTTAGTCGTTGATGTATCGCGGTTATTAGTTTAATGTATCGCGTATTGAAATTCATATATGATATATCACGTATTGAGTTTAACCTCTGATGTATTTCTTTTAGTTTGCTGATATAGTATCGCGATTATATTAAAACAATAAGTATCACATGTAGTGCGCATATCTATTTAGGGACAGAAGTATCACTTGTAATGAAGAAAATACACGTGTTGATTTTAGTCTCTAATACATCGTTTATTGATTAATACAAACATATCGAATTTGACTGTTAAAATTGTCGTCGAACCATTAGACAATCGGATAAGATACCCCTCAAAAGAAAAAGGAAAAAAAAAAGGGTAAATTTCATTTTCTCCCCGAAAATTGAGCAAGTGAGAAAATTCTTATGTGGTTTTTTAAAAATACTAATACTCCTCTAAATTTTATGAAAATTTAGCTTCCAAATGTACTAAATTTGAGGGTATTTTTTCCTTTTCATGAAAATTTAAAGGAGGTCTTTGTAATTTTTAAAAATTACATGAGAATTGTTATACTTTTTCCGAATTTCAAGGAAAAAAAATTTAAGCAAAGAAAATTCTGAGCTAGTGAGTTATATGGGATTTCCCCAAATTTTCAATTTTACTTTCATTAATTGCCTGATCTATATTTATTTTAAACTGCAAAAATCACTTATATTTTAGAATTAATCACATTTACTTCTCCTATAAGATTTGAAAAAATTACTTATGCCTATTAAGGTTTTTGAATATTATCGAAACCCGTGATTTGGTCTGATTCAATTATACTCTATCCGTTCCATTAAAAGAATTCATTTTTTGTGTTCTAATAGAAAAGTCTAATTTCAAATATTTTATTCCTTCTACCCTTGATTATAATGGAATAAATGGTGTCAACTTAGCAATTTTAGGTATTGTACACTGACATTCATAATAAGTTGTGCATGAGTTAAAATGAACTCTTCTAATAGAACAGAGAGACTATATAGTATGGAAAAACTGCAATTTTAATTCACAACCTTTTTTAAAGTGGCAATTGGCAAATATGATCCACATTGTTTTTTTAAAAAAAACAATTAGTCCACATTCTTTCAATTTGTTTGCAATTTTAATCACTTTAGCAGAAACCTAGAAAAACTAACGCTAAGAGATGTTAGTTAATATGGATTAAAATTACAAAAGAACCAAATATTGTGGACTAAAACTACAATAGAGCCAAAGATTGTGGACTAAAACTACAATTTTAATATAATTCACTTTTAAATATTTATCAAATTAATTTTATTTACATTATAACTGATATATATATATATATATATATATCAGTTATGCTTTGAGTGATAAATGAATTAGTTGGGTCATTTCGGGACTTATCGGGTCAAAAGACTACTGACCCGTTAAGTTGACCCGTTTGTTTTGGAAGTCAAACAAAAAATTTTTACCCAAAATCAGTATTTAATTAGAATCAATGTGACTTTTAAATTAATATTTTATAATGATTTATGCTAGGATTTGAAATGGATGTATTGGTTCACTCGTGAATCAATAGGTCATGACCATGACCTTCGAGTCGACCCAAAGTTTTAATAGTATTTATAAATATATCTTTTTTATTTCAATACATTTAATTATTTTTAAAAATAAAATAATGGAACACATGATAAATTATTTTTAAAAAAAAATTAGTTTAAATTGCAAGAGAAACGGGTCAACCCAATGGGCCAAACGAGTTTATGAGTCTTATGATATGTTAACTCATGAAATGATAGTTCATTTATCACCCTCATAGTACAAAAAATAAAAGTAAATAAAATTAAATTCAGAAATATTTTAAAATAAATAAGATTAAAATGGTAGTTTTAGCTCAAAAATTTTGACTCTTTTGCAATTCTAGTCCATGTTCACTAACTGTAAGAGGAATTGACTGATAGTTTTATTAGGGTTATGTTAAAGTGACTAAAATTGCAAGAAAACTGAAATAATGTGGACGAATTAAGAAAATTTCAAAGAATATAAACCACATTTGTCACTTAAGTAAAAAATGTGGACTAAAATAATCACAATTTTTTCTATACAATATCAATCTGTTTCTATCAGTAAAATTTAAAAAAAAAAAAAAACATAAACATAAAGACATTGATAATTTGAACGGTTCAAAAAATATTTTTCTCACGTCCAAAAGAGGTAAATGTAATTAATCATATGTATAATAATTAGTGGGGAATGGGGTTAGGCTTAAGTTACCGTAATTGCAAGCTTATGAAATATATATATATATATATATATATATCCTATATAATATAAACTAATATATGTTTGATATTAGAGTGCCATGTGGCTACCACATTGAATTTTAATTTAATAAGCATCTTTCTAATTTATGTCTAATAGAGTTTTAATTTAACTATTTATGTGGATGCCACATAAGTTTAATATCTAATAGTTAAATATTGAGTAAACTTATTTTATTTTCTACCATTCAATTAAATTATTTATTTATTTATTTATTTTTACATGTGGCTCTTTCACTCCTTTATAGGAGCATTGCACTTTTATTCTTCCACTTTTTTATATATTTATTAAAAGCACATCTCACAAAAATTATATATATACACCAACAGGTCAACAAAAATTTAAACTTTAATTATATAATTTAAGGATTTTGTTTATATAAAAAAAAAAGGCATGAGACCAACTTTCAGGTTCTGTACAATTTTTTTTTATAAAAATAAAACTTTATTTTTTTTCTTTTTTAGACTTATAATCTTAAATTCACAACTTTATATTTTCTAAACATTTTCAACATGAAGTTAATTACTCAATTGATAATTGAGAGTATTAGTTTTTAACTCCTAAAGAATAGGAAAAGTCTACTGTCTCTTTGTTTCACCATTTATTTATTACAAATAGAAATAATATGTTGTATGCCTCTTTGCTTCACCTTCTATCATTATAAATATGAACAAACTATTGCTTTTCTTTCACCTTCTGTTAGTTACAATCAATAAGTTGTATATTTTCCTTCCTTGATCCAATCTATGAATGGCATTTTGAAATATTCTCAACTATCTTCGTTCTCTCAGTCTTAAACAACATTGAAATTCTCTTTTAAATTGTTGTGAAGTGCATCAAGATTAGTGAGATATGTTAACTAATTTCTCGAAATGAAAAATTTTATTCTCATATTTTACTATTAAAAATTTATGACATTTTACACATCTAATAATATGTGATTTACATAGATCCTTTCTTGAATTTTCTTTTCCCATTAAGTTTTTTGTTGATTACTTTAATTTGTTGTTTTGTTTAAATTGTTTTGTTGTTGGTGCAATTTTTTTATGTGAAAACTTTTAGTTATCAAGAGTTGAAGGATTATTGTGTTAAAATTCTCTTTCCTATTAGTTCACAATGTATCATGTATGTAAAATTATAAATCTTGATGTATTCTCTAGACTGTTCCTTTCTTTTACAGGATTTTGTTATATTAATTTATTGTTTTTAAAAAAGGTAGAGAAGTTTAAATATGCAAAAAAAAAAAAATTTTTTTTCCAACAACCTCAAAATTTTCCACAATTCTAAAGTAGATCCTTAATGGAAGGATGTTAAGTTACATACAAAAACAACAAGAATATGTCGGATGAAGGTAGTGTACCGGTAACCATATACTATTAAGGATGGAAAATTTCTTCCTTGATTTTGATATTTTTTTGTATACTCCAATTGTTCTAAAAAGTATTGAATTAAGTTAATAGATGATGAATTTAAACGAGCTCTCATATTCGTTGTTCTATTTGTATGTTAACCTGTGCACAATTAAACTTTTTATTATTATGATACAAATTAATATTTTATTAGGCATAAGCAGTGCATTGCACGGATGTACCGTCTAGTATATATATATATATATATATATATATATATATATATGGGTGGCTTTTCTGTTTCCAAAGAGAAAATTAGGGTGATGAATGTGGAAAATTGGGTTGTATTTATAAAATTAAAGTTAGATTCCTTTTTTGCCTTCCAAAACAAATGGCGAAAGAATAAATTAAAGTCACTTGCTAAAATATGTGCAGGCCAAATTATGTGTATTTACTAAATGATGTAATGGAAGATTAAAGCCGATTTACTTTACACTTCCTGAAAGTTTCTATATTTAGTATGCGAGTTTTATTTTTACACATTTCTTCTGCTTACCGTAGATACTACTAGTAGTATTGATGTGATTCCAAAAAATAAATATATAGATTAAGCTTATACTAACTCCTTAAGTCCTCAAAAACCAAAAAAACAACAAAAAATCATGTTTCTAGTTTTACAGTATATATTTTAAAATAAAACAGTTAAAATGAGCAATATATATATCTACCCTATATAATAGAAACTAACATAAGATTCATTTTAACTTGCCACTTGGCTGCCACGTAAGCCTATTATTTAATGTAATTTATTGCCACTTGGCTGCCACATCATCTACTCCTTAATATTACTTGCCACTTGGCTGCCCTTCTCACAATTTAATTTCTCCATAATTTTGCATTTAAATTTATTGAGTGCATAAACCTTTTTTTTAATTAAATAACATTTTTCCTTCTCTTTTTAACTTCTTAAGTTATTTTTTTTTAATTTTATCTTAGATTAACCTTCATACTATATAAGCATTAGACTCTTTGTATTCCACTTATATATAGATATATATAATATGTATGTGTGTATACATATCTATTTTACCTATATGTAAAATTTGGATTAGACATATTTGTAAAATAGTAGAAGTTTATATTGATAAATAAGTTTATTTTGTTACAAATAAATATATTATTATTAATAAATAAATTTTTATTTAATGCATGTTCGTGTTTATGTAAGGGTGAGTGAAATAATATTAGTTGTTTAAATTTTTTTTTTCTTATACTCTTTATTATTGTCATTCACTAATTTTTTTTTATTTTGTGACTTTTTTTGTTCTATAAGTTTCAATATCTATAAAGGCTATTGATTGTATTATGATTATTTACGTTGTTCACATCAACTTCCTTTATTTAATATACAATTAGTAAATGATTAATTATTTGAAAACTCTTGGTAATTCATATAAAAGAAAATGAATAGACACTTTAAAATCTATATATATCTTCAATCCATTAAAAACAAAGACAACTTTTTTCTTTTTCAGAATCCTATGTGCATGTTTAATTCACATTAACGGTGCAACTTTTCGTAATATATGTAAATTCATTTTAATATATTTTTGTTTAGAGAAATATTAAAATGCATTTTTCTCATATCTCTTCTTCAAATTTGCAGGTTTGTTCATATTCTACTCCAATAAAAAAACAAGGTTTTCCTATCAAAAGCTTCGAAATATGTATCCAGATTCACTTCATTTGACAACGAAAATTCTCATTCTGTCGGTATCTACTTATAACACACATCGAAATAGAAAAAGTTGACATATATTTGAGTAGGCCAATTGAGTAGAGTAGGCCTATTGTTTATTTGAGAGAAAGTTTCAAGTATTTGTATTATATTTGACATATATTTCTTTTTTTTAAATATGTACTTATAATAAATTGATTATTATTCATAATTTTAATTTTTTACACTATCACATAATGATATCATAGGGCAGTCACTGTGCAAACGCACAGTGTTCCCATCTAGTATATATATATATTTACACTTATATTCCTACTCAGTAAGTGTGAATTAAGTTTAGATCATACTTGTGGGGTATAGAAGGTAAGAATATATATAGATATGACTTTTTTAAAAATTATTATTATTTTTATTGTCCTGTTATAATACTAAAAATAATATTATAATGTGAACTCTTTATATGAGACGAAGGGAGTATTTTAAGTTTTGATGATATAACTTTTTTCTTTGGGACAAAAGATGCATTTATTTTTTGAAATTAAACTTTTGTAATAGAATAGTAGAAAAGAAAAAAAAAAAAAATTCCGTTTTAACCCCCAATCAATTGCATAGATTTTTTTTCTTTCTTTCTGGTTTTGTATTTTTGTTGCCTTTTCCTAACAAGGCCAACAATAGTAGATTGAATGATTAGACAGTAGCACGGGGAAAAAAGAAAAAAAAAATCCAAGAAACGGTTTTAATGTGTGCCAACTTTTGCCTTTGCTCTCTTCTTTCTTACCCTTAACTTTTTGTCAACAAAAACTGGGCAGAACTCATTCAGTATTACTCATCTATTACATAAGAAGCAAGAATTGTGGGGAGGCAAAAACAAATTTGGGGATCCTCATAACAGAGGTAAGAATCTAATCCCGACATCTATGTAACCCTCTATGCATCACAATCGTTGAAACATTAACTCGTTTTCGACGAAAAAGAATCAAGGAACATGAAAACAACAATAGAATCTTTGAAAATTAAAATGAATTTTCCTGTGGAATTATTGGAGACAAAAACTGCCAGCAACAAGCTGTCAGATGATTGAGATAAGTACCAATTAAGATTAGTCTTCAATTTATTTAACCTCTAGTCCATGCAACGCTGCAGAAGCATTTTTTTTTTCTCTCATTAAATTATGTGGTCATTAGTCCTGTCATAATCATCATAATATATATATATATATATATATATATATATTATATGCCCTTATCTTATTCTTCTCCTAAGCAAATAAGGTTAGCACTAATTTTAGGTTTCGCCCTTCTTTTTTTGGTTAAATCAAAATTTTCGGCTCAAGAAAAGTACCAAACATGAGGTTACTAATTTAGGCTTCACCTTCTTTTTTTTTTTTTTTTTTTTGGTTAAATAAAAATTTTTGCCACAAGAGAAGTGAAATATTACCAAAAACACCTTCAATCATGTCCGGGCTAGTAATTTCAATTTTTGATCCTCTAAGTCTAGATATTTTTTCATCGCTAAAACTTGTATTTCACGGTCCGCTGATGTATGTATCGAGATTAGTTTTTGATCTACCACAATTATGTTCTGAAAACATACGTACTAAGTTTAGGCTATAAAGTATTGAGTGTAGCTGCTAATGTATCTCAGTTATGAAAATAGTTCCTGATATATCATCTGATGTACCACGTATCGAGGTTAGCTTGCTTCTAATGTATTAAGTGTAGCTGCCGATATTCTAATGTGTAGAGTTTTGTTGTTGATATATCACAATTATGCTAAACTAACAAATATGTTAAGTTTATGGGCTGAAATATTGCATGTTAGACCGTCATACTATTCCGAAACTATACTCTTCTTATGTCATTTATCTTCTCCATGTTTGTAGATGACAGATGTACATGTTTTGTGCTTTGACCCACTTTTCCTACGAAAACAATTCATAAATCAAGTGAAGTTGACGCAATTTATCAATTGAAAGTAACGAGAAAAATGAAAATAAATCCGCCTTTCTTAATCAAACAAAAAATAAATAAAATATTAGAATTAGAGAAATTATTAATTTTTGACCTATTTTTAACCATTTAAATAATGAATACACACAAAATAAAATAATAATAATAATAATAATAATAAAGAAGGCTACTTTTGAGTTTAGAATATAAAAGAACAAAGGATTTAGAGGGTTAAATTTAACAGTAAAATGGAGGATTTTCCTTCTTTGAAACAGTTTGGTTGTGTGTTTGACCTCAAAGTTGAGGCTTTCAAGATGCAATTAATCTGCCATATCACCTTATCAACACATGAAGAGGCAGCCGATGCCCATATTATTAACATCTACACCTACTTTAATTACCTAATAATAACATGATGAGGAACAAGCTGTTTACATCGACATGACATTTCAAACTTCTATTTTAGTGTAAATTACCAAAGAGAACAATCCGGTGGGTCCCTAACTTTGGCGTCAGTCACGTTGCATTTTTATTTCCAAACTTGAAATTGTTTTTTCTTCAATTCCCAAACTTGGCCTCATGTCGTATTTTCGTCTTTCAATTTGAAACTGTTTTGGGTTTTCCACTAGTCCATCATTACCATGTTTTAAAAGTTGGGTTTGAAAACATGTTTTCATAAATGAGTTTTTTAATGTAAATAGTGCATTGAAAATATAAAATTATTTATTTGCAAATATAGAAAAGTATATTAGGAATGATGAGATATTAGTACAAAATACACATCTTCAAAAAACGTGTTCTTGAAGACATGCCAACGAACGGGGTAATTTTCCGTCCTTCGGCGTCCAATTGGTGATTCGGACAAACCAGGGAGTTTTTGGTAAATATACCCATCATTTTAACAACTACTAGGCTAGTAGAGAGTGTGCATCACCCCCATCCAATTTTGATGGAAGCAAGAATGAACTTGGCACCTTCCTTACACTGTTTTCCTTTCACTTATCCAGAAAAGGAGAAAGGAAAGGAAGCAACTTGGCACCATCCAAAATGCCTGTTTTCCAGTTTCAAATTTTCAATCAACAATTAAAGGATGTGACCACACAAAAGGAGCTAAAAGAGCCCACCAAATTCATTCAACCAAGTATGACCAAAACCCAAGTTGAATCACCAAGTGGATGACAATGAGAATGACATAAACAATAAACATAATATATGAAAATGTGACCTTCAAGATTCATCTTTTTTACAAGAAATCAGAGATAGCAAACAAAGGATAATAATATATATTCATATATCACATCTCTAACAAGCCTTTCACAAGTTTTTTAGCAACACGGTCAAATGTTTAGGGGATTGTCTCCCCCACCTGTTTATTACAACCATAAACTAGCCCTTACAACTTCTATAACTACAATGTAAGGAAAGCAACAAACTAAAATATTAATACTTTGGCAGATTAAAATTCCACCTGAGCAGGGGCAGACCTAATTTTTCTTCTTCCTTCATTCATCTCCTCTAGTAGAACAAGCTTTGCATTCATCAATAGCTGATGCGACAGACCGACTACCTGTTACTTGTTTTTCTGGTGATCTTTCTCACTGATACCATATTGGGATGTCCTGTTTAGGCAAGTTGTCCCTAGCAACTCCAGGCAGGCCTTCAGTGAAGTCAACCGCGGGAACATTAAATGGCGACCCGAACATGAAATGGAAATTCTCACTGGAGTTGATGTTAAATGGCGAATTTGACATCTTGCAATGATCAAACCGGTCCCCTTGCACAAACATGGGGCGACTGGCGGGGATGTTGTTAGAGTCTTCAAAGCGATTCCCTTGCTGGAAAAGGGAATGATTGCTGGCTATATTTGCATCTTCAAAGATATTACTCTCCATTACAATCCTTTGGCCATGCAGCAAATTGTCTGGTTGGCATGGAATGCCGGGTTGCTGAACTGACTGCTCTTTCACAGCTGTTGCAGTCCCTGCATCAGAATTCTTGTTGCTCTGTACATTTGATTCATAGAATGACATGAGGTCATTGATCATCCTTTGCCCATCTTCTGGAACTCCAATCCCTGATAGATCAAATGATGGTGGGTTGGGATTTACTGGAAGAGCAGATGGCTTTGCCTGCTGAACAAATGGCTGAGGAAAGAGCACCGGCTTAGCGTCACTGACATGAAAATTTGACACTCCAAACTGTGAAGGATTTCTAAAAGGGCAGGACAGCTGATGATTGTCCCTCGAAGACCTTTCCTGGAAGCCGTGGCGGAGTTCACTGTGAGGGCATTGAAGGAACTCACACGTGAAGATCTTGTGATCCATCAACATGTTAAGTTCGCTTGTCGGCTTCCTCTTTCTGGCAAAGTCTAAATTGGTGACAATCTCATCCTTAATTCCGTGAGCCTGCTGCTGAACTGGCAGCCTCTCCTTGAACCTGTCGGCGCCCATATTCAAGAGATGGATCGGTTTTTGCTCCTGTACATCAAAGCCAGGCTCATCTTCAACGCCTTCCACGTCATACTCACTGCTGTCATTAATGGCAAAAGATCCACTACCGCCTGATGAGGACAATGGAGGGCACCGATCAGGAAACATTTCACGTGCCAAGGCTTCCTCCTGGTTGATGATTGCAAGCCACGTCGCACTCTCCTTGGCGGTCATTTTGTCCTGCAAACACTTGGACTGCCTCACAAGCTTGCGAATTTTAGCAATATCTGGAGACATGTGCTTGATCACAGCTGTTAGAACACCCACCTTCCACGCCTTCTTCAGATCATGAGGCTTCTTGTAAGGTGGAGGGCCCTGATCTTTCTGCAATCCCAATTGAGGCCACCACTCCTCATTGCCTGTAGGCCACCATGGTGGTGGAACACCCTTCTCCAATGGAAACCTTCTCTGAGGTGGATCACAGTGCTGCATCAGGGCTGATAACAATGATCCAAGCGTTGTGTCCTGAAGCTCCTGCAGAGTATGTGGGGTAGGACCAACAGGGGTAGCACCCTCATTCTTGCCCGGGATTGAATTATCTGCTTGGTATTTTGCAATCGCAGCAGGGCCATTACGATCAAATCTGACCTTGTCCTTCCACCACTCCCTAAGATTGTCAGATGCTCCACTCACTGGTTTCCCTTTCTCAGGAATAATCCCATAAACAAAACCTTGAGCCTTGCAAACTTCCATCATTTTCAACATATATTTCAAGATTCCATCTTGAGCCCGTGACATCTTCTTCCTCCTAGCCTGCTCCTGAGACTGCCTCTGCTTGGCTGCATCGACACCTTCCTTGCCCTTGGTCATTTCCTTGAGTCTTTTCAGACGCATCTTATCCCTCCACATCCTCCTCTCAAGCTCATCCACATCTATCTCCTCGTCTGTATAATCATCATCCACAACATGTTCAGATTCAGGCTCAGCCTGAGGAGCACCAACATCTTCTTCCTTGAGAGGAGCAGAAAAGAAGTCCAGATCGCCACAAAAACCCGAGAAATTATCCTCGAACATCATCATTGTTCTAAGTCTATGTTGACCCCGAAAAATTCAGACCAAATTCTAATAAGACTCAATCCAACCTATCCTCTCCTCCTCCAACAGTTTTCAAGAACAGGAAATACTTTTGAGAAGAAATTCACATAGTCTTCCAACCTGCAAAGATAGATCAAAACAGAGCAACCACTCTCAGAAAGGATACAGTTTTAATATTTTTCTAGCTGATTTGCATAAAACCAAAAGAAACAAGTCACCATTAAATGATTTCCATATCAAAGTCAAGTTAATATCAATCAACAAAATATAAGCATGTGAACACCCAAATTATCACATGAATTGGTGCCAAAAAGTAAACGAAAAAGAGGCTTTAAGAGGCTGATTCGGATCATTTTTACATCCGTGAAAAATCACCAAAAAGAACCCAGATCTGACATATGTCAACTTTATTCCAAAACATCCAGAAACAATCAGAAGAGAACAGATTCTAATTCAGATGGAAAGCTGATATATGCAGAAGTTCATTTACTTCTCTAGATCTAACATACGATTGATTCTCCCTTCACCTCAACCAAGTCAAACAAAACAATCAACAAGAAACACTACTTTCACCACAAACAAACATACTTATCCTGCTACAAAGAAGGCAAACTAATTAGCTAGAAACAATTTGAAACCAACCCAGAACACAAAAAGTTTCAAAAGTCATACATATCAAATCAAAAACTTAATTCCTGATGCTCCAGACCAAAACTTTTTTTTTTTTTTTCAAAAAGAAACGGAAAACAGCATCATCAACCTGAAACACTCAAAACTTTCAGGCATAAAACCATATGGGTTTTGCATAAAGGACCCAAAACAAAACAAAGCAACCAACATAAACACACCAAACGCGAAAAAGATTTCAACTTGATCATAAAAAAAACCATCACACACACACACACACACACACACAAAAGAACAAAAAAAGAGCAGAAACATTCTCCCATTTTCCAGACTGAAAAACGGAAACTCTGTTTACCTCAAGAGTTATCCTCCAAGAATGGCTCAGCTTCTCCTCTCTCCTCCTTGCAGAATAATGGACTTTAAGACTCTAGACACAGACGAAAGAAAGAAAGCAAACCGAAGAAAGAGAGAGGAAAGTGTGTGCGTGAGAGAGAGAGAGAGAGAGAGAGAGAGATGGGAGGGAGAGAGAAACCAACAAAATGGTGGAGTTACACTGTTGTAGAAAGGGATTTTATATTGGTACTAAAATAAATAAATAAATAATGGGAATTGTGAAGTGGGGGGGTGTGTGTGTGTAGTTCTTTCTATAGGGAGGTGAAAAGTGTCGGCTCTTGTTAAAGTAAAGTGCTTAACCCAATAAAAAGATTTAAAAAAACTCCCTTCATTTTCGAAAGCCAAAAGGCCCCTAAGATATTATTATAATTAATTAATTATTTCTAGGCAATTCCATCAAACACGCTTCATATTCATTTAATTTTAAGAAATAGAGTAAATTTTTATTAAACTAATTAATACATTAAGAGATAATATTACAAAATATATTCTCAATAACCCTCTTTGTATTTTTATTTTTTACATTTTAAATATTACGAATAAAATTATGTGTGATTAATAGTTAATTTTTAAAACATAGTAAGGGTCATAAAATAATAAAATAATGTTAAATTACTTATTTTAAATCTTACCTTTTATAATTATTAAAATCGTATCTTTGAAAAATATGATCTTTTATATATGACAAAATCAGTATTTTTATTGAGTCATGGTCAAATGAAATGGTGATGTTAATGTTAGAGTACTTAATAGTTTCCAAAACAATACTCTTCCATTTCAAAATATACGTTTTTCTAATTTTTTACACAGATATTAAAAAGGGTTTCAAAAGAACTACGAATCCTTCATTAATAGCAAATCGTGAGATATTAGTAATTAATATAGGTAATTAAATGCTTTGATAGTAAGTCAAATTTGGAAAAAATATCTCAAAAGTAGCTAAAATGATTTCTATTTTAAAATAATATTGAAAAATTAGATAGACTTATGTTGTAGAACGGAGATAAAGAATTATTATTTTTCTTCTAAAAATGCCCTTAATAAAATAAGTTACTTAACTCATAAAGGTTCTAAAAATAAAAATAAAAAACTTTTATTATTCTAGAAATTAATAAGTGTTTAACCAAAATTAAAAGTTATATATATTTTTCTAATTTATTGGGAGCTATTTTGGCGTGCATTGGGATTGGGATAAGAGTTTTTTGGAGTTAGGAAGGGGGGCCCTTTTGGCTTTTGGGTAGAGAAGAGGAAAAAAACAAAGGTTAAAATGACTTTTAACATGGTTTTACTTTTCACATTTAAGGCGGAGTGTGGGTGGTGTTGCTGTTGGGACCGTGTGTTTTTGTTGTTTGTGTCTGACGTGTGGTCTCCTTTGTAACTTAGCTTCATTTTCTTCCAATTTTATTTCACATATATACTAATAAAACGGTTTTACTTTTAACAATATATAATTTATTATAAGTGTTAGAGTACTAGAGCTCTGTTCTCTTAGTCACTATTCTTAGGAAATTTTTTTAGTTAGGGAAAAAATTTATTTTGGAGGGAATTTCTTTTGGAGATTTATGTAGGAAAGAGAATAAAAAATGTAATGATTATGTTTTTTTTGAATTTATGTGAGTGGAGATTTAGAGGGAATTTTAAAATTTAAATTGTGAATTTAGTAAAAATGATGTTGTTTCTTTGTGTAATATTTTTAAGAAAAAAACGATATTTTTTCTAAGTGTGTTACTAAGAGAACAGAGCCTTAAAATAGCTATTTTGACACACTTTATTCTATTAATAACTTTACTTTTTATGTATGAACTAATTTTGGATCATATATGATATATTAGTAAGGATAAGGGAAGTAAAAGAATTGTAAGTGAACAATTCTATTGAAATAAAAAATATTTTTTTTAAATGAACTATTTTAATGAAACGGGTGAGCATATATATATATATATATATAGTGGCATTTCAGCAAATTGTCACTTTTTTTTCTTTTCCTTTTATTTGAGGATAAGGCAAAGAGATGTGGATCATCAGATTCATGGCCAACACTTTTTGGAGGTTTCCATTTGTTGGTTCTTTGTGGTAAAAAGTTTTGACTAAATTTGGGAAATTCAGGGAACGTGGAACTGGGGAGAAAAGACTGAAGAGGGATTGATGCAAAATAAATATCTGTGTTTTTGTGAGAGTTCTACATTTGGGAATCTAAACATTTATTGGTTTGTAATTTATAAGAACTTAAGAGAGATAAGATCTACTCCGATCTCGTGTTAAGCATTTTTTGAAGTTAATAATTCTCTTCGTTTCAATAAATATCATTTCTAGATACTTGTATAATTACTAAGAAATGGCTACAAATAGCTATTTAACTCTTAATTATTGTTTCTTATAGGGAAATGAATAACGCAAACACTTGTACAAGACGCGTCTAAAAAACTGATGAGGCACCTATCAAGTTTACCATGTGAAATATTGCAGTTATGTAATAAAAGAATGCATATCGAGTTTAATATCGGATATATCACGTATTGAGTTTAGTTTTTGGTGTATTGAGAGTAGTCTTTAAAGTATCATGGTTATGAGCTTAATTGCTAAAAAATGCGTATCAAGTTTAGCATTTGGTGTTTCACGTATTGAGTTTAGCTGCTGAAATATATCGTATCATGTTTAGCCTATGATATATCTTGCATTGAGTTTAGTCTCTAATGTATTGTGGTTATGAGTTTAACTGTTGAAATATCAACTACTGATGTATAACGCATTGAGTTTTAGCGTCTGGTGTATCGAGTTTATCTATGATGTATCGCGGTTATGTTAAAATACAAATATTGAGAAAATATATGTATCAAATTTAACCGAGTAATATCGAGCGTTAGATTATCAGACGTCGGACAATGGACATGAGACTTAATACGCGATACATCAAACTATTAGGTTTTGCGTGTAGTGTATCAAGTTTAGCCTAAAATGTATCATGATTATATTAAAACGCAAGTATTGAAGAAACACATACTGCATATCGAATTTAGTTGATGTAGTATCGAGTGTCAGAGTGTTAGACGTCGAACACGAGAGACTCTCATAAGATCAAATAGTCATGTGAGAGACAATCCTATATTCAATAATTTGTTTCAAACATCTATAAATGATGGAAATTTTGGAAAGAGTAAAACAACACTTATTAGAAACAAAAACAATTTTCCAAAATAACATTTATTGTGAAACGAATGAAATATTATGAATCAGCATTTGGACGCCTTCTTATTAGGATACTTGTACGTGTTTCAATGTGATTTAATTTGTTTGATTTGTTCGTTGATATGCTTTTGTTACGGATTAGTGTTTGAGGGGTACTGATTTATTAAGTTTCTTACGTTCTTTGAATAAGTTTTGTTGTCACAATATATCTCTAATTTGTTTCTTTAACATATATTTTCTTTTTCTCATTAAGTTACTACTAAGCTATGTTTGTATTGTGAATGAAATGATAATTTTTTATAACACCTATTATATATAATTCCTGTATAAATTTTTCTTGGAAAGCTTCTTAAAGATTGATTAGCTATATCCAAGCATTTAAGAAGAATATTTTTATGCATTATATAATGTGGAAAATTAAAATGTGATGGTGTTGGAATAGAAATTACTACTCCACATTGTTTCATTTCATCGTTCAATGTTTATCATTTTCAAGTGACGCGTTAAGTGTTGCCAATTCTTTGTGTACTATTTGTATATCACGATATCTAAGATTGTGCAATTTTGTAATAAAACGACACCATTGTGTATTAAATAAAATTACACTGTTTTCAAAGTACTAATACCAAACAACTTGGGTTTTTTCACGATGGCTATATGTATTTTAACAACAGGATAAAGTCTATAATTTGTTTTATGGCTTATGCATTATTTTTCATTTGTGTTACGAGTTTTTGCTTGTCTTTTGACAAGATTTTTATTTATTTATTACTTTTATGTTTTTTTTTGTCTCTTTCCGAAACTGTTTACTAGGTGGTTGGCAGGTTTGAGGACCCTAATTATTAAATAGTTTTAAAATTTTTGAGAGGGAACATAATGACATTACCTCCTTTTAGGTTATTTGAAGAGGGGGGAAAAAAATAAACTGGCATATCTTCTTATGTAAGAAAACAACTTCTCTGCTTGCAGAATTTGTCTAAACTCCTAAGTAGTATCTGACTCATTATAAAGTAAATCCTAAATTTCACTACTACCTCTTTATGCCATGAAATCTAGTGCTCCATTTGCCTAATGTTATATATATGTCCCAAACCACATTGCTTGTCCTTGAACATTTTGTTGATCCTGTCAATCTGACCAAATATCCGCCAAGAACTACTACGCTGGTCTTGTATAGCTGCCACCACTACATTTGCATCACTTTTCCACTTCCATTACCTCTATTGTCATCTCTTCACACTTCCAATCCTAATAATAAAATTTTTGCCTCTGCAAAAAAGTTGGTTTGGGTGCCAAAGAAGCAACATTGCCATCAATAACTCACCCCTTTTCATCTCTTAAAATAATTCCTGCTCGGATTACCTCTCAAAGACCCATCAACATGAAGTTTTCGTGAGACTTATTCCATTGAAAAGTCGCGCCTGTCCAACTCTTCCAAAGTTTCCATATTATCAATGTTTCGCCACCTTTCTTCTTGCTACAATTAATGTCAACCAGTTCCACCATAAATAAGCATGATATCTTTAGCTCCAAAAATATTTATTTTCCTTTCAACAATTGCTCAAAATAACTTAGAACCTCCTTTGCTATCTGACATTCAAAAAACCCAGTCACCCATCATCATCTTGTCCAAATTTGAAATCGCAACTCGGGCTTTTTGACGGCACCTGAGTGAAAACCCATGTCCTCCAAAATATCTGGGAACAGCAAAAGGCCAATCAACAATCATCATACCATTATAGACACCTTTTTTGGAACCGGTTTATCCCATCCCGTAGATTCTTTAGTTCAACACATTGTCGTTGGTTGTTGTTGCTGTACCCAACTCAAACTCATATTTCACAATAAAAATTCCTGAATATTTTGGCTTCTAAAATTTTCTTTGAAGCTGCGGACAATCGTCAAACGATTCATAGAAACGGTTCTGCTCCTTTCTCAATAAAGGCCATACCCAAAAGAACCCCATACGGTACTTCTCTACAAACCACGAAGAACTTTGCCCAAATTCTAATTCCCTTTTCAATGTCAGTTTGCGATTTGTTTCTAACTCTAGATTAGTAGTTTTAAAGTGAATGACCAAATGTACTTTCCAAAGTCCACAATATTTCGTACAATCCCTTTCCAAAGAACAGTTTATCATAATATAAGAAAGAAAATTAACGAGTTCTTTTGTTTTTTTCTTTTCAATTTCAAATTCTTAATTTCCACTATTAGTTGGGTTCAAATTGTCATTTATTAAACAAAAATGACCAAAAATTAAAAGAATGTGAATTCGATCAAACAATTTTTTAAAATAATTTGTACTACATTTATTATTAATGTGAAATAAAATTAAAATATTTCCGTAGTTGGAAGCCGTCCAGATATTTGCTAGTTTATGTATGTGGCCGATAATCACGCGATTAAAACACGCATTTCACATTTATTTATTTTTTGTACAGTTACGGCCAAATACTAATTTTCAGTTAAAATAAACACTATTATTTGACATGTATTAACCATTTGTGTCATACTTAGGTTAATGTGTTTCGTGTCACACTCTCAAACCCTAAATTTTACATGTTTAATTATTCGTGTCGATATTTTTAACTTTGATCTTATATTCATAAATAGCATTATTCCCTTCAAACGTGTATAAATAATGATGTCAAAGGTATTAGTCTTTTTTTTTTTCCTTCATATGTAACATTTTGTCCCTTACAAAAGTATACTTTTACTTCATAAAAGTAACTCTCTCACATTGACAAATATTAATATGATATGTAAAAGTAAAAAACCTCCCTTTAAAAGTACAAGTTATGTAATCAAACGTATCAATGTTTTTTCACAAGTATTACTCTTTCTTATCAAATAATAATTTTACTTCAACAAATATCAACGTTATATTTAAAAGTAACCATCTTCCATTGAAAAGTACAAGTCATGACAACAAATGCTATCAGTCAAGTTTTTATAACTAACACCCTTCTTTACGAAAATATAATTTAACTTCTTATAAATAACACTTCTTTGGTGACAATTATCAATGTTATGTATAAAATAAGCACTATTCCTTTGATATATATCATGCACACTGGCAGAGTTAGGGTGTAGCCTGATCCCACTATTCCTTTGATATATATAATTATAGTGAACGTTGAGTGTTTTGTGTGTACTGTCTCAATTAATATAAATTCTTAAACTAACACTAACACAATTTGAAGAATTTGTGTTTTGTACTTTAACATTGTGTGGCTTGTGAGCCTTTTTTTATTTTATTTTTTTATATCTATTTGAATATGTTTTACTTTGTTTGTATTAATCCGCTATTGTGAATGTGCATCCTCTAAAAAAAATTTGGCTCCGATATTGATCTTGCATGATCAGTTTATATAAATGGCATATCATTAATGTTATTGATTTTATAAGATTCCCACAATATGTCATTTAATATTGTAAAACTTGTAAGAACTAACCAAAAAAACTCAAAGGTATCCAAGTAATAAAACAAAGAGAAGGGGGTTCTCGTTGAAAAATATTGTATGTGTACAAATTATTGATACTTATTTGTTTCTAAAAAAAATTATGTTTTTCAATTTAATACACATGGTGGCCAAATTGGGAAAAATATAATGTATTCCAAAAGCATTCCATGTAATATCAAAAAAAAAAAAAAAAAGCATTCCATGAAACATCGATATATATTGGTCAGTCTTCTTAGTATCATCGAAAACCAAAGAAATTGACTAATTCTACTTCTTTCGAAACTTAATTTGATTAATCAACAAAACAAAAGCTTAATTTTGTAGTGTGTACATTTTCATATTACACTATCTATTACACATGGTAAATAGCATTATTTTGTTGACCAATGATATTATTTTTCATCTTAATAAAATTTTTAATTAAGGGTTCAATTTTTTTAGCGTAGGAAATATTTATTTTATTTTTTGGTTATTAAAAAAGACATAAATACTAAAAAATTATATTAAAATTCAATGATGAAATTATGTATAATTAAAACATACATCACTGGTAAAAAATTTAATACGAAAAATAAATTTTACCATTAAGATATGTAATATGTAGTGTAACAGATGATCCATTAGCGAGTGCCTAGTACAGCCAAATAGGGGACTGTAATTTTCAAGATAATTTTTTTTATCAGTCCTTGTGTTTCTTTGTTTTCTTCTTAATTACTATTATATTAACGATTTTTTAAAAATATTTTATTTCCAAATTCAACAACGTTGTTTTCGTGGGTCTCTGTAACTAAACTAATATCTTCCACTTGTTGGTTCTTTTTGTAGTTTAGCGGCTGCGGTTGAATTTTTATTTTATTTTGGATTTTCTTCTTTATTTTTATTCTTTGTCACTCAATTTCAACTCTTATATTCTTTTATGTTTTAATTTAGAAAATGATTGTATGATAACCTTCCTTGAAACACGTGTACGTTTATCCAAGTTTTATTTTACTTTGACTAAATATCTTTAGGCTTTTAGACTTTTAACCCCCTATGTTGTGCATTTAGTTTCCCCTTTGTGTCATAAATTATTAAATTACATGCTTTGCCACCATTGACTATTAGTAAAAAAAGATAATGATTATCATTATCCTTAAACTTTTATCTGACTTTATAATTACCCTTATGAATTCTAATAATAATAATTAAGAGACCAAATACCCTTACAGCAGTGAAAGTAAAAATATTGAAAAATAGAGGAAAAAAAAAAAAAAAACAAACAGGCACCATACAACATCTTTGAGTAGGCATTGGAGATTCTCACTGAGCTCTAAAACCTTACACGTCTAACTATCACTACTAACTACTGCTCTTGAAAATTAAATTAAAATTTTAGGTTTTTTTTTTTTTTTTTTTGCATGTGCGATATTGTTGTTAATAAAAGATATCATGTTGTTATGGATAAAATTGCACATGAGAATGAATTAGAGTTTGGTTGAAAATTGTAGATTGCTATTGATTTTCTTTTTACTTTTACAAATTTTTTTATTTTTGTTATACTGTTAGTGTGAGGCCTCTAAATAATTCATGTATCTAATCACAGATTTCTCCTCAACTCCAAAGGATCATCCTGCTCATCCTCAAAAGTCCATGTCCTTCCAATGCTATAGTATCTTGCCATAATGTCTGCTGCTCCGTTTGCTTCACGATACATATGCGTAAGTGTCCAGTCTCATGCGATTAAATGTCCCTAATCCGCTGCATGTCAGTAAAAGTAAGACTCATACCTTTATGACATGTACTTTACAAAAACATACATTTTGAAAGAAAACTCATACTTTAACCCAACCACTTAATAGGCAGTTACCTAAAAAAAAAAAAAAAAACTCATACTTTATTTTAAATATATTACTATTTCATATAAAAAGAAAATCACTTTTGAAAGTAAAACTTATAATTTTAGTGCTAAGGGTTTGTTTGATAACCCAACTTAATGCTTAAAATTATTTAATTAAGAAATAATGACTTTTAGTGTGTTTGATAACGAAAATTCAAACTTCTTAATCGTTTAAGCACTGCTTATTTCCTTTACAAAAATTTAAGCGGAAAAAGTCAGCTTATTGCTTATCGCTTAATATTCCACGTAATAATTCTTTAAATAATTCATATTTGATTTCCGAAACTATCCCTTTTATTTTATTTATATTGATTTCACAATAATTATTATTTTAATTTTTTCTTCATTAGCATACCACGTATTTTAAACTTTTTTATTATAATATTGTCAAATAAAATTTAATTTAATTTTATCATTATATTTTGGTATTAAAAATTTATATAATAAATTATATCATTTACATGTTTTTATAAATCTCATTCATACGATATATTTTATAAATCATATATGACTTTTATTGTAAAATTTTAATTTCTTTTAGACTACAATAATGGATTCATTTTTAGGGGTTATAATAAATTATAATAATTATTTTTTATATTTTAATCATTCAATTTAACGTGTTTATCTTATATTTTTTCTTTATGTTTTTCATTAATCATAATTGATGTTTTATTATAAAATTAGATATTTTGCATATATAAATATAAAAAATTCAACATAAAGGTAAAATGGTATATTTTTAAAATTTCAGCAATAAGATCAGCATATTTATCAAACAAGATCGAGTGATTAAGTATTATGATTCAGAGGGTCGAAAAATATATTTCAACATTAAGATGTTAAGTGATTAATCAATTCAACATTATAATTTCAACATTAAACATTCAAATATACGTATTAATTTTTATCAAATGGGCCCTAAGACTCGTACTTTTATATATTTATTTATTTTAATGAAAAAAATAAGTGCGCACAAAGGCACCCACATAACACCATTGCATGGTGCGACATTTGTAAAGGCAACCCCAACCTTTTTTTTTTTTTTTTTTTTGGTAATTTTGGAAAATAAAACCCCCACTGAGTTCTCAAATGATGTTCATGTGCTCTCTAATCAACTCGACTCTTTAAATTAATTAAAATTACAAAAGAAAAAAAAAATTGTCCTAGTTCTTTCCCCCTTTTCACTAATTTACTGCTTTTGTTTTTTCTTAAAAAGTAACAGCAATCATTATAATATCTTTAATTATTCTCCAGAAACTTTTTATTTTAAAAATGACCTAAATTAAATAAACAGAGAAGAATTACAAATTACAATTGTTGAAAAATGATATACTCAACCAAAACTCAAAGTTGGTATAGAGTGGAGGAGGATATATATATATATATATATATATATATATATACTTCGTCCGTCCTCTCAAATGTGTTTTTGAAGCTCTAAAATTCTAAAAATGTCGTTTTATAACTTTGAATGCAAAAAATATAGAGTTCCCATTTTATTTATGTAGTAATAAATTAAGAGAAGAACATTTTATTGATCAGAGACACAAGTTGACGTAGTAATTACTCAGGAGATAAAAAAATTTAAAAAAAGCAACATTAATTAAAAGTAAAAATAACAAAGGGGATGGTCGCGATACGTTGGGGGTTAGTGGGAGGATTTTGTAATCCTGAGGTGGGTTCGAACATTGGGGATGTAATACCTGAAATAGCTAACTTGACACTATTATTCCACTGATACCCATACAAAATTTGAAAGTTGACTTTTCTATTGAAACAAAAATTTTGAAAGTGGAATCTTAGACTAGAAAATAAGCTAGCTCAACTTTTATTCGTCTATTGCCATTACGTAATTGCATGAAGAAAGTCAATTCACATGCAATCAATTACTTATTTATCTACAGGGAGAATTACATTTAGTCCTATGGTAATTAAAAGATAGACTCTATTATTTTACTAAATCACAAAAATATTCTTTAAACTTAAAGATTATAAAGAAAATATTGAAATAAAAATGCAATTATATGTTTCACAAAATCAGTTTTTTTTCTTGTTTTTATATTCTACATTATTTGTATTATAGTTTTTAGTCTCTATATAGTGTTCGTTTTATATTATAAAACCATTAATGAAAGACTGTAAATGTAATTATTAAAATAACAGAATTGATTTTTAATCATACCCAAACCTTAAGAAGTAGATGTAATTTTCCCTTAAAATAACAAAATTTATTTTATAATCGCACCGAAATCGTTTAGTGGATATTTTTGGCCATCTCCAACAATAGACTATTAGAGTAAATATCCAAATATTTTATTAAAATATTTTTATTTAATTTTTTAAAAAAGCGAAAATAAAGTAGTTTATAATTTTTAGTTATAAAATAAATTGAATAATTTTATGCTTTAAATTTATATTAACTTTTAGTTATTATTTATTATCATATTAATTACTTATTTTGAGTATGAAAAATTATCATGTGCACATTTTTATTTTTATATTATTTTACATATTTGAGCAATAATGAAAATAATAAGTTATACATATTTATAGTAAATGTATTATAAATATTAAATGATCAAATATTATAAATTTATTACTTTTTAAATATAATTACTATATAAAATAGGGTAAATCATAGTCATATGTAATAGGGAGCAATTACTATTATATATATATATATGTGTGTGTGTGTGTGTAGATATAAACTAAAATAAAGGAATATAGAATATTTTAAACTATATTCATTGTGGTATATAAGATATAGTATAGTTAGTGGAGTTGAGATAGTAATCAATCATAAAATTGAATTATCTTAGTCCAAACTCAGTTGATTGAGTTTAAAGACAAAGGTATAATTTCAATAAATTCAAATTAACCATATTCGAATACCTTCCATTTTCTTTAAATTTACAATGTTTTGTAATATTATTTTTTATATAATTTGTCAGAAAATTGTTTTTCTCTAAAATAAAAATTTACTAATGAGGGTAAAATCCAAAGAGAGCAACATGGTGCTTACAAACTTATGTTGAAAAGGATCCTCCACAAAACGTACGACTGTTGGCATTAGACTGAGATTGATATGATAAAAGGGTTAACTTTATTTGACAATTTGGTGTGATTTGCCGTCCAAAACACCAAAAGCTTCTCTCCATTCCAAAAAAAAAGGAAGAAAAAAAAGTCTTTGTTTCTAAAAGACAATTTCTTTTCGAGAAGATATTTCTAATTATAATATTTTTATATTATTATAATATCATTTCGTATAATTCACCATGAATTAATGTTTAAATAAAAATACTAAATTAATTATTTAAGTCATTGTATTTCCAAATTCTTAAGAAAAATCACACTTTTCACAAATTCAACTTGTTTTATGAGGAGAGGAAATATTAATTATTTTATCTTTTAAATTTTGACACTATTACTTCATCTTTTATTAGGAGGCAAGGGTTGTGGAGAGAGAAAAAATGAAGTTGGGGAGCTTCCTATAGAGTTCCCAGTCTGCACTCCAAACAAGCAAAATTGGCAGAGATAGGAATCAATCCCTGACCTCTGAATGCAGTGATGAAGCCGAACCCCTAATGTTTGATGGGACAAGATATTAAATCTTTTTTTTTTCCTCTATTTTTTTTCTTAATTTTGGTGGGAGGCAAAATTGATTATTTTATAATTTTTACACAGCATTAAGAGTATGTACAAAAAAGTGAGGCGAGACAATTGTCCTACTAAACCTAGCTAAGGGTGGCTCCGTTCCTATTTAGATGATCAACTATACGTCACAACATTTGGGGCATTGATTCATTCCTTCTACTTCCTTATTAGTCTCCGAACGGGTACCAACTACTAATACACCTTGAACCCAAGACCTCGTGATAAAACAATTAACATGCTTACCACCAAGGCTAGGGAGGTTTGATTACTTTCGTTCTTATTAGTCCAAGGTTCCAAGTAGAAGGTAGAAAAAGAAAGGCGAAAGTGAAAAGGAAAGTCCATCCGTGGGAGAGTATTTGTCGGGTCAAACAAGCAAAAACAAATGATGCTATCATAAAGCTGGCGCACGTGATGAATTGAAAGCCCAGTTGACCCCGCCTCTTCCTTTAAGTTGCAATTATTACCTTGTTTTTTTTTTAATACTTTTGATTAAGATTTTTCTTTTTAAAATTAATAAGCAATAAGTTCATGTTTATCTTATCCCCTCTCAGATTGGGGCCTTGGAAATAATTAAGCGCGATGTGGCCTTCACTTTGGGCTTTCCTTAACCATTTTTATGTCATCATCCTTGGTTAAGTTTTACTAATATTTAGTAACAATAGGGGAACTTTATTTATAGTGCTCAATTAGGTTGCTGATCTCGTGTTAGACTGTCTTACAGTTATATTTCTTTTCTTGAAATTGATTTGCTCACTCCATGCGATACTTAGTGTTTATATTGTTGATGCATCAATAGTCAAAAGCGATACATAAGAAGTTAACTTTAATAAGCGATGATACGCCATAAACCAAATCAATACGCACGTTTTCATAACATACATGCTATAATTTTTTAGGCTAAAATCAATATGCACGCTATCTATCGGATACAAGTTTTTGTCTTACCTCAGTTACTGCTATTGATGTCCTTGTAGAAGTAATTTTTTATGTATTTTAAAATATTGTGTTTGCATTAAAAATGTATAAAGTGTTAATTACATATAGCTTTTGAGGAAATTTTTGATGCTTTTATGTGATTTTTGAATATTATCATTTTTTCTTTTCATAGTTTTGTCAACATTACTGATATTTTATTTCTAGTTTGATCAAATTATTTTTGTTAAGAAAAAAAAAAAAATAGAAATCTCAAGGGTGTTGGTAATTTAAATAATTCACAAGTCTTAAAACAATATTAATATTTTTAAAGAAAGGTATTAATAATTCTCTCAAACCTCCGTTGGTAAGTGCAACTATCCTACAAGTAACTATCAAATGTAAGTAGTATCTTAGGAGTTAAAAATGATGAAAAAATTATTACTCATTATAAAATATACTTTCTCTGCTCTATTATAAGAATTCATTTTCATACATGTATAATTTTTTTATAAATATCAAGGTATACACACATAAATAGCTAATTTGACATTATTTATGCCATTTATGTCTATACTTTTAAGTATGGTTTATTTGTGAATCGATATTAATAAAATAGAATAAGTAAATATTTTGAAAGTAAACTTTTCTATTAAACCAAAAAATTTCTGTAAAAGTGTAACTTTATAATAGAATGGAGAGATATCCTTCGCCTGTTCAGCCACGCTTATCTTCTTTTTCTCTCCCTTATTTGCTTTCTTTTTGTTTCTTTGGCACTGCAAATTGATTCAGAATTCAAAAATCTTGACATTTTATTTATTAATTTAATAATTTTATAATCAAGAAAAAACAAATCCATATATGCAGTAATAGAGCTTATGAAATGTCACAAATATTATGGTATGGACTACTCTACGGTAAGCCCATCAAAGCCCAGATCCAATGATATTGTTGAGTATCATATCAAACAGATTTCCCTCAGAATCAAACCAAGGTTTTATTTTGCATTTTATTTTTATATAGTTTTTCATCATTCTCAATAATTTTTTTAATATTTTTAATAAACTTTTTTACATTTTCAACATACTTTTTTATATTCTTAATGTAATTTTAATAATTTAAAATTACAATTCAAACTAAGATTTAATCCAGTCTTGATACCAAAAAACGGGACACACACATTAGATCATTTGTATTTATATAATCTCACACGGAGTAAATAAATTTGAATGAATTTTTATACTTTATGTAAAATGATACATGGGGTACATAGAAAAAAAGCTACAATAGTCAATCAACTGAAATAATAGAAATATAAATTTTTGTATCATGTATGCAAGCCAATAGAGAACTGCTACATAAATAATAGAATATAAACCATTTAGCGTGTATGCAAGCCAATAAAATCCTACGTAAAACTCTAATAAAAATATAGATCATATATATATATATGCAAGCCAACAGAACTTCATCTAAACTTATAGTTAGACAGCTAACTTACTACATCACTCTAATTATCTTTTATATTTCTTTTCTTTGAGGTAAAAGTTTATATAGTTTGAACCTTACATGCAATTCCAAATCATTTACGAGTAATAATTTGAGTGTAAGTTAGTAACTAGGGCTGAGAACGAACACGAACGTTCACGAACAAGCTCGGGATCGACTCGTTAAAAGCTCGGTTCGAGATCGATTATTTATTAATAAACGAACACGAACAAAATTTTAGGCTTGATTAATAAACGAACAATAAATGAACAAAAGGGAGCTCGGCTCTATTACGTTCGTGAATAGCTCGATAAAAAAAAATTTTTTTAATAAGGATAAAATACATATATAATTTATCATTCATACATATAACATGAAAATAAATTTGGTGCAGTGGTAAGACATCAAAAGGAGAAGTAAGGGAATTAGAGTTTGAATCTTCACAAGGTCAAATTTATTTTATTTCAAAATTTTGAGGTGAATTTCACCCAATCCCACATCGGAAATGAGAGAAGATTTGGGAGGAAAATTCCTTATAAATAGATGAGCATGACACTTAGGGCTGAGAACGAACATGAACAAGCTCGGCTCTGCTCGATTAATAAATAAACAAACACGAACAAGATTTTAAGCTCGATAAATAAATGAACAATAAATGAACACGTCAAAGCTCGGCTCGGCTCGGCTCTATTAATAAATAAACGAACATGAACAAGATTTTAAGCTCAATAAATAAATGAACAATAAATAAACACGTCAAAGCTCGGCTCGACTCGTTATCACCCCTAAGTGTAACAATTAACCCGACTAGAAAAACAATGGAAACTGGATAAAGACAAATAGAGAGACGACAAAGTAAAAGAACAAATAAATACGTAAGGAAGAAAGATGGCTTTCAAGGTTATAAAAGAAAGAGAGACAAAAAAAAAAAAAAAATCAAACTCACAGCTATTTTTAGATGGAAAAAAAAGTTGTATTCAGCGCATCTGACAGTTCCATAACTCACTTATTGTGTTTAGCTTATAATACATTGCTATTATGTTTTGAAAATACGTGTATCAAATTGTATTGCTTGTCGAATTTAGCGTATGGTGTATTGAATATAGATGTTGATGTCTCGTACTTATAAATTTAGCTGTTAATGTATCTCATTTTGTGAATAGGTATCGAGTATCGAATTTAGACTTTGAATTGAATGTAATTGCTGATGTATCGTTGTTATGATTTTATGTGTTGATGTATAGCACGTGATGTAGCATATGATAAATGAGTGTTGAATTTAGCTTCGAACGTATGAAATTAGTCACTCATTTACGCATCTAGTTTTGGGGATAAAGCGGTTCGACAGACGGGAGACCCCTCTTTGTAGATGAATTGGCTTGGCATTTATTCATCGATTATAAAATTGCAATAACAAATACATCAAAAACATTCAACCCTACTTGGTTGTGGATTGTGGAAAGATTTTGCAATATCAAAACATTTCAATACATTTTGTGAAATGTTTTAAAAACAGATATAAGAATCCGAAATGCAAGTACACAAAAGCACAGCCAAAAACGCATGCAATTCAAAGTTTCCATGTGAGTTTTTGGAGTAGCTGTGAAAGAATAAATAGCTACTTTCTCCGCAGAAATGAATACCCTTTTGCGTTCTTGGGAGTTACTGTAATTGTCAAGGAAAGAAAGCAGAGGAAAATGTTCAAGGCGAAGTTGCAGGAGTTGTGCCACCAGAAAAGGTGGGCTCTTCCAATGTATTCATGCATGAGAGATGGAGAAGATCACAACCCTCAATTCAAAGCTTCACTGGTTGTTAATGGGTTCAACTTTAACTCTGAAAGCATTTCCAAGTCCTTGAAGGAATCCCAGAATCAGGTTGCTAAATTGGCTTTCCTTCATTTCACTTCTGGTAAGTGCTCAGCGTTTATGTGTGAATTCATACGCTAATTTGTTTTAGATTTATCTGAATTCTACTCGTTTTTTCGTTTACAATCTTAGAAATAGGAACCGGGTTTCAGGGCTTGGAATTATTTGCTGAGAAATTGAGTTTTTGTTCTGTTAAACATGAACAAGAAAGAAACTTTTTTGGTGCTTTGTTTTCTCTGTGCTATGAATTTTTAAACTGTTCATCCGTTTGAGCAAAACGATTATAAATCGAAAATTTCAAAAGGGTTTCCAGGGATCATGTTTGATTTCCAACTTTGTGACATTCTGATGTGGATTCACTGATGTTTAATGCAATTTTGATGAATAATACTCCATTCGTTCCAATAAAAGAGAACACTTTCAAAAACATTCTTTGTTCCAATAGAAGAGTGATGTTTTTAATTTTTTACTCCTTCTACTCTTACAAACATATTTATTTGTGGTCGACAGTTAACTCACACTTAAAAATGAGGATACAGAATGGAACAAACAGTATCAAATTAGTTATTTTAAGTGTTGTACCTTGACATTCATAAGAAGTTGTACATTTGTGAAATTGGATCATTCTAGTGGAACAAAGAGAGTAGTAAGATATAGAAAACTCTAAAGCTGAGAAGTAACAAATGTTAAACATAGAGAAGTTTAACTGGAAACTTGCAATTCTCTCAAATTAGGCCTGCACTGTTTGACTCATTTGTCGTGTTGATTTGTCTGTCTTTACTTTAAAGTGGAAGTCACAGCCTCTGCGTTATCTTGAAAGCTTAGTGCAAGCGTTTGAACAGCAGATATTATTCATGTATAGGCTAGTTCTGTCATGGTTCACCACACAGAGTTGTATGGTTTTTGGCTGCGCTGCTTTCGTGATTTTCAATGTGTTATGGAAGACAATGAAGCAAAGCTCGAAGGATCAAAGGCTGAATATGTCATTAGGCTTCACATGCCACCTCAACTGGTTTGAGTGTCTAGGCGGATGAGAGAACTGATCCCCTTTTCATAATTTTTTTCAGTTTTATTCTGCATTCTTGTTTCAGGAATTCATTCATTTTCTGCAATTTCCTTGCAGGGCTTTCTTCCTTTTCATTTTCTGGTTCATGTAAACACTTCTTTATTTCAATATTTCATACATTTTGTTAGCAGGAGATGCCGATCAAGCGACTTGTGGAAGATCAAAGACTGAAAGAGCAGAAATGGTTTCAGACCTGAAATTAACTGCATTGAGTATGGTAGAGGGTGAGAAAATTGACAACTTTCATCTTACCTTTGGATAATTAATCATTGCTTCGATTTTCAAAATTTCTTACCTCTTAACTGAAATGTTGCTTAATTGCACTCTGTTGTTCGGTTTTTGTTTCTTAAGATAAACAACAATACAAGACAAAGATGAAGAAGTACACCGAAAGGAAGAAACTTGGCTTTCCCATTTACCATGTTAAGAGTATGGTGCAATGTGGTGCTCTTTGCTTCAGGGCAATAGTTATTGTCGGTAGAGATTCCTTTGTAAGTCCAGGGTTCTATGAGACTGCAGAAAATGCAGAAGATGCTGCTGCACCAAGCTGCATTGATGTCAATCATGATCAATGCCTTTCATGAAGTAAGCTCTCACAAAATTCACAAATCTTACCTTCTATTTCCCTTAGTTCTAACCAAAAACTTTAATTCTTTGTTTCTGTCAACGATGATGTGGATTTGTACAAAAATGAGCTTCAAGAATTGGCAATGGGAAAAGGATGCTTCATGCCTGAGTACAAAACCGCAAAATCTGGTGATGCTTCTAATCCAACATTCTCCACAACTGTGGAAGTGGAAGGACAAATTTTCAATGGGAATCCAGCTTAGTCCAAGAAACAGGCAGAACTTAATGCTGCTAGAATTGCATACTCTTCGTTGATGCAGCGTAATTTAGCCACTTGCCCATCATTTGTCTTATCTACTTAAACAGATACAAACTTGATTTGGTCACATAATCACATCATGTTAGCCTTATCAGTGTTCTCAGTTGCAGAAAAGTATAAAAACATGCAGATTCTGAGCAAAATAATTGCTGGAAGTATATGTTTTCTTGAAGAATAGTGGATAACATTTTCTAGTTCTTGGCTTTCATCAATGAATATAGTCTGTAATGTAGTTTCTTAGCTTCACCTGCATACTGTAATCAGGATCGAACGATGATTTTGTCCACTGGATTACCTTAACTTGTTAAAGGTGAAGCAAAGAAGGATAATGGTGTGAAGTAATTGTTATAGATTTCTACTTTTTGAGCTTTGTCTTCAGGATTGCACTTGTATGAGTTTAAATTTGGTACATTTTCATTTTGAATCATTTCCTGGATTAGTTTTCCCTTGACTCAGGAAAATCTTGCTGTAAAAATGACAATTCATCCGATTCCTTGAAGGATGAAGCTCCTGAACTTGCTCCTGCCTTGAAGTCACTCACTTTCCATGATCCACCAAGCAACTTCAAAGCTGAATCTCCATCAATTTCAACCTCATGCATAAAATTTCTTGCTCAGGCCGAAGGACTCAAGGGTGAAATCACTCCAATTCACCTTTTCACCTGTATTCATTTCATTTATTTCTCATGCTTAATGGCATTGTAGCTTGCCATGAACTTCCATGAATAAATCACTTAGTAAATGCACCTGAAAGATCGAGACAAGGAAATTTCTTGTGCTGGAAACATACCTCAACATGCTAAAATCAGCAATGAAGAGGTCATCACATCTCCTGTATTATCAGGGACAGGTGAAAGTGAATGACTTCAACGCTCCAGATACTTCTACTCATTTACTGAGATAAATGTGCTCTGATCGTTTTCATTGTTTTTGTTTTGCTTTTGGTTTCTACAGAAAACTTAATATATTAGAATACTTTTTTATCATTTTCAATACAACTTTTCGCTATTTAACTATACATTTTTACATTCAGATACACTTTTGATATTAAAAGGTTATTTTCCAAAAACACGTTTTCAAAAACAACTTATAACGAATATGCTTCATTTTCTTACCTTATTTACTGTCTGCTGTTCTAACTAACTGCAGATTCTTCCAGCAAGAAGACTGCAGAGAGCAAAAAAACATTTCTGCTTTGCAACAGGACCAAAGTATACACTTTCATCCCAGATATTACCTTCACCAAGGGGAATTTTGTCCTACCAATTGCAGAGGGCAAGTGGGCTGTAGTGAACTTGGAGTTTCCCAGGAACAAGGACTCATAACCACGAGTCGAGTTTCGCCTACACAAAAGGTTTTTTTTTTTTGGTTTGTCTAATTACTCTGTTGCTATTAACTTCAGTTCATACATTATCTACTTGTGAATGTAGTGCTACTTGTCTGAATCATGATAAGTTTGAAACAAAAGTTTGTTATACAAAAAATTTGATTATCCTTTTCCTCTATTGATATCTTTTTCTGTTCTTATTTACCTTTTACTTGATTTGGGTCATGGATGATCAGCTTCATTGTCAACATTTTAACATAACAAAACCCCATCATATATAACCAATGTGTATCCATCCATTCAATAAATGCATCAATAATCAGGTTAATTTATTTTCTTGCAGGAGTCATAAAGTACATGTACATGTATCAATCAAAGACAGTTGAACGATATGCTGAAACGCATTAGTCTGAGATTTCAGATGTCTTGAAAGACCTAATGACATTAGTGACATATAGACCAACGCCAATAGCTGCAAAAGTAACCAGAACCACATAGAATGCTCTCCTTGACATCTTCAGTTTTGCTGCTGGATCAAATGCAGTCCCCTGATAATTCTCTAGCTTTGTTTTGCTTTTACCACTTCCTTCACCTGCTGCCCTTGTAGCATTGTCTTCGCGCTTTCGCTCTTCAGATTTCCTGCCTAGGCTTCCAGAATCCACTGCTTTGGTACTCTTCTCGGTGTTCGCCTTTGTTGCATCTTTCTCAGCAGTCTTCTGAGGAACATCTTGAACAGCAGCCTGCTTCTTAGAACCATCACTTTGAGTACTAGTCCTCCTTTCTGTTGGACATTTGTTGTCCGAGGTTGTGGCTTATCTGCAGGCGCCTCGGGTTTTGGAGGTTGAGGGACAGGCAAGTTGTTGTCAGGCTTGTACTCCGGGATGATCAGTTTTGGCAGCTTCACATACAATATGCCATTTTGTAACTTGGCAGAAATCTTGTTTGTGTCTGTGTTAGGTGTAATGGGGAGTTGTTTCTGAAATCGGATAAGTTTTGTATTGTCAACCTTTTTCTCTCCAGTGATCCTCACCAAATTTGTTGTAGTGAGCTGAACCCTTAGTTTCTCCTTTTTAAATCCTGCAGAATTCATTCAGTTTTTCAGTTATAAACTCAAACATCAGAACAGAAAATTCAGGTAATTTTATGAAGAAAGATGTAAAAATTTCAGGTTTAAAAATTTGAGATATGGCTAGAGAAATGGTACCAGGTACATAAACAAGAATGGTGTCGCAATCTTTCTCAGGCACGATTTCAGTTAATGGATCGAAATGTTCATAATTTTTGGTTGTATCTGCTGCCATCCTTTGAACAAGTGTTTCAATCTTAATTAGTATCCCTTTTCTGTTCTTAATTTTATGTATCAAGCTCTATAGTTTCTATTTGTAACCATTGGAATGGATGCATATATAATACATACATTGCTTCATGAATCAAGCTTCCTTAGAAGTTGTGAGTTTTCTGTAATGTCAAATATACCTTAACTTTGTTGCTGTGTATAGTTTTCCTTTCTGGGAGTATCTTGGGCTGTAATGTTTCAGATTACTTTTCAGGTTTTTTTTTTTCTTGAGGAAAAAGGAAAAACGCTAAAACCCTTTATGGCTTTAGTTAATTGATTAACTAGTTTGGTATCCTTGTGCTATTGCAGAAAGTGGAAGTATTCTTTTAGTACTCCTTCAACCATTAATAATGCTTTTCCTGGATGCCTTCAGTGTTTAGCTATGGAATATCTTGGTGTAATCCTCACAAGTTAGCTAGGAGCCATTATCTTGAATATCTATCTCTCTTGATCATTAATTTGCTATGCTTTAACAACATATACAATTACTTTGGAACCTGAAGTTATGAGTTCGAACGTTGAGGATACAATAGTAATAAATAATTTTTTAAAAAGTATGAAAATGATATTTATGTTAAAAAGTTGCCATTTTTATTGCGATTTGTGTTATGAGTAATTAATTTATCTATTTATTTATGTTTTTTTTGCTTTTTGTTGGTGGATTTGAAAAACGGGGAGTGAAAAATAAGATTCTATTTGAAGATGCATTTACACTATTTTCTTTCCAAACTTAGCTTTTCTTTATTTTATCCTCTTCCTTATTTAACTAACCAGATGTCTGGTTGAGAAGAAAAGGAAAAAGAAAAAAATGAAAAAGAGAAAGCTAAAGAAAAGCGCCAAAATCAAGGTATTATTGCTGTCCTCACATATATCTATTGCTTACATGAGCATTTTTGCTTATTTTTGTTTCTAAAATGATTAAACACGGAGGGAGTTTCATGTCCAATGGTCAGACGTTCGGTATGCGATATTTAAGTAACTAAATTTGATGCGCGTGTTTTCCTTTTAATATATACGATATTTGTTGTTTTAATATAACATACGGTAATATTTCACAGTTAAATTCAATAATTTTAAACATAATACTTCCAATACATAAAAACAACACACGATAATTCAACACCTAAATTTAATACACACAATATTTGTTGTTTTAACATACACATCATACATCACCGGCTAAATTCAATTATTCATCATCTAAAAATGATACACGATATTTCAACACTTAAATTCAATGCATAATATACACATTATGTGATACTTTCACGTGCTAAATTCAATACATGAGCAGTTGAATCGTTGGACCTGTCGGATACAAATTTTTGCGTTAAATCACATAACATAATTTCATCGTAACCATTTTGTTCGCTTAATATGATCTAGTATATTAATTTCCTTTCAACATTTAAGTCTCAAACTTGCTTTAAGAGTATAAAAACCCTTAACCTGTTCCTGACCTCACCCCCAGCCCTATCCCAATCTCGCCTTGCCCCTGCCCGACCCTACCGGTACCCAGTCCGACCCGCACCCAGACTAGCTCGCACTCGGCTCGCCCCGACCTTTGCCCCACTCCCTGCCCGCCACCCAAAAGAAGGAAAAAATGTTTATATACAGTAAATATAAGTTTTATATAATTTCTCATATCAAAAATAGTTTAAAAATGTTTTTTTTTTCAAATACTTGTCCAAACATCTTTTAAACTAATTTTAACTTAAAAAATATTTTTATAAAATACTTATCTAAACACATATTTCATTAAAAAAAAACTTCAAAAACATATTTTATAAAATAGTTTTGAAGTACTTGTCCAAATGGAACCTTAAATATCCTTTATTAACTAAATAAATCAATAAATCAGCAACTCTCCATCTCAGCCAGGTCCTTTTATTTTCAATGTGTATCCTTTAATATTTGAATGAATCATGCATGAAATACATAGATGAATGCAAATACAGAACCAGTTAATTTACTCAACATATTGCCCTCACAATTTTTCCCCCCTCCCTTTCTCGTGTTACTCGAACTCAATATCTTGCGCCCCGTTCCTTCTCTGAAGTACGCAGCCGGAAAATAATGAGCCGTTGGAGGCTGCTAGGTTGAGATTTCAGGCTTCCCGAAAGACCCAATAAACTTAGTGACATAAAAACCAAGAGCAACAGCAGCAAAACCAACCAGAACTGCTAAAAATGCTCTCCTCGAAGTCTTCAGTTTTGCTGCTTGATCAACTGCAGCAGTCCCCTCCAGTTCCCTTGTTTTACCACTTCCAATTCCACCCACATTCTCATTATAACTTCGTTTATCTTCCTTTGTCGCATCGGGTTTTTCGCGCTTTTCATCTTCAAGTTTTGCGGCAACACTTGCAACTGAATCTGTTGCCTTTGGTAGCCTTACATATAAAATGCTTTTTTCAAACTTTGCAGTGATCCTATTTGAGTCAATTTCGGGTGTAATGGGGAATTCTTTCCGGAAACGGATGAATTTACTATTTGCAGTTTCTCTTTCTCCACTGACCCTCACGGAATTTGTTGAGAGAAGCTGGACCTTCAGGTTTTCCTTTTTAAATCCTGCTCAAGTTGTTCAGTTAGATGAACTTGTAATCACTAAGAACAGGAAATTTAGCAGAGGTTGAGGATTATTACTAAGAAAAAAGAAAGCTTTTGATCATCAAGATAAGAACATGGCAATGAGGCCAAGAAGAGAAGACTACAGGGTACATTTTCTCTGTCATTTTGATTCTTGAATGCACAAATATTGTTAAGGGAAAATTAATTACATTTTCGGTTCCTAACCTTTTACCAAAGTATAGAGGCACCGAGATGTTACTTTCACATAGGCTTGAGGTACCGAATGTTACTTTTATCTAGGTTGATTAGAGGGACAATGATAACATTTCGGCTCCTATACCATCATGTACTTTGTTAAAATTTTAGGAAATGACTAGTAATTTTAAGAAGAAGGGAGAGAAAAAAATTGCAAAAAACAACACATTAATGTATCCACATATATATGGGAGAAATGCTAAAAAAGACAATTAATTTGAGATGTAAGGTTATAGAAGGTACCAGGTACATAAAGAAGAATGATATCACAATCTTCCTCGTGCACATTGTCAGTTGTTGGATCGAAATCTTCATAAGTTTTGGTTGCAGCTGCGGCCATCCTTTTGAATATATTGAAGTGTTGATCTCAAGTTTTGTTGTTTCTAAACACTCTTGTGAGATTTTGGAGACCAATAATGGATGCATATATAAGGTCTTATAGTTGCTTCAAGTATATAATCAAATATACCTTTACTCCCTTGCTAGTTATAGTTTTCCTTTCTTCCTTACATTACTTTTTCTTGAGGAAAAGGGCAAAATGCTAAGCCTAAAGCTTGAACTTGAAGTATTTAGCTATTGGTTTCCTACGTTAGCATGGGATGGGATTAAATATTCTTTGGGTGTTTTTCAGTACTTCTTAATACCCGGGCCATTGTGGCACATGACGGGTCATCCATAGATTAGAAATTCGATTCCTATCTTAACCAACTTTAACTACGAATTCTTTTCTTTTCCTCATTACTGAGTTAGGAACCATGTTATGGTATAGTTCTCTCTTTCAATCTAAGAAGCCATTATCTTTTGCACCAAGTCCTTTCTAATCTAGGACTATGATATTAATGTTTTCAGGTTGTCTTAAAAATTGTCAGCAACAGCTCAAGTTAACACTCTTTTAAGGTGACACCTCATGTTACAACTAAATTACCGGGTCACTTTTAATATATCAAGTCTATGTCGTGTCAGAGTTCGCCTTACCTAATCAACAATATTCAACTCTCTTTTGATCCCATGGATCTTATTCAACTCAAATCACTATCAGCTTTTCCCTTTCAATCATTAAGCTAGCCAACAATGTGAGGCTGTGACCTCTTTTGTTAGGGCCAAAAGGGTTGGGAACTTGTAGAGTGGACCACAAACAAGATAGGCCCCCCTCCATGAAAGAGATGCAAAATAATGATAAAAAAGAGAGATCACAATTAGAAATTTTGAGGCAAAAAAAAAAAGAAAAAGAAATTGCAATAGTACAGTACAAAAATCAGGAAAAAGCTATTTTGGCAGAAAACAAGCAGATGAGGGAAGGCCATTGAGTTCAAAATCATAGATAGGTTTCTATTATTTACAATTCAGCTTCCCTTCAGCCCTTCAAGGGCCGAGAGCACTCTCTTTCTTCTGTCTCAGCCAAGCTGATTTATAAATGAAGATATGTATGTTGTAACTGATGAAAAGATCAGCAAATGTAGGAAATCATTTGGAGAAATTCATGAACCCAAAAATACAAGTGCTCTGACGAAAAAAAAAAAATTAAAAAAAGTTTTCAATTGCTCTATGCTCCAATTCCTGCTCCTAAAACAGTCCGACAGCATAGATCCCGATGTTTTTTTTCTACTTCACTAAGCAAAAGAGCTGGAACAATTCTTGAATATGCACCTTATTTACCTGCTAAACAATACCAAGCGTTCATACTTAATATTCATAAGATGACAATGAAGAATCTAAAGATCTAGAAGGACAGCAAGAAAGCGAAAAAAATACAATAAAATAAACTGTTCTGTTCCAAGATAGAAGTTCAGATAGCATAAAACTATTTGGGAAAAATTATATGCACCACAACTAACATAGTAAAAGAGCTCCATACAGAGTAACAGAGAATTTTCGATAATATCCCCGAATGCATGTGTGGCGGTAGCAAAACTATGAAAAACAATAAACAGGTATTACCTTGAACACAAGGAAAGTGGATTTCCAGGAGTTAAAACCTCCTATCAAGCAAGCATTTTTTTATCTATAGAATGGTGCAGAGCTCACAGAACTTCATAAACAAGAATGACTACAAAAGCATAGATATGGGACACTCCATACCTCTGTGAACATAGACCATTTGAAGAATTAGAGAAGGCAGCAAACACATTCGTGTAGGATCGGGTGAGATAGGCAAAATTGGAAACTGGAGGAAGTGCAGACAATCGTTCACCTTTCTTCAAAAGCTTTTCCAAATTGAGCCTCTGCAAGGTCAAAACTGACCTAGATTCCCTCCATACAAACGCCAGCAGTCCATCCTGAATTACATAGAGTGAACCAGGTTTTGAGCCAGGATATCGGAAACCATACCCATTCGCAATACCTTCCCCAGTATAGGCATTTTTTACATCAAGGACATTGCCATCTCCATCAGTCTCCCATGGGAATGTGTCAAGTGAAGCTTCATCAATATTCACTATGAACATGGCTGAACCGTTTGGATGAAGAACATAATGAGTGCCTTCCAATATCTTGTTGGCAATGAGTAAATTCTGCCCTTGTGACTTCTCGTAAGACAACAAAAGAAAAAAGAGAGCCTTCCCAAGCTTGTCTTCACTAGGCTTCCCGGGCGGCCAACCAAATGTACCGCCCCAGAGACCCGAATACTCCTGGCCAGCTACTGGTTCCCTCAAGGGCAACTTGTAAAGAGCAAATCGACTGTCATGCATATTAGGCCAGGCCCTGTATGATGATAATTTCACAGTTGAAGCATGTAAGCTCAGTCCAGCTGTATCTCCAGAATGTAGGAACTCATGAAGCTGAGCATGTTTATTTCCACCAACGGAAGAATTCCTCTTTGAAAAGTCATGGCTACCACTGATTGAGTTTGATTTTCCAAGTATATGTTTGAAACTATCCCGGAAATACCCAGCGATAGTCTTTTTCTTGGTGCATTGAATTCGATCACCATCACCAGACTGAGAAATTTCACAGCCATGTGTACAATTGAGATTCTTTCTGACCTCACTCATTTCTAATTGAGTAGGATCCAACAGTAATCTAGAACCAGCCTTCAGACCAGTGTTGCTTCCACCAAGCTTATACATCTGCATCAGTAGCAATCTCCTTTCAACTAAGACCGCCATATCCTTTGTTGAACTAACATTACCCCTCAGACGAGGAAATAGTAGCACATTTTTCGCATCTGGTACTTTCAAACCAACTTGCCTAGTCACAAGGTCTAGCAGTTTTCTCCTATCTCCAAATGCCAGTCTGCTAAAAGGCACTACTGAGGCATTTTGTCCAACTATTCTCTGAGACTTGGAAACACCACCACCATCCAACCGAGAAATCTTCCTTGAAAATTCCTTATCTAGATCATAAGCAAAACTCTTACTCTGGATCAATTTACCCCCATTTCTCATAAGCCGAGGTTCCACCTCCAGTAAAAGCACATTGCAAGTCCTATCTACAGTCTTCAGAGAACCAGGATATACAAAGTCACTTTCTCTCTCCCTTCCATGCAAGAAAAACTCAGCAGAACCTTCAAAGTCACACAGAATCTCAAATACAGGTGCCCACAAAATTGGACCATCCTCAAGACCTAATGGACCAAGTTCTTGGGGTATAATTCGGCACCCAACAACCGAAATGAAACCAGGCATGACATAGACTACATTGCCAAGCTCAGGATTTTGGTGAACCCAAATCCCAAGCAAAGGCAGGATACCGATGAGGAACCGGCAAATGGCCTTGTAGGAAGAAACCCCTTTCCTCCATTCAATAAGATCCTGGTAAGGAACTACCCCAAGCTTATCACATTGAGCAAGCCATACCTTGTCCGAGGCCACTAGTTCACACAGGCCTCTACAGGCAAGACCAAGATTACACAAATCCGTGGGAGTGAGGGATCTAGTCACTATGATCAAAACATCATCCGGTAAATCCACAAGCAAACCAGATCCACAATGATCAGGCAACATGACACAAAAATTAGGTCCCTTTTGAATATAAACAAGAAAATTCAACTACCGAGCTCAACAGGTCCCAAAATTGAGGCAATAAAATGAGTGAGCTAAAGACCATATTCCACATCTAACGGCAAATCAAAATAGAAACAATATCTCAGCATCACCAAACAGCTCTTGAGTTGTATACGCTGACAAGGTTCAGTTCTTCGCACTCATATAAAACCCAAATTTAATAGTATCCCAAACTGAGGAAATAGATATGAAATGGGTTTGATTCATAACGTTGTATACTCACAATCACAAGCTGAAACTAACCTTGTTCGCCCCAGGTGCTTCAATAATTGAATTGCCAAAAGGGCAGGCTTCAAAACGATGAACTTTGATTAGCAAAACAAAAATGAAAAGCGAAGCAGATTGATGAGAAATAACTGGGATTTAGCTGAATTTGTTAATTATAATGATCAACTAAAGGTGATGAAGATATTTGATCAAAGTTGGCATCTTTTTTTTCAATCCTCAAGAATAGTAATGATGAAGGAGAGGAAGAATGTGAGATGAATTGAAAGTGACGAAAGAAAGCATTGGAATTATGTCTTTGGTAGGACTTAAGTGGACCCTCTGTGGACCCTCTGGGCTTTCGTTCAAACAATGACAGCATGACAATGTTGAAAACCTCTCGCATTCAATATTTCCTTATTGGTTTGTTGAAAAACAAAAATGTCTAATTATGATTTTTTTTATTTATAAAAAAAATACCCACTTTATCTTGATTTTGAATGTTTTATACTCAAAAACTGTAAATAAAAACTTTAATAATAGATCAAAACAAGAGCAACCACTCTCAGAAAGGATACAGTTCCAATATTTTTCTTATAAAAAAAATACCCACTTTATCTTGATTTTGAATGTTTTATACTCAAAAACTGTAAATAAAAACTTTAATAATAGATCAAAACAAGAGCAACCACTCTCAGAAAGGATACAGTTCCAATATTTTTCTTGCTGATTTGCACAAAACCAAAAGAAACAAGTCACCATTAAATAATTTCCATATAAAAGTCAAGTTAAAATCAAGCAACAAAATATAAGCATGTGAACACCAAAATTATCACGTTAATAGGCACGAAAAAGCAAACGAAAAAGAGGCTGATTCGGATCATTTTTACATCCGTGAAAAATCACCAAAAAGAACCCAGATCGGACATATGTCAACTGTATTCCAAAACATCCAGAAACAATCAGAAGAGACCAGATTCTAATTCAGATGGGAAGTTAATATACACAGAAGTTCATTTACTTCTCTACATCTAACATACCATTCATTCTCTCTTCACCTCAACCAAGTCAAACAAAACAATCAACAAGAAACACTACTTTCACCACAAACAAACACACTTATCCTGCTACACAGAAGGCAAACTAATTAACTAGAAACAATTTAAGAACCAACACAGAGCACAAAAGGTTTCAAAAGTCATACATATCAAATCAAAACCTTAATTCCTGATGCTCCACACTAAAACATAATTTTTTTTTCAAAACGAAAACGGAAAACATAATCATTAACCTCAAACACTCAAACCTTTCAGGCATAAAAAACATGGGTTTTGCATAAAGGACCCACAACAAAACAAAGAAACCAAAACACACCAAACGCGAAAAAGCTTTCAACTTGATCATTAAAAAACCATGACACACAGAAAACAATAGAAGAAAAAATAAGGGAAAAAACAGAAACATTCTCCCATTTTCCAGACTTAAATAGGGAGAATTCTATTACCTCAGAGTTATCCTCCAAGAATGGCTCAGCTTCTCCTCTCTCGTCCTTGCAGAATAATGGACTTTAAGACTGTAGACACAGACGAAACAAAGAAAGAAAGCAAACCGAAGAAAGAGAGAGGAAAGTGAGATAGGGAGGGAGAGAGAAGCCAACGAAGTGTCGACTCTTGTCATTGCTAAAGTAAAGTGCAAACCCAACCAAAAAAAAAAAAAAAAAAATCCTTTTAATTTTGAAAGCCAAAAGGGCCCCGAGATAATTATAATTAATTAATTCTAAGCAATTCCATTAAACACTGTTCATATTCATTTCATTTCACTAAGAAATAATTAAATTACAAATATATTATAAAAAATGTTACTCCATCAGTCTCAATAACCAATTACCCTCTCCTTCTTCATTTTTTATTTTTTTCATTTTTACATTTTAAATTTTACTAACAGAATATGTGTGGTTCATAATTGATTTAGACTTAAAACGTAAGGGTATAAATGACAAAAATAATGTTAAATTACTTATTTAAATCATACCCTTTATATCTATTAAAAATCATATATTTAATAAACATGACTTTTTATATAGGACAAAGTTTGTATTTCTATTGAGCGATGGTCAAATGAAACAGGGATGTTAGAGCACTTAATAGTTTTCCAAAAAAGTACTCTTCAGTTTCAAAATATAAGTTATTACAGTATAATTTTTTACACAAATAGTAAGAAGGGTTCAAGAGAACTAGTAACCGTTCATTAATAACAAATTGCGTGAGATATCAGTAATTAATGTACGTAATTAAATGCTTTGATTGTAGGGGCAAATTTTAAAAAAATATCTCAAAAGTAGCTAAAATGATTTAATTTTAAAACAATACTAAAAAGTTTTAACGACTTATATTGTAAAATACATAGAGTAAACTATTTTTTTCTTCCGAAATACCCTTAATAAAATAAGTTATTCAACTCGTAAAAATATTCCATAAAAATAAAAAAGTAACTTTACTGTTCTATAAATTAATAAATGTTGTGATGTTAACAACAATCCAAATTAAAAAGTTGTATTGTTTCTAATTTATTAGGCGCTATTTTGGTGTACATTGGGATTGGGATAAGAGTTACTTGGAGTTAGGAAAGGGGCCCTTTTGGCTTTTAGGTAGAGAAAGGAAAAAAAAAAAAAAAAAAACAAAAAAACAAAGCTAAAGTCAATGTTTAACAAACAATATCGGACGTTGAACCGGCCGAGCTCAAGGGTCAGAGTTCAACCGGGGTTCAGGGATTGAACCGGTGACATCATTATGATTATGACATAAATATATTTAAAATACTTCTTCCGTCCCACTCAAAGAATTCACTTTTTATTACTGAAAACACCTCACTCAAAGAGTCCACTTTGTATTACTATTTTTAGTAATACAAAGTGAACTCTTTGAGTGGTAATGATGGAGTTTTATATTTCTCTTAATTAATATATAATTAATTTTTATAATATTAAAAAGATAATTTTTTAAAAAAATAATAATATAAATTATCTAACGTTTAATTTATTATATGAGTATGCTTAGCCTAACGGCTAACCATTATTTTATAAGAGTTTTTTTTTTTCTTATTGAAGACACATGTTCGAATCCTGATTGGGTACAATTAATTTTTATATTTGTTTCAGATTTTCTACGTCCAAAAAACTTCAAGCATTTTCATGCATTTCTATATAAAAGGGAAAGGATGGCAAAAAAACTTCAAAAACATGAAAACACCCAAAAAAATCAAAACATTTCATTCTTTAGGCCCCTCTCAGATTGGGGCCTGAAGTAAGAGCGATTTGGGCTTTCCTTAAGCATTTTTATGTAATATTTATGTTCTTAAAATTAATATGCTTACCGTATGCGATACATATTGTTTTAATATAATGTTGATACATTAACAGTTAAAAGCGATACATAAGAGATTAATTTTAATACCTAATGATATATCATAAACGCATTTTCAATATGCGCATTTTCATAGTGTACATGCGCTATTTTTTTAGGCAAAAATCGATATGCACGGGATATAACGGTTTTTGTCTTACCTCAGTTACTGCTTTTGATGTCCTTGTAGAAGTAAAAACATGCTTCAAACTATGGTTTTTTAATAATGTATTTTAAAATATTGTGAATGCATTAGAAATGTGCAAAGAGCTAATTACATTTAGCTTTTGAGGAATATTTTTATGCTTTTACGTGATTTTTGATTATTATCAATTTTTTTTTTCATAGTTTTGTCAATTAATATTACTGATATTTTTTTTTCTAGTTTGATCAAATTACTTTTGTTAAGCGAAAAAATAAATAATAAATCTCAGGATGTTAGTTATTTAAATAATTCAGAATCTTTTAAAAATTGTGTGATTCTTTATTCAGCTTGTGCTAAAGAGGTGGGATACAAATGGTGGAATTGAGTTCCATTAGGCATGACCAATGTCGTTGGGCATGCCATATTGTGCTATCCTATGAGATATAGTAGTCCAAAGGTTTATCTATCCTCTGTGGGGCGGTTTGTTGTGTTGAAGACAAGTTGTGCATCCTCCCCACCACCCCGTGCAGTTTGAGGCGGTGTGTGGCTGCTTGGTTGAGGGCCTCCCTTGCTGCCAGGTCTTCTGCAATCTGGACTGAGGTTACATTTGGGAATTGCCTCGTGAGGCCGAAAATCTAGGTTCCGGTGTCAGAGTAGCAAGTGACGCCCACCGGGCAGGAGTTGCTGCTAGCGTTTAACGTGGCATCAAAGAATATATTGGTGTCAATGGGTGGGTCGCTCCGCAGTAGGGGGGACTGGAGGCCCGTGAGGGGTCAGGACCTGCACCTTTTGGTAGTCAGCGAGCCACTGTAGGGAGTGGCGAATAAGTGCCTCTAGAGTTAGGGATGTGGGTTTATTGTGCAGGGCCTTGTTCCTGTGTCACCATATGTGGTACAATATTGCCCCTATGTGGGCTGCTTTGTTGGGCACTGTGAGCAGTATCAGCTCCGGTGTCCATTGTCTGCCGAGCTTTGCTTGATGGATCGGATGTCACTTTGTAGGTGTGCAGAGTCCCACACTTGTTTCGCATATGCGCATGTGTAGAATGTGTGGGCCAAGGTGCCATTTGGTGTTTGGCACAAGGGGCAGTGTGATACAACCACCACCATGCCAACTGCTTCTCCAACAAGTTACTGCAGTACAATTCCTATTTCTTGCTATTGACTCAGTATGCCGTGGAATTAGTCATAGGCTTCTTCTGTTAGAGGTGCCAGGATTTACTGGCTAGGTAGTTAGGACTTTTTCTTCCCCCATTTGTGCTGATTGCAAGTAGACTGTTGCATGAGTAGGCTATAAATTAGCCTCTTCCGAGCATCATTTTGGCATGAAAATTAATAACCAACTCTTCCTTTTCCCTTAGTTTTTCCTTGTTTCTGCGCCGCTCTTATCAGTGGTATCAGAGCCAGAAATTTTTTTCCCATGGATACACGTGGGAAATCTAATGCTGAGTTAAGAAACGATGTCAGCGAGGCACGAATCAAACCTCGATCAACTTCATGCCACCATGCAGTCCGTCCTCACTCAGCTGCAAACCCTCATTACCCGTGTCGACGGGCTTCAAGCCGAAAACCCACGGCCACCACCACAAGACCTCAACCCATTTGCTCCACCACCTCCTCTTCTTCCCACAAATTTCAACAACCCAAAGCTCCAGTTCCCTCGCTTCGCCGGCGCCGACCCAATAGGCTGGATTTATAAGGCTGAGCAGTTTTTTGCTTACGCCGACATCTCAACGGATCGCCAGCTCCCACTCGCCTCCTTCCACATGGACGGCGAAGCCTTGGAGTGGCAACGCTTAGGATCGGAATGATACGGTTAAAGTAAGACTAAGTCAATAGTTAACCTAGTCATAAGGGATTAGCTCTGCAGCATAACTCCACTAAGCATTAGTGGGTAAAATGACTTGGGCATTATCTAATAAGTTAGTTACGGCTAGGATTTTCTATAATTATCTCCTAGTTTATAGTTTTGTTGTTAGATGAAGACTAGTATAAATATTTATCTCTACGTTAATGTTTGGGGCATCAATTAAGAAATATAAAACTCCTTCATTCTGTTAAAGTTCTTCTCTTCTCAACTCTCTAAATTCACTGATCAATTGTGATCGTAACAGTGGTATCAGAGCCGTTTCCGATCCTAAGCGTTGAATACCTCGATACGTTCTCTTCCTCTTTCTTAAACCTCCTTTTCACAGTCCAGAAATTGGACATACCATGGATACTTTGGATACTAAAATTTGAACCTATGTTTACGAAATTTTAGCCCGATATGAATCCAAGTTCAAAAAAATTCGCGCTACTCTACAGATGGTGCAAACAACGTTGCAAGCTTTGCCATCAAACACACTCTAGACATCAATCCCTTCTCCTTGATCAATGTTTCCACCACCATTGCTACTCACCATCCATCCCAGCCCCCATTGTCGATATCAACAACACCTAAAGAAAAGTTACATTCGACTCTCGGAATTCTTGGACCATCGCCACTAGTTCAACGTGGCAAACCGTTAAACCCAATGGCACCGGGAATTCTCGGACCGCCGCCAGCACTTCACGGCAACCCCATGCTGGTCGTTCCCTCATTCCGTCGATTCACCACCCAAGGGACCTGCAAACACCGTGAGAACGGCTTGTGTTACTACTGCGACGAGTTGTTCGTCCTACCAGGACAAGGATGTCAGTGATCTTTCGTGATCGAAGGTTGTCGTCCATCACGCAACAATGGGGTTGAACACACGAACCTTCCCCCTGATTGCCGGGCACCAGATTGAGGGACACTGCCAAGGTCTAGACAACATGAATCTTGCGGACAAGACTCGTCTCAAGGGGAAAGGAATGATACGGTTAAAGTAAGACTAAGTCAATAGTTAACCTAGTCATAAGGGATTAGCTCTGCAGCATAACTCCACTAAGCATTAGTGAATAAAATGACTTGGGCATTATCTAATAAGTTAGTTACGGCTAGGATTTACTATAATTATCTCCTAGTTTATAGTTTTGTTGTTAGATGAAGACTAGTATAAATATTTATCTCTACGTTAATGTTTGGGGCATCAATTAAGAAATATAAAACTCCTTCATTCTGTTAAAGTTCTTCTCTTCTCAACTCTCTAAATTCGCAGATCAATTGTGATCGTAACACAGTGTTCCTCAACGACCAGGTGTCTTTTCACAGGTTCTCTGCGAAGGGTAGGGCGTTGGTGCATGTGCGCCACAGGAAGTGTTGCACTTTCGGTGGGGTGTTGAGCTTCCAGATCGGTGACGACCCTGTGCTTCCTAACGTGGCCAGACCTGCAATGAGCTATAATGCCGAGTTTAGCGCCACTATATTAAAATCTTTATAATATTAAAATTTGTAAAGAAAGGTATTAATAATTCTCTCAAACCTTTGTAGGTAAGTGCAACTAACCTACAAGTAAATATCAAATGTAAGTAGTGTCTTAGGAGTAAAAAATGATGAAAAAAATTATTACTCATATAAAACATACTATCTCTGTTCTATTAAAAGAACCAACTTTCATACATATACAACTATTTATAAATACAGAGGTAGAACATATAAAATAGCTAATATGATATTATTTGTATCATTTATGTCTTTACTTTTATGTATGATTTAATTGTGTACCATATATAATTATATTAATAAGGGTAGAATAAGTAAATTAAAAAAAAAAATCATTTTAAAGATAAACTATTATAATAAAACTGAAAGATGGATTAATATTCAAGGAGGCTTTGGTATCAATATCCTTCTTCTGCTCAGTGCCGTTATCTTCTTTTTCTTTCCCTTATTTACTCTTCTTTGTTTCTTTGGCACTGCAAATTAATTCAGAATTCAAAAATCTCGACATTTTATTTATTTATTTAATAATTTTATAATCAAGAAAAACAAATCCAGATATGCTGTAATAGAGCTTATGAAATGTCATAAATATGATGGTAAGCCCATCAAAGTCCAGATCCAATGATATTATGAAGTATCATATTAAACAAATTTCGTATCAATAAATATGTTTTAAAACTATTTGTATCCATTTACTTTATGTATCATCTCACGTGAAATAATAAATTTGAATTAATTTTTTTTATTACGTGAGATGATACATGAGGTATATAGATTCATGAAATATGGATATGTTAAGTTAACTATGCCTAGTGGTGTTCATTCTAGTGGATTGTGGGGGGTAATGAATTATTGTGTTCTTTATACTGTTTTAAAAACGATTTTGAAAATATATTTTTTGAAAATAGTTTTATAATGTAAAAAGTGTTTTGAAAATGTAAAAATGTATAATTGAATAGTAAAAAGTTGTATTGAAAATAATGAAAAATAATTATAATATACTAAATTTAATGTTGAAACTAAAACAAAAACAAAAACATAAAGAACACAACGGTTTAACTTATTTGAGTTTAAAAATTTTATTTTGAACCCACACCAAACCATTTTAATGAATACCAACTCAAACCAAACTATTTTAATGTTCTTTTTTATTTTTTTTGGTTTGACTTTGAAAACATATTTTTAAAAAATAACTTTTAGTGTAAAAAGTGTAAAAAAATATAGTTAAATAGCAAATAGTTATATTAAAAATAATTAAAAAATATTAATTTTATTGTTGAAGCCAAAACCAAAACAAATGAAAGAGAACAGATTCCCGACGCCAAAAAAAAACGCCTTACAATATTCGATCAATTGAACTTTTAGACTAGGCTCCGTTCTTTTGGTGACCCATTTGGGGAATTTTAATTTTAGGGAGGGAATATTTGTATGGAGAGAATTTTTTTGGGGAATTGTGTAAGAAAGAGAAGAAAATGTGTAATGATTATATTATTTTTTGAATTTTTTTGAGTGAAGATTTATGGGGAATTTTAAAATTTGAATTTAGTAAAAAAAATGAGGTTGTTTCTTGTGTAAAATTTTGGAGAAAAAAATGATGATTTTTCTGGATTAAAATGGAAAAGAACAGAGCCTTGGGCCCGTTTGAAAATTAATTCTTATAGCTGAATGCTTAATGCTTAAACTATAATGTTGAATTGATTAAACACTTAACATCTTAATGCTGAAATATATTTTTCAAACCTCTGAATCAGAATGCTTAATCACTCAATTTTGTTTGATAAATATGCTATCTTAATGCTAAAATCTTGAAAATGTACCATTTTACCCTTACGTTGAATTATTTGTATTTATATACGCGAAAATCAAATTCTATAACAAACCATAAATTATTATTAATGAAAAACATAAGGAAAAAAAGAAAAGAAAAGATAATAAGACACTAAATTGAGTGATTAAAATACAAAAAAAAAAGTTATTACGATTTATTAAAATTTCTAAAAATGAAAAAAAATTCTACAATTGCAGTCTAAAAGAAATTAAATATTTTACAATAAAACTCGTATGTAATTAATAAAAGAATATAAGTAATATAAAACATATCGTACAAATGAGATTTATAAAACATGTAAATGATATAATTTATTAAATAAATTTTTAATACCAAAATAAATAATAGAAAATAAATCAAGTTTTATTTGACAATATTATGATGGAAAATTTTAAATTACATGGTATGCTAATGAAGAAAAAAAATTTTAACAAATAAATATTTATAGTTAAATTAATATAAAGAAAATAAAACGGCTAGTTTCGAAAATCAATATGAACTATTTCAAGAATTGTTACGCGGACCGTTAAGAGATAAGCAATAATTTTTTTTGAATATTCGTTATCAAACACACTAAAAATCATTATCTCTTAATTCAATAATTATAAGCATTAAGTGGTGTTATCAAACAAACCCTTAATCTTACAGAAATAATAGAAATATAGATTTTTGTATCCAAGTCAATAGAGAACTGCTACATAAATAATTTAAAGAGCAAACCACCAAAATGGTCCCTCACATATTGTACAATGATTTTTTTTGTCCTTCACATTTTAAATGTTTCAAAATAGTCCTTCACATTTCACAAGTGTACTCTTTTGGTCCCCTCACTAACTCTCCATCCATTTTTCCATCCAACAAACTATTAACTCTCTCATTTGCAGTGTAATAAAAGGGCAAAATCGGAAAAGAACTTAATACTACTGCTCTTATTTTTTACCATAATGCTGGAAAAAAAAATTTAAGGAGATGGTTGAGCTTTTGTGTTTTCTGCCCCAAAAAATCTGGTTCAATTTTCTTTATTGCCTATGGTTTAACAAAATCTTTGTCTGGGTTATGTGTTTTCTTGAATATACGTATGAATCTTTCTTTCTATGTGTTTACTGTAGCATGAAAATTCAAGGAGCTAGTTCTACTTTTCTGCATTATAGCCCCCAAAAATTTGATAATTTAGTTAAATTTTTAATCAATAAAATATATTATTAGTTCCTTTGTTCTTCAAATATATATGCATGTGGACTTTTGGTTCATTTTTACATCATTAGTCTGTTCGTTGTTTAAGCCTTTTTTTTTTTTTTTTTCTTTTTTTTTAGTATGATGGAATAAACAGCCTCAATAGGCCGAGAGAACACTCTCCAAAGATGAGAAGAGGCTACCACTTTCAATACTCGTTGTTCAAGCCTAAGTCAAAAGAAAAAATGGTTTAAAGAGTCAAAAGAGCTCGTTTAGTTTTTTTTTTCCAGCATTATGGTAAAAAATAAGAGCAGTAGTATTAAGTTCTTTTCTGATTTTGCCCTTTTATTACACTGCAAATGAGAGAGTTAACAGTTTGTTGGATGGAAAAATGGATGGAGAGTTAGTGAGGGACCAAAAGAGTACACTTGTGAAATGTGAAGGATTATTTTGAAGCATTTAAAATGTAAATGACAAAAAAGATCATTGGACAATATGTGAGGGACCATTTTGGTGGTTTGCTCTAATTTAAATAACCATTTAGCGTGTATGCAAGCCAACATCTAAACTTGCAGTTAAGCAGCTAGCTTACTACATCGCTCTAACTATCTTTTGCAACTTTTCTTCGAGGTAAAAAGCTATATAGTTTTAAAACTTAAAAAATATATATATTATATAGGGTAAGACTATAGTCCTTTTATGGACAATTCTTTCACTGGATAATGACTTATGCAATTGCACGAGTAAATGCATCATAGGCCATTATTCCAGTGAATGAATGGTCCCGTGAAAGTAAGGGCAAGCTTGCTCTTGTTTTTAATCATGAAGAAATGGAGATCCTTCAAGCTCCCTTGAAGAGCGCTTTGGTGGGGAAGTTCTCCAAGGGCCGCACATCCATTGATACTCTTCCTACGGATTTCCTCACGGCGGGCTTCCAAGGGGGTTACCACATCAGCTTGATCGATTATCATCAAGTTCTTGTTCGGTTTGAGGAAGATGAAGATTATCAAAGGTGTTTCATGCAGGGGTTTGGAAATTTTCCAAATACGCATTACATATCGTTAAATGGACGCCTAGGTTCAATCTAAAGGCTGAATCTTCTATTGTTCCGGTTTGGATTACTCTCCCTATGTTGCCATTTCAATTTTATAATAAATGGTGTTTGTTATCCATTGGCAATATGTTTGGTAGAGCTCTTAAAGCGGATTGTGCTTCCACCAACCTTTCCCGTCCTAGGGATGTTGTTGGGAGAATTGCCGATTCTATTTATTTAGATATTGAAGGGGAAGAGTTTTTGCAAATTATTGAGTATGAACGGCTGCCCTACTATTGTACTAAATGCTTGAAAGTAGGCCATTCGGATGTGGCTTGTCATCGAGGGAAAAAGAAAGATACTAAAAAGGTTTTGGCTGAGGCGGGAGGACACCATGGACAATCGGGGCTGGACAAGGGAAAATCGAAATTGCCCGGCCAAGATAACGTCCTTTTCGGTGAGTTGGTTGTTGCTCCGTATCCTTCAAAGGTGGATCGGCTGTTTCGGAATAAGGTGAATGGCAGGAAGGGTGTTTGGGAGAGGCTTGATTGGGATGCGGGGAAAGCACACTCAGGGCCTTCAAAGGTGACCAATGAGGGCACGGAGATTACGTCAGTGCTCGAACGGCCTTCGGAGAAGGATCGAAATGTGCAGAACCCGGTGGATCTTTCAGGGGCGCTTGTGGTAGTGCCCACTGAAATTCCTGGTTTTCAACCGGAGTTGGCGCAAGAGACGGTGTTGGTAGAGGATGTGTAGGAAGAGGATGAAATTCCTTGTGTCAGGCAGCCAACGACGCTGGTGGCAGCTCCTATGCTCGGCGCTCCGGCGGCCGCTGATCAAAGCGCTCTTGGCGCTCGAATTGCTGAAGACCCGGCCGGTGTGCAGCTGGCTGAAGACCAGTGCTTTCCTTGCGAGCATGTAGCTGAAGACCCGCAGCAGCTCCCGGATTTCCAGCACGTCAATGGCGCTCAGCATGAAAGTTTGGCTGATTTTCAGCCTCTCCCTAACGACATGCATGCAGCTGAAGATCAGCACTTATCTAATGCCCAGCCCACGGATCTCCAACACAAAATTGGTGCTCAGCATGCAATTTTGGCTGATTTTCAGCATCCACCTGGCGACATGCATGCAGCTCTAGCTGTAGACCACCGTGCCATGCATGCATCTTTACTTGATGCCTAAATAACCGAAAACCATAGTCTCATGCACGCAGCTTGTCCGACTGCCCAGCATGGTGAGGAACCCATTTTCTCATAATACAAAGGGCGGCGAGGAGCGTCAGATGCGAAGGTCAAAACTACTATTGTGGACGCAGCTTGGGCGGATGGTCTTTCTGAAACAAAAATTTGAAAAGCTATGGCAGAGTGTTGGGATAATTTACAGATCACCCCCTCCACTGATCCCTCACCGGCGGAGGCTCCTTTCAAAGAGGTCAGACGGTGGGATAAATTTGGAAGGACAAAAAAGGGGTTTTCATCGAATTCGGAGGCACTGGCAATGCCTACTCCCTTTAAGGCGGACCGGTTGAATTTCAGAAACTCTTTTCAGGCTTTGTGTCCCGCCCACAAGGGTGAGCAGAGTATATTGGATGATCTAGGAGAGAGAGATATCCCACAGCCAACACAACAACTAGCTCGGATCAAATATCATGACGTGTCTTGGACTGTCGTCAAGCGGTAGTCTGCAAGGTCAGATTCCTAATTTTTGTAGTTTCCATATGGCGTGGCTCATATGGAATGTAAAGGGCACTAGATCACGTGCCTATTTTAATCGCATGAAATCTCTTATTAAATCTCATCATGTCACTCTATTGGTTATTTTAGAGCCTGTAATTTCACCAGATAATTTAGAAGAGGTCAAGGTGGGGTTTGGGTACCATGTGACTCTTTCATCTTTAAATGGGAAAATTTGAGTTATGTATAGTATTGATTACACAATGAACATGTGGAATAATTCAGAACAATGTCTGTCTTTTGAATTATTACATCCTCATTTGGATGTCCCCTGTGTGGTTAGTTTTGTGTATGGTTTACACTCTAAAGTGCAGTAGCGCATATTATGGGATGACTTATTGAGGATGCAGGATGGTAGGCCTGGTATTTGTATCAAGACTATAATGTAATTGCGTCCATTGATGAATATAAGGGTTCTACGTCCCCAGATATGCCTACTATTCAGGAGGTCGCGGACTTTATTAGCATGGCGAGGTTGTCTGAGATTCCTACTACAGGGGCAAAATTCACTTGGGTGGGATATAGATATGTTGGAGGTAGCCAGGCAAAGGTTCAAAAGCGTCTGAATAGAGCTTTGGCGAACCAGGAGTTGCTTAATCACTTTCCGGGATGCGAGGTGAATGTGCTTAATAGGGCTACGTCTGATCATACTCCTTTGCTTATAAAGCCAGTTTCCTCTATGCTTGGGGTTCGTAAGTCTTTTAAGTATAGCATATATGGGAAAAACGTTAAGATTTCTCTTCTGTGATCCGGTCTAGCTGGTTCCAGCCAATGAGGGGCTATGGTATGCTCTTGTTATGGCGGAGCCAGAAATTTATTTTAGGGGAGGCACAATATACATTGTATGGCCAAAAAAAGTATATTTTAAAATAAGGTTAAACTATAAAAATTTACGAAAATAATAACAGAGAAAGAAAACGAAATTTATTTAGTAATTCTTTACGTTTTTCGCTTTGAATGCAATTTTAGTTCTAATCAATTTAAATCTTACTAATACTCAAGAAAAAATAATCACAACATTAATACAATTTGCCTATGTGTTGTGAATCTTACTAATACTTTAAAAAAATAATTATAACCTTAATACAATTTAGCTGTGTGTTGTGTATTATTTATGTTTAATTTATAATTAAAAATGGTGAGGGCACATTATTTAATTTAACAATGTTTTTAAAAAATTTGACCAAATATATAAAGGGCGTTGGGGGCCACTGGGGGCATGTGCCCCCATTGTAAATCCTCTAGTGAGTCGTTTGCAGGGGATTTATGACTCTGATGGAGGAGATTCCGAGTTATGTGCCTTACGCCAATGGGAAGTAGTCGTTTGCAGGGGATTTATGACTCTGATGGAGGAGACTACTAGAGCAAGAAATATTTTGGCGTCAGAAGTCGCTTGTGAAATGGTTAAAAGAGGAAGAGCAGAATACAAGATATTTTCGTGCAAACCTACAGACTCGTTGGAGCAAGGCGGGGATTTTTTCAATAACATCACCCTTTGGCGTTACTTTTGTGAGGCAAGAAGATATTGGAAAAGAGGCAGGGAGATTTTTCCAAGAGTTATTTAGAGCGGAAAATGGAGACACTAAATCAATGCAGGATCTTTTGGATTTGGTCCCTATTACAGTGGGTGACCCCACCACTTTGCTGGCTCTAGTATCGATGGAGGAGTTGAGGACGCTAGTTTGGGAGCTGGACACTGATAGTGCTCCAGGTAGTGATGGATTTTCGGGCTCTTTGTACCGTTTTGCATGGGAGGTGGTCAAATATGATCTCCTTTTCGCAGTGCATGAGTTTATGGCAGGAGTTCTTATCCTTAGAGCGATAGCCGACACTCTTATTACTCTGTTGCCTAAGAAAAAGAATCCGGTGATTTTTGCAGATTATCGACCTATAAGCCTTTGCAATTTCCTTAATAATACTTTTACGAAGGTTTTATGCGCTCGCTTAAAGCCCATGTTGCCAGCTATTATATCTCCAAAGCAATCTGTTTTTTTGCCAGGAAGGGAAATAGCGGACAATATTCTGCTTGCGCAGGAACTTGTATATTCGCTCAATCGGAAATGTCAGAGTGGGGGGGGGTAATATTATTTTTAAGATAGGGTGTCTAAGGTCTTCTTGGAGAATTTGTTACTAAAAATGGGGTAGGGGGAGGGGAGGGGGAGGGGGGGGGGGGGGGGGGGGGGGGGTAGGGGGGTACATTTGATCCTTGGGAATCTGCGGGCAGTTTGGTCCTCTGTATTGATTAATGGAGAGCCACGTGGGATTTTCTAGGCCACGAGGGGAAGTAAGGTGATCCCTTATCCCTTTTCCTTTTCATTTTGGTGGGTGAAACTTTCACAAGGGGCCTCAAGGCTCGTATTGTGAGGGGGGCTATCAGACCTTTCTCCACGTCGAGGGGTACGCCCGCGATCTCCCATTTGATCTTTGCAGATGATTTATTGATTTGTCTCAATGCGGATAAAACTTCCATCAGGGCTTTCATGGATTTTCTCAGTATATATGAAGGGGCAACGGGGCAAAAAGTTAGTGAACATAAATACTCCTTTTATCTGGCTAGGAACATGCAGGATAGTGAAGCCTTAATTAGGGAGCTCACAGGAATGAGGGTCGGGACTTTTCCATTCACGTACTTGGGTTGCCCTATTAGCCAAGGGAGGTGCAGTAGGATTCTTTTCCAACCTATGCTTGATAAGGTACATGAGCGATTGGCAGGATGGCAAGGGAAATACCTATTGCAGGGAGGAAGATTGATGTTGATTCGCCATCTCAAGCCCCCAAAAGGTATCGTGGACAAGATTGAGGCTATTTTCTCCCCCTTCTTTTGGGGGACGCGAGAGGGGAAGAATAAGAGGCACTGGAGGGCGTGGAGAAGGGTGACATATCCGACGTGTGAGAATGGTCTAGGAGTCCACAGTGTCGCAGATGTGATCGTAGCTTTCTCCTGCAAGCTGTGGTGGAAGTTCCACACTTCTGGGGTCTTATGGGCCTCTTACATGAAAGCTCTGCATAAATCTGCTTGGACCTCTTGGGTATGGAAACAGATGGAAGAGGTTGGAAACAGCATGGCAGAGCACACAAGGATACTTGTCGGGGATGGATCCTCCATTTTTTGGTCCTCGAATTGGATAGGGAAAGGCTTTCTTTCAGAGTACGTGGATCCTGAGGACATTGAGAACCCTTTTCTTGACCCTCCTCCAGTTCTGGTGTACTAGGGATCTTTTGGCCAGTGATTTAGAGTGTTTGTTTTCAGTTGAGGTCTGGGATTGTATTGAGAAGACACCGTTATTTTTTGATGGTAGGCCTGATAGGATGATATGGAAACCGGAGGAGAAAGGGTGTTTCACTATCAAATCGGCATATGAGGTAGTTCGGGAAAAGGGTGCGGCGGTGGTTTCAGATTTATGGTCTCGCCCTTTGCCGCTGAAATTGTCGGTTTTTATGTGGCGGCGCTCCTGAATGACCTTTTGCCGATGGATGATGCACTACGACGTATTGGTTTTCGTATTACATCAAATCCTTTTTGTTGCTCTGACAGCTCTCTCCTGAGTGCATTTTATGATTGTCCCTTGGCTCGCATTATTTGGGATCATATTGCCTCGCAACTACACGTCACGCCTTTGGCAATCCGAGACTTATGGGATCTGCTGGATTTCTACTGGCTTCGGGAGGGCTACGAAGTGGTGCGGCTGCCGTTTTAGGTGACCCTCTATAGTCCTGGTAGTGATATGTTGGGAGCTCTGGCAGGTTCACTGCACTGCAGTTTATAAAGGGGATTGAGTTGGGTCAAATACGCTTTTGGGAATGGTCCTAAAGTCCATCCATGATTTACTGGCTTTAAGACCCCCCAACATATCAGTCATCGGCAGTTTTCCTAGAGGCAAGCCTAGTACCACGATGGTCAATCCAGAAAAGGAAGGAGCAGAGGTAGCTCCCAGTTGACGATCCTTCGGGGCCTGGTGCGGTATTGTGGGATTCTGAAGGAAATGTGGTATTTGCGATTGGGCCCCCCCTCGGGGTGTTTACAAGCTTTCAGGCAGAAGCAACAGCTCTGTTACTTGGTCTCAGTGTCTGTGTGTTGGGTGTACCACATCTGGATGTGGAAACTGATTCCATGATTTTGTTGTTGGTAGTGCAAGGGATTCTGGCCTTTGGAGGTCAGGGGCCACTTTGGCTCGGATATCAGACTTGCGGCATTGTTATAGGAGAATCTCACATCTTTACCGTGAAGGCAATGCGGTGGCGGACACCCTCGCCCAGAGTGCTAGTTCTACTGGCCTCACATAGTTGTATGTCCATTCCACACTCCCTAAACAGTTTAGGCGTCTGGTTTCTTTAGATGATAGGGGCTTCCCCTATTTGCAGGGTTAATCTCCTATTTGGATTTCTTTTGTAGCTTTTCATGTATAGGGTGCATTTGCATTTTCTTCTTTTTTTTTCTATCTTGTATCTTTAAGGTAAAGCTCATTATGCCCCCCTTAGAACTTGTTGGCATTTTGCCTTTTCCATTTTAATCAAGGGTTCCCATGCCCCCCCCCAACCACTTAATCAGCTGCTCCAAAAAAAAAAAAAAAAAAAAAAAAAAGAAAAATATCAAAATCGTAGCTATTTTTAGATGGAAAAAAAGTTGTATTCAAGGCAACTGACAATCTGAAGACTCACGCATCGAGTTTAGACTCTGATATATCGCGTGTCGAGTTTAGAGTATGATGTATTGACTAAAGATGTTGATGTCTCGTAGTTTCAAAGTTATAGGAAACCCACGAGTTCCATTTCTGACTCGATAAACACTAGCTAACACATTGCTAATAAAGTATATGTTTAAACTACTAATACTCAAATAAAATGTTACACTTGAAGTTAAAACTGAACAAAAATTGTCCTTAGAAACTTCATCTTTGCAGCAACATCACTCATTGAGTACAAGCTCTTTCTTCTTTAAAAATGGAGGCAATCCCAAATTCACCGGCCACAAACTACACTTGACATTGTTGTCCGATAACCTGTAGCCTATGAAATTCATTCCTCAACCGGTGTGAGCCAAGCTTCATCTTCCCACGACAGATAAAATATGACAGCAACTGTTGTGTTTTTTGCTTTTGAAACGAGTAAATCTAATAGTAAAGACAAAACCCATCTTCATCTCAGATATGTAAATATTAATTATTAAAAATACAAACTTCAAACTAAGATACTTAGAACCCCCCACAAAGAAGGACAAGAACACCCCCCTGAACGAGGACAACACTCCAACATTGGAGAATAACACCTCAATATAGATGCCACCTAACACTAAAAACTAACAAAAAAGACAAAGCTTAAGGACAAGTTTTTGGGAGAAGAGGTAGAGAGAAGGGAGAGGATTCCAAAAGAAGAGAGAGAATGGGTCCCAAAACTCTCTTGGGAGTTACTGTAATTGTCAAGGAAAGAAAGCGAAAAAAAAAAGCAGAGTAAAAATGTTCAAGACAAAGTTGCAGGAGTTGTGCCACCAGAAAAGGTGGGCTCTTCAAATGTATTCATGCATGCGAGATGGAGAAGATCACAACCCTGAATTCAAAGCTTCAGTGGTCGTTAATTGCATCAACTTTAACTCTGAAAGCATTTGCAAGTCCTTGAAGGAATCCCAGAATCAGGTTGCTAAATTGGCTTTCCTTCATTTCTCTTCCGGTGAGTGCTCAGTGTTTTTGTGTGAATTCATACGCTAATTTGTTTTAGATTTATCTGAATTCTACTCGTTTGGAATTATTTGCTCAGAAATTGAGTGGTGTTCTGTTAAACATGAACAAGATAGAAACTTTTATGGTGCTTTGTTTTCTCTGTGCTATGATTTTTAAATTGTTATTCCGTTTGAGCAATGCAATTATAAATCGAAATTTTCAAAAGGGTTTCGAGGGATGGGGTTTAATTTTCAAATTTGGGACATTCGGAGGTGGATTCAGTGGTGTAAACACTGTAGTTTTGTTCTGCATTCAAATTTCCAGAAATTCATTCATTTTCGGCAATTTCCTTGCAGGGCTTTCTTCCTTTTCATTTTTTGGTTCACTTCATTATTTTCAATATTTCTTACATTTTGTTATCAGGAGATGTGAATGGAGTGAATTTATACAAAAATGACATACAAGAATTGGCAATGGGAAAAGGATGCTTCATGCCCGAGTACAAAACTGTGAAATCCGGTGATGCTTCTAATCCAACATTCTTCAGGAAGTGGAAGGACAAATTTTCAGTGGGAATCCAGCTAAGTCCAAGAAACAGAGAGAACTTACTGCTGCTAGAATTGCATACTCTTCGTTGATGCAGCGTAATTTAACCACATGCCCATCATTTGTCTTATTTATTTACTTAAACAGATACAAACTCAATTTGGTCACATAATCACATCATGTTAGCCTAATCAGCGTGCATAGTTGCAGAAAAGTATAAAAACATGCAGATTCTGAGCAAAATAATTGTTGGAAGTATATGTTCTCTTCAAGAATAGTGGAAAACATTTTTAGTTCTTGGATTTCTTGAATGAATATATCCTGTAATATAGTTTCTTAGCTTCACCTGCATACTGTAATCAGGATCGAACGATGATTTGTCCACTGGATTACCTTAACCGGTTAAAGGTGAAGCAAACCAGGAGAATGGCGTGAAGTAATTGTTATAGATTTATACTTTTTAAGCTGTCTTCAGGATTGCACTTGTATGAGTTTAAATTTGGTACTTTTTCATTTTGAATCATTTACTGGATTGCCTTGATGGACTCGACTCAGGAAAGTCTTGGCTCAGGATCTTCTGTTACACTTTCCTGCTACACTCCCCAGTGACGGAGCCAGAAGTTTATTTTAGTGGGACAAAAAAATTATATTTTAAAATAAGGTTAAACTATAAAAATTTACGAAAATAATAATAGAGAAAGAAAACGAAATTTATTTAGTAATTCTTTACGTTTTTTGCTTTGAATGTAATTTTAGTTCTAATCAATTTAAATCTTACTAATACTCAAGAAAAAATAATCACAACATTAATATAATTTGCCTATGTGTTGTGAATCTTACTAATACTCTAAAAAAATAATTATAACCTTAATACAATTTGGCTGTGTGTTGTGTATTATTTATGTTTAATTTATAATTAAAAATGGTCGGGGCACATTATATTAATTTAACAATTTTTTTAAAAAATTTGACCAAATATATAAAGGGTGGTGGGGGGCACTGGGGGCAACGTTGTAAATCCGCTAGTGACACTCCATGTTACACATCTTAATAACTCGTCGTAAATGTTATTTTTTATATTAATTTTTTACCAATGATATTCATTGGCATTCTACCTAATTTTAATATAAATTATTTTAGTTTTTACACTAATCTTGTATTTTAATATAATTTTATAGTATTTTCTTGATTTTTTAATCTCAATAAATTAAAATAAATATACCTTACACCAAATTGGGTGAACCCTTAGTCAAAAAATTTATTATCATGCCAATGAATATCATTGGTGAAAAGATTAAAATAAAAAATAATATTTACAATGACTAACAGGGAGTGTAACAGGAAAGTGTAACAGAGGATCCTGAGCCGAAAGTCTTGTTGTAAAAATGACAATTCATCGAGTTCCTTGAAGGATGAAGCTCCTGAACTTGCTCCTGCCTTGAAGTCACTCACTTTCCATGATCCACCAAGCAACTCAAAAGCTGAATCTCCATCAATTTCAACCTCATGCATCAAATTTGTTGCTCAGGCCGAAGGAAACAAGGGTAAAATGACTTCCAATTCAACTTTTCACCGGTATGAATTTCATTTATTTCTCATGCTTAATGGTATTGTAGCTTGACATGAACTTCCATGAATAAATCACTTAGTAAATGCACCTGACAGATGAAGACAAGGGAATTTCTATGCTGGAAGCATATCTCAACATGCTAAAATCAGCAATGAGGAGGTCATCACATGTCCTGTGTTATCAGGGACAGTGAAAGTGCAGAATGACTTCAACCCTCTAGGTACTTTTACTCATTTATTGAGATAAATGTGCTCCGATCGTTTTTTTTTTTTTTTTTTTTTTTTTTTTTTTTTTTTTTGGTTTCTACAAAAAATTTAATACATTATAATACTTTTTCATCATGTTCAACACATCTTTTGACTATCCTACTATACATTTTTACATTTTCAATACACTCTTGATATTAGAATATTATTTTTCAAAAACATGTTTTAAAAAAACAACTCATAACTAACATGCCTCATTTTCTTACCTTATTTACTGCTGCTGTTCTGACTAACTGCAGATTCTTCCTGCAAGAAGACAGCAGAGAGCAGAAAAACATTTCTGCTTTGCAACAGGACCAAAGTATACACTTTCATACCAGATATTACCTTCAACAAGGGGAGTGTTGTCCTACCAATTGGAGAGGGCAAGTGGGCTGTTGTGAACTTGGAGTTTCCCAGGAACAAGGATTCATAACTCTGTTGATATTAACTTCAATTCAGACATTATCTACTTGTGACTGTAGTACTACTTTGTTTGAATCATGGTAAGTCTGAAACAAAAGTTTGATTATCCTTTTCCTCTGTTGATATCTTTTTCTTTTCTTATTTACCATTTTAACTTGATTTAACATAACAAAATCCCATCATATAGCCAATGTGTATCAATTTTCAATAAAATACATCAATAATCAGGTTCATTTATTTTCTTGCAGGACTAATGCAGTACATGTACATGTATCAAACAAAGACAATCGACCGATACGCTGAAACACATTAGTCTGAGATTTCAGATGTCCTGAAAGACCTAATAACATTAGTGACATATAGACCAACACCAACAGCTGCTAAAGTAACCAGAACCACATAAAACGCTCTCCTTGACATCTTCAGTTTTGATGCCGGATCAACTGCAGTCCCCTGATAATTCTCTGGCTTTGTTTTGCTTTTACCTCTTCCTTCACCTGCCCTTGTAGCATTTTCTTCGCGCTTTCGTTCTTCAGGTTTCTGGCCATGGCTTCCAGAATCCACTGCTTTGGTACTCTTCTCGGTGTTCATCTTCGTTTCATCTTTCTCAACAGTCTTCTGAGGAACATCCTGAACAGCAGCCTGCTTCTTAGAACCATCACTTTGAGTACTAGTCCTCCTTTCTCTTGTTTGCTGTTGGACATTCGTTGTCCGAGGTTGTGGCTTATCTGCAGGCGCCTCGGGTTTCGGAGGTTGAGGGACAGGCAAGTTATTGTCAGGCTTGTCCTCCGGGATGATCAGTTTTGGCAGCTTCACATACAATATGCCATTTTCAAACTTAGCAGAAATCCTGTTTGTGTCTGTGTTAGGTGTAATGGGGAGTTGTTTCTGAAATCGGATAAGTTTTGTATCGTCAACCTCTTTCTCTCCTGTGATCCTCACCAAATTTGTTGTAGTGAGCTGAACCCTTAGTTTCTCCTTTTTAAATCCTGCAGATTTCATTCAGTTTGTCAGTTATAAACTCAAACTTCAGAACAGAGAATTGATGTCAAATTTATGAAGAAAGATGTCAAAGTTTCAAGTGTTTCTGTAAGAGAAATAGCAAAAGAATAGCTAGAGAAATTGTACCAGGTACATAAACAAGAATGGTGTCGCAATCTTTCTCTGGGGCGATTTCAGTTAATGGATCGAAATCTTCGTACTTTTTGGTTTCAGCTGCTGCCATCCTTTGAACAAGCGTTTCAATCTCAATTAGAATAACGTTTTTTGTGTTTTTAATTTTTTGTATCAAGCTCTATAGTTTCTATTTGTAACCAATGGATCAATGGATGCATATGTAATACATATATTGCTTCATGAATCAAGCTTCCTTAGAAGTTGTGAGTTTTCTGTAATGTCAAATACACCTTAACTTTGTTGCAATGTATTGTTTTCCTTTCTGGGAGGATGTTCAGATTACTTTTCAGGTTTTTCTCGAAGAAAAAGGCAACTGCCTCCCAAAAAAAGGTAACTGATTAACTAGTTTGGTACCCTTGTGCCATTGCATAAAGTGGAAGTATTCTTTGGGGTTTTTAGTACTCCTTCAAACCATTAATAATGCTTCTCATGGATGGCTTTAGGGTTTAGCTATGGAATATCTTATTGTCGGAATATCTTATTGTCATCAGCACAAGATAGGAACCATTACCTTGCATATGTATCTCTCTTTTGATCATTAATCTGCTATGCTTTAATGAATATATACAATTAATTCAGAGTTCCACGAACCTTCTAACCTAAGGTCATAATTCGAATCTTAAATATGCAACGACAAAAATAAAAATAAAAATAACAACTACCAAAAAATATTTGTGTTAAAAGTTGCCATTTATTGCGATTTGTGTGAGAAAGTAGCTATTTTTTTGTTGCGATTGGTTACATTTTTATTAAATAATTATTAATATCACATAAGTAGCCAATGAATGCATGCCACATGAGTTGCTATGGAAAAGTTGAGATGATTAATTGAATTGTCTATCATTACTAATTTTATTTTTTTGCTTTTTGTTGGTGGATTTGGAAAACGTGATCGGTGAGTGAAAGATTAATAGATTCTATTTGGAGATGCATTTACAATATATTTTTTGCTCTTCTTTATTTTTTCCTCTTCCTTTTTCTTTTTTTGAAAAGCTATCCTCTTCCTTATTTAACTAACCAGATGTTTGGTTGAGGCAAAAAAAAAGAAGAAAAGAAAGCCAAACAAAGCACCAAAATCAAGGGTATTATTCAAAAACAAGAGAGATAATTTTTGGATCTATTGTTTAATCATGATTTAGTGATCAGTTAGAATGTGGAGCTTGAAAATTTTAATACATGAACTAATCCTACCTTTGTACAACTAAAATTAATGCACTACATGTACAAGTTATCAAAACTCATAAGTAACCAATTTTCCCTTCAAAAGTGTGATTAACTTAATCATGCTTTGGTTGCACTAATTATTGAGCTCATGAGTTTAGCTTAATCATGATTATGCTGATCTTTTATTTTGGGAGAAGGATGACAACTCTGCTTATTTATGAACTCAGAAAATACAGTCGTAGATCGATGATTTAGTCCGCGCAGTTTGCTCAAGCTGTTTCTCAGCCTGCTCAAGTAATGAGCTACATTCTGTTTCAACTTGCCCAAGTAGTATGTTACATTCTGCTTCAATTTGCTCTGCTACATTCTGCTATGTTCTGCACCCGACACAAATTTGACGCGAATCTAAAATAAATTTGTTAGGTCAGTTACGACCAACGAAGAAGTTTGGCCAAAATCGAGTTGAACATGAATGATACAACCATAAACAAGTAATGTTCAAGTCAACCCGTGTAAACTGTTTAACCCATTTAGTAAATTTATCATTTTGAAAAATTATTTTATTCGTGCAGTTTTTTTAGATTGTGTAAGTATTTCCAAGTCGGTTTGAGTCATGTATTCTGGCCTAAGATATAATTGTAAAAATTAAAAAAATATTTCGGGTCGCTTCAAATTACCCGTATCACAATTGGGTCATGTTCATGAGTTTATACATGCAAACCCGAATCGAACCCATCAACACAAAATACGACTCAGTTACCACCCATAACCGATGACATGGTGGTTATTAACTACTTAATATTTTATCTGATAAAGAGTCAAAACTAACTGTATGTCTCATATATATAACAAGTCATATTTTGACTTTTGAGTTGTACATGATCGTATCTCATGAATAGTTGTAATCTGTAAATTATTTTAATGGAAAAGTGATCATAATAGCTTATGTTTGATTTATTTAATTTTTACCCTCACAAGCTCATGTCTGATCACCTTTTGGGTTCTAATTCATTCTTATTTTTGTTTCTAAAATGATTAAACGTGCATGGAGGGGTAATCTCATGTTCGATGGTCACACGGTCAAATAAATGATATTTTAATAACAAAATTTGATACGCGTATTTTCTTTCAATACATGAGATATTTGTTGTTTTAATATAATGATGATATTTTAACATCTAAATTCAGTATTTTAGAGACTAAACTCAATACTTCTAACGTATAAAAATGGTAAGCTATGCTTCAACATCTAAATTCAATATACGAAATATTTATTATTTTAACATACATGTGATATTTCATAGACTAAATTCAATATTTCAGCATCTAAAAATGATACGCGATATTTCAACACCAAAATTCAGTACATAACATACACGTTACGTGATACTTTAGAAGCTAAACTCAATACGTGAGCCGTTAATCGTCGAACCTGTCGGATACAAATTTTTGCGTTAAAGTACATACCATAATTTCATCGTAACCATTTTGTTCGCTTCAATGATCTGGGATATTAATTTCCTTTCAACATTTAATTATCCTTTATTAACTAAATAAATAAATCAGAAACTCTACATAGATGAATGCAAACACAGAAACCAGTTAATGTACAATTTTTTCCTCCCTACCTCCCTCACTCGTGCTACTCGAATGCAGGGCTATAGGCGAACAACCGCTTTTGTCGTATCGGTTTTTTCGCACATTTCATCTTCAAGTTTTCGGGCAACACTTGCAGCTGAATCTGTTGCCTTTGGTAACCTTACATACAAAATGCTTTTTCAAACTTTGCAGTGATCCCGATTTCGGGTGTAATAGGGAATTGTTTCTGGAAATGGATGCATTTACTTCTGCGATTTCTCATTCTCCACTGTCCCTCACGAAATTTGTTGAAAGGAGCTGGACCTTCAGGTTTTCCTTTTTAAATCCTGCAAAAGTTGTTCTTAGATGAACTTGTAATCACTGAGAACAGGAAATTTAGCAAAGGTTGAAGATTATTACTCTCTCTGTCCCATTCAGTATTACAAACATGACTCTTTGAATGGGACAGAGGGAGTACTAAAAAAAAGGAAAGCTTGATCATAAAGATAAAAACAGCGCAATGAGGCCAAGAAGACAACATGGGACATTTTCTAGGCTTCCCAGGCGGCCAACCAAATGTACCTCCCCAGAGACCAGAATACTCCTGGCCAACAACTGGTTCCCCATCAAGGGCAACTTGTAAGGAGCAAATCGACTGTCATGCATATTAGGCCATGCCCTGTATGATGATAATTTCACGGTTGAAGCATGTCAGCCCAGTCCGACTGTATCTCCAGAATGTAGGAACTCATGAAGCTGAGCATGTTTATTTCCACAAACGGAAGAATTCCTCTTTGAAAAGTCATGGCTACCACTGATTGAATTTGATTTTTCAAGTATACGTTTGAAACTATCCGGAAATATCCAGCCACAGTCTTTTTCTTGGTGCGTTGAATCCGATCACCATCACCAGACTCAGAAATTTCAGAGCCATGTATACAATTGAGATTCCTTCTGGCCTCACTCATTTCTAATTGAATAGGATCCAACAGTAATCTAGAACCAGCCTTCAGACCACTGTGGCTTCCACCAAGCCCATACATCTGCATCAGTGGCAATCTCCTTTCAGCTAAAACCGCCATATCCTTTGTTGAACTAGCATTACCCCTCAGACGAGGAAATAGTAGCACATTTTTCGCATCTGGTACTTGCAAACAAACTTGCCTGGTCACAAGGTCTAGTAGTTTTCTCCTATCTCCAATTGCCAGCCTGCTAAAAGGCACTACTGAGGCATTTTGTCCAACTATTCTCTGAGACTTGGAAACACCGCCACCATCCAACCGAGAAATCTTCCTCAGCAAAACTCTTAACTCTGGATCAATTTACCCCAGTTTCTCATAAGCCGAGGTTCCACCTCCAGTAAAAGCACATTGCAAGTCCTATCTACAGCCTTCAGAGAACCAGTATATACAAGTCATTTTCTCTCTCCCTTCTATACAAGAAAAACTCAGCAGACCCTTCAAAGTCACACAGAATCTCAAATACAGGTGCCCACAAAATCGGACCATCCTCGAGACCTAATGGACCAAGTTCTTGGGGAATAATTCGGCACCCAACAACCGAAATGAAACCAGGCATGACATAGACTACATTGCCAAGCTCAGGATTTTGATGAACCCAAATCCCAAGCAAAGGCAGGATACCAACGAGAAACCGGCAAATGGCCTTGTAGAAAGAAACCCCTTTCCTCCACTCAGTAAGATCCTGGTAAGGAACTACCCCAAGTTTATCACATCGTGCAAGCCATACCTTGTTGGAGGCCACTAGTTCACACAAACCTCTACAGGCAAGACCGAGATTACACAAATCTTTCGGAGTGAGGGACCTAGTCACTATGATCAAAACATCATCCGGTAGATCCACAAGCAAACCAGATCCACAATGATCAGGCAACATGACAAAATTCTACGAAATTTCCTTTTGTGACTGAAATTTAAGTTAAATTTAGGTCCCTTTTGAATATAAACAAGAAAATTCAACTACTGAGCTCAACAGGTCCCAAAATTGAGACAATAAAATAAGTGAGCTAAAGAACATCATTCCACATCTCACAGCAAATTAAAATAGAAATTATATCTCAGCATCACCAAACAGCTCTTGAGTTCGCGCTCATATAAAACCCAAGTTTAATAGTAACACAAATTGAGGAAATAGATATGAAATGGGTTTGATTCATAACGTTGTATACTCACAATCACAAGCTGAAACTGACCTTGTGCTTTAATTATTGAATTGCCAAAAGGGCAGGCTTGGCCTCAAAACGATGAACTTTGATTAGCAAAAGAAAAATGAAAAAGCGGAAGAGATTGATGAGAAATAACTGAGATTTAGCTGAAATTGTAAATTGTCATGATCAACTAAAGATGATGAAGATATTTGATCAAAGTTGGCATCTTTTTTTTTAATCCTCAAGACTAGTAATTGTTGAAAATTCTGTCTAGTTTATAGTATAAGAATGAAGTAAAGTTATTTGAGAAAAAATCATGCAGGAATAAAGGAGTTTCTGTACGAGATGTTGTGCGAATTGCACGACTCCTTGCTCGAGCTCCAGTAGCCACGAAGAGTTGCAACTCCTTGATTCTTCTGAAAGATGCGTCTTTTGGTTGAAGTGTTGCATCCTTTCATAGGTTGATTGTATCCCATGTTTGCAACCTTTCAACTCTATAAATAGAGAATGATTCGCCAGAGATTAAATCAACTAATTTTCATCTTCTTTCTTGTCTAAACAATCTAAACACTGTCTACTTAGTTGTTTACAAAAAATCTATTGTATTCTATAAGTGATCTTGCCACATTCTCAGTTAGACATATAGTGGGGGCATTAAACACTTTAAGGAAAGTGATTGCATGCCTTAGATTTCTGTTTTTGTGACTTGTGAAAAGTCTTTCTCTCCTTTGACATTTCTACTTTATTTCCTACAGAAATTTCCTTTCTCTACATTGTTCTTAAGTCTTGAAGACCCCACATATTTTTCAATCTTAAAATGTTTAAATTTGTTTATCATTGAGACTATTCATGGATCAATCATGAAGTTCATGAATCAAGACTTTGTGAAGCTCGACCGACTCGATGGAATGGGGACCAATTTTAGGCGTTGGAAAGACAAACTTATTTTCTTTCTGACTGCTCTAAATGTCATATACATCCTGGAAGAAAATCTTCCGGTGCTTCTTCCTCCTTCAGACAAAGACACCGATGAAATTCAGAGGCTAAGGAAGCAGCGACATGAAGATGAACTGCTTTGTCGTGAGCACATTCTCAACAATGTGTCAGACAACATTTACGACATGTTTACAAGTGAGAAAAATCCAAGGGTGATCTGGGCTACATTGGAGCAAGAATATGCAATTCAGAAGCAAGGCTAAGATAAGTTTTTAATTAAAAAGTTTTTAGATTTCAAGTTTGTGAACAACATTCCTCTTCTTGATCAAGCTCACAATCTTCAAGTGATAGTTTAAAAAATAAAAGACAATGGAATCGAACTTCCTGAATCATTCCAGATTGGAGCAATTATTTCAAAATTGCCTTCTACATGGAAAGGTTACCAAAAGAAGATGTTACACACTTCTGAAGTTTTAACTTTGTCTAGTTTGTTGAAGCATCTACGAATTGAAAAAGGAACAAGGATCTTGCACAAGGATGATCTTGAAGCAAGTGATCCTAAGGTGAATGCTGTGGAGGAAAACAAGCCAACAAACAACAAGAGGAAGAAGCCTGACTCTGCTGCGGCAAAGGACAAGAAGAAAAATAGGACCTGCTACAACTATGGCAAGAAAGGCCACTACAAGGCAGAATGCAAGTCCAAGAGGCAAAAGAAAAATTCAAGAAATTCCCAAAGTACTAATCTAGTGGAAGAGTGCACATAAGTAATTTCTATGTTATCCTTAGGGATGGTGACTGAACTACACATGGCCACTACCACTTCCAACAAAGATTGGTTTTATGATTTCGGGGCTGTAGTGCATGTGTGCAATGTCAAGGACTAGTTTGAGAACTACAAAGTTCTTAAAAACCATTTTGTGGTCATGGCTAACGGTGGGAAGGCAAAAGTCCATGGAAAGGGAGATGTTCACATAGTCTTCACTTCCGGCAAAAAGCTTATTATCACAAATGTTCTACATGTTCCGAAAGTTGTCAAGAATCTTATTTTAGCAGATATTCTCAACAAGAAGGGAATAAAGGCTGTCTTAGAATCTGACAATGTAATATTTTCTAAGAATGGCATTTTTTTAGGAAAATCCTACTCTTGTAATGGCATGTTCATGCTCTCTATTAATAAAGTTGAATCTTCTATTTACATGCTTGAGTCTTGTTCTTATGGTTTATGGCATGGTAGATTAGGACATGTAAATCATAAGGTGCTACAATTTTTGTTTAAAAATGATTTCATATCCTTCAATGATCATGTGAATAAAAAATGTGAGACTTGCATACAAGTAAAGATCACAAAGTTGCCATTTCTAAGAGTGGAAAGGAACACACAATTGCTTGAATTAATTCATTCAGATGTGTGTGAGTTAAATGGTTTTCTAACCAGGGCAAAAATAAATACTTTGTTACTTTCATAGATGATTGCTCAATATTTGTGCATGTTTATCTAATGAAACACTAGGATGAAGTATTTGAAAATTTTAAAGTATTCAAGACTCTTGTAGAAATCAGTTGAACAAGACGATCAAAATTTTGAGAAGTGATAGAAGAGGGGAATACATTTCTAGTGACTTCAATAAATTTTGTGAAGAAAATGACATTGTGCATCAAACAAATGCACCATATACTCTACAGTAAAATGGTTTGGCTAAAAGAAAAAATAGAACTTTACAGGACATGGTAAATGCCATGTTAATAAGTTCATGTTTGCCAAAGAATTTGTATGGTGAAACCTTGTTGACTGGTAGCCAAGTACTTAATAGAATTCCTTCAATGAGGACTAAAGTGTCCCCTTATGAGATTTGGAAAGGTAGAAAACCAAACCTTTCATACTTGAAGGTTTGGGGCTGTATTGCATACTATCATGTCCCTGAATTCAAGAGGACTAAGTTAGGACCTAGAGCACTAAAGTGTGTGTTCTTAGGATATGCAGAAAATTCTAAGTCTTAGGCCCCGTGTGTAAGAGGTTTCAAAATATGATTTTGAGTTTCATTTTGATTTTATAATATTAAAATTACATTGGAAATGTAAAAAAGTATGTTGGAAATTAAAAAGATTTATTAGAAATGTAAAAATGCTTATTGGGAATGACGAAAAACTATTATAAGATCAAAATAAGTCTCAAAACAGGGTTTTGAGTTTGGTTACCAAACGGGGACTTATAGACTGCAGTTGATTCCAATGTAATTGTGGAATAAAGGGAAGTTGAGTTCTTAGAAGATAAGTTTCTACATAATTCAAAGGATAGTGATATTCCATCTCAGGAACCCAGTACTTCACAAAATGCAACAAGAAAGAAACATGATCCTTCTAATGAACCAAGAAGAAGTCAAAAGACAAAGGAAGGAGAAAAATTTACCTTCAGATTTTATTTCCTCTTAATCTATTTTCTTTCTAGTTGATGAAAGTAGGAATACTCTACTTAATAAAATTCCTATTTTGTTAAGTGTAGAGCTAACCCTAAGACCTATAGTGAGGCTATAAAGTGAAGGGATGTTGCATTTTAGAAAGAGGCTGTAAATGATGAAATGGATTCAATATTATCTAATAATATATGGATCCTAGTTGATTTACCACAGGGTTCAAAACCTTTTAGATGCAAGTGGGTGTTCAGAAGGAAAAGAGCAACAGATGAAATAATTCACACGTACAAAGCAAGGTTAGTAGCAAAAGGTTATAAGCAAAGAGAGGGTATTGATTACTTTGACACTTATACTCCTGTTGCTAGAATTGCATCTATTAGGATTATAGTTGCCTTAACTTCATTTTTTAATCTTTATGTTCATCAAATGGACGTAAAGACAGCATTCTTAAATGGTGATTTGCATAAAGAGGTATACATGGAACAACCAGAAGGTTTTGTCCTTCTTGAAAATGAACACAAGGTATGCAAATTGGTTAAATCATTGTATGAACTTCAACAAGATCCTAAACAATGGCATGAGAAATTTGAGAATGCTATACTACTTGGTGGTTTTAGATTCAATAATGCAGATAAGTGTATTTATTCTAAAACTACAAGTGAGTATTGTGTCTTGATATGCTTATATGTGGATGATATGCTTACTGTGAGTAATACCATAAAAGGCATTGCTGAAACTAAAAAGTATTTAGCCTCTAAGTTTCAAATGAAGGATCTTGTTGATACTATTTTAGGGATAAAAGTAAAGAAGCATAGTAGGGGTTATGCTCTTTCTCAGTCTCATTATGTTGATACAATCTTAAAGAAGTATCAACATTTGTGTGTGAAAGAAGTAGGTACTCCTATGGATCCAAGTGTTAGGCTTGTTGAAAATCAAGGTGAACCAATAGCACAACTTGAATACTCAAGTGTTATTGGAAGTCTCATGTATGCCATGAGTTGTACAAGACCAGATATTGCATATGCAGTTTGCAAATTGGCAAGGTACACAAAGAATCCAAGCAATGATCATTGGAATGCTGTAAATAGAGTCTTGGGTTATCTCTTGAAAACAAGGAATTTGGGACTCTATTACAACAATTTTTCAAGTGTAATTGAGGAATTCTCATATGCAAGTTGGATAACAAGCATTAGTGATCAAAAGCCTACAAGTGGTTGGATCTTCATGCTTGGGAATGGTGTTGTTTCTTGGGCATCAAAGAAACAAACAATTAAATAATTGGCTTGCTAGCTATCCAAAAATGAGTGTGAGGATAAAGATTCCATGTTACCGGTGTTTTGGCTGCCCATTTGTTGCAGTAGCAGAGTAGAAAAAGAGATGCATTCTGATTAATCATTTTTGCAGAGCATTGATTGTGATGCTTCACCCTGACAAGATTTTTGGTTCATTTTCCATGACAATTGATGCTCCATGATTAGTGAATTTGAGGATATTTTCAGGCTTGATTTGTTTGTCTATGGCAGGTGAATCAATAATGTCTCATGGGACCAAACAAGGGTTGATTCCTCTTGCTATTCCTTTGTCTGAAAACAGCTCAAGTACGAATGAGGTTTATTTTTTAGAGAATAGGTTGAATTTAAGGTGTTGTAGCGTAACCGTACATTCTCTTTGTATAGGTTCTATAGTTTCTTTGCGGTGATGGCCCACTGCTTCTATTGGGGTAATGTAGATCTTTGGTGAGAATGCTTCTTCTACTTTATGATTCATTGATGTAAATTTCTAAGACATACAGGATGGACATGCCCGTTGTGGAGGTACGAAGGCATGGGTTATGGCTTTTAACCAAAAATGTAAGTCTAAGATGTACAATCTGATGTGGGTATATTGATCTTGTTTCGATGAAATTCTTTCGCTTTAGATGTACAAGATCACATATGTTTATTCCCTTTCTGTTTCTTTTGTTGTATCTTCATATAGAGGTGGGGATCAATACATTCATAGACTCTTGGTAGAAGAAGACATTAAAAGTTCTGAGGATAGGAATGATGAAATATTCCATGCATCGACTGATGCTGGAGAGAAGCTTTACAAGAAGGGAGATTTCATTGCATCTGGGATTTCAAGCTTAGGCATCTATATTTTGTTAAAGGTAGATTAGGACAAAAGTTGTGCTTGAATATTGGCCGACTTCAGGGCCATGACATGAAGTTTCTTCTCCAGGTTGGCTTGTTTTCAGATTTTAGCTATTTTCTCAGTAATGCTTTGTTCGTATAGCTTTGCTTCTTTTTCTTTTGGTTATTTCTTGTGGATTTTGGCATAATATGAGTTTTCTTATTTGCATATTTCATCTTTGAAATTTCTCTTCTGGAAAAGAAGATTTTTGGGATGACAGGTTTCTCTACTTGTCATTTAAATTTTGAAGAAATCGTAGGGTAATATTGTCATCATACATCTGTCATGGCGTAAATCTTGGGGTGCCGATATCCTAACTAAATCTCTTTGCTAATAATTTTTAGTAGAAAGTTGAGAAAAAAGAGAAAGAAAGTAGTATTCAGCTTTTAGGTGACTTAAAATTGTGATTTTCAGTAGACTTTTGAGTAAAAGCATCCACTATTGCCGGTGCAGAGCTTGAAATCATTTGCCAAACTTTTTGTTTCTTCTCAGGTATTAATTTTGATGCTGTTGTTATTGAATTCCATCTGAGTTCCCCAAAATCTCATTCTTTTGGGTGCTTATTGTTAATTTTTCTAACTATCCACTAAAGTGGTGAACTTGATTTATATCGGATGATTGTTGAGATGGGCTTTGCTTATTGAACTTAGTTGTTGCAATTCCATATTAAAGATTTGGACTTCAGCAACAATTTTTTGATTTTTTATTGACAAATCTGTGATTTGATACCATATCCAGACGAGAAGGTGATTTTTTTTCCCCGTTTATAATTGTTTTTGGCCTCTGTTGTTTAAAATGGTGTAATATACTTTCAGATGGTCTTCATCTTGGCTGTTTTTGGAGTTTTGTGTTTATGCTTGTTTCGGTGCTTGGTCAGAGAACTAAGGTAAGCATTTTTTTCCTCTCTTTTTATAGTTTTCTTTCTTGACATTTGCTTTGGTCTGGATTCTTTTTTTAAAAAATGTGTATCTTTTGCGGATTTGATCAACACAGAACAAAATCTACATACACAGCCATCGGATTCGAACACTTTCGACACTGGACTAGGAAAAAGATACACAGTCATCTCTTTGCGGGTTGGGCAAGAGTGTTGCTCTGCATCTTTTGGACAAAAGTGGTTTTGGGGGGAGCAATTTGTTACCTTCAGTGAGGATACGGTGAAAGGTAATTTCTTTTTTTCCCCATTTCACGTGCTTTTGATTACTTTGATCAGAGGATACAAATGACCCATTTTTTATTTTCTTTTTATTTCTCTCTTCTAAATGTAAATCTGTCATGGAAAAGGGCAGTAGAATTTGGGTTGCACCATGGATCTTTCTTTCTGTGGATGAAGTTTTAATCTGATGAATCGATGGAGTCAGCATTTTGCTCTTCAGAACCTTACCTGTTGCCATGGTGGGGAGTTTTGAGATTTGAAATGATGAATTGAGGGGTATTTTGGTTTTGCTGTTCTGTTCTTGGTTTTTTTGGGGTTCCTAAGCCTTTTTTACATGATAGCACATATGTCCATCATTTTGTAGGAGCGCACATTCAGCCTTGGATTGAGATGGAGTGCTTGAACTGATGACAGGCTTTGTGAGAATTTCATAATTTTTTATCTGTTTTCTGTATGTGGGATTTGAGTTTACAAGTATTTGATGATATGCTTTTAACCTCATCTCTGCTAAACCCAATTTGCCTCACGTAACATCCCTCATTGCAAGTTTTGTTGTGCTGCTATATGTGATTTTGGTTCTGTTCCGAGGATTCAGAATCATCTGGCATTGTGATCCACTTTTTGGATTGCTTGTTCTGAAATTCTCTTGTTTGATTGATAAAGTTGTTCTAATTTGTGGCATATACTGTTTTGAATTTTCACTGTAAGAATCACTGTTGCTGAACAGATGTAACTTTAATGAGGGGTGGCTGAGTTGTAGGTATAATGAACGGGCATAGAAAGGCCCCAAAACCGATTTCCCTTATCAACTAATTGTATGTCTTTTTTGTTTCTTTTCAGTTGAGATTGATGTTCTGTGTATTTCTTTACTGCATTTCATTGTGCGGCAATGGTGACGGATATATTTGTTCATCTGAAATGAAGAAAGCCTGCACATTTGGAGCTGAGAAGCATGGGTTATCCTGAAAAATGTTGTACTTATGCTGTTGGATTGAGGCTTTCTGTTTAAATCTTGGGGGTGCAGATACATCTCCATAAATCTCTTTGCTAATTATTTTTTTAGTAGAAAGTTGAGAAAAAAAAGAAAGGAAGTTGTATTCAGCTTTTAGGTGCCTTAAAATTGTGAATTTATGTATACTTTCGAGTAAAAGCACCCTCTATTGCTGGTGCAGAACTCGCAATAATTCCCAAACTTTTTATTTGTTCTCAGGTATTAATTTTGATGCTGTTGTTATTGAATTCCAGCTGAATTTCCAAAAATACCAATTTTTTTTTTTTTCTATTTTTCGGGGTGCTTATTGTTAATTTTTCTAACTATCCACTAAAGTGGTAAACTTGATTTGCACCGGATGATTATTGAGATGGGCTTTGCTTATTGAACTTAGTTGTTGCGATCCCATATTAAAGATTTGGACTTTAGTCGCAGTTTTTTGATTTTACTGATAAGTCTGTGGTTTGATCTGCTCTAAATGGTCTGGAAAAGTTGATTGAGTCTTTTATTTTATATGAATGCGTGACTGATCTTAACTTTTATTTATCTGGATTTTGTCATTAATTAAAATATTTTATGCAGTGGCTGGATTACAATTTTTTATCACTTTTCAAACCTTTCATTTGGCAAAGGTTGGATTTTATTCAAATTTCGCTTCTTTAATGCCGGTGCAGTATTGATCTTGTTTGTGAGCTGATTGTCAATTTATCGGTGAGCTGAAAATGACATCAGGGCTCTTTGTTTGGACGACTGGTTCTTAGTAGGCAAAAAGAGCTTGAAAGGTTAGCAAAGGTAAAGAACCTATTCACAAAAGCTTTGCTGCGTTTTATGATTTTAGCTATTTTTAGAGTATTGCTTGCTTACAGGCTTTGCTTCTTTTTCTTTTAGGGTTCTTCTTGTGGATTTTTGGCATAAAAGAGTTTATTTATTTGCAGATTTAATTTCTGAACTTTCGTTTGGGGATTCCCTTCTGTAAAAGAAGATTTTAGGGACTGACAGTCTTGGTGGTAATACTTTAGAGAGTTTTTTTTTTCTTGAATTGAAATGTGCTTAGTTTTGGGATTGTATTTGTGTTTTTAGGTCATAAAGGGTCTTGTGCTTACTACGACTCCAAGTGATTCTTTTAAGTGGTCTACAGTTGCAATACGCTGATTGAACTATTTGAATTGTACTTTGGCAGTTGAGCACTGAGAAAAAAAGTTTTTACCACGCATGGGAACTCCACTTCGGTATTTCACTAATTCATCAAATCTTCACTACCGTTTGTTAGTACATCTCCTCAGTTCCAGCTTCTGGGTCATGTTTAAATTTGATGAACATTCACTGAGCAAGATTTCTCAGATCTCTTGTGCAGATAGTCGCATTCACCTTCTTCAAATGCCTTCAATATTGGCGATTCTGAGACCAATTTTAGGCATTAAGGTTAGTAATTTAGTAGATATGTGGAACACTAGAGCATTTTTATTTTCTGTCAAGATCTCTCATGAAATTTCATCTTTCAGGTTCAAAAAAGAAAAAATGTGGGTTTTAATTAGTTCCATGATCTCTCCAAAATAGAAGGAAAGGATTCTCTACAAATACATTTACTGGCTCTTTGTTGGACGTCTAAATTAACAGATTGGTCCTTAGCAAATAGAGGCATTGTATTAGCATGCTAAGTTTCAGTTTGAATGTGTCGACTACTCTGGATTTTGTGCACAAACAGTGAAAGGAGTCTCAGTGCATTATGGGGGGAAATTAGCGGCTGGAATACTAATGCAGAATTGAGACACTGCACTTAAAGAGCTTAATCGTTTGAACTTTGAAGGAAATCATTGACTCAAAAGTTTCAAATTTTAAGTGTGAAATCCTTGCAGCAATGACATTGGTTTGGTTAGTGCTGACTAAAGCACTTTGTGTAATTAATTAGTGTTGACTACCATTTCCTCTTTAATTTTATAATTATAATAATTATTATTGTTAACTGTGTTGCCATTTACTTAATTTTTTATTCCCACCAAAACATTAAAATTTTGACAAAAAAGGAAACGCAATAACAATAGTTATCAAACTTATGACAATTAAAAAATAATAATAATAATTATGACAATTTAGTGAAAATAATACTTGTGACAATTTAATGGAACCTTGTCCCAATCAACTTCACGGTGTGTACCCCCTAGTAAAAGAACAATTAGCCATTAAGCCAAACATGCTTTTATGATAAGTTAGATATTAAATAATTTATATTTAAATAATTTATATTATTATTTTTTATTTTAAAAATTATCTTTTTAATATTACAAAAATTAATTATATATTAGTTATAAGATATATAATATTTTAAATATATTTTTGACGTCACTGGTTCGACCGTAAATCCCGGTTAAATCTCGACCCCTGAGCTTGGTCGGTTTGTTAAACATTGCTTTTACAAAATGTTATTTACAGGCCACATATTACTAAATGCAGGCCACTTTTTAAAATATTAGGGTGTGAAATGACCGAAAAGCTCCTCCCCCTTATAAAGTTAAAAAAAATTTTACACTTTGCCTAAACTGCTCCTCCACGTTCGGTGCTGCTCGCTGCTGCTGCTTCGGTCTGCTTCGTTCGCTGCTGCTTCGGTCTCCATTTTCCTCTCCAATTTCGGCTTCTCTATGTCCGGCCGCATTCTTCCATTGGTGCGAAGCTCCATTTCCGGCCATTCCACTCCGACGTGAAGCGTGAATTAGGGGTGGTGTTTTTGTTCCCTTTTTAAATTTTGTTCCAAATGTTGGAATTGAAGTGAATTGGTTGTTGTTTTGTTTATGGGCAAGGTTTTGAATTCATGTTTGCTGCGTTTTTCAGCCCTTTCGTGCATAATTATTGTGCAATGTGCATGTATGTTGGATGTGTGGTTCCATTTTTTGAAGTGAATGGAAATTTTGGCTTGAAACTTGAAAGATTGCATTGTTTTGGTTGCTTAGTAATGTTTTAGTGGCTAAGTTGTGTTACCGGCTGTGACGTTAACAATAGTAGGGAAAATTCCGTGGTTGAGCTTCGGGAAAACCGTTCTCCCGGTGAAGAACCAGGGAAAACGCTTCGGGGAAGCGAATTTCCCAATGAAAAACGCCACCGGGAAGCGTATGTTCCAGAGAAAAACGCCTCTTTCAGGCGTGTTTTTCTGGAACAAACGCCTCCAGGGGGCGTTTGTTGCAGAAACGAACGCCTGAAAGAGGCGTTTGTTCCAGAAACAAAGATGAGGCGTTAGTTCCCGAAAAACACGCCTCATCGAGGCGTTTGTTCCAGTTCTGTTTAGTTTTGAAAATTGTTTACATATAAAATGTTGTTTGTTTATGATTTTCTTTTAATGCAGATGGGGGACAGATTTAAAGGTAATATATTCCGTCGGACGAGAAAAAGATCCAAGTCCGGTAAGAGTAGTAATCCGGAACCATCCCGGGAGAGTGTTAATCCGGATAAATCCGGGGAGCCTTTTATTCAAGAGGCGGAAAATGCCCTGCGTATTCATCCGACGGCATCTGAGCGTTCGAGGAAGGTGGTTGCACGATCGCGTGCATCTTCTGCGACAGTGAATGTCATTGCTCCCATAACTAAAGACTCATTTCTCAGTGTCTGAACATGAGTACATTGGGGCGTCCTTTACAGAACAACCTTTCGCCCCACCCTTTTCAGATGTTGAGATGTCCCACGATGATGGTGACGGCGAGGGGGCTTATGGAAGAAGTGATGCTGAAGGGGCTAATAAAGCAGCGAACCAAGTAGGAGAGCTGGGAAAGGACTCATGGGCAGTGAGGCTAGGGCAGCGATTGAAGGGTGGAAGGAATACAGGGAGCTGGACCATCCGCTAGAAGGTGGTCCTGTAATCCCTGAGTTGCTCTTGAGTTTCAAATGCCACACTGCCTACCACGTCTGGCATGGAGAGGTAATTCTATTAAATTGTGCACGTTCAAATGCGATGTTCATTGAATTAGTACTTAGCTAATTATCTTTGCTTCGTTACTTGTGATCCATAATGGCATAATAAAGAAAGGTTGCACGGTTTATTATTATTTTTTTTTACAAATTAAATGCGTTAGGAATTGTATCCCCTGGTTTTATTTCGTTGTTTACATTATGTAGGAATGGGGGATACTGAAATATCATAATGGGGCCGATCGATTGAAAAATTGGCCGGCCGATGAAGAGATGAAAAAGCTTGTTGAGGGGTCCGGATTGGCCCATTTAGTCCATTGCATGCATGATGAGTTAGAAGCCGCTTTGCTATGTGCGTTTGTGTAGATGTGGCATCCAGAGACCAACTCTTTCCACTTGCCGTTCGGGGAGATGACAATCACATTGCATGATGTTGCATACATATTGCGCATTCCGCTGGGGGGTAGGCCCATTTATGGCAAAACAAAGACTACACAAATAGCGACAGATGTTGCAGCTGTGTTGGGGAATGATGAAGTGAAAATGGATAGGCCTAACTTTGTGAAGTTGACAACCATTGAGGCGAATTGTGCCGGGAGATTTGACAAAGTTAATGCTGCCTCGGGTTATTTATTGTGGGTTTTAGGGCTTTCCCTGTTTGTGGACAAATCTAAAACCCATGTTTCTGCGCAGTATTTATCTTTCCTTCGCGATAGCGAGACAGTAAGTGATTACTCTTGGGGAGCTGCCACATTGGCGTACTTATACCGCCAACTTGGGAAAGCGTCGAGCACATAGTGCACAGTTTTCTGCTTGTTTGACTTTGCTTCAGGTTTGTCACTGTACATGTTGCTTTCCTTGTCATACTTTGATGTATTTCGTTACAAGATATGTACTAATTGTTCTTCTGTTCATTATTATTAGAGATGGATATATGAATACTTCCCAACATTCAGCCCACCGAAGAAGCGGTCGTGGAATACTGGATGGCCGGCGGCAATGAAATGGCAAGTTGGTACTAGGAAGAAGCGTGTTGCAAAATATGATTTGGAGGCATACAGGAGGGCCCTAGATGCACTGCAGCCGAACGAGGTAATATGTCCATTCTTTGTAATTACGAACAATTCTTTTATGTTATTGTGCTACATTTGGTGATTTATTTCATAATCGGCCAGGTTAATTGGATCCCATTTGAGCCCAATCCGGCATTGGTCCATAAAATCTCCTTGTATAGGGGCCTTATATATTCCGTTAACGTTGAAGAGCCCTATATGCCGGATCGGGTGTTAAGACAGTTCGGATACGCCCAACAAGTTTCATTTCGTGTCTTCAAACCGAAGGAGTGCTATAGAGGCCCAGAGACAAAGAAGTATGTCTGCAAATACGTTGTGGATCTAAGTGGTTGAGAAATCTCGCATACAAGGCTTCTGCGAGACATGAAGAGGGCGGAGTATACTGACGAAGCAAGCGAGGATTACCTTGAGTACTTCCGGTCGCGTTCGCACATCCGCGTCAGTAGTGGTCCTGTCGAGGAATACACTCCTGATCCTACTCAGTTGTCCCTCAATGCAGTGAGTTTATGATGATGTTTTATTTTATTTTATTCTTACCTATATTTGTCTTATTTGTCTTACTAGTTGCTGATTGTCAGCGTCATTTTACTTGCTACAGCGACTTCAGTATTTAGCCTCTCGGGCAGTCTATTTTCATCCAAGGGTTGAACACGCTGTCAACCCTGAGACACGTAGGCAGGCTATTGCAGATATTGCTTATCATTTGGAGGGACTGATGCCGGGACTGGAACAACTTGCGCTGCGACCTCCATTTCAGCCTTAGTGCATTGTATTCCTTATGTTTTGATTATGTATATTGTGATTTTAGTGTAATGCTGGATGATTGTTTTTTTTTTTTCACTCTCCAATACAATAGAAATGTCGAATTATTGCCTTTTATTGGGTGTGCCGTTGATTGAAGTGCAGAAAATAATTTAATGATCCATTATGTGGTATGAACAGGGATTCAGATGCTCATATACAGGGGAGACTCTGCCCAAATTTCATACAATTTAAACACAGTAGCACTGTTTTAGTGAAAATTTTGTGTTCCCGGATGTAGGTAACATTGTTGGGTTCAATGCGCCGTTGTTTTTGTATCAAATCGCATGAGGAATGTGAGTGAAAGCAAGAAAAACGCCCTAATCAGGCGTTTTTCTCGCGTATCATCGCCTGACTTAGGCGTTTTTCCTGGAGAAGAACGCCTAAGTCAGGCGTTTTTATCCAAGAAAAACGCCTGAGATAGGCTTTTTTTCCACTCAGTGCCTCCTAGAAGCGTTTAAATTCAAGAAAAACACCTCACTGAGGCGTTTTTCTTCAAGAAAATCGCCTGAGGTAAGCGATTTTCTTGTATTTAAACGCCTCTCTGAGGCGTTTCGCAGAAAAAAAGGCCTCAGTCAGGCATTTTCTCTGCTGACAGCACCTCATTCATCAAATTGTCACTTCAACAACAACCCACACTCCCAAACATTTTCGCAGTACTGCAATTTAACATTTCTAAAGAAGTTAACTGACTTATAATAATTCCCATCGGAATGTAATTGGCAATACACACCTAACCACAATCATAAACTATTGCAGTAATTAGCAACATGACAAATTGCAAATATACAATACATCTATATGTCAATACAAACACAACCGAGGATCCCATAAATTTGAAATCATAAATCCCTAAGCCCTAATCGATAATTATTGTGGGTTCCCTTTCTACATTGCCTAAGCTAGCAACGTACAAGCTCTGATATCTATCAAATCGAGGTTTTAACCTTTCCTCCAAATCATCCATTAGGTCGTCCTTATAGTGTCTCGACAAAACACTGACAGGGGGCAACAAGATTTCACCTCTTGTCTCCAAACAAATGAAATGGTTGCTCCGGATATGTCCCATAGTGATATAAGTGGTCGGATCATCACTTACACCGGACTCCCGCAATCGAAGTGGAAGGAAGGTGCAACACTCCGCTCCGTAAAAAGCGACTACCCTCTGGTACCTCGTGGCGACAAGTAGTCCAAAAAGATAAGTATCGAACCAGAACTCCTCTGTTGCCGGACTTATGTGATAATCCAACACTTGAATGGCTTTATAGTACATAGCTTCCCCGAGGACGCCAAACCATAATGATGCATACGCGTGAAGTTCATGTAACATCTCCCGCCGGACTTGCGACCAAAGTGAGTCGTCACCATGTACGAATTTAGAGATTACCCTGAACCCACAGTGTCCATCCCCCATTACATTTTTATAATCAACGACATAATCGAACACGAACTGTTTAACCAAAGACGGGAGGTTGAAAGGCTAGTTGGATTCGTTAGGAGTCATTCGAATACTCCTGGATGATGACTCACTTGACCTGCTGCGACCTGCACATAGTATTTGAATGCATGAACAATAGATGCATCATAATAAATAAGTGAAAAAAAACCAATTGCAAAGGATATGACAACTATATGTACCTCTGCCTCTTAACCTGCCTCTGCCTAGGCCGGCTTCCCTCTCGGCATGCTTGTAGCCAGAAAGGTCTCGCTGCGTCGAGTTGTTCCTCGGCCTTCCCCTACGTGGCATTTGAATGGGATCTGCGAGGTCAACAATCTCTGGATGCAAAGTGCTGTGCATGACACTCGCTACCCTATAAATGTCCGCAGTCGGACGCTGCGAGGCTTCCACATACATCTCATGCAGTCGACCTTGTGCTGTCTGCCGTTCCTCATCACTAGGCATGTTCCCCTCATCCAAAGATAGGGTCCTTCAGAAGAGGTCCACATCCAAGGGATCAATAGGTATGTAATTCCTAGCCATTTCCACCATCTGATGATCACACGGCAAGCCATAACTGGTTAAAAGTTCACAACCACACATCTCACTATTCGCCCCATAGACTGCACCTCTCTTTTTGTATTCTTGTAACAGCAACAGTATGGCATCTTGCGAAACTCTGCCATTGATCCTACTATATAACATGTAATTGGCTTCACGGATTGTTTTGCTACGGGATGCTTCCATTTTACTACGTATCTCACCCAAATGCAACTTTATCATCTCATTTATAGCCATAAATATTGTAGGAAATGAACCTCTATCAGTTTTAATGGCGCGCTTCAACATTGCGTGCGCACTCTCAGCCCTGCATTTATAAAAGACGAACAAATGCAATGGTATTATATATATATATATAACTGTAGGCAACAAAATTGAATAGTCTCACATGTTGTTTGTGCGCCCTCCATAATGTTTTATCTCTTTAGTCCAGACTGAGACAAACTTGGTCCTGTGGGGATCCAACTAAGTATGGTGCAAATAATTAACCACGGATATCCACCGGCCTCTATATTTGGTCTCTATGATCTCCACAGCTTTCGTGAACTTTTCATACGTTAGAGCACTCATAACTCTTCTCCACCGTCCTTCAAACTCATCTAATATATCTTTGTCCGTACACACAGTGAGTGCTTTCTTCTTCACATCCATGGCAATATGCCGTTTACACAGTAGTTGCTTTGACTCGGGAAAAACAACGTGTACAGCTTTCATTAGAGCTGACTCTCTGTTAGTCATAACAACATGGGGATATGTCAATGGATCAAAAAGTTGCCTCAACCTCGTCATAGCCCAGAAGTAAGTTGGATATGTCTCATCCCTCAAGAAAGCAAAGGCAACATGTATGTATTGATCCGTCGGAACATGAGCGACTATCTGAAGCATAGGCATGTCATACCGGTTGGTCTTGTATGTCGTATCCATAAACAGAACGTACGGAAACGTACGAAGCATACTAGGAACATCCGCATGGGCGAAGAACACGTTTTCAAGAGCGTTACGCTCATCTTCCGCTGTGTACCAATAGTAGTACCTGTAATCCTGCATCAGTTTCAAGAAATACTATATAGGACTTAAATCTCCCCTCTCTTCTCTTCTAACCTTTGCCGTTTCATTGTAAACCTGCCTGATACGTGTGACATTAGTCGCATTGTCATATCGCAGTTTTGACAGCATCTGCTTTGGAGCCACATTTATCTTCATCATTTCTGAAATTTTTTCCTTTTCCTCGTCATTCAACTGGACTGCTTATGATGCCAGTTTTTAACCAGGGGTAATTCATGATTGTGGTGGCCTTTAATGACACTCAGCTTCCAGGTACCCCCATTAATTTCTTTCCATGATATTTTAAATGGACAACCAGTCAGCTTGCTACTAGTATTGTTACGGGATATTTTCCCTTCAACTGGGGGTGCTTTGCTTCTAACTTCCCCCGATCTATCACAACAAATGTCAACTCTCCCTCTTCTCCCTGTGAGAGGCCCCTTCCACTTTTTAGAAGAGGTAATTTTCGTATCAAACCGATGCTCGGCAGCTCTGACTTCAACCCAACCAATCAACTCAGCTCGAGTCGTGAACTCTTCCTCAGTCGTAAATACATCTGTGTAATCTAGACAGTTTCCCTCATCCAAAACGTGCGGAGCCTGTCAAGCAAACCAATATGATATTAGAAATTCCCGCAATCGGTGTAAAAATGAAGGAAGGCCATATCAGGGAAAAAATCGTCTCCTGGGGGCGTTTTTTTTTAAAAAAATCACCTCTCCCTGGCGATTATATTGGAAAAAATCGCCAGGGTGGGTGACTTTTTCTAGAACAATCGCCAGAGAGGGGCGATTTTTTTGAAAAAAATGCCAAAGGCCATCGATGTTTTTAAAAAAAATCGCCTACTAGTGGCGATTTTTTATTAAAAAAACGCCCCACACTGGCGATTTTTTTCAATAAAATCGCCAGTGATGGGCGAGTTTTTCCACGAAAATCGGTGGCCTTGGGCGATTGTCCGGGGCGATTGTTTCTGATACAATCGCCTGTCGTGGGCGATTCGCACCCAGTGACCCAAAAACATGAAAAAGGTGCTACCTTTAATCGCCACAAATTGTAATGTCATACGTACCGTGTAATATGGATCTTCATTTGCATTTTCCGCCATGAAACTCAAGCAAAATTCGATTACAGGTACAATAAATGTAGTTTATTTTTGGTGAAGGGAAGAAAATGAAGAATAAATGGGAGAAAGAATGTATGGATGTGTTTAGAGTTGTGGCATAGGAGTGGATGAATAAGGTGTTCAAAATGTAGGTGAATTTTTTTTCACCAAGGTAAGTACCAAGGGTATTATTGTCTTTTTATCACTTAAAATTTTAAAAAGTGTCCTGTATTTAGTAAAAATATACCTGTAAATAACATGCCCCTTTTCAAAACGCTCGGAAAATTTCTTGTTTTTAACTTTTTAGAACGCTTCTCTTTCCCAACTCAACTGGCCTAGAGTCGAAAATTTCAGTTTCCCTCCATATTGCTCCTATATTCTCTCTTCCAAATCCCTAGAAATCGCATGATAAATTGCTCCGAATTTGAAATATTGATACTGCATTTGGTTCAGCGATTCTCGCCTCCGTGGGGAGAAAATGGGGGCGGAAGCCAACACTGTGGCGTCATTGCTGGGAAAGCTCAAGGTCGATGATCCCTGGGTCCCACCTCAGCCATGGGAATCAATTACTTCTGAAGGAGGAGGCAGCGGTCGGTGTTCTTCAAGTTATCAGTCGTCACCAGGCTTCTACAATATTGCCAATCTCTCCGTAAGTATATGTATATGTTTGCCCGTGTGATGATGTGAGTTCAGCTGAAAATTTTGAATTTCTTGTACCACTACTACTTCGATGTTTTTGTATTTCCTGAGGTTTTCTTGAAGCGGGTCTGTGAAATGTTGAATTTTCATTTGAAATTTGGCCAGTTCTGTTTTTGTGCAATGCGTTTCTGATGTACTGTTTCCCGTCTTTCCTGTCGCACATTTTTCAAGATGGTAACTTGTGCATTTTTTGCATTGCTTTTGTGGATGATTTGGATATTGTTCATTGACACGGAAACATAGCGAAAGCAAAGAATTTTGAAGAATTTTGATTACTGTGCTTTTAGATTCAAAGTTGGTATTATTGTTCAAGGGTAATAAGTGAAAGCTCGTGTTTTTCAAGTGATTAATGAAGCCATCAAACATAGTAACCCCTTTGCAGTTAGAATAAATTTCATTATTACTAGCCATGTAAAGGGGGCCAATGAACATTGCTATTCTGAAACTTTTGATAGTTTGTGCTGTTTATTGACATGGAAGTAATCAGGAGAATGCAGAGAAGGTTGTATAGAACTGTTTATCCTCAGTTAACAGATTGTGTGAAGTATATAGCTAATGCAGGTGAAACATAGACTGACACTGCTTTGTTGGAATGAAAATGATGATGAAATGTTTTTCCTTTGGGATAACAAAGATTATGAGGAAACTTTTTATCCTACTGTTATGGCCTGGGAATTTAATGCGTGTGAATCAATGTTATCCTCATGCTCCACTTGTGAAATTCTCTTAGGCTTTTGGCCATAAATCTCATTTTCATTTTGAGTACTTTAATTTTTATGTGTCCATGGTATAGAATTGACATTGGGAAAATGTTGAGCATCACATAATACTTTATGCCAATAACAGAAGAGGATAGATTTGAAAATCATTTGTAGCTTAGGGCTCGTTTGTTTGAAGGATTTGCAGGCTACTTTTGTTTGATTATGAGTTTCATAAACCTTTTTAAAACTCAAACCTTGTTCGGCATGAGTTCAAAAGTTCTTCAAAACCTAGTCTCAAAAACAAAGTTTCTTTTTTGAACACGAGAAACTATTTTTCTTTAAACCCAAACCTTGAGGGGAAATCTTGTTTGCTGCATATTACCTTTACCAAATAAGATATTGAAAAAACTGTCTCTCAAAATTCTTTTACTAAACATAGTTTTTGAAAATTTTTTCCCACTTGTTCATTGCTTTTTTTTGAAACATGTTTTTGAAAATTTGTTTTCCAAAACCTCCCTTCAAACCCTCTAACGAACAGGCCGTTATTTATTTGAGGAAAACAAATTTAGAGCCAGGGTTGTTTAGAAGATCATCTTTTGCTCTTTATCGTTCTTTGTGGTTTAGTAGATGGTTGCCGAAAAATCTGCAATTATTCCTAGCAACTGGTAACCAGTCTTTGCCAAGTAGATTAAAGTTGGAATTGAACTACATTTTCTGCCTTGGATAGCAAAGAGGTTATGTATAAATTGAATATGGGAGTCACAGAATCTTATTCATTTTTCGCATTTTGTCTGCTGGTGTTACATATTTGATGCCCCGAGCGAAATGATGATGGTTTTGAATCAGGAAGATTGTTAGCCAATCCTTCTCCCCTGTGTCTTTTTTCCTTCTAAACAACATGTCCATCTCTCCAATTCTCAGTTGCTGACACCATGCTAAGCCTATGACCATGATTCACTCAACTTCATATCACAGGCTCTCTCATCAACCATTTGGTTTGCCTCTTTGTAATTTCCAGTTTTTTGTCCCAAGTGTATCAACTCAGCGGTGTATGAGTAGGTATAATAGCCTCTACGTTCTATACATCTCCAAAGATTAAAGGGTCATATATCTAGATTGTAAGTCTATAATATGCTTCCTATGGTTGTTTAGTCATAGTGGTTACTGGTTAAACTTTGATGTGCATAGTTGTGGGTTGGAGCAAGTTTGATACTGTCAGAAGATTATAAATTGATATATTTAGCTAGGAAAATATTTATGGGAAGACACATGTGCCAGATGTCAACCAATCTTACTTAAATAGCTTGCGCTTCAAATACTTTACAGTAATTTTATTGTAAAGAAATTCTGTTGGACATTGATCATTTAGCAGCTTCTACAAATTGGGGCTGCTAAATCCTATTGTTGCTCAACAACAGAACCATGATTCTAATGGTTCTGTGAAATGATACCTCTGACTGGTATGTCAAGTCTTCAAATGCAGTTATCATAGTCAGTTTGTAGTTTGTCTTATTTCCAATTTAGTTACTTGCGCAAAAGGTTGAGCTTTTTTCATCTGAATGAGCAACCCACTTGTATTTGGCTTGTTTAATTTTCTCTTTCATTACAAGTGAAGGAACTTAGAAGAGTTCCATTCCAGATTTTATTGGAAGACTGGCTTTGGCTTCTTGTTGCTTGTCTGATTCCAATCAATTTAGCCTCTACTCCATCATCTACAAATAATCCTTTCTTCTCTTTCTCCCTCTCTCATATTTATTACATAGTTGTTAAAGTCAACTTTGACCAATCTTAAGACCCTCTATTTTGTTTTTATTCAAGACCTACGTTTTCTTATTCTTCCTTTTATTTCTGAATTTATCTGTTTCATGAGCATTTCCTCATAAATTATGTCTAATTCAACGACATAAATCTAATTATTTTATATTTATCTATTGTATTTTGCCTTCATGTGGTTGCAGGAGTCTAGTTTGGTGAGGTTGGTAATGAATGCTTTACAAGGGGTAGAATCAGCTCTGACTGCTGCCTACCAACTCTCTGCATTGTTTTGTTTAGAATCAGCAGATAGAACTTTCCATCGAAACTCAACCTTGTGGACCAGGTCTTTAAGCACTCATTCTCTCGGAAATATACTCAAATCCATTGGCCAGTTTGGTTGCATTATTTTCCTGCTTCAGAAATTTGTTGAACATTTTAGTAATTTGAATCCTGATGGAGATTCAGGATCAAAGGAAATTTCACAGGAGGATAGGAAAGAAAGCAAAAGATGGTCACAGGATAAGTTTGGTGTTGTTAATCAGGCATTTTCAGTTGCTGTAAAAAAGATCCTAGATAGTTACATCTCTGCACTCAACACACTATATGCATCGGTGAGCTTGAGGCGTACCATGAAAAATAGTGATCTTGGCTGCCTCACAAGTGTTGGAAATTCTGAAGTAACAGTTTTGGAGGTTTATCTGCATACAAAAGGACTGAGAGCTCAGATAGAAGCACTTGGAAACATGTGTCAGATATGTGATATAGCCCGTAGTTTCTCAGGGTCATCTTTTGAAGACTTAATAGCAACAGCCAATATGGAATTCGTTAAATTTCCAAGAGGTGCTACTTTGCTGACATTTCTATATGTGCAACTTAAGGTCAGCAAGTGTGCGAGAACTTCATAACTCCATTTTCTAGCAAAATATTTTGTTAATTGTGTAGTTAGTGTAAATGTTGGTGTGCTGTGATACAACCCTTTGTGAATTTGGCTAGTTTGTCTTTGTTTGCAACAAATCTTCCACGGAAGTTGAACAAAGATAGTTACTTCCATATAGTATCCATATATTAAGAAATTATGCATGTTCTCACTCTTTTAAAGCTTGCTGGAATAGCTCTTTCCTTGGGTGCTCACTCTGTTAACTCCTGAGGCCAGCATGTCCTTTCCACGAAGGCAAATGTGATAACTGAGTTACTAACAATCATGTCTTTAACTTTGATGTTTTGAATGTTTGCTATGCCATCTGATTGATGTTTTTGTTTCCTTAGGTTGTTGATCCAATTCATTTTACTCTCCTCAAGTTACTCTTTCTCCAATCATTTGAGCCATATTATCGATTTGTAAGATCATGGATTTACGAAGGCAGAATCAATGATCCTTATGAAGAATTTGCGATGCAATTTGTTGAACATTTACCAGCATCTGAACAGGGTACAGCTGGAATTTCTGTTGAGTTCCCATTTAGCACTGTCAGGGTAATGCTATCCTTTTGTATTCACAAGCTTGAGATCCTGGGCTCCCTTTTATAGAGGCAAAGGTGTATTGCTGACGTTGGTATAACTATTTCAGGTTCGAGATGGAGTCACTCTGCCCTGTTTTCTTGAAGATTTCTGTATTCCACTCCTAAGAGTTGGTCAGCAACTTCAAGTATTAGTGAAGTTGCTTGAGTTGTGTTTTAATCTTGGTGGCTGGAATAATACTCAAGAGGAGATCCTTCCCTTCTTAGATAATCCTCCAAATGATTATCCATTTTTTGCTTCCCCATTGACATTCCACAAAGAAACTATCAAAAAAATAGTTCTTGCAAGAAACAATTATTACCAAAGGATGCTAGAAAAAGTGGAAAACATTTTCACTAAAGTTGAATTCAGATCTCCACAGGTGAGTACACCGGGAAAACATTTACTTATGAATGTGCTACGCTCTGCACTTGTCTATAATATTTTTACTTGGAATATGTACCATTGATTTTGATGTGTGCCATTTGCCTTGACTTGTTCAAAAGATAATTGCATTTTTTCTAGATTGTTGGATTGGTGGTATGCTCTAGTACTTCGTTTTAATATTAAGATAACTAGTACGCATTTTGATTAGTGGCTCTTTGTCAAGCATTGTTGTCCGGATGGTCTTGAAGTTGCTCTTTGCTTCCAGCTAAATTCACAAACAATGATGAGTCCTGTCTTTGAAGTATTTTGTGAGTCTTAAGATATCAAAACTACTTCAGATAGATTGCATTTTTCCCGATGTAGCTGGTTCTGATTTCAAAAGATTTATGTTGTTATTTTTCTTATGTTTGTTTTGGCAATTGACGGTGCATTATAGGCTTATCCATGGATTGGGATTGGGCTGCAAACATTTATATTTTCCCCTGGCCTTTAAGATAGCGGAGTCTTAATTTGACCTCCTCAAACATTTCAGTTTCTTAATTGTATCTGGATCCCCTCGAGGTATGTGCCCGTGGGTATTTTGATGAAATCAATCAGAGCATACGAAATTGCACAATCTTCATAGTTAAATTCAGATAAAAATTTCAGTCGTTAAGCTTGAAATTACTATTAGTTCTACTAAATATTTGCCATTCTAGAGGTTGAAGGTTCCTGTTGATACTGTCACTAATATTGAGGGGTCACAAAGTTAATTAGTCAACTTGATATAATAAATAGTCCAGGGGGGCGATTTGAAATTTTGGTTGTATAAAATTAGAAACATGATTGTATAAAATGGTTGGAGTAAGACAGGTTACAATAGTGTCATTGAGTTATTACAAGACAGTTGCTTTGACTTTTGACATTGTGAAGTGATTGTGTGCTTACAGTAGTGCATTCTTAAGTAAATGGCTTTTAGAATTTTCATGCCCTTGCTGTATCTGACTTGAATATTCTGTCAAATTTATTGGTTGGAACATATAGTTGGCTAACATTTTAGAATGGGAGTTTAAATTGTCAGAAGCATGAATAAGGAGTAAGAAAGAACAGTCATACAAATGAAGGGAAGACATACAATCCTTCTTTTGTGGCAAAACCCCAACCTTTGGAATGATGCTGGTTCAAACAAAAGAAATATGAGAATAAAAATAATAAAATTGTAACCTTTGTTCATTATGCAAGTTATTGGAGGGACAGCTCTCTCAAAAAGTATTATGTTTACTTTTATTTTCAATATTTATAAAAAAATTATCTCATAATTGTGTCATTTTATTTCTTAAGTTACTGATGAACAAATTGATGGCCTTTTTCTTTCTATCTCTTTATGATCAAGGAACTTGTTAAAGGCTATCCTGAATCTCCAATGGTCCGTTTGTTTAACGACAGAGACAGGAATAGTTAGATTGACCATTATGCACCTGTTTGCTTGACATTATATTTTCCAAACACAAAAAAGCTCTGCCGAATTGAATTCTTCTTTAGTAATTTTTATTTCCTTGTTGAGAATGATGATTTTCTGTGTAATATCTTCCTGTAGGCCTCATCATATCCTATTCAACATATATTAACAAATTATGGAAAAAACCAGAAACACGCAGACTCCACCTTGGGTGATTGCTCGGTTCCTGTTGAGATGGATAAGAGAGACAATGAACTGTTAGTTTCAACTATCTTCATACATGCACAATATGCATTATTTTCATAATTTTTCATTTCCAGTTGTTTCTTAAGATGACTTTAGTAACTTGATCACTTTGCCAAGCTTAGTGCATGTTTGGTATGCAAATGTGTTTTGGATTTGCTTTTCTAAATGTTAAGTATATTGGAAATGTATCAAGGTGTATTGGAAATGTAGGGAGGTATATTGAGAATGTTGAAACACTATTATAAAATGAAAAATGTGTTTTGAAAAGGAAAAATGCACATATCATATAGGGCCTTATTCTTTACTATTGCAGTATAGAACTCTTTTAGTAACTATGTTCTTGATTCCAGTGAGGCAGTGATCTTTTACTTTTCTTCAGAAAAATGTCTTACCAGGTGGGTTTCTCTGATACTCAGGCCTGGCAACATTGTAGCAAATGAGGCATGCAGCACTGCTGATGAGTTCTCAGATGAAGAGGATTTGCAGACATCATCTGACTCTTCATCTGTTAATAGCTTTGAGGAGCAAACTGATACCGAACAGATCCCTATTGGTAGCATGCAATTCCAGCCAAGTTGTTTGTCATCTTTAAGCATCTCTTTCTCTGCTGGAAGTTCAGGCCAAAAACCTCCAGAAAGTGAGCTTTCATGCTCTGTATTGAATATTGCATCTGAAGTTTGTGAACAAACTCGAAAGTCTTGTCAAGGAGGGGATCCTTATCATGAAGGAACAAACAAATTTGCAAGTTATTTGGGTCTTCAATTTGGAAAGCAAAGGATATCACTTAATGCGGATACTGAATCTGTTGGTGATGAATGTGATCTACACCTGCAACCTCTGTATGTACCAGAAAGTGTGAATGTAAGGTCTGATAATAGTACATGGTTCCACATGTCAACTTCAGGACAGGATACAAGAAATGGGAATTCTGGAGAAATGAAAACGAGCATGTTTCACTTTAGTGACACAATTTTCTCTGGATATGCCTTATCAGAAACAACCAATAATAAGTGGCAGCAATCAGATATAAGTTGTGCTTTCTCAAGTTCATTCTGTTCAATGTCAAGCAATGCCAGATGTGGTTCTAATTTTCTCAGCATGAATCCATCATTATCAAAAACCTATTGGATAAATTCCAGTAAGAAGCCTGTAGAGAGATCTCCAACTTATAAAGTGCCTTTTTCTTCTTTTGATTTCACATCTGTGAGAGATCCTCACAAAATGTTTGAAGAAAAGCTAGCTTCCACTCCCAGGCGTCAACTTGGATCTGAGCATTCTATTTTAACAGATGATGCTACCATCACTGCAAGTGATAACCACAGTAGACAAAACTGCAAGGATGAGGATACAGCAAAAGAAGTTATAGCATCCCCAGTTTGTCTGCCCTCAGATTCAAAGGTGTACAGACGGGAAGAGGCCTTATGTTCCAATGGTTCTGCTGGAAGTAAGTGGGAGAGTCTGCTTGCATGTTTAGGCAACCATTCCCACTCTAGTGACAGAGATTTCAGGACAAGCTCAGTGGCTTTCTTTGATATGCCACTGGACTATGTTATCAGGAAATGCTTGCGGGAAGAAATTTCGCTTCAGTATCCTCATGTCTATGATGTCGGAATGTGTCTCCTGTAGATTTCATAAAATTTCTGCTAAGCTGTATTCAATTGCTTGATATGGCATGCTATTTTGTGCTATTTCTTATTACTGTCAGATCTTTCTCTGGCCATTTCTTTTCGTGTTTGGTGGAAAAAATTCATTGTCCACAATTACCTTGTTAAATCTCATTTCTTCTTTAACATGCCTAGATATCAATATGTGAGTAAGCTGACACTCAAGTTACTTGAAGAAGGATTTAGTTTACGGGAGCATCTATTAGCCCTGCGGCGCTATCACTTTATGGAACTTGCAGATTGGGCAGACTTGTTTATCTTCTCTCTGTGGCATCATGTATACATTTCTGTATGAATATCTATTTCTAATGCATTTTTATTCTTCCTTTTCTCATCCCACTTCTCTTTCACAAAAACAGAAATGGCATGTGGTGGAGTTGGATAAAAGAATTCTGGAAATCCAAGGGTTTCTTGAGTTGTCAATTCAGAGGTCTTCATGTGAAGGAGACAATAACAAGGACCGTTTGTATGTATATGTCAAAGGAGATTGTCTGATGCCTCTTTCAGCTTCTACCACTGGTAAAAGTGGTTAAAAATATATATCCTACATCACGGTCATAGTTTCTTCACGTTATTTGCTTTTCAAACCTCATTCTACATTATAGTGTACGAAAGTTTCCTTTATTACATATCCTTAGTAATACTTAACTTTTAAATTGTTGGAATATTCACTTTTTGGCAGGGATCCATTCATTTGATTTCTTAGGTTTGGGTTACCGAGTGGATTGGCCGGTCAGCATCATTTTGACGCCTGGTGCATTGAAGATGTACTCTGACATTTTTAATTTTTTGATACAAGTCAAGCTTGCAATTTTCTCTTTAAGTGATGTATGGTGCTCGTTACAGGTATGGCTTTACTGGTGATCACGTGGGCCGAAGATTACATTTAATTGTTTTTTGGCATTTCTCTATGCACTTGTCATATATATACTTCATTGCATGTGCATCTACTGCTGAAGTGAAGTAAATTAGGCCAACGCTCACACGTATTTAATTTGATGGATCTACATGGTGGATAGTTATGCATAAGAAATAGCTTTTGCGTTTCAGCGATATACTTGGTTCCTTGAGGCAAGATGAACACCTTGGGATTCCATTTTTTTCTAAAAACTGAAACATTTCTTTGAGGTTCTCAAATATGATTTCTTCTGATTTTTCTGGCTGCTATTTATACAAGTAATTCTGTCAAATTTAGGTAGATGTTGTCCAGTTTTTTGACTAACTTTTTGAAAAAATAAACAATTATTCATCTTTCATTCCTGCACCAATCATTTACGGCTTCTCAAATAATCAAATGTGTGACCTTGTAATCCGGCTTTAGGGGAGTAGGCATGGTGATGAGATGATTTTGTGTAGGCACAAATTTACATAAGTACCAGGTTGGCACTATATGCCACAAAGTCGTATGGTTGCATCCATTTAGGCACATGCTTGAAGTTAGTGATGCCTACTTCAATAAGGGGTGCTTTCCTGACTTTTTACCCAGGCTACTACTGGATCTTATGTTTAGGTATCAGGTTGGTTTTCTGAAGCCAAGTGGTTATTTCTCGTCCTATGTGCGCACATGACAATTCATCAGAAATTCATGCTGGACAGCTTCCTATGATCAAGAATTAGTGGTTAAGCGGAAGTAATACATTAATAGTTCCTAGTAACATGAAGAGCCTCTATGAGAATCCATATCATGTGACATTTTCAATCTAATTCCCCATTTTATAAATAACATTTTGCATGTACCATTTTACACTACCATACAACTTCTTACATTTCCTAAACATAACCAGAACCGAAACGAAAACATCAGTACTATCATTAAAAGCCCTAAGTTAAAACTGAATATCAGAATTATCATTGATAATTTCATGGCTGCAGCAACTTTCCAACAATCCACCCAATTTCTACTGCTTTTCTCAATCTACATGTTTTTCTTGCCTTTCCTGTACATCTTCATTATCACAGGATCTGAGCTGCTTAAAAATAAACCCCCTTTAGTTAGTATATACCTCAACTTAGTAGAATGACGACAACTAAGCCTTTATCTTACTATATGAGATTGGTTGTATGGATCATATTTTTCCATCTTGTTTGTCAAAACACATGTGCTTGTTTGTATTTAGGTCTAACTTGCCTTATTTTTTTGTAACAGTGTCTTTCCAATTATTTTGGTCATTCCTTTCTCCTTTTAATTTGATTTAGTCATTCTCAATTTTTTTTAGCATACTAGAACCTAAAGGTCTTCTACACATATCCAAACCATCGCAAGTGTGCTGCTCTCATTTTTCTCATCTCCATCCCCATTTTTTTCTGACATACCCCACACTGAAAATGTGTTTTGAAAATATGTTTTGGGAAATGAAATTTTAAATGTGAAAAGTGTATTGGAAATTATTATAAAATATGAAATGTATTGTAGAAAATAGAAACAAAACCAAAACATACAGTGCCTAAGTATTCTACCTATTTTGGTTGTGTGCACATCTATCTTAACATTCTCATTTTTGTGACACTCTTTTTTTGTTCATGTCATATTTAGTTTTCCAAAGACTGATTCAAAAAGTATAGCTAGTCTTATGGCTGATTTATACAATTTTTCGTTCAAATTTCAGTGGTACCTTATGAGCATAGAGTACAGAGAACTCATTTCTCTATTTGTTCTTGCCTGCTTGAATCTTATGTGTAATAGCTTTATCAATTCCCCTATTTTCTTCAATTATAGATCCTAAATATTGAACACTTTTGGATGCTTTTATTTCATGCTCGCCGATTATCTCATTTATCCTATTGCTTCTTCTATAATTAGTAAAGGGACACTCCATACATATTATGTTTAAGTATGAAAAAAAAAAAAAAATTTAATGTTGCATGGTAACGCAACCCTCCTGCTTTTGAGTTTGCGAGTATATAGTCAGCATTGGGGACCAGCAACTAATAGATAAGCAGGCTGCTTATAGGTGGGTGGAGTTAACTATCTCAAAAAAAAAAAAAAAAAAAAAAAGGTGGGTGGAGTCAACTATTACAATAACAACTAAGCTTTTATCCCACTATATGGGGTCGGCTATATGGACAGTTCACTATCGTGTGCAGTTGAAACACATTATTTCATTTATATTTAAATATAATATCTTTTTTATTTTTTATTTTCTTTTTATTTTTTATGTGATAGTTTCATACTGATTCTTTTCTTCCCTTTTCAGTTGTTCTGTGGTCAATTTTTACAAAGAAAAAAAAAAAAAAAAAAAAGAATTTCGCTGAACAACATAACTGAAGATTAGGTTCAATTTGCATAGGAAAATTCAGGTTGTCAAACCTTTGACAGATCTTGTGGCCTCTTTTCCTTAGGCCATTGGTGTACTTTCTCAAGCAGTTTATTTTAGGAAATTTATGTGGGCAGGAATGATAGATATGTTCCTAAGATGATGTTTTACTTACTGAATCTGTATGGTTTGTCAAAAAATTATCCGCTTGCACATTGATATCTTAGCGCTTGATGAAGAGGATAAAGTGCATATATTGTGAAGTCTGAACAATCTATCTGGGAGGTGCTAACAAATGGTCCAAGACAGCTCACCAATGTCCTCCCATTTTATCCCTTTGGAATAACTTAGTACTGGCCTATTGGATTAAAGTGGATCTCTGTTTATGCTACATTATGAGTCTTATGTGTGACAAACATTTGTTCTTCACGAGTTCAGAATCTCCACCATTCTGTATTCATTTAAATCTTTATATATTGGAATCTACAAAAGCTAATCATCAGTTGAAAGTACTTCAATCTAAGGTAACAGATGTAAGCTGCAGTAAACATACCATTCTGAAAGTTTGATTTCATGAACTTGACATCATGTGAAAATTCTATTGTAGGGTTTAGTGCAGGTGACATGGCAGGGTTGTCCATCAGAACATCGTAAGCGCGAGCTACAACATATTTCTGCCTTGACTGAAACAAGGTGGATTTACTGTTTCTTTCTTGCGATAATTTTTCATTTACGTCTGCCAACACTAGAAATTAGTTTGTCATTATATGACTGGACTGATATATAATTTGTATTTGGAAAAGAGGTAGCTTCAGCTGAGGATATAAGAAGGGAAACAAAAACTTCTTTTACATTCTTGTTCATCACAGCATGGCGATCATAGATGAGTTGACATTGCAGTATCATTGACTTTCTGAATCTCTAGCTTGTGAAATAAAGCTGACACTTGTATCTTGGGAAAATTACCTACACAGCCACTAAACTATTCAGATCGTGTACTTTTGGCCACTCAATTTATTCTGTTTTTTTATTTTAACATTTAACAATTTGACCACTCAACTATTTGAAATGTCACTTATGGTCATTCGATGAATTTTAACCGTTGGGTCAAAGGGATGGTTTCACATAATTTCCACACATCCAATTGTCGGAATGCATTGAATGGCTAAAAGGGGCCATTTTAAAAATAGTTGTGTGGTCAAATGGTTACAAAAGAAAGTTGAGTAGCCACAAGTATAGGATTTGAATAGTCTAGTGGCCTTTGAGATTATTTCCCCTTGTTACTTTAGGTGGCAGCTTCTTGTTCCCAAAAGTATTGCTTCCTGGGGACTTAGTTTTCAGACTGCTACTCTTGGCTACTGTGTAATTATTTGATTTTGAAGGCATAAATGTGCCTGCATTATTTGTATTGATCTCCAAAATATACTTAGACGACTAGATATTACTTGATGAATAAGAGAAGCCTTTTGGCTTGGATTTATACTGGAATTGCTTGCTAAACTGATCTACCTATAATAAACTGCACAAGTTATCTGTTTAACTTTGAAAATTGTAACTGTTTTCGTTTATCATGTGTACTAATATATTTGTCTTTTATTTTAGGCATATCGTTAATCATTTCGTATCCACTTTGCAGCAGTATGTTCAGTCACAACTGTCCCATGTATCTTGGGGCAAGTTTTTGAACTCTCTTAAGCACAAGGTTTGTCTTGATATATATGACACTAGTACCTCTTGATCATTCAATTTCTCTTAGATGCTTTTCATAACATCTAGATTGACATCCTCACAGGTGTATGGACAGAGTAGAAAACATACATCTGAATGATTATCAATTACCTACTGTATTTGTATCACTTAATATGAGTTTGCACTTTCTCTACCAAGCTTTTTCCTTGAGTAGCAGCTTGAAGTCATTTTTGTGCAATCTTTAGATTCTTTTTCGTTCTTTTTTTGACATTGAGTTTTGGTTTTTTCATTTTATGTTTGTTGAGTTGGTGAATTGATTTCTTCAATTACAACTTGCGAGGCTCATGCTCCAGCCCCATATTTGTTTTAAGAAATATTATTGACATTGCCATTCAAGATGTGATATTATGGTCTTTTTCTTATATCCTTCTTGCATATTGTGAGGAAGATTTGGCTGGCAACTTAACAGAATGTTGTGGACCAATAAATTTTCCTTGTCATTAATTTTGTTTCAATTTAAAGGGCAACACCTTGAGAAATATCTGCTCTTTTATATTTGTACACTAAGTTCCTTGTTCTACCAGTGAAGTTGCCTTCTCATCTGTGAGCAATTTATAGGGGATAGTGGATTATGTTTTGTGGTAATTATTACCTTTATTTTCTCTTCTTCATGTTATTATATTTATGTTATAACAGAACATTCTCACTTCTAATTTCTTCATTGTTCATAGTTTGATGGCTGTTATGTAGTCAAACTAACAAGCATGTTGCTTCATTTCGTTTGCATAGGTCAAAGATATGATGGATTTTGAGGCAGTACATATGGAATATCTCACTGAATCACTACACATGTAAGTGTACTAATTTTATTTATACTTACACATGCCTTTGCTTGTGTATTTCTCTCTTTCGCTTGTACTCATTCATTGAAAAGTCCATGCTGCTCCCCCCTCTCATTTCTCTTCATCTTTTGAATATGAATGTAGGTACGCCTCTATAACAGGTGACAGTTGCCAAAACTGTGCTTGTATTTGTGAATCTTAAAACAGTTGATTTGTTTTGTTTCTTCTTGGTACTGGAAAGTTGGTGATCTGATTATTCTTGTTGCTTTTGATTTCTTTTCTCAATGCATGTTAACTTGAAATATTAAAATTAAACAACTGATTATATTGCTAGACAAAGAAATATTTCATGTTCTAAAACTTCTGTTACAAAAGAACGCTCTTTTTTCGATGTTCATAGCTGCTTTTTCCTATTTAAGCAATTTTGAAGAAATGGAAAAAGGAAATTCGTGTACCCTTCCTCTTGTGAATTAGATGTCAATAATTCTGCACCTATCATGTGGCTTCACGAATGGCAAAATAACTGACAAAATATGATAGAGGTATAAAACCACTTTCCTTTTATTTTTCTATTTTATTAAAAATAACTTCCTTCTGACCACCTATACCTTATTTGGGCCCTAAGTATCAAACACCTAGCATTTAGCTCGAGAGGGATCAATGTTAAAATAGGACTGGATGTATAGCTTACTGTGTTCCACACCTTTAAATATTCTCTTTTTCCTTATTTCCAATTTTTTCTCTTCAGTGATTTTCCAGGTTTTATTATCTTGGGGAATATAAGAGCAAAACTTTGGTTGGGGGGGTGGTTGGGTTGGTTGAGGGGAGGGTGTGGCAGTGTTTTTAAAGCAGTAACTTTTGGCCTTAAAGGACAGTATATCCTAAATGCCTTCTCTCTTTGCCCTCCTTGGCTGTGTTATGGGTTTCCATATTTCAACTGAGCTTTTGGTTACTAAAATAGCATTCAGCTTGTAGTCTTTTGTTTTTCTTAATTAATTATATGAAATCTTAATTCATGGTGCATGAACTGACATTTCAACACTAAAATCCTATCAGCATAGTTTCAGTAACCTGTAATTTTGTTACGGGGGCACTACATACATAACCTTCAAGGTGATCAAAGTAACCTCATGATTCATGGAACTGTTTCCACTTATGTGCAGATGTTTCTTGTCTGAAGAGACACAATCAATTGCTAGCATCATCCAAAGCATGCTCAAATGCTCTGTTGAATTGAGGTCTTGTCTGATTGGATGCACTTTGAAGTTTGGACCGAGTGCAAAGGACTCTTATGAACTTCCTCAAATTGATATTTCACGGGTAAATTTGCTTATGCTGATTCCGTTTTATGCCCATGATGTTTCGTATAAACTGATCCACAATGCATTTAGCTACTGAAATTATACTGATACCTAAAATATGGCAGCTTAATGCATAGTCTATAGAAGCTCTTACATGTGTGGAGTCTGGGAAGGGCCAGGCCATTCAGATTTAATTTACACGGACTTGCTGCCTTAACTTATAGAAAATAGAAGAAGCTGTTTATGCGAATCAAAACCATGACCTTAGGTCGCACTGTTACGCAAGGGCTCCCCTCCTAGTTCCCAAAATCTGATAATGCCATTTCTTGAGTTCTCTTGGTGGAAAAATTACTGGATGCATTCAACAGCTTATGGATTTTTTCTGGAATTATGAACATTTGTGTAGTAATGAAACCAAAGGCAGATTCTAAACTTGCTTTAGCTGGTTAACTAAAGTTGGAAATCTGCATTAAGTGCTGTTTTGGCATTGCAGGTGCAAGAGATAAAGAAAACTTTTACAAAGAACGTGAAGGAGTTGTTTCTGATTCACCTCAAGTCACCTAAACACGGCGAGTTTGGTCTCCCACGTTTCTGGGATTATCTGAACTACAACGATTACTACGCCGATGATCAGGGTATGCAATTGCGCCATGTCCGATGCGTTTAATGCTTCTTGATGCTCTTTTGATGGGATGACATTGACTGGTGCTATTCTGACCAGAAAAAGTGCATTTCAACACCTATCTAGCAATTTGTAAAACATAGAAGAGGTCCAATATTGGGTTGGAAGCTTGTTTGGCTTGCTGGTTGAAAAGACGGTTCATGTTTGCATAGGTGGGAGTACAAGTTATGCGTTAACGTTCATTAATCAAGATTTCTGATTTTTTTTGAATCGGGTTTTCCCCCTTTTCTTTTTCATTTTGCATTTTAACTTTCTATGATTATTTTTTTATTTAATTAGCATTTATTTGAAAGTGTAACATGATGAGAAAGGTAGCATATGCATTATAAAGTTTTGAGCAACTGGGATAGTCTAGATTTACTTATTTATTTTAGAAGAAATGGTCTTTTTGAATAATTGAACAAAAATTTGAAACCTAAAAATCTAAAACAAACAAGCATAAATTTCAACTACTGTTGTGCCTTACAAAACGATTGCGCGGTGTGATGGCATATGTGCTATAGCGTGCATTTACTTGAGTACAGAGTGAGTACAAAGTGTATTGTGATTATGGGGCGAATTACATTTCTCCCCTTGAGGTTTGGCTAAATTACAAAAGCACCCTCTTCCTAGTTTGGTTAAATAACAAACACACCCCTTGACTAGCGGGGTAGTTACAATTTTCCCTTGAGGTTTGGGTAAATTACAAAATCACCCTCCTAGTTTGGTTAAATAATAAAAATCTTTCTTGACCAACAGAAAAATTACATTTTTTCCCTTGAGGTTTGGATAAATTACAAAATGACCCTTCTAATTTAATTATAAAAGTGATCCATTTAAAAATTAAAATATGATATAAACATTATATATATACTTGGGAAGACTAAAGTGTCCCTAAATTAATTTATTTGAAATTTTAAATTCAAAATGCCATTCACCAAGACATAAATAAGTGTTTAAAATTCATGATTTATTAATTATGCCAAGAGAAATTTTTTTTTTCTTTCTATTTCTCAAAGAAAAACATCGTTGATGGTTGCTTTTTTAATTCTAGAAGAAGAGGTCGTAAGTGAATGGCATTTGGTTGATTTAACACTTATTTGTGCCTTTGTGAATGGCATTTTGATCTTCAAATTTCAAGTAGATTAAGTTAGGAGCATTTTAGTCTTCCTAAGTATATAGTATTTATCTCATATTTCAATTTTTAAATGGGTTAATTTTATAATTAAATTAGGAGGATCATTTTGTAATTTATCTAAACCTCAGGAGGAAAATGTAATTTTCCTGCTGGTCAAGGGGAATTTTTGTTATTTAATCAAACTAGGAGGGTGATTTTATAATTTATCCAAACCTTAGGGGGAAAATTGTAACTAACCCGCCAGTCAAGGAGTGTTTTTGTTATTTGACCAAACTAAGATGGTGCTTTTGTAATTTAGTCGAACCTCAGGGGGGAAAATGTAATCTCCCTATGATTATGTTATAAAATTTATCGAGTTTAGCCTCTAATTTATATCCTTTTTTTAATAGATTTATATTGTATTTAGTTAATGTATCTCATATTGAGATTAGCTCCCAATGTATAGCCTATTAATGAAAATATGCATATCGCCTCTAATGTATCGTAATTTTAACAGTTATACCATCTAAGATTCCCTCTCATAAGCTCCACTTAAAGACAATATGAATATGATTTTCACAGAAATTAACAAATAGTCGAGTGGTGGAGTTATTAGTTAAAGTGGGTCACAATATGAGAGTTCTTTTTACCCAAACAATATTTTTTAATTTAAAATACGGAGAGTAAAGGCGGTCCAGGCTTCTTCCCGGATTCGAGAAAACGATTTTCTAAAAATCGTTTTTTGCCCAAATTTTTTTATTTTTATTTTTTTGGTTTTCTAGGAAAAAGTCGTTTTCTTTAGTTTTTTTTTTCCTTTTTTTTTTTTTGGGGCAGAAAACAATTTTCGAAAAATCATTTTCTTGAGTCCGGAAAGAGGTCATGACAGCCCATAATTTCAGTATTTTGAATTAAAAATGTATTATTTAGGTAAAAATTCCACAATATGGTTTTGACTATTGTGGGAACAATTGGTACCACTCTATTATTTTAAGAATTTCTATTTTCATCTCTATTATTCATGAGAAAACCTATTACCGAGATTTTACGCATATAATTAATACGTAAGCTTGTTCATCCATTCATTCATTTGGTTTCGGTTCCGTAAACTTTTTTTATTTGTTTCGTTTTTTGGGGTTGGCCTATGCTTAGAAGAATTTTTGTAATATAATGAATCAGCCCTGTTTACTCAATTAGGATGATGTTACTCTTTTTCTTTCCCCAAAGTATAAATTACACATTTTATAATAATAATAAGGTTCAATTACTTTTTTACTCGCATTAATTTTGTATTAATAAAATAGTTAGACTTTTGTCATGTAAATTTTTAGAACATATATTTTGCCTCCTGTGTAACCTCTCCTCACATAATTTTTAACATCTAATTGACCGTGTATCGAATTTGGTTTCTAATTTAACTATAAATTGTCATTATAATCCTTACTTTTACTTTACGAGGGAAAGTAGGGTCAGAAAGTAACTAAGATCATAAAAAGAAAAGAAAATTTGTCGAATGCATCTTCTCAGTTAGAATCGCAAGCATACTCTAGTTAGTCTAATCCGCTTGGACTTTGAAGAGATTTGGCTATGTTTGATTTGTTTGTTTTTTTTTTTTTAATAATTTTTATTTTTATATGAAAAATCACACTTTTTCATTAAAAAAAAAAAAAAAAAACTATATCCAAATACCTTCAATTTTCTTTAAGTTCAAAATTTAGAATTATTTTTTCATCTAAAATTACACTCACATAATTTTTTAAAGTTAATTTCTTTCACAATTTCCTTGGAAAAAAACTCTAAATTTTTTTTTTCTTTCTAAAAACACAAATTCTCTATTTAACTTACAATCGTTAATCCTGCAAATTTCATGTCACGGTAAAAAAAAAAAACATGCAAATTTGGAATTTGGACAGGGCTAGCAAATCCTACTTCAATTCAACTTTCATGTCACATATCTAAAATCTTACTATTATATAAAACAATTGAAATTTTCTACCTCGATCTTATCCTGACTCTTCATGCATGGATTTTGTATTTTATTTTCTGCATTAGTATGTCACATTTGGGGAAAAAAAAAAAAATCCAAATTTCCTCAATTTTGATGAAGTTCTTACACACGCAAAATCCTAATTCAAAGAAAATTGTTATTGTTAAAGCTACTATTAGTATCGAGAACAATATTATATCATTCTTTTGTTATTATCCTTATTAACTCCCTTAAATATAAGCGCCTAACTTTCGTAAGTACTGGGCCTCAATAGCACCTTGCGAGGCCACTCTAGAGGCTTCATTACTTTTTGATCCTTGCGTTTATTTTAATATAGTTTGACTTTTACCCTGTATTTTTTTAAAATACTTATTTTTATTCCCTAAATGATTTTACTATTTTATAAATATTTTTATAAATATTGACACTATTATTCTTATTTTTCATAATATTAACCATACCTTTTAAGGGTAATTATGATAATTCAAGAGGACAGAGAAAGTAAATAAGCCATAGAATAAAACAAGGAAACTTGATAAGGAGTCCATGCCAATATTGTAGTCTAGTCTAAGTAAGATTTTATCCCATACGTAAGAAAATTCAAGCCATCGAATGATGATAATTACTTAACATGGATAAGGTTATTACTTATTATTTCCTTTTATCTCATTGTGGATTAAGCTATAATACCTAAAATAATTAATTTATCATATTTTATTTTATTAATGTCTTGAAGTGTGAATTAATTATGATTTACACATTATTATATATATAAGTGGACTATCGTATTGGAACAAAAATAAATTTGAAAATGAACTCTTGTAGTGAAACATATAGAGTTGTATTGTAATCCTTCTAGGATTAACTTACGGGGATCAATCCCCACTATATATACAAGTATGGTGAAGCCTTCACATCACAGATTATAAATCGTTGATTTTGCAAAGGTTAGTTAAATTTTGGTTCATCCCATTTTGCTAATAATCTTAGATCTAGTTTTTTTTGTTTATGTTTATTCCTTAACCCGACTGGATTATTATTATTGTTGTGGTGTCTTTTGCTTTTTCAGTGGCTCCTTTGTTTTAAATTATGTATCGTATACTTCTAGAGCCTTTTAGTAGAAAAGAAAAGAGAATACTACTTTAAAATCTATCAATAGTAACTAGGGCAAATGACACTAGAAGTCATCCGACCATTAAAAACGGATGTGTGTACTTTTGGCTATTGAACTCTTTTTTGGTGTCAATGTAATTTAAACAATGTATGATTTTACGCATTCTGTAGGTGAACTTTAACGAATATTGATTGTTTTTTTTATCATTTTGGCCGCCGAACTAAGTAGAACAAAACATTTTACGTATTGTGTTAAATTTTATGTTCACTTTAACAGAAAAAGATGCAGGGATCGTACTAATCGAATTTCATTGATTTGCATTAAAAGAAGATGATGGGTAGATATTGGCTATGGATTTTGGTCATTGCGGTTGTGGTTGGTTTTGGATCAGCTGATCATTCACATAAAGATCATGAATTTAGTGAACACTATCAAATACGCAACTTCAATCGCAGCAGTTTCCCAAAAGATTTCCTATTTGGCTCTGCATCCTCAGCTTATCAGGTTTCTCAATTATTACTTTTATATAATTTTATTTTTCTCAATCTAGGCAAACTAATGTTATTGAAGTATGGTATTCCGTCGACTAACCATGATCAAATTATTGAAAGGACTATTTTTCCGTGTGTGTTTGTTTGGAGGTCTTGTGATTACGGTAGTTTTAGGGACTATTCCAATACTTATTTTAAAAACAAATTCTTTTTTTTTGAACATCAAGAACTATATTTGTTTAAACCTAAACCTTGAGGGAGAATCTTGTTTACGCCTCAGTCCTTACAACCTTATCAAAACCATATTTTTTTAATTAAAAACTGTTTCTAAAAATTCCTTTACTAAACATAGATTTTGAAAACAGTTTTCTTCCACATGTTCGTTTCCTTGTTTTTGAAAACCCGAACGTGCCTTAATGTTTCGTTACAAATGATCTTCATCACCCAAGTCATATATATATACTTGGAGTTAATTAAGTTAAATATTGTATGTAGGTGGAAGGTGCATGGGATTCTGATGGCAAAGGTCCCAGCATTTGGGATGCTTACACCCACGCCTATCCAGGTTATAATTATAATTCAATTAAATTCACTCTATAAAATTACTTCTTAAAAGGGACTTTTTTTAATATATTATTTTCCTTGTCCTTAATGTTTCTATTTATTTTGTTATTAAAATATTACATGTATCAATTTTACATTTTTTATGGATAAAGATCGATTAACGTTTGTTTCTTCCTTTATAAAACTATAGAGAGAATACAAGATCAGAGTTCCGGAGATGTTGCTGCCGATTCCTACCATCTCTATAAGGTAATAATTAAACTAATTAATTAACTATCACCTTCGCTAATAATTTTTTATATTTGATCTCAAATAAAATCAGTCACTATAAATTAAATTAATTTTATGATTAATTGTGAAACATATATGAACAGAAAGATATTGAGCTATTGAAGAAGATGAACATGGATACTTACCGCTTCTCTATTTCTTGGCCAAGGATATTACCAAGTAATCTCTTTTATTAATTTAATTTCTCCTTTTTTAAAATTGTGTTGCTTAATTAATTATTAATGATTAATTTTTACAATTAATTAATTTGGTACAGATGGAAAGATTTCTGGAGGTGTTAACGAGAAGGGAATCGAATACTACAACAAACTCATCGATCATCTTATAGCCAATGGCAAGCCCTTTTTTACTAATTAATTAATTAGTAGTTTCAAATTAATTACATAATTTAAAATTCAATTAATATTATTTAATTTGATCGTTGCATGCATGCAGGGATAAAGCCTTTCGTCACTCTCTTCCACTGGGATACTCCCCAAGCTTTAGAAGACGAATATGGCGGATTTTTGAGCCCTAAGATCATGTGAGCACAATTCATATTTGTTATTATTGACCCGTGATTGCATGACACGTCAATGTCATTGACGAGTGACGACAATGTACAATGAATTTGTAATTGTGAGTATCATTTGTACCTGATCTAATCAAATTGATTTCTGTCTCTATAAAAATAGAGAGGATTTTCATGAGTTTGCGAATCTTTGCTTCGAGAGATTTGGGGATCGAGTGAAAAACTGGATTACTCTGAACGAGCCGCACTCCTACGTCGTGTCTGGTTACGATGCCGGAAGCTTTCCCCCTTACCGTTGTTCTGCTTGGAAGAACAACAGCTTCTGCGCAACTGGAGATTCAGGAACTGAGCCCTACATTGTGATGCACAATCAGCTTCTTGCCCATGCCCATGCAGCAAAGCTTTACAAATCAAAATATCAGGTTATAATAATAAAATTATTTCTCTAACAATTTCCTTCCAATAAAAAAAATAAAAAAAAAAAGAAGAGAAAATTCAGCTTTGAAATTGGTGATTTTCTTGATGAAATCAATGTCTCTCATGCGTTTTTTGGGTTTTTAGGCTCATCAAAAAGGAATAATTGGTATTACCATTGTTACATCTTGGATGGTGCCATACTCATTGTCCGATAGAGAAGCTACCAAGCGTGCCATGGATTTTCAAATTGGCTGGTAAGTGTTTATGGGACAAAATTTTGAAAGCTAGAACGTCGCTTTAATTGTGACGATTGAGAAATTTTGCCGATTTTGTTGTTGTTTTGGCTTCAAAATTTTTTTCAAAATAAACAACGTTTTAATATTTTTAAAAGCATTTGTGTGCATTCATTCAAAATTAACCTTATTTATTTTCTTTCAATTTAATAATTCTTTCACATTTTCAATACAACTATTACTGTTACTCTTAATAATGATATCTTGAAAATTTGGGTATCTTTTATAACTAATGATATTGGAAGAGCAAAAGTTTGGTGTATATATATATATATATATATATATCTTTTATAACTAATGATATTGCAAGAGCAAAAGTTTGGTATATATATATATATATATATCACTTACTGTCAAAAACATCACTTATATGACCTCATATATAAATTCTCTGTTATTTCTCTGGAAATAACATCAGTTATATATATACATATATATATTATTCACATGAAGTTATAATTACATGAATTTTAATTAGTAGACTCGTTAATTTGGGTTAAAAATCTTAACACCGCACTCAATGTGGGGAAAAATGAACAATTTCCATGAAAATGATAAATGATGAAAAATTTAAGTAATTTCGATACTCCTTATATTTCAAAATATAAGTCATTTTAGCTATTTTTGAAACCTGTTTTTCATATTTGCCCTGATCATATAAGTATCTAATTGCGTACATTAATTACTAGTATCTCACATGATGTGATATTAACGAAGAGTTTTGGAGCCATTTTAAAACTTTTCTTAAGATGTATGTAGAAAGCTAAAATACCGTATTGTGTACGCAGGAATTTGTCGCCATTGGTTTATGGCGATTACCCGAAATCAATGCGGACCCTTGTCGCGGATCGGCTACCAAAGTTCACAAAGGAGGAATCGGAATTAGTGAAAGGATCTTACGACTTCTTCGGCCTCAATTACTACACTTCTGATTACATTAAGGATACTACTCACCTCAAGAATCAACTCAACCACAGTTTCTCCACAGATGCTCTCACTACTTCCGTTTGTACGTATTATATTTCTCAATTTAATTAAAATCTTTCATTTTTCTCTAATTAATTCAAATTTATTTTCCATAAATATTCTCATAAAACATAATTTAACTACAGCTGAGCGCAATGGGAAGCTTATAGGAGAAGAGGTAATTAATTATTTGCACATTTCTTTAATTTTCGCTAGTGAAATTAATATTAATTGGAGCATTAATATATTATGTATATGTATATATATGTAGGCTGGCTCAAGTTGGCTGCATGTATATCCAAGAGGAATTAGGAAGATGTTATTATATGTCAAGCATAAGTATAAGGATCCCGTCATCTACATTACAGAGAATGGTAATTTTTCCCTTTTTATATACTTTTTTCGTTTTTTGCCGAGCAGTTAGTCATACGTATTTTGTCATCGTGTTTGATCGAGACCCATAAATCCTATCCGATCCTATATTTTTTCAGGTGTTGATGATAAAGATGACCCCAATGTGCCATTGAAAACGGCCCTGAAGGACCACTTCAGGATTAAATACTATTACAAGCATTTGAAGTATCTTTGCAAAGCCATTAAGTAAGTATTTTCAAAATCCTATATTTTGCCCTTTTTTTCCTTTAAATAATTATTTTGGAAATTTCTGTTGCAGTGAGGGGGTGAAAGTGAGAGGATACTTTGGATGGGCAATAATCGACAACTATGAATGGGCTAATGGCTATAGCGTTCGATTTGGGATAAACTATGTTGATTTTAAGAATGGAGGAAAAAGATATCCTAAACTTTCAGCAAAATGGTTCAAGAGGTTCCTGTCTCGTACCAAGAATCACAATTAAAGGAAAGAAGATATGCCCTCAAGCCCTAATATATAATCCCTTCAATGGGACTTTTAGGACTTTATAATTACATTTTCATATTAGTTCCACATGATAATAGTACTTTTAGCTTTGGATTAAATTTCATAGTAGATATCCAAACACGTACAGGGTTTATTTTATTTTTTAATTTATTATGTTTCATATGGAGTGATTGGAATATTTTCAAATTATACATATAGTTTGTTGTGGAAAGCACCTAAGAATTCTCTCTCCCTCTTTCAATTATTTTGAATTACAAAATTTTTTAATACTATTAGAAGTCTTGAATTGTATTACTATTAATTAATACTACTGTTGTATTTAAGATAATTACTAACTCTTAAGTAGATAACTCAAAAAAAAAGAAAAAAAAAAGTAGATAACTTAGACAAGAGGTAAGTTCCTAAAAAAATTATTATTTTTTGTTAAAGTGTCATTTATTTTGAAATAAAATCATATAAAATATATAAATGTTTCTTAAATTAAAAAATCACTCCAATTTAATATTTATAAGATAGGCGTGCTATTCCTTTTATTGAAATAACATAAAAAAAAGAAAAAAGAAATCAAAACACAATGATGGCACAAAATATTGGCTCGTAGTAGGCATATATATATATATATATGCATGATAGAAACTTTAAAAAACTTTAGGTTGAGTTCCTACTAAGTTTGGCATAGTTTTGTCCAAAAGAGTTATCAAGTATTTATGATTATTGTAACAGTAAAATAGTCTGCAGTGTACTCCCATGTTTAATAAACTAGTATGAGAATTGGTCATCATCGATCGATCATATGTGGAGTGTCAATACTATCCTATTCTCAAGGCCAATCTATGCAGGCTGTTAGTTATATACCTTCCTGTTCATTATCTCATGAGACTGACCGTGGAATTGAAAAGGTCTTTTGAGTTGCGGAACAAAGTAAACCGTTGCGTTGATTGAAAAACAAACCCTATTTAATTTGATAATATTGGACATATATATATAGAAAATTTATAACCATTTGATCATCGTGATGAAAATTACATTTGTTTCTATTGGTTTAGCTAATCACTAACCTTTGCAAAATCTCTCCAAATGAAAATTTTTGGTTAAAAAATTATTCTTAGCGTCAAATCATCACTAGCTAGATATAGTCAACTAAATGGGGTTTAAAACATTTGAAAATCAGAATGATTATTAAGTTCTCTTTTAAAATAATAACTGAAAGACTGTATGTAGCCAATAATCGTGGCACTAACAATAACTGAAGACCAAGACCCGTTCAACACTTGACTAGGCCACGGTTTCGCTGGGTCTCAACTTCCATTGTTAGCTATGAACATGTACACAGTATTTATTAGATCCTTCCGGTAAGCATTATTCAACTTACAGGGAAAGTAAGCTTTGTATGAGCTCGAGTTACCACTCTCAAACGGACTGCCAAACAGGGGTGGTCAACCGCACTCTAGAACAGTACTTGGGCTGTTAATTTTGGCGGTGACCAACCCCGGAAATAGATTGAGTGGTTTCCGTTGAGCAGGATTCAGTCACCCCTTTGTTCCACTTAAGGAATCCATTTTGTATTATTAAAAATACCAATACAAATTAGACTTTTTGAATGGGACGGAGCAGAGGGAGTAAAATACTTCCATCCATTCATCCACCACAATGATCCCGCCCCCCTCGAAACAACCAGTCTATGGGATTCTTCCGCCCCATATATTGGATTATGTTCCCGGTCCTTACCGTGTCCACCCAATGAATGAAGTGCTAGATGGACCACAAACGGCGGGTGCTGGTGGCGGACCGAGAATACCCGGCCTTGGAATATAGGAGTGCGCGCGGCGGCTTTTTTTTGGATCTGATGATTAACGTTCCTCCACTATCTCATTTCCGACCTACGTTGGTCACCTGCAAAACAACTCTAGTATTGTTCCAGGGTGCGGTTGACGACCTCTGTTTGGCCGTCTGTTTGTGGGTGATAGCTGGAGCTCATGCAAAGCTTAGTTCTCTGTTAGTGGAATAATGTTTGCCAGAAGGAGTTGATAAATACTTTGTCTCAATGGCTAGGTATGTAACCAAATTAGAATAAGTATATATGTCTGGAACAATTAATTTTTCCTTTTTATATTCATTTCCATTTAATGCGGATTTGGTTTACAAAATAATATTCATATAAATTAATTTCTCCTCCTATTCGACCTCTCTAATGTGGAATGATCAAATGGCACACTAAAATGTGATAGGGGATTCGATGCAAGTCTGGTCCATGTTATGTGAACGTAAAAAACTCCTTTCATCTCATTAGTTAGAAGAGTCGTGTTTGTGACGTAATTTAACAGAAATGGACGTTAGCGAACTTTAATTTCCAGTACGAAATAAAAAAATTTAGCAAATTCAAACAATACACAGAAAGAAGATCAGAAGTCAATCGAGCATGAAATTTTTTTTTTTTTTACTTTTTTACCTTTTGATCATCATGATGAAAATCTATTAGGAGGTGATCATGAACCTTTATAAAAACTCTTTAAATTAAATGAGAAATTTTGCTTTAAAAAATTACTGTTAGCGTCAAATCATCACTAGTCAACTTTTTTTTTTGAAACGAAATCATCATTAGTCAACTAAATTTGGTTTAAAGCATTTAAAAATTAGAAAGATTATTAATATTTCTCTTCTAAAATAATAACTGAAGATTATATCCGCCGCTATCCATGCGCAAGACCCGTTCAACACGTGATTAGGCCACGGTTTCAGTGGTTCCCAACTTCCATTAATTGTTAGCTTTAACGCATAGTATTTATTAGCTCCTTCTGGTAAGCATTATTCAACTTACACGGAAAGTAACTTTTGTATGAGCTCAATTAAGTTACCACCTCAGACTGACGGCTAAATGGGGGTGGCTAACAACACTCTAGAACAGTACTTGCGTTGTTTTGCAGGTGACCAATCCCGATAATGGTTTGAGGGTATTCGGTGGGAAGAATTATTAAACTGTCCATTCATCGACCAAAAAGGTTGACCACAAACGGATTGCCTCGCAGCATTGGTGGCGGACTGAGAATTCCGAGTGTTGGATTGGATTGGGCCCGTGCCGGCCCTGGGCATATGCAACCCAAAGCCTCTGTTAAGATGACTTTGGCCCTACATCATTTAATGAGGAAATGGGCAAGTTGGACTTTGTTGACCAGTTATAAACGCAATGCATGCTTCTGACGTGCGTGTTTTGTGGGTTGCTCAATTTGTCAAAACCTACAAAACTTAGCTCTTGCAGGCATGCAAGAAGTTCAACTAATTTCATGTAATTCTCTTGACTTTTAGTGCAAGGAATTATAGCAATGCACAGGGAATTTATTCGACTGGGCATGCAGTTAACCTCCTATAAATTGAGGGTGAACTTATGAAGCTAAGGCACCCCGAAGCAGCACAAAACTGCATTCCTTCTCATTTCTCTTTGCTAAGCCTTTTGTCCATTTGCCAAAAATCCTTTCCTCTATAGCTAGTAATTTTGATGAATGCCATAGATAGATTTTGGTTAGAATTCTATATTCAAGTCTTTGTTCTGTGGGTATTATTGGTTATTTATTTGGGTTGGATGCTTCCAGCTTGGTGGGCCCGTTACATGTAAAACATCTCCATATTCATTAGTGAATTTGACTCCTCCTCCGGCTGTGAATGTAGGTCACATTGACCGAATCACGTAAATCTTTGTGTCTATTGTCTCATTTATTTTTCTGTGTTATTTTTCTTTACTGTCTTTTTTGGGCTATTAGATACAACTTGAGATTCATTTCCATAACAGCCTCATACTTATATGAGGGCCTACATCACATGAGTTTTTTTTGTCTTTTTGTATTTTTTTTGTCGTTCCACTAAACTACATTCCACGTAATAAAATTTGATTTTTTTTTCTTTCTTTATATAGAAAATGCTGCTCTTCAAATTAAGGCCCTTCTCTCGAATTTCACTGTGTCATAATTGAAATGATATATTACATTATTTTATTTTATGAAATTTGTGTTTGAATATTTTTATATTTTAATTGTGACTTAAATTGTTTTTGGGTTTGGCTATATGTTGTAAGAGATGATAAACAAATTGATTTTAATTGCAATTAAAAAAAACTTTTGAAAGAAGGTGACAGAGACAACTTGAGGATGATTTTGTATCTAAATATAAAAAAAGTAAATGACATTTTTTAAGAGAATTTTTATATCTCTTTTCGGTTGAAAATTTTTATTTATTTTAAAAGCGTTATTGATGGGGGAGGGTTGAAGTGGTGGTTAATGAGAGTTTGTAAGTTAGAGATCATGAGTTTGAACCTGATACATATTTTAAAAAATAAAAATAAAAAGCATCATGGATGAATACATATATATACATATATTTACATTTATGATAATATAAAAGGGTACCATATTATAAATTTGAATCTTGTTCACCTGGATGAAATAATTTATTTGTGAGATCCACTAAGGGCCTTAATAAAAAGAAAGAAAGAAAAAAAAAAAAAAACAGAACAGGCCCCTAAATGTATAGGAACGGCCCTGGATTGGGGGTCTTTGGTTCTGCTACAACTGATGGGGTTCGATAGGCGTTCGGCGGCTTCTTTTGGAGTTTATTTGGTTCCTCCACTAACCCATTCCCGAGGTTGGTCACTGGCAAAACAACGCAAGTAGTGTTTTAGAGTATGGTTCACCACCTCCGTTTGGCCGTCTGTCTGCGGATAATAACTGGAGCTCATACAAAGTTTAAGTTCCCTCTGCAAGTGGAATAATGTTTGCTTCAAGGAGCTGATCACTAGGATAATTATATATCTGGAATAATTAATATTTCCTAATTATATTATATATATCTGGAAATTGACATTTTAATTAATGCGGTTTTCGCTTTATGAAATACTATATATTTATTTATTTGTTCATGTAATTTGGAGCTGCTCCTTCTATTCTACCTATCTAATGTGGTCGTGAAAAAGCGCACAAAAATGTAATAGGGATCCAATGCGGAGTCTCATTCTCTTGTTAAGTGAGGCATCACATTTTGTAAGGGAAATACGTACTCTAATGTGATTAATTAGTGCAAAAAGAAAAAGTACTTAATAAAAAAATCTCATTTTGTCTCGTTAATTAGAAGATTCATGTTTTTCATGCTCCGGTTATATATATATATATATATATATATATGTATATATATATATATATATATCTCTCTCTCGTATCAACAACGGTTAAGTTTCCCGAAAAAAAAAAAAAACAACGGTTAAAGTTTTGGACAAAAAAAAAAATTACTTAGTCTATGATGTTTCAAAATTCATACATCTTATTCTTGATTCATATTTCGAGTTTGCCTCTTTGTTAAATTTCAGTATAGGAAAAAGGATTGGATGCTTGAATTAGTTTCAAGCAAGCTGTGGTGATCATTCGACTAACTTTCTTGGAATTCTTCTGTCCTCATTAAAGTCTGCACAACTTTATCAAGACCAAGAACAAGAGAAGAAAGAGCAAGAGAGTTCCTTACTTGAAATTTTTGTGTATTTTTATATCCTTGAATTCTGCACCATTGGCAGTGGCGTAGCTAGAAAAATAGTTTACTGGGGGCACATTTATATTTACAACACATAATAAAAAAAATATAAATTAAATATGTATTCTAATAAATTTTAATACATATTTTTAATTAAAAGAACAAATTTAAAACAAATCTTCAAAACACATTTTATACCATACGAGTATTCTCTCTATTTCTTGCTTTCTTTTCTACTGTTTTAAGTAATATTAATATTTTTTATTTAAAAAAAAAATTGCTTTGGGGTGGGGGTGGGGGTGGGGGGCACATATAATGTAAAAACAAAATAAAAATAATATTTTTAAAATTTTTATACCTATATTAAGGGATTTAGGGTGGGGCTAGTGGGGGCACGTGCCCCCAGGGCCACCACCCTAAATCCGCCACTGACCATTGGGGTATGTTTATATACCTCCAAAAGGTGTTTTACATTACATGTCTTCTATTAGATAGGATGATACCACAATATTTATGATCTCCTCCACGAAGAGTTAATTTTATCCAAAATGATGAAAAAAAAGTTGTGTCTGATTCATTTAGACTCTTGTTTTTTTTTTTTTGTTTTTTGGGTGGGAATGTCTTTGGACTCTTGTTACTTTTCCATTATTGGGAAGTCCAACAGTTAGACCATGGTCAACCGCGAAATAATCTTTAGCAATTAATGGTCTTAATTTATCATCACTTAAATTTGTATTCTTATAAACTTAAGGCCATATTTGATATCAAGACTTGTAGAACTTAAAAATAAATTAAACTCCTAAGAAGTCAAACTGAAATTGCAAACTCCGAACAATAATCGCCCAAAACTGAATCAAATAAATATTTGAACACAAGAAACTTGAAGCACCGAAATCAAACAATAAAATTGATCAAGTCTCATAAACTAATTGCACACAACTCAAGAACAAAAGCAATAACCCTCACAAAACCCAACCGACAAACTCTTCCGAACACTTTCTTACCAGAAGGCTTTTTTTTCACCCACACACACCTTACAAATCATACCCAATGCCTATATTTATAGATACAAATCCACCCCAAATCGTAATATGTTTCCAATTCCTTTTATTACCAAATACTACTCCATTACCCAAAACAAATACAAAACTAAATAGGAAACAACTAATTAACAAACTTAGTTTAATTTTCCAGCAAGACTGGATTCAAATTTTGGTTTAGATTGTAACTTTAAAATATTAAAATTAAACTGAGAATGTAATAAGGTCTAATGGAAATATTGTATGATTTATTGAAAGTATAAAAAGATTTATTGAGAATGAAAAATTATTATAAAATGCAAAATGAGGTTAAAACTTTGATTTGAGTCATGTCACTACTACAAATTGGAGCTGTAGTAACATCCCAAAAATGATGCTTTAGTCCCTAAAAGTATTATCTTAGGCCTAGGTCATCACTTTTAAAAGTATCTCTTAAAGTGATATTACCTTAGGCCTAAGGTAACACTTTTGACCTTTTATACATCTTTTTGACGTGAAGCAATAGGTGGCTAATGTAACATTTTTTTCTCCCAAATGCAACACTTGTTTGGCCTATTGCGACGCTTTTTGGGAATATACAACACTTTTTGGGCCTAATGCAACACTTTTTGGAATATTGCAATATTTTGTTTGGAATATTGCAATTTTTTTCGACTAATGCAACACTTTTTCCTCTCCTTGTGCAGCACTTTTTCCCCTAATGCAACGTTCCCCCCCCCAAATGCAACACTTTAATGCATACGTAACATATTTAACCCAATATAATATTACTGCTCATATGGTACCATTTATTCTAATCCACTATAAAATTGATAATCCAAATGATCGTATTACAAAGTATTGTTAGAGTTCTATATGCTATGATTTCGACTTTTGCGAGAAAATCATCCTCAAACATCTCTTTCACCTCAAGAAATACAGACTTCAGTAAAAATCTGACCTAAAATGGAATTGGATCCTACTTGTGAATGTTATTTTGATCTAAGTGGTCTTATTTAGTATCCTGTGCTAGGAAGCAGTCTATCTAGATCATCACAAGACTTCAAGAAGTCAATTACAGAAATTAAAGCCTTCAAATCTTGAGATTCACTTGAGAAAACCTCACTTCAAAACCTAAAAATTTTCACAAACAAAATGAAATAGACAGTAAGATTAATTCTAGTAAAAACTATAAACAATTAAAATATAAATTTGTTCCTCATGATCATGATTTAAAAAGGTTTCACCTGTCCTTCAACAGTGACTAACATAATCAATGCAGATGGAGAATTTGGCCAAGTTTTTCTGAACCAAAATTAAGTGACAAACAATGAAGCCCCAAGAATCCACACAAATCCCATTTGAATAAGCAGAATTAACCTATTTCTTTTGCTTATACCTCCAATTTAGATATTGAAAAGTTGCCTCCAGTGACTAGGCATTCTAATTCCTCAGCATTCTAAGTGCAAGTGCATGAATTCCTCAGCCTAGTCTACTAACATAAATACTGAATGAAGAAGAGGAAACTAATTAGACTCACTGTTGCAGGATTTGGGTCCAAAGTTTGAGAAATCCAGGATTTTGCTGTCATGAAAATTCTGCATTTTCAATCTGCAAAGAAACAATAAACCCGCCAGAATATGAGACTAGTGCAACCAACTAAAGGAATCCAATAGACTTCCATCAACAGAGGAACCTAACACTAATAGTACATGAATATGATTGTCAAATACCTTGCCTTATAACATAGTTGTTCCAACCTCATAAAATGAAGAAGTTCCAAAACAGAGCATGAACTGAAGCTCTTAGGTACCTGACAGTGAAATATATCATTCTTATGCTAAAATGAAAGGAAGAAGTGATAATAATGGATAATATATCTAGTGGGATATTTATTTTTTCCTTACCAGACTTAGGAAAGATATTTTCTCAGAACTTTAGTAGGTAATTTTGCAAGAAATTGTTTCACTGTATCTTCAATAATACTTTTGCGGTCAGCTGCAAAATTCCTTCGCATTTCTTCTAACTCCACCCTTTACTTTTCGTGATTAGCTGACATCTCTCTAAGCAATTGCTCCATCTCTGCCTTACCTCTCTGATAGCTCTTTTCAATCTCAACAGTATTTGTTATTGACTCAAAAACCTCCTTAGTCACAACATACAAATTCTCAGTACCTTTCACCTTCTTCAACATCTTACTAGTAACTCCCCTACCGTAGAGTCTACAACGTCCATCATACTTCTTGCCCAAAACAGAAAGATAAGCATCTGTACCACTACTTCCCTCAAGAGGCTTGTAGTTATTCATAGCTTCCTGCGATATTAATGGTTATAAAATTTTCACACTCAAATAATATACACACATATACAAAGAGATAGAGTCCAGAATTTCATTTACAATATTTTTAGCAGTGTCATCAAATGTTTCAGCATACTGTCGTTCCTCTTTTCTTTGGCGTGTGTGCTCAAAAACTTCAGCCAAAGACGGTGGTTCTTTGTTGGATTCTCATTTTTCTGTTTTGATGGTAAATGTACAGAGTTAGCATAAACTAAAGCAATCAAATAAGGTAGTAAGGCCTGGATAAATCTTTCACAGAGCAGATAATTATTACCATTTCCTCATGCACCCTAGCAAAACTCTTTGGACCAATAGTGTGCCTATTCTTTTGAGAGTTATAACGATCCCTTGCAATAGCTGAACGCTTCTGTAACACACATTGATAAAAACAAATCACTTTCTAACTAAGATATAAAATACCCTCTCTGACTTTTTGTTCCACAAAGCCAATAGTTTGAAGATCTGAATTGTTTTAGGCTTATTTTCCCATCTAGCCTTGCCATCATTGTGCTTATAAAAATGGTTTTTCTTGACTCGGGATTTGTGAGTCCTCCGGGCTGCACCAATAGACTTCAACACCCACTTCTTAGCCATATCAGGTACGGTGTACTTTTCCTACCACACATATGCATATCAACACAGTGAAATGTAGATAGCTGAAAATGTTATTAAAAAAGGGGGGAGTCAAGCAACTTGGAAACATACCAGAACATACTCCCATAGCTTATCTTTGTGCAGTACCTTATGCCAAGAATCATATATCAAGGGCGCAGAGTTATACTCGTGACCTATTGTGCCCAAAAATCGAGAGAACTCACCCAAGGTGTTCTCTTCTTTTGTCACTGGTCCAATAGGCTGCCCAAACTCATTACAAATGATAACTTTGCGTTTATTTGGTTCGCGAACATGAACATGATGCATCATGGTTGGCCCTCATTTTTTTGCACATTTTTTTGCTGAAATTAGAATCACTGTGTGGTCAGATTGACTCTATTGTAAGGTAGATAAATAAAAACTGATTTTACATTATAATTACTGTACAAATATACCTTCTGGCTGAGACTGGAGATTTAAAAATTCTTCTTCATCAAGTTCATCGTCTTTATCTTCACTAGATGCACTGGAATCATCCGCATCCATTGTTGAGTTGCTTGGCATGTCATAAAAAACTGACTGTGAACTCTCTTGATAGGTGTATGTCTGTGGTGGCAGTTGCTTTTTATGTGATACTATTTCACCAATAGTCATAACATTTTTATCCAGTGTGTTTCTTGCTTCTGCGACATATTTCTGCATGAAATTGGTGAACATTTGATGATGATGATGTTATAAGCTTCATGTTTAAATGCAAAATTGAAAAAATAAAAATAAATCTATGTATAATAAATAAACATAGATACAATACAAAATAAAGAAAGAAATGAACAGAAAGGCAGCAAAGTGAGGTAGGCCGTCCTTGTCAATGAAAGTAAACATGTTATTAATTGCCTGACATGTATTTCTGATCTTTAATTAGCCCTCCTTCTATTTCTGAATTATGTAACACGGATGTTCCTGCTCTGCTCATAATTTCTTCTTCACACCTATCTATGCATCTCAAGTACCAAATAACATTCTATTTCTAAATGCCATCTCACGTCTCCCAAGTAATGCCCCGTTCCTCAATCGTCCTTCTCTTCTCTTCTAATTCTAAACGAAGTGTAAACAACACTAAACAAACTTGATCATGAATCTTTTCTGGAAACAACTAGTCTTCAATTCATTTGTTTGTCATGTTTCTCAAACATTCAACTTCCTCATAGTAAAAACAAAAGGATAGCCTCAAACATCTTCGGGACTTTCCTTCCCGAAACATACAAAAACTTGACATATGATCCAACTCTAGTGAATTACCCTTCCCACAAATCATGTGACCAAAACAGAACACAAGTTAAGAATAAGATAGTCTTCTCTCCATCTCTAACACATCAACACTATTATAACTACATCCTCATCAAGCCAACATTTGTGATCATGTAAGGTGGTAATGACCACACCAAAAACTGCACTACATCATAGGATTACCACAAATTAACTATTTATAAACGAACCAATTCACTTCGAAAACATAAGAAACACAGAATGCTAATAATCCACTGAATATAGTTATATTCCTGGATGGTATATAACAAAAGAAAAACTATACCTCAATGAATTCAATATGAGCCACCTTTTTTGTGAGCTAATAATCACTAGAAATTATACCTTAACAGCTAAAGCTCTATCAAAGCTATCAGTAGCACTGTCAAGCTGCTCACAGTTTACTTGTGATCTACCAAGAGTGATCCAAGCCTGTAAAGAAAAACTAATAAAGTGAGTGCAAACTGGTGCTGCATTTCACAAGTTCACAACTAGACATAAATGTACACACAACTACTACAGAATATTATACAACTAGACAGAAAGGATTCACATGGAACTGTAGAGGTGCTTTTTACACCTAAGTTGTGCCATTATAGAATGTTGTACCATTTTTTTGTAGTCAAGTCTTATTATAATAACCAAATTAAGTTTTCATACTTGAAATCACATCATTCTGAATCATAATCTCCACCTTGAAGGCATTCATGAACATTTACACCCATATCAAATTATTTCTTACTACATAACTAAAAAATTATTTATTTCATAAAAATTAAAATAAGAACAGAGAGTTCAAACCATACTTGGTTACCTCTTTGGGGACTATGACATCAGTAGAACTTCCTTCTTTGCCTTGTCCATCACCACCACAATCCAAATTCTGCGCATCCTCTGCACTTTTTTCACTCGTATGCAACAGCTTTTTTTTTCTTTTTGTTCACACTCTGACCATCCACCAAGCTAGTCACAGAATCAACAATACGCTTCAGTCCAATCTCTTGCAATCTTGCTTGGTTCTCTTTAATCCTAAGCATTCTAAGTCTCTCATATTCATTAATGATGCCTTTCTCAACACCATCCCTCTTACTTTTCTTTCCCATTGGAGTCTACTTTGTTGGAACTGCAATCATTAACTTTTGTACCAATCAAGTTAGAGCATTTATAGTATAATGAAATGAGAAGACATAACATAACAATATAGTTATAAGTAAGACATAAGATAGTAACACAAGTGTTTGAACATCAAACATTAATGGAAAAATATTAACCATTCAAGCATTAAAAAGCCACCATAAGAAATTGCACAAATAAAAATTTAAAAAAAAGTAAAAACTAGTTATCAATGCTGGTTATCATCATATACTTGCTCTTCATCTGCACTCATCCAATCTCGTAAAGTATCATCAACATCATCATCATCTTCAACACTATCCCCATCTAAATGATCTAGGTTTGTATTTGCGCCAATAACGATAGGGGGTATATCATTTCGTAATAACTGAATGTCTTCGTCACCAGCTTGTACCAAAGAATGTACTCCATTATCATTAAGCTCAGACCAATCGGAGCTCCATCATTTGCATCATAACCACCCATAAATAGATCTCTTGGAACCCGATTCATAACATAATGCAAGCTATCTTCCAAAGGATCAGGCAAATAGAACACTTGCTGCACTTAGGAGGGCATGACATATGGATCATTTGAATAGCACAACTTTTTCACATTAACACAAGGAAGACCATACTCATCTTTCCCCACTTGGTACCACTCACAACGAAACACAACTACCTTCGATTTGTACCAATAATCGAGTTCAATTATTTCAAGTATCGCACCATAATAGTCTACATCTCCAACCACTGGATTTTTGTCCTTAGAGCTTACAAAGCTAGAAGTTAAAGTTTTCACAAAAACTCCACTATTTTGAGTCTTACACCTTGCATCACGTGCTTTTGTATAAAACCTATATCCATTGACATAATACCCATTATATCTCCTAGCCATAGGGGTTAGACCTTTTGCTAACAAAAATATATGATCTGGAACACTATTGTTAATAACTTTATCTTTCAACCAGCTGGCAAATTCTTTGTTGTGGTTCTGTGCTTGTGCCCATCGACTTCTTGATTGATTATTAATATGAAGTTAATGTTCACTGCATTATTCAAACATCATTAGATTACCAAATGTTAATTGAAATGTACAAAAAAAAAAATAATGCTTCTTAATTTACAAAGGAAATTGGATTTACTTCATATAATTGTCAACCTCCTTACAACCAGAATTGAATAAAGCATAGCGATGTGCTTGCTCAAAAGAGAGTGTCTAAAGTGAACAGCTTGCCTTTCCTTCTTTTCTTTCCTCCTAAAGGGTGTCCAACAACTAGAAAAACATTTGTACTATATTCATTTGAATTAAAAGCAAACAGATCTGAATCTTGAACACCTTTATTCAGCCTTGTCTTCACGCCTTTGTCCATATAGCGAGAACAAAAAGTGATACACTCTTCAATTAAATACCCTTCAGCAATGGACCTCTCTACATATCTTCGGTTACGTACATAAGATTTTAGTTTACCCAAATATCTTTCTATAGAAAACATCCATCGATATTGCACAGGACGACCAAGCCTAACCTCATTTACGAAGTGAATAGGCAAGTGCACCATAACATCAAAAAAGGTTGGTAAGAATATCTTCTTAAGCTCGCACAATATATATTTCAATAATCTCTGTTTCCAACTGATTGAGATCGTCGAGATTCACTACCTTACTACACAAACATCAGAAGAAAGCACCCAACCTAATCAAAGGGATATCAACATGCTTAGGAAGTGATTTCCTAACTGCAACTTGAAGTAAATATTGTAATAAAATATGAGCATCATGACTTTTATAACCCACCACTTTTCGTTCTGAAGTGTGTACAGACCTTGCTATATTTGATGCACACCCATAAGGAAATTTGGCTTCCTTTATGGCACGACAAAAAATGTCTTTTTCATCCCCAGACATAGCATAACACGCCTTTTGCAGAATAACATGCTCACCATCAGAAGATAGATCAGGTTGACATTTTTCTTTGATGCCCAATTCTACAAGGTCAAACCGAGCTTTACTATGATCTTTTGACTTCCCTTTTATATCCAACAATGTCCCTATCAAGCTGTCACAAATATTTTTCTCAATTTGCATCATGTCAAGATTGTGCCGACATGTGTTGAATTACCAATACGGCAATTCAAAAAAGATTGACCTTTTTTTCCAAGGACAAGAGGTATCATTCTTCTTCTTTTGAGTCTTCCCAAATTCATTCTTAAAACTAGATAACTCTCTCAAAGCCTCAACCCCTAACAAAGTGGTTGGAGGTGGTCTATCCTCAATATGGCCCTTAAAAGAACTCTTATTACGACGCCACGGATGCTCCTTATCCAAAAATCTACGATGGTCTATACAACATGTTTTATTGCTATGATTCAAGTACAACGGACCAGTTTCATAATTACAAGAATGACATGCAAATTTCCTCTTAGTCTTCCATCCAGACAACATTGAGTAAGCTGGAAAGTCACTAATGGTCCAAGTTAAAGCCGCATACATTTTAAAAGTTTCATCTTTAGACTTATCATATGTATCTAACCCATCAATCCACAGTTCATTTAACTCATCAATCAAGGGTCGCAAATACACATCAATATCATTGCTAGGAGATTTAGGGCCAGGAATCAATAAGGACAAAATAAAGTACTCTGGCTTCATGCACATCCAAGGTGGTAAGTTATAGTTAACTAACACCACGGGCCATGTGTTGTGAGAAACACTCATGGTTCGAAATGGATTAAAACCATCACTAGCTAAACCTAGCCTCACATTTCTAGGTTCTTTGGCAAAATTGGGATATAGCATATCAAAATCCTTCCAAGCTTTGCCATCAGCCGGATGTCTCAAATTACCATATTTAGGACGTTCTTTATCATGCCATGTCATACTCTTAGCAGTTTTAGCACACATGAATAGTCTTTGCAGTCGCGATTTTACAGGAAAATACCACAAAACTTTAGCTGGAATGTTGGAAATTTTATTTCCAATTTCATTTTTCTGCTTGCTTCCTTGACTTTCTTGTGGTTGTTTCCACTTAGAAGTATTACATATATGGCACTCATCAGCATTCTCGTACTCTTTCCAGAATAACATACATTCATTAGGACACGCATAAATCTTTTTACAATCAAAACCCAAATTCCTCAAGATGTTTCTAGCTTCATTAAAATTTGATGGAAGCTTAATATCTGGAATCACTTCTCTCAAAAATTGTAGAAGTTCATTAAATGCGATGTTACTCAGTCCATGAAGTGTCTTGAACAGAACAATATTATGATGCAAGAAAGTTAGAAAAATTCTTACACCCTGGACATAACTCTTGCTTACCCCTTCCACCAACCTATAGAACTTTTTGGCTTCCTCATTTGGACCTGATTGGACACCACTTGTTCCCTCTAAGACATCTCTATATCTATCATGCAATAACTCATTAATGTTGTCATCCATTTCTGGGATATCATCATCCAAATCTCTTGCAGATTCCAGTGGTGAATGTTCCTCTCCATGAAAACTCCACACATCATAATTGTCAACAAATCCCTCAGTTTTAACATGATTATATACCTCATCTCTGCGATGCCAAAAGCGGTTTTTACAATTCCTACAAGGACACTTAATCTGACCTCCCACGGATGCTTTAGCAAATGATATGTTAAGAAAGTAGATCACCCCATTTTCAAATTCAGGCATCCGTCTAGACATATACATCTAGCTTCTATCTTCCCTCATCACTCTAAACTTCTGAAACTAGCAATAAAGAGCTAATAAATTGTCAAGTATCGATCCTAAGTTGTAAAATCAAAGTTTAAAGTTGGAGTAAAACTCAAGAACAAGAACAACGGCAAATCTCACATAACAATCTCTATGGCTGCTTATATAACTTTAGGAATGAGGTAAAATTTATAAAAGTTGGATCATTACCCTACAAACCACATATTATGCTCATTTGTGGAAACTTTAAAGATTGTAACAAAAGCTAAGATAATTTGCTAGAGCAGATAAACCTCAGAAGAGATGCTAAGATAATAAGAGCAACAAGATGTTATACATGAGAGCATATACCATTCTGACATCCCTTTTAAAACTTAAATGTTCCTATATTACCATCTTTAGAAATGTAAAAATAACATCAAATCCAGAAATAAGGCAGCATCTAAAAGCATATATTGGAAATTGATATATAACAATACCTAGGACCAGGAAAAAGTGAGGTGCCCTGCACATCAAGTCAGCTCAGTTCACTAGCACGACATCGTAGATGCAGTCGATCCAACTGGCTAATTCTAGTTGGAATGCACCACCAGAGCAAGTTAACAGGTAAGACAAAGGCGATGGAAGAAGCACTTAAAACCATAGGACCAGGAAGAGAAGCAATTCCTCATTTGTTACATAAAATAACTTTCCGAAACTTGTGGATAGACCAGACCTCCCAAGGATTGCATATTACAACAAACATTCAAATCCCAGAAACTACCCCAATGAAGTAATATGAGCAGAATTTTTTTTTTTAAATAGAAAGACAACGATAAGCTTACATATGCCACCAGACCTACTGATTATCCAAACTCAAATTGCCACCGAAAGTGGCAGGGTTGCCATCCTAATTAAATATAAATGTAGAAACATAAAACCTGACCTATTGATTACCAAAACTCAAATTGCCACAAAAGTGTCAGGGGTGCCATCCTAATTAAATATAAATGTAGAAACACAAAACCTGAACTTCGCCAACCAAACCAACTAAAGCATCAAGAACAGCCAACACTGTTTAATTAAAATCAATGACAAGCAAACTTGGTATTGCATTTCACAAGGTTATAAAAGTGACGCTTGAAGTTATGCATAGTGCAGATTATGTGAGCTATTTAACTACTAAGATTACAAGAAGGAATGTGAATGCTGTGGCTAATTCTTTGAAAAATGACTCAAGTTTTTGTCAAACAAAATTTTCTCAAGTTTAATTCCATCTCTCGTATATATGAGACTTCTCCTACACATCCTATCCCTCTCAAAAGCATAAACAGAGCAATCTCTGCAAGTCTCACTTTTTTTGCAAACCAACTAAAATCTAAAACAACCAAAGACACAACCTAATGGTTCAACCCTCTTCAATCATCAAGAATTATTTCACAAGATAAAAAACTCTCTCTGCACCATTCACAGACCTCAAGAAACTCATCAAACCCAAGGAACCTCCACTGCCCTGTTCTTTGACTTCTTGTCCAGTCACAAAGAAAACACCAGAATTCTCTCATACGCAATCTGCTGTTTAAGGTTAAGATATTTCAGAACTCCTCTCGGAGTCTAGTTTAATTTGCAACTGGATTTGCAATTTTTAGACTTTTCTGTAGCTATTGTAATAGTCTCACTTTTGTTTTTGTACATCTGCTCTAAAACTTTCCTACTTGGTTTGGTAGTAGAAACTTCAAACCAAAAATATTATTGTATAAGGATAGGAGACAAAATTAATCAGTACCAAGAAGAATTCCTCAAAATTCATAATTAACACTAGACTAAAGGGGGGAAAAAAGGGTATGAATCTCATCATTCTATGACACATTCCTTATCAAACAAACTCCTATGTATGACTCTTTAAAACCCAACAACACCCATCCTAAACTTAACAAATCTACCATCCTCTAAACTTAACAAGCTTCTCTTCTAAAAACATGGAATCAGCAAGTGATAAACAAACACATTAATTTTTAAACTCCAAATACTAGAAAACATTAGTCTAGCTAATTAATTCCTGAATTTAGCTAAATATATGCATTAAACATTAGTCTCAACTTAAATAAATACTCACTTGGAGAAGTATCTGGAGCTATCAGTGCAACACCTTCACATGAAGCATCTTGTTGAGCACAGTTCCTCTCGCTTTGGTTTTCTAGTTCTCTCTCCTCGGTGTGAAGTTACGTAGTAATTTCCTTCAACATAATAAAAAAATAACTAAGGAATTGCTGAAATTTGAACGAGTATAGATAAAATCTAGAATGAAGAACAACTAACTGTGAATTTCTAATTTCTAATTTCTAATTCACTTTGAAAGTTTATAGAGGAATGTGGAGGAAAAATTACCTTCACCGAGAAAAATCTGAGTTTATAGACGAAGTTCGCAAAGCAATTTCATTCGATGGAGACTGAATGGAGCGAAGGATGATGGCTAAAATTCAATTCATCACATTACTGATTGAAATCAAAAATGACCTTCGAGACTGAGAGAGTTTGTATCTCAGCACATTACTGATTGAATTGAAGATGATGCCATTGGTTACAGAGAGAAAGCCCTAGGTTACTGTAAATTTGATTGGGGAGAAATGAGATAGAGATGATGCAAATTTGATTGAGGAGAAATGAGATAGAATTAAACCTTCCGATCAGGACTTCAGCTATGTTTTAGGGATTGGACTGGAATCCTTCCTGAGCTCCAGCAAAATCGAAGGTAATCGGAGTTGAGTCTTAATCGGAGTTGCAAAATCGAATTGCAAAATTTACAGTGCAAAATAGATGAAGGAGTTAAGTTGAGTTTTAATGGAATCACAATGAAGGAAATGATCAAGTGGTGCGATCGAGTTAGGTGTGATGGAGGAGTGGTGTGATTTAGTTTAACATTAATAAACTATAGCTTAATCATAAACTATACTGGTCAGTTGAAGTTTGACCATCTTTTTTTTTATTTTTATTTTTTTTAATGTTTTTCGTACTTAGTGTACTGTTTTGGTACTGAGAAATTATGCATAGATCCTAGAAAGATATGCTTATTTTGAAAAACAATGACTGTATTTGTTGTTAGTATTTTGGCATATAAGTTACCCAAATGATATATAGTTAGTTAATCCTATAGTTTGACTTTAAAAAAAATAAAATAAAACCTATAGCTTAAAGAAAATTATTGAGCGCAGAATTATAAAGTAATACTAATTTTTAGGACAAATTACAATTAATTCAAATCAAAAGAAAATTACAAATTTAGGACAATTTATTGTAGTTTTTTATTATTGATCGTATTTGGGAAAACAAATATTTACTTATTTTTTATTACCTTATTTTCATTTATCTATCCATGTACATGTAAACAATTTTTTAATTTATTTTATGCTCTGTATGGATAATTTTTTTCCAGTACTATTTTTTCTTTTTTTGGTGAAAATTTCTTAAAACTATGTTTAAATTGTAACTCAAATAGAGAATTATTATTTTTGGAAAAAATTTGGAGGAAACTTCTTTATGAAAAATTTTGTAATAAACAAAATAAAAGTGTAATGATCGATTTGATATTTTATATATATAATAATGGTAGTGTTATTTTTTAGGGCATTTTAAATTTTAAAATTAGAATTTAAAGAAAATTAAAGGTGTAATTTTAGTAAAAAGAGTGTAAATTTTTCTCAAAAAAATAGATAGAAAGAACCAAAAATAGAAAGTGTCCATAAATTTTTTATAAAGAAAAACCAAAAAAATCATATTGATAGCAAGATAAAGAAGAATTAGCCACAGAAAAAAGCATCGCAGCAGACTAAAAAATGTGTTGCACTAGACTAAGAAAAGTGTTATAGTAGCCTTAAAAGCGATGCATTTGTTTAAAAAAGTGTTGCATTTAATTGAGAAAAACGTTGCACTAGCCTAAAAAAGTGCTGTATTAGACTAAAAAAAGCGATGCAATAGCCTTTAAGAATAAGTGTTGCACTAAATTGTAAAAAATGTTGCTTTAGCTTTCTAACAAATGCAGCATTTTGTAAAGGTGTAGCGTATATTAAAAAAATGTTGCATTAGACTATGATAATTTGCTAAAGTAGATAAACCTCAGAAGATATGCTAAGAGAATAAGAGCAACAAGAGGCATACATGAGAGCATATATCATTCTGACATCCCTTTTAAAACTTAGATGTTCCTATATTATCATCTTTAGAAATGTAAAAATAACATCAATCTAGAAATAAGGCAGCATCTAAAAGCACATATCGGAAATTGATATATATTAATACAATGGTGTTCTGAAAGATGATGATACAATACATATTTGAATTACAGTCCAGTGTGGACCATATTTTCAATTTTCTTTCAGATCTTTCTACTTTGAATGCCTACTTATACACAGGATTAATGAATTACAGTAAGTACAACATACTGTAACCTAAATAGATGTCACCAGAAACAGTCATCAACATCAACACTTGAGTGGGGACAAATAAGAAATCTTTTCTTTAAAAAAAAAAAAAAAAAACCATGTGATAGCCTACAATAAGAGGGAGAAGGCCAAATTAATGGTGAAATTCTAGGATATCTTAAACTTATTTAATGGCTCCCTAATTGACAAGTTCAATCAGCCCACCAACCTAACATTTCTTTCACCTTCACAATCAATGAACGGATATGGAATAATCATGCCAAAAAGATATCAACAAATCCTAGCATCCAGAAAGTTGGATTAAAAGATAAGATTCCAGGATATGTGCTAGCTAATTCTTGAATTCAGTTGAATATATGTATTAACATTAGTTTAAACAAACACTTGGCAGGCTGACAAACACATGGTTTAGGAAAGCAGTTAGCACATGAAACAATCAGCTAATACTTGAACCAGAAAATGACACCAATCAAAAAGAGAAAAAAAAGCGAGAGTTCTGGCATTTACTCCATACAGGACCTCTGTATTGTACTCTCCTAAGTTTCTGTCTATTTTAAATAAACTAAACCTACTAGAAATCTTTCATTCTGATACAACTGTAGCTAAGAGAAACAACCAGAATATGCACATAAATCTCACCAAATTGGTAGTAGAAACTTCAAACCAAAAATGTTACTGTATATGGATAGGAGACAAAATTAATCAGTACTAAGAAGAATTCCTCAAAATTCATAATTAACACTAGACTAAAGGGGAAAAAAAGGGTATGAATCTCATCATTCAATGACACATTCCTCATCAAACAAACCCCTATATATGACTCTTCAAACCCCAACAACACCCATCCTAAACTTAACAAATCTACCATCCTCTAAACTTAACAAGCTTCTCTTCTAAAAACATGGAATCAGCAAGTGATAAACAAACACATTAATTATTAAACTCCAAATACTAGAAAACATTAGTCTAGCTAATTAATTCCTGAATTTAGCTGAATATATGCATTAAACATTAGTCTCAACTTAAATAAATACTTACTTGGAGATGTATTTGGAGCTATCAGTGCAACACCTTCACATGAAGCAGCTTGTTGAGCACAGTTCCTCTCGCTTTGGTTTCCTGGTTCCCTCTCCTCAGTGTGAAGTTACGCCATAATTTCCTTCAACATAATAAAAAAAATAACTAAGGAATTGCTAAAATTTGAGCGAGTATAAATAAAATCTAGAATGAAGAACAACAAACAGTGAATTTCTAATTTCTAATTCACTTTGAAAGTTTATAGACAAATGTGGAGAAAAAATGACCTTCACCGAGAAAAATCTGAGTTTAACCTTAGAAAACTTGAGCGAAGTCCATAAAGCAATTCCGTTCAATGGAGACTTAATGGAGCGAAGGATGATGGCTGAAATTCAATTCATCACATTACCGATTGAAATTGAAAATGACCTTCGAGACTGAGAGAGTTTGCATCTCATCATGTTACCGATTGAATCGAAGATGACGCCATTGGTTACGGAGAGAAAGCCCTAGGTTAATGCAAATTTAATTGGGGATAAATGAGATAGAGACGATGCAAATTTGATCGAGGAGAAATGAGATAGAATTAAACCTTCCGATCAGGACTTCAACTCTGTTTCAGGCATTGGACTGGAATCCTTCTGGACCAACAGCAAAATCGAAGGTACATAATTGGAGTTGAGTCTTAATCAGAGTTGCAAAATCGAAGTGCAAAATTTACAGTGCAAAATAGATGAAGGAGTTGAGTCTTAATGGAATCACAATGAAGGAGATGATCGAGTGGTGCGATCGAGTTAGGTGTGATGGAGGTGTGATTTAGTTTAACAGTAATAAACTATAGAAAATTACAAATTAACTATAGAAAATTACAAATTTAGGACAATTTGTTGTAATCTTTTATTATTGTCCGTATTTGGGGAAAAAAAATATTTACTTATTTTTTATTACCTTATTTTCATTTATATGTCCATGTACATGTAAACAATTTTTTTAATTTATTTTATCCTCTGTATGGATAATTATTGTCCAGTACTGTTTTTTTTTTTTTGGTGAAAATTTCTTAAAACTATGTTTAAATTGTAACTCAAATAGAGAATTATTATTTTTGAAAAAAATTTGGAGGAAATTTCTTTATGAGAAATTGTGTAATAAACAAAATAAAAGTGTAATGATCGATTTGATATTATATATATATAATAATGGTAGTGTTATTTTTAAGGGCATTTTAAATTTTAAAATTAGAATTTAAAGAAAATTAAAAGTGTAATTTTAGTAAAAAGAGTGTAAATTTTCCTCAAAAAAATAGATAGAAAGAGCCAAAAATAGAAAGTGTACATAAATTTTTTATAAAGAAAAACCAAAAAAATCATATTGATAGCAATATAAAGGAGAATTAGCCACACAAAACAGCGTCGCAACAGACTAAAAAATGTGATGCAGCAGCCTAATAACAAGCGTTACACTAGCTAAAATAGTGTTGCACTAGACTAAGAAGATTGTTATAGTAGCCTTATAAGCGATGCATTTGTTTAAAAAAAGTGTTGCATTTGATTGAGAAAAGCATTGCACTAGCCTGAAAAAGTGCTACATTAGACTAAAAAAAGCGATGCACTAGCTCAAACGAGCGTTGCAATAGCCTTTAAGAATAAGTGTTGCACTAACTTCAAAAAAATGTTGCTTTAACTTTCCCACAAATGCAGCATTTTGTAAAGGTGTAGCATATTGTTAAAAAAATGTTGCATTAGACTTCTATAGCCACACTTAATTATGGTGATGCATTTTCTTATAAAATTTTGTTCTGTTGTAATATTTTTAAAAATAGTAACTTACAAAGTGATACTATAGGCTCAATTTGTAGTAGTGTGTTATCAGTCAGGCGTATGCCATCTCCCCGAAATTAATGATTTTCACACAAACAAAGTTCTCCGCCCCTAGCTTAGGTTTCTCAAAAATTTTCACAGTAGATAAAACCGTACCCACAGTTTCCCTATTCTCATTTCTCACCCACCCCACCTAAGTCCATTTCTTCTGTAACTCTGATTTTTGCACATCCAGTTATCCAAATTTTTTGGGACCTGGATGCATTCTAACAAATCTGGTCAATGATATCACACTCTAATTCTTCGTGCCATCAATTGTCTATTCATTTTTTCAATTCCCAGTTATTAAAAATTGATACCACCAAGAATAAAAAAAATTCCCACAAATTCCATTTTTATTGGGCATGCGTGCTATAGCTAAGATCAATTTGTGCCAATTTATCCCTCCACTGCATATTCAGGAGCCGTACGTGTAGCCACTACATTGAAATCAAGGGTTTTAAAACAAGATTTGTGTGCCTGCATCATAAGGAAAATTATGCATTTCTTTGAAATGTATTTTGTATAATATGGTGTCTGCACCATGCACACGCACGATACACGCACAAATGTGGTGCAATTCGGTTGATTTAGGAGGGCTACAAGTTCCTTGGGAATTAATGATATCGATGCTAGGCCTTTGGTTCGCGGCTGCAGCGTATGCAACCATAATATTGCCCCTTCCCTTGAATGGACTGTTGTTTGTAAGCAGCTCATACAAAACCATTGAGAAGCTGTAAATTGCTGGGCTTCAAGTCACGGTGAATGATGCAAATATTCCATTGCTTGAGATCGATATCGCCAAGGGTAAACTCAAAGAAAGCTTCAAATCAGGGCGATTATCAGCAAAGCTGGTTCCATGGCAGCACCAAATGAATCCTAGCCTCTCTCTCTCAAACTCCTCTATGCGCTCAGGACTTACATTTGATGATTTCTCTTGCTGAATTACGTAGACAGCTACAGGTATCTTGAAAACTCTTCCTGAACCAAAAACATCATTTCTTCTAAGCCCTTGAACCTCTGTAGCGTCAGGAAGGCATTGTTCTTTGTAAGAAGCTGTCACATTTGCCAACTGAGGGCAGTGTGTGCTTGCGTATATATATATATATATATATACAGGGTTTGGATTAAACTCAAACACACAAATGCACGCACATCCATCGGCACATGCACGAACAGTGCGCACAAGACTCACAAACAAAATGAGGCAAGATTTAATAGTATTATCTATGATCTTTTCTAAATTCTTCTAGAAACAATTCAAATTGTTTCAATGATCAATCATGAGGGATCAAAAGAGCCTTTGAAGATCACCAATTTCTTTATAACTATTATAACTTATGCACCCCATTTTGTGCTTGTATCGTGCATCTTTAAAATCATCTAAATTGTTTGTGGAAGATCGAATACGTCAGCAGCATTTAAAAAAAAAAAAAATCCTTTCCCTTAAGAGTTTGATTGTTCCAGTTCACTGTTTCGCATGAATCAAAATATTATTCTAGCAAATTTGTTTGTTCTAGTAGCCTATGGTACGATACGCATCGTAAATAAGTAATTTCGATACGAATCATATGAACGTATTACAGATTGTAGAGAATCATACAATATATATTTTTTTCTTATTTCGTACGATTCGTTACGATTTTGCGATACGTATCAAATCGTAGTTTTTTTTTTCTTCTCCCTTTAAATTTTTGAGCCGACTGATAAACCCGTTGCAGACTATCAAATGCAGTAAAAAAATACTGTTAAAAACCTGCACCAATTTAGCTAAATAAAATGAAGCACATCAGAGTATATGGTCGATCCACAGAGACGGAAAATTCAACACAATTTCCAAATTAACATGCAATTTAACCAAACTTGACTAGCAGTCACCTTTTGTGTCTCCTAGAGACCTTGAATTTGTAGAAATGTGACATAAGCAAAACTAAATATGCAAAAAAGATTAAGAATCAATTAAGAAAATATTCTAGCATTATGCAATCCACCTTAACCGTATGCATGTAATCATAAACCCGTTTTACTGTCTAATTATCCTATGTCGTTTCAGTTATAGATTACCGCGAGTCCCCGCAATCATAATCCAATTCTCCCTTACTGAATCGATAACCCCCGTGAGTCCTCACAGTCAAGGTTATTTCCCTATCTAGTTTAATTAACAGGCTGCGAGTTCCCGCAATTACCGTATTAACTAAGCTAGAAGCATTAAAAATAAGAAGAACCCAAAACCAGTAACCCCCCTCGACGATGCTCAAGAGATTACTACCCAATTAAACCTGTACTACTCGGCCGGAAGTCGTGTCACTCACTGGCCCTACCAGATCTATATTAAGGTGATCAAACTTAATACGACCTTAGTTTTTAGACATATAAACACAGGCAATTATGGAACTAGTTAATTAGACTGGAATTCATGCTTTGGTTTCATACATGCAATGGTTAAGGTTTCTCACATAATACTAGAATAAAAGAATTTAGCTACTTATAGAATTAAGCATCTCACGAATAAAGATTAAAGCAGCCATGGAATGAAGGCAAGGATGGAATAAGAAAAAGAAATACTTTACTGAAAATTGCTACTGGAGACTCTTCTTGTTTGGGCAATGGGTAGCCTGCTGGAAGGAACTCTCAAATAAAATAGAACTACTGCTAGAATAATGTATCGTGATATTCTAACTCTGTCAGAACTAAAGAAAAAACTCTAATGAATACTGAGTGTAAATCTGAATGCCTTCTACCTATGAGAGCACCCCTATTTATAGAGAGGAAAACAATCATCCATCTCTCAGTAAAAATATCCCATCACTTAAGGAGATACAACAATCTTTGACAAAGTCAGTACATCACTCAGATGAAGGAAACAACCAATTAATTTCTGGAGATTCTTCTAGAGCTTATGATTTTCACTTTTACTGCAGTAACTACTGGATTCTTCTAGAACTTCAGCTTTTACTTCTACTGCAGTAATTTCTGGATCCTTCTAGAACTTCAGCTGCTCCAATGGGCTTCAGATTTCTCCTTCTTTTTGGGCCACAACCCGTGTGATATTCCGCCCAAACATCTCTTGCTCCAAAATTCTCGTTTTAGTGCCTTTTCTCTTCACTTGGGCTGTTCTCCAAATCTGCCATAAAACACTAAAAACTTGGGCAAAAGCCCGTGAGAACTGCCGTCAAAGATGCTAAAATAATAGTCCAAAACTGGTCAGATCATATCCCCACACTTGAATGACACTTGCCCTCAAGTGTGAAGTGAAGAATAGAACATAGCCCCTTCCTTAGCATGCATCTCACAATAGTTCCACACGAAAACAAAGCAACCAACATGTCTCACAAAAAAAAAAACAAGAACAGACTAAAAAACAAATTGACTCTATGACTTGACACACAAACTTCTGCCTTATTTCTTATGCCGGATCCTACTCACATCACAAAATTCAGTATCACATTCAGGTGCAAGCAATTTAATACTTTCCAAAAACCATCCTTTAGAAGCTCAACACAAAATATGCAATAATTTCCACAACTGCACTTTATGATAGCCGACCATCGCCACAGTATAAAGGGAATAGACACACGGCAGTTAAGAAACAACCTTCAAATCATGGGACGCAATGTAAAGCTAGGGTTCAAACACTTGGACAGATCCTAAGGATTCTAAGCCACCTGCAAAAAACATTAAACCTAGTGTGTTTAACAAAACAAAGAACAATTTACACTGGTCGTTGTTTCTTGTTGTAAGTGAATGCAACGAAAAGACCCGGATTACTTCTGGACTCTTCTCCAGATTACTGCCCCCTCTCTGTTTGGGGAATCGGTTGCCTGCCCTGTTCTCAGAATTTCACTACTTCATTGAATATCCTGCTTCTCAATCAAACAGCTCAATAATAACAAAGACTAGAACCCTTTATTCAATTCTTTCCACTTAATTCATCTCAGTTCCATGCATTTTTGCTTTTAGCTTCAGAACTGGCAAATTTTATTTTTTTTAATTTTTATTTTTCAGAGCTTCTTTTCAAGTACCAGTACACATTTATACTCTTCAAATATATCCATGACTTCAAAATATAGAACATGCCACATTCTTTAATAAAAAACACTTAAACATCACAGCAAAGCATACACACTTGGGGGGGGGGGGGGGGGGGGAGGGTGAAAAAGAAGCTTAATCACGAATTGGCTAGATTCTTTTAGTGACTTCAAACGAACTTGTAAAAACTTGGCTTGTAAGGATAGAAACTGGTAGGTTCAGAATTTAAGCCAAAAAGGGTTAATCCTAAGAAGGTCCCCCATCCTCCCACCATGCACTATTCATACCATCTTGACAGTCAGGCCAGCAAACAAATGATTCTCATAGAACATTCAGACTCAATACAGTGGCTTAAAAGAAAGGAAAATACATGCATATTTTGATTAGCTAGCAGGATTTCTCAACTTAACACTTCAAAATTCAGCATGCACACCTCATGTAACACCTCACTTACATTGCTTATTTCAGATCCAGTTCAGTCATAAGGCAGAGACTCTCACCAAATTCATATTAAAAAAATAAAAATAAGAAAATAAAATTTCAAAAACACACAAAACATCCCCACACTTAAACAATTGCTTGTCATCAAGCAACTACAATAAGAGCAGGGAAAAGGGCTGACGGACCGACTGACACATATAACAAACACAACCAAACTTTCAAAGATGATGCAGGGCAATTAGCACTTACCTCGACAGATTATTGGACTAGGTAGTCCAACATTGTCCAGAAAGCAAAAAATATTCCCACAAGTACCTGCACAGTCTACAAAATAATTCAGCCAGAAAAATGTGACCAGAAAACAAACTAATGAAAAAAAAGAACATGAAATAAAATAAAATAAAAATAAAAAGAAAAACAAATTGGGTTGCCTCCCACTTGCGCCTTTCTTTTAAGTCTTTGGCTAGACTCAGCTCAGCTTCTCATTATTAATTAGGACAGCTCCACAGTGAAGATTCTTCCACTGTTCGAATCTGGCCCTTCGCCTAGTAACTTCACTTTATCAACTGTGGTGGGTGTACTAAGCCATGTCCATGTCTTTGTATTGCTTCTTTTTCGTACCTTGGCTTTGACACACCCTTTTGCAGAATTCTGGTCCTTCTAATAACCTGGAGGTTCCTCCAAGTCAAGCATTAGGGCTTTTCCATCACTTATATTCTGTCTCTTGAAATCAGTCAAACCCTGAGGGAGAATCTTCTCTTCCTTGTCCTGCAAAAAATTGGTCTCAAGAGATTCTTAGATAAGAGGGTCATACTGCTCAACACTATTGACAACCATTTGTGAACTTTTCATGGTATCATCGATACTAAAAGTATGCTTTTCACCACGATGATCCAAATGGATAGAGCCATTATACACATCAATCACTACCTTAGAAGTTTTCAAAAATGGGTGACCCAACAATACACCAGCAGATTCTTTGGCTGGATCATTATGCATCTTAATCACATAAAAGTCAGCATGATAAACAAAGGAATTCACGCTCACCAAAACATTCTCAAGTACACCTTCAGGGTGCACACATAACCTATCTGCTAGTTGTATGCCTACCTTTGTATTCACAAGCTTAACACTAGATAAAGTCTCATAAATTGACAAAGGCATAACATTAAAGGCAGCACCAAGGTCACACATATCATGCTTTATTTTTCTATTTCCAATGATGCAAGGTAAAGAGAACATACCTGGCTCCTTGCATTTGGGAGGGAGCTTTTTCTGAATCACTGCTGAGACATTCTCTCCTAACACCAACTTGCTCGCCCCTCTTGGCTTCCCTGCCATGAATTCCTTCAGAAATTTCCCGACTGTGGGAAGCTTAATTGCCTTCAGGAATGGAAAGGTTGACCTCCATCTTTTCGAAAACTTCCAAGTAGTCAATCGGGTCCTCCTTTATTTTCCTTGCCTTAGGCCGCAAGCTATTTGGGAATGGCAGCACAGGTTTATACACATCCTTGCTCACTGTAACTGGAGTAGGGCTCTTCTCAGGTTCATGGTAGGAGTTTATGATTACATGCATACGGTTAAGGTGAATTGCATAATGCTAGAATATTTTCTTAATTGATTCTTAATCTGTTTTGCATATTTGTTTTTGCTTATGTCACATTTCTACAAATTCAAAGTCTCTGGGAGACACAAAAGGTGACTGCTAGTCAAGTTTGGTTAAATTGCAAGTTAATTTGGAAATTGTGTTGAATTTGCCGTCTCTGTGGATCGACCTTGTGCTATGTTTTATTTAGCTGAATTGGTGCAGGTTTTTAACAGTATTTTTTAGGGCATTTGATAGTCCTGCGACGGGTTTATCAAATTTCTGGAGATTCTTCTAGAGCTTCTGATTTTCACTTTTACTGCAGTAACTACTAGATTCTTCTAGAACTTCAGCTTTTACTTCTACTGCAGTAATTTCTGGATCCTTCTAGAACTTCAGCTGCTCCAATGGGCTTCAGATTTCTCCTTCTTTTTGGGCCACAACTCGTGTGATATTCCGCCTGAACATTTCCTGCTCCAAAATCCTCGTTTTAGCGCCATTTCTCTTCACTTGGGCTGTCCTCCAAATCTGCCATAAAACACTAAAAACTTGGGCAAAAGCCCGTGAGAACTGCCGTCAAAGATGCTAAAATAATAGTCCAAAACTGGTCAGATCACCGAGCTTATAAATTACGCTCGAGCTCATCTAAAAGGTACTAAGCTCGAGCATGCCTCAAGCTCGGATATATTTTTGCCTTCTAGAACATGAAGAAACATATCCCAATAGCCATTTTGGTTCAAATTTAAAAACATTCCTTTCCAAAATAAGGTCAAAGGCTCTGTTCTTTTTCATTCTATTTCAGGAAAGTCATTACTTTTTTTCCCCAAATTTTACATAAAAAAAAAACCCTCATTTTGTACTAAATTTAAAAATCAAAATTTAAAATTCTATCTAAATCTTCACTCACATGAATTCAAAAAATAACATAATCATTACATTTTTTCTTCTTTTTCCTAGACAAATTTCTAAAAGAAATTCACTCCAAAAATAACAGATTTCTTTCCTACAATAAAATTTCCCAATTGAATCACAAAGAGAACTGAGCCAAAGAATGTATATTATGATCGACCCGAATCTTTGAGTTTCTACTTCGGCCATTAAACAGCAAAATCATTAGACTACCATAACATACATATAATAAGAAAGAAAGAGACTCATCCACATGGCCATTCCTATATAGAAAAAAAGGCCCTGTTCGAAAATACAAATTTGGACTCTTTCATATCAATCATCGTAAATGTATATATATAAATTCATTAATATTTCTAAATAAAATATAAATATAAATAACGCTTTCAATTGATTGATTTTCAGTATCATCTTTTTGTTCATTTACGTAGGTTTCTTTCCTAATAAATTTACCTATGGCTGGATTTTCATTTTCTTTTTAGGCTTATCATATTTTCTAGGATGCATAATAAAAACCTAAAATATTAAAATACAAATTTAAAACACACAAACTAACAATATATAGCATAATATGTAACACATGACAACTGAGAAGATGATTGGTAGATAAATTAAGACTGAATTTTAAGATATAAGTTGTACGTACAAATTATAGCCAATTATAAATTACAACAACCAACAGAAGAAAAATATATGTTACTTGGTGATACAGACTGATATTGTAAGGTGAGTGTTGGAAGAATAAATATTTATTTATTTAGTTAGAAGTATTTTATTTGTCATTTTATGATGATAGTAAAATAAAATTAATTATTCTAAAAACTTATAATTAAATATTAACAAAAAAATTATAAAAAAATTTACTTGGATATTTTTTTCAATTTTTTGGTAAACAGTCGATTAAGTGGCGGGGTAGTATAGGGACATTTTATTAGTAATTAAAAGGCATTTCATTGAATATATATATATATATATATAGATTATATTTTTATCATAATAAATTGAGAAGTGGGTAAGCTAAAAAAATTAAAAAGAACTGAAAATTCAAACCAAAAGGAAAACATTCAAACAAAAAATTATAAACTAAACTGAAAAGAAAAAGAACAGATCGGTGAATAAATAATGATTTTGGGGATCATGATAACTAGAGGGACCTGTTCTTTAGCCAGGCTTGAGACCTGTTTTGAAAATAGTTTTCAAACCAAATTGGTTTCAGACCATTTCTAAGAAACAAGGTTCTAAAAAACAGTTTTCAAACCAATTCAAAGAAACAAGGGTTTCAAACCAATTTTCTTCTCAACACTTTTTAGTAGGTGGGGTAGCCATGGGAGAAGGTGATTGAGAAGAAGGTGGAGGTGATATGGCAGTAGGAGAAGGAAGTGGCGTTGGTGCGGAAGTCGCCGGAGGAGGAGACGATGCCGAAGTTGGTGGAGTAGCTACAGAAGTAGTAGAACTTGGAGATGGAGATATAGTTGACATCTCTCAACACCATCCAAATATATCAATTGATCTTTCACGTTTCAAAAGCATCATTTCAAAATTCTGATAGTGCATAAAGATAAAGATTCCAAAAACAAATTGCAAAAATCCAGAATTCCTTCAACTACAATCAATCAATTCCAGAAGAATAACAGCAAAATCCAAACTCTCTTCAAATAATCAAAGGGCAATTACTTTTGTCGGTTTTGTTCAGCTCTACTTCTTCCAATTTCTAGATTCTGGTCAACAAAAACGCCCAAAATAATGGAATTGAAAGTAAACCCTCCTCAAATCGGCAACTGTTTGGTTAAAACTCAAAAGAACTTCAGCTCAGAAATGCCTAAAAAGCTGGATTCTTCAACCTTGCTTTCAGAAACCGGTCTCAAACACCACAAAAAAGGGCAATGAGTCCACTGATCACTTCTTTTAGTCTTTAAACACAAAACTAAAACAAATCACAAATCCCCCAAAATGACCAAAATGCAGCTACAAAACTCCGAACCCAGATGCCGAAAATCAACAAAAAGCCATCAAAATCCAATCTTGCAACATAATATGTATAAATGTAAACGCAGCAACACCAAGAGAAAAGTAATTGACACTAGTTTTGAGCGGAAAATGCAATTATCTTCTGACCAAATTTACATTCCACTAGCTGCATCATCGAAATGTAGAGTCAGAAACAATGACTTTTACCTTTTCAATAATCACCTCTTCATTTTTTGTCAATGTAGAATTTTCATTTTATGAGTTTGGATGTCGCCTTGAATGAACGAAAAACTACTGCTTTTTTTTGGCTTTTCATTGATAGGGTAAAATAATACTTTAAAGTTTGAAGATGAAATAAGCTTGGGCAAAACTTCAGTCTGTCGATGAAATGGAGATGGCGTTGCTGCCAATACCGAAGAAAGATCAATTGGGGTTATTAAAGCAGTTCACCGGAGTTTCTTTTTGCGCTGAGTGGCAGTGAGCGGCATTCCTTGCTGGCACTAGACCAGTACCGGCCAGAAGGATTTAATGCAAGCTTCAGCTTCGGAGGAGACTACCAATTATTCCAGAAATAACCGGCTTCTGTGGATGAATCGGGGAGTTGGTTGGATCTCTCTGGACGGCCGTTGGGGAGAAAGGGAGTCGTCGACTGTCGTGAGGTTTTTTTTTTTTTTTTTTCTTTTTTTAAAAAGAACTATCGTGAGGTGTGGAATAGAGATTGGGAGAAGAAATGGTTTTGGCTTGAGATTTGGTTTGGGAATGGGTCTCAGACCCTTATTGCCGAACAGACTTTTTGGTTTGGTCTCAAATCTGACTAAAGAACAGCCCCTAAATGCATTTTAAAATTTTGACTGGTGGGATAGGTAAAAGATACATTTTTAAAACATAGGAGGGCAAAAAATATATAAAAACTTTTAATGTTTTGACTTCTATTCAAATATTTTAAACTTTCAATTTAGAAAGTTTGTAAATTTAAAAAATTATAAGTGTTGAATTTTTAAATTGGATGAACTATAAAAGTTTTATTACTGACTCATTTTCATGTAACTTTGCATGTTTACTTCATTATACACACTTAAATTTCACTAAAATTTATCATAACTTTCGATTGAACTATATCATAAGGTTCAATAATTCATAAATATTTTGACGACTATACATTTCGTTATTGATAAACAGAACCCCTATCCCAAACCTAGGCCTCCCAATGGCGGCCCTTTTGGAGGCAACAACCATGGACTGCCCTCCCCCGGCAACAAAAAATGCAGTATAAATTGCCGGGGCTGCTGAGCCCAGAGGCGGATCCAAGGGGGGTGGGGTGGTCCACGGACCTTCCCCCACCCTTAATAGTAGTGTATTTTAATTGTTAAAAAAAAAAAAAAATCATGTATGTATATAACTGTAAAACAAAATTTATTCATATGTTGCGCCCAAACCCCCGACGCTCTCCTTCCCAATCAAGATCAAAGAGGCAGCTAGCTTTGACTTTTAACAGATGAAGAGATGGAGCTCACGACGACCCCGCTAAAACGTTCCCTCATTAGCAAGATGTCCAGGGGTCGTCCACCGATTGTGTTGTTGAGGAAAGATTTTCAAATGACTAGTTTCACACTAGAATTAATACACCATTGATCTTACAGATAGCAGACATGTTTTTATACGTTTCGAATTAGATGAAGATTGTGGAGTCACAATATATATTATATGACCAAAATAATTATATTTTAAAACAGGGTTAAACTATAAAAAAAATTACAAAAATAATAATAATAGAGAAAGAAAACGAAATTTATTTAGTAATTCTTTATATTTTTCGTTTTGAATGCAATTTTAGTTCTAATCAATTTAAATCTTACTAATACTCCAGAAAAAAATAATCACAAGATTAATACAATTTTTCTATGCGTCGTAAATCTTACTAATACTCTAAAAAAAATAATCATAATCTTAAAACAATTTAGCTATGTGTTGTGTATTATTTATGTTTAATTTATAATTAAAAAATAGTGGGGCACAGTATATTAATTTAACAAATTTTTTTAGAAATTCTACGAAATATATAAAGGACGGTGGAGGCCATTTGGGGCATGTGGCCCCAATGCCCCCGTTGCTAATCTGCCAGTGCATGTTGTTTGGAATTTTGGATTGTATGGCACTTGTAACTCTTGTAATGCTCCCAAGATTAATTCAAGACCCCTGTATCCAAAAACCTTTTTTTGTGCGTGATTTTTTGGAATTTTGGATTGTTTGGTGAGTAGGGAAAGTGAAGGTAGGAACCTCGCTTTCTTTAAAAAAAATTTGGCGAGATAGTTTGTAAAGAAAGCGAGGTTGCTACCTTCGCTTTCTGTAAAAATTGGCAAAATACAGAAAGTGAAGCTCCCACCTTCGTTTTTTTTGGAAATAGATTAGAGCAATAAAATTGTAAAGAAATTGATGTACATTCCTTCGCTTTCGGTAAAAGAAAAAGAAAAAAATAATAAAAAGAGAAAAATTTTCACGCAAATTACACAAAACCCTTAGCCCTCTTTTACCTCTTTGAATATTAGTGGATGATTTATTGTTTCCTTTTTGTTGTTTGATGGTTTTAATGGTCGAATGGATGGGTATTTCTTGGTATAATTATCGTTTGTGGTGAATTGTTGGCATGATCTAGTTACAGGGAAAATTTTACCGAATTTTTTTAAAAACTTGTAAGTTATTCAAACTTTTATTGTTCAAAAATAGTTTTTCCAAATCTTAGCTTGGATGATTTATTGTTGTCCTATTGTGGTGGGGGTGATTTTAATAGTTCAATGAATGTGTATGATATGATATCATGTTGGGTGGTGGTGAATGGGTACCAGGGAGTTTGATCCAATTACAAGAGAAACGTGTCATTTTTTTTTCTAATTAAAATCGTAGTTTTTTCAAAATTTTAATGTTTTCTAACTATAATCAAAGTTTGTAACTTTATTTGAAAAGTAAAACAACAAATTATATTATGTTTCCATTTTTATGAGAAAGTCGATTTTGTCAAATTTACTTTTTTCGTAGTCTAATAGTAATGGATAACTAAATTAATTCAAAATTTAGTACACCACATTTTTTATTTATAATTTCACTTTTAAAACATTTATAAAGTCACGGTTCCTTGTGCAATTGTTTAATAGAATATTTGGAATTATAAAGTAAATATTTTAAAAAATACCACAATTTGAACAAAATTTGTAAGGCATAAAATACCTATCACATAGTTTTTCTAAATATTCTTCTTTACTTTTTTCAAAATTTGAAATTTTATTAGTAAAAAAATCGCAGGTCACAAAATGGTGTTGAGAACCTCACAAAAAAAACGAAGGTGGGATTTTCACTTTCTTTATTCTGTAAATTTTCAGAAAAAGCAAACCTGCCACCTTCGCTTTTTGTGAAAATTAACCCAGCAATCTTTTTGGGCAGAAAGCGAAGGTGGCATTTTCACTTTCAGAACTTTGAAAATTTTCAAAGAAAGTGAAGTTGCCACCATCGCTTCTGTACAAAATAGTCGCTTGCCCAATTTTCACATAAAGCGAAGGTTGCAACCTCACTTTCTTTACTAACTATGTCGTCGAAACTTTTCAAAGAAATCGAGTTTCCTACCTTCAATTTCTCTAAATATGGAAATCTCTAAAAAATGTATCTATTTTTGTAATTTTGGAATAAAAACTCATTTTTTGTGGAAAAAACTGACAGTACCCTTAAATAACCAAAAAAAGAAAGAAAAGAAAAACACAACAAAACTTAAACACATATTTAGATATAATCGCACTGCAGGGTTGCCCATGCAATCTAAACATATTAACAGAAAATCAGTAAAAAACATGAATGCCACTACCCTAAAAAAAAGCTAAAAAAAACACAACAGAAACAAAACCATATTTTATAGTGATTCGGACTGCAAGGGTTCCGTGATAAACACAGATTAGTGAAACAAACAAGATTTTACCTTTATAGTTTGATCTTGCTCTCTTTCTCCATAAGAACCAAAAAAAAAGGCCTCTTCTCCATGGAGGCCTGCGAAATATAACAACGAAATGTTAAAAACTTTGTCGCAATAAAACATATCTAAAATAAAAGAATAAAACACGATTTTAACCTTTCTGTGACTGATTAATGTGGGTTGCTCCCCGCTGGACTTGAATCCAATGACGGCGATGTCGACAGATTTTGGGTGTCAGCCGAAACGTTTTAGATAGCTACCACTATGAAAATTGAGGGTTCACTCCATTCGTATATGGAAAGCAAGGAGTTGTGACACTAATATTACTTGGTAAGTTCTGATTGTTCGGATTCTCAAGCGTAAATCGGTAGTCTTTAACACCGGTTTTAGGTGAACCCGGAGTTAAAGAGTATCATTAACATCGGATATATACAAGTCCGGTGTAACTTGTTATCTTATAAAGCTGATTTTTTAAAGCTGGTGTCAACGATACGTGTCTTTTTTCAATACACCCTGTTTTTCTCTAATCATTGTTAAGAGCTGATGTTATAGACCCGTTTTGTGGTTATATTAGTTAATGGAGAGGGGGGCTAAGTTGGCTGTATTTTACAAACTTTGGTAGTTTGTTTGGACACAACGCAATGTTAGGAGATTATTTAATCACAAGGTAAAATATTAGGGGTTAGAATGATCTTTGCCCACCAAGAAAATAAGCAAAATGATGACCAAGAACCTTTATCCCTTGGAAAGAATAAGAAAATTCAATAGACGGTGACGAAGAACATTTTGTAGTAGTATAAAGAAAAAAAAAATGCTCGGGCTCTAGGATTACTTTGATGATGTGCAAACTCGCAAATAGCCACGGGTGAACTGCAAAAACCTTACTAGATTGAATATGTGAATTTTCTTTATTTTAAAATTTTGTAATTAATTTTATTTTCGATAAGATAGGTATCCAATCCCACAATTTTAATTTAAAAGATTCTTAAATATTTAATTTTTGGGTATTAACAATGTATTTATAATTTAAATTTATTTATTCATCCTGGTGGCGTCATCTAGTTTGACACAATTATCCATCCAGCCATTAACCTTAAGTAGCGATTTGTACTCTTATCAAATTTTTAGAACATTTATTTATATTTCAAAATTGAAATAATTAAGTAATTACTTGTAAATCCAACGAAAAACATATATAAAAACAAAATTTATACTTTCTCCTAAAACGTACGTTGAAACTTTGAGAAATTAAAAAATTAAATTTACATGTAAATCAAACACGTACTTATCCCTGCCATCAGTCAACGGGAACAATTCGATACCACCCCGACAAATCTTTTCTCAAATCTGGTCACTCGATACCACCATCACCACCCACCAAAAAGAAAAAAAAGCGCACAAATCAGGGTACATTACCAATTCACAGCACCAATCAAGGTACTTTAGTTCTATTGTGATACATTGTTTATATATGGTTGCAACTTTTTTTCCATGCCCAAAAAGTGGTTAGGCTACATAGTAATTGAAGAAATGGCCATGTTTTTGTTTTTTTTTTGTTTGCTTTGTTTTTCCCCTAATGAAGTACCACATTTGATCAAAGAATTCAAGGGTCATGAATTTTAGTTTGGACCTAACAATTGTTATGCATGTACATTGCTGCATACCAATCTTTTGTGTTCAAATTACTCCCCCTTTTCAATGTGACCTTGATTAGAAGTTTGAAAGCCTATCTTGGACAAAATAGAGCAAAATGTGGGTGCTGGCAACTGACTTTGAGAAAACTTCAGCTAGTTGTTCTTGGTTGATGTGTTGAGCAGTGATGAATCCAGTTTTAAACTAGTCAACAAGTACTTAATTAACTACATGAAGAGCTTCCTGCCAAGTGTGAGTCTTTGGGAAGTTGTAGAAACATGCTTAACTGTTGCACAACAAAGGTCAGGTCAGGTCAAGTCAAGTCTGGTAAAGTTGAGATAGAGAAATTGTCAACCAAGTTGCCTATATGGTCCAAGATCAGAGAGAAAAGGATAATCATCAGTGGCAGTGAGTTTACAGGGTTTAGGAAGTGGAGTAGCTTTAGCTGTTGCACCAGATAAGCCTGTGTCTGTGATAATGTAACGAATCACGACACACTTGTGCTGATTGAGGTACATTTCGTGAGGAGACTGAGCAATTTCAATCCCCAGAAAGAGGTACATTACATGATGCAAAAACTACACAAACCCCAGAAAGAGGTATACTCTTGTGTTGATTACCGTGCATTACATGGTTCCATTGTTGAGAGGCCTGCTTCAAACAACACAAAGAGGGAGTAAGTATACAAACTTGATGTGGTCCAGCTTTATGATAACCATCAGGGGAAACCATATGTATATGTCTTCATCGGGGGGAACTATTGCTCTCCACGGAGAAGTTGTTGTTAAGGATGAAAGAACCAAGACTGTGCTACTCCTACAGACAAAAGAATCCACACAGTTAGAGTTTTAGCTACTGGAGCAAAGCTACCAAAATAATCTACTCCAATTTGGTTCTAGCCTTTAGCTACTAGCCGTGCTTTATACATGTCAATCGTACCATCAGGTCTTCATTTCACTTTGTACACTCATTTAGAGCCAATTGCTTATTTTCCTGCAGGTAGAGCATGCAGTTCAGTATCCATAGCTTTAACCCTTTCACTAAGAGTTCGAGCTTGATTATATGACCATGTTAAAGCTGTATTTTAGATAGCTTAGCTCAAAAGATCATATATGACTCATTGAAATGGGATGATGGAAAGGAAGAGATGAGAGTTTGAGCTGAATTGGTGACATACTCATTGAGCCAGGAAGGTGCTGTGGAGGTTGTGAGTTACTAGAATTGTCATCAGAGTTGGGAGCCTGATCTAATGTGGATCCGAAGGAATGTCCTTTCTAGGACTCAATGTAGAGCTGGGGGATGACTGTATATGTGTATCATGGAAGGGAAGGTCATAAGGAGTAATAGGGAGAGGAGAGGATTGAGATGTGATGCCGGCCGGTAGGATATAGGCCTTGTATCCTTTTTGTCCACTAGGATATCCAAAAAAAAAAAAAAAGAAGCCGAAAAACCACTTTCTGTGAATCTGTCTTTATGATGAGAAACAATGTTCCCCATGTAACAAAGACAACCAAAGGTTTTGAGATGGTCAAATGTGGGTGGGTTGTGATGCAGCAATTCTTAAGGTGTTTTTCTGTTTAAAACAGGTGTTGAGACAATCTATTTATAAGATATGTTGCTGTCAAAATGGACTCTATTTAAAATCTCTTTGAAAGGTTAGAATGGAACATTAAGGCTCAAGCTTGTTGTAACAAATGTTTGTGTTTTCGCTCAACTACTACATTTTGTTGTGGGGGCATATGGGCAAGATCTTTGGTGAATTTCAATTTCCGACAGATGGTTTTGATAGTCACTGTTTGTGAATTATGTTCCGTTATCAGTTCTCAGTACCTGAACAGATGCCTGAAACTGAGTATGAACCAAGTGGAAGAAGTTATCAAGAATGACAGGGTTTTGTGTTTGGGATGAGACCAAATATGTCCAGGTGGCTCGGGTATGGTCATCAACAAGGGTTAAGAAAAAATGAGCTCCTGTGAGAGAATGGACTTTATACGGCCCCGGCCCAAAGATCTGCATGTAATATCTGAAAACAAGCATGTGTGCTACTATGGGAAATAGAGAATAAAAATCTTTGTTGTTTTGCCACGGCACAGATATCACAATATGGAATTTGATTCACTTTATACAATTGTTGCATTACATTCATGGAAGGGTAACCTAGTCTCCTATGCAATATACTATCATAAACTGAACCTACTTTATTTAGCTATCTCTTATGTTCAAATTAATTAATATCCTATCATTGTTTACTTCAACAGTAAAGCTTGAATGATGGTAGTTCATGTGTAGATTATTTTATTTAATTTTTAATGTTTCTTTATGTATTGTAGGAGGTCCTGTTGCAGCTGCCCAGTATATTATAATAATTCCTGAGTTGGGGTTCAGATACATGGGGAAAAGTTTCCAAGCCTTGATAGAAGTGCACATTTGGTGCCTTCTGTACATGATTTGTTGCGTTTCCCTATTTTGATATTGTGCTGACAGAATATCACCAGGACAGATTTTGAAGGATGGAGATGTGATCATTTCTCCAAACAAAAAATTTTCTTTGGGATTCTTTAGCCCCGGGAATAATTCTGAGCTAAGATACATTGGCATAGGGTTTAGTGAAATACCACAGAAGCTAGCAGTAGAACCTGAAGCTGAGGAGCAATACTGATAGTAGCTGTGGTAAGCCTCCTCTAGTAGATCAAATCCAATTAAAACATGATCCACCTTAATAAGCTGTCAGATCTCATTAGATATATTTTGGATCATTCTTAAGAGCATGCTTAAGTTAATGGAGTACAACTGTTATCTCCTAAGCTGTCAAGTTGTTGTTTTTGGAGAGAAATTCAGTTAGAGATTAGACTAGCTGCACTTGATGTGCATTGTGTGATTTGTAGTCTTTAGCTTCAGGAACTTGTATAAATAAGCAATAGGTGATTATTGTAATCAGCTTTTTCATTTTTTTCTTCTTCTTCGATTAATAGAAGTTCAAAAAATTCTCTCATTCCTCTCTTCATTTGTTCTTAGCTTAGTGTTTCTTGCTTGAATATTGCTGTAATTCTGTCAATTCTACAGCATTATATCTCAAATGTCAAGGGCTGAATTGTTAGATGTGAATGGCTGACTTGTGCTGCATGATAGAATTTGTGGATTGAATAGGAGCGGTAGTTGGAAATGCTGAGTTTTAAAAGTTTTATGTGGACGACTATGATTTTTTGAAAATTATTTGTTGGGTTAATTTTGTGATGTTGGGCCACTTACTGAGTGTGAGTTGAATTAAAAATTCTACACTATGTGAATTAATGCTTGGTTGCATTTTGCTAAATATGCTGAATCTTTAGCTGCTGCAAATTGCAAGAATTAGTTGATGCCCTGTTCAAATTGCTAACTGAAATTGTTCGTAATGAGTTTGGAGATTCATAATTCAGTTCTGTGCCTAGTGAAGATTTCTTCTAGAACTCTATCTAAATATTTGCTGCAAGTTTTGTGTGCTGTCCAAAAATGTACAGAAACTTTGTTTCATATAAGCATGAAGAATTTTGTTTCTTTACTGGGCTGTATTGAAGAAGTGGCATGAGTGTGTCAAGTACTGAAAATTCTGTGGGTTGTAAATGCCATGATGTTTGGGGGAATAGTGGAGGTTCCGAAAAATATGCTGATTTTTATAGAAAAAAGCTTTGGGTAAAATGTGGTAATTGCTGATAAAGAAGTCATTTGATTTAGGAGACTGCTTTGTGGTGCTTAAATTGCTAACTTCATTTTTGAGCTTTGCATCTCGCCTGACTTTTGTGTACTTAAATATATTTTTGCCCAACAACTATTTTGGATGATTGTAGCAGCCTGGTTGATTCTAAACTCTAATGTCTTATGTCTTTGATGTACATTGGTTGTTACTTGCATGCTCTTGAGCTATAGAGAACTTATTCTCTTCTAATGCTCTTGTATTTGGTGGCTACTTTTAGTCATGCTTTGTTGAGTCATGTGTTGTTTTTCTGAATGATTGGGTAGATTGTTGAGATTTGCTCGGGGTTGAAAAGGTGTTGCTTCACTGTATGCTCCATATTGGGAAAAAAAAATGCTTGTATGCTTGTGATAGTTTGAGTTTAGTGTGGATTTAATTTCTTACATTGTTAATAAGGTTTAATGCAAATGGATTATTACTTGTTTGATTGTTTTTTAGCATGGTGAAGATCTAAGATGACTACTTTTAGTCATATTTTGTTGAGAGAAAGTGTGTTATTTATTCTGAGTGCTTGGGTATAGCTGAGGTTGATGTGGGATTATGCCATGGTTGAATTTTTTGGTTTCCTCATACTATCTAGGTACTGAACTTTTTCAGTGCCCATTTTTACTGCTCATAATGCTTATTGTGCTTTGCTTGCCGACTACTTTTAGTCGAGTTATTAGTTCTTTATATGAGGATGTGATGCTTCTTTCTGCAGAATGACACTTATGAGTCACTGACGACTACTTTTAGTCGGAATTGTGCTATGCTTTATTGTTGTGTTCTATTCCTAACCATGATGGGAAGATTATTTCCCACTTTGCTGTGTGAGTTTTCTTTGAAGGGACGTGCCTATATTTGTCGAGGTGTACTTGAGACCTGATCAACCTTAGTGCTGCATCACACCTTTGTTCCCTAATCATGGTTATGCAACCACAAGAATGTTGCCAGGTCAGTTTTCTTTTTCTTTTGTCAATTGTGTCAGCTGCCATTGTTTGTGTTTGTTCTGTGGGTCAGTTAGTTTGTCAATTGTTTTCCCTGTTCTTATTCTATTTGCTTGAGGACATGCAATGGTTTAAGTGTGGAGATGTTTGTGTGTCTTTATGTGGCTGTTAAGTGTGTCGCTGCCAAGATTTTGAAGCTTGGTTTGAAATAAACAGCATAGATGCATGGGTAATCATTTAATATGCATGCTGCTTTGGTTGTGGATTGTATAGGCCCTGTTACTTTAGCATGACTATGTATGTATGCCCTTTCTAAAAGCTTAAAATGAACAAGTTCTCTGAGCCTTGAATACAAATTTTTTTGCGAACCAATTGTTTGCCTGCCAGACTGTTAAGATGGTATTTGAGTAGTGCATAGCTAGAAGATGGGGGACTTTTTCTAGGATTAACCAAGTTTGGCTTGAATTTTTGAACTTACCTGTTTTATCCTTAGTAGCCAATTGAAGCCTTGACTAAATTCTTCATAGGTTAGTAAAATAAATAGCCAAAGCCTGTTCTGACCTCTTTTTGCCTCCAATGTGCATGTTGAAGTGTAAATTGTATTCTTGATTGCTGATTTAGAAGAAGGTGACCTGCTCGTTCTAATAATAGCTCTAGTGCATGTGTTGTAAAGTACCCAAAGAAAAAGCTCTACGGTGGTAAAAAGAAACCACTTATGAAAAAGAAAGAAATAAGTTGTGAAAGAAAGAGCTAAAGCTGTGTTTTGAAAATAAATGGGCCAAAATAAAATGCATGTGTGCTAAGCCAAGTGTTCGCAAAGTGTAACAAGTTGCTAAAATCTGAATGTTTTCTGAATATGCACTACTTGTCTGTGCCAAAGGGTGATTTTTCCCCAAGTCTGGAAGAATGCATAGGTACCCATTTGCCCAAATGAAGGGGGTAACAATGTTGAAAGAAGAATATAGTAAAGTTCATATTTGGTTTATGCACATTGAAAGTTTTTTTTTTTTTTTTTTTTACAGGTGAGCTTAGAACTACATAGGGCCTGTCCATGTTACTAAAAATCCCTTAGCTCTCATTGCATCCCTATAATAAAAGGTTGTTCTTGACAATGGTGCATTTACTCAACTTTATGCTGTGGCGATGGTCGGTTATCAAGCTTTTGTGATTCTGGCTAGATTAGGGTAAATTCAATGGTCCTATCTTTTCTGAAGAAAAAGTGAGTTTTGTGTGAATCAATATCCATAAAGTGTCTACATGGGAATTTTTGCATAGTTGTGCTAAATTAACAAGGGTTTGGTTGGTTTGATTGGAAAGAGAAGCTTGCATATAATCTGATTACTGTAAGATCTATGATGTTAGTAGAACTTGGAATAAGAATTGGGGCAGAATTGTTGAGTTAGTATGGAGTCAAAGATTTTTCAAAATTTTGAGTCTAATGTTTATGTGTTTTTGAGTCAGTCCTTGAGTCAATAGTATTTTCTGGTTGAAGTTTAGTGTCTATTTTTGTGTTATATTGAATCTATTGAGTCCAAGTTTGTTCTGTCAAATTGGTATGATCAAGATGCTTTTTATGGTTGTGTTTTGAATTCTTCACTTCACGGTTGAAGGCAAGCGTCATTCAAGTGTGGAAATATTTGATCAGCACCATTTAGCTGTTTACTTTTAGAGTCTTTATTGGCAATTCTCATGGGTATATGCCCAGTTTTATGAAGATAAATGCAGGCTTTAGAAATGAACCAGTAAAGATATAAGAGTTGCTAAAAGAGCAGAATCAATAGTCCATTTGCCCAAACAGGTGCATGTGAACAGCAGCCGAGCAAACAATAGCATTACGCCATAATGATGTAGATGAGTTGGGCTGGAGAAGGACCAAGAGGACCAGATAATTGTTGATGGGCTGACTGTCATGCTTATTAATTATTACAATTAAAATGGATAATTTTGTATTTAGCCAAACGGTGCCATTTGGCAGCCATCTTTACGTGTTTTTCTCGTGAGTAGGATTTTGTGGGAATGTTTATATATAGAGCTATAGCAGCAAAAGAGAGGGCATGTAAAAGTTTGATTTTGATTTTCTCATCCAATACAATTTCTTCTCATTCTTCCTAAATTGGTTTCTCATCTCATATTCCTTTCTTCTAATTCTCATCTCCTTTTTTTTTCCTGCAATATTAATTCTGTGAATTTCAAGGTTAATGCATAACAGTGGTATCAGAGCAAGTTCTACCTTGGACTATGATTTTCCTTTTGTTTTAAGCCTCCATTTCCGTCGATCGTGAGAATGGAATTCCCGTATTTTTGTGGCCAAAATCCTGGAGGTTGGCTTCTGAAATTTGACCAATTATTTTTGATAAATTCAGTTTTGGAGGATTGCAAAGTTCCATTAGTTCAACGGTACTTGAAGGGTAGGGCTGAGTTTAGTTTTCCTACAGTCATGGAGGGGTTAAATTTCCTGGGATACTTCGCAGAACTCATCATCAATCAATTTGGGAGCTGTCGATTTCGCGATACTGAATATGGGGTGACGGAAATTTCAGAGGTTTGGGTAGCTGAGGACCTGAAATTTGATCAATCGGAAGCTTCAAAGACCATTCAAGAGGGGCAGATTGATGAATTGGACGAAATCAAGATGGCGATGGAGGAAGACGAACGGGAGGTGGAGTAATTTTCTATCAAAGCTTCTAATGGCTATGTCGATTGTGTGGCTGAAATTGAGGTGAGTAACAATTCTTCTGGATTTGATGATTTTGACGCGATTAACAGTGATAAGAATGAGGTAAAAAAATAATTATAGAAGTTACGAGCCTGTGGAGTCATTTGTAGAAATGGATAATGAGTATGCTAAGGTTTATATTGTTGATTTTCCTGCAGAGAAGTTTGTTCCTGTTCATTTGCAGGAATCGGTAGTGAATTTTGGGGTATTTTTGAAAAGTATGCAAATTATTTCTGTGCAAATAATGACAAAAAATGCATCAACCAGGGGAGCAACTGCTCTAAGTTTGGTTCCTAACGATTCTTATAGATTTAAAAATCATGAATTAGTTGAAATTCTAGAAAGGATGGGATGGGTTCAAAGTGCTAAGATGTTTAGAGCTGGAACCATCTTTTCAATGATAAGATTGGTATGGAATGAGGTAGGAATTCATAACTGCTGCTATTATGATGCTAAATTTGATTCTCTGGATGGGTTTTCTAATGTAGTGGTTGGAATTGATAAATGGAGTCAAATGAATCATTATGTGAATGCTAAGGAAGTTGTGGTTGCCATTAACTCTCTGTTTAGCAAGTTTCTTTGTCATATTGAGATCAATGATTTGATTTCAATCATTAAAATAATGAGTTCTGGTACTTTGATAAATGGTGAGATGGGAAGTTGTGGTATTTTGCTGAGTGGTGAAATGAGAAGGGTTCTTGCATTAAAGGGTATTAGACTTGTTCTATATTCTGGTGAAGGAATTGCAAGAATGATTGTAAGTCTTCGACTGATAGTGAATTGTTTTTTCCTAGTTGTTGAGACTACTCCTAAAGGGTTTACTGTTATTAGGATAAATGTGCTTGTTAACGGTGTAAAACTAGCAAATGATAAGATGGATGGAGTCACAGGCTGTTCTGATTTCACGAGCACTACTTTAGTGGATGGTGGGAGCTCTTTTGGAGCCGGGGGGTTTGCTGTGATGAATTCATGTGGGAAATTTGATTTTAATGTTGAGATCCAAAGAAGAATGCAAAAACAGTTGAATGAGTTTAGGGTGCAAGTTTGTCAGAATACTAGTACTCACATAAGTTGTTCCGGAATTATTGGCCTGTTTTTATGATTGATGCTTTTGGTATTCTTTTTATTACTTCTGAATTCCATGGTGGTGAATTGTTTTATAATTATATGGGTGCTGAGATGAAGGATACTTGGGGTTCTGTTCTTTTTGTTTTTACCTTATCTAGTATGGAACAACTTACTGCTATGGCTATCTCAATTCCTACCGTAGCTGGCACAAATTCGATCTCACCATCATATCTTTGAATGGGATTACCTTTGTACTAAAGAAGTCAACAAGACTCCTAAATCATGGGTTGAAGAGGTAACCAGCTTTAAAGGAGGAGGGATATTGGAAAATTTACTTACGTCGGATGTTCTGCAAACTATAGAATCCAGGGATGGTCAAGTAAAAGTGGCAAGAGAGAAAGGTCACTCTGTTTACTGTCTTGGGTTGGAATCAATTTTTATCCTTGGTCTGAATTCTTTGTTGGACTCCTTCAGTGACATTATTCCAACTTCCTGTGTTCGGTTGCTAGAAGAACAGAAACAAGGGAGAAAAAACAGTTCCCAAGATGATATGATAAGAAGACTATGTTGTGCTGTTGATGAGCCATTATTTTCAAAGAAGGAAAAAGGTGAAGATGTGATTATTGATGAGATAATGGCTCAAATATTGGCATACATTGCTACAGAATGGCTAGAAGTTGGAAATTTTATGAAGATGGATAATCAAATTCCATTTGAAAGTTTCTCCAAGGTTGAGGTTGTGGTGTTAAAAGTGAACTCTAGCTTGGGTTTTTGTGATCAGAGAATTCCTAGAGGACTAGGAAGGGTGATGAGTGGATTTCAAGTAAGGCAGTACTGCAGGAATGACTCATATGTTTACTCTTTGCATGATGGAATTGCTGGAATGGAGAAGTATTGGAAATTACATAAAATTAAGGATTCATATTTGCTTCAAGTCAGGATAAATAATTATAGTCTCTTAGTTGAGGAACTGAAAGAATTTCAAAATCTGGGAACTCCTAAGGATTTTGATAAATCAGAGAGGCTGATGAAAAAAGTTGCAGAATGTAAAGAGAAAGTAAACAGTTGCTGCCTACTCAAAAATTTCCCAAAAATTTGGGATAAAGTTGTAACCATGTTCAAAGGAGGTACCATGGTTATATGAAGATTTTCTCAATTCCAAGCTTGAGGACAAGCTTGATTTTAAGGGGTAGAGTTTGTCATGCTGATTAATTATTACAATTAAAGTGGATAATTTTGTATTTAGCCAAACGGTGCCGTTTGGCAGCCATCATTACGTGTTTGTCTCGTGAGTAGGATTTTGTGAGAATGTTTATGCATAGAGCTATAGCAGCAAAAGAGAGGGCATGTAAAAGTTTGATTCTGATTATCTCATCCAATACAATTTCTTCTCTTCTTCCTAAATTGCTTTCTCATCTCATGTTCCTTTCTTCTAATTCTCATCTCCTTTTTTTTTCTCGCAATATTAATTCTGTGAATTTGAGGGTTAATGCATAACACTGACTTACTTGATGGGCTAGAAACTTTATGGTCCAAGTCAATTAATTAATAAGCAAAGCCCAAGTCCAAGCCAATTCCAATTCCAATCCAAATTAGAGGGAAGAGATATACGTGATTGGATTAAGAAGCAAACAATTTGGCAATTACCAATTATGCAGTGAACCAATTTGCGAAGATCACTAGGGCTGCGTCCTTTTCCATTTCAGCCTGGCTTAATCTTTTCCTTATTTAATTAGATGATTTACTTATTTTACAAGTTAATTAGTTATTTCTTTTACTACTCTTATTAGGAGATTAGTAGGATAATTCCCCTATATAAAAGGATGCTTTGTACTATAATTTTCATGCCTTCACAGTAGAGAGCTTCGGCTCTCTACCTTCTCCCTCTTTAATCCCTCTTTAATCAATGTTAATTTCTTTTATTTTTCTTTATTTTCTTTAATTTTGTTTTATTGTTTTATTTTCTTTTCTAGTTAAAGGGTGATCAAAATTGTTCTCACAATTGTGAGATATAAAAGTATTCTGAACATAAGTAGGTATGCATGAATTCCTAATTATTTTCTATGCATAAATCTTAATTATGATTTTATCTAAGAGTAGCTAACTTTGGTTTAATCGGGTACCGCTAATTAGTTCCCCCAATACATAAATGTTGGAACGGGCTAATACGTGGCAAAACTATCATATCGATAGTGAAGATAATGGGTGATAATTTTGTCGTTAGCCCGATAAAAATTGTTAATATCAGGTTTTCCTAATTCTTAATGCTTCTATCTTTAATTAATAAGGTTTGCGGGGACTCGCGGTCTATTAGTTAACGTAGTTAGAGAAATAATCCCGTTGCGGGGACTCGCGGGGAGTTATCGAGAAACTAAGGGAGAATTGGGTCGTGTCTGTAGTGTTTATATTAGTCGAAACGTTATAGACTATTGACATATCTATTGGCAATGACTAATTTGGATCGCAGTGACCTATAACTGGTTGATTCATGTCTGCATACATATGTTTTGGTTGAAATTATTGTTCTTGTAATATTGCATGCATGAGTACCTCGGGGCTAGTGACAAGTCCTTTTGGGGCTAGTGATTCATCATATTTGAATGAATTCCTTGAGTTAGTTTGATAGTTCATTAGACTATTGACACGTGTAACGGATAGATGATTTGGGGTTCTCGTCCCTAAAGCTAACTGATTTGTGTTTTTGCAGGACAATTTTTGAGTCAATGATCAATTGCATGAATTAACTGAGATTATGTCTTCAACTAGGTGTTTTTATATGTTTTGTTTTACGGGAGAAATAAAATTGCCAGTCCCTGTGGAGAAGATCCTGCTCATTGTTATACTAGTTTTTAGTAGGTTTTATTAATGTTTTTGATAGCTGACACCTATCAAAGGCTAATCCAGGGTCCTAAAGGAACTTTGACCCTTGGAAGGCATGTAAATTTGGCGCCGGCCGTTGAATGGAAGTGGTTATTTGATCTGGTTGGCTAACGCTTCAGCTGAAGTAACAAATTTTTCTGCAATCCTCAAGCAACAAATCATTGCCGTGGTCATGCTAACACTACCACAAATCGAGTTTTCAATACTTGTTTTTAGCTTTTTTGGTGCAGGTGTCAATGATATGTCGTAGGAATGATCTCGGGTCATGTACACCGGTTATTCCAAAACCGGTGTTCCAGGTGCTGCGTTTTCAACACCGATTATTAACTACAACCGGTGTTAAATTAAGAAATTTTGGAAAAAAAATTTTTTCTTAACAATTAATTTAAAAAACGATGTAGTTTAAACATAAATTACATTATGCAGAAACTTGATTTAAAAACCATAGAACTAATCGATAAATAGTTAATCATATTCAACAATATATTATACTTAACTCAAAAACAATTATTCACTACATGTATAAGAAAATCAAATTCATCATACAATCTAAATGCTAACTTATATATTTATGTTCCTATTCGTCTTTTACTTGATAGTCAAGTCTTCATTTTCCTCTTCATCTTTTACTTGATAGAACTTTTCATCTTCCTATTCATCTTTCCCTTGATAGTTTTCATCTTTGATAGACTCAACCAAAGTAACCTATCCTCCACTATTTTGATTAGTGGATGTTCTTCTTTGACTTTGGCTTCATACTTCTCGCTCGTCACGCGTTGTCCTCAGCGGCGACCGCTGCAAAATGTCAGAGGGGGCGACCTTAATGGCAATTTTTTTTTCCCTTGTGTCATTAAATAAAATACATATTACTAAGTATTAAAATAACCATAATAGTATATGTCCAAAAAAAAACTTTAATAAGAAAAGTAAAAGCAAAGAAATAATAGTAAAACAACTATTTCTTCGTGCTTGAACCACCAGTAACGGACACATCTGTAAAATGAGATAACTGTGTACTGCGTGTTCTAATAGCTTGATAATGTTGCAAAATTTCTTTATTTTCAATAATGGCAAAAATTGTCTTCTCAATATACAATACCAAGCAGTGATTCATTCACTCATCTCCCATTCTATTATGCAACTCTGTCTTGATTAAGTTGACTGCAAGAACAATGTTTTGATCCTTTTGTTGTAAGGCAAGTGACAACTCATTAGTGATTCCAAACAAAAATTTCATCAAATGCATCACAAATACAAATGAGTAACTATTTCGAAGGAGAGGGAGTGAGTGATTGTGATTGAATTGGGTTGGGTTAATTGATTTAGGGCTTTTAATTTGGGGAGGGATTGAATTGCAATTCACAGTTTTTCAAAAAGGTCCTTAAGTTTTTTTATTTGTTTTTGGCCCTTAGTAAAATGACGTCGTTTTACGAAGGGCAAAAAAAATTAATAAAAAGCCCTTAGTAAAATGACATCGTTTTACTAAGGGCCAAAAAAATTTTTAAAAAATTGCAGAAGAAGACTTCTTCTTCTTCGCAGAGAAGGAGCGCAGCTGAAACCTAAGTTTCAGCTGCGCCACCGCCAGTGGGAAGGAGCTGAAGGGTAGTAATACAACTACCCTTCGCTCCCGGAGCAAGGAGGGGCATCGGCACACACCCCCCCCCCCCCCCCCCCCCCCCCCCCCGCCCCCTCGGCCCTCCCTGTCTCTGCCTCTGGTTGTCCTCCTCATCATTGTCTTTACAAGCTGAATATCCTCATAATCATGTGAAGGAATTCACTAGAAAACTATCCCAATGATCTCTTCTACAATGAAGGGGTGCATGTAATTACTGATTATGTAAAAAAATTTACATAGTCAAAAATTGCCCGCTCATCTCATCATAAAATAGATCATAAGGAAAAATTTTCAGTTAATCCTTCATGTAATCATGTGTACATTCACCGATGACAGAAAAGTACAAATTTTCTGGGTATCTCGATCATGACAATAGATATACTTCATACCAACAATATCACTTTAATAACATTAATACATCAAACAAAACATTGATTATTGCAATTATTCAAACAAAGTAAAAAAAAAAAAATTAAACTCAGTTTATAATCAAATAAGATTGCAGGAGTCCTGATTCGATCTATAATGAAAGCACGAAATAAATAACCGAACAAGAACTTAAAAATAAATCACAACCAACAGAAAATATAGTTTAGATCGAATCGCCCTATAAGGGTGCTGATTCAATCTAAATAGCTCAACAAAATTCAGAAAATATTTCAGAACTAAGAAGACTAGAACAAAAAAACAAATATTAAATAAAAAGGATTTAGATCAAATCGAGCTATAGAGAAGCATAATCAATTAAACAGTTTAAAAAAACACTAATTTCAGATTATAATGGAAAAAAAAAAAAAATCACAGCAAACATAAAAAATATGGTTTAAATCGAATCGGGTTGCAAAGGGTGCCGATGTGACACCCCAGATTCACCACCCCGCATACAAGGGGTTGGCTTCACCGGATGCCTGCTTGGTTTGTACTAGGACTCAGAACACGCAGGACAAAATAATAATAATAACTTCTCTTTTTATTATAATTGCCAAACCTTAATGTACATATATCGGTCCCAATTACAAAAGCGAAAGCTTAACTAAACATAACCTTGTTATAAATGCTATCCAACTAATATAATAGGTTCGGTTCGCATACAGTTCTCTCCTAGTACTGATATTGAGCGATGTCATCTTCGTACCAAGGATCTTTAAACAACATTTTGAAAATAGAAAATGGAATGAGCCCTTGCCCAATAAGAGTCCACCATTTTCGCAAACATTTATAGAGTTGCAAAAATTACCCATGCATACAATTCAGACAGATCGTAACAGATAGAAGTCATGACACAAGCAGGATTCAGAGACAGATAGCGAGGATGAGGGGCGTTCACCAATGCTCTATGTGAACGATGAACGACGGGCCAACTCACCTCGAAGCATGAGGGGCGTTCGGCAGCGTGGGGCCAACTTATCTAAACTGAAACATAATAAAGAGGATGACGAGTGTTCGCTAACATTCGATATGAACGATGAACGACGGGCCAACTCACCTCGGAGAATGAGAGGAGTTCGCTAGCGTGTATAGGAGCGCTAAACGACGGGCCACTCATTGCAACTGAAACATATCATCAGCCAACTCCCAAAAACTTATATAGGCCCCAGAACTAATATACTATTTTCAAAATCAAGAACGCAGATAATCGGGATGACCAAGCCCAATGCTGGCTCGCGTGATCAAATCGCACACAAATAATAGATCCGACAGGACTTATGCTCATATAAATAGATTCAGTGTACAAATGAAAGCACAACTGAAGCATATCATGTATATTATATATATATATATATATATATATGTATTCCAGCAGGTAAGTAAACACAACTGGCAGTTCGAAATCAAAAGGCATTTCAAATATTTCAAACATGACGCAAACAAGATTCAGTGCAGTTCAATTATTAATTGCATTAAAACGGAATCCATTTTCAGTGATAAACTCACCTCGGTCCTGAGATACCTGCACACTATTTTCTCAATTATCTGCAGTTTATAAATATCGAAAGATTTAGTTTCTATTCTATTCCAAATAAATCCTAATTTTTGTACTACTATAAAAATCCAAACTTATTATTGCTATAATTCCAAAGGTCCTTAACCTTAATTAAATACAAGATTAAACCAACTAAAAGAGTTTATACATAATTTTAAGCTAATTTTGAAAACAAAATTTTACAGCCCAATTGGTTTTACTAGATTGGAAATCGATTTTAACTGATTTTCAATTAGTTAAAACCATTTTCAATCGGTTTTGCCGATTTCACAAATCAGTTTTTCGGTTTTCTTGAGCATGAATCGGTTTTACCTGATTTTCAATCGTTAAAACTGATTCGTGCCCAGAAAACTTGGTTTCCAAGATTCTCTTCGGGTTTTCTGAAAAATCCCCATAAAATCCGTTTCCTTGCTTTCTTTTGTCCGAATCCAACCTACAACATTCATGCATCATCCCTAATGTTCCATAACATAAATTTTATATCAACTACAAGATCTAAACTCCAAAATTCTTAGAAAATCCTAAAACCTCAAAATCTTCATTTTATGCATTATTTCTCCAAAACTAACCGTAAAAGTGTGTTGAATTCCTTACCTTTACGTTTCGAATCCTTCCTAGCTCCGAATCCACGTTTGTGGAATCAACTTCTAGCTCCCAAGCTTTGCTTTTGTAGCTTCCTCCCTTTTCTTCTTCCTTCTCCTTCCTTCCTTCCCTTTCCTATTCTTTCTTTGTTTGGTTTGAGAGGGTTTGGACGAAATATTTACTCTAAGGGCTGAGAGCCCTATTTATAGGTGAACTCACCTAATATGCCAAACAAGTCCGTGATTATCATGAATTTGTTTTTTTCATTTCCAGTCCGTAATCGGTTTTACCCGATTTAGAATTGGTTTTACCCGTTTTGGAATCGGGTAAAACCGTTTGTGAGTCGGTGAGATTTTTTTTCTTACTTTTTGAATCGGTTTTACCAGTTTAGAAATTGGGTAGAACTGTTTCATGAAGCAGTGGAATCGGTTTTACCCGTTTTGCAATCAGTAAAACCTATTTCGTTATCCCAAGAATCGGTTTTACCCATTTCTTAATCAGGTAAAACCGTTAGTCTATCCAAACAATCGGTTTTACCCCATTTTGGAATCGGGTAAAACCGTTTTGGACCTCGGGCAATCGGTTTTACCCGCCTTTGAATCGGGTAAAACCGATTAGCTCCTATTTTTTCCTTTTCCATTTATTTTCTAATTTCTTTATTTTTATGTACTTAATTACTTTATTATTTAAACATAATTCTAACCCTATTCCTAATATCATTAATACTAATAAGCATTAAAATCTCATAATCCAAAATTAATCGTCCATTCAATAAAATTCCTTTTAGAAAATCATACAAGTACATAGCTACATTTATTAGGAAAAATTAAAACAATTTGCAAAATACAACCCTACGGCTGATCCTAGGGCAAATTTTACGAGATCTCACAGCTGATTCGATCTAAACAATTCTAAAATCTCAATAACTATTTGAGAGAGAAAAATACCGTGACAAAAATAAATGGAAAAATTGCATTTCTAGTCCGTAATTTTTAACTTAGTCTCAAATGTAGTCCACATTCTTTAATAACTGTCAAATGTAGTCCGCAATGTCTCCATCCCTTTTAATTTTAGTCCAAAAAAACGAAAATTGACCCAAACTAATGGTCTTCTCATTCCGGCGTTAGTCAAAGCAGTTTTCACCAACCCTAAATACTTCATTAAATATGTGATATGGGAAGAATACATTCTGCACTAGAATGAAATGTGTAATTTTTATTAGGGTTCATTCGGTAAGAAACATTACAATGCACGCTCCATACAAAAGACTTCATTGATGCACCACATTTGTGCATCTATCGTGCGTGCATGGTGTTAGGCCTTATCAAACTAATCATGCCATTGTATATATATCTATTTACATTTACCCTCTCACATTGTGAGATCTCGAAAATACTAAGAAAATTATACGGGGTATTACTGTGAAGTCAAATTTTATTTGTTACTCAATCGAGTCTTCTTTACTGAATTAATATGCAATTAAGGAATTTTAATCCCCCAAAAAATGAAAATGTTCACTAAAATTTTCATTTATGTTGTAGATTTTCATAAAGGAAAAGGAGGTGTAAACTGAAGAGAAGAATCCAAATCACACTACCGTTGTCGAAAGAAGGTAAGGTTTTCGTTCTTAAAAGCTCGATTTAGGTACTGTAGCCATGGACAATAACCTTTTAATTAAAAGACAGTAGTGATAGAAGCTAGAGCGAGTATTTTGTGAACCATATGAGGTAGCTAGGAAAAAATGAACGATTTTTGAAGAGCCAGATTTTAGAAGTCTCTTCTGTGCGTGACTAATATTGGAAGTAATAGTATAATATAAATTAAAATTTAATAAAATAAATTAAAGTAATATATATTAATTTACTAACTTGATCTCTTATCATAAATATGTGCGATTTTTTTTTTTTTTTTTTTGTGTCTATTCTTGGTGATATCGATTTTGATTGACCAGATTGGTGGTCTTGTGCGCACTGTTCGTGCATGTGAAGATAGATGTGCGTGCATGTGTGTGCGTTTGAGTTAAATTTTAGTTTGACCCCAAAAGTTTTTGTCTTTATAATTTTCAACACGTGAGAAAAGCCAAAAATAGTCTTCCCCCTTCAACTTAGAGTGTAATTCTTTGCAACTAACCTAGCCTTAAACATGTCGACTGAGCCATTAGGACGCCCTTTTATTTTGTAAACCTACTTAGATCCAATTGATTTCTTTTATGGTTGTAGATAAGTCAATTCCCAAGTATCATTAGCTTCAAGAGCAACTCATGATTCGTAGCTTCCACCCATTCATTTTGATTTTTAGCTTGAACATAAGAATAAGGTTCATGCAACGTTGATATATTAGTTCAAAAATGCATGTATTTATACACAGGAAAAATGAGTTCCAGCAATGAAAGGGAATGGAGGTAAAGTATGAGAGATTTAGGGTGTAGCCACAAAATGTTGAAGCCAAACAGGTTTACTCTTAGCTCTGGAGCAATGCCAAATCAAAACATGAGTCTCTATATTAGTATATCGTGATGATCAGGAAGCTCAATTTCTGTAAGAAATGAATCTAAAGTTGTTATATTTGGAATTGGGACAGCAGATGGAGAGGAAATCCTCGTTTCTTGGAAAGGAAAAATGTGTTCATCGAACACAATATCTCTAAAAGTAAAGACCTTATGGTGTTCCAAGCTGCATGTAGAGTTTGTAGCCCTTTTGTCCTAACAGATATCTTAAGAGAATAGACTTAATGGCCTTGGTTGTAAATTTATCTTTATGAGGTTTAGTGACTGAGGTATAGCAAAAGTACCCAAATGTTCTGAGCTGACCAAGGTTTGGTTTGGACTTGTAGAGAATTTTATGAGGTGTTTCCCAATTCAGAATTGCAGTAAACAATCTATTGATAAGAAAAGTGGGAGTAAGGATATATTTAACCCAAAATTTCTTTGCAAAATTGGACTCAAACATTAGGGACTTGGCTTAGTTGAAGAAAATGTTTATGTTTTCTCTCAACTATACTTCTTTCTTTTTTTTTCGTTTTTTTTTTTTTTTTTTTTTTTTTTGAGAACTGTAATCACAAGACTTTTGTGATGGAAGATGCTAGACTTTGGAACTAATGAATTCTCCTCTATTATCTATTCTAATGATTTTAACTGAGAGATAGAACTGAGTTTTAGCTGACTATGAGAGATTTCCTTTTGATTTGTCAGAAGAAGAAGAGTTAGTAGCATGTTATGAAATGAGATCGATATTCTGGTATCAAATTATTTTTTTAAATTGCTTTTGTAATTTTTTTACTATTTTTTATTTTTGTAAATTGTTATAGTTTTTGTTTATTTATTATTATTTAAAAACAGCCGTAGCTTATTCCCTTAAATCGAAAAAAGGAGTGTTACAACTAGAGTAGACATGCAACAAAACCCTATTTCAAAAGTTTATTTATATCCTAACATAAGAAAAGTTCCTAGCATCTAGAAGTACCAACACTTTTACCTACCGGGGAAGATTTCCCATTAAGTTAAGGTTTGTCGATCTTATAGTACTTGCTCTCGTGGCCACGCATCCGCTATCGCGTTTCCTTCCCTTTACTTGGGAGAGGTTGGATTAATATTTCTATCCCATACGAATTTATCTATTGTTTGGTACTAATATTATTTTTTTAAAATGTAATTAGATCAAGATAGAGAGAAGTAGTAATGATCAAATATGTGTTTCTGCTAAATTAAAAAATTACTATGTGCATGCATGTAGTGGGAATTTTTTTATTTTTAAATTTTATATATTTTTAATATGATAATATTAGTTTATTTATTTTTGGATAACTAATCTCCTTTTTTACAAAGTTATTTCACAAACTTTTATCTCATGCTGGAGTGTCATTCGCATCTTGAAGGGCTGTTATATAAAAATAAATAAATTATATTTCATTAACTTTTAGTTTAACGACATGTGGTGTGTTGATTAAGGTAAACACACTTCAAGTGCTCCCATTGACTACATCACAAACAGTCATCAGTTGAGACAATTCAAAGTTAAAAGTCTAACAAAATTTCGATTCTGTAATTTGGTAATCAGTGTAATCTCATTCTTTTAAACTCCATCGCTTTTATTGTTATCAAAAAAAAAAAAAAATCGCTTTTATTTCTTCTCAAATTCTTTAATTGAAACACTAACCACATGTACAGACGCTAGCACGATAAATGCACAAAAGTGTTACATCAATTTCAAATATTAATATTAATACAATTTTGCTTCATAGTAATGTTTCAGTAAAATTTATTAGGACAAAAATCACATGCCTAGAAATTGGCATATATACAATGTCACAAATCGCACGAATGGCCAATAATTGGGAATTCATTATAATAGGCATAAAATAAACTAAAAAGGGTTTTTTTTTTTCCATTTTCGAATTACTAGGCCCTGTTTGGTATCATCTTGTAAGATATATTTTGGATTGTATTTTAAAATATGTTTTAAAGTATGATTTGAGATATTGTTTGGTATCATATCTTAAGATACATTTTGAGATGTGTTTTAAAATAGAGCAAGCCACTATTTTAGTCCTTCACAAATGGCTAATGCTTTTTTTTTTTCCATTCACATTTCAAATGATGAGAAAGGGTCTTTCACATTTTGTTAATATACCTTTTTGATCCCTTACTAAACACTAGTACAGAATTGGTAAGTCAAAGCGCCTCTTTAGAGGCGGGTGCACAAATACCCGCCTCCAAAGCGCTGGACAAGGTATTTGGAGGCGGGTGTCACCTTTACCCGCCTCCAATAGGTAAATCAATGGAGCCGGGTGAAGGAAAAACCAGCCTCCAAGCTTTTTCCTTCACTCGGCTCCAAGCTGAACAATTAACTGGAGGCGGGTTTTGGCATCCCCCGCCTCTAATAATTGGTCACCGCATTCCTTTATCTGCCTCCAAAGACGTAAACAATTACTCAATTGCCTTCACCCGCCTCCCGCCGTTTCCCTTCTCCCTTTACAATCATAATTAGGCATCTTTCAAATAATTTTAGTTACCAAATACTAAACAGCCTCCCGTTTCCCTTCTCCCTTTACGATCATAATTTGGCAATTTTCAAATAATTTTAGTTACCATATACTAAACGTAATTGATTTTTAATGTAATTCAAATCCAATTATGAATGAGCTTGGAGTTATCTTCTCCTATAAAAATATGTCAGATCGTCATTGTGGTTTGCATTCTCCTAGCCTATGCATCTCTATACTTAAAATTTGTGTCATCCTCAATTGTAGTAATAACCCCTTTGTCATCATAATTTGGGTGGGGTCGGTCCCCGAAGTTTGTGGTTCCGTGCCACCTTGTGGCATACCGAGTGCTTCATGTGTTCACCTCTGATAGGACTTGTCGTGGGTCTACCAAATACAGTAAAAGTACTGCTTAAAACCTGCAATTAAGATGCTAATAAAATATAGCACAGTAGTAGACAGGGTCGATCCACAGAGACGACAATTTAATTCAATTTCCAATTAAAGTGCAAATAAAAACAAACTATTGACTAGTAGTCACCTTTGTGTCTCTTACGAGACCTTAGAGTTGTCACTTAAAATAACAATTAAACTAATAATGAAATAAAGACTTAAGAATATATCAATTAATGAGAGGAAATTCTGGTTTTATGTAAATCCACCTTAATCTCATGCATGCAATCATAAACCTCTTAACTTGTCTAATTACTTATGCCATTTCAGTTATAGTATTACCGCGAGTCCCCGCAAATAATCTCAATTCTCCCATAGATTCTCGATAATCCCCCACGAGTCCCCGCAAAGGAATTATTCTCTAATTACGTTAACTAACAGACCGCGAGTCCCCGCAAACCTTATTAATTAACAAATAGAAGCATTAAAAACTAGAAGAACCCGAAACTAATAATCCCTACTGACGATGCACTAGAAATCATTACCCAATTAAATCCTGTACTACTCGGCCGGTAGTTGTGCCACTCACTGACTCTACCAGATTAAACTAAGTTGATCAGGCTTACAATAATCTCACTAATTAGACATATAAACACATGCAATTTAGAAACATAATTAATTAGACCTTAGATTAATTCCTGGGTTTCATACATGCATGGATTATGGCTTCGTACATAATACCAGAACTAAGAAATTAGTTACTCATAATAAAATAAGTAAAACACATAAATATAAAAGAAGACATTAAAAGAGGAAAGGGAACACTGTACTGGAATTTAAGAATTCGCGATCTAGTAACCGACAGTTTGGCCAAACGGTAGAATGTCCATCGGGAAAAAAAAAGTCGCGATTGAAACAAACTAAAACAGAGCAGAACAGAGCAAAACTAAACTAAAAACGAAACTATATGTTGAACGGAAATTAATTGTAAACTAAGAAATTATTCTTTAGCAAACTTGTCTCTAGAAAACTTGTATAGTTAAACTTATATCTAAAAACTTCTATCTCAAAGTGCAGGAATAATCCCATATATATAGGGATACAAATCAGCAATTAACCAATCTCCTAATGGAATAAGGAAACCTTCTTCTAATTGGAAAGAGATTTAATTAAGCACATGAAATTTCTTCAAATTTGGTAACCCCCAACTTCTCTCTTTAATTCCTTCTTGGATTGGTAATTGCCCAAAACTTCTTTGCTTCTCCCTTAAGTTCCGCAGCATATTCCATTCTTGCATGTACACGGCCGCCAATAGATTGGATTCTAATTGGAATTCGGAGACAGCCCACTGTGGATTAATTGGAATCCAATTGGATTTTGAACCAAGATTCCAAACGGAAATGATTTTGATCAACATTCCAAATTGGAGTCAACTTCCATGCAACCTATTCCTTCTTTGCTTTAGCACTTTGCTTGTTTCGCAATTCTTTCTCTCACGTGTTTTAGGTTGGCTGACCTTTGCTTTGGGCTTCCTTCTTGGTTTAGCCCACAAATCGTGTGGGCTTTTCAGGGGTGACTCATCTGCTCCAATTCTTTTACTTTTTTGCACATTCTTTTCTTCTTAGGCCCGATCTCCAAAACTGCAAATAAACATTAAAACTTTGGGCAAAAGCCCATGAGAACTGCCATAACAAGCGCTAAAATAATTCACCTAAAAGGTGCAGATCAACCTCCTCATTCTTCATTGTGGACTTATAACATCCCGCAGGTTACATACTTCTTACACACAACATTATTTTCCATAGATTTATATTGTATAGTCGATCACGCATGGATAGGAACTCTTTATTTATTTGTGTTGTTTTTGCCTAGCGTACCTTGCATTATTATGTATATATCCATGATAATTTTAATAATGGTACATAATTATACAAAAAATTTAAATTTTTTAGATTGTGTTAAATTTCCCATGTGTGCATAAAATCTACAATTGTAGCTTTGAAAGGATTACATATTACAATAACTACCGTTTGTAACCAAATACTCCTTCCCTCCCCCACCCACCCCCCGATATTATTTAACCTATAGCATTTTTTCCGTTCGTCATTTTATTTTCATAACCTCAGTATATATATTAACTCCCCTTTTCCTTTTTGTAAAGAGTCGCAATAATATGTGTTAGGTATGAAATTAATGCATAACATGATGATCATTTAGGATCTATTCTATATTATGCAGTCGGCTCAAATTTATTATGGATCGTAACGCGATTATATCTTTGAACCGCGCCATCCTACATTGCACTTGTTGACCATTTTCTAGTCCTAGCGTATGACAAAGAAAAGTATGCCCTATGTCCTTGTAAAGACTACAGAAATAAGGCAAGATACGGGGACCCAGATGTGATACGATTGCATTTACTTAAGAGGGGATTCGATCCCTCGTATAAGATATGGAAATGTCATGGTGAGACGGCAACAAATCCTGTGATTCTAAATGTCAATAACACCCATGAAGAAATGATTGATAGTCCTGATGAGTTGAAGGAAATGGTTGAAATGGTCGGGAAGTTTGCGGATGGACCAAAAGTACTTTCCTCTTTAACGGCTGACAGTGAAGCGCCCCTCTATAACGGTTGTACGAAGCATACCCGGTTGTCCAGTGTTTTGAAACTGTTTCATTTGAAAGCCACACACGGTTGGACAGACCATAGTTTTATAGCGTTGTTGGAGTTATTGAAGGATATGTTGCCCGAAGGTAATGAACTCCCAGATCGCATCTACGATGCCAAAAAGATCTTATGCCCTATGGGTATGGAGTATAAAAAAATTCAAGCTTGTCCTAATGACTGCATACTATATCGTAATGAACATGAGAAAGTATCTTCCTGTCCCAATTGTAAGGCATCCAGATACAAAAAATAGGAGAATTCTCAGGACGTCAACATTGAAGACCAAAGGGTCTACCAGAGGAAGGGGGCACCAGCAAAGGTCTTATGGTATCTGCAAATAATTTTGAGATTCCAACGGCTGTTCGCCAACGTAGAAGATGCCAAGAACCTAACACGGTATGCTATTCGATCCATTACAATTGATGACAAAATAATAAGGCATCCATCAGACGCATCCCAGTGGAAAACCATTGATTCAATGTACCCATATTTTGCTTCTGACAGCAGAAATTTGAGACTTGGTTTGTGCACCGATGGAATGAACCCTATGGAAGTCTCAGTAGCCAACATAGCTCTTGGCCAGTAATGTTGGTTATTTACAATCTACCTCCTCAGTTGTGCCTGAAGCGCAAGTACATACTGATGTCATTGATGATTTCAGGTCCAAAACAACCAGGAAATGACATAGATGTGTATTTGGCACCCCTTGTTGAAGACTTGAACAAACTTTGGACTGAAGGTGAAACTGTTTATGATGCCCACCGCTCTTTTGTACCATTAATGATTTCCCTGCTTATGGTTATTTGTCCGGATATACCGTTAAAGGTCATAAAGCTTGCCCTATTTGTGAGGAGGATACGAATTGGATATGGCTTACTCATGGAAGGAAATTAGTATACCTTGGGCACCGTAGGTTTCTTGATGCTCGTCACCATTATCGCCGCTTGAAATTGGCGTTCAATGGCCACCAAGAGCATAGAAATGCAGTTACGCCTTTGTCTGGATCCGAAGTACATGCACGGGTTAAATACATTATAGTTCAATTTGGTAAAAAGAAGAAAAAGGACTCCGAGGTGCCGACCCAATGTTGGAAGAAACGGTCCATACTTTTTGACCTTCCATATTGGGAAAACTTAGTAATTATATGGCCTCACATGTTGAATATTTAAATGGTAAAATTGAAATAAAATAATATAAATTAGTATTAAATATTAAGTAATTTATGATTATTTTCTCAATTACGATGGTACGTACTTTTAGTAATTATATTATTAGAAATTTGAAAAATATTAAAATAAATGTATACATTTTTTTATTGAAACAAAAAAAATTCTTAATAATTGGAAATCATACTTTTTCTTTTAAAAAAATATATGTTTATGACGTGAACACTTCTCAACAAAAAATAAAAAATTACAAACCCATCCTTCACCAACCCATACCTTAACATATAAGCACAAAAGGAGAGAAAACGAAAAAAATAATAATAATCTCACAACATGTAAAATCATAGTCCTTTTTTCTAAAACAATTATATGTTTTAGTAAAAAATTTAAAAAAATTTAAAAAAGGGAAATCATAACAATGGGAAAACGAAATAAAAAAAAAACAAAATCATACTTTAAAAAAATTAAAAAAATATGTGTGATCATAGTTTTAAAAAAAAATATATATGTTTTGTCCCAATAAAAAAAATTAGAAAAGGGAAATCATAGCAATAAGAAAACGAAAGAAAACAAAACAAAATCTTAAAACTGGAAAATCATACTTAAAAAATAATAATTGTATCAATAAAAAATTTATATATTTATTTTCATACTTTTCATATTTTTAACGATATAATTATGTGTAATATATTTATAAAATATGAAATAGTAGATGGAAAAAATAATGATAAATTAGTTAATATATAATATCAATTTTTATATTTTTATTTCAATTTTACCATTTAAATTTTCGACATGTGAGTGGCATGTGATTCTTTGATGGAAAAATGGATGGAAAGTTAGTGAGGAACTAAAAAGATATACTAACAAAATGTAAAGACTTCACCATTTGAAATGTGAGGGAAAAAAAAAGAGCATTAATCCATTTTTGTATTTTTTTTCTTTTAATTTTATGTAATCATTTCTAAATCCACCACCACCCATTATCAGATCCTCCCCAGCAAGCCCATTACCAAATCTGCCGCCGCTGCTGCCCATCTTCAAATCTACCACCACCACCGGCCATTTTTGGATCCTTCACCGCCGCCCATTTCTAGATCTACCACCACCACCACAACCATTTTCAGAAGGAAATAGAATAGAGAGGGGTAGAAAAAAATAGTGGTCACGGATGAGACTAAGGAAAGAAAGAAAAAGAAACAAAAAAAAGAAGAAGAGAAAAGAGAGGGAAATAAAGTTAGGTTTGGATGAGTGCAGGGAGAACAAAATAAAGAGAGAAAAGAAATAAAAAGAAAAGAAGGGAAAGGAGAGGGGGTAGTCGGCCATGGAAATGAGGAAGGGAAGAAGAAGTAGTGCAGGGAGAAAGGAAAAAAAAGAGAAAAAAATAAAAGGAGGGTGGGAGTGTTTGGCCATAAAGAAAAAGTTGAAATTTGATGTTGGGGGCAGTTTTGAAATATATTTCAACACCTATGCCAACAAGTCTTTGAAATACATTTTAAGATAGCAAAATTTAAAATTGATTCCAAACACATTTAGGATATGGGATCCACCCAAAACATGTTTTGGAAGTAGTTGTCACACTCAGCCATGTTCCTAGCTAAACCTTTTTTTGGGTACGAAGACAAAGTGATCACACATCCAAAAATTTGCACATATACAATGGCACAAAAAATATTTGGGCAGGTAGCCTAGCACAAAAAAAAATTGTCTTGAAATTAAGAGAAGAATACTTGTTAAAAGCTATAGTAGAAACCTTTCTCAATTCTCAGTCTCAAAAAACAAATCCTTCCAATGTTGTTAGCTAGTGAACATGAGAAGAGGCTAAAACATCACCAGAAGCTAGTGGCAGATGGTTTGGCACGAGAAGCTAGTGGTACAAAACATACAGTTGTTGGTGGCTGATCCGCCGATATTGTACTTGATAATTTAGAGATTAATTGGCAGTTCTCAGGGGCTTTTTGCCCAAGGTTTGTATTAAGTGTGCAGATTTAAGAGAGCAACCCAATTGTAGAAGAGAAGTTCTAAAAGATGGATTTTAGGAACACAAAGAGATCCAATCAAATCGGGCCACAAAGCAAGGACCCAAGAAGCTGTCTTGCGGGCCAAGGAACCCGAGAGCAAGAAGGAAAAGGAATTAATAACTCTGTGTGAAGCAAGGAAGCCGAAAAGGAAGGAGAATCCAAGAAGTAAAGAAGAATATCGAAATTCCAAGTGCACAAGATCTCCTGCCCAAATCTGAAGTGCTGATTGATTAATCTCCTTATTTGATTAGAAGATAGATTTTATTCCAATTACTAGTTGCATAAGTCCTATAAATAGGCAACTTGAGATAATACTCAGATATCTTTCTTTGAGCTTTTACGTTCTTTTTAGTTTAGTTTTTTGGCTTCGGTTTTCCGTCAGAATTCCGTAGCCTAGTTGTTAGTTAATTTGGCTTTTGAAGAGACTTAGTCTTTGTGGATTTTGTTCATCACTCAAGGTTCCCGACTGTGCAGGCTACTAGTTGGCCAAGCAGGAGGTTACTCCAGAATTGCGATTGCACATTATTTTAGTAAAGTATTTCGTATTTTCTTCATAACTTGTATTCCAAGTTATTGCTTTGATTATCAAGTTATGAGTAGCTAAATATATTGTTCTAGTGTTGTGTATTGAAACCGTAATCCATCCATGTATGAAACTTGAATTAATCTAAGTCTAATTAACCATGTTCTTAAATTAATCAGTGTTCATAAGTCTAATTACTAAGATTCTATTAAGACTGATCACCTTAGTTTAATCTGGTAGATCCTTCGAGTGACACAACCTTCGCTCGTGAGGTACTATAATTGAGTAATAATTCCTTGAACTACGACGATAGGAGTTGTTAGTGTTAGGTTTCTCTAGATCTTAATGCTGCTAAGTAATTAATTACTTGGTTAGAAAAGTAATCTTGACTAGCGGAGAGTCACGGATATTGCCGAGAAGTTAAGGAGAAATTGGGTTATAACTAGTGGGTGCTCGCTGGTAGAGCTATCGCTCGCCCTATCAAAAGATATATAGTAAATTACTACCAGACCTGCAAAACAGCTAAGATTAGCACAGTAGAAAGCAGGGTCGAATCCACAGGGAACGGAGTGATTATTATTCTTAATCCTACTGATTTCAAGTAATTGTTTGGTTAGCAACCACCTTTGTGCACTGGAGTGCCTTGTAAAGTCACTTGTGATTACTAAGTAAAAACACTAATGAAGGAGATTAAATTATCAAATTTATAAAAGCAATCCAGCAACATGTAAATGTACAATAATCTCATGCATGTCAATCACAAACTCAAGGATAGATTAACAGGCACATATCAAGCAGTTATAGATTATCGTGAATAAGCACAGACATAACCCAATTCCCCCTTATTTATTGACAAATACCGTGAATAAGCACAGACATAATTGTACTCTAATTAATATAGAACATGCCGGAAAAGCCGACACCCATTAACTATACCAACAGCATTAATAATTAGGAGAACCTGATTCTAGTTATTCCTAGCCGCGTCACCAGTTTGGAATTACTAACCCCTTACCCTACATTACCTGACAGTAACTTCACCACTAATTAACCTATCCACTAAATGACATGAAGTAGTGAGACGGATTAATTGGTTCTACTGAATCTACACAAGTTGATCAGGTTCATATAAATTCAAGTAATGAGATAGACACCCAGAGTGAAAGGGAACACATGCATATTAATTACGAACAATTCGGTTTCATGACATGCATAGATTAATTGCTATTTACATTATGCTGGATCCGGAAATTTAGCTACTCATATTAAATAAACTAATCAAACAATAATTATAAAAGGTAGTCATAATAATATAATTAACTAATTAACTACTAAACTAATAATTACTAACTTACTACTGACCGAAGTGAAACAAGAGCATGCAAGCATTAACAAAACTACTAAATTACGCTACTGGACTCACGAGTGAATTGATTAAGTGATCTGACCAGTTTTGGCTATTATTTTAGCATCTTTAAAGGCAGTTCTCACGGGCTTTTGCCCAAGTTGTTAGTGTTTTATGACAGGTTTGGAGAACAGCTCAAATAAGGAGGAAAGACGCTAAAACAAGGATTTTGGAGCAAGAGATGTTCGGGTAGAATGTCACACGGGTTGTGGCCCAAAAAGAAGGAGAAAACTGAAGCCCAGTAGAGCAGCTAAAGTTCTAGAAGGTTTCAGAAATTACTGCAGTAGAAGTAAAAGCTAAATTTCTAGAAGGTTTCAGAAATTACTACAGTGAAAGTTAAAAGCAGAAGCTCCAGAAGAATCTCCAGAAAATCAATCGGTTGTTTCCTTCATCTGAGTGATGTGCTGACTTTGTCAAAGATTGCTTTACTCCTTAACTGATGGGATATTTTTACTGAGAGATGATTGTTTTCCTCTCTATAAATAGGGGTGCTCTCTAGGTAGAAGGCATTCAGATTTGCATTCAGTATTCATTTTAATTTCCCATTCTTTATTCACGTAGAGTTCTTTCTTTAGTTCTGATAGAGTTAGAATTTCACGATACATTATTCTAGCAGTATTTCTATTTTATTTGAGAGTTTCTTCCGGCAGGCTACCCATTGCCCAAACGGGAAGAGTCTCCAATAGCAATATTCAGTAAAGTCTCTCTTTTTCATATTCCATCATTGCCTTCATTTCATGGCTGCTTTAATCTTATTTCGTGAGATGTTTAATTCTATGAGTAACTAAATTATCTTATTCTAGTATTATGTGAGAAACCTTAACCATTGCATGTATGAAACCAAAGCATGAATTCCAGTCTAATTAACTAGTTCCATAATTACCTGTGTTTATATGTCTAAAAACTAAGGTCGTATTAAGTCTGATCACCTTAATATAGATCTGGTAGGGCCAGTGAGTGGCACGACTACCGGCCGAGTAGTACAGGTTTAATTGGGTAGTAATCTCTTGAGCATCGTCGAGGGGGGTTACTGGTTTTGGGTTCTTCTTATTCTTAATGCTTCTAGCTTAGTTAATACGGTGATTGCGGGGACTCGCGGCCTGTTAATTAAACTAGATAGGGAAATAACCTTGACTGTGGGGACTCACGGGGGTTATCGATTCATTAAGGGAGAATTGGATTATGATTGCGGGGACTCGCGGTAATCTATAACTGAAACGACATAGGATAATTAGACAGTAAAAGGGGTTTATGATTACATGCATACGGTTAAGGTGGATTGCATAATGCTAGGATATTCTTCTTAATTGATTCTTAATCTATTTTGCATATTTGGTTTTGCTTATTTCATATTTCTACAAATTCAAGGTCTCTAGGAGACACAAAAGGTGACTGCTAGTCAAGTTTGGTTAATTTGCATATTAATTGGAAATTGTGTTGAATTTGCCGTCTCTGTGGATCGACCCTGTACTCTGCTGTGCTACCTTTTATTTAGCTAAATTGGTGCAGGTTTTTAACAGTATTTTTACTGCATTTGATAGTCCTACGACGGGTTTATCATTAAGAATTGAACTAACTAACATGCATCTATTAACTTCACGGGACCGAAGCAATCTAACTAATTAATACCCCAAAATATCTGCTAACTGGCTAATGTCAGGAAGCAAGACCGATGCATGCATACGAGTCACTAATCTTTTAATTCTGTTAATTAATCTATCTATATCGCATGCATGTATTACTGACTACAAAAGTACTTTATCAATTGGAAATACTAACTAACAAATTAACTATAGCACCGAACGCAACCACCCATTAATAGAGAACGGAAATACTCGATTGAAATCAAACCAGATATCAATTAATTAGACTAAAAATTGGATCACCGAAACTACTAATAAAATAATGGAATTAGACTAAAGAATTGAAGACTAGATTAAATATTAACAAATTTGCAAATGGAAAAGACTTCAAGCGTCGGAACTCAAGAACCGAAAAGAAAATCTAAGCTACTGCCGCCGCTACTTTACGTGAATTAAACTAAAGATTGCTTTGAATTGGAATGCCTAATTCTACCCTATCTCTCTCCATTTATAATGTGCAGAGTTAGTTTAATAAAAGGAAACTAAAATATTCTCCTAAGAGATAGAATTAAACTAGGAAATAATGACTAAGGCAGCATAATTAAAAGAGGAATAATGTATTATGGTAGGAATAAAATTCCTACAAGTGTCACAAGTCAACTTAGAGTAGGAAACACAGTTCCATAATGACTCTTCGTTACTTGCATCAGACGTAACTCAGATCTGGCAGGTGAATTAATTCCTTCTGGGCTCTTTCTCTTCAGACTCGATTATGCTCCCTCCTATTGGGCCTATTCGTGTGTCATGAACCTAATAGAAGACATAGGAAGAACTCGTAATAGTTTCTCGACTATGCAGATGGCCCGTTGGGCTGTCGAAACTTCATTTCTGCTTTCTTTTGCAGTCCTCCTACACATCACAACTCGTAACCTAAACCTGCATAATTCATCACAAATAACTGCAAATACCAGTGAGATCTACAGATTTAAACCTTATAAATAAACAACGTAAAGACACACATCACTCGCGTTAATCTATAACTAACCGGTATAGGATAATTAGATAACTTAAGTATTCATGATTACATGCATGTGATGAAGGTGGATTACATAATACTACAATCCTTTTTCTATAGTTTATACAAGTTAATTATTATTTCTGTTTCTCTTAAGTGTTCGTCACAAACTAAAGGTCTCTTAAGGGATACAAAGGTCATGACTCGTCAAAATAGTTACTAAAGCATTAATAGATAAAAAGAAATTAAGAATATCCGTCCCTGTGGATCGATCCTGACTACCATTGTATTAGATTTATTTAATCTTTTGATTGCAGGTTAAAAGCAGTCTAATTAATGTGTTTGCAGAGGTACACGATAGCTCTGTCAGTGGCTCCCTGGATCTACCTCGTAAGGTAAAGGGTCTGGTGAGTCTGGATAGTTGGTTTGTTTCAAACATTAGGATAGTTAGAGTTAGTAGAATTCTTTTCTATTTTGCTATTTTTAAAGAGGTTAGGTCAATATGTCCCTCTCGTCTCTTGAGTACTACTTTTAAATTATCTAATAAAGAGTCACCAAACCCCAATCACTTAATCAACGGCTGTTACTTGGGAAAAAAAAAAACTAAAACATCACTTGATGACAAGATACCTTTAACAGTTTCATTACTTGTGTTTTCAGTATACCACTTGATGTGGCGGTGACGGTGGTATAATTTTGACAAAATGAATATACAATTGGTGGCAAAGGGGTCATAGGACATGACCACTGGTTTAAAAATTAGCAATCATAAAAAAGTTGATTTCTTAACTAGATCGAGGCACCCGCAAGATTGTATCCAAGGATTTATAATTGAGTGATATATTCTTCCCGTTCATCCTAGTAATTAATGTATTTAATACTCAAATTATCTTTATCCTCTTTGAAATTATCGTAAAATTGTCTAGTTACATGAACGTAAGTGCTATTATCAAATTGGAATATGATCCGCACCTTTTAGGTGATTTAGCACTTGTTATGACAGTTCTCATAGACTTTTGCACAAGGTTTGTATGATTAATTGCAGATTTCGAGATCGGGCCAAGGAGAAAGAAATGTGCAAAAAGCGAAAGAATTGGAGCAAAGAAGTCAACACCTAAGAAGCCCACACGAATTGTGGGCTAAACCAAGAAGGAAATCCACAGGGAGGTTCGGCCGATCCAAGTGGGAGTAGAGAAAAACGGAAATTCAATCGGTAAAGAAGGATTCAGAATTGGAAAAAGAAAAGGAAATATCACGAAGTTACCTTGTTCAAGAAGATTTCAATTGCAAGAAAGAAGATCCAATTCTGATTCCTAGAGAGTAATTTCCTTGTTGGAATACGTTTCCTAAATTGAGAATGTCTCACTACCCCGAAACCTCCTAAGGGAGGCGGGTCCTAAGGGACAATGGAGGTGGGTGCCGCCGTGCGGGCGCCTCCCTTTGGAGGTGCCCTCACCCGCCTCCCCTTATGGGGGTTATTGGAGGGGGGTGCATGCTGCACCCACCTCCAATAACAACTACTAATGTTGCACCCGCCTCCAATAACCATTAACATAATGGTTATTGGAGGTGGGTGCATGTCGCACCCGCCTCTAGTAATTGTTATTCGAGTTGCACCCGCCTCTAATAACCCCCCGTTAAGAAAATTTAAAGCTTCTCTTTTCACTTTATGGCTTTGGTAGGATTCGAACTCGCTCCTGCATATTTACTTGACTCTTGGATATTAAATTTACCACTAGGCTACATATACTTATGTATATAATATTAAAATTGAAAGTATATATTTCCTTCTATAACTTGTGATTTTTATTACCTATTAATTTTTCGCCTAGCTAGAATCTCGACAAATTTTCAAAACTATTTTCAAAAGTGCAAAACAAAAAGAATTTTTGATCTAGTATTGGAAACAAATTTTGCCTTGAAGGAGATTTGGATTGCACCTGCCTCCAATAGCTAACTAATTAGAGGTGGGTCATATTCAACATGCCTCCAATTAGAACTTTGGAGGCAGGTGCAACATGACCCGCCTCCAATTAGTTAGCTATTGGAGGCGGGTGCATGTAGGCTGTGCATGCCCCTACTCCAAAGGGGCGTCTCCTTTAAGTATTTCTGTATTAGTATCTTGACTTCCTTTTGTGATTTGGTTTCTCTTCCCATATAGTTGGGAGAATTTCATGCAATAGAGGTACGCAACACGCCACAATTTTTCTCATAAAATAGTTTTCTTAGTTTAAGATTATTTTCCCCGCAAGAATACAATTTTGTTAGTAGCTAATATTCAGAGTTTAGTTTTGCTCTGTTCTGTTCTGTTTTGTTCTGTTTCCTAATTTTGGATTTTCATACTGGGCTGTCTACCCTTTGGCCAAAGTGTCGGTTGCCAGATCGTGATTTCTTCAATAACAGTAAAGTTTTCTATTTTCTCTTTTAATGGATTCATTTATATTTATTAGTTTTATGTGTTTGATGATGAGTAGCTAATTTCTTAGTTCTAGCATTATGTAAGAAGCCATAATCCATGCACGCATGAAACCTAGGAATTAATCTAAATTCTTAAATTGTGTTTCTAAATTGCTTGTGTTTATATGTCTAATTACTAAGATTATTATAAGCATGAACAACTTAGTTTAATCTGGTAGAGTCAGTAAGTGGCACAACTACCGGCCGAGTAATACATGATTAATTGGGTAATGATTTCTAGTGCATCGTCAGTAGGAATTATTAGTTTTGGGTTCTTCTAGTTCGTAATGCTTCTATTTGTTAATTAATAAGGGTTGCGGGGACTCGCAATCTGTTAGTTAACCTAGTTAGAGAATAATTCCTTTGCGGGGACTCGCGAGGGATTATCGAGAATCTATGGGAGAATTGGGATTATTTGCGGGGACTCATGGTAATACTATAACTGAAACAGCATAAGTAATTAGAAAAGTTAAGAGGTTTATGATTGCATGCATGAGATTAAGGTGGGTTTACATAATACCGAAATTTCTCTCATTACTTGATATTTTCTAAGTCTTTATTAGTTTAATTATTATTTTCTATAATTAAGTGATAACTCTAAGGTCTGTTAAGAGACACTAAGGTGACTGCTAGTCAAAAATCTAGTTACTTGATATTAAATTGGAAATTGAGTATTAATTACTGTCCCTGTGGATCGACCATGTCTACTACTGTGCTATATTTTACTATCATCTATTTTGTAGGTTTAAAACAATACTTTTACTGTTATTTGATAGACCTAAGACAAGTCACATCAAATTGGCACCGTTGCCGGGGATGATTACAAGTTTTATTCTTTTTCCTATTAATGTGCACTGGTGTTTTCTTATGTTTTGTATGACCAGATCTTCGAGTACTAAATTACTAAGTGATCAAGAGATCGAGAAGACCTGTAAATGCTTAGCTAAGGAAACCGAGCCTGTCAGTCAACCGTTTGACCAAACAGCCAGTAGCTCCGAAATAGAATTTTCACATTTTGAATCTGAATCAGATCTAATGGTTGACAAACTAAGAGTAGAGGGTCCAGAAGAAGAGCCCACGCTGAAAGATTTGTGTAGCTATGCACTGACGACCGAGCTTCGGCAGTAGTCACTCCAGAATTGCCCAATGGTTTCCCACTAAAGAATGGCTAGCTTAATGGCATCCCAAAATTCCATGGGGGTGCTAAAGATGATCCTCACAATTTTCTTGCCGAGTACGTAAAGAATTGTAAGGTGGGGCGTTTACCGACTGGAGTCTCCATCGATCAACTGAAATTGGTGGCCTTCCCTATGTCCTAACAGGTCCAGCCAATTGGTGGTTTTCATCATTACCACCGAACTCAATCACCACTTGGAAGCAGATGAAAGAACTGTTCTCAAAGAAGTATTTTCCTCCAACCAAAACCAATTTGGTCATAAAGGATATCAGCATCATTCAACAAGAGGCTGATGAGTCCCTGGGCAACTACTGGATGCGATTCAATGAACTAGTGGAGAGTTGCCCGAATCACAAGTATTCAGAGACGCAGCTACTTCAATACTTTCACCACGGGATGTGCACCAATGATCGGAACCATATGGATTCATGCAGTAATGGGGCTTTCCAGAACAACACAGTAGCCAAGGCCAGAAAGATTATTGAAGACACTATCGAGTTAAGAAGCCAGTTTAGGGAACCCTCTTATTTGGCCAAACGGCATGCTGAAGTTTGATTTATTGATGATTTTGGGGAGGAAAAATTAAATCAGCTCACTGCTAGTGTGGAGAAATTGACTGCACTAGTGGCGAAAATTGAAATCCCAACCAGTAATAACAATAAGGAGGTTGTGTGTGCATGTTGTGGAAATCTAGGACACTTTTCGCAGAATTGCAACCTTGCGCAGGAAGAGATGATAGCTCAGGCTAATGCTGCAGGAAATCGGCATAATGGGAACTGGCATTGGAACCCACCAAGAAGGGATCCGTACTTAAATACATACAATCCAGGATGGAAAGACAATCTAGCGTTCTGTTAGAAAAATCTAGAAGAAGGAGTTCAGGTTCCTTTTCCATCAGAAGGAACTCAACCAGTTCTTGTTCAGAATTTTGAGAATTCCAGCCAACCAGCTCCAAATTTGAATACTGGGAATAATAACTGGCATAACGGACTAATGTACAGGCCCCTAAACATGCAGAATTTCCCAAATCCAAGTCCGAATAATCTGGAAAGAGGAGGCAAAATAGTGGAGGATGCAATAGGGGAACTCTTTGAACAACAAAGAGGTTTATTTAAGCAGCAAAAGGAGAATGGCACTGCCATGGATGGAATTGCTCACTTGTTATCCCAGTTGTCTGCATCTATGCAAGAGCTTAGGGGGAACCAAAGCCAATTACACTCTCAACTGCAGGTCCCGCGTATGGAGAATATAAGTGCAATAAGTCTGAGAATAACAAAGGAACAGGAACTAGCTGGGCAAAAATTACCATCTGCAAGGGATGGTTTGCCCAAACCGACCATAATTGTTGAACCAGAACTGGAAATTTAGTATCTAGATTGAATTTGAATCAAGGGGCACCATACCAACCACAAAGGGGTGGCAGAAGGTGGAAGACGCCATCAAAGAGCTTTTCGAGTAACAGAAGGAGCAAAGAACTCCAATGGAGGGGATAACTAGAATTTTGTCCCAATTATTGGCATCCATGCAAGAATTGTGGGGAAATCAGAGAAACTTACCTTCTCAAGTGCAGGTTCCTCCCAAGGATAACGTGAATGAGATCCAGTTGAGAAGTGGGAAAATTCTAGAGCCTGTAATTAAGAAATCACAGTCAGCAGGGGCCTGTTTGCCTAAACCGATGGGTGTTTTGGATACTGGAAATTCAGATACAGTAGAACCTGAGGGGCCAATCATTATATACTCAGATCCTGAACCTGAGAAGAGCCCTGCTCCAGTTACAATGAGCAAGGATGTGTATAAGCATGTGCCGCCATTCCCAAATAGCTTGCGGCCCAAGGTAAGGACAATAAAGGAGGACCCGATTGACTACTTGGAGGCTTTCGAAAGGATGGAGCTTAACATTCCATTCATAAAGGCAATTAAACTTCCCCCAGTTGGGAAGTTTCTAAAGGAATTCATGGCAGGGAAGCCAAGAGGGGCGAGCAAGGTGGTGTTAGTAGAGAATGTCTCGGCAGTGATTCAAAAAAAGCTCCCTCCCAAATGCAAAGATCCAGGTATGTTCTCTTTACCTTGCATCATTGGAAATAGAAAAATAAAGCATGCTATGTGTTACCTTGGTGTAGCCATAAATATTATGCCTTTGTCAATTTATGAGACTTTATCTGGTGTTAAGCTTGTGGATACAAAGATAGCAATACAACAACAGATAGGTCATGTGTCCACCCTGAAGGTGTACTTGAGAATGTTTTGGCGCGTGTGAATTCCTTTGTTTAGCTTGCTGACTTTTATGTGATTAAGATGTATAATGATCCGGCCAAAGAATCTGCTGGTGTATTGTTGGGTCGCCCAATTTTGAAAATTTATAGGGCAGTGATTGATGTGTATAATGGCGCTATCCGTTTGGATCATTGTGGTCAAAAGCATACTTTTAGTATCAATAATACCATGAATAATCCAGAAGTAGTTATGAATGTGAATAGTATTGAGTTGAATAACCTTCTTGTCCAAGAATCTCTTGAGACCAAATTTTTGCATGACAAGGAGGAGGAGGTTCTCCTTCAGGGATTGATTGATTTCAAGAGCCAAAATAGGAGTGAAGGAAAGGCCCTAACACTTGACTTAGAGGAACCTCCAGGATATCAGAAGGACCGGCATTCTACAAAAGGGTGTGTCAAAGCCAAAGTGCGAAAAAGAAGCAATGCAAAGACATGGCTTAATAACCCCACAAAAGTTGATAAAGTGAAGTTACTAGGCGAGGGGTATGTTCGCCCAAATGGAGCAGTACGAGTGCAAAGGCATGCACTATTTCAAAGATTCTGGCCAGATCTGAATAGTGGAACAAATTTCATTGTGGCACTGTCATACTCATTAACAAGAGCTAAAGTTGTGTCTAGCTAAGACGTTAAAGAAAAGCGCTACTAGGAGACAACCTAGTTTCTTTGTATTTTATTTTATTTTACTGTTAAAAAAAAATTTTTAAAAAGTGTGTACTGGTTTTGTGCCCTGTTAGCATGAATAAATTGCTTGCAGGACCAGAGGTGAAGGCGGCACATACTTCCATGGCCTCCGATCAATTATCACCACCAGTGACCTACCATAAGGGCGAGTACTTCTACTGCCCAATCCAGATCAATGAGGGATTTGCCACTGTCCATCAGCGGTTTGACCAAATGGCAGCCTGCTTAGCTCCCATTCAGCAGCGGTAAGTTTTGTGTTTTCTCATTTTTTTTGTTTGTCTTGTTCGCTATTTTGTGTTGCTATTTTTGTGGTGTTTGTTTTTATTCTAAGCCCTATTTTTGTTCTTCACTTCATGCTTGAGGGCAAACATTATTCAAGTGTGGGGATGTTTACAGGGTTGTGTCATGTTTTTCAATTTTTATGTCAATAAGTATCCCTTAGTTTTCATTGTCTTTGCTTGGGGACAAGCAATTCTCTAAGTGTGGGGATGTCGGGACATTTGTCCTAAAATTTAATTTTTGTTTTGTTTTTTGAGTCTGGTTGCCTTTGCCTTAATCTGATATGGATCTGAAATATGTAACATAGATGAAGTATGACATGAAGTATGCATGCTGCATTTTTTGAATAAATAATCTGAGAAGTCCTAAATTAGTTAAATTCAGAATTATGCATGTTTTCCCTTTTCTTAAGCCATTGTACTGAGCCTAAATGTTGCATGGTCCGGGGAGAATCATTTGTTTGGTTGTCAGACTTTCAAGATGGTATGAATAGTGCATGGCGGGATGATGGGGAACCTTCTTAGGATTAACCACTTTGGGCTTGAATACTTAACCTACCTTGTTATATCCCTAGAAGCCAAGTTGATAAATCCATTCTAACCCCCCCCCCCCCCCCCCAAAGTGTGTATGTGTTATGATGCTGAATTATTAATTAAATCAAGTGGTGCATTGTTTAAGAAATAAGTGGATTATTTGTCCAACGTGTGTGTTTACCCGAAATTAAAAAGCTCATGGAAAGCAGAAAAAGAAAGAAAGAAAGAAAAAAAAATGTTGATGTTTTGAATTCTATAATGTTCTGAAAGTGTGATATGTGATGAGCTGAGTAAAGAGATAAAGTGCTAAATGTTGTGAGCCATAGTCCTTGCAATGTGTAAATGCTGAATAAGACAGGCACCTATTTTCCCAAACAGAGGGGGGTTGTACAGAATACTGAATAAAGGTACAGCAACCAAAGTTTTTGAGAAACACACGGGGTCTGATTTTTTTGCAGGTGGCTTAGAACCCTTAGGACTTGTCCAAAGGTTCGAACCCTGGCCTTACGTTGCGTCCCATAATTAGAAGGTTGTTTCTTAACTGCTGTGTATCTATTCCTTCTATACGGTGACGATGGTCGGCTATCAAGCATGTATGATTCTGGCTAGATGAGGATTTACTTTTATCCTAATTTTTTCTGAAAAAATGTGAGATTGTGTGCATCACCGACCATAGAGTGCTGTTTTTTGGGAATTATTGCATATTTTTGGATTTAGCCGATGGAAGGACTGTTTTTTGTGAAGTAAAAAAGAACACATGCATATGAATTGAAGTGCTGATTTTGTGGTGTGAGTAAGTTACGAAAAAAGAGAAAGGCAAATTTGTTGAGTCGTGTTTTATTTTGAGTCTTGCTTTGAGTCAATGAAGTAGTTTTTGTTTTTCTCCAGTAGGTCAAGAGTCATAATTGTTTAGTCCAAGAGTCTTGTGTATCTTGTTCTGTTTTGTTTCTATGTTTGATCTGGATCAATTGAGGAAGTTTAAGTAAATTGCTAAAATGAAGGGTATGCTCTAGCTCTTCACTTCACGCTTTAGGGCAAGCGTTATTCAAGTGTGCGGATATTTGATCTGCACCTTTTAGGTAATTTATTTTAGCACTTGTTATGCCAGTTCTCACAGGATTTTGCCCAAGGTTTTTATTTAGCACTTGTTATGCTAGTTCTCACAGGATTTTGCCCAAGGTTTTTATAATTAACTACAGATTTGGAGATCGGGCCTAGGAAGAAAGAAATGTGCAAAAAGTGGAAGAATTGGAGCAGAGAAGTTAGCACCCAAGATGCCCACACGAATTGTGGGCTAAACCGAGGAAATCCATAGGGAGGTTCGGCCGATCCAAGTGGGAGCAGAGAAAAACGGAAATTCAATCCGTAAAGAAGAAGGATTCATAATTGGAAAAAGAAAAGGAAATCTCAAGAAGTTACCTTATTCAAGAAGACTTCAATTGCAAGAAAGAAGATCCAATTCTGATTCCTAGAGAGTAATTCCCTTGTTGGAATATGTTTCCTGAATTGAGAAGGATTGTCTTGACTTCCTTTTGTGATTTGGTTTCTCTCCCTATATAGCTGGGAGAATTTCATGCAGTAGAGGCACGCAACGCGCCACAAGTTTTCTCATAAAATAGATTTCTTAGTTTAAGATTATTTTCCACGCAAGAATACAATTTTGCTAGTAGCTAATATTCAGAGTTTAGTTTTGCTCTGTTCTGTTCTGTTTTGTTCTATTTCGCAACTTTGGATTTTCTGACAGGGCAGTCTACCCTTTGGCCAAAGCGCCGGTTGCCAGATTGAGATTTCTTCAATAGTAGTACGGTTTTATATTTTCTCTTTCAATGGATTCGTTTATATTTATGAGTTTTACGTGTGTGATGATGAGTAGCTAATTTATTAGTTTTGCTATTATGTAAGAAGCCATAATCCATGCATGTATGAAACTCAGGAATTAATCTAAGATCTGATAAATTGTGTTTCTAAATTGCCTGTGTTTATATGTCTAATTACTAAGATTATTGTAAGCCTAATCAATTTAGTTTAATCTGGTAGAGTCAGTGAGTGGCACAACTACAGGCCGAGTAGGACAGGATTAATTGGGTAATAATTTCTAGTTCATCGTCAGTAGGAATTATTAGTTTCGGGTTCTTCTAGTTCTAAATGCTTCTATTTGTTAATTAATAAGGGTTGCGGGGATTCGCGGTCTGTTAGTTAATGTAGTTAGAGAATAATTCCTTTGCTGGGACTCGCGGGTGATTATCGAGAATCTATGGGAGAATTGGGATTATTTGCGGGGACTCATGGTACTACTATAACTGAAACGACATAAGTAATTAGACAAGTTAAGAGGTTTATGATTGCATGCATGAGATTAAGGTGGGTTTCCATAATACCAGAATTTCTCTCATTACTTGATATTTTCTAAGTCTTTATTAGTTTAATTATTATTTTTTATAATTAAGTGACAACTCTAAGGTCTCTTAAGAGACACAAAGGTCACTGCTAGTAAAAAATCTAGTTACTTGACATTAAATTTGAAATTGAATATTAATTACTGTCTCTGTGGATCGACCATGTATACTACTGTGCTATTTCTTCCAATTGTAACTCTTGAATATGAGTTTGATTCATGAAATACTTACATTCTTGGGGTGTCTTGTTTAGCTCCAGGAGTTTCTTGTAGTTCAATTCATTGTTTAGCTCCAGGCACTATCGAATGCGGAAGCTGCCGTCTTGGACAGACCACCGCCGCTTGAACCACCTCTTCTTACCATTTTCCCAATTTTCTTCACAAAAAAACTCGGAACAGTACTAGGTCCTGTTAGGAATAACATAATTCAACCGGAAGATTGTTGTTTTGGACGGAATAAAGTTTGAGTTTTGTTCTTTGAGAGGTGGGGAAGAATTTGATACGAGGTATTTAAGGGATTTGATGTGGGGGAAGAATTTGATACGAGGTATTTAAGGGATTTGAAGTTACACAATTAATATATATATACTCACACCGTTACGAATTGATGTGCCCAGGAATCTTGACTAATTAACTCTTTAATAACACCCAATTAAATATACTATTAACATAAATAGAGATTGCAAGCATGGCCAGTAGTAATGGCAAGGAGATTTAAAAGTGTAGATCGAATTGGGAAAATGTGGATAGTGGCATGAAGAAAATAGTAACATTATGAGGTGTTAATCATGGTACGTATTTTCTTGAATTTAAGTGTACTTGTTAATTATTTTTTTCTTTAAGACTTTTAACTGTGGTTGAAGTGATATAAGCATGATAAATTGATGATTAAAAAGATGGATATTGTTCACAATTTGAGAGTGATTTATATGTTAAAAAGAATGCATTTATATTGAACTCCCTTTTCTACCCTATGATCATCTCACAGTTTTGGAATGAGTTGAAGTACTGCCCCATTTTGTTTGTCTTGTGCATACTGTTCGTGCAGGTGCCGATGGATGTGCGTGCATGTGTGTTTAGTTTAAGTTTGACCCCAAAATTTTTTTCTTCATAATTTGAAACACATAATATGTAGGCAGCATATATACTACTTCTAAATGACCATGCAAAAAACACTGTTAATGTAAAGTTGGTAAAGGCCAAGATTGAGCTGCAGCTAGAGCAAGAACATTCTCACAGTAACTGTTTTAGTCCATATTACTACATGTAAAAGTGCCGTCCTGATGAACTACCCAACGACTACAGTCTCTTCCTTCTTAATTTGAACAGAACTTTTTTTATCTTAATTCCTTCATTTTTGTTAATTAAGCCATTTTGTGAAGTCCCAACATCTGCCAATGACTACCTACGTTCTCTTCTTTGAGCAGAAGTTTTTCGTCTCCCTGTTTACGTTTGTTCATTAAGCCGTCAATTTGTGTGAACTCCCAAATGTTCCCAACGACGTCAACGTTCTCTTCTTTGAACAAAATCTTTTTCCTCTCCCAGTTTACTTGGCTTATAATCCGTAATTTTGTGTGAAAGAGGGATCTTTGGTCGCCGGTTGCAATAATGTTCAAGCTCCCTTCGATTCTAGCTTCTCACCATCAGTATTTCCTGAAAAACGACGGAAAAATTAGAGATTGAATTGCCTTGAGTTAAACTTTGATTTAATTAGTGGAATAATTTGGAATATTTCATATAAAAGTTTTTGTGGGTTGCCTCGATTTTATGAGAGGAATGTTTCTTTGGATTTTATTGTTGCACAATAGCTGAACTTTTTAAAGGTAAATTTGATTTTCTGTTGTTTTGATATAAACTATTATTCATGGTTCATCTTCTCTACCACAGAGACGCAAGCACGATGAATGCACGATACATGCAGAAATGTGGTGCATCAGTTCTCACTGATCTATGAAGCTGAACACAGAAGTATGGTTGCTACTCTCAGTGAATTTCAATGGATTTCGTATCATCTGCATGACTTCCATGTCCCTATCTTAGGCTCTCAATTGGGAAATTTTTGTTTGTGGAAAAAAATATTTTTTTAGAAGGAAGTTCTTTTGGATATTTATATAGGAAAGAGAAGAAAAGTGTAATGATTATCTTATTTTTTGAATTTATGTGAGTGGAGATTTAGAGAGAATTTTAAAATTTGAATTTGAAATTTTATAAAAATGATGTTATTTTTTTATGGTGAATTTGTAGAGAAAAAAGTAATGATTTTCCAAAAATAATTAAACAGAAAAAAATAGAGCTTTATATAGTTTGCAAGGGTTTGACCCGTAATATAGTCAAATCTATCTTTAAGAACGAACCAAACATTTGATGAAGATGGACTGTCACCTTGTCCGTGACAAGTTTCTGTTCTCTTGTGGCTTTGGTAGAGAATCATCACTTTTTTTTTTCCCAAAACTTTACACAAAGAAACAACTTCACTTTTTCAACAATTTAAAATTAAAATTTTAAAATTCCCTCTAAATACCTACTCACATAAATTCAAAAAATAACACAATCATTACACTTTTTTATCTCTCACCTACACAATTTCCCAAAAAACTTCCCTCCAAAAAATTTCTAACAAAAAACTTCCCTCTAATAAAATTTCCTCTACCAAAGCTACAAGAGAACAGAGCCTAAAAGTGGACTCATCATTCCTCAACACACTCCCGAGAACAACTTCCTCAAGTTTTCACAAAGTCCTTGCCAAGACCCACATTTTGCTCTATTTTGTACAAGATAGGCTTTCAAACATCTAATCAAAAACCTTTTTGACAGTCGACAGAAACGAAAAAAAAACGAAAAAAAACATGGTCAATTGTTCAATTACACTACACCAAAATTGCTTAGGGGAGGCGGGTCCTAAGGGCATTAGGAGGCGGGTGCACACTCCAGTGCGGGCGCCTCCTTTGCGCCTCCAAAAGGAGGCGCCCGCTCCCGCCTTCCCTGTGAGGGGTCATTATGCACCCGCCTCCAATAACCATTAATGGAGGCAGGTGCAACATGCACCCGCCTCCAATCATAATAGTCACTGGAGATGCACCCGCCTCCATAAATGGTTATTGTTGCACCCGCCTCCAATATTTTCCCAATAAAAAATTTAATTTTTCATGATTTAATTTATGGTTTCGGTAGGAATCGAACTTGCACCGGCGGACTTACTTGACTCTTGCAAATTAAAGTTACCACTAGGCTACATATACTCATGTATATGAAGTTAAAATCTAAAATATATATTTATATATTTTCTTCTAAAACTTGTGGTTTTTATTACCTAAAAATTTGTCTCCCTTTTTCAAAATTATTTTCAACTCTCAAAATTATCCTAATAAATTATTTTCAAATTTATTTTCAATAGTCCAAAACAAAGAGAATTTTCGAAACAATATTGATTAAAATTTGGGAAAATGCACCCGCCTCCAATAAACACGATATTGGAGGCGGGTGCAAAGCCTTTTCTCTCCTCAAAAGAGATTTGGAGGCGGGTGCAACATCCACCCGCCTCCAATAATTATTGGAGGCGGGTGGATGTTGCACCCGCCTCCAAATCTCTTTTGACCCGCCTCCAAAGAGATTTGGAGGCGGGCGCAACATCCACCCGCCTTCGATAATTAATTATCGGAGGCGGGTGGATGTTGCACCCGCCTCCAAATCTCTTTTGAGACCCCTTTGGAGGCGGGTGTTTGTACAGCCGCCTCCAAAGGAGCGCCTTCTTTGATCATTTATGTACTAGTGTTAGTATGTAGCCTAACCCTTTTTTGGGCATGAAGTGGTAGGTCACAGCAACATGGCCACTCCACTAGTCTAAAAATTTGCAACCATAAACAATGTATACTAATCTAAGCTGCATAGCACGCATGTCCAATAGAACTGAAGTAAAAGATTGTAAGAAATGTACCTTGATATATACCGTGAAGATCCCTTTAATTTTCTGTCACAGTTGGGTTGGTTGGTAGTGGGTTGGTGTTGCGAATTTGGGGTATAACAGCAAAAATTTGTGCGGTTTTTTTTTTTTTTTTTTCCTGGTATTCTTGATGGGTGGTGGTGGTATCGATTTTGATTAATTGGGATTTACAAAAGAAAGATAGAGAAAAATAACAATAGCAGGAGGTTTACAAGCTTAATGTAGATGGCTCTTCGCGTGGGAATCCAGGGGCATCACGAGGTGGTTTTGTTCTGAGGGATTCCACTGGACGTGTACTGATGGCGGGTTCCTTATCTCTTGGGTTCCTTACTAGTTTTCAGGCAGAGGCTGCGGCACTGTACTTAGGACTCATGGCTTGTAAGGAACAAGGTCTACTGTCGGTTTATGTGGAGACAGATTCGATGTCACTGTTGAACTGTTTCCAGAAGGGAGTTTGGTCCTGGAGAGCCTCCTCTGTGCTGAGGAAGGTGAAAAAACTGAGGGAGTTCTTTGGATCTTTTAGTTTCCGGCATATTTATAGGGAGGCGAATGTGGTTGCGGATTTTTTGGCACAACGGGCTAGTCACTCACTCGTATCGCAGGTTTACACACACTCCTCGCTACCTTCTGGGTTAAAGGGGTTGGTCAACTTAGATGCACGGTCTTTCCCTTACATCAGGGTATAGATATTCCACGCAGTTTGTATTGGAGGTCAGGTTTTAAGCCCCCTCCCCTCATTTCCCTTTCTTTTTAATAAATGGCCTATATGGTCACTACTTCATAAAAAAAAAAATAAATAAATAAATAAAAAAAGAGAAAAATAACAATAACAAATAATGTACAAAAGTTACCCGTCTACCGCACGCATGTTCAATAGCAACGGCACGCATATGGCCAAAAGAGCTAAATTAAAATACTGTAAGTAATGGTGGTTAATTATGTACCTTGACAAAGTGAAGATCCTTTCGATTTTTTTTTGCATCTGGTTGGTGCTGTGAAAAGTGGATAACAAGATCATTTTGTGGGATTTTTTTTGTATTCTTGGTGGTGATCATGATAGATGTATCAATTTTGAATAATTTGGAATTGACAAAATGAAATATACAATGGAGAAATTCAATAACCGAAAGAAGTTCTATCGAGCAGCGTCTTCATAGAGAATTAGCACGTCGCAATGTTGGATTTTCTCCGCAAGCATTGGCAAGAAATTGTGGTAATCGAAGTTTTCTGGTACATTTATGATCTTGTGGGCTTTCGGATGTGGGAGGTTAAATTCTTCTCTATTTTGTGCTTCGCAGTTCAATTTATCGAAAGATTAAATGTTTTTGAACTTGGTTATGTATGAATCTTGTTTCTTTTTCAATTGGTAAGTATTTGAGGTAATCAAAGTTTTCTGGCACGTTTATGATTTTGGAGCTTTCGGATTGGTTGGTTAAATTCTTTTCTATTTTGTTCTTCACTTTTCAATTCAATTTTGACATGAAGATTGAATCTTTCTGAACTGATTATGTATGCATGTAATGCTCGTATTTCTCTAAACACGTCAAATGTGTATAAATCGTAACTCACACAAGTTGACTTGCTTAGATGAACATAGTACATCCTCAAACGTGAATTTAAAAATTTTGCAAAATGATTTAACAATTAAAACTATAAATATGAAGGTTAAAAATGTAGTTTAATATTATCATAACCAAACCAAACCTAAAATATCAAGATGTAAAATTTAAAAGGATAGCAATGCCATAGTAATTATAAGCCTAAAAAAAAAAAAGGGTTCAAACTAATAGTAAAATCCACAAATACAACTTAGGTTACGTATTAGAGAAAAGTTTTAAGAGGAAAATTGAATAGTTGAGACCAACTTATAACTAAGGAAATTTAACAGATGTACAGTTAGTAAAAGAAAATCCACTACTACAAAAAGGGATTTCAATGGCGGTTTTTAAGCACATTTAACGGCGGTTTTCTTCCATTTTGAACCGTCATCTATCCGGCAACCATAGAAATAACCGCCGTAGAATTTGTACGGCGGTTCTTCCTAACCGCCGTAGAAAGTCAATCTTTCTACTACGGTATATTTCTGAACCGCCGTAGAAAGTCCATCTTTCTACGGCGATATATTTTGGAACCGCCGTAGAATGTCCAACTTTCTATGGCGGTTTCTAACTAAACCGCCATAGAAAGTACAAGACATTCGCACCCAAACCGCAGTAGAAAGTGAGGAATTTATCTGGTTTAAAGCAAAACCTGCTTCTAAAAGTTTAAAATTAATATACAAAATATCGCCAAGATAGAAGTAGAAATCCCTATTATATTACAGGGGCATATCCAAAAAATTCATACAACTATAATATCAACAAGTTTCATTACTATCAAAACAACCATCAAATACGGCTAATGCTCCACAATATAACTAGCGCATATTTTTCTCATAGCATCTATACCCACGGGGCTTAATAGAGTGCGGTCGATCTTGAAGTACTCCAATAGAGTATAAATTCAAATGTCATTGAGTAGCAAAATGAAATACAATCAAATAAGTTATGTGAAATCAAAATTAAATACCTTTTCGAGTGCCAATGTCTCGAATTTCATTGCGATGTGTTACATGTAATGCATGACATAGTAGCCACACTTCCAGATAGACTTTTGTTTTTTATGCTATTGAATATTATTATACGAGTTAGAAGATCATATAATTCAACTCATGAGAACAAGCATTTCACTCATTTTACTAAAGGATGAAAACAAAATAGAGTAAGAAAGGTAAAAGCTTTAAGGAGAAGTTCACTCATTTTACACTCTCTCTGCCTAAAACAAGAAAAGTGACACACAAAAGATACTTTGTGCGTTTGCAATAAAGATGCCAGAAAAAAAATGCAAAGATAGCTTTAATTTCAAAAGATAAGTGCCATTGAAAAAATTAAACCAAAGGAGACACAAAAAAGGAGCCTAAAAAAGGTTAAATTTAAAAGGCAAGTTACATTTAACAACTTCAACTCAACCCACAAGCATTTCACTCATTATCACTAAAGGAGGAAAACAAAAATAGACTAAGAAAGGTAAAAAGTTTAAGGAGAAGTGACATTTCACACTCTCCAAGTATAAAAAAATGATCCTTTTAATGAAAAGCAACACACAAAGCATACTAGAAACTTTTCTAAAAAAGATAAGGGAAAGCGAGGTAAAGAAAGTTTTATTTTCAATAAACAAGTGCCATTACCCACTTTAAACCAAAGGAGGCACAAAAAGTGGACTAAGAAAGGGTAAAATTGAAAAAGCAATTGACATTTCACAACTTCAAGTCATGATAAAAATCATTTCACTCATTATCACTAAAGGATGAACACAAAATAGAGTAAGAAAGGTTAAAGGTTTAAGGAGAAGTTCACTCATTTTACACTCTCCTTGCCTAAAACAAGAAAAGCGACACACAAAAGATACTTTTTGCATTTGCAATAACGATACCGGACAATGAGGCAAAGAAAGCTTTACTTTGAAAAGATAAGTGGCATTGAAGAAATTAAACCAAAGGGGACACAAAAAAGGAGCCTAAGAAAGGTTAAATTTAAAAGGCAATTTACATTTCCCAACTTCAACTCATGAGAACAAGCATTTCACTCATTTTACTAAAGGATGAAAACAAAATAGAGTAAGAAAGGTAAAAGCTTTAAGGAGAAGTTCACTCATTTTACACCCTCTTTGCCTAAAACAAGAAAAGCGACACACTAAATATACTTTGTACGTTTGCAATAAAGATGCCGGAAAATGATGCAAAGATAGCTTTAATTTCAAAAGATAAGTGCCATTGAAGAAATTAAACCAAAGGAGACACAAAAAAGGAGCCCAAGAAAGGTGAAATTTAAAATGCAAGTTACATTTCACAACTTCAATCAACCACTCAGCATTTCACTCATTATCACTAAAGGAGGAACACAAAATCGATCAAATCCCGACTTCAAACACCAAGGTTCTCAAATTAATCAAGCAAAACCGAAATCAAACACCAAGGTTCTCAAATTAATTAAGCAAAACCGAATTCAAACACCAAGGTTCTCAAATTAATAAAGACAAACTGAATTCAACACCCCTAAACCCAAAACCAAACACGAACTCAAAAACCATTCGATGAAAACAAAACCCGAATTCAACAACCAAACCAATTAAACCACCAATTGATCAAACCCAAAACAATCCAAGCATTCATAATTATCAATAAACCCGAATGCAACATTGACAAAAAACCCTAGGCTAATCACAAGTTAAAAAAGAAAGGTAAACTTTCAAAAGCTTAAATGAACTCCAAGTATTCGGCTAAACCTTATTTAGGATTTCAATCCCACAACCAAGGGACCCTATAGCAAAAATTCTTGTTGGGGAAAATAGATGAAATGGACGCCGGGTTCCGATAAAGCTAAAGCCGGAGCTGGGTGACTTCGGGGCGAGCAGCCAACGCCGAACAGCTGCGGGTAAGAGAAGGAGACGGTCAGCCGTCTACGGATGGCACCGGCGACGGTTCCCCGGCGAAGAAAATGGGTCAAGAGAGAGGAGAGGGAAACAGGGGAAGGCAGTGAAAGCTTGTCCTAATTTGAATTTATGAGCTGACCCGACCCGTTTTCTACGACAGGTCAAAAAAAACCACCGTAGAAAGGTGTTTTCTACGGCAGTTTCAATTTAAACCGCCGTAGAAAGGTGTTTCTACAGGTGGTTTTTTTTGAACAGCCATAGAAAATGGGGAAAAAAGGGTGCCAATTCCCGCGCGTGCCTCTGTTCCTATTAATTTCTATTTTTTTTTTAAATTAACCCCACAATTTTGTAAATATAATATGAAATATCAAATTTACATTATATTTATTAATTATGTACAAAATCCAGCCTTTTATTATTATAAACATTAAATAATGAAATTTCAAATTTTCCCGTGAACCATTCCACCGCAAATTTTTCATGTACTGTTACATAATAATTATAGGAAAACCTCAAAACTAATAATTTTTGATAAAGTACATTTAAGCTTTGATAAAGTAATAAGCTTGATTATATTTAAAAATTTTCTGCGTTTTCGACTTGGGCGAACAGGCTAAAGTAATCCACTCTCTAAATGCATTAAGTAATATAAGAAAAATAAATCCTTAAGGGCCCAATAAAAAAATAAAGTAATACTTACTAGATTTCATTTGCTATATATATGTACGGACATGAAATTATTTCTCCGCGACAGTAAGTTTCAAAAAAATTCCTGCGGGCGCCTCTATTCCTGTTAATTTCTAGGTTTTCTTTTTCGTAAATTAACCCCCAAATTAACCCCAAAATATGCAATTTAATATTAATCAAATTTTTACAGTAAAATACATTCAATTTATTAGGAATCAATTTAATATAAATTATTTTAATTACTTGCAACTATTGATCATTATTAAATTGCATATTCAATATTAGAGTTTAAAAAATTTTGAGGTTAATTTACAAAACATAAAAAATTAGGGATTAATATGAATAGATCGAGGCGCGCACGGGAATTCCATTTTTGTCTCATTTTTCTAAGGCGATTTAACATAAACTGCCATAGAAAGCCACTTTCTTCGGCGGTTTAAATTTAAACTACCGTAGAAAGTGGCTTTCTTACGGCGGGTTTTGTTAAACCGCCGTAGAAAGTGTCATTTGTTAAGGTTTTCTTTTCTTGTAAAATAACCCCAAAAATTTTTCTCCCCTTTAATATTTAATATGCAATTTAATATTGATCAATTTTTACAGTAAAATACATTATATTTATTAATTATATACAAGATACATCCTTTATACCGATGAAAAAAAATTTAATTAATAAATTTCAAATTTTCATTTAACCAATCAATTATTTTGGGGTTACAAAAAAATTTTAATGACTGATACACAATAATTATAGGAACACTTAAAAATTAAGAATTTTCATTGAATTAATGGTAGGTTTTGTACTATTGAATTTATGTGTACTTAATTATCTCTAGTTAAATAATTAAAGTCAATCAAGAATTTCAATTATGTTAAGATAAATCATTCATAGTGGCAATTAATTAATACTCTTTAAAATTGGTTACAAGTATTACTCAATGTCATATCCATGTATAGTCTTAATTAATTTTCAATCGTTTTTGTATATCTCATATACATGCAGGCTAGTTAAGAGGCGAAAAAATTGAAAGAGGTTGACGTGGGTACGAAATGCGCCTTAATATAAACTATATTGAAGAATCTCTCTAAAATAATAAATATTTATTAATCAATAAATGAATAATTTATTAATTTAGCGGTCAATAACTAACCTCGCTAAATGAATATCTTTTTTCCGATTCCTAGAAAATTAATTTATCAAGGGTTAACTGTAAAATCAAAACAAAAACATTGTAGTTTTAAACAACTTTAAACCTCCCTATCACATTGACATAAATAGTGAAGCTTTATGCAATTTCAAATAATTGCAAACTCAGTTTTACATCAATCTCGATAGAGCTTACCTTGTAAATTTTACCATAACTCCTTGTTAAATAAACAGTGAAGGGTTTAGGATTTTTGGAGATACACGCTGTTATTTAGGGTTAAATACATCAGTTCTATGGCAGTTTATTTGAAAACCGCCGTAGATAATGGCTTTCTACGGCGGTTGTAAGCAAACCGCCGTATAAAGAGACTTTTTATGGCGGTTGTAAGCAAACCGCCGTAGAAAGTCCTACTTTCTACGGCGGTTTGCTTACAACCGCCGTAGAAAGTCCCTTTCTACGGGCGGTTTTTAATTAACCGCCGTAGAAAGTTAGTTACTATGGCGGTTATTTGATAACCGCCGGAGATAATGTCTTTCTACGGTGGTTTATATGTAAACCGCCGTAGAAAGCCTGTATTTTCTTTTTTAATGGTGGTTTGGTCTTTACGGCTGTTAAACTGCAGCCGTTAAAACTCCATTCTGTAGTAGTGAAATTCTCATCTTATAAATTCTTCACTTTTTTTCTTTGTTTTATTTTTGGATAATCGCGATTAAGTGGTTGTGGGCATTGAGACCCTTTATTAAAATTTAGAAAGGAAAAATGTCAAAAAATTCAAGGGAGGCATAATGAGCCTTAGAGATACAAAAATGCAACAAACACAAATGCAACATGTGTAAACCTAGTCAAACCATTAAATAAGGGAAACTACAAGCATCCAAAACCACCATCCCCGCGTAGCTGGGGATATAGTGGAGTGCGTGAATAGAGAAGACGGAGTAGAGACACTAGCCAATCGTGCTAGGTTATCAGAAACCGCATTCACTTCCCGGTAGATATGAGTAAAAGTGAAAGTAAGAAAAATTAAAAATAAAGGGCATAGGCCCACAATATGTTTCTGGACAGAACAAGCCTTCTGTAGAATTCGCAGATCATTAGCTACAAACTTGAATAACAGAACTAAGAGCAGAGAAATTGCAGAAAGAAGAAAAGAGAGGAAGAAAGTTGAGAGAGAATTTTTTGATTTCTATTGAAGAGAAAAATGGAAGATCTGGTTACAATAATCACCTACCAAGCTATTTATACAAGTTCAAAAAAAAAGAGCTCTACAGATTGTACAATGCACCTCATATGCAGAGAACTAATTCTCTAACTAACTTTCTCTCCAAAACCAGCAACTTAACAGCTAAGGAAGTGACAGCTAACTTAAGCATGCTCTTAAGCATGATCCAACAATATCTAATGAGATCTGACAGCTCATCAAGGTGGATCCTGCTTCAATTGGATTTGATCTGCTGGAGGAGGCTTACCACAGTTACCAGTGTTGCTCATCAGCTTTGTGTTCTGTAGCTTCTGTGAGCTCAGCTTGGAGCCCTCTGTATGGTCATTCGGATGGTCATTCTTCACACCCCCCCTCAAGCTGAGCTAGATTAAAAGTAATCAAGCCAAGCTTGGAACTGAAAAACATAAATTGAGGAGAATGAAGACTCTTGGTAATATGTCTGCCAACTGAAGCTTGGATGGAATGTAAAGAGGATTGATCAATCCGGCTTTGTACTGGTTTCAAACAATATGGCAATCAATCTCCAGATGCTTTGTTCTCTCATGGAAAACATGATTGGCATTGATGTACAATGCTGCCTAATTATCACAGTAAAAAGGGATTGGAAATGTGATAGGAACTGCAAGGCCCTTCAGAAGGTAGCTAATCCATTGCAATTCACAAACTGTAGAAGCCATGCTTCTATACTCAGCTTCAGCAGAAGATTTAGATAATGTAGCCTGTTTCTTGGACTTCCAGGAAATCAAAGAATCCCCAAGAAACACACAGAAACCAGTAAGGAACCTTCTTGTTTTCTTGCAAGTAGCCCAATCTACATCTGAATATGCAGTCAGTTGGGACATAGGCTTTGCTGGATAGAACAAACCCTTGGCAGGACTACCCTTCAGAAATCGAAGAACATGTAAGGCAGCATCCCAGTGATTATGTTTTGGAGCATTGACATATTGGCTCAGTTGCTGTGTAGCATGAGGAAGGTCTGGTCTGAACTTCTTAACTTCAGCAATTGCATCTTCTGAAGATCCTGTAATTAAAAGATAATCCACATGACTAACAAAAATAGTTGCAGTCCAGATTTATTGATGATAAAGAGGCAGTGATCATGTTCACACTGCACAAATCCATAAGCTATCAGGCTTTCAGTAAGCTCGTGATTCCACTGCCTAGATGCTTGTTTAAGACCATACAAGGACTTCTTCAGCTTACAAACCTGTCCTTCAGAGGCTTTGTTGTATCCAGGAGGAGGTAACATATAAACCTCCTCATCCAAATGGCCATGCAGAAAGGCATTATTCACATCCTTTTGCTGTAAAGGCCAATTATATGAAGCAGCCAAAGCAATGAGAATCTTGACTGTAACCACCTTAACAACTGGAGAGAAAACCTCATAATAGTCCTCACCCTCAACCTAAGTATAGCCCTTGGCTACCAACCTAGCCTTAAACTTGTCCACAGTACCATCCGGTAATCTTTTGATCTTAAAGACCCATCTAGAGCCAATAACCCTTTTTCCTGTAGGAAGAGAAGTAATATCCCAAGTATTATTGGCCTCCAGAGCATGAAGCTCCTGCTGCATAGCATTTTCCCACTCAACCTGTACTTTAGCCTGCTTATATGAACAAGGCTCATGGATATGTGACATGTTAGCTAAAAAATGCATGTGAGCAGGAGAAAAAAGAAGATTCGTAGATTCAGAAACTTGAGCAGTGAGAGGTGCTGAGGTTTGTGAGACTGAGGAATCACAAAGTCCTGCAACCAAAAAGGTGGTTTTCTGATTCTGGTACTCTGTCTAGGAGGATCAGGATGGATAAAGGGAGAAGTAGTAGATGAGTGAATAGGTTCTGTGATAGGATCAGAATTTGGAGGACTAAGGGAATGGTTAAAAAGCTCATAGGAGGAAGAAGTTGAGTGTGTAGAAGGCATGCCATCATGTTTGGTCAAGGTAGAAGAGTCTGAAACCCTTGGAGCAAAATTAGATATAGGAGTGAAAGTGTGTTCTGGAAGCATAGGGAGAGGTTCAGTAGTGGATTTATCATAAGGGAATGTGAATTCATGGAAGGAGACATCTCTAGACACAAGAACCTTATGATGTTCCAAACTGCAGAGTTTGTAGCCCTTCTGCCTAGGTGGATATCCTATGAAAATACACTTGATGGCTCTAGCACTAAACTTGTCTTTATGAGGAGTATTATGAGTGGCAAAGCACAAACAGCCAAAAGTTCTAAGATGTTCAAATGAAGGAATAGTTGTATAAAGGATTTCAAAAGGTGATTTCCACTGTAAAGTGGCAGTAGGCAGCCTGTTTAAAATGTAGGAAGCAGTGAGAATGGAATCAGCCCAAAATGTTTTTGGTAATGAGGACTAAAACATTAGAGAGCTTGCTATTTGGAGAAGGTGTTGATGTTTTCTTTCAACAACTCCATTTTGCTGAGGAGTGTAAGGACAAGATTTTTGATGAATGATGCCACTTTGAAAACAATGCTTGACAAGAAGAGTTAGTGAATTCAGTCCCATTATCACTTCTAATGACTTTGACAAAATCATGAAATTGAGTCTGAATCATATTCAGAAAATGAGAAATAACAGTACATGTCATACTCTTATCCTTAAGGAAAAAAAGTCCATGTATTTCTACTGTAATCATCAACAATTGTAAGGAAATAAGAACATCCATTTAGTGAAGGTTGAGAGTATGGACCCCAAACATCCATGTGCAGCACTTAGAAGTATGAGTGGTGCTTAAAGGAAATGGAATCCTATACTGTTTGGCAAGAGGACAAATAGTACATGGATGAAGCTTGTTATTAACAGAAGAATATGGCAGATTGAGCTTTCCTAGTACATCAAAAGAAGAATGACCCAATCTATAATGCCATAACTGAGCTTTGTGAGATGCTAAAGGATTATTTGGCTACAGCAAATGCAGATTTGCTACAAGTGATGGTTCATAGGACTTTATAACCTCAGGTTTGAAGGAGTTTTGATCAAGGATATAAAGTCCTTTGATTATCCTTCCAACTCCAACAACTCTTTTAGTATGTTGGTCCTGCAGCAGACAATACTCAGGGTGGAAAATAAAAGAAATTTTAGCCAAGACAGCACACTTTCTCACAAACAATAAATTGAACCTAAAGGAGGGAATATGCAAACAGTCACCAAGAAGTAACTGATTGTAGAGGTTTACCCAACCAAAATGAGTCACTGATTTAATGGTGCCATCTGGAAGGCATACAGGAGTAAGGAGAAAGGAGAGATTTATGCATACATGATTTGTAGCACCCGTATCAATAATCCATGAGTCTTTATCAATATAATCAGAAAAGGAAAGTGCAGAATTAATACCTGCAAACTCTTCAACATGTGTAAAATTAATAAGGTCCTTTGAAGGTCCATTAGAGCTGCCGCTAGCTCCAGAAGCATTCTGTCCCCGCAGCATTTTACTCAACTCTCTCGTATGGCCATTCTGAACCCTTCCTTTTTCCCCAAACCTTTGCCTCAAATCATTCCATAGATCTTTAGCAGTTTGTGAGAACATGAAACCATCAACCAAACCTGGATGATCTGATCCATGTAGAGTCATAGCTTCCATAAGGTAAGCTTCATGCAGAGTCATTGCTTCCATAAGGTAAGCTTCACGCAAATTATCCAAATTTCTTCCCCCATTTCCAAAAATTGAGTTGTTTCCTGAATTCTCTGAATTATTTGCCATGGAAAATTCTGATCTTAATGAAGTAGCTGTGGAAAGGATCTATTCAATCTGCTCTGATACCATGTAGAATTCGCAGATCATCAGCTACAAACTTGAATAACAGAACTAAGAGCAGAGAAATTGCAGAAAGAAGAAAAGAGAGGAAGAAAGTTGAGAGAGAATTTTCTGATTTCTATTGAAGAGAAAAATTGAAGATCTGATTACAATAATCACCTACCAAGCTATTTATACAAGTTCATAAAAAAGAGCTCTACAGATTGTACAATGCACCTCATGTGCAGAGAACTAATTCTCTAACTAACTTTCCCTCCAAAACCAGCAACTTAACAGCTAAGGAAGTGACAGCTGTAGTCCATTAACTTAAGCATGCTCTTGAGCATGATCCAACTATATCTAATGAGATCTGACAGCTCATCAAGGTGGATCCCGCTTCAATTGGATTTGATATGATGGAGGAGGCTTACCACAGTTACCAGTGTTGCTCCTCAGCTTCGTGTTCTGTAGCTTCTGTGAGCTCAGCTTGGAGCCCTCTGTATGGTCATTCTTCTCCTTCCATAACCAAACTTCTGCGTGATAACAATTCAGTAGCGCGTGGAAATTAGACTCCACCCAAACTGCATGAATCTTATAAATTCTTCACTTGTAATTCCAAAATTAATACTTAATTAGTTCTATGAAAAAGAGACAAATTAGGAACAAATAAAATGGATCTAATTGAATAAGAGACATTAGTCCGTGAGTCAAAATTACAATAAATCTAATTTAAAGGGGGTGAAAAAGAAAATTTTAGAGCCATCATGCAAGCCTTTACTTAACTTATCGAATACTGTAGGTATATATATAGTCATTTAGGAATATCAGTGGAAGAAACAATGTTAAATAATTATTTAAATATACTTATATAAAGATTTGGATGTGCAAGCAAAATTCGGAAAATAAGATGGGAAGCAAAATAGGAATCGCACGCATTGCCAATAGGAATCGCACGCAGGGGCAACAGCAATGGCACGATTTTTCCTTCTAAACTCCTGCTACAGTATTACTTCTGATTATTTGGAGCATAAATCTTTGCATTAAACATAATCACTTATTTTAAAATTGTATATCATAGAAAAATAAAATACACTCAGAAGACCATCATAACGTTGCTCAAAAACTAACATAATACATTGAAAGAATCTTTCGCGAAGACAATGAAAAATTAGAAGTGTGATGTTGGGGAAAAAATGACCAGACTGTAATGAAATTTGAAAAAGATCATGATTCTTTCACGAGATTCACTCATTAAACACGAAATGAGAGGGTGAGGGATTATGAACATAGAGGTCTACATGGCAGGGGCAATTCTTAGGGAGTCCAGATGGGTCACAAAACCCTCAAAGTCCCACCATATCTCTTACATATATATCTATATATTTATATGTAAGATATAATATTTATTTGTGTGAATTTTTTTATTTTTTTTTAACCTTAGACTTCTTATATATATATATATTTTTTCTGACTATGCCATATATAAGTATGCATGTTTTCATACCTTGCTTCTCGGTAGCTCAAGCGATTGTAATCCTCTTGCTCAGCTGTATCTCAAAGACCCAAGTCTACGGTGGTACCTTAAAGTACAACATTAGCACTGAAATTACCGAATACTGTATGCATAGCAAATAAGCATACAATTAAGTCTTTCCAACTGCCCCATCACCCACACTCTCAAATTTATTATCTCCTCTGTTTCAATAGAGAATAACTATGATTTTGTTTGAAAATGGAAAATGCACACACAGCATCCCTACATGGATGCATTTCAATATTTCACTTTGACAACTCATGTGAGCTATGGAAGTATCAACCAGGTCCATTGCTATCCCTTTGCTCCATAAATCTTATGTGATTACGTGCCTCAACTCATGTCTCACTAGTTTTATATCTAAATTATTTTATTTTTTGCAATAATTTCTTTTTATCTTATTATTTATACCGGGGGTGTTTTGCTGGGACGGGAGAGGGAGGGAATTTTTTATTTTTTAGTGGGTTGAAAATAATCTTTTTTTTTTTTAAGTGATAATAATTCTTAAAAATTTTATAAAACATGTTCAAAATGTACTTTAAAAACTATAATTCAAGTACACTTTTTACTTCAAATTATTTCTTTAAAATATTTTACAATTTCTTGTCCAAACACTATTTTTAAGTATTTTATACTCATAAAACACAAAACGTTTCAAATGAATGCACGATACACGCACAAATGTGGTGCATGAGTTTCAAATTTTAATATTAATATAATTTTACCTCATGGTATTGTTTCAGTAAAATTTATTAAGACAAAATCACAAGTCTAAAAATTGGCACATATACAATGTCACAAATATATCTATATTAATTATCCACAACAATGGTACGCATGGCCAATAATTGGGAATTCACTATAGTAGGGATAAAATAAATAAAAAGGGTTGTTTTCCATTTCTTGAATTACTATGCAGGTTTCCTAGCTAACCCTTTTGTGGGTATGAAGACAAAGTGATCACACGTCTAAAAAATTTACACCCATTCAATGGCACAAAAAAATTTGGGCATGTAGCCTAGCTAACCCCTTTTTAGAAAGGATTTTGTGTGTTTGAAGAAGATCATTTGTATCCAAACAAGTTTGAGATATTTTATGATGAATAAATTAGTAGTAGTGCTTTTTTATTTTTATTTTTGTTTAATTTCTATTCAACCATGCAAATAATTTTTTTAGAAAAAAAAATACAGTAACATTATGAGATGCTAATCATGGTATTGCCTTGAAATTAAGAGAAGAATACTTGTTAATTATCCTTTTCTTTAATACTTTAACTGTGGTCGACGTGATATAAACATGATAAAAGGGGTTCAATATGTTGTTCATGAAAATATATTGAACCCCTTTTATTTCCTTTCTAGAGTTTCAACTCAAGGATCTCACAGGCCACTAGTCTAAAATTTGCAACCATAAACAATGTCACATATATATATATATATATATATATATACACAAGCTATGCACGCATGCCCAACAGAATTGGCACGCATGACCAATAGTGTAAGGGAATTTAGGAATGGAAGGATTCTCAGTGTGAGAAAGTAATGGAGGTAAAGCATAAGAGACCTGGGATGTAACCACAAAATCTTGAAACCAAACAGGTTTACTCCTGGCTCTGGAGCTATGCCTGATCAAAGTTTGAGCAGGTTGAGGTTCACAATCACAAGTACTATCTGAGCAAACTTCATGCTGACAAATGGATTCATGAGTCTCTATATTAGTATATATGGTGATGATCAGGAAGCTCAACATTGCGACTACATGTAAAAGTGCCGTCGTATTGAACTCCCCAACCGCTGCCAACGACTACAGCCTCTTCCTTCTTAATTTGAACACAACTTTTTTCATCTTAATTCCTTCACTTTTGTTAATTAAGCCATTTTGTGTGAAGTCCCAACATCTGCCACGACTACGTACGTTCTCTTCTTTGAGCAGAAGTTTTTCGTCTCCCTGTTTACGTTTGTTCATTAATGAGTTAAACTTTGATTTAATTAGTGGAATAATTTGGATTAAGTTCATATAAAAGATTAATTTGTGGGTTGCTTCGGTTTTTTGAGAGGAATGTTTCTTTGAATTTTATTGTTGTGCACTAAATAATGGGACCAATTTAATACTTCCTTGGAATTCTGCTTTTTTTTTTTTTTTTTATTCTAAAGATGAGAATTTGGGACGTGCAACAGAACTTTTTTGGGAGGCTTGAGTAGATTCAAACGAGATGAATCTCCAAGGATTCCTATAGAAGGTAAAAGCTGTCTGATATCAAATATTATTCATGGTTCATCTTCTCTACCACACACACGCAAGCATGATGAATGCACGATACATGCACACATTAGAGGAAAAACAAAACAAAAACTTTTTGAACTTGGACAGAAAGGAAAACAAAAAGAAAAACACATGGCCATTTCGTCAATTACTATGTAGACTTAACCCTTTTTTGGGCATGAAGAGGTAGGTCACAGCAACATGGCCACTCTACTAGTCAAAAAATTTGCAACCATAAACAATGTATAACAATATAAGGTTATGTTATTTTAGTGACTGACTTGGAAGAATTTTGGTTTGAGAATGTAATATTTGTTTGGAGGAAGTTTTATTAGGGGATTTATGTAAGAAAGAGAAAAAAAAAATGTAATGATTATGTTGTTTTTTAAATTTATATGAGTGGAGATTTAGAGAGAATTTTAATATTTGAATTGAAAAGTTAATAAAAAAGGAGGTTGTTTTTTGTAAGTAAAATTTTAGATGAAAAAGTGATGATTGTTGTAGAATATGATGAAAATGAACAGGACCTAAGCTAATATAGAACGCATGTCCAATAGAACTAAAGTAAAAATTGTCAGAAATGATGGAAATGTACCTTAATTTTCGCTCACAGTTGGTAGTGGGTCGGTGCTGTGAATTGAGTGTATTCTTGGCGTGGGTGGTATCGAATTGAGAAAAGATGAGTGACCAGATTTATTACATTAATGTGCAAAAATGGGGCCCAAGGGGTGTATATACCAGTTCATTGTGGCAATTGAGAGCAGCCTTATAGTTTTAAAAAAGTAAATAAATTATTTAAGGGATGATCGATTAAATTTATAAATCCAACGAATAGAAAGATATATAGAGAAAAGTAACGATAACAAATTAATCGTGTACAAAACATACACGTCTACAGTACGCATGTTTAATAGCAATGGCACGCATGGCCTTAGAAGTTTTCTGGTACATTTATGATCTTGGGGGTTTTCGGATTTGGTGGGTCAAATTAAACTAATACAACTTGAACTTGGGACAAGTATTAGAGAAATTTTTTAATTGATCCATTACGAATTTACGATGTCTTAAGAGGAAAAATGAATAGTTGAGACCAACTTATAACTATAGAAATTTAACTAATTAAATAAAATAAAATTCTCATCTTATAAATTCTTCACGTAATTCCAAATTAATACTTAATTAGTTATGTGGAAAAGAGACAACTTAGGAACAAATTAATAAAATGGATCTAATTGATTAAGAGACATAAGCTGGTGAGTCAAAATTACAATAAATCTAGTTTAGAGCCATCATGCAAGCCTTTACTTTTTTTTTTTTTTTTTTTTTTTGAACGGAAAAGTTGTGTATTAATGGCGCTGGAAATCGTCCAGCAACGTTTGAGATACAAAAGCGAGCTGCAATGGCCACCAATACTCCTGTTGGGGCCCTGTGGCCCCATGTTGTGCTAACAGATGCGCAATGACATTTTTGCCCCTTTCGACCCAGTATATGCCTCGAATACCTAGTTTATTACTCACTGCCACAATCCTGGAGATAATGCGCTGGGCCCCAACCTCTGGGCACCCTTCTCCTCTGGCCGCCAGTACCACCACAGCCGCATCTCCCACAACTGAACATCGAGTCCATCCCTTCTGCCCAATCAGCTCGAGCGCAGCCAGACAGGCCGTCGCCTCTGCCTCCTCTGGGGAGCAAACCCCCGTAATTTTCCGCGCTATGCCACCTAACCACCGACCCTCTTTATCAGATCCAAAAACCCCAATCGCCGCTCGACGGGTCAAGGGGTGATAGGCCGCATCAAAGAAGACCTTAATACCAGGGGGGGCTCTGGCCAAGAGAATAGAGAATGCTAATGAGGGATCCTCTTTCTCCGGGCAGGCCCTCGCGGCCTTGAAGTTTCGTAGGGCCGCCACCGCTGACTGCATTACCCCAAGAGGCCCGTGCATAGGCTCCCCATGTACTCGTTTGTTCCTTTGGAACCATATAAGATCCAGTGTGATGGCTACGAACTCGCATGTTCCGCCAGGGGTGCGCAACAGTATTTCCTTAAGCCAGGTATGGCCCTCCTCCTTCCGATGGGCCTCAATGGCGTCTGTGCAACCTGCTAGCTCCCACACCGTAATAGCGAATGAGCACTCAAAGAACAGGTGGCGGAGATCGTCGGTAGCAGTGTAACACAGATGGCAGAGTGATGGTCCGGCCAGTATGTGGCGCCGCTGCAAAGCGTCCTGCGTAGGTAATATAGCCTTACAAAACCTCCATAGGAACTGCTGCACTCTGGGTGGAACGTGTAGACTCCACAAGCGGCACCAGAGGGGGTCCCGCTCCCTCCCAGGTGGGTCTCCAGTCTCCGGGGCCAGTGCTTCTGACATGACAAGGTGGTAGGCGCTCTTCACACTATGGCGTCCCCTTTTATCTGGGTACCATATCCAACGATCCGGCCCTTCTGGGTCACGCAAGGGGATATCACATATGGTAGAGGCTACATCTGGTGAAAAGAGCGCATGGATAAGATCAGAGTTCCACTGTTTCGTCGCCTGATTAATCAGTTCTGAGACCCGACCAGGTGGAACAAGGCCCATGGGCAGATACTGAGGTGGAGTCATGCCCTGGCCTGGTATCCACGGGTCCTGCCACACCCAGGTACTCTGTCCATTTCCCACCATTCTTCTAAGTCCCAGCTTCAGCACCTCTCGCCCCTTTAAAAGGCTCCGCCATGTGAAAGAGGGTCGATTGCCCAATCCTGCCTCAAGAAAACTTTCCTCAGCATAATACTTCGCCTTCAGTACTTGGCTCAAGGGCGAGTAGGGCCGGGTAAGCAACCCCCATGCTTGCCTGCTCAGCATTGCCTGATTGAATGCCTTCATCTGTCGGAACCCGAGCCCTTCATCCCTTTTACTACGTGCCAATTTGTCCCATGCAACCCAGTGTAGTCCTTTCCCCGGGTCAGATCCTCTCCAGAAGAAGCGAGCCGCCATAGCCTGGATGTCCCCAAGCACGCCGTCTGGTATACGGAAGCATGACATGGCATATGTTGGGATAGCCTGGACCACGGACTTGATAAGTATCTCCTTTCCTACACGACTCAGTGACCCAGCTCTCCATCCCTCCAGCCGCGCAGCGACCCTGTCTTTTATCGATCTGAAGACCCCAGCCTTGTCCCGCCCCACCACGCAAACCTTTACTTAAATTATCGAATACTGTAGGTATATAGTCAGTTGGGAATATCAATGGAATAAATAATGTTAAATAATGTATTTAAATATACTTATATAAAGATTTGGATGTGCAAGCAAAATTTGGTAAAAAAATGATGGGAAAAAACATATAATTTTGGTGTGCAAGCAAAAACCGGAGGTGGGGAAATTAAATTAAGCTGTCGCCCGCATTGCCAATAGCAATCGCACGCATGGGCAACAGCAATCGCACGAAGAATTAAAAATGAGATTCTTGTTTTCCTCTCTAAACTCCTGCTTTTATTTCTGATTATTTTGTGGATAAAATCTATTAATTAAACATAATAACTTATTTCAAAATAGTCTATCACAGAAAAATAAAATATACTCAGAACACTACTACAAAAATGATTTTTAATGGCGATTTTTTAGGGCTTTTAACGGCGATTTTTGGCATTTTTGAACTGCCATCTATCTGGCAGCAGTAGAAAGTTTACGGACTTTCTACGGCGGTTCGCTTAGGAACCGCCGTAGAAAGTTGGCTTTCTACGGCGGTTTTGAAGATAACCGCCGTAGAAAGTACCAAATTTGTAAAAAAAAATTTAATATTTCATTTTTTTCTCTACATTCAAAAAATATATATCAAAAACAGCAGGAACTGCCTTAGAAAGGTTTTGATATATATATATATATATATATTTCAACTTTATTCAAAATATATATATCAAAAACTTCCATGCTAATAAACCGAACAACCACCAAACTTCACAAAATTTTTGCGTGCATCCATCAAATTCTAATTAATTTAATCATTAACAGTAACAACAATACAATAATCACCGATAGAACACTAATCAAACCCGAATTTAATCATTCATCATCTCACCAAACCCAAATTTAACACTAATAATAAACCCTAGGCCAATCACAATAATCAAGTAACAATAAAATTTGTAAAGCTTAAATAAAGTTAAAACTATTCTATATTACCTTTTTTATGATTTGAAGCCCACAACAAGGACCGATTGTGGTGAAATTATAATGGGGGATTAACTCCAAGTGGTGGGTGATGGCCGATTAAGAAACCATATCCGGAGTTGGGTGACAGCGGATCTTGTTATCAACGCTACCGGAAGAACGACTTCGGGGGAAGACAAGAGAAAAAAACAACGGAAAGAGGATGGGCGTCGGCAACGAGAGAATGCTTCGGTTTGCTGGAGATGGAAACAAGGGGAAGCCACGGCCAGTTGGAGATGGAAACAAAGGGAAACCCTTAAAATTCAAAAAAAATCAAGTTTCTATGGCGGTTTTTATTAAAACCGCCATAGAAGTAACTTTCTATGGCGGTTGTAATTGAAACCGCCATAGAAAGTAACTTTCTATGGCGGTTTCAATTACAACCGCCATAGAAAGTTACTTTCTATGGCGGTTTCAATTACAACCGCCGTAGAAAGTCCATTTCTACGGCGGTTTTAATAAATCCGCCGTAGAAAGCCCGTAATTGTGAATTCCCGCCCGTTCCTCTATTCCTATTAATTTCTAGTTTTTCTATTTTTGTAAATTAACCCCCAAATTTTTTTAAATTTAATAATAAATATGTATTTTACTATTTATCAATTTTTATAGAAAAATTCATCATATTTATTAATTATATGGCGATTAGAAATACAACCGTCTAGAAAGGGACTTTCTACGGCGGTTTTCAAAAACCGCCGTAAAAAGGGGACTTTCTATGGCGGTTTTATATAGAACCGCCGTAGAAAGTCTGTACTTTCTTTTTAATAGCGGTTTTGGTGTTTCCGCCGTTAAAGCACCGCCGTAGAAAGTCCATTTTGTAGTAGTGGAAGACTATCATCATATTGCTCAGTAAGTAACATAAGACATTGAAGAATCTTTCTCAAAAACAATGAAACATGGAAAGTGTAATGTGGGGCAAAAATGATCAGAATGTAATAAAATGTGAAAAGGATAATGATTATTTCACGAGATTCGCTGGTTGAACACATAAAATGAGAGGGTGTGTGGTTTTGAACATAAAGGTCTATATATGGTAGGGGAGATTCTTACTTTTATACCCTTATTGATGTAATTAGATTATTCACAAAATCCTATACTTAAACAAAATAAGTATATTAATAGAAGAAATAATGTTAAATAATTTATTTAAATATCACTCAAAGATTTTGGATGTGCAAGCAAATGTCGAAGGTGGGGAAAATGAGATGAGAATTGGCAAACTATGGATCTAAGCTATTGCACGCCAATAGAAACTGCACGCATGGCCAATAGGAACGCCACACGTGGCCAATATGAATGGCACGAACAATTAAAAGTGTGACTGACGAAAGTTGTTAGTGTTTCAGGGTCCAAATTTTTTTGGAAAATCGGGTTGTGTAAAAGGCTCGGTTATCTTGTGACCCAATTGAAAAAATTTTGCTTTACAGAAAAATATTTTTTTAGAGGAAATTTCTTTTGGAAATTTGTATAAGAAATGGAGAAAAAATTGTAATGAGGTCGGCGATAACCACACCAATTCCGACCACGTATAAATACACCAAAGCAATCGACTGAGCAGGTGGATATATCATCCGATGATCCGTCTTCTGACAATGATTCTAAACCACAAACTAAACAATAGCGCACTGGCGCTGAGATTGTTGAACTAGTTAATGGGTGGTTAGCCTCTGAATATACGGTTCCTTTGGGGATGTCTGATAAAATTGATGTTGAAGATTCTCTTGTAGTTTACAGTATATAAAATACATTGTGGAAAAGTTCATGAAGATTCTGAGTGACTCGCACGCTGAATCGGACAAAAGCTAGCTAGCTTCAGAATTCAGCAAGATGTCCGAGACGTCATCCGAGTCGGACCACGTCCAGCACCACTTGCGCAAGCTCCAATGAGCGAAACTCACTAGGTTGAAAGGAGCAAGTGCCGTGAGAATTTTCATCCAACTCGGACGGATTCTCGAACGAACTCCAATGGCTACTAAGAGATGCAACTCCTTGATTTCTTCTGAAAGATGCGTCTTTTGGTTGAAGTGTTGCATCCCAACCAATGAATATATAATTATATTAACAATTTTCTTTTTTTAAATTGCAGCATTATACTTTTAAAAGGAAATATAAATTTTATTGCTAAAAATATAAAGTGTTTAAATGCATATGTTGATTAAATATAAAATAAAATGAAGGGGCATGTATGTCTTTATTTGGTTTTAAGAAGTTGATTAGTAGTCAAATGGGGTAAAAGATGTATTTAATAAAAACAGAAGGGGCAAATGTAAACTAACCAATAAACACAATAGATTTAAAGGATTTAAGTCTAATAATTATAAAAAGTTATTAAACTGTGAAACAAAGAATGAAAGTTTGATGTCACCTTACACATAAATAAATAAAGATGAAACCTTGAAATGAATTATTTGAACATATTTTTTTAGATTAGAGGGTATAGTTAATCATTAATATTTTGACCAAATTTTGCATTCATATAACATTTTTAAACTTGATTAAAAGAGTAATACTCGGAAAACATTTTGAGAGAATGATGTGACATCTCATGATAGCTACCATTTGCCAATAGTAATTATAAGTATTCATCAATATTTGGACATGTGGATGTCACATTATTCACTATACAAATTTCCAATGAATTTGTTGTAGGTTTTAAATTAGAGTGCCTTTACTTTTCATTTGTGTCCGGTTTGGTACCTAATATATTTTTTTTACCCAAAGAATGTATCTAAACTAATTTAAAGGGGCCAAAAATGTACTTTAGCCGTTAACTTCTGTTTGTATTGACGGAAGGCCCATCCCGTGCGTACCAAATGCCCATTTTAAGGATAGTTTTGTCCTTTTATTCTTCTGCTCTTCTTCATCCATCCGCCACCGCCCTGCACTTAAAAATAAAAAAAAAAACTATTTACTGGACACCACCACCACCATTTCCTCCGGCATCCTCTCCCTCACCTCTTCACCACCACGTTCAATCCGATACCTCCATCTCTTCCCCTTCAGGCTGCCTCCAATCCCAACACCACTACACTTTCCGTCGGTGAACCCACCTCAGCCACCAAACTATTCAAACCATAGAAATCTACAAAGGGAGTGGTAGATTTCAAATCTAATAATGAAGGGAAAAAAAAAACATTATTTTCCTCAAATTTCCTTTCTTCTTGCTATGCAGATTTTAAATAAATGATGACCCAATTCGAGAAATCTCCGTCACGAAGCCATGGGAGGAGATATCCCTCCAAGCCCACGGCATTGTATGCCACCACACGGTTGTTAAAGTTAAATCAGAGGTAGTCCTAGATCAACTCGTCTCTGGTACGCTAATAAAAAGCAGAACGTCAGAGCCACCGTGAAGGACCTGGCGACATCGATACCAGCCTCGAAAATCGCTGTGAAACGCAGTTCCTGGAGAGCCCAGATAGTCGAAATGCACCGCCCCAGGGCACTAACCACCGCTGCAAACAATATAGCCATTGTGCATTTAAAAGCTGCTATTGATGATTTTGTTTGATCTTCAGTAAATAAAGAGAATAGAGAATAATGAAGTGGGTGTTCCGTGGACCAAAAGCTGAAATGGGAATTGAATGACGGTTAGAACTTGGAAGCTAGCAAATTCACTTACTTCGTAGCCGAATTCACCGATCTCGCTTAAGGAGACGAGAAGGTTGAAGTTTTCTAGTCTTAATTTCTGAAAGTAAATTGGGGCTTTTGGATGTTGTTGTTACTTCTTGTTGTTGATGTATCTGCTGTGATGGTGGCATAGAATTGGAGATGGTTGGGGGGGGGGGGGGGGGTAAAGGAGAGAGATGAGATGATGATGATGTAGGTGAAGAGATGAGATGGTGGAAGATGTGGCGGCTATGGAAATAGGAAATGGAGGGGGTAAAATTCAGATGCTAGACAGGGAAGAAGATGAAAAAAAAAAAAAAAAAGGAAGAAGATGAATAGTGAACAGACAAAAATGCCCTTGAAAAAATACATGTACGAGGCACATGACGGCAATTCCGTTAAGCCTAACGGAGCTTAACGGCTAAAGTATATTTTGGGCCCCTTTAAATTAATATAGGTACATTCGTGGTTAAAAAAAAGATTAGGTACCAAAGTGGACATCAAAAAGTAAAGGTATATTAAAGGTTGTTCACTATTTAAATTAATAGCATATCTTGATTTTTATTTTTTAACTGTTGCAACCTACGAGACACGCCCCCCCCCCCCCCCCCCCCTTTTATTTATTCTGTTGTAAGATATATTTAGTAATTATTTATTATTTGATAATGGCGCTAGATACATTACAAAAGTCATAGCTAAAGTCCTCGCAAGGGTCATTCTCAGATGATTGAATAATTTTATGACGAGATTATAGTTTTACACATATCTTATAAATTTATTGGGGGCAACTTTGTGACATAAATGCAACAAAATATTTTTTAAAAAATTCAATGACATAGATATTTAAAAAAATTTCCCAATCATTAGTTAAACTATGTCAGGGCTTTTATAATTTAAACACAAAAATTTGCATATAACGGATTTATTTGTACGACGCAGTTCATTGACAGAGCACACATATTTTGAACCGGCATGTCCCTATGTTTGTGGATGCACACATCCCAACAATAGAATTTTTTTATTTGTGTAATACTGAGTGTCACCCTAAAATTATAAGAGTGATACCCTTAAAAGAAGAACATGATACTTTTGAAAGTTGCATGTTACTTTTGAAAATTATGATTATCGTTCGGGAAAAAAAAAAAAAAAAAAAACCAATGATACTCTTTAAGAGTAGCAAGCTACTCTTGAAAGAGTAACATGCTACTTTCGAAGAGTAGCACTACTATTCTTCAAAAGTATCGGTCACACTCTTGAAAGAATAATATGATACTAAAAATGATACTCTCAAGTGTTGGGCTCAAACTACAAGAGTATCTCTCGTGTTAGTTTAAGAGTGACACTCTTGTAATATGAGATTAAACAGGTTCAAACTCTGTTCATTATTAATTGAACACTAAAATATTGTTCGTGTTCGTTTATTTATTTATCAAGTGAAGTGCGAACTTTTTCGTGAACACTAATGTAAGTTCTATGTCATCATTAACTAACATACAATTAGAATGTTTAGTTAATTTAATATATTGTATCAACTTATATAAAAATGTTTTAAACCCATATACAATATTGACATCTATGTGCACATAAATGTATATAAAGATGGGAAAATTCCTTTGAAGGGCATAACAAGATTTCAAATTCTTAATAAGGACGTAAAATTTTTAAAATTCCTATTAAGGGTGTAAAATTATTTTACTCATCTAACTAATTATCCATTGACTATTTTAACCTTATTAAATCTTTATCCAGAAATCGAACAATCAACATATTGACAAATTAGAGAAAAAGTCGAATATACTTCTCCTTTGTTTCATCGTCTGCATCATTTTCCCCCTCCTTTTCGATGAATCGTCACAAACCAAATGCTTTGAGAAAAGTCTCCATCTGCATTATCCACATAGGGTAATTTTGTCTTCCAACTAACTTTAGAATATTACTAATATAAGCACTCCAATCCATAATTAACAGAACAAAAATCTTTTCTTTCCCTTTTTTTAAAAAGGAAAAAAAAAAAACTAAAGAAAACTTTCTTTGTAATAACGTACAATAAACAAACCTGCACGCATACAATCTGTGAGGCGCACCAAAGCCCAAGCTTGGTCGAGAAACAGCCCGAAGGCTATTCAGTTTCTTCTGTATCTATCTCTGTGATTACAATGATCACCCAATGTCTCTATTTATAGGCTAAATTATTCCTGAATCTTACCATTAATCTGATTCATAACTATTTTCTAAAACAACTAGGTTACCCAAAACAAATACTAAACCAAATAAGAAATAGACAAATAACAAATCTTACTACAATTATAATTATCTAATTAATACAAGTTTGGTTAAATTATTATTTTCCAACATAACATCCCAAGAAATGGTGGATCAGCTCCGTTGGAAGTAGGGAACAACCCTCGTACTGCCGAGGGTATTCCACGTCCGTCATTTTGTACTCAGATAATATTTTGGATATATGGCTTTTGTTCTCGCCCTATCTGAAATTATAAATATAAACCATGAAAGGAGCATCAGGGTAGTAATCCTGCAACTGAGCTACGATCCCACCCAGATAGATTTTGTACTCATCTTCTTCCAGCGTGTCCGTAGAGAAGCAGCAGTCAAAAACTGGGGATCAAGTAAAGCAATTTTTATCACAAAAGACTAGATGAACAGAATAAAAATTCACTGTCTTCTATGGCTTCTCCAAAGCATTGTAAAGTTCAGATATAATGCAACTCGATCGTTCTATTTGAGTTCTTTAATATTTATTCCGACAAAACTATAATATAACGCATGATTCATCCATGGCTACATCTCTTATCCCTTCTATTTTATTGAGTCAACACCAATACTCTCGTCGGAACCGGTTCACACAGTTGCCGGACATTCATAAATCAGAACCAATATGGAAGCTACAACCGCATACCCATACCCGTAAACCGACCCGATAGACCAAAAAACCCGGCTTCAAGAAGTAAAGAACTTTGGCGAGTCCAAGATCGGCGTCAAGGGTCTCGTTGATCGCGGGATCACCACCATCCCGGCCTTTTTTGTCCACTCCAACCCACCAGACCCCAGACCCGAGACCCCAACAGCCAGCCTGAGGGTCGAAATCCGGCCCGGACCCAAGAATCCCCGTGATTGACTTCTCGACTCCCCGGTCAACGATCGTTGACCAAGTCCGGCGAGCAGCTTCTGCTCTGGGATTCTTCCAAATCATCAACCACTCCGTCCCGCCAAGCTCGATCAGAAAGGTACTGAACGCCGCCGAAGAATTCTTCGCGCTCCCGGAAAGCATAAAGATGGAGTACTACAGCAGGGACTTCTCAAGAGGCGCTGTTTATTTGAGCAATTTCGAACTCTACCTATCGGAAGCCGCGTGCTGGAGGGACAGCCTCCAGATGAGCTTTTCCTCGAATAACGGCAGCTGGGAACACGTGCCACCGTCGTGCCTGGAAACGGTGCCGGAGTGGGACAGAGAAGCTGTGAAATTCGCCGAAGAGATCTGGGGCATTCTGTGTGAAGGGTTGGGATTGGAGAAAGGGGTTAAGCAAGTTGGAAGAGTTGACTTGTTTGGATGGGCGGAACATAGTGGCCCATTACAACCCGTATTGCCCGCAACCCGAATTGACAGCCGGGTTAACGGAGCACACGGATCCTGGGTTGTTGACCGTGTTGGCTCAGAATGAGGTGCACGGTTTGCAAGTCAAAGTTGGGAAAAATGGGTCAACGTTGAACCTGTGGAAAGTGCAATTGTCATTGGCAACATGCTTCAGATATTGTCCAATGGTGAATATGTGAGCGTGGAGCATAGGGTTTTAGCAAATCCTTTGCGCGAGTCTCGTGTTTCTGCTTCCATGTTTTTAAAGCTAGGCTTAAGAGACAGGCCTTTTGGACCTTTTCCAGAACTTGTATCCGTTAAAAAATCAACTGTTTTCGGCAGTTCAAATTCAACGACTATATGACAAGGTATCTCTCCAAGGAGTTAGATGGCAAGAACTTGATAAATTATTACAGGGTTTGAAATCAATTCATTTTCATTATTGTTGGTTGTGTTTTAGTTTTGTTTTCACCATAAATTTGATATATTATAATATTTTTCATCATTTCAAATATAATTTTTTTTACTGTACAACTACAACTTATTTAATATCTCAAAATATGTTTCAAAATTAGGTCAAATCCAATTGGGCCCAAATAGTAGGAAAAATTGCATATTGAAAGGCATGTATGCCTTGCGTGAAATCAATGTAATAGTTGAGGTTATTATTCTTGGACTTTATCCATACGTGGGGAAAGAGTATATAATGAAATCTGAGACTATTGACATTTAAAAAAAATAATAATAAAAATAAGAGTTCAGATATATCAATGTATAAACGAAGCAACAGATGTGGCCAAGAAAATAACAAAACGAAGGTAGTCAATTAGTCATTATAATAACTTATATAAGTAAACAATACGGAGTATCATAGACTGTAAATAGCCGATGCAAAATACACAATTCTACAGAAAGGGAGCACGTTTTATACCTTAAAATAGGCTAAAAAACGTTTTCAGAAGGAAGCCTAGCCTAAGATGAAAAGAGTCCGATATTTCACCATTTAAAAAAATCCATGCTAGCATTTTGCAAATCAACAAGGATACCTCTTTCCAATTAAATAATTGAAAAACCCACAAGTAGAAAATTCCGATCTTCAATGTTCCCATCAATAATGTCAAAACCAAACTGTTCCTAATTTACATTGAGCTACAAAAATCAGAATATTCAGCAAAAATCAAACCAAAAACAGGGGTGAAAGTGAAGGAAAAATCTGAGCGTACCGAAGGTCCGCTCACTGACCTCGAGAAGCCGATCAGGTGGCTTCTGATTAAAGAATTGTCTAAACAGCGCCATTGCAGGTCAGTGCTGCTTGAGTCCCAAAACCCAGCTCTTAATACCAACCCACCACCAAAGACAAATCCGCGACCACCTCAATGATCCCACGCCAAAAAAAAAAAATCCTCCGGCATCTCATTTTCAACCCCGCTAAATTGTATCTTCAGTTAGCAATCATGCAAGGAATATAGAGTTGATCTTCTGCAAAAAGGGGGGAACAAATCGACAGCAGAGAGTACGACGGTAACAAAGAATGAATCAATGAAGTCAACTTCAGTGGAAAAAAACACCGAGAGTGAGCAGATGAGAGGAAGAAGCTGAAAAGTGGCGGAGGAATGATTTCTAGTAGAAACAGCCTATTATTTAAGTTTGGGTATGTTCTTTGGGTTGGGTTTAGGGAAAATTATTTTTTCAAAACTAAATTTCAAACATTGTTTCAAGCTCAACATAAAGAACAGAACCTTGATTTTGGTTTGAAATTTAATTTTAACAATAACTTTAATATATTATAATCAATTATTATAATTTTTAATATAATTTTTTACTATTCAATGAAACATTTTTACATTTTTAATAAATTTTTTATATTATAAAATTATTTTCTCAAAACTTGTTTTCAAAACAAGTTTCAAATCCATAAAAAAGAACATGCGTAGTAAACTAATTGATAAAAGGTTGTTTTGTTTGACATTTGCCCTCTGTTTTTGTAAATAGATATTACCTCCTATTTGACTCTTCTCAACAATTTCAAAAGCAAATAAAGACATTCATCTCTCTCCACTTTATTTTTTCATAATTAATTTGCACATAAATTTAAACATTTTATATTTTTCTTAAAAATATACTCTATTCGTTTCATTACAAGAGTTCACTTTAACTAGTGCACTTATAATTTATTATGAATGTTAAGATACAACACCTAAAATATATAAAATAACACCAATAATTCTATTTGTATTCTTATTGGCTAACTATGGACCATACATTATTATATTAGTAAAGGGCAAAGGAGCAAAATTGCCCCTAACATTTTTTGTTAGGGGCAACTTTGCCCTTATAGTTTTGTTTGGGGCAAATATACCCTCAAGGTTATAAAATAGGTGCAACTATACCCTTCCTATTAAACTCAACTGCCACATTAGATTAAATTGATTAGTTGGCCTAATGGCATGGAGAAAATACACCCAGATATTGACACGTGGAATATATTTAATTATGTCAGCCTTCTGCTCACACATCAGACGAGCCCATTCCCTCCCCTAAACCTAGCACGGCGGCGGCACTACCCCTCCACTTTCTTCCTCTTCCCTTCAACCACCCAGCTCCACTCTACCCCCTTCCACCTTCACAGCACAACCCCCGCTCTTCTTACCCATCATCCCCTTCTCCTTCTTCTCGCCCGTTTTCTGAAACAGAAATGGTTAAGTTTCATGTTGAGTATTGCAGAATTATTATTCGGTCTTCTTATTAATTCTTTCAAAGTATTAGTTTGTTAATCATTGTGTTTGTGGGTTTATGCTTGCATTTTTAGGATTAAGAAGAAATATTGTAAATGTGGGGTGTCCTGTTTTTAGATTTGTGTTTGGGAATAAGTTTGCTGCAGGTTGCCACATTCATTGAATTCTACTGGGTTTTCTGGCTTTGCAAAAAAACTCATGAATTCATCACCTTTGATGATAATGAAGATAGCAATCTTTGACCTCCATATTCAGATTTAATGATTTATATATATCTTTTTATGTTCTCTATTTTCCTCTAAATTCAAGGAGGAGGGAAGGGGAGGGGAGGGGGACTATGGGGAAGGGTCAATGGGTGAGAAGGGCAAGTGGGCAGCGGCGTCGGCCTGTGTGGGGTGGTCTTGGATTGGGTGGTGGAAGCCTGGAAGGAGTGAAAGAGGAACATGCAGTGGTGCTGGTGCAAAATTAAGGGGGGAAGAAGAAGAAAAAAGAGGTGGACGAGGTGTGGTGTGACGAGTTGGGGTAGCGAGTGGGTTAGTGACGTGGAATATATAATTAAATGTATTCCACGTGTCAATATCTGGGTGGGTTAACAAACACCACGTCAGCTAATGACGTGTTAAACACCTAGGGCCTGTTCTTTTCAGCATTTTGAAACCAAGTTTGGAAAAAAGTTTTGAAAACATTTTGGTTTCAAACCAATCTAAAGAAACATGGGTTTCAAAATAAGTTTTTGCTTCTGCGTTTTCTTCCTCTTCTTTTTCTCTATTCTTCCTCTTCTTTCTGCTCTGTTTTTTGGTCTGCTATTTTCTCCCTTCTTCCTCTTCTTTCCTTTTCTTTCAGAGTAGTCTACGTTCCCTTCTAGCTTGTGCTGCCAAAATACGGTAACCCAAGAAAACTTCGGAGGAGCAAAAAGAGGGCTTAAACCAAAAACTCAAATCAATAAAAAATAAAAAGGAAAGACAGAGAAATTTCTTCATAATATTCCACTGCGATAACACACAAATTCCGTCCAAACAATAGCACACAAATCCGTCCAAACAATAACACATAAGTTTCTCTGCCAGATTCCTTCGATTTCAAACCAAAATTCCTTTCAAATTGTTTTTTATTTTTTTGAAAACTAGTATCTACATACCTGGGATTATGATTAGAAAAAATATATGAAGAAAAGGTAAACATACAATCAATACAAATCAGATCCAGGCTGCTTTTTATAGCCTGCTAAATATTCGCATAAATCAATTACAGAAAAAGGGGGAAAATTAATTCCAAATCCGAAGAAATTGGATGAATTTCATTTGTCCCGGTTATTGAAATTCATCTTCTCATAGTGGCGAATCGAAAGGAGCGATAGCGAGAGATTAACCTCATCCTTTCCCCACTGTGTCTTCATCCCGTTGCCAGAAGGCTTAGCCGGAACCGCCATCGAAGGAGGAAGGCACGGCCAAGTGGACGAAACCGGTCGGGAAGAAGCTGATGACGATGACGACAAGTTCAGAAGCGGTCAGAGATACAACGAATCGTGGACTTGGTCGGATCTCTCTTGACAGCTGTTGGGGAGGCGTCGACTGTCATGAGACAAGGAGCAAACTGGACGATTTTTTTTTTTTTTTGTGAATAAACTGTCGATAGGTTTTGGTTTTCACTTTTGATAGAAGAAGCAAGTCGCGGATGAATGATAGGGAAGGAGAAGACAATAGAAACAAGGTTGGGTTTTCAAACTTGGTTTGTGGAGAAACGCAGACGAACAAGGTTTTGGGTTGGCTTTTGGGTTTCAAACCAAAATCAGCCCAAAACAAGTTTGAGAACTTCTCAACCGAACAGGCCCCTAATACTTTCTCTCAATAGGAAGGGTATAGTTGCACCTATTTTATAACCTTAAGGGTATATTTGCCCCAAACAAAACTATAAGGGCAAAGTTGCACGTAACAAAAAATGTTAGGGGCAATTTTGCCCCTTTGCCCTATTAGTAAGGGTAAAATAAGTAAAAAAAAATTTGAAAGTAAACTTTTTTATTGGAACAAAAATATTACCTAAAGTGAACTTTCCTAATAGAACGAAAGAGACTATGTTGCAAATTAAATTTTTTTTTACACATTTTAGTATTTAAACTAATTATTAAATTTTGAAAAAAAATGTAATTGCAGTAAACTAAAATATTTTAAAAATTTTACAAGATGAGAAATTTTAAATATATGGATTAATCTGTTCACTTAAATGTGAAAATAGATTATCTAAAGTATGTGAATTTTAGTTTTAGAATATAATGCTAAAAGTTTGATGAGTTTTAAGATACAAATTTAAATATGAAGTTTTGTTAAAACAAAGAGAGTATAATGAAGTAGAAGAAAGTCATTCAATAACATAATATTGTAAAGTTTAAAAATTAATTTTTTATTCTGTAGTTTATAACATTTTCTGACAAAAGATAAAATAAAAAACTGTCCAACCCGCAATGTATGCTATGTGAAAAGAAATATATAAATTTTGATATAAATAATAATAATGAAAATATATTGCCAATTCCACGTAAATTAATATAATATATTTGTAATATTTAAATAAAAATTTAATATATTTAAATTTTCTCATCTTTAACATTTAAAAATTATTTTCTTCATTGTAATTACATATTTCAAATTTAAAAATCAAATAAATAACAAACTACACATTTAAAACTTCATTATTGTAAAATAAAAATAAAAGAATGTTTTTAATAAATATATAATTAAAGTTAACAAATTTCTTTTTTTAAATTGCAGCATTATACTTTTAAAAGGAAATGTAAATTTTATTGCTAAAAATATAAAGTGTTTAAATTCATATGTAGATTATATATAATATAAAATTAAATGGCATGCATATCTTTATTTGGTTTTAAGAGGTTGATTAGTAGTCAAATGGGGCAAATGATGTATTTAATAAATACAGAGGGGTCAAAAGTAAACAAACCAATAAACATAATAGATTTAGGGGCATACTATTTGCAGTGACGATTTTATTATTTGCAGTAACAATTTTATGTAAAATGTCTTTTTTGCCTTATAGGCTAAAAAAAAAAAAAAAAAAATTTATAAATATCAGTGCGAGGAATTGGCTGAAGCACAAAATCAGCCATTCCTCCCATTTCTCCCATTTCTCTTCTTTGCTATGTGCAGACTAGTGGAAGCACAAACTCAGCCAAATCGGATAAAAGTCCAGACGAACCGGATCGGCAAAGGTGAGTTACTAAAATTAATAATTGTTTCTTTCATGTTTTGTTCATTGTTTTGATAAATTAGTGTATAATTTGGCTGTCTTTGTTATGTTTCTGCTCGGATCTGCGATTAACCGGCCATTTTATGGCCGGATCTGTGAAATACCACCCGAGGAGACACCGGACTGGACTGGAAAAAGGGGGTGGAAAACCGCCGGTGTCTGGCGGTTTTTTCCGGCAAAAAACCGCCGGACGGCGGCGGTATCCTATAAGGAATACCGACGAGCGGTATTCCGATTTTCGGCGGTAGTAAGCGAGACGCGGTATTTGTTCCCGGAAGACCGCCGGAGGCCGGCGGTAGTTATTTGGGAAAAGACTGCCGGTTCCCAAAAATTTTGCTGCTGCGAAATTTTTTGGAAAAAGGACCGCCGGCGGTAGTCCCGGAGCCGCCGGCGGTCCTTTTTCTGAAAAAAAGAAAACTGCCACCGCCACACTTCGGCGGTTATTTTCCGGCGGGTGGCAGTTTTTTTCCGCCGATTTTTTGCCGACAATATTATTAATTTTTTAATCTTCAATTGTGTTATTGTTCCTTATATATTATCATTATTTTCGTATTTATAATTGCGTGTGCAATTGTATATTATCAAATTTTTTTCCTCCCAATTTTCCCCGACAATATTTTTAATTTTTAATTATCAATTGTGTTATTGTTCCTTAAATATTAGCAATTATTTTTGTAGTTATAATTATTTATGTTCCTTATGTATTTTTAATTTTTTAATCTTCAATTGTGTTTTGTAGTTGGCAGAAGCGTTCAAGAAATTGCAATTAAAATTAATCAGAAGCAAAAAGGATGACAGTTTGGAAATTAATGAAGCCAATGAGGCAACAAACTCCGCCTCAGAGGAAATAGTCGGCCGAATACCTTCCACTGCATCCGAAAGCCAGAGAAGGGTCCTAGGAAGAGCACATGGTTCTTCTCGATTGTCAAATGTGGGGGCTGCGGCAAGTAGCAGTGATTACGGTGAAGCGGAATTTGCACCACGATACACTGGAGATGCGGAGGAGGAGGTAGCTCGGGAAACTGCTGAACGACATGAGAGGGAGATGTCTATGTCGCAGGGGTACAAAGAATTAATTCGGGGTGAATGGAGGATGAAAACGAATGGGCAAATGACCTCAACCAACGAAGGCGGAGTGGAAAAGGCTTAATGCTCTCCGCACGTAGGTCGATTTCAGGGACCGGGTCCGGGTGGGATGCCGGGTGGAAGGAATATCGGACTCTGGATAGTCCAATTGACTTCAGACCTTCAAATCCATAGTTGCTAAAGAGCTTTAAGGTTCATATTGCTTACTACATATGGCATCGACATGTATGTTATTATTCTTTATTATTTATTGTGAAATACTTATTATCTATTGTTTAGATTTATGTTTAATAACTTGGTGCCTAAAATGTGTTAATTTATTTATTAAATTACGTAGGAACGTGAGATATTGACATGCCATAATGGGCACGAGCGGCTGCAAATGTGGGATTTAGTCGACGGCAAAATGAAAAGTATAGTAGAACGTTCCGGCTTGGGACATTTGGTCTGGTGCATGCATCAAGAGTTAGACTCCGCACTCCTCAATGTGTTTGTTGAGAGATGGCATCCGGAGACCAATTCATTCCACATGCCGTTCAGAGAGATGAGTATCACTCTCCACGATGTGACCTACATATTGGGAATTCCAATTGATGGATTTCCACTTCATTGGAAAATTAAGTCGGCGAAAATGAAGGAACTACTTCTAGAAATGTTGGGGATAGAGGAAGAGGAGTTCGGGGAGCGAGATTTTGCAAGTGTGGAAATGTCCCTCCTTCGTGCCCATTGTGTCAGTGGACATGTGGACCCCGTCAATTCTGCCGCAGGGTATTTGTTATAGTTGGTTGGAAATACCCTGTTCATTGATAAGAAGAAAACCCACGTGCTTGGGCATTATCTGCCTTTCCTCCTCGACACAGATAAAATAAGCGGGCTATCTTGGAGAGGAGTGTGTCTGGCCAACCTTTTTCTCAATCTTGGAAGGGCCTCTAGGGCGGACGGTGCCTAATTAGGCGGGTGTCTGACATTATTGCAGGTTTGTTCGAATCAATTATAAATTATTTTCATACTTTATACTGATTCATTAACATTATTAAATTTTTTTTTTTTCAAACAAAAGAGTTGGATATACGAGTACTTCCCAATGTTTAGTCCTCCAAAGATGAGAGAATGGGATGTTTCCTTGCTTGCTGCATTGAAGTGGCACATCTGCACCGGGCGGAAGCGTGAGATCCGGCGGGATTTGTTGTCCTACCGCCGCCCCCTAGATACATTAAAATCTAATGAGGTAATAATCCGTATTTTTATATCATTTAAATGCCGTACAGTTAATTAGTGTCAGATCCTAAATTTTTGAATAATCACTAATGATCTTGCAAATAAACTAGGTAAATTGGCTTCCTTTCTGGCCAAATACTGCACGTGTGCACCCGATCACATTGTTCAGGGGGCTTATTTATTTTCATAGAGCCCTATATGCCTGATCGGTTCTTGCGCCAATTTGGATACGCGCAGTTGATCCCAGACAGAGTTTATGACCCAAAGAACTGTAACAGAGGCCCTGAAATTCGTAAGTATTCTTGTGTGTACGAGACAGATTTCATGGCTTGGCAAATGTACAAGAGCCGGATGTTAAAGGGGCTGCAAAAAGCTCAATGGGCTGATCAGGCGTGCCCTGAGTACCTCGACTACTTTCATGCGCGATTACACGTTCGTGTTAGTCCGGATGACATGGAAGTAGAAGAGCCATCGGACCCTAGACAGCTGTAAATACATGTGATTCATGTGTATTTATGTGTATTTATGTCCATTTATTATTTTTATGTCACTATTTGTTTAAAAACCTTGTATTTTTCTTTCTATTGCAGCGTCTCCAGTACATTGCTAATAGAATGTATCTAGCTCATCCCCGGACAAGGCATTCCATACCCAACGAACTGCGGGAGAGAGCTATAGAGGAGGTAGCTAGACATTTGGAGGATTTGATGCCCGCACTAGAATAAGTTGCGGGAACATCATGTGTGCTATGTTATTGACTCTTCATATTTAGTAATGATTTTGCCTTATTTTATATCTTCTCAATTTCTACATTATTGTCATGTAGTATATATATTATTTGATACAGTGTATGATTGTTCAATAATGTTACAGTTACGTACAAATGAAACTTGCATATAAGTTACTTATATTGGAAAACTATTGGATACGAAATACATGTAATACTAACACTCAGCAGTGGATTTATTTACAAATTCACCCAATCGTTGATCCAAGTGAGTTTTCCAACTCTGCATTTATCCTGAGGCCCTGTTTCTCCACGTCGGATAGATTAGGGTAGCAAGACCTCCCCTGTCGTTAACAAAGCAATGAAATGATTTTGCCTTATAAGACCCATGTTGATGAAACTGATCGGATCATTAGATACGCTGGCCCCCGCCACTCAATCGGAAGGAAAGTAGTACTCTGCGGGCCATATAACGTAACAACCCTCTGATACTGCGTGGCGACAAGTAATCCACACAGATGAGAATCAAACCAAAATTCATCTAACGCCGGAACTACATAAAATTCTATCACCTTGCATGCTAACTCGTAGTCAACTGGCCCAAGAACGTGGCGCCAAAGGGTAGATTGATCCTGCAGTTCTTCGTGCAGGTCTCTGCGGACTAGATGCCAATATTCCTCATCTGCATCGTGTACGAAATAATAAATTACTCTAAAATCACAATGTCCATCGGCCTTCACATTAACGTGGGCGGTAATGTAGTCGAACACGAACTGCTTCAGAAATAGGGGCATGTCGAAAGGCCATTCAGAAGCGTGGTGCCTCATAACCCTTCTTCTCCTCTGTCCGCTTGTGGATCTCCGACCTGCGATTGCAACTCATATTAAATTTAGTACATCAATAGCTAATTAATCATTATGATATGTACAGGAGAATTAATATATGCACCTTGTTGTAATGCATTCCTATCGGCATGCTCGTACCTTGATAGATCCCGCTGGGTCAGATTGTGTCTCTGGCGTCCCCTGTGTGGCCTACTTACCGGGTCAGCTAAATCAACAGTTTTCGGATAAAGAGCTGCATGCACGGCACCCATCACCCTGTATATGTCAGCGCTTGGACAAAGAATGGTCTCAACAAACATTTGAACATTTCATGCAGTTGTCCTTCGGCGCATTGCCTTGCCTCCACAATTTTCAGAATATCAGTATCTCCCAAGTGCAGCGTCTTCCAGAAGGGGTCAACATCGATAGGATTAATTGGACGATATGCTCGCACCAACTGTTGCATCTCACATGCACATGGCAAGCCGCAACTTGTTCGGAGTTCGCAATCACACAACGAACCATCTTCCCCGATGAGGCCAACTCTTTTTGTATATTCTTCTTCGATCATTGTAATAGCAGCAAAAGACAGTCTACCATTCAACCTACTATACAGTAAGTAGTCGCTCTTCCTGTATGTTTTAATGGGTATGCTCTAGTTCTTCACTTCACGCTTGAGGGCAAGCGTCATTCAAGTGTGAGGATATTTGATCTGCATCTTTTAGGTGAATTATTTTAGCACTTGTTATGGCAGTTCTCACGAGTTTTTGCCCAAGGTTTTAATGTTTATTTGCAGTTTTGGAGATCGGGCCTAAGAAGAAAAGAATGTGTAAAAAGTGGAAGAATTAGAGTAGACAAGTCAAGGCTTAAAAAGCCCACATGATTTGTGGGCTAAACCATGAAGGAAGCCACATGAAGGACTGGCCGATCATAATTGCGAGAAAGCAAAGTCAATTGGAATCAAGTGCAAAATCCAACTAGAGTCTCAATTAATTCTCCAATCCAATTGGATTCCATGTGTGCTGCAATCCGAATTCAAATTGGATTCTAATCCAAGTGGGCCAAAATCAAATTGGAAATTAATCTAATCCAATTTGATTGAGAATTAATGAAATCAGTAGGCAGCCATGCGCAGGTTTCGTGGAAGATGCTGCGAAGCTTAAAAGGGAAGCAATGAAGTTTTGGGCAATTACCAATCCAAGAAGGAATTAAAGAGAGAAGTTGGGAGTTACCAAAATTGAAGAGACTCCATGTGCTTAATTAATTCTCTTTCCAAGTAGAAGAAGGTTTTCTTATTCCATTAGGAGATAGGTTAATTGCTTATTTGTATCCCTATATATATGGGATTATTCCTGCACTTTTAAGATACAAGCTTTTATATACAAGCTTTTAGATAGAAGTTTTTTAGATAAGTTTTATAGAGAATAGTTTCTTAGTTTACAAATAATTCTCGCGTATGATACAGTTTCGCGTTAGTATAGTTTTCCCCTGTTTTTCTTTGTTCTATTCTGTTTTGCTTTTGTTCGATCGCAACTTTGGATTTTCCCGACGGACAGTCTACCGTTTGGCCAAACCGGCGGTTGTCAGATCGCGAATTCTTAAATTCCAATACAGTATTCTCTTTTCTCTTTTAATGTCTTCTTTTATAATTATGTGTTTTTCGTGTTTTATCATGAGTAGCTAATTTATTAGTTCTGGTATTATGTAAGAAGCCATTATCCATGCATGTATGAAACTCAGGAATTAATCTAAGGTCTAATGAATTATGTTTCTAAATTGCCTGTGTTTATATGTCTAATTACTAAGATTCTATTAAGCCTGATCAACTTAGTTTAATCTGGTAGAGTCAATGAGTGGCACAACTACCGGCCGAGTAGTACATGATTAATTGGGTAATAATTTCTAATGCATCGTCAGTAGGAATTATTAGTTTCGGGTTCTTCTAGTTCTTAATGCTTCTATTTGTTAATTAATAAGGTTTGCGGGGACTCGCGGTCTGTTAGTTAATGTAATTAGAGAATAATTCCTTTGCGGGGACTCGCGGGGGATTATCGAGAATCTATGGGAGAATTGGGATTATTTGCGGGAACTCGCGGTAATACTATAACTGAAACGGCATAAGTAATTAGACAAGTTAAGAGGTTTATGATTGCATACATGAGATTAAGGTGGATTTACATAATACTGGAATTTTCTCTCATTAATTGATTTCTGTTTAAGTCTTTTATTTAATTATTAGTTATTTTGCTAAATTTAAGTGACAATTCTAAGGTCTCTTAAGAGACACAAATGTGACTACTAGTCATAGTTTGGTTTTATTTGCATGTTAAATTGGAATTAGAATTAAATTGCCGTCTCTGTGGATCGACCCTGTCTACTACTGTGCTATATTTTCCTAGAATCTTAATTGCAGGTTTTAAGCAGTACTTTTACTGTATTTGGTAGACCCACGACAAGTCATATCACCGTATTAAGACCCGGACCCAAAACTGTTGTTGCTTCGGTAGTTTGACGTCACCTTACCAAAATCCTATATATATAAAGTGCGAACGACCTGGACGGAACTACCCTTTTCGTCACAAATGAACAGTAACTCTTCTCTCTCAGCACTGTGTGTTTTTGAGGGCCAAACTTGTAAGCACACTATTTTTAATGGGACATTATTGTCATTCTGCATATTCTCATGCGAGACTGCGGTTTTCTGCTCTCTCGATCTTACTTCTTTCTTCCTTGTCTCTCTTTCAACGTCTGGAGAAAAAATAGCTGTGTAATTGAAGCCACAGTCATCGGAGCCGCAAGGCTCATTGCCTCCTCCACCGTGCGCCGCGTCTTCATGAATTAATCCGATTTTGTTGGTCAGAAAATTTGAGGGATTTCTGGAGTTTGAAGAACAATTAAAGGCTGATAACACTCACTTTGGAGAGTACCCATATGCTCTTTCATGTCCGTCGATCTCAGTAGTTTGAACCAACAATTAAATCTGCATGCATGTGGTTTCGTCACCGACTGATCCCTCTAGTTCTCCTCAATTTTGTTGGAGTTCACCCGTGGCAGCCAAAAAAAACTGGGATTTTCAGATGAAGATCGAGGGTTTGGATGAGAATTTATAGAAAAATGATTCAATCAGGTAAATTTCACTCTTGTGATTTCCGACTTTGAGTAAAAGTGTGATCTTCTTAATGGAATTTTTGGATTACGAAAAAAGTTATAATTTTTTGTTAACTAACGCAGGGAGCTGGAAAGAATGACAGAAAATGGAGAAGGAATTACATAATTTGTAAGAAAGTTGTAGAATCCTTCTCTAATCCAGTTTTACTGACTCCAATGTTTTGGCTTTTATTGTACTTTGTTGAGTTTTTGTCCCCTCAGTCTTCACAAGACCTTAGTCAGGCAATAAGGCTCAGTTCTTGCAACCTCTATAGGCTATAGCTTGTATGCCCTGTTAATGATTGACTGTTCCTATCTTTGCCCCTCAAAGGTACCTACAAAGAGTGACCCAGATTCCAGATGACCCAATTGGGGAAAACCAGAAAAAATTGTGTATTTAGTACGAATTTCTAATTTTCCTAGAAAGGCCAAAACTGAGCTTAATGGGTGCATCCCTATTAGGAATTGTTGTATCTACTCCGTTTGAGCATGCAAAATTAGTCTATATAAGTTTCTTAATCTTCCCTGTGCATTGCAAGTTTGTGCAGATTTGTGCATTGCATAAGTATCTCTATTCTCTGTGATATAGCTTATGGGTTGAACTCTGCCTCCAAGTTCTTTCTTTTAGACAAAGAATGAGCTTTTCTATAATTGGCAGGACTGAATTGCAGGGCAAGAAGGATTGAAGATTTCGAGCTTCAAATTTGGTACAACACGACCAAAATTGAGTGCTTCACAGCCATTCCATGGTTTTTGAATAAGGCTCCCAAGACACATTCTGTGTCATGGCTTGAAGATATCAGCTACTGAATACACCAATTATGGGGTGGCAATGTCCCACTATGTGGCAATTAACCCACATAGTGGGACAAAGGCTTAGTTGTTGTTGTTGTTCTTATCCTTGATTAATTTTTTGTTTAGACTGAATTGAAAACTTTTTAGGATTCGTTGAAAAGGTATTGTACTGGTGCAGAAGTGTAATTTTAAGTTTGTTATTTCTCTCATTTGTTGTTCATTGCTACAATCCTTCTCTTCAAGATTTACGGATTTAGGGCTTAGGGAAACAGCAGGGAGAGGATTGTCACTAACCATCCTTTGAAGCTGACTTTGCTTTGTCGTTTGACACGCCATTGTTGCATGTGATCTTCTGTCCGTTTCAATGCCAAAGGTCAGTATCTTCTATTCCTTAATTTAGACAACTTCAGCTTTTGGCTTTTTTCGTTTAATATATATATTTTTTATGAGAAGAAACTTTTTTTGATGGGATGGGCAGGCACTAATAGAAGAAAACCAATGGAACTAATTATTGGCATTCCCCAGTAGGAGAGGCACAAAATCGACAGTCATTTTCATCACACCTGGGAGAGCAGCCCTTACTATTTGTCTGTAAGTTTGAAAATGCCAGAGATGATCATTTTTCAGAATAATAAACTTTTTTGTTGTTTGCAATGTTGTACTGTGTGGAAGAAAGGGATCACGTATTCTCTCCGGGAAAACAACGGTTAGAGAAAACTGGCCGAATCAGAGCATTGCTTTTAGCAAACAAGAACATGATGTTGGGTGACCAGAGGAGTTGTAGCTCACATAAATATGTGTTTTGCTGGTTCAGTTGCAAATTTCCCTTTGAATTTCTTCTTTAGCCAGTTCTGTCTTGTCCAAGTTAATATTTCTTTTATTTTCAAATGCACTATGTGTTTATGAAGAAACTAATTAATGATGATATTGATATTCATTTCTCGTGGCTTGCTTTTCAGCAATTCGGTGTTTAATGAATACAATCATATTGTCCCTTCTTCATGAATTGCTATTTCTTGTAGTGGAGACGCTGATGGGAGAGTGACAGTGATTAGTTCAAGGTACTGCATTGAAGCCCTTAATCTGCAAGTGAAATCCCCATGGCATTCTTGGTACCACAACCATCAGGTAATAATTATTTGATTTAAACTTTGATGAGCCCCTATTGCTCTTTCACTTTTTAGTCCCCTCTACAGGATCTTGTCCTTCAAGTAAATCTTATCTTTAGAGCTTGGTAAAAAGATGAGTCATTGTCGTGTTTTGCTTGTGTGCTTGTATTTGGTGAGGATCCTTATCTGGCTATCATTTCTTTCAGAATATATTTAGTGAAAAACTTGTTGAGAAAAAAGATGAATTTTGAAACACATTTTCCAGTGAGCAGCAATACATTAAGTAAGTTCTCTGGCTGTCACACCATTACTCTCTGCTGTAAATATTTTAATACCTTTTTAAGTATGAGAAGAAGAAAGTTTCCACATTTCTTGTTCAGGTATTAAATTTTGATTTCCATGCAGATCGGTTGTCTCTACTGGAGTGGCTTTGGAGCTGATTGCTGCTAATGAACACAGTAGTGCTTCTAATAACAATTCAAAAGAGGAGCTCTATCTTTGAGGTATCCACCTTAGATTTAATTTGGGGTATTACCTCAAATGTTTTCTTTTTTATCTTTTTTTTTCCTCTTAATTTATTACTACGCCGTTGCTGCCCTGCCCCTTTGGTTTAACTGTATTCATCTCCTTTGCAGGAAATTCGACCAGATGCAGTCTCTAAAAACCAGTTGAAGCTTATTGTTGGATTTGATTCCATTACCATAGTTTTTCTCCTGTAGGAAACCCGTCACCATTGTTTCAATTGAAAAAGGAATCAAACGAAACAAAATAACAGAAATTCTGTATTTTATTTAACTCATGAATGTCTTAGGCACCGCACACAGTGCGGTTACACTCCCAACTAGTAGTACATAAATAAAGATGAAACCTTGAAATGAAGATGGGTTCCTTTAAATGAAATTACTATTAGGCTTATGTCCTATCTTCTAGCGGTTTAGGGCATGTTTTTACTGAAGGTTTGAGTTTTGATTTTTGAAAAATAGTTTTATAATATAAAAAGTATATTGAAAATATAAAAATGTATAGATAAATAGTAAAAAGTTGTACTAGAAATGATGAAAGCTTATTATAATATATTAAATTTACTGTTGAAACCAAAACCAAAACGTAAAGAACAGGCCCTTAACTTACTATACTTCAACAGTTAAAATTAGAGTTTTTAAATTACATTGTAACTTTAAATATAAATAAATATGACGAAACATAAATCCACTATAACTGTGAAAGAAAGAAAAATATCTCACCGTGTCATATGTGTCATCTTCAAGGGTAACGTCCATCCTTCGGACAAAAATGTCACCGCTCAATTCTATAGCCAATTGTGAAATAAAATCTTTTTGAGTAAATATACTAATAATTCAAATTAAAAAAAAAGTAATTTGCATTATAACGGCCGAATATATTAGGCTTATATTAGCCTAAATTATAAGAACACTAAGGAGGTCCAGCACAATAACCCTAAAGTTACAATGTAATTTAAAAACTCTAATAATAAATCACTCTTAAACATTAAAGAAATAAATTAGGCTAAAATTCAAAAAATCCTGTAAATAAAATCTTATGCTTTATAATGACCAAATTATAGATACCCAAAAGATCAATTCAAACAAAACGAAAAATCTCAATTTAATAACAAATTATTCTTAACTAAAAATTGTTAATTAAAAATACATTAACATCTAAATTTCTATTAATTAGAGTTACAAATTAAAATCAAATTAAGACAGTAATTAGAATGAAAGAACAAATTAAAATTAAAAAATTTATAAAAAAAAGGAAGAAAATGGTTGACTGGGACCTTGGGTCTCGGGGGCCAAGGTTCCAGCAGCTGGACCTTGGGTCTCGAGAGCCAAGGTCCAGTTCACTGGACGTTGGTGCTTGAGCGCCAGTGTTCTAGTTCACTGGACCTTGGCGCTCGAGGGCCAAGGTTCTGGAACTGGAACGTTGGCGCTTGAGCGCCGAAAATGTAAGCCAGCTACACTTTCGCCCAAATTCAAACCGGATCTATATTTTAAAAAATAAAAATATGGCTGTTATGTTTTTCCGGCATTCCGGCGAACTGCAACTCCTTACGACAGTGGAGGACTGGTAAATGGGCAGCTAAATGTTGAAAATGTAATTTTAGAGGGTGAAGGTTAATTTGGCTAGGTAGTAGAGTAATTACCCTCTCTCCATTCTGCATTTATCATATTATGTCCTGCATTTAACACCTCCCTATAATATCTGTAACGCAAATATGGTATGTGCACCAAAGTAATGCTAGGAAGCATTCTTTAGTATACTCTCTCTGTTTCATTAGAAGAGTCCACTTTGTTGTACAAAAACAGTACAACAAAGTAGACTCTTCTAATGGAATGGAAGGAGTATTTACGTGACCATACTTCCTCTACTTGATCATTTGCACCAGACACTCCTATTATGTTGTAAGATGTATTTAGTAATTATTTAGTTATTCGATAATGACATTAGATACATTACAAAAGTCATAGCTAAAGCCCTTGCAAGGGTCATTCTCAAATGATTGAATAATTTTATGATGAGATTGTAATTTTACACATGTCGTAAATTTATTAGGGCAACTTTGTGACATAAATGCACAACTGAAGATTTAATTAGAATAGGGCTGCCCAAAATGAAAAATTCGGACCTGCCCGCCCTTAACCGGCCCGACCCTATTGGTTAGGGTCCAATAGGGACGCGACCCTAAAGACGCAGTCCAGGCCGGTCTGGGTCAGACTGAGTTCGGTTCGGTCTGAGCCGCGACCCTAGTTGGCCCTTCTTTTTTTTTAATATTTTAAATTACTAAAAAAAAAAAATAAATTGAAAACAAAAAAAATCTGGTTACCTCCAAAAACAAAACCCACCACTCCCCACCCGCACCCCCATTCCAAATCCAAACCCCGAACCAAAAATAAAAGCTCACCACTCCCCCCCCGCCCCCCCAAAGTCCTTCCAACTTGATTATTCTAAATTCTAAAATTATAAATAAAATAGTTTTAATTATTTATTTTAAAAAATATAAATTATTATTATATTTTGCATATATTAAAATATAAATTTTAAATAATTACATCCATTATTAAAAAAACTTAGAAATTTAGAAAAAATTTTATTAGATACTAGTCAAAACACATTTTAAATGTTTTTTTTAAATTTTTTTTTAAGATCTTAAAACTTTTTATAAATAAATTTTTTTCCAAACGCATTGAAAAATAATTTTAAAAACAATATACGTAAAATAATAATTTTTTAAGTACAAATTATACATATTTGTAAAGTTATTATTATATTTTTTTTGTTTACAAGTTATTAATATTTCAAATTTTTTTTACTAACTTAAAAAAATTTAGGCCGAAGAAGAAAAAAAAATTTTAAAAAATTTGAAGAAAGAACAGTAAAAAAAAAAATAGTAAAACAGAAAAAAAAAAAAAAAAAAAAAGGAAAAAAAAGGGCCAGTTAGGGTCAGGCCTTGGCCCTAACTGACCTGGACCAAAACCCATGCTGGCCCGTTAGGGCGGAACCTAACCGACCCGTTAGGGTCGATTAGGGGTGGGGCAGCCGCGGGCCAGTTTGATCACCCCTAAATTAGAATTACGGAAACAAAATATATAAATAAAAACTTCAGTCACATAGATATTTAAAATTATTTCCCTATTATTTGTTAAACTATGTGAGGGCTTTTATAATTTAAACACAAAAACTTGCATACAACAAATTTCTATATTTGACGCAGTTCATAGATATATCACACATGTTTTGAACTTGAGCATCTGTAAGTCTAGGGACATGCACATCCCAACAATAGAAATTTTTATTTCTGTAATACTGAGTATTACCCTGAAACTATAAGAGATGATATTCTTGAAAGAGTAACATGTTACTTTTGAAAGTAGCATGTTACTTTTGAAAATTATGAGTGATGCTCTTGAAAATTATGAGTATCACCAAAAAAAAAAAAACGAAAAAAACTGATAATCGTGAACAGTACCAGTGGTACACTTTAAGAGTATCACAGGAAAATGGAAAAAAAAAAGAAAGAAAGAAAAAGTGAAAAAACCTTTGAAAGGGCAATACTAAGAGCTCTTGAAAAGTATTGGTCGTCCTTTTGAAAGAATTATTAAAATGTGTAACAGGAGTGTAATAGGAAAGTGTAACAGAGGATCCTGAGCCAATTTGGACTCGGTTTACTTTGATTCCTTCTCAGGAAAATCATCACTTTTTCCTTAAAAAAAAAGTGTAAAATTATATCCATCCCTCTCACTTTCCACTAACTTCAAATTTTAAAATTTAAAATTCCCTCATAATCTTTACTCATTATTTCTAAAAAAGAAACCTAATCATTCTATTTTCATCTCTCTTACACAATTTCTCAAGAAACAATTATCCTCAAAAATTCATTCCAAAAGACAAAAAAAAGTCTAATTTTGTCACAATAGAAACAAATCCAGACCTGAACCTCCTCATCTCGCCCTGGATGACTTTTGTGTCTGTCATAATTCTTAATTCACCGCTACCCTCCTCCGCCACAACAACCGCCTCCTCCGATAATATTTTGCTATGTATGCTAATATTTGCTTTAGCAATAATAGCTACCATACTATAGATTACAATAGAACAGAATAAATTAAAATTAGCTTAGGAAAAAGGAAACAAAAACCCACGGTTATCCAAATCCAAATGCTTCCAAGCCATGGATCACCTAGTTAAAACTTAACTACTGCAGTTAGACAAGGTCCAAAAATGTAGGCAATTCCAGCAAATCACTTTCACTCCATTGGAACTCTCCTCCAAGGTCATCCTAAAACTTCACATTTTCCAGAATTTATTACACATGCAGACCAGTTCTATATATGTGGTTCAGTTCAAATATAAAACAGCATAACAAAATCTACAGAAAACACACACCACTCCCTAAAACAAGGAAACAAGAAATCCTAAAGCCATGCAGCATCAGCAGGGAAATATATAATGAAGGCTCTAAACTAAGAATGAGAAGATAACAGCTTGTTTATTTCAAAGATTGAGGCAAAATTACTTCAACAAAAATTATCTAAAATGTGATCAATGGAAAAATTGGCTTACGCAAGATCAGAAAAAACACGAGATTCACTCAGATGAGTTGCAGTGATATGATCTCAACTGATAATGACTTTGATTTCTTTGGTTTCTTCTGCGATTTTACAGACCAACATTACCACAGGTGGTTTGCATCCTTGCACTTCAATCATCTGCAATGTGGGAATCCAGGCGAAGTCTAATGGGACTTCCTCAAGCTTCTCACAATTTCGTATCACCAGTTGCTCAAGTACAGGAAGGTGCTCATAGAAGGCAATCCATTGCTCAATCTTCAGTTTGAAAAACTCCAATTTTTTCAGTTTGCAGAATTCGTCTTCATTCACTACTACAAAATAGAGCTTTAACGGCTGCGGATTAACGGCGGAAAATAGAAAACCGCAGTTATAAAAGAAATGCGGACTTTCTACGGCGGTCTAAAAATGAACCGCCGTAGAACGGGACTTTCTACGACGGTTCTAAAATAAACCGCCGTAGAAAGGGACTTTCTACGGCGGTTGGGACAAACCGCCGTAGAAAGAGGGCTTTCTACGGCGGTTTGAAGGTAACCGCCGTAGAAAGTGGACTTTCTACGGCGGTTGGAAGTTAACCGCCGTAGAAAGTCCACACTGACTTTCTACGGCGGTTGCCTTCCAACTGCCATAGAAAGCTCACTTTCTACGGCGGTTACCTTCCAACCGCCGTAGAAAGCCCTATTTCTACGGCGGTTTGTCCCAACCGCCGTAGAAAGTCCCTTTCTACGGCGGTTTATTTTAAAACCGCCGTTGTATTGACGTATTTAACCCTAAATAACAACGTGTATCTCTATATTGCGGCCGAAAGTGTTCTTCTCCAAATTTCTACTACGGTTTTGCACGTTTGATGTAAAGAATCGTCATTTGGAGCAAAAATTTACCACCTTAAGGTTAGAAACTTCTAAAATTTCTCAGTAATTGCTTATGCTTGTACTTTAGATATGTCATCCTATAGAATTTATTTTTATTTATGGTAGAGGGCTGAAAATTAAAGTTGCATATATTCCATGTATATGGTGAACCTTAGTATTGTGGAACCCTATTTAGTTATACTATGTAGTTTCTTGGTGATGTGATTTGATTTATAGTGTTTAATTTTTAATGGAGGATGTTCATATAATTAGCACTACTTAGAGTGTGTATTATTTTTTTATGCATTTCATGTGTTTGACGAAATGCATAAATGAAAAACTTATGGGTTCTTCTTCATTTGATTATGTCTATTGCGCATGTGTTGTTTATGCATTATTTTTTTCATTGAGGTATTATAGTAGTTTTGATTATCTGAGTAACATTAGTATGACATGTGCTAAGACAAGCATGCAACTTGATACTTTGTACATTGTTTGTTGAATTATTATTTGGTATTTTTAATTATTTCAAGGAGTTAGTTACGCATGGATTGAAATATCTTGTTGTATGGTGATCGGACCTCCGATTCTTATGCGAAAGAAGTTGAGAATTTCATTGAATTCGCTTATAAGAATACAAAGTACGTCCATTGTCCGTGCAAAGCTTGTAAAAATGGTGCGTGGTTTGATAACTCAGATACAATAAGATTCCATTTATATCGGCACGGATTTGATCTTTCTTATAAACTGTGGATTTGGCATGGTGAAAGTATTGATGGTTTACCTGATCAAAGAAAATCTCATGCAATTGGAGATGATGCGATTACTAGAGATCGATTAGATGACATGATTGAGGATGTGGTCTAGGATTTTGCTGATAAACCAGAAGTTTTTGCTTCCATTTTGGGTGACAATGAGAAGCCTCTATACAAGGGCTGCACTAAATATACACGCTTGTCTAGTGTTTTGAAGTTGTTTAATTTGAAAGCGGCAAATAGGTGGTCAGATACTAGTTTTACAGCCTTATTGAGGGTATTGAAAGATATGCTCCCAGAAGATAATGAACTTCCAGATCGAATTTACGAGGCGAAAAAAATATTGTGTCCAATGGGTATGGAGTATAAGAAGATCCATGCTTGCCCAAATGATTGCGTCCTCTACAGGAATGAGTATAAGGATTTATTGTTTTGTCCTAAGTGTAAAACTTCATGATACAAAAACAATCAGCCGTGTGATGAGGTTGAAGACAGTTTTGATGCGCAAAAGAAGGGGTCGTCGGCTAAGGTTCTGTGGTATCTTCCTATAATACCGAGATTTAAACGGTTGTTCGCTAATGCAAAAGATGCAAAACTAATGACATGGCATTCAGATCGGTGTATTCCCAGTGATGATGATAAGGTGATAATGCATACATCAGACTCAGATCAGTGGAAAAAAATTGATTTAATGTATCCTTCTTTTGGGGGAGAAGCCAGAAATTTGAGGCTCGGTTTGTGTACTGATGGAATGAACCCGTTTGGCAGTCTGAGTAGCACACATAGCTCATGGCCGGTGATGTTGGTTATTTACAATTTGCCGCCTTACTTGTGTATGAAGCGCAAGTACATACTTATGTCTCTAATGATTTCAGGCCCACGGCAACCAGGAAATGACATCGATGTGTATCTTGCTCATCTTATTGAAGACTTGAAAAAGTTATGGGATGAAGGCGCACCTGTGTTTGATGCATACCGTGAAGAAATGTTCACATTACGTGCCATGTTGTTCTGTACCATTAATGATTTTCCTGCTTATGGAAACTTGTCTGGGTACTCTGTTAAAGGGTATAAAGCATGTCCAATATGTGAGCAGAGTACAGATTTTTGTCAGCTTGCACATGGGAGGAAGACAGTATACCTTGGGCATCGCAGATTTCTTCCCGAGACTCATCCGTATTGCCGTATGAAAAGAGCATTCAATGGATTTCAAGAGTTCAGAAAAGCTCCAGAACCCTTGAGCGGGCCAGAGGTGAAAGCTCGTGTGACGGACATTAATATGGAGTTTGGTAAACCTTCGGAGTCTGGCAATAATGATACAGGTTGTTGGAAGAAAAAATCCATATTTTTTGAACTTTCATACTGGGAGAACTTGGAAGTTAGACATTGTCTCGACGTTATGCATATTGAGAAAAATATTTGTGAAAGCCTATTAGGTACGCTCTTGAACATCCCTGGTAAAACTAAGGATGGTTATAACGCGAGACTTGATATGGTTGATATGAACATAAGAGCAAATTTAGCACCGGTAGCTCGAGGACAACGCACATATCTACCCCCTGCCTGTCACACTTTGTCCAGAAAAGAGAAAAAACAACTGTGTTCAAGTTTGCGTAGCATCAAAGTTCCATCCGGATATTCTTCAAATGTAAGCAGACTTGTTTCCATGAAAGATTTAAAACTGGTTGGTTTGAAGTCTCATGATTGCCATGCCTTAATGCAACAATTGTTGCCTGTAGCTATTCGCTCGATATTGCCCAAGCATGTTAAGTCTAGTATAACAAGACTTTGTTTCTTCTTCAATGCTATATGTAGCAAGGTTATCGCCTGCGAAAGACTTGATCAGTTACAAGATGAAATAACTGTTGTCCTTTGTCAATTAGAAATGTATTTTCCACCCGCCTTCTTTGATATTATGGTGCATTTGGTGATTCATTTGGTTAGAGAGATAAAACTCTGCGGGCCTGTTCATTTGCGATGGATGTACCCATTCGAGCGATATATGAAAGTATTTAAGGGGTATGTTAAGAATCGTTATCGTCCTGATGCTAGTATTGTTGAAGGTTATATAGCTGAGAAGGTAATTGAGTTTTGCACTGAGTACTTGGCCGATACCGCATCCATTGGAATATCTAAGAATCGGCACGATGGGAGGATTACAAGTATAGGCACAAGGGGAGGAAAAATGTTTTTGCCGTCTAATGTTGAATTGATGAAGGCGCATCTCTACATACTGCGCAATTCTGAAGAAGTTGTGCCCTATGTGACAGACCATATCCGTTCAATAAGAACGTCTTATCCTGCTTGGACGGATCAACGTGTGCTCAATGAACATATTCGGACATTTGTCTATTGGTTTGGTAATGCTGTCCTGGGCAAAGACGTTTCGGAGACATTGAAATGGTTGGCGTTTAGGCCTAGCCCTGCGGTACGAGCATTTTCATGCTATGACATAAATGGATATTCATTTGCTACTAAGAGACAAGATGAGAAGAGTACGGCTCAAAACAGTGGTGTTACATTAATCTCAGAGGCTTTACATGTTTCTAGCAGGAAGGATAAAAATCCATTGTATGCAAACATGGCATATTACGGGGTGATCGAAGATATTTGGGAGCTTGACTATGTTTGTTTCAGAGTAGCTGTATTTCGCTGCAAATGGGTTGATAACAATAGTGGGGTTCGAACTGATGATCCATTGGGCTTTACCTTGGTGAGCCTTAATCGGGAGGGTTTCAAGGGGGAACCATTTATACTTGCATCGCAGGCGAAACAAGTTTTTTATATCACTGATCCTTGCGACGAACATTGGTCTGTTGTTCTTCATGGTAAACAACATCACGGAGTGGAAGGGATTGATACAGAAGAAGGGCTTTATGAGGCTGGCCCTTTCTCTAGTGGGTTACCTGAATCGAGAGCAGATGAGGAAGATAGGGAACTTGATAAATACATACTTCGTGATGACCACAGCGAAGGATTATGGTTCGAGGAGCAAGTGTCCCATAAGAGAAAGAGAATAAGTTAAGAATCATTTTCAGGTATATTGTTTGTTTTTATTAATTTTTTTTTTCTGTGGGCGTGTATGTTGTGTGTGTGTATTTGTATATGTTTCTTTGATTTTAATGAAAAGAGGTGGACATAAATTTATAACAACATTTATTTTTATCCTTCGTACTGTCTGATTGAAACAGGTCACAACTCGGATGAAGCCGCGCAATCAAGGGACAAAATTTCCAGGGACTTCATATTCGGAACTGTTTATAAATGAATATGTTATTGTTGGAAATTGTGTGAAGCTTCTGTGTTGATGTTATGATGCACTTGTGTTTTGGTAAAAAACAAGCAGGGGAGATTTTGTCTGAATTGATTTGAAACTGAATTTCGTATTATTCGAAATAGCTTGAATTTTAGTGAAGTATTTAAGTATGTGCATATCCTTGACAGGGAGTATGTTACATTTATAGGGGAGACTTTGTCAAATTTTCCGGCAAATTGATTTCCTTGTTTTTCATTTATGAATAAATGTTTCATGTAATATTTATTTTTTTTTCAAGGAGTAGTACTTTTGGTAAAATTTACAGGGGAAGCTATACAATGATTTTTGTTTTGATTTTATATTTAACTCTTCATAAATTACTTGTCTGTGCATCGGAAAAAAGATATTCATTTAGCGAGGTTGGGTATTGACCGCTAAATGAATTAATTATTCTTTTTATCGATTAATAAAGCTTTATTATTTTATAAAGATTATTCAAACTATATTTTATATGAACATGAAAAAACTAGAAATGTAGGGTCTATGCTTCATAACATGAAAAAAAAATAGAAATTTATGGGCGCGCGGGAATTAATTGGCTGCATTTGTTCCCACTTTTCTACGGCGGTTCTAAAACCACCGCCGTAGAAAAAACTTTCTACGGCGGTTCATGTTTGAACCGCCGTAGAAAATACTTTCTACGGCGGTTCAACTATGAACCGCCGTAGAAAGTGATCTTTCTACGGCGGTTCTACATTGAACTGTCGTAGAAAAGTGGAAATTGCATCCAATTCCCGGACGCGCATAAATTTCGATTTTTATTTCATTTTATGAAGCATAGTCCCTAAACATTTCCCCTGCTTCTCCCCTGCATTCCCCTGTAATATTGGATATGCAATTTCATAACGATAACCGGTTCAAGTAAATAAAATACATTATATTTTGATTCACACTCAATTTAATGTATTTATGAAAATGGGAAAAAAACTTAATAGGGAGTAGGGTTTAGGGTTTAGTAAATGATATAAAAATAGAAAATTCATGCGTAGCGCGGGAATTGGTGCATATCATTGTAGGAGAAATTATTTTATGTCATATCTTCAGTTTAATTTAACTCTATTTATTTCATTTATGCATTTACTTTTAATACAGATTATAAAAATGATTTTGAGGTCAACTTCTAACTATTGTCACGGAGAGAATATTAGTTTAAAACGTATTTTGAAAAAAATGAAGGTTTACGTGAAAACTCTGACGGGGAAGACCATCATCCTCGAGGTCGAATCCTGCGACCCATTTGAGAATGTCAAGGTGAAAATCCAGGAAAAGGGTGGTGCTTCACTCTCTATTTCAATCTTAAGCGGCACCGCGGTTAATTTATGAAAATGGGAAAAAAAACTTAATAGGGAGTAGGGTTTAGGGTTTAGGGTTTAGAAAATGATATAAAAATAGAAAATTCATGCGTAGCGCGGGAATTGGCTCACACAACTACTTTTCTACGGCGGTTCAACCGGGAACCGCCGTAGAAAATACTTTCTACGGCGGTTCTCGGTTGAACCGCCGTAGAAAAGTAGTTTTGGCGCCAATTCCCGCGCTACGCATGAATTTTCTATTTTTATATCATTTTCTAAACCCTAAACCCTACTCCCTAAACCCTAAACCCTACTCCCTATTAAGTTTTTTTTTCCCATTTTCATAAATTAACCGCGGTGACGCTTAAGATTCAAATAGAGAGTGAAGCACCACCCTTTTCCTGGATTTTCGCCTTGACATTCTCAATTGGGTCGCAGGATTCGACCTCGAGGATGATGGTCTTCCCCGTCAGAGTTTTCACGTAAACCTCCATTTTTTTCAAAATACGTTATATATATATATATATATATAAGACTTAATTATAAAAGTTGTCTTCAAGTCTTCAATTCTTCGAATGAAAACATTTTATATATGTAGTGGAAATTTACAAGAGATCGAGAGCAGAGAGGAGAGAGTTGGATGATGTGCAAGAGGGGAAAGGAGAAAAGAGGAAGATGTATATATATATATATATATATATATGTATGTAAGGTAATGAAATCCAGTAACTATTTAATTTTTTTTCGGCCACTTAACAAATATTAATTTTTATATTAATATACGTACCTAATGCATTTGTGGATTTGATTATTTTATCCCGTTCGCCCAAGTCGAAAAAGTAGAAATTTTAGGGAAGATAATGAAGCTTATTACTTTATCGACTCTTACATGTACATTTACGAAATTTATTAATTTTTATCTTTGACCCATAATTATTGTGTAGTAGCACGGGAAATTTAAATGCAAATGGTACAAGAGGGGAAATGAGAAAATAGGAAGATGTTTATATATATATATATATATGTATGTAAGGTAATGAAATCCAGTAAGTATTTAATTTTTTATTCGGCCACTTAACCAATATTAGTTTTTATATTACTATACGTACCTAATGCATTTGTGGATTTGATTATTTTATCCCGTTCGCCCAAGTCGAAAAAGTAGAAATTTTAGGGAACATAATGAAGCTTATTACTTTATCGACTCTTACATGTAAATTTACGAAATTTATTAATTTTTATATTTGACCTATAATTATTGTGTAATAGCACGAAAAATTTAAATGCAAATATATGGTTCAATGGAAAATTTGAAATTTAATTATGAAATGGTTCATAAAAGTCGAGATTGTGTACATAATTAATAAATATACACAATCCGGGTATGTATTATTATATTTACAAAATTGTGGGCTTAGTTTTTTGAAAATGGAAAAAAAAAATTTAATATTAAAATATGCCTGAGTGGGAATTGGCTCCAATTTTTTCCCCTATGCTAAACCGAGAAAAACGAGGAGACCATTCAACGGCGGTTCAACCGCGAACCGTCGTTGAAAGAAGAATCCACTGCGGTTCACTCGTGAACCGCAGTAGAAAGTTGGTTCAACAGCGGTTCGCGGTTGAACCGCCGTTGAACCGACGAGCCGGTCCAAATTAAAGTTCAAATTTTTTGAACTTTCCTTTCCTCCCTCATTCTCTTCCCCTCTTCTCCCCTTTTTTCCCCTGCATTTCCCCTGTTTCCCGAACCCTTCTCCCCGCGGCTGTTCGGCTTCTTCGCCGCTTCTCCCGTCGCCGGCGAGCTCGTTCACCTTCCGATCAACCCGTCGGCTGCAGCAAGGCCGATTGTTCGGCTGGACCATCGCAGCCGATCATTGGTTGTGGGTTAACTTTCCCGGCTTGCATTTCTCCATTTCCACCCTCCTATACTTCGGGCTTGGTTGTAGGAGTGCACACAAAAGGTTATCCACCTTCTATGCTTCCATTTTAAAACTTTTGCAATGTGACCTTACATTTTGTAAATGCTTCCCATTGCACTAGGGTTTTTTGGGTTGATATTTATGGTTGATTTCGGTTTTAATCCTTGTGATGAATGATTGGAATGCTTTTGGATTTATTGATTGTTTGTTGCATTGGTTTGGTTGTTGAATTTCGTGTTTTGTCCTACATAAGTTGAGAACCTAGGGTTTTGATTGGGATTTCAATTAGGTACCCTTTCAATTCGGGTTTAGTGTATGAATATGAGAAACTCAAATGTTTATTTCGGTTTTGCTTGATTAATTTTAGAACATTGGTGTTTGATTTCGGTTCTTATTCGATTTAGTGTTCCTCCTTTAGTGATAATGAGGAAAATGCTTTGTTGTTGATTCCACTTTGTGAAATTTAATCTTTATAGGGTTCTTTCTTTAGGGATCCCTTGTTTCAATGTCTTCAAAGCCCCTTATATGTTGAAAGTAAAGAAATCTTTGCATGAATGTGAAGCATTTTTTATTGCACAAGCACTAAGTACCTTTAGGGAAGAAGAGTATTTTTTAGGAGTGAAGTACTCCTCCTTGAAGCTTTGACCTTCCTCACTAAATTTTGGTTTTTTTCCTTTAGTAGAAATTAATGATTGTTCTCATTAGTTGTTGGTTGTGAAATGTGAAGTACTTTATCAATGGTACCCTTTATAAGTCCACTTTTTTGGCCCTCATTTGGTTTAATTTGGATAATGGTAATTGTGTATTGCAAATATCACTATCTCCTCTTCGCTTTCCCTTATCTTTGTTTCAAAAGTGTGAAATATGCTTTGTGAGGGTTCTCCTTGATGAAGGGATTTTTTTTCATGAATGTAGAGTTTGAAATATCACTTCTCCTTAAATGTTTTACCTTTTGCGATGTATGGTTTCTTCTTTAGTGGAAAGGAGGGTAATGCTTTGTGGTTGAGTTGAAGGTGTGTTCCTCCCTTAGTTTAATGTCATGAATGCAACTAATATATTGAAAGTGAGGCTATCTTTGCATCAATGTAAAGCTTCTTTATTGCGAAATCACAAAGTATTTCTATTGCTTTAGGGAAGGAGAGTATTTTTTAGGAGTGAAGTACTCCTCCTTGAATCTTTTACATTCCTCACTAAATTTTGGCTTTTTCCTTTATTAGAAATTAATGATTGTTCTCATTTGTTGTTGGTTGTGAAATGTGAAGTACTTTATCAATGGTACCCTTTATAAGTCCACTTTTTTTGGCCCTCCTTTGGTTTAATTTGGATAATGGTAATTGTGTATTTTTAGGAGTGAATTTTGCGAATGTACATTGCCTTTTTTTTTCACATTACAAGCATTCTTATATTTGACATTAAAGCTTTTCTTTAATTGCATATATGTTATATTGAATTCTCTTTCTATGTACTTGAAGATTAAGGTAATTTCAATGGCCCCTAAAAGAAAACGAAATGAGGAGCATAGTGATGAGGGAAATGGCAATGGAGATGGTTCTTCTACTAGATCTAGAAGAGGTAGAGGGCCCACAAATTGCAATGATCTATTGGAAATGCGTACGAAGGGGAAAACTCTTAACATTTCTTTTGATTTCGAGCTCGAGCCTAAAAAGTATCATACAAAGTGGATTACCTTTGTGGCATGCACGGCCCGGAGCAAAGTAGACATAATGGAATATGCATCATGGCCCAAAGTTCCGGACGAGATCAAGAAGAGAGTGTGGATGGAAATACGGGTATTTTCTTTAATTATAATGCATTGTTTGTTTCTTCTTTCATACAAATGAACCCAAATTTACCTAAATTTTTACTTCTAATTTTTACTGTAGGCATTATTTGTTTTTGAATCAACTGAAGAACTCGAAACAAAGTGGATTTCTTATGCCGGTAAACGGTGGAAAGATTGGAAATCCTTTTTAGGGAGATATGTACATGGTGACTTGAAGGGTGAGGACCCATGCTTGGAATATAAATATCTCCCTAGGGAGACATGGATTAAGTTCAAGGCTAGCCGCGAGACAGAAGAATGGCAGGTATATTTTTTTAAATTGATTTCCTTCTTCTTTTTGGATATTTGAAATTGCTCAGTTTATGGATAATAATTTTTCATTATATTTTTCTCTAGGCAATTCGTGGAAAAGCGCAAAAGAATGCCACTTTAAATGCTTTCTACCATAATTTATCTCGCGGTGGCTACCGACTGCTGAAGAAGCAGTTGCATGACGAGGCGGTGATTGCATCTGGGAAGAAGCCTTCAGAGGACGGTCAGTCCGAAGAAGAAGGCGAAGATTCTTATTCAGGGCCAGGCCGTCATCTACTTTGGAGACAGGCCCACACAAACAAAAAAGGGGAATACTTCACACCAGAGGCTGGTCGTGTTGGGATGGAAATTGTAAGTTTTGCACCATATATTTTCTTATGTTTCATTTCTTTAAGCTACACACATATTTAAAATTATATATAATTGATCTATTTACATTTCATATATTTGGCAAAATGTTTAGGACAATCTATGTTCCCGCGAGTCACAAGGGGAGAAAGTTGCAAAGGGTAGGAATGACATTCTTGTCATTGCAACAGGAAAGACCGATCACCCCGGTCGTTATCGAGGCCATTCTACCAGGGCACGTATGACAGAGGTTTTCCCAAAAACAAGGCCGTCGCTGAAAGATGAACTAGATTTAACTAAGCGACAGCTTCAGAAAACCACTGCCCAGCTCGATGAATGTCAAACACATCTGAAGATGATGGTTGGGTTTATATGTGGTAAGATGGGGACTGACTATGATACATTAAGAGCCGCTGTCATCAATAGTGCCAAAGATCAGAGTGTGCACCCAGAGACCTCCGGAATGGCCCCAGAGATGTTTGAGGTTCATGGTAGCCCTGTTTCCCCTGTGAGCCCTGTTTCTCCTCTTATCCCTACACGTTTGCCTGAGTTGGAGATGCTACATGTTTCATCTACGGACCCGATCAAAGCCTCTGACGGGTGTTCTTTAGGCGAATACAAGGTACTTAAAATACATTTATGTCTTTCATTTTTCTATAGAGTATCACTGCTATTCTTCTTGGGTAGACTTTTATTTTTCTATTTTTCTTTTAAATTCTTTTTATTATTCAGATTTTTGCATATGTATTCAAGTATTCAAACACTATATTTTTTTTAAAATGAAGTTTATATTTTCCTTTTAAAAATATAATACTGCAATTAAAAAAACTATGGATTTTTTTAATATATTAAACATCTTTCTTTTATTTTAATTTTACAATAATGAAATTTTACATTTATATTTTGGTTTTTATTTAATTAATAAATTTGAATGTATAATTTCTTTCATATTGTCACTTCTAATTAAAGACGCTTGAATTTGGTTTCATGATTACACTTGCTTTGTTAAGTTAGACTTAATAGTTGATTAATGTTCATTCGCTTGCCTATTATCTCAAGACGGGTGTGAATGCCATCTATTCATCTCTGAAGATACGCAAAAGCGGCGTAAGCTTGTGGCCAAGGGAAATATTTATAAGCAAAGAAAGCACCACGGCCGCGAGGTTAGGAAAGGTTGCGCGAGGGTCACAATTAAAATTTCCTGTGGTGACTTTGCCCCGCTACCATTTCCTGAGGAAGAGGCTGCAACTGTGGGAATGGCCAGATTTTCGTGGAATGGCCTATACAGTTGATTGAAATTATTCAGCCGGATCCGGTAACACAGGTATATTCTTACATTTATTTGTGAATTACTTAATACCGTTTTGTATATTTAATATTATTTCAAATGATGTTAGGTGGATAAAAGTGCCCAAAAGAAAAAAGGCCGGATGAATTATATGGATGATATAAAATCTCCTTCGGCGACGGTTCCGATTGAGATGTCATCCTCATCGACATTTGATCCACTGCAAGAGTTACAGCTCCGAATGGAGAAAGATTCGGACTTCAATGGCTTCTTCTTTCAAATGACAAGAGAAGTCATAGGTGTGGAGCTTCCTATTGCGATGGATCGAGAGGATGTCGGAGAATTATTAAAGAGAGAAAGCATGGTCACAAACTGTTTGATGCAGTTGTTCACCAAGTGAGTATCCATTTAATTTTATAACCTATTTCTGATTATTGTTATATATAGTATGCATTCCATGTGCCTAGACTAACCAATGAAGCCCTTTTTGTAAATTAATTCTTTAGAGCTTTACATGAGTTAGTTGAAAGGAATGGGTGAAAGGGGATAGGTTTCCTCTCGGCTGATCATGTCACACCCATAGGAAATACATATGAAGATAGGGTACACTACATTGCGCGAAACTTGAAGGATCGGAATAAAGAAATTTATCTGGTGCCTTATCTTCAGGGGTAAGTGACACTGTAAGCGCTTCTCTAATATTTAAGAAACACTGATTTAAAGATCTGACGTCATTAAATTTTTCGTTTGCAGTGAACATTGGATGCTAATAGCCATTAGACCGATAGAAAAGGTTGTCTACTGGCTTGATTCTTTAAAAAATCCACAGAAAGAGGAGGCGGTGGTGCTTATAGATGAGTGAGTTATATATACTAACAACTGTTAGAATGCCTATATAATTTCTAATGCCAATCATATATATATATATACATATGTTGCTAATTATTTTCGTTCCGCTTTCATTTTTATAGGGTGATGTTTAACTATCAAGCTTTCTTAGGATTGCCCAGAAATGTGCATATGCAACCTGAGTGGATAGTAGTTAAGGTAAAATTGGTTCTTATTAAATTTTTTACTCAACGTTGTGTGGTTTACAATTAATTGTATGATCTTCTAACTCGTATATTAATATTCATTAGCATAAAAAGCAAACGTCTAATTGGGAGTGTGGGTACTATATAATGCACTACATGTACCAAATAGCAATGAAATCCGACACATTGGCACTTGAAAAGGTATTTCATTTCTCATAACTTACTTAATTGACTGTATTTCATTTTGCTACTCAGTTACTTTTTAATTTCAAAAACTCTGTTGCAGCACTTCAAGCTCGACCGCACTCCATTAAGCAATGTGGATATAGATGCAGTGCGAAAAATATGCGCTAGTTATATTTTGGAGCATTAGCCATAGTTGAAGGATACTAATTAAACTTGTTCATATTATAGTTGTACAAATATTTTTGGATATGCCCATTAATATAATAGCGATTTCAATTTGTATATTGGTGATATTTGTATTAAATTTCAACTTTTAGGGGCAGGTTTTGCTTTAAACGAGGTTTTAGCAGCAGGTTTTTAACCCTGTTTGGGTCTAAAAATTGTAGACTTTCTACGGCGGTTCAAGGTTGAACCGCCGTAGAAAGTGTACATTTTCTACGGCGGTTCAACCTTGAACCGCCGTAGAAATGGGAAACTTTCTACGGCGGTTCAAACCGCCGTAGAAAGTCCGCTTACTTACTATGGCTGCCAGATAGATGGCGGTTCAAAAAGGCCAAGAACCGCCGTTAAAATCCCTTAAAAACCGCCATTAAAAGCCCTTTTTGTAGTAGTGATTCATCTCCCACATTGGCCCATCACAAGCTCCACAAAGCAATTTGAGTACCTCCAGGTTTGGCAATCTCCCAATAGCACACATTTGATTCCATGGCAACCGGAAGTGTGAGAGAGTCAGTTTCTTTAAATTCACAGGGAAAGTGAATCCACCTGGATTGAGAGGTTTACCAAAATAAACAATCCTGATTGACTCCAAATGAGTTAAGAAGTCCAATACTGGAAACTGGTTGCAGTTCTTGGATGAATCCCACGATTCAAGAAATACACATTAATTTCAACTTACGAAGATTTGACTACCGTCTTAGTATCTTCTCTGCATTTTTTCCATAACAAAGATATGGTGCGGAAAAACTAACCAAATTATCCAGCAAGAAGGACCTTTCTGTCTGGTCATCTTGTAAGCTGAAAACAGCATAATCATTTACATGAAGATGCCGTAAACTTGTCACGCACCATATGGAATCTGGCAGTACGACCTTATTCAGTCCCTTCACAATAAAAGTTTCTAGCAGCTTGAGGCAGCCAAATATCTCAGTTGAACAAGTAGTTCAATTTAAGTGGGCAGGGACATACACTTATTGATGCATTCCAAATCCAACACCCTTAGTAGTTTGAACTGGTGACATATGAATGAGACATTGTAGGGGCGTCTGGGGTCTGTATTACTACAGGCAGAGAATATCAAAGAGCTGTTGCATGGACCAGAAGGACTCGAAGAAACAAAGTGCTTCCGTTTCAATTTCATGCAGAGTCGCAGACGCTCATACGTCACAGGATCTGAAGGATAAAAATCATAAGAGTCAGAACCATAATCATAATGATCAAACGAAGCATATGGTTGATCATCCCTAGAAATCAGCTGCAAAAAGTCTTCTTCTTGTGCTTTTGACAGGCATAAATCACGCAACAAACCATGAATAAAACATGCTTGGACCGTTCCGTTGGATCTCCTTTTTGAAATCATCACTAGGCATCCATTGATTAGATCCATCAAGAAATCCTCTGCAATATCTTCTAGCATCTTTGCCTCATTGTTTTCAATAAACCCCTCAGCAATCCACAACCGAATCAACTTACTAACCAGAACTTCTTTGTTTTCTGAAAATGCTCCAAAATATAGAAAGCATGACTTTAAGTGACCTGGTAAGTGCATGTAGCTTAATTCTAAGATGACCTTGCACCGAGTTTCTGGATCTGCATTTATCGTTGAGCTTAAACTTTCTGCAACCTTTTCCCAGTGGTTATGGTTATTAACCGTCCTTCTGAGGATACCGGCTACTGCAACAACTGCAAGAGGTAATCCCTTACATTGACGAGCAATTTCCTTTCCAGTTTCCGACTGTTCCTCGGGACAGCTTCGTCCTTTAGGAAATGCCTTCATTTCTAATAGACTCCAACTTTCATCATCAGACAGTGGACGAAGCATATGAGGATTACTGTCACGTTTAGCTTCCAAAGCCACATTGCGAAACCGACTTGTTATCAAGATTCTACTCCCAGCTCCATCATCCGGAAATGATCTTACTATTTCATTCAATGGCTTGATGTCCCACATCATCCATAACTATAAGGTACCTAATTTTTTTCAATTTCTGAAACAACTTTAATTCAAGATCTGCATCAGTCATTTCATGAATCACATCAGTAAGTCCATCAATGTCCTTTATAATATCAAGGATCAATTCCCTTTTTCCATACACTTGTGAAACTGAACACCACGCACGACGAAGGAAATGATGTGCAATTTTAGGATCATTGTACACCTTCTTGGCTAGAGTTGTCTTCCCAATTCCGGCCATGCCGACAATAGAGACAATATCTCTCTGAGGTGATCCTCTCATAAGTCGACCTATTATTGTGTCTTCCTCATCGGACAAACTCACCACCAATTCACCAATATCTGGAGAACCAGCAACAGATATCCTATGGGTTGAACTGTGTGCCACCTCCTATACTTTCTCATCTACAACATTGTTGATGATCTCTTTCTCCTTGAGAATCTCTTCTGACATGGAAATTGGTTGAGGCAGGGATGGGGATGCACGTGGGCGAGGGGGTGGAGGTGGAGCACCTCTTGATCGAGAAAGTGGTGGGAGAGGAGGTGGAGCACCACTTGGTTGAGAAGGTGGTAGTAGAAGAGTTGGAGCACCAGTTGATCGAAATAGGGGAAATGGGGGAGGTGGTGGAGCTTGTGGAATGACACGTGAAGTAGGGGCTGGAGGAGGTGCAGGAACTCTTACAGATGCAGTAGATGCTCCATTTTCCGGAGGTGGCAGGGGTGGATGTGGTAGAAAGCTACTTGAAGGTGGCGGTGGATATGGTGAACAGCTAAGTGAAGGTGGTGGTGGGGGTGGAGCATCACTAGGTTGTGGACTTGGTGAAATGCTACGGGAAGGTGGTGGTGGTGGAGGTAGATAGGATAGAGAACCACTGGGTCGTGGAGGTGGTGGTAAGCTACGTGAAGGTGGTGGGGTTGGAACACCCCTAGGTTGAGGAGGTGATCGGGATGGAGGTGGTGGAAACACCTCATGTGAGGCATCCCAATCTCAATTTCATCTTCACTTGCTATGTCTGTGGTCATCATAGATGGAAGAACACCAGAAAAGAATACCTGATACGGATATGAGTATGCTTTCAACTCCTAGAGCATTGGAGAATGAAAAATTATTCCATGCAAATGTTGCACTCGCATTTTTAATGCAAAAGACCAACTACAATAAAAATAAGTTAACTTGACACCCTATTTCGAAAACAAAATGTACACTTTTGCGACTGGATTTATATATATATGGTGCACAATTCAATTTAGTGCAGCAGATGCATAGAATAATTCCTCCTGGAGAACAGCCCAAATGACAAGAAAAACCTACCTCTGCTTTGAAGTTACGGGGGAACATCTCTTTTGTATTCCACAACACATCCACGTCGTCAGTATTCAGCACTAAAACATCAGACCGGATGAATGTGGTGTGAAACATAATTCTGAACACCAGTTCCTCCCATTCAAAGTCATCTAAATGGACACACTCCAGCACAACATCCCCTCGAACATGCTGGTGAACATCTATTTTCACAAGGGCACACTCTTCATGCAGCAGGAAGTAAAAAATGCGTCAAAAGCTAGCTCCCTAATTGTCTAATTATTTTAAAAAATAAAACATTATATTACCTGTCGGTAAAGGCGAGAATGTTTTTCTGTTGTCAAAGTTGAAAACAATAGCTTAGAGCTCCTCACAAAAGTTGATGAAGGGTCCTGAGTTTCCTGACCGTAGATGCGAAATTCCGGTCGACATCCATTCCCATCATCAAACTGTGGCAGAAATCTAATTAAGATATAGTCCAGAGACAAAAGAGAATCTGGTGGTGGCCAACCAGGACCAATGTCTCTCCTAGAAATATACTGAAGATTCCTAAGGAGGGAAGGCTGAGGATTCACAGGAGACAATAGATAAAGAAGTTCCCTAGGCGCTTGCTTATATACCATTTCTAGGGTCTTCTGCTCACCAGGATACTGTTTTCTGTATAAAAGAAGACCAGCAAGCATAAAAGCAAGCAGAGGCCATCCTCCACTCTGGCAATGCATCAAAAGCACATGCTGTTGTCCCTCCAATGACAGCCAGCACTCACTAGAACGCAAAAAATGGTGGATCATCTCCAATGGCAACAGCGGACAACCTTCATACTGCCAAGGGTAGTCCATGACTGTCACGTCGTACTCGGACAAAATGTCAGATATTTGGCTCCTCCTCATACCCTCTTTGAAATTGAAAACCATGAAAGAAGCATCAGGATAGTGATCCTGTAACTGAGCTACGATGCCACCCAGGTAGATTTTGTACTCATCTTCTTCCAGCTTGTCCGTAGAGAAGCAGCAGTCAAAAACTGGAGATCAAGTGAAGCAATTTCCGTCACCTAAGACTAGATGTACAGAATAAATATTCATTTCCTACTATGACTTCTCTTAAGCATTCTGTGTAGTTCAAATATATCAATATACTTCAAATTAAGCAACAGATGTGGCCAAGAAAATAACAAAAAGAAGGTTGTCATTATGATAACTTATACAAGTAAATAATACTCCTTCGCTCCATTAGAAAAGTCAAATTTGACAAATGTATAACTTTTTATGGATGCCAAGGTACAACATCTAAAATAGCTAATTTGACCACATTTGTTCCATTCATGTCCCTACTTAACTTTTTAAGTGAGAGTTAATTGTCAACCACACATAATAAGGGTAGGAAGAGTCAAAATTAAAAACGAATTCTTCTATGGGAACAAATATGTTTTTGAGGGTGGACTCTTCAAATGGAAGAGAGAGAATATCATTGACTGTAAGAGCATCCCAATGGGATGAAGTTATTTTTTAAAGCTATTTATAAATATTATTATTTTAATAGTTTAAAACTATTTATTAGTTTTATGTAATTATATAAATGTATTTATTATTATCTTCTTTTGTTCGTTTTTAATTATTGTTACTATGATGTATTTTGTTCTTGTATTAATTTTCTCCTCCATTATTAATGAATGCATGATATTTTCATATTTTTATTATAATATTGTCAATTTTTATTATTTTTTCTTAAATTTGTCATAATATTTTTAAATATAATAAAATTAGTATTTAATAATTTTTATACATTTTATTTTATTAACATTTATAATTTTAATGAAAAAATTAATTTATTTTCGAAAATAAAATTATAAAAAAATGTAACAATAGAAGTACTTAAATGGCATAAATTAATTAATCTAATTAAATAATTACATAAAATAAATTTAAAAAAAACTATTTTTAAAAATAAAATAATAATAATAAAATATTAATTTCCAGAAATGGCTCCAGCTTTCTGGCTCTGAAAGCTTATCCGCAGCTGTTATATAGCTGCGGATAATAGCTTCCACTGGGGAGTGACAAAAAGCCATTCCCCAGCCGTTAGACCGAAGCTGGGGATGGTCTAAATAACCGATGCAAAATACACAACCATACCTTAAAATTGGCTGAAAAAACGTTTTCAGAAGAAAGAAATGGGGTTGAATAATGATGAAGGGCAAGTAGTTTAAGCTAAACTTAGCCCAAGATGAAAAGAACCCGATATTTCACCATTTTTTGAATCCATACTAGCATTTTGCAACAAGGATAACCTCTTTTCAATCAAACAATTGAAGAGCCCCAAGTAGAAACTTCCGATCTATAATGTTATTATGTTACCATCAATAATGTCAAAACCAAAGTGTTCCTAATTTGTATTGAGCTACAAAAATCAGAATATTCCGCAAAAATCAAACCAAAAACAGGGATGAAAGTGAAGCAAAAATCTGAGTTTACCGTAGGTTCGTTCACTGATCTCGAGAAGCCGATCGGGTGGTTTCCGATAAAAGAATCGTCTAAACAGCGCCATTGCAGGTCAGTGCTGCTTGAATCCGAAAATCCACCCCCGAATACAAATCCGTGATCACCTCAATGATCCCACGCCAAAAACAAAAAATCCTCCAGCATCTGAATTTCAACGCCACTAAATTGTATCTTCCGTTAGCAATTGTGCAAGCAAAATTGAGTTGATCTTCTGCAAAAAGCCGGTTGGAAGCAACAGCAGAGAGTACGAAGGTAACAAAGAATGAATCAAATGAAGTCAACTTCAGAAGAAGCTGAAAAGCGGCGGAGAAAAAGTGAAAGAAGGAACGAAGGCAAGATTGCGAAGAGATTCAGTAGGCCATGTCGGGCTGGCCGACCCACCCGCGGACAAAAGTATCCGTATTAAGACCCGGACTGGCTCGATTCAGTAAGCCTAGTGTCATTTTTTTTTTTTTTTGAAAATTAAAATTTTTATTAGTAGTGTTGGAAATTGTCCAACTGCGATTGAAAGAAGACCAAGATTCAGTCAATACAACTGATTACAATATATTTGATCTGATAATTAACAGATCTGAACCACAACAATGTATCTAATCTACAACATAGTAGAAATATATCGATGAACAAATCTCGCATCGATAGTCACGAATCTGCTACTAATTGCTGATGAAAGTTTCAATGTTGAATCTTCAACCGAGTCTTCATACGCCATGACCATGAATCGAATCACCATTGCCAGAAAGAGAATCACCATATATGGAGAGAAACACCATGGATGGAGAGATAAACACCGTTTTTGAATAGAGAAACACCATAAACGGAAATGTAAACAACAAAAACATGGATACAAATTAAAACTAAAGCAAATTAAATAAAGGATTGCAAGAACAAAAGTGGAATCACTTCCCTCATCCTCCTTCATTAGATGAAGGAGGATGAGGGAAGAAAATAAATTTCAGAGAGAAAGGAGGCGGCGGCCGAGAGAGAGGAGAGAATTTAACACTTAGGTAATTCTAAATTATAGTTAGACCTAGTGTCATTTTATTTTATAAGAGTGAAATGCATGTTCATCACTTAACTATCGACTTTTGTGAAAAATGACATTTTTTTTAATGCCAATTTTCAGACGCTGAACTTCCATTTCACTAAAAAATTATCACTCCATCCATGTCAAACTTTAACTCACTAACAGCCCAAAAAATCCAGGGGTAATTTCATCCACTAGTCTATTCATTGTCTTACCTTTTCATTAATTTATAAAATAAAACCATAATCTTTTATTAATTTTACATATTCACTACAATATTTCTTTATTGTTACATATGTGTCCAATTCAATAAAAACATCTTTTAATATTATTAATTTTCTTATTTTTATTTATTTCCATAATTATCATTTTTGTCAATTTTTAATAATTATTACTAACCTTTTAATTATCATTTTTTCCATAATTAATACCAATTATCTTTGTTGCTGATTTTTGAATTGGGGGTTAGAGATTTACTGTAGCTCATCTTCCCCAATTTTTCACCCCCGACCAGTTTCTAGAAATTCTCAATCTTATCAACTTGGCAGTTGGACCAGAATTGATGAATGAGAGTGAAACAATAGACGTACAGTTCATAAAAATCCCCATCAACCACTACATTCTTTCAACAATTCCCAGTTAATTTCGACAAATGGGTTCTTGCATTAGCAAATGCAAACCCAAGAAGAAGAAGATCAAGAAAGAATGCTGCATTTTCAATTAAGATTTCTGCCACGTTCACCAGGAGCAGATCTATGGGGTGGGCATAGGGAGGCTTCAGCCTACCCCAACCACTCCTTAATCCACTAATACTTACTACTCCCTCCGGTATATTAGAAGAGTCCACTTTATTGTGCTGTTTTAGTTTAACTAAGTGGACTCTTATAATAGAACGGAGGGAGTATTAATTTTGTTCTTTCTTGGATAAGATTTATTCCGTTTACTACAATTTTTTATAATATAAATTGTAAGTATACTAACATATTATTTTTTTTCATTTTCCTGAATCTATCCTTCAAAAGTAAAACCTGTTGTACCCTACTTATAATTACATTGAGTATATTTTTTATTCCCTCAATGTCTCACTCTGACAGACAAAAATAGATTGTGACACCCCAGCCCCGACCTCCCTGTTTGGGACGTGGCCGCGGCCGAGATGCATGTTTGGTTCGCACTAGAACTCATTCAGGATACAGAGAGCACTAATTAATTATACACTAATACGAAAGGTACAAGTGTATTTCTATAACTATTACAACATTCTTGCTTAACCTGAAACTTCATCCTCTAATCTTCACGCTTTTCCCTACAATATCGCCCTTAATTCCTGTTACATGCAAAACGTCTAAGGGGTGAGCTTCCATAAGCTCAGTGAGGTCCCACTATTAAAAACATTACCAAGTAAATATTTCCATCACATAACACATAATTCCTAAGCACGCAAGGGGGGACACATAAGGGATAGAAAGAGCATAACCAGTAAGCTATAACGAGGATCTATGTGACCCTTCGATAAGCATTATCAACTATACTTTACCTGAATTTGGACACTGTGCAATGTAAAACTGGCACATACACAATTTGGACCGCTTCCCATGCTGACACTGACAACACTGAACACTATGGCATACCTCGAGATAATACCGGACACGAACCCTCCAGCCATTTAGTCAGGCACTCCACCCAATACCGACATACCCGATTTCAACAACTGGATAGGCTTTGCGGACCCCCAAATAGATGTGCAGTAACACTTAACATTATGCACAAACACGGGTGCATGGAACATTAACACTAAACACGAAACTTTAACACTTAACATGAAATATTAAGAGAAAAACACTTAATACTTTAATGCTAAACATTTAACACTGAGCACTTAACGTTGAACATTTCTGCATACAAAACATTTATAAACATTGCCCTAGTCAAACTCAAATATTGCAATTATACACATTTATTTATAACACATGCATTTCACTAAATATAAATTTAACATTAACATTAACTTTGACATATAACTCATTTAATTTCTCATTTAAAGCATTTAACCCCTTTAGTGAGAACATTCACATTGGTTCGTAGATACTAGCTCACATTCTATCTATCCAATCTGCATATATTTCATGTTGAGGAAATTCAGTACTTATTTCTAACTGATAGAATTCTAAGATTCTTAAACTTATTACGTATTTTAGGAATTAACTAAGTAAGGGCGTAAAACTAATTTATTTAATTTTGCTAAAAAGAGCGTATAACGATAATAGGCAATTAAAAGCTATTTTCATTTATTTTGAAAATAAGTAAATCAATAAGGAAATTTATTAATCATAATCCTAACGAAAATATAAGATTCATGCTGTAAAACTATTTTACTTATTTCTCCTTTTAAATGGAGTTTATAACATTTAAACTTTATTTCTAATTTATTTTGGAAATAACTAAAAATTAAACAAAAATTATCAACTTGGCAAAAGATGAATTTAAACCCTTTAAATGGTTGTTAAAATAATTTTCGCAAAGATTTATAAAAGGAATTATAAAAGGATAAACAAAAGAATTAAAATTATTCAAAAGTTAACTTTTCAGTATCAGATGGGTTTTACCCGATCGGGAACTGGTTAAAACCGCTCTGAAATTTTTAGAAAATTCCCCGGATTAGTTTTACCCGATTTGGGGACCGGTTTTACCCGCTCGGATCGGTTTTACCTGATTGACAATCAGTTCTACCCACTCAGATCGGTTTTGCCTGGTTTTCTTGAGCAAAAGCAGTCAGTTTTACATGCTCCCGGATAGGTTTTACCCGATCGTGCCCAAAAAATATTTTTTCAACTTTTAGCTTCGGGTTTCAAACAAAAGTGATCCAAAACTCGTTTTTCTTTGGTTTCTTTTGCTCAAAATCATTCTTACAACACTTAGACTACATTCCTATCAATCTATAACATTTAAACAACGTTACATCATAAAGATTTGGATCAAAATTTCTTCAGAAAACTAAAACTCCTTTTTTTTCCATTTTCATGCATCTTTTCTATAATTCATAACATGCAAATGAGTAAAACATGTTACCTTAACATTCTGGAAACTCCCTAGCACGAAATCCAAGTTGTGGAATCCGAACTCCTCCTCCAATTCCTTCCTTTCCCTAGCTTTCTTTCTTCTTCTACCTTTCTTTACTTTCTCTCCCCTTTTTCTCTCTTTTTTGGTTTAGACTTGCATGAATTGCACGAATTTATGAAGTTGGGGAGGTTCTATTTATAGGCAAATCCGCCTAATAGTCCAAAACTTTCATAATTATCTTGAGATTTTTTTTTTTTTTTTTCATTTCCAGCATATACCGGTTTTACCTGTCAGGTAGTCGGATTGATTTTACCCGCTCCAGTACTGGGTAAAACCGATTGACCCTTATTATTTTTTTTTATTTATTTATTTTCTAATTTTCTTATTTTCATTCCATAACTCCTAAAATTAAACTATTATATCTACTTTCATATGTCCTTAAACATAATCCGACACTTAAATTAACACCTTAACTATAAATTAAACATCATAATTTCTAAATTAAACATCCAAAATATTAAGATCTAAACCACAAAATTTGATAATCAAAATACTTAAGAAAATTCACCAAACTTTATAATTATTCCTAATTGAGTTTAAAAACTAACGGTATGATAAAATATAAATTACAAAAAGGTTAAGCTAGGGCGAGAAACTACGGGGTCTTAACTTAAACATCAAAACATTACGACTCAAAAAATAAAAATTTCTAAATGAAAATTCTCAAAAAATTGTACAACTTTATAATCTAACATAATTGAGTTCAAAAATATGATTTCGATATAAATTAGGCTTAATCACTATTTACCCCCGTGATATTCTATTTTCACTACTTACCCCCCCCCCCCCCCCCCCATGTCTACTAGTTGGGGATTGAACACACGACCTTCTACTCCTATGCTTGTGGAATAACCACTAGGCTAGTGATGTTTTTTATACTAATTATAATTCTCATTAGCTTTATCATTTACTCTCTCTCAACTATCCAATTAAAAGAGCATAAGACTCTGTTCTTTTTTTTTTATTTCTACAAGAATCATTACTTTTTTCTTCCAAAACTTTACATAAAAAAAACTTACTTTTCTACTCAATTCAAAATTTTGAATTTAAAATTTGAATTTTGAATTTTAAAATTTGAATTTTGAATTAAAATTTTGAATTTAAAATTTGAATTTTGAATATAACTTTTGAATTTAAAATTTTGAATTTTGATTTTAAATTTTGAATTTTAAATTTTAAATTTTGAATTTTAAATTGAGTAGAAAATTAAGTTACTTTTTTTATGTAAAGTTTTGAAAGAAAAAAAGTAATGATTCTTGTAGAAAGAAATAAAAAAGAACAGTCTTATGCTCTTTTATTTGGACAGTTGAGAGAGAGTAAATGATAAAGCTAATGAGAATTATAATTGGTATAAAAAGCATCACTAGCCTAGTGGTTAGTCCACATGCATGGGAGTTGAAGGTTGTGTGTTCAATCCCAAGCAAAAAACTTTTTCCCTTTATTTGAAGGTGGTTGCGATAACGTAGCGGAGAGAGATGGTAGTTGACGTGGCCAAGGAGGGAGAGAAATCATGACGTGATGGAGATGTCATCATTTAATGAGGATAATGCTGTCATTTTAATGATTATTACACTTGACTTTAGTCAAAGGGGTTAAAGAGTTAGTTTTAAAAACATGGGGGGTAAGTAGTGAGAAGCGAAAAACATCGAACCATTTTGTTCTCAAATAATCACACGACAAACCATGTGAAATATAACATTTTCAAGAGATGTGGACACGAATGGTACAATTATCACTTTGAGCATAATCAAAATTAATATATTATCATATGTCAACCAATAGTACAATTTATATATATTTGTATAATTTTATAGTTGTGAGTTTATAATTTGCGTTATTAAATACGCTTATTTAATTGTACAAAATTTTTATTTTTAAAATAGCCCCCTCAAAAATAATTTTCTTGATTTGTCACTGACGTTCATGATAAGCTCGTTGTGATTTCTCAAGCTCCGACTCCGATTTCGCTGATTCATAAACCTCTTTAGATTTGGTCCAATCGACTATTGCTACTCCCAGTTCCATCTGTTCGAGTCTTCGTTGCACTTTATATATCCCTCGTCTAGCCGAGATTCGTTTCACCTTCCCCTTCCACAGCATTCAATTCCAGCACTTCGTTTTCCTCTGTTTCAGGCGAAATCGGATCCAACTCCAGCTCTGAATTCTTCGTCGTCTTCCTCCGCTTCGGTCACCAAAGACCGGTCGTTCTCGGACGAGTTCTTGTCGGCCTGCATCAGAGAAAATCCACACGTAATTGGACGAAACGTGATCAGAGGAAGCCTTGATCAAAAGCCCAATTCGTACAAATATGATTTTCAAAAACATGGCATTCTAGAAAGCTTGATGGTGAAGCCGAATAAGAGACCCCGGGCGAATTCGCCGACGCTCGTGAGGCAAAAGAGCTTCCGGAGAGAGCCTGACAAGGCAAATTGTTCTCCGAACACTTACCAATTATTTGGTGCGTGAATGGGGAAGGTTATTTTGTAAATATAAGAAAATATTGGAAAGGTAAGAAAGAAAAAAAAAGTATTTGGATGAAATTACCCCTCAATTTTTTGGGCCGTTAGTGAGTGAACGTCTAACATGGACGGAGTGGTAATTTTTGAGCGAAATGGAAGTTTAGTGTATGAAAAAAGGCATTTTGAAAGAAAATGTCATTTTTTGCAAAAGTCGATAGTTAACTGATGAACCATGTATTTCACCCATTTTATAATAATTTTATATCAATCCCAATAAATCTTTTCACATTTTTAATACATATTTTTACATTTTCAATACACATTTTTTATATTTTCAATGCAATTTTAATACTTTAAATCACAATCCAAATAAAGGTTTGGATCCAGTTTTAATACCAAACGAGCCCAATTGGGATGTAATACAACTCCTTTGACCATTGAAACCATTGCGGAGAAACATTTTAGTCTATATATTAATGATTAAGAAAGCATAAATTTCTCCCCTAAGTTCAACTCGAGATAGAGTTTTACATGGAAAAAAAAAAGGCGACTAAGGAAGGTTTACTCAGGCTCTTGTTCTTTAATTGATTGAAACGAGAAAATTTTGGTTTGGGGAAGAAATATTTTCTTGGATGAAATTTGTGTAGGAATGAGAAGAAAAAATATGTAATGATTATGTTATTTTTTGAATTTATGTTAGTGTGGATTTAGAAAGAATTTTAAATTTAGTAAAAAAATGATATTTTTTTATTATTTTTTTATGTAAAATTTTTGACAAAAAAGTGACGATTTTCCTGGAATGGAACGGCAAAGAACAGAGCCTCAACACTAAGTGGACTGACGAGAGTTTACTTCTTTTTTTCCTTTCCAATTTTGCCCTTTAATTACCAGCATGTGAGAGTTAAACGGGTTATTGGATGGAAAGTTAATGAGGGACTAAAAGAGTACAGTAATGAAATGTGAAGGACTATTATTAAGTATTTAAAATGTCAGGACAAAAAAGAATATTGGGTAATTTGTGAGGGACCAAAATGGTGATTTTCTCAATAAATAAATAAAGATGAAACCATGAAAGAGATTTTTTCCATAAAAAATAATTTTGTATTTTAAAATTACAAAAATAGAGGTACTTTTTAGGGACTCACGGTATTAGAGAAATTGAGTCTGGCACCTTCACTTTCAGTGAAAATTGGATGGACAACTGTTTTGTATAGAAAGCGAAGGTAGCATCTTCATTTTCTTTGATAATTTTCTCTAATATAGAAAAGCAAAGCTGTCACCTTCGCTTTTTGTACATAACAGTCGTCCCCTAAATTTCACTGAAAGCGAAAGTGGCAGATTCGTTTTCTTTGAAAATTTATTAAAATAAGACAAATGGCTCTGTGCAGGGACTTGCATCAAGGCTATTCTAGCGTGGGGTTTGGGTAAAGATCATACAGAAATTACATTATGTAACCTTAAGACAAAATAGCGGTAGCACTCAAGTAACATAATAAAAGGCTGACAATATATGAGAAAAGTACTTTGAAAATTAAAAATTATTCCAGTCGGATGAAATATTTACCTGTATTAGACACCGTACGTCTTTCTAGTTGTAGAGTTATTGTGAAAATGTAGGCCACATAATTGCAACATGCATGCCAATTCTCTCCAATTGTAGGCATCAATAAAATTTTCTATTTCATCAGATGAGAAGCCATCGATGCTTTTTTAAAAATACCACAATTAAACAAAATTTCTAAGGCAAAATATACTTTTTATAAAGTATTTCTAAATATTCTCCTTTTATCTGTTTAACTTTTTTTCAATTTTTGAGATTTTATTCGTAAAAAAAATTGAAGGTTTAAGAAATTTATACAGAAAATGAAGGTAGCAATTTCGCTTTTTGTAATCTGTAAATTTTCAAAGAAAGCGAATTTGTGATTTTCAATTTTAGTGAAAATTAGGCGGGCGACTGTTTTATTTCGAACGCGAAGGTGGCAGCTTCCCTTTCTGTACTATGAAAGATTATCAAAGAAAGTGAAGGGGAAGCTGGCAGTTTCACTTTCTCTAAATATGAAATTCCCCAAAGAGTGTCTCTATTTTCGTTATGAAAAAAACTCATGAAATGAAGATGGTTTTTTTTTTTAAATGAAATTACTATCAGTCTTATGCCCTATCTTCTTACGGTTTAAAGTGCTATATTTCAACAATTAAAATTAATACGCATTTTATCAAGTTTTAATATAACCGCGAAACATTGGACACTAAATTTGATACACGAAAGGCTAAATTTAGTATGTAATACATCATAAGTTAAATTCAATAGCCATTTGATACGCATTACTTTAGGAGTAAACTCTTAACCAATATACGATATGTTAGAGGCTAAACTCAATATGCAATACATTAGAAACTAAACTCGGTATCCAATACTTTCGAAACTAAACTCACAATTGTGATACATCAGCGCTTAAACTCGATACATTTATTTTTAAAGCATAATTGCGATACTTTAGAGCATGTCTGTGACCATGTCAATATATATATCCTAGTTCCTAAAATTTACCATCAAATTTTACTATAAGCTTCTGTATTCGAAGCATAGACTAACTAAATAGCCCTATTGCCATTGATCATTTACAACAAAAACATTTACAAGGAAGATTGGCATTTAATCCTATAAGGGTGGCGCAAGCGAAACCAGCAAGCTTTGCAGCTCTAGCAACTCAGCTAGGCGAACCCAGCAAGCTCTGCAGTGCTAGTAACTCAGCCAGTGAGCGCAGAAACCTCCCTGAACCCGAAAAAAAGGAAAAAAAAAAAAAAACAGTAATCAATCCAGATGCCATTCATTGACCTCCAGACAAAAGGGATGTAGTAGCAGAGGAAGAAGAAGCCATGGAATACGTCTTCTCCATGGAAGATGGATACGACAGTAAAAAATCACTGAAACCTTCTCGATTCGAAAACGTTAGCCCAGTTGGAGAAATACCTAATGCCGATGATGACAACTCCGGTAATGCCAAAGCGCCTTCCAAATACAGAACAACTTGACGCATTCTTGGTCGAATTATAGGCTCAGAATGAGAGCACAACAATCCCAGCTTCATAACTAATTCCACTTCCTCTTTCACATAATCATCACCTCCCATTTTTGGATCCACAGCTTCAAGAATTTTCCCTTTGTTCCAGTACGAAACTACCCAATCAACCAAAATCGTATCGTTTCCCTGTAATGGCTCTATTGGCCTTCTTCCACAGACAACTTCGAGGAGAAAGGCGCCGAAAGAATACACATCGGTGCTGGTTGTAGCTTTCCCTGTTCTTGTATGCTCTGGCGCGAGGTACCCGAGATTTCCGACAACATGTGTAGCTTGAGGATCTGTGCCAGATCATATAGCCTGGAGAGACCGAAATCGCCTAATCTTCCATTTAATTCTCCGTCTAAAAGGACATTGCTGGCCTTCACATCTCTGTGGATCACAAGCTGTTCCCACCCTTCGTGGAGATACAACAGCCCTGAAGCTACGCCTTTGATGATTTTAAACCGTTGTTTCCAGTTCAGGGTGTGCTTCGGTTGGTTGAATAGAAGCTTGTCAAGGCTGCCATTGGGCATGTACTCTAAAACCAAAAGGAGCTCCCCTTTTCGCCGGCAGTAGCCTAAAAGTGGGACTAAATTCTGGTGGCGAAGCCGGCCAATGCTGGCGATTTCCGCCACGAATTCCTTCATTCCTTGCTGGGAATCATGGGACATTCTCTTGACCGCAACTTCGATTTTGGAACTCGGCATCACGCCTCTGTATACCCTGCCGAAACCCCCTCTGCCCAGAAACTCTCTGTCTCTGAACCCTTTTGTGGCAATGTACAAATCCTTGTACTTCAATCTGTGAGGACCGTATTCGAGCTCCCAATCTTCTAGAATTTCTGCAAACTTCTTTTTGATTCTCACCTGGTAAATTACTCCGGCCATTACGATTGAAAGTGAAAGAATCAAAATCAGAGGCAAACCGATTGTGAGAATTTTGGATTTTGGCTTAGGCCCAATTCGCGGAAGCTTTGGAAGTTTAGACAGATCAAGCCCTTGAGCCACACCGTTCATCTTGAAACTCCATCCAAGAACATAATGGAACGTCGGAACTGCACCGGTGCCTGCCGAGAATCCGACATACATGGTTTGTACTAATATTTTGGAAAGATCTTTTTTCAAAGATAAAAGAGGCTTCTTTGGTTTATAAGCAACAGTCAGAGGAGCTAATGTCACATTCATTTCCTTAGAAAAACTCCATTGTAATCCTCCCAAACTTTCATTGGATTTCCACTGATTAGACTCAAATTCTGAAATGAACCGTTGCTGCTGTCATCATAATACCCCGCCGGCTCTGCTATTTCAGATTTCAACCGATTGATGTCAATTCCGACATGGTTATCGTTAATGTCGCTGAACTCTTTGCTCTGAATGGTGTCTATTTCCACCGCTACGATGTGATTCCTGTCGTTTCCCGTGTTGCTGTTGTTGAAAAGACCGAGATATTGGCTCGGAACTGACTTCGGGAGGCCTCTCGTCGGAGCAATCACAAAAGCAAGCCCATGGCCGCTCAAAGCAGAGTATTCAGAGAGTATGGCGAAGACGAATGTTGCGGAGAAGGAGAAGGCGGAGCCGTTGGGTGAGTTCTTGAAGGTGACCGGATCCGGGTAGAAGGCGTGACCCAACCCTTCCCGGGTCGCGTTCATTAGCTGTAAAAGGCCGTCTGGCGTGACCTCTGCTAACCCATCAAGTTTCAGATTTCCGGGCCGGAATCCATTGTAGGTGATACTGAGATTCTGCGCAGATGCAGAGCCTACAGGAAATGAAAACATAAGTAGGAGTACGAGGTTGAGAAAAGAGATGGTGGATTCCTCTCCAAATTCCACTCAAACTCTCTACTCTGCCGGAGCAAATTTTCTTAAGAGGCCAAGAAGCCTGAAAAAGTATGTATATAAAAAAATCAATTGACTTGGTGATAAGGATTTTATTACTTGACAATATTGACATTCGTGTCGGTTAATGGTCCGGTTTTGCCCATAAGATCTTCTGTCAACTTTATTCATGTCTTCTCTGTCTGCTATTTTACAATAGAGAAGTCGACCCATGGTGTGATATGTCAGTCACACACTCCATTTATAAGAGAGTGAATAGGGAAGACATGAATAAAATTGACAGAAAATTTGATCTCCCGATTTTTTCCAGTTTCCGTGTTGACATTCTTCAATCCTAATATTAATGTCGAGTTTGTGTCGGGTCTCTATGTTTTATTATAAATTACGTCTGGATTGACCGATTCTCAACCCTAACCTTCTCCATTTAATTATTCGTCTTATTTGTGTTTACCTATCTAACCTGAAAATCCAAATGCACAACTCTAACTCAATTATACAGGTCATGTTTTTATTTCGTGTTAGAAATTTATTAGTCCGAATTTTTACCAACGGTCACTGTAACTACTGTCGATTTCCTTTAACTACCACTAGAAGATGCAAAGTAGCCATGGATTTCAACGTTGAAGGAGGAAGCTTCTTCTTGTATTATTATCAGCGAGTGAGTAGGATTGAAAGTAAATTTTCTGGGCTCATCTCGTTTAGTCAAATAGAGATAGTTAAATTGAATCTTCAAATGCACATGAATGATGTGTAACAAAAAGTCGTAGTCTGTCCTTGCCTTTGTTCTGTCCTTTCTATGCAACTTGTTTTATGTCTTGAATCTTGATTGCCACAGATTCCTGGTCCCATTAGGGAAGACTAGTTCTTATGAATTATAAAGGAAAATTGCTGCTTTGTTTTTCTCTTCTATCACTCCATGACACTTTTGATTTTTTTTTTTTTTTTCTCGATTGTGGTCCATTTTTGATAGTAGACTTTTTTTTTTGTGACAAAACCATATAGTCAAGACTATTTTTAAAAAATTTAGAAAATTCCAAGCTAAAAATAATTAAATAAACATTTCATTTTTTATTTTTTATATTTTCTCTCCATTATTAATAGCTATTATCATGTTTATTTCTTCCCATAATTATAAGAATATGTTTCAATTAAACTTTTTCATTATTAAATATGATCTAAATTTTTTGTTATTCTGCAAAAGAAAATCCAAATTACTTGCTAGACCAGTAATAGCAGGTAAAAGGACCAAAATCGCCATGAAAATAAAAGAAGAATGACCACAAATGCCAAACTTGAACGAAATGGACCAAAAGTACCACGTGGCCAAAGAAGATAGAGTAAAAGTGTGATTTTTCCTAAAACGTCCTTACTCTTGTTTAAATCTGGTTTAAATTAGAGGCCGTCTAATAGTCTTGTGGCGATCTTTCAATAGTTAAAATCGAAACATGTGTTTTTGTTTATTCACGATGGTTAAACTCGGTACATGTGTTTATTTCATTACAATTGATACTTGTTATTTCAAAATAATCGCGTTATATCATGAGTAAACGAGATACATTAGGGGTTGTGCGCGGTACATCAATCTCTATACGGAATTGCATATTTTTATAATATGCCCATGATATATCGTAGTCTAAACTCTATACATGGATGATTGAACCGTCAAACTTTCATATATATACAATTATTGGTTACCGAATTATCATCACTCCTGTCAGGCCAAGCCCTAAGCATGTGGAATTTTTTCCATAAAAAATGCATTTTTCAAAAATAGGGACAATTTTCGGGGAATTCCCGATTTAGTTTGAAAAAAAATTCGGTTTGAAATTTGTACTGAAAGCGAAGTCAACAACTTCGCTTTCTTCGGAAACAGGGTGAAGTGAAAATTTTTCATAGAAAGCGAAGTCCACAACTTCGCTTTATTAGAAAAACCTCGAAGAGAAAATTTGTACTGAAAGCGAAGTTACCTGGTGGATATTGGATTAAGGAAGAGGTGAACAAAAGTTGACCCCGTCCTCCGCGGACGGGGTGAACCCAAGCTGACCCCGTTAGCGGCCGACCTGGGCTACAGGGCCATAAGTCCGACATCGCGGGAGCTCGTTTGCGAAAATTTGTACTGAAAGCGAAGTTACCAACATCGCTTTCTTTGGAATCAAGTCTGGGAGGACGGGGTGAACCCAAGCTGACCCCGTCCGCGGCCAACCTGGGCTACAGGGCCATAAAGTCCTACGTCGGGGGAGCTCATCCGCGAAAATTTGTAAAACTCGATGCGAAAATTTGTACTGAAAGCAAAGTTACCAACTTCGCTCTCTTTGGAATCAAGTCTGTAACTTCCCTTTCTAAGTTCTAAGTTCGGTTTCTATGCAAATTTCTGCCTCACCCAATTTTCAAAGAAAGCGAAGTTAGCAACTTCGCTTTCTTTGGAATTTACTGCCTCGCCCAATTTCTAAAGAAAGCGAATTTGAGAAATTCGTTTTCTTCACAAATTCCAGCCCGTAAAATTTTTCAAAGAAAGCGAAGTTCCCCAACTTCGCTTTCACTAAATAGGGAATTCCCCGAAAATTGTCCCTATTTTTGGAATTTCGGAATAAAAATGCATTTTTTATGGAAAAAATTCTAAGCATGTGTTCGGTGAACCCATACTTAGGACCTACAAATTTTGGGGTACCAAAAAGACATGTTCAGATGTTTTTTTTTTCTTTTTTTTTTTGTAAGACGTCAAAAAGACGTCGTTTCACTAAACTGAATTTTTTAAAATTTTTGGAATGACGTCGTTCCACTAAACTAAAAAAAAAAAAAAAAACCTCATAAACCTATCCCTCAATTACACCACCCCCCCCCCCCCCCGGCTCGAGTTCAAATATCGGCAGTTTCAGACCTGGAACCGTGGCCCACGGTTCCAGAACTAGAACCGGACCCACCTGAGAAGGTTCCGGTTCCACCTTTCATAGAACCGGGAACCGCTATTTCCCTACTTAAAGTACTAAAAATTATATAGCACTTATATGTTCGAGTAAGGTTTCAAATCCATGCCCTCAATTTTCAATGAAACTTGAGGAAAGCTAAATAACCACTCTAGCTACTTCCTTTTTTATTATATCTTTCTTATTATTAATAGGGTAAATACACAATTACCCCCCTGTGGTTTCGAAAACTTATGCATCACCCGCTTATGGTTTAAAAAGATACCATGCACCCCCTTAACTTTCGTGATCTATGCAAAGTGGAAAAAATGACCAAAATACCCCCAAAATGACCTTATTCTAGTTGTGAATTACAGTTTAGATGCGGGGGTATTTTGGTCATTTTTGTCCACTTTACATAGTTCACGAAAGTTAAGGGTGCATGATAGCATTTTAAACCAAAAGGGGGTGATGCATAAGTTTTCGAAACCACAAGGGGGTAATTGTGTACTTGTATCCAGTTAGCATGTATCTATCATGTACCTTCAGAGGAAGGTAAAATATTTGACAGTTAAAGATTTTTACCTCCCTCTCAAGATACATCACAGTTAAATATTATTCTTATTTATTTAAAATCAAATACTAATTTTAAGTTTCATGTTTTCGTTTGTAGCTTGATTTTTATATGTTCTAAGTTTTTTTATTCTCAATCAGTAGAAGTTCTTCTTTTAAAGGTTAATCTATATTTTTAAATTTTGATTATTTATGTTTTAATAATTTAAATTGTTTGTTTAAATTTATAGATTATTAAATAAATTTTAGGTGTTTAACTTGAATTGAAATTGGAATTGAGATTTCATTATTTTTATTATTAATTTGAGTTTAAATGATATTTTATGGTTTGAATTAGAGGTTAAATAGATGACAATTGAAATTAATATAATTAAAAAATTTGTATTTATGCAATAAATATTGAATATGAATTTATATTTGCAACTTTAAAAATTTAAAGATTGAAATTAGATAATGTTGAATATATATATTTTTTTATTTTACATTTACGATGATATAAACTGGCCAAATTTTTATTTCCAAACCTGACAATTTTCCTTGTAACCTATTCAAACATGTTAATCTCCAAATTTGTAACTGTTCTTTATGTTGGATTTGAAATAATGTTTGAAACTTGGTTTTGAAAAATAATTTTATAATGTAAAAAGTGTATTGAAAATGTAAAAAAGTATAGGTGAATAGTAAAAAATTGTATTGAAAATGATGAAAACTGATAATAAAATTATTTTTCCAAAACCAAGTTTGAAACCTAACATAAAGAACATGCCCATTTTTGTAACCACTATATGTAATGATTTTGAATTTTTGGTGACAATTTTCTGTAACCACTCATTTATCATATTTTAATAATTAATTATAAAAATATTTTTATATTAATTATTTTATTTTTGATATTTTGTCAGTCTTATATTAAAAAAAAAATCGTATTTTCAATTATATATTATGAGACATAAGTAGTTGTACCGTTGAACTCTTCTAAAAGAACAGGTGAATAATTTATTTTCATCCCAATAAATTTTGTGTATAAGGGTTCATATATTTTGGTTCAGTTTCCATTAAGTCTCTATGCCTATCATTTTTTCACTTTCTGAACATTTGTTTTTGGAGGATTTTGCTCCGAATTGCCTCTTTTTATTAATTTCAAAACTTTTCAGAATTTGAAAGTTCTCACTCAACGAGTTTCCATACCAAGGTCCAATCCCATTAAGTCTGTAGCGTCTACCAACCAATTTCGCCATATGCCCCTTTGTTTTGGTTTTGTGTTGAGATTTCATTTTATTGTGATGTCATTTCTTTTTTCCTGAATTTATACTGATCGTTGAGATACCATTCTCTTTTATTAACCGTAAGATTTCATTGAAGGATTGACAACATACAGATTCTTAGATTACAAAAAAGGGGGCATACTATTCGCAGTAACCATTTTACTATTCACAGTAACATTTTTTTTATGAAAAGTCTGATTTGCCCTTTTTGGTTAAATTTTTTTTTTTTTCATTTTTCACCTATAAATCTAAGGAAGGGGCAAGGCTCTGTCTAGAGTGACTTGTTTTCCATTTACATTAAACTGCATAAGGGACTTGTTTTCCATTTAATCACTAACTCGTTTATTCAAATATGGCCGGCGTACCCGAGGACGATTCATATTACACTGTAAGTAAACACTGTATATATTTTTTTACTTGAAATTATTTTGCCTAAAAAAAATCTCTGTATACCCCTTCATTTTCGGAAAAAAACCCCTTGTGGGCGGGATTTTTTTCCCGAATCTGCGATTATCCGGCCATTTTTTGCCGTATCTATAACATTTCGGCCGTGGAGACTGTCTCCCCGGCGGTTGCCGTCGGTTTTTTCCAGCAGAAAGCTAGTTTTCCCTCAATTTTCCCACCCGAAAATGCCGTGACATTCGCAATATCCCTCCGACCTATGCTAATCATAATTCTGTCACAACTTCGGCTCTCGGCAACAAGATTATTGCGCAATTTATTGGTTGCATCTAAATTTTTAGGTTTAAGTATGCTGAACCAGCTTTGTTGTATTAATAGGATTTCCGTATTGAGAGGGATGACATTTATGCTGACCACACCGAAGTATTTCAGACGAAAGAAGAGTTCAAAAGTAGGGAAGATATGATTGCATGGGTTAAAGCACGAGCAGCTGAAAACAATATGACGGCAAAAATTACTTCCTCTTACAAGAGGGAGAAAAGGTAGAGTTGAGATAGGGTGCGATAGATCAGGAAATGTTAGAGAGAAGCCACCCCTACCGGAAGGGAAAAGCAGGCGGAGCAATACAAGCAGTAAGATAACAAACTGTCCATTTCACCTGAAGGGACGAGAAATTGCTAGGGGAAATTGGAAGTTAGAGGCCATAAACGGTAAGCACAATCATGAATTAGAAGAAGTTCGAAATTGACATTCAGCGCAGCCATGGTTAACAGAATTGGAGAAGAAGAAGATTGCAGACATGTCAAGTATTAACATCAGGCCGAAGCATATATTTGCCCAATTGCGAGCGGATGATCCGGAAAATGTCAGCCACATAAGACAGGTGTACAACGGATCAGCAAAAAGTAAAAGGGATACGAGGGGAGGTATGACTAACATGCAGTATTTCTTCAAACTTTTGCATGATCACAAATACTTCTATGCGCACGCAGCTGATGATGACAGTAATGCAGTCGGGCACATCTTCTTTGCACATAAGAAGGCGCCTCTTTTACTTGTTTTGTTCCGTACGTGTTGTTTATGGATACGACATATAAGACAAACAGGTATTACATGCCTCTGCTGCAAATAGTGGCTCATGTACCCACAGCTCAGTATGTTTATATCGCGTTCGTTTTCATGAGGGATGAGACTACCCCGAGCTATTACTGGGGATTGGCGCAATTGAGCAATTTATTCGAGCGAAACAAATATCCACACGTGGTCATCACTGATCGAGAGATTGCCTTAATGAATGCTGTGGAACTAGTATTCCCACATGCTACCCAACTACTGTGTAGGAGACACATTGAAATGGATGTCAAGAAACATGTAGTATCGGCTGGCAACGACAAAATTACAACAGATGTGTTTCTATATCGTTGGAGGCGAGTGGTTAAAGCCTTGACATATAAACAGTTCACGAAGCTGTGGATTATATTGATACTAAATATGGAAATAAATCTAGATTCAGAAATGGTATTCCGTACTTGGAAAAGACATGGTTGGATCCCCATAAATACAAGTTTGTGTCTTGTTAGACGAAAAGTATAAAGCATTACGGAGGGTCCACAACGAACATGTAAGTTATTTATTGATTTCATTCATGATTTGTATATTGTATAATTACATGATCTTTTATATAATGCTTTATGTTATATAAAGAATTTTAATGTCAATTGTCTTTTAGGGTTGAGAGTGCACATGCACAGTTGAAGAAGGCTATTGGTACGGATAGAAAGGCATTTCTTGGTGTTTTTCACTACATTAACATTATGATAGGCTTGCACTTAGATGAAATTTGGACTGCAATGGAATCTTCGCGCATCAAAACATACCGGAAGAGCGACTACTTACTGTATAGTAGGCTTAACGGTAGAATGTCTTTCGCTGGTATTACAATGGTGGAGGAAGAATATACAAAAAGAGTTGGCCTTATCGGGGACGATGGTGCGCTGTGTGGTTGCGAACTCTGAACAAGTTGCAGTCTGCCATGTGCATGTGAGATGCAACAGTTGGTGTGCACGTACTGTCCAATTGATCCTATCGACGTTGACGTGTTCTGGAAGACGCTGCATTTGGGAGATAATGATATTCCAGAAACTCAGGAGGAGAGGCAAACCACTGAAGGGCGACTACATGACATGTTTGTGGATGTAATGACGCATCCAAGCGCTGAGATATACAGGGTCATGGGTGTGGTGCATTCGACGCTTTATCCGGAAATTGTTGACCTAGCTGAGCCAGTTAGTAGGCCACACAGGGGACGGTCGATACACAATCCAACCCAACGAGATCTATCAGGGTACGAGCATACCGAAAGGAATGCACTACAACGAGGTACAAATATATGTATTTCATGTACATGTCATTGTGGTTAAATACATATACACATACTCAATTTAATATGCTTTACACTCGCAGGTCGGTGATCCACAGGGGGGCAGAGAAGACGAAGGGTTGTAAGGCCACACGCTTCTGAGTGGCCTCACAACCTTCCCATATTTCTGAAGCAGTTCGTGTTGAATATATTACCGGGCACGTTAATGTAGTGCTCGATGGACATTGTGGTTTTAGGGTAATTGCCTATTTCGCACACGATGCAGATGAGGCGCAATGGTACCAAGTGCGCAGAGACTTGCACCAAGAACTCCGGGATGAAGCTACTTTTTGGCGCTTCGTTCTTGGGCCAGTCGATTTCAATTTAGCAATCAGGGTGCGTTATGTAGTTCTGGCAGATGAGGAATTTTGGTTTAATTCTCATCTTTTGGGAATAATTGTCGCAACGAAGTACCAGAAGGTTGTTACATTATATGCCCAGCAGAGTAATACTTTCCATCCGCTTCTGTGGCGGGGGGCCGGCATCTCTACTGATCCGCGCAGTTTTATCAATATGAGTTTAATAAGACAAAATCATTTCATTGCTTTGTTAACGACAGGGGAGGTCTTGCTACCCCCAATCTATCCGACGTGGAGAAACAGGGCCTCAGAACAAATGCAGCTTTGGAAATCCCATTTGGAATAAAAATTTATTGAATTCCGAAATAAATCGACTGCTGAGTGATAGTATTAGATGTTTTTCATATCAACTGTTTCACGTTAACTGCAATTGAGGTTTGCTTTTACGTTCACAAAATAAGATTCTCATCTTTCAACTTTTGTTTGTAATTAATTTTAACATTACTGAAGACAAATAAAATATATATATATATATATCATCCCGAATGAAATATTACTTTATACAATTCATAAAAAAGTGAATAAAAATAGTGAATAAAGCACATGGGACCTTTCCGCAATCTACTCCAGTGCCGGTATCAAATCCTCCAAATGGCGAGTCACCTCCTCTATGGCACTCTCCCTCAGGTCATTGGGGACGGTATGCCGGTTTTGGGGATGAGCATAATACATTTTACTTGCTATATATTACAAGCGCTGCATTTGGAGAAATAACGAAATATAGTAAAAAATATTGACGAAAATATATAATTAATTGATAGAAATAAGCATAAATTTGTAGTGCTTACCGCAACCATGTCGTCGGGACTAACACGAACGTGCGTTCACGGATGGAAGTAGTCGAGGTACTCAAGGCACGACTGATCGGGCCAATGAGCCCTCTGCATCCCCCTTATCACCTTACTCTTGTACATTTGCAGGGCCTTAAGATTCGTATCATACACGCAGGAGTACCTTTTTATTTCAGGGTCTCTGTAACAGCTCTTTGGCTCTAAAACTGTGTGAGGGATCAACTAAATGAATCCAAATTACCGCAGGAGCCGATCAGGCATGTATGGCTCTACGACCACAGGGCAATAAATAAGACCCCTGTACAAGGTTATTGGGTGCACTCCTGCAAGATTTGGCCTAAAAGGAAGCCAATTGACCTAGTTCATATGAAACATAGTAAGTGGATAATCGACTAAGTCGGCTATTACAGTAATAAACGATAGAAAATTTAAATGACATAGAAATATTACCTCTTCGGATTTTTTCGGTCCAGTGCGCGTCTGTGTGACACCAAATCCCAGTTAGGCTCGCACTTCCTGCCGGTTCCGATGTACCACTTGGTTGCAGCTGGCCACTCGACATCCCAGGATCTCTGCTTCGGCGGACTAAACGCGGGAAAGTACTCGTATATCCAGCTCTATTAAAAAAAATGAAAAACAAATTAGTCATTTTAATGTATCGGTATAAAGTATTGAAATAATTTATAAACGATTTTTACAAACCTGCAATAAGGTCAGACACCTACCTAACTGGGCACCGTCCGCCCTAGAGGCCCTACCAAGATTGTGATAAAGGTTTGCCAAACAAGTTGCACCCCACGCAAGTTCGCTTATGCTTTCTACATCGCAGAGGTAAGGCAGGAAATGCCCAAGAACGTGGGTTTTTTTTCTTGTCCACGAACAGGGTGTTTCCAACTAACCACAGAAAATACCCTGCGGCAGAATTGGCGGCCTCCACTTGTCTACTGACACAATGTTCGAGAAGGAGGGACATTTTCACACTTGCAAAATCTCGATTCCTGAGCTGGTCTTCCTCAATCCCCAACAATTCTAACACAGTTCATTCATCTCTGCCGGCTTAATTTTCCAACCAATTGGCGATCGGCCAATAGGAATCCACAATATGTTGGCAACATCGTGGAGAGTGATACTCATCTCTCTGAATGAATTAGTTTTCGGATGCCATCTCTCAACAAAGGCACTTAGGAGTGCAGAGTCTAACTCTGGATGCATGCACCATACCAAATGTGCCAACCTGGACTGGGCCACTATACTTTTTATTTCCCCATCGCTAAGTCCCACCTTTGTAGATTGTTGTGGCCATTATGGCACAACAATGCACCACGTTCCTACATAATTGAATAAATAAAATAACACATTTTAAAAGCCAACGTATTAATAATAAATCGGAAGTAAATAAAAATTATATCAAGAAATATGTAATAAAGCATAAAACGATACCTGTCGATGCCATACGTAGTAGGCAACATGACCTTTAAAACTCCGTAACAACTTTCGATCTGAAGGTCCACCGTCAATCGTACCATCTAGAGGCCGGTAAGCCTTCCACCCGGCATCCCTCCCTGAACCGGAACTGGACCCAGACCCTGACACTGACCTACGCTAGGAGCCGATTAATTCTTTGCCTTTTTCGCTCCTTTGTTGGTTAGGTGCATTTTCCCCTTCATTTTCATCCTCTAACCGCCCCGAATTCCCTCCCATGTACCCCTGCAACTGAGATATGTTCATCTCAAATCTTTCGGAATTTTCCCTAGCTTCCTCCTCCTCTGCATTTCCAATGTATGGCGGGGCAAATTCTCTTTCGCCGTAATCAATGTTACTTTCCCTCGTCGCATTTGATAAGCGAGAAGAGCTATGCGCTCTTCCTGCCACCCTTCTCTGCCGCTCGGATGCAGTGAGAGGTATTCGGCCACCTACTTCCTCAGAGGAGGACTGTGTCGCCTCAGTGCATCTCTCAACCAATTGCAAATTGTCATCATTTTTGCTTTTCGTTAATTTCAATTTCAATTTCCTAAATGTTTCTGCCATCTGCAATAATATAAACACGCATTTATTAATACGAAATTAGTTGATAACATATAAGGAACAAGAACACAATTAGAGTTAAAAAAAATTTAAAATATTGGCTCAAACCTCGCCCTTTTTGGGCAGAAAACCGCCAACAATCCAGTTGACAGCTGGAAAATATCCCCTTGCGGTCGGGGGTTTTTTCCCAAGAATACCGCCATCGCCCGGCAGTATTCTTGGGAGAAATACCGCCGGTCGCTGTCAGTATTTTTCCCAGAAATACTGCCAGGCGACGGCAGTATTTTTCCTAGAAATACCGCCGAGCGACCGCGGTATTTTTTCAGAAAATACCACGCTCACCCGGCGGTATTTCTCAGCGGTAATACCGCCTGCGACCGGTGTTATTTTCTGGAAAAATATCACCCAGAAATTGCCGCCAGTCGCCGGTGGTATTACCGCCAAAAATACTACCGGAGCTGTTTTTTCCCAGAATACCGCCCCTTTCCGGGCGGTATTTTGGGGTAAAACACCGCCGGGTCCGGCGATATTTCCCTCAGGAATACCACCGCCAGCAACCGGCGGTATTTCATCCCCATCCGGGCCGAGGAAACCTTCTCCTCGGCCTAAATTTTACAGATCCGGCGACAACCGGCCGGATCTGGCTAGATCCGGGAAAAAAATTAACAATTTCAGGTAAAATACTAACAAATTCAGACATATTACAACCAAATTAATCAAAACAAGAAATAAAACAATACCGAAAAAATATTAATTTTAGGCACTCACCTTTTGCCAATCCGATTCATCTCGACTTTTATCCGATTTAGCCAATTTTGTGATTCCTTCTTCTCCACACAGCTCCGCTTCCTCACCTTTGCTTCTGCTTCCTTTTCCTTTGCAGTCTACGTATAAACTTTTGCAGGCCTATTTCACACTTTTGCCTTTTTTTTTTTTTTTTGTGTCAGGGGCATTTTAGACTTTTCACAAGAAAATGTTATTGTAAATAGTAAAATGGTTACTGCAAATAACAATTCCTACAAAAAATGGTGTTCTTTCACCAATTACATAATCATGATTGGTAAAAAGAAAAAGTAAAAACAGAAAAATATTGATGTCAATAGAAAACTCCAATTTAAAGCTGAGAATTGAATAGCGTCAATCAATTAGAAAATGAATTTTTCCTCACTATTTTCCAAGGGGTGTTAAATGCACAACAAAAAAGTTAACCACATTACGGAGAGAGAATACTTTGCCACCTTTATACCCATTTCACCCCTGCCCTTATTAAATTACCCCTCACTCCTAATAGCAGGCCACCCCACCTCGCCGGACGCCGACCGCCGCCGCCGGAGTTTCAACCACAGTTGCTCCCGAACTTTCAATTTTTTTTTTTACAAGATCCAGCCAGCTGTGCCTAGATTGGGCAGTATCACAAACTGCGTCCTGGAGCTAGCCCGATCCGGATTGCACCAACTTCCATTTTTTGAACATTGGTGTAGTCCATTTTCTAGCAGCTTCTGGAGAAGACCAAAAATGAAACCCATGGTGGGTTTCATTTTCTACGCTGCAACTTGTGATGACGCCTAAATCAGGCTAGCTGCGGCCAAATCCAAGCGCGGCTCGCATAATCATGAAAAAAGAAAAAAAAAGGTTTCGAACTCCAGCGGAGGTGGGTGGCGGCTGCTCGTCGACAGTGGTGGGTGGCGGCAGGCTGCAGTTGTGCCTGGATCTGGGCAGTGGCACAAATTGCGTCCTAGAGCTAGCCCGATCCGGATTGCACCAACTTCCATTTTCTGTACATTGGTGTAGTCCATTTTCCAGCAGCTTCTGGAGAAGACCAAAAATGAAACCCATGGTGGGTTTCATTTTCTACACTGCAACTTGTGATGATGCCTAAATCAGGCTAGCTGCGGCCAAATCTAAGCGCGGCTCGCATAATCATGAAAAAAAGAAAAAAAAAAGGTTTTGAACTCCAGCGGAGGTGGGTGGCGGCAGGCTGCAGCTGCTATGAAAGTGGGGGAAAAGGGAAATGGAAACTCAAGGAGGAGGGGGTAATTTGGGTATGGAATTCACAAAGTATTATCTCTTTGTTCTGGGTTTAGTATTATCCCTGTTTAAAAATTTCCTCTTCCCAGAGTCTATCATGCTTCTTGTTGAGTATGTAGCTGCCAAGAATAAGGTAAAATTTTTAGTGGCGGAGTTAGTCCCTAACGTCAGAAGGGGTAAATATTTAGGACAACAAATTGTCCTAAAACATACTACTCTCCATGTCATACTCAAGGAGTTCACTTTGAAAAATGTACAATTTATTATGTGTTGTGAGGTACAACATTTAAAATAAGTAATTTGACACCATATTTTCAACCTATCTCCTTAATTTCTAAGAAACTATTATAATGTTTGGCGGGGAATTACTCAAATATTCTTACAACTCCTAAAATTCATATCAGTGAAGTGTGTTTTAGGAAAAGCCTTGGTGAGGCAATTGCCTCCACCTGGCTATAAAGTGGAGGTTTTGGGGAAAAACCTGGTGAGGGTAATTCTGTTTTCTTTGTCTATAATGTTTTCTCTCTTTTTTCTACATTTTTCCTCCCAATTGCTGTTCTTCTACTTCTCTCTCTATTCTGATTCCTTCCCTTTTCAATTCTTTTCTTTTAACTTCGATTAGCATGACACTACACAGTCTACACTTGAGGGATTCCTGCAAGCCTGTGCCTGCGATTGGTGTATTGTACCTCTTAATCGACTTTACAGTAATGAGGATTTGATCTTAGGGCCTTCATATGTGTGAGATGAACCATTCACGATAAGCCCAATTAAGGTTCTCTTTGTATAGTTTGAAGTTTTGAAGATGTTTATGCAACATCATCCTCCTATTTTTGTGCCGTGCTAGCGTTATTTTTGTTTGAAACGATCTAAATTATAAGTTGAGTAGATTCTTGGTCATTTATTGCGAGGAAAGAAAAAGGAAAATCAAAAGCAAAGTGCGAACCAAATCGAATTAATGGCCTGTATAAACGTCGATAACATTTGATTTTGCTTGTAATTTCTTACCATTTACATTCGAGAATTAGGGAAAGAGAGAGTTGTACCATTTATCGACCTTCAAACAAAATAAATGTGGTAATAGACGAAGCCTCCACGAAAGATGGATATAGCTTCACAGAATCACTGAAGCTTCCCTGATCACTTGAAAATGTTGGATAATTTGTAGTAATACTAATGCTAAATGGTGACAGCTCTGGCAAAGCTAAAGCGCCATCCAAGAACAGAACGACCTGACGCATGCTTGGTCGAATCGTAGGCTCACAATGAGAGCATAACAATCCCAGCTTCATCACTAATTCCACCTCCTCTTTTACATAACCATCAGCTCCCATTTTCGGATCGATCGCTTTGAGGATTTCGCCTTTTTTCTAGCGCGAAACTACCCAATCAACCAGAATTGCATCATCTGCTTCTGATTCCGGATCTATTGGTCTTCTAGCACAAACCACCTCAAGCAAAAACACCCCAAAAGCATATACATCAGTGCTTGTTGTAGCCTTCCTTGTTCTGATTTTGCAAACTGTGGTTGGGGCGTTTGCCTGTCTGTGTATATATACATATATATATGTTAAAACGTGTATTGCTTCTCTATTTCATGCTGTTCATTTTGGTGCAAGTATCCAACACTAGGCCAGGGCCACCTTGCCTTCCTAGTGACATGGCTGGTTAGAACTTGTAAATCTGAAGCAAATTGAACCCTCGTGCTGCTGCAAATACCTTGGACGTCAATATATATTTTTGTAGATACTCCCATATTCCCAGACTCCGCATGAATCATTTCAATCTAATATGAATTTGTGCTTACCTATGCGAGATCATTCACATGTTGTTAATTAAACTGTGGGTTCTTATATCATATTTTGTATTTTCTTTTTTGGCAAAAACATGTCTAATGATTAGAGATTACAAAAGATGGTGGATAATATATGAAATATAGCAACAATATATCTGGCTTTCAGATTATTTATTTATAGATTTTAGTGAGATAATTAAGGGAGCAAATTATTTATGGGGAGCCATTAATTGTTGGATTAATTAAGAATTCATCATGATTTCAACATTGATTCTTTGTTGATGGAAGAAAATAAGATCATTAAAAAGAGAAAAGTACGAATCAATTAAAACTTCAGAGCTTGCAAAAATGTATTGAGTTCCAAATTACGATGATGATTTGGTTGGAGAATTGGAGTCCATGGCGCCACCATGATTCTGGATAGGGAGATATTTAGCGATTGGCGAAGAAGAAGGCGTGGGATCCATGGGTGTCCATGCGACAGTGAAATCCCTAATAGGGGCCTGTGGATCCCGTTGTGGGTCCTACCACTACTACAAAATAGAGCTTTGATGGCTGCGGATTAACGGCGGAAAATAGAAAACCGCCGTTATAAAAGAAATACGAACTTTCTACGGCGGTCTAAAAATAAACTGCCATAGAACGGGACTTTCTACGGTGGTTTTAAAATAAACCGCAGTAGAAAGGGACTTTCTACGGCGGTTGAGACAAACCGCCGTAGAAAGTGGGCTTTCTACGGCGGTTGGAAGGTAACCGCCGTAGAAAGTCCACACTTTCTATGGCGGTTGGAAGGCAACCGCTGTAGAAAGCTCACTTTCTACGGCGGTTAGCTTCCAACCGCCGTAGAAAGCCCACTTTCTACGACGGTTTGTCCCAACCACCGTAGAAAGTCCCTTTCTACTGCGGTTTAACAATAAACTGCCGTAGAAGGTCCTTTCTATGGCGGTTTAATTATAACCGCCGTTGTATTGACGTATTTAACCCTAAATAACAACGTGTATCTCCATATCGCGGCCGAAAGTGTTCTTCTCCAAATTTCTACTACGGTTTTGCACGTTTGATGTAAAGAATCGTCATTTGGAGCTAAAATTTACCACCTTAAGGTTAGAAACTTCTAAAATTTCTCAGTAATTGCTTATGCTTGTACTCTAGATATGTCATCATATAGAATTTATTTTTATTTATGGTAGAGGGCTGAACATTAAAGTTGCATATATTCCATGTATATGGTGAACCTTAGTATTGTGGAACCCTATTTAGTTATACTATGTAGTTTCTTGGTGATGTGATTTGATTTATAGTGTTTGATTTTTAATGGAGGATGTTCATATAATTAGCACTACTTAGAGTGTGTATTATTTTTTTATGCATTTCATGTGTTTGACGAAATGCATAAATGAAAAACTTATGGGTTCTTCTTCATTTGATTATGTCTATTGCGCATGTGTTGTTTATGCATTATTTTTTTCATTGAGGTATTATAGTAGTTTTGATTATATGAGTAACATTAGTATGACATGTGCTAAGACAAGCATGCAACTTGATACTTTGTACATTGTTTGTTGAATTATTATTTGGTATTTTTAATTATTTCAAGGTGTTAGTTACACATGGATCGAAATATCTTATTGTATGGTGATCGGACCTCCGATTCTTATGCGAAAGAAGTTGAGAATTTCATTGAATTCGCTTATAAGAATACGAAGTACGTCCATTGTCCGTGCAAAGCTTGTAAAAATGGTGCACGGTTTGATAACTCAGATACAATAAGATTCCATTTATATCGGCACGGATTTGATCCTTCTTATAAACTGTGGATTTGGCATGGTGAAAGTATTGATGGTTTACCTGAGCAAAGAAAATCTCATGCAAAACGAGATGATGCGATTAATAGAGATCGATTAGATGACATGATTGAGGATGTGGCCGAGGATTTTACTGATAAACCGAAAGTTCTTGTTTCCATTTTGGGTGACAATGAGAAGCCTCTATACAAGGGTTGCACTAAATATACACGCTTGTCTAGTGTTTTGAAGTTGTTTAATTTGAAAGCGGCAAATGGGTGGTCAGATACTAGTTTTATAGCCTTATTGAGGGTATTGAAAGATATGCTCCCAGAAGATAATGAACTTCCAGATCGAATTTACGAGGCGAAAAAAATATTGTGTCCAATGGGTATGGAGTATAAGAAGATCCACGCTTGCCCAAATGATTGCGTCCTCTACAGGAATGAGTATAAGGATTTATTGCTTTGTCCTAAGTGTAAAACTTCACGATACAAAAACAAGCAGCTGTGTGATGAGGTTGAAGACAGTTCTGATGTGCAAAAGAAGGGGTCGCTGGTTAAGGTTCTGTGGTATCTTCCTATAATACCGAGATTTAAACGGTTGTTCGCTAATGCAAAAGATGCAAAACTAATGACATGGCATTCAGATCCGTGTATTCCCAGTGATGATGACAAGGTGATAATGCATACATCAGACTCAGATCAGTGGAAAAAAATTGATTCAATGTATCCTTCTTTTGGGGGAGAAGCCAGAAATTTGAGGCTTGGTTTGTGTACTGATGGAATGAACCCATTTGGCAGTCTGAGTAGCACACATAGCTCATGGCCGGTGATGTTGGTTATTTACAATTTGCCGCCTTACTTGTGTATGAACCGCAAATACATACTTATGTCTCTAATGATTTCAGGCCCACGGCAACCAGGAAATGACATCGATGTGTATCTTGCTCCTCTTATTGAAGACTTGAAAAAGTTATGGGATGAAGGCGCACCTGTGTTTGATGCATACCGTGAAGAAATGTTCACATTACGTGCCATGTTGTTCTGTACCATTAATGATTTTCCTACTTATGGAAACTTGTCTGGGTACTCTGTTAAAGGGCATAAAGCTTGTCTAATATGTGAGAAGAGTACAGATTTTTGTCAGCTTGCACATGGGAGGAAGACAGTATACCTTGGGCATCGCAGATTTCTTCCTGAGACTCATCCGTATCGCCGTATGAAAAGAGCATTCAATGGATTTCAAGAGTTCAGAAAAGCTCCAGAACCCTTGAGCGGGCTAGAGGTGAAAGCTCGTGTGATGGACATTAATGTGGAGTTTGGTAAACCTTCGGAGTCCAGCAATAATGATATAGGTTGTTGGAAGAAAAAATTCATATTTTTTGAACTTTCATACTGGGAGAACTTGGATGTCAGACATTGTCTCGACGTTATGCATATTAAGAAAAATATTTGTGAAAGCCTGTTAGGTACGCTCTTGAACATCCCTGGTAAAACTAAGGATTGTTATAACGCGAGACTTGATATGATTGATATGAACATAAGAGCAAATTTAGCACCGGTAGCTTGAGGACAACGAACATATCTACCCCCTGCCTGTCACACTTTGTCCAGAAAAGAGAAAAAACAACTGTGTTCAAGTTTGCGTAGCATCAAAGTTCCATCCGGATATTCTTCAAATGTAAGCAGACTTGTTTCCTTGAAAGATTTAAAACTGGTTGGTTTGAAGTCTCATGATTGCCATGCCTTAATGCAACAATTGTTGCCTGTAGCTATTCGCTCGATATTGCCCAAGCATGTTAAGTCCAGTATAACAAGACTTTGTTTCTTCTTCAATGCTATATGTAGCAAGGTTATCGCCCGCGAAAGACCTGATCAGTTACAAGATGAAATAACTGTTGTCCTTTGTCAATTAGAAATGTATTTTCCACCCACCTTCTTTGATATTATGGTGCATTTGGTGATTCATTTGGTTAGAAAGATAAAAATCTGCGGGCCTGTTCATTTGCGATGGATGTACCCATTCGAGCGATATATGAAAGTATTTAAGGGGTATGTTAAGAATCGTTATCGTTCTAATGCTAGTATTGTTGAAGGTTATATAGCTGAGGAGGTAATTGAGTTTTGCACTGAGTACTTGGCAGATACCGCATCCATTGGAATATCTAAGATTCGGCACGATGGGAGGATTACAGGTATGGGCACAAGGGGAGGAAAAATGTTTTTGCCGTCTAATGTTGAATTGATGAAGGCGCATCTCTACATACTGCGCAATTCTGAAGAAGTTGAGCCCTATGTGACAGACCATATCCGTTCAATAAGAACGTCTTATCCTGCTTGGACGGATCAACGTGTGCTCAATGAACATATTCGGACATTTGTCTATTGGTTTGGTAATGTTGTTCTGGGCAAAGATGTTTCGGAGACATTGAAATGGTTGGCGTTTAGGCCCAGCCCTGCGGTACGAGCATTTTCATGCTATGACATAAATGGATATTCATTTGCTACTAAGAGACAAGATGAGAAGAGCACGGCACAAAACAATGGTGTTACATTAATCTCAGAGGCTTTACATGTTTCTAGCAGGAAGGATAAAAATCCATTGTATGCAAACGTGGCTTATTTCGGGGTGATCGAAGATATTTGGGAGCTTGACTATGTTTGTTTCAAAGTAGCTTTATTTCGCTGCAAATGGGTTGATAACAATAGTGGGGTTTGAACTGATGATCCATTGGGTTTTACCTTGGTGAACCTTAATCGGGAGGGTTTCAAAGGGGAACCATTTATACTTGCATCGCAGGCGAAACAAGTTTTTTATATCACCGATCCTTGCGACGAACATTGGTCTGTTGTTCTTCATGGTAAACAACATCACGGAGTGAAAGGGATTGATACAGAAGAAGGGTTTTATGAGGCTGGCCCTTTCTCTAGTGGGTTACCTGAATCGAGAGAAGATGAGGAAGATAGGGAACTTGATAAATACATACTTCGTGATGACCACAGCGAAGGATTATGGTTCGAGGATCAAGTGTCCCATAAGAGAAAGAGAATAAGTTAAGAATCATTTTCAGGTATATTGGTTGTTTTTATTATTTTTTTTTCTGTGGGTGTGTATGTGTGTGTGTGTATTTGTATATGTTTCTTTGATTTTAATGACACGAGGTGGACATAATTTTATAACAACATTTATTTTTATCCTTCGTACTGTCTGATTGAAACAGGTCACAACTTGGATGAAGCCGCGCAATCAAGGGGCAAAATTTCCAGGGACTTCATATAGCGATATATTTATAAATGAATATGTTATTGTTGGAAATTGTGTGAAGCTTCTGTGTTGATGTTATAATGCACTTGTGTTTTGGTCAAAAACAAGCAGGGGATATTTTGTCTGAATTGATTTGAAACTGAATTCCGTATTATTTGAAATTGGGTATGTTAGTATTTAAGTATGTGCATATCCTTGACAGGGAGTATGTTACATTTATAGGGGACACTTTGTCGAATTTTCTGGCAAATTGATTTCCTTGTTTTTCATTTATGAATAAATGTCTCATGTATTATTTTTTTTTTTTTTCAAGGAGTAGTACTTTTGGTAAGATTTACAGGGGAAGCTATATATACAATGATTTTTGTTTTGATTTTATATTTAACTCTTCATAAATTACTTGTCTGTGCCTCGGAAAAAAGATATGCATTTAGCGAGGTTGGGTATTGACCGCTAAATGAATTAATTATTCGTTTATCGATTAATAATGCTTTATTATTTTATAAAGATTATTCAATATATTTTATATGAACATGAAAAAACTATAAATGTTTAGGGTCTATGCTTCATATATAACATGAAATAAAAATAGAAATTTATGCGCGCGCGGGAATTAATTCTTGCGGTACATCATACGTAACGTACAAACTGGAAATCTTGGTGATAAAATTAACCAGCAAATAACAAAGCATGGGATAGCAGCGTGCAAACTCATTAATCAATGTGTGCTCAAATGAATAAATATTTGTGCACAATCTGTGCATGTACATTGTTACCAGAAAAAGAACTTGAGTGAAATTATTGATGTTCCTCCACATTCAAATAATTACCACAAAATGGACCTTGAATACCAGGAACTAACACCGGTTGTCTGAAAAACGGTGCAAGCCAAAAAATTAAAAGATAAAAAATCACGGATCAAAAAATCACTAAAAATAGAAATTTTAGAACACTTTTCTACGGCGGTTCTAAAATCACCGCCGTAGAAAAAACTTTCTACCGCGGTTCTTCATTGAACCGCCGTAGAAAATACTTTCTACGGCAGTTTGTTTATGAACCGCCGTAGAAAAGTGGAAATTGCATCCAATTCCCACAGGCGCATAAATTTCTATTTTTATTTCATTTCATTAACCATAGTCCCTAAACATTTCCCCTGCTTCTCCCCTGCATTCCCCTGTAATATTGGATATGCAATTTCATAACGATCAACCGGTGCAAGTAAATAAAATAAATTATATTTTGATTCACACTCAATTTAATGTATTTCACTATACATAATTGATTACTGTTATAGGCCGTAAGTCCAAATATATATATATATATATAAGGTCATGAAATCAAGTAAGTATTTCTTTTTTTATTAATTGGGCCCTTAAGCATTAATTTTTCTTATACTACGTACGTAATGCATTATCGATTTGAAACTGTTTTCTTCCGTTCGCCCAAGTCGAGAATGCGGAAAATTTAGGTCTGATAATGAACCTTATTACTTTATCATAGCTTACATGTAATTGTATGAAATTTACTAATTTTAACTTATACCTAAAAATTGAAATGTACTTATTAAATGTTTCATATAATAGGCGATCGAGCTTCTGTAATTAATAAATACAATGTAAATTGGGTATGTAATATTATATTCACAAATTTTTGGGGTTAATTTATGAAAAAGGGAAAAAAAACTTAATAGGGTTTAGGGTTTAGAAAATGATATAAAAATAGAAAATTCATGCGTAGCGCGGGAATTGGCTCCAAAAACTACTTTTCTACGGCGGCTCAACCGAGAACCGCCGTAGAAAAGTAGTTTATAAGCCGGTTAATTTTTGAACCGCCGTATAATAAAGCTACAGTCTAAATTCAAATTTGTTGGCCTAGAGGGTTAGGGTTTAGGGTTTAGGGTTTAGGGTTTAGGTTTTAGGGTTTACGGTTTTGGTATACTATCTAATTTCCCCACAGTTCCCCTGTTTTTCCCAACATTCTCCTGTAATATTGTATATGCAATTTTGAAGCATATATACTAAATTTAATGTTTTTCACTATACATATTTGATTATTATTATCGTAATTGCAAATATTTATATATATATATATATATATAAGACTTAATTATATTATAAAAGTTGTCTTCAAGTCTTCAATTCTTCGAATGAAAACATTTTATATATGTAGTGGAAATTTACAAGAGATCGAGAGCAGAGAGGAGAGAGTTGGATGATGTGCAAGAGGGGAAAGGAGAAAAGAGGAAGATGTTTATATATATATATATATATATATGTATGTAAGGTAATGAAACCCAGTAAGTATTTAATTTTTTTTTCGGCCACTTAACCGGCCAATATTAATTTTTATATTACTATACGTACCTAATGCATTTATGGATTTGATTATTTTATCCCGTTCGCCCAAGTCGAAAAAGTAGAAATTTTAGGGAGATAATGAAGCTTATTACTTTATCGACTCTTACATGTAAATTTACGAAATTTATTAATTTTTATCTTTGACCTATAATTATTGTGTAATAGCACGGGAAATTTAAATGCAAATATATGGTTCAATTAATGGAAAATTTGAAATTTAATTATGAAATGGTTCATAAAAGTCGAGATTGTGTACATAATTAATACATATACACAATCTGGGTATGTAATATTATATTTACAAAATTGTGGAGTTAGTTTTTTGAAAATGGAAAAAAGAATTTAATATTAAAATATGCCCGCGCGGGAATTGGCTCCAATTTAGAAAACCGAGAAAAACGAGACCATTCAACGGCGGTTCAACCGCGAACCGCCGTTGAAAAAACCTTCAACGGCGGTTCAAGGTTGAACCGCCGTTGAAAGTATACTTTCAACGGCGGTTCATGGTTGAACCACTTTCAACGGCGGTTCACGAGTGAACCGCAGTAGAAAGATTGGTTCAACGGCGGTTCGCGGTTGAACCGCCGTTGAACCACCCGGCCGGTCTAAGTTCGAAAAATTTGAACTTAGACTAAACTCTTTTCCTTTTCCCTCATTCTCTTCCCCTTCTTCTCCCCTTTTTTCCCCTGCTTCTCCCCTATTTCCCTTTCCCTTCTCTTGCGGCTGTTCGGCCTATTCTCCTCCTCTCCCGTCGCCGGCGCAACCAGGTCTCTTCGCGCCATTTTCCCGCTATACCGTCGGTTGCAGCACGGCCCGATCTTGTGGCTGGACCATCGCAGCTCACGGTTGTGTGTGGGTTGCCTTCCAACCGGCCAACATTTAAAATTTCCCTCCTCCAATAGTTCGGGCTTGGTTGTAGGAGTGCACACAAAAGGTTATCCACCTTCTATGCTTCCATTTTAAATCTTTTGCAATGTTACCTTACATTTTGTAAATGCTTCCCATTGCACTAGGGTTTTTTTTGTTGATATAATGTTGATTTCGGTTTTAATCCTTGTGATGAATGATTGGAATGCTTTTCGATTTATTGATTGTTGGTTGCATTGGTTTGGTTGTTGAATTTCGTGTTTTGTCCTACATAAGTTGAGAACCTAGGGTTTTGATTGGGATTTCAATTAGGTACCCTTTCAATTCGGGTTTAGTGTATGAAAATGAGAAACTCAAATGTTGATTTCGATTTTGCTTGAGTAATTTTAGAACATTGGTGTTTGATTTCGGTTCTTATTCGATTTAGTGTTCCTCCTTTAGTGATAATGAGGAAAATGCTTTGTTGTTGATTCCACTATGTGAAATTTAATCTTTATAGGGTTCTTTCTTTGGGGATCCCTTGTTTCAATGTCTTCAAAGCCCTTTATATGTTGAAAGTAAAGATATCTTTGCATGAATGTGAAGCATTTTTTATTGCACAAGCACTAAGTACCTTTAGGGAAGAAGAGTATTTTTTAGGAGTGAAGTACTCCTCCTTGAAGCTTTTACCTTCCTCACTAAATTTTGGTTTCTTTCCTTTAGTAGAAATTAATGATTGCTCTCATTAGTTGTTGGTTGTGAAATGTGAAGTACTTTATCAATGGTACCCTTTATAAGTCCACTTTTTTGGGCTTCCTTAGGTTTAATTTGGATAATGGGACTTGTGTGTTGCAAATATCACTATCTCCTCTTCGCTTTCCCTTATCTTTGTTTGAAAAGCGTGAAATACGCTTTGTGAGGGTTCTCCTTGATGAAGGGGATTTTTTTTTATGAATGTAGAGTTTGAAATATCACTTCTCCTTAAATGTTTTACCTTGTGCGATGTAGTGTTTCTTCTTTAGTGGAAAGGAGGGTAATGCTTTGTGGTTGAGTTGAAGGTGTGTTCCTCTCTTGGTTTAATGTCATGAATGCAACTAATATATTGAAAGTGAGGCTATCTTTGCATCAATGTAAAGCTTCTTTATTGTGAAATCACAAAGTATTTCTATTGCTTTAGCGAAGGAGAGTATTTTTTAGGAGTGAAGTACTCCTCCTTGAATCTTTTACATTCCTCACTAAATTTTGGCTTTTTCCTTTACTAGAAATTAATGATTGTTCTCATTAGTTGTTGGTTGTGAAATGTGAAGTACTTTATCAATGGTACCCTTTATAAGTCCACTTTTTTGGGCCTCCTTTGGTTTAATTTGGATAATGGTAATTGTGTATTTTTAGGAGTGAATTTTGCGAATGTACATTGCCTTTTTTTTTTTTCACATTACAAGCATTCTTGTATTTGACATTAAAGCTTTTCTTTAATTGCATATATGTTATATTGAATTCTCTTTCTATGTACATGAAGTTTAAGGTACTTTCAATGGCCCGAAAAAGAAAACGCAATGAGGAGCATAGTGATGAGGGAAATGGCAATGGAGATGGTTCTTCTACTAGATCTAGAAGAGGTAGAGGGCCTACAAATTGCAACGATCTATTGGAAATGCGTCCGAAGGGGAAGACTCTTAACATTTCTTTTGATTCCGAGCTCGAGCCTAAAAAGTATCATACAAAGTGGATTACATTCGTAGCATTCACGGCCCGGAGCAAAGTGGACATTATGGAATATGCATCATAGCCCAAAGTTCCGGACGAGATCAAGAAGAGAGTGTGGATGGAAATACGGGTATTTTCTTTAATTATAATGCATTGTTTGTTTCTTCTTTCATACAAATGAACCCAAATTTACCTAAATTTTTACTTCTAATTTTAATTGTAGGCATTATTTGTTTTTGAGTCAACTGAAGAACTCGAAACAAAGTGGATTTCTTATGCCGGTAAACGGTGGAAAGATTGGAAATCCTTTTTAGGGAGATATGTACATGGTGACTTGAAGGGTGAGGACCCATGCTTGGAATATAAATATCTCCCTAGGGAGACATGGATTAAGTTCAAGGTTAGCCGCGAGACAGAAGAATGACAGGTATATTTTTTTAAATTGATTTCCTTCTTCTTTTTGGATATTTGAAATTGCTCAGTTTATGGATAATAATTTTTCATTATATTTTTCTCTAGGCAATTCGTGGAAAAGCGCAAAAGAATGCCACTTTAAATGCTTTCTACCATAATTTATCTCGCGGTGGCTACCGACTGCTGAAGAAGCAGTTGCATGACGAGGCGGTGATTGCATCTGAGAAGAAGCCTTCAGAGGACGGTCAGTCCGAAGAAGAAGGGGAAGATTCTTATGCAGGTCCAGGCCGTCATCTATTTTGGAGACAGGCTCACACAGACAAAAAAGGGGAATACTTCACGCCAGAGGCTGATCGGGTTGGGATGGAAATTGTAAGTTTTGCACCATACATTTTCTTATGTTTCAATTCTTTAAGCTACGCATATATTTAAAACTATATATAATTGATCTATTTACATTTCATATTTTTGGCAAAATGTTTAGGAAAATCTATATTCCCGCGAGTCCCAAGGGGAGAAAGTTGCAGAGGGTAGGAATGACATTCTTGTCATTGCAACGGGAAAGACCGATCACCCCGGTCGTTATCGCGGCCATTCTACCAGGGCACGTATCACAGAGGTTTTCCCGAAAACAAGGCCGTCGTTTAAAGATGAACTAGATTTAACTAAGCGACAGCTTCAGAAAACCACTGCCCAGCTCGATGAATGTCAAACACATCTGAAGATGATGGTTGGGTTTATATGTGGTAAGATGGGGACTGACTATGATACATTAAGAGCCACTGTCATCAATAGTGCCAAAGCTCAGAGCTTGCACCCAGAGACCTTCGGAATGGCCCCAGAGATGTTTAAGGTTCATGGTAGCCCTGTTTCCCTTGTGAGTCCGATGGTACACCCTCAAGAAACTCGTAGGCAAGATTTTTCTCCTCTTATCCCTACAAGTTTGCCTGAGTTGAAGATGATACCTGTTTCATCTACGGACCCGATCAAAGCCTCTGAGGTTCATACTAGCCCTATTGCAACAAACTTGGAGGATGGGGGTTCTTTAGGCGAATACAAGGTACTTAAAATACATTTATGTCTTTCATTTTTCTATAGAGTATCACAGCTATTCTTCTTCGGTATACTTTTATTTTTCTATTTTTCTTTTACATTCTTTTTATTATTTATTTTTTTGCATATGTATTCAAGTATTCAAACACTTTATATTTTTTTTAAAATGAAGTTTATATGTTCCTTTTAAAAATATAATAGTGCAATTAAAAAAACTATCAATTTTTTTAATATATTAAACATCTTTCTTTTATTTTCATTTTACAATAATGAAATCTTACATTTATATTTTGGTTTTTATTTAATTTTTTAATGACTCATGTATAATTTCTTTTATATTGTCACTTCTAATTAAAGACACTTGACTTTGATTTTATGACTACACTTGCTTTGTTAAGTTAGACTTAATAGTTGATTAATGTTCATTCGCTTGCCTATTATCTCAGGACGGGTGTGAATGTCACCTGTTCATCTCTGAGGATACGCAAAAGCGGCGTAAGCTTGTGGCCAAGGGAAATGTCTATAAGCAAAGAAAGCACCACGGCCGCGAGGTTAGGAAAGGTTGCGCGAGGGTTACAATTAAAATTTCATATGATGACTTTGCCCCGCTACCATTTCCTGAGGAAGAGGCTGCAACTGTGGGAATGACCCGATCCTTTTTCGTGGAATGGCCTATACAGTTGATTGAAATTATTCGGCCGGATCTGGTAACACAGGTATATTCTTACATTTATTTGTGAATTACTTAATACCGTTTTCTATATTTAATGTTATTTCAAATGTTGTTAGGTGGATAAAAGTGTGAAAAAGAAAAAAGGAATTCTATGGATGATATAAAATCTCCTTCGGCGACGGTTCCGATTGAGATGTCATCCTCATCGACATCTGATCCACTGCAAGAGTTACAGCTCCGAATGGAGAAAGATTCGGACTTCAATGGCTTCTTGTTTCAAATGACAAGAGATGTCATAGGTGTGGAGCTTCCTATTGCAATGGATCGAGAGGATGTCGGAGAATTATTAAAGAGAGAAAGCATGGTCACAAACTGTTTGATGCAATTGTTCACCAAGTGAGTTTCCACCTAATTTTATAACCTATTTCTGATTATTGTTATATATAGTATGCATTCCATGTGCCTAGACTAACCAATGATGCATGATAATGTAAATTCTTTAGAGCTTACATGATTTAGTTGAAAGGAATGGGAGAAAGGGGATAGGTTTCCTCTCAGCTGATCATGTCACAGCCATAGGAAATGATTATGAAGATAGGGTACACTACATTGCACGAAACTTGAAGGATCGGAATAAAGAAATTTATCTGGTGTCGTGTCTTCAGGGGTAAGTGACACGGTAAGCGCTTCTCTAATATTTAAGAAACACTGATTTAAAGATCTGACGTCATTAAATTTTTCATTTGCAGTGAACATTGGATGCTTATAGCCATTAGACCCGATAGAAAAGGTTGTCTACTGGCTTGATTCTTTACAAAACCCACAGAAAGAGGAGGCAGTGGTGCTTATAGACGAGTGAGTTATATATATTAACTACTGTTAGAATGCCTATATAATTTGTAATGCCAATCATATATATATACATATGTTGCTAATTATTTTCGTTCTGCTTTCATTTTTATAGGGTGATGTTTAATTATCAAGCTTTCTTAGGATTGTCCAGAAATGTGCATATGCCACCTGAGTGGATAGTAGTTAAGGTAAAATTGGTTCTTATTAAATTTTTTACTCAACGTTGTGTTGTATACAATTAATTGTATGATCTTCTAACTCGTATATTAATATTCATTAGCATAAAAAGAAAACGTCTAACTGGGAGTGTGGGTACTATGTAATGCACTACATGTACCAAATAGCAATGAAATCCGACACATTGGCACTCGAAAAGGTATTTGATTTCTCATAACTTACTTAATTTACTGTATTTCATTTTGGTACTCAGTTACTTTTTAATTTCAAAAACTCTGTTGCAGCACTTCAAGCTCGACTGCACTCCATTAAGCATTGTGGATATAGATGCAGTGAGAAAAATATGCGCTAGTTATATTTTGGAGCATTAGCCGTAGTTGAAGGATACTAATTAAACTTGTTCATATTATAGTTGTACAAATATTTTTGGATATGCCCCTGTAATATAATATTTCAATTTGTATATTGGTGATATTTGTATTAAATTTCAACTTTTAGCAGCAGGTTTTGCTTTAAACCAGATTAATTTTCTCTTTTTAACGCGGTTTGGGTCTGAAAAAGTGGCCACTTTCTATGGCGGTTTAGAACTGAACCGCCGTAGAAAGTCTACACTTTCTACGGCGGTCAATGGTTGAACCGCCGTAGAAAGTGGACACTTTCTACGGCGGTTCAACCTTGAACCGCCGTGGAAAGTGGACTACGGCAGTTCAACCATTGACCGCCGTAGAAAGTGTAGACTTTCTAAGGCTGTTCAACCATGGACCGCTGTAGAAAGTGGATACTTTCTACGGCGGTTCAACCTTGAACTGCCGTAGAAAGTCTACACTTTCTACGGCGGTTCAACCTTGAACCGCCGTAGAAAGTGTCCACTTTCTACGGCGGTTTTAACCGCCGTAGAAAGTCTGCTAACTTACTATGGCTGTCAGATAGATGGCGGTTCAAAAAGGCCAAGAATCGCCGTTAAAAACCCTTAAAAACCGCCATTAAAAGCCCTTTTTGTAGTAGTGTACGGGCCCTATTGGATTCCACTGTCGCATGGGCAATAGTGGATTTCCTCTCGAAGAAGAAAGGGTTCCGTAGAATTTGGGAGAGAAGTATGGGTGATGATAGAATTTGTGAGTTGACCATAAGGTAAAAAAAATAATAATAATTGTTCTGTATGCTAAAATGTGATGTGGCAATAACACCACCTATGAGATTTTTGTCCGTCTACTTTACTCTTGTCGTTTACTAAATAAGAGAGAAATACAGCAGTTGGAAAATATAACCTAGTCTTATGCGCTTTATATGTACATCAAGTAAATGCTCAAGACTTTAGAAGTCAACAAAGTGTGCTTATTAGCTAAATTGCAATACATATCACACGCTTTGTGGCTCCCCTCACTTAAGACTTTGGAAGTCAAGATTATACAAAGGACTTGGACATAAAAATGACGCGCAAATGTTTTTTTTTCTTTCTTTCTTTCTTATCACCTTTTTCTCTTACGTTTTCATAATAATTTCTTTGTAACATCCCATTAAGTGACCGAAGGGCATAAAACCCCTTTATTAATGTGAAAGCTGAAAAAAAAGACAGAAGGGGCTTAATGAACCTTACTTCTGTATATAATATACCAAAAAATGCAGATGCCATTAAAGTTCTACAAAGATATTACAATACTCACAAACTAACTACAAAAATAAGGTTAATTACGCGCATCCAGTGTGACGAGACCCTCAATGTTGCATGGCAAAGTGGGACATGCATGTAAAAAAATTGGGTCGTCATAAATGAGCTTGCCATAAGTTTTTATAACAATATCTTTTACTCTTTATATTGGAGAATTAGGTAAAGGGAGTTCTACCAATGTGTGTGTGTGTGTGTGTTAATTTGGACACAAAATCAAAATCATACATACTCATCTTTTGAGAAGAAAAAAAAAATGCAAGATGTATACAAGAACGAAACATAAACCTTAAAGTATTATAATAAACAACTTATAACACGACTCATACATGATTAACACAAGAGAAGTATTGATTGTTTATCATCGACCGTCAAACAAAATGGATGTGGTAACAACCGAAACCTGGGAGTGTGGCTTCTCCATGGAAGAAGGATATGGCTGCACAAAATCACTGAAGCATCCCTCACTTGAAAAGGTTGGATCATTTGAAGAAATACGACTAATTAATGGTGACAACTCTGGAAGTTCTAAAGCGCCATCCAAAAACAAAACAACCTGACGCATTCTTGGTCGCACTGTAGGCTCAGAATTAGTGCATAACAATCCCAGTTTCATCACTAATTCCACCTCCTCTTTTACATAATCAACTCCCATTTTTGGATCCACGGCTTCAAGAATTTCGCCTTTTTTCCAGCACGAAACTACCCAATCAACCAAAATAGCCTCCTCTGCCTGTGATCGTGGATCTATTGGTCTTCTTGCACAAATAACTTCAAGTAAAAACACCCCAAAAGCATATACATCGGTGCTTGTTGTAGCCTTCCCTGTTCTGATATTCTCCGGCGCTAGGTACCCAAGAGTTCCTGCAACATCGGTTGGTTTCGGGTCTGATCCATGATCATACAGCCTTGAAAGACCGAAATCTCCTAATCTTGCATTCAATTCTCTGTCTAATAGGACATTGCTGGCCTTCACATCTCTGTGAATCACAAGTTGTTCCCATTCTTCGTGCAGATAGAGCAAAGCGGAAGCTACTCCTCTAATAATTCGAAACCTTTGTTTCCAGCTCAGTGTCCGCTCGGGCTGGTCATAGAGAAACCTGTCCAGGCTACCATTAGGCATGCATTCATAAACCAAAATGAGCTCTCCTTTTCGACGGCAATAGCCTAAAAGTGGGACTAAATTCCGGTGGCGTAGCCGGCCAATGCTGACGATTTCTGCTACAAATTGTTTGATCCCTTGTCTGGATTCATGACAAACCCTCTTCACCGCAACCTCAATTCTAGAACCAGGCAATACACCTCGATATACCCTGCCAAAACCTCCTCTTCCGAGCAATTCCCTGTCTCTGAACCCTTTTGTGGCCATGTACAAATCCTTGTATTTGAATCTGTGAGGACCGTATTCAATCTCCCAATCTTCCAGTTCTTCTGCAAACTTCTTTTTAACTCTCACATGGTAAATAGCTGTAGAAATTCCAATTGAAAACGAAACAATCAAAATGACGGGTAACCAAATGGTGAGAAGTTTGGATTTTTTCTTCGGCCCGAATCGCGGAAGCTTTGGAAGTTGAGACTGATCAAGCTCTTGAGCTACGCCGCCATTGATCTGGAAACTCCATCCCAGAACATATTGGGATGTGTCATATGAACCAGAGCAGGATGAAAAACCAACATACATACTCTGTTTTAAAACAGGGGAAATATCTTTTACCAAAGATAAAAGAGGCTTCTTTGGTTTAGGAATACCCAATGGAGCTAAAGTGACATTCATTTGCATAGAAACGCCGTCGTATTCCACCCAAACTTGCATCGGCTTCCCGCTAATAAGACTCAAGTTCTGAAACGCACCGTTTCCGCCGTCGTCGTGATATCCCGCCGGCTCTGCTTTTTCCGATACCAATCCGTTGATGTCAATTCCGACATGGTTACTGTTCATGTCCAAGAACTCAGGATCCCTGATGGTGTCGAGTTCCACAGCCACAATGTGATTGGTGTCTTTTCCGACGTTGTTTGCGTTGAACAGACCGAGATGCTGGTTCAGTAGAGCGTCCGGACGGGCCTTCGTCGGAGCAATAACGAAAGCCATCCCATGGCCGACGAAATTATCCGGGCGTTCGGAGAGTATAGCGAAGACGAATGTCGTGGAGAAGGAGAAAACAGAGATGTTCTTGAAATTGATGGGATCCGGGTAGAACGCGTAGCCTTTCTCGCCGCCGACGATGGTTATTTGCAGGAGACCGTCCGGCATTACTCCGACCGTTCTTCCTTCAACGCTTAACGCTGCAGAATCAAATCCATTGTAGGTGAAAGACTCTGTAAATTGAAAGCCAAAGCCAACTAGAATGGAAATCAGGACAAGTTTGATAAAGTACAACATAGCTTCCTTCTTCCAAGTTCAAACTCTGCTAATCGATCCGCTTTGCTTGGTCTGAGATTTTTTTTTTAAACTCGGCACTATTACATAGGAAACATATGTATGAATCAAACCCCAACACTCGGGTGTGGCTCTATGCATCACAAGCTTTAGAGCACGACCTCCTTCCTCCATGCTTCCGCAGAGAATATTTGAGCAGAATTTAAGTTTGACCTGGCATTAGACTGAAAGTAGTAGTCAAGGATTAAGGTATTCATTATTCAACGTACGTCATCAACGAACTACCGTGTTCAAATCTTATTTCGACAAGTCCTACATTTTAAACCATTTCTTTATTTTGGAGCAGAATTATTCTGGTTTTGCAGCAGCCCTATCTTTATCTCTAATTTCAATAAAATTTTCTTTCATAATAAATTTTATATTCTCTTAAGTTATTTTTTATACTATTTTATATTTTCACAAAATATCCTCCCAATCTTTCTTTTTCTTTTTTTTTTTTTGACGGCATGAAATGTTCGATAAATGTATTTTAATAGTTTAATTTTCCAAAATAGTACTTTCGACAAATTTCTGTTAATGAATAATATTTCAAACTTAATTAGTTTTAATTAATTTTCTAACCATTTTTAACTAAACAAAGAAACTTATCATAATTAGGGGTGTCAAAAAAACTCATTAACCCAAAAATTGTCTAAATCCATTGGGTTTTAACCCAATAAAACTCACCTAAAAAAATAATGGGCTGGGTGAGTTTGGGCTAAATATGTAATGGGCGGGTTTAGGGTAGCTCATTGGGTATCTTAAAACCCGCCCATCATGGGTACCAAAAATAGCATCCAAAATTACCCTTAAAAGTATAAACAAAAACCCAACAGCTCACCTATTTTAGTGGGCCCATTTTATTTTTTTTCTTCAAACTTATTTTTTTCTTTTTCTTTATTTTTCGTGTCCTATAATTACTTTGCGTTTTTTCTCATTTATTCTTTTATAATATTTTTAAATTGTCCACTTATAAATACTAATTCAAAATTTGTTCGGGTTCCAGTTCAGGCTCGAGTTTCGGGATGGGTTCGAGCCGGGGCGGGCCAGTTCAGTTTGGGCCCAATTTGGGCCCATGGTTCTGGCCGGATCCTGTTTCGGGCCTCGGGCCAGTTTCGGGCCTAGTTCTGGGCCAATTTTTGGCCGGGTCCAGTTTTGGGCCTCGGGCCAGTTTCGGGCCTCGGGTCGGGGTCGAGGCATGCACGGCTTTATATAAATATAAAAAAATTAAAAATTGTGTTTAAATAAAAAAACTACATATGATTAAATATAAAAGTATACAACATATAATATTTTAAATTTTAGAATATATTCAAAAAATTAAAATTCGCTTAAAAAAAAAAGGAATTAAAATGAAATTAAAAAACTTTGAAAAAAATTTATTAATAAACCATTAAATAAGCCTTACATTTTTGTATAATGGGTATTATGGGTACCCATGGGTACCCATAACTACCCATTACCCATTTGGACTAAGACCATTAATTGAATGGGTAATGTGTACCCGTTACCTATTAACTTACCTATTTAATACCCGCCCAACCCGCCCGTTTGACACCCTTAATCATAATCATCTGACCCTAGCCGCCTCTCTCCCTCTCCCCTCTGTTCTCTCAAGAATTTAAAATTCACCCGTGAGAATAAGAGAAGTAGTTTTACTCTCGTTTCTTATTATATGTTAGTTAGTTTTCTTTTGATGGGAGTTTTTCCTTCAATTTATAGTCATTTTTTGTGTTTTTCTCTATATCGATGGTGTTTTCTTTCTTAGCTATAGAGATTTTTCTCTCCGGCTATAGTGATTTTCTTCATGGATATGGTGATTCTATTCATCATGGTATATATGGTGTATGAGTTCCTGCTTATGATTATAGTCATGAGCATGCTATATGAAGATTTAGTTGAATATTCAGTTTCAAAGCTTTCATGAGTAATTAGTGGCTAATCTGTAATCATATGTACGAAATTCGCTAAGTTTTTTTTTATTTCTACTATGTTTATATCTATATTAGGTATAGATTTATAGTTTAGTAGATCATATACACTATTGTGGTAGTTCAAATATGATAAAATCAGATCAAATATTTTGTAATCAGTTGTATTGACTGTTTCTTGATCTTCTATTGTCACAGTTGGACGATTTCCAACACCATCAATGGAATTTCTATTTTATTTTCAAAAAAAAAAAAAAAACTTATCATAATCCATAAATTGTAATGTTTACATGAAAAAAAATTTAAAAATAATTTAAAACAAACAAATTTCAATTCTTGTAAACAATATATTTTTCTTTCCTATTCAATATATTTCAAACTTGCTATACTTTTGTTTGGAAAAAATAAGTAATACATTAACAACTAAACTCAATATATCAGAGACAATGAGATACGGAATACGTTAAAGACTATGCAAGTTCTTGCGAAAAATGTTAACTGCAGATGTAAAATTTCCAATGTATGCACAGAAATTCGCCAAATTAATCATCATAATTTGTAAATTTTAATAGATTGTCTTTATAGTTAAGAATTATGTCATTTTGCTGGCATCATGTAGTAGTTTATGACATGATGTGTTTCCTTCTCTTGCGTGTTCAAATCGTATTTCTATTCTCTCTTTACTTTGTTATAATTTTAAGAAAAATATCATTTATTCAATCCAAACATTATCATTCTTTTATAAATATAAATTTTCCTTTAAAAGTGATCACACTCATATAATTTTTAAAAAATAACATAATCATTATATTTTTTATTCTTTTTCTTTACACAAATCTCCAAAAAGTAATTTCCCTAAAAAAATTTCATCTCTAAAATAAAATTTTCAAAATTTGGTCGCAAAGTAAATATACCCTAGTTCCCTCTCAAAGAAAAAAAGAAGACATTTTAGTATTATTCAACTTTTGAATTTCCTATCTTTCACTAACTTAAATGAAATATTATATTAAATTTAATACTAAAAATAAAAGTAAAAAAAACTTAAATGAACAAATAAAAATAAAAGTTTTATTTTAATGGAAAGGGAAAGGAAAAAAAAAAAAGGAAAAAAAAAAACTCATGAGGAACATGTCTACTTCGCTAAATTGCAATAATAAATATGACACGTTTTGTGTCTCCCCCTCACTGGACTTATAGGATGTCAAGATTATACAAAAGAGATCCTTCCACGTTTCAGAAAAAAAACAAAAAGAGATCCTTCCACTTTAAAATTACACAGAGATATTTTGTTTCTTTCTTTATCTCTTTCTTCTTTTAAATTTAAGGCTTTACTCTTTTTCATTCCATTTCAAAAAAATCATCCATTTTTTCTCTAAAATTTTGTCTAAAAAAACAACATCATTTTTTAATAAATTCCCAGTTCAAATTTTAAAATTCTCTCTAAATTTTCACTGACATAAATTTTTTAAAAAATAACACAATCATTACACTTTTTCTTCTCTTTCTTACATAAATCCCCCGAAAAAACTCCCTTCAAAAATATATTCAATCCCTAAAATCAAAATTTCTCATTTTGGTATAAAAAAAAAAACGGAGCCAACAATATGTTACTCTTTACATTGGAGAATTAGGGAAAGGAATTCTACCAATGTGTGAGCTAAATTAGACACAAAATCAAAAGCGTACTCATCGATGTTAATATACAAGATGTTAATGAAAACTATATATCTTATTCCTCACATATAAGAAAGAGCATATACTTTTAAATGTCATAATATACAACTTCAAACAAAACTTGTATAAAACCCGAAAAGTGTCATTTAACGACCTTCAAACAAGATGGAAGTGGTAACAGCCGAAGCCTCCATGGAAGATGAATATGGCTGCAAAAAATCCCAGAAAAAAGTTGGATCATTCGTAGTAATACCAGTTATTAAGGGCCACAACTCTGGCAGGGCCAAAGCGCCATCCAAGAACAGAACAATTTGATGCATGCTTGGTCGAATTGTAGGCTCAGAATGAGTGCATAACAATTCCAGTTTCATCACTAATTCCACCTCCTCTTTTACATAATCAACTCCCATTTTTGGATCCACAGATCCAAGAATTTCGCCTTTTTTTCCAGCACGAAACTACCCAATCAACCATAATTGCATCCTCTGCCTCCGATCTGGGATCTGTTGGTCTTCTAGCACAAACAACCTCAATCAAAAACACCCCAAAAGCATATACATCAATGCTTGTTGTAGCCTTCCCTGTTCTTATATTCTCCGGCGCTAGGTACCCTAGAGTTCCGGCTACATCAGTTGTTTTCGGGTCTGATCCATGATCATACAGCCTTGAAAGGCCAAAATCTCCTAACCTTCCATTGAATTCTTCATCGAAAAGGACATTGCTGGCCTTCACCGTTAGATATTTAAGTAACTGAATGTGGACTTTATGACCACTTAAATTACTTGAATACTAATTACCCCTTTAAGTATAAGATAGGCTAATATCTGAAGAGAACTTATGTAGCTATTATGATACTATCTTATCTTGGATGAATTTAATGTAGCATTTAGACCACTATCTTAGTTGATGAGTAATAACCATCCGGAGGAAGTAAAGGGAGATTTACGCACTAAAGTATAACTTGTGATTGGTAAGGTTTTCACCTATAAATATAACATTTCTCCTGGTCCCTCTCTCCTCTACGGATTGTGTGTGATCCCCATCAATAGACACAATATTATGAGAGCCTGGAGAGGGAAGATCAAGAGACTATTGCACATGTGATTTCGAAAACGCACCCAATTGGATCAATCAATAAGGTATGCATTTACAAATTATAATTGAAGATTCAGCTTATGAATTCTAACATGTGGTATCAAAGCCATGTTGAGGTTATTGATTTGTAAATCAATTTCACAATTTTAAGATTGATAAGTATCTTTTGGTTTATATTATGATTTGGATGCCAAAATACATATTTTATAAAAGTTTTGATGTGTTTGTTAATTTGTTAACAACTCAATATGAATTACTTCCTTATGTGCTGCATTAAGGTCTCTTGAATTTCTTGTGTACTAAGTTATGATGATTTCGAAATAAGGAATTTATTTATTTTTATTGAATTTAATTCATTTTGATTATCAAAAGCTATTTAGGATGCTTTGAATTTTGGAGTGTTGTTAAGCTTTGTGCTTACTAGGAATATAACTTCAATTTTTTTATTCAATCTCCTTGAATGTTAAATGGCAGCAATATTTGTTTGTTTGTGAATTAATTAATAAAGGTATATAAACTTCCTTCATGTTTTTATGTTCCATTACGGTTTAGAAGCTTGAAAGGTAGTTCCTTTATTTGGTTTCTTAGAAAGGGGTATTAATTTTTGCCTCTCCAAATTTAATGTTGGGTAAAACTGAAATATTGTGATTGATGAATATTTTACGTTTCCCTGTTCTAAGGCGTTACAGAAAATATGGATATATGAATAAGGAATAAAATGTGTGGTAATTATATATATATATATATATATTCACTTATTAGTGTAATTTTATATTTAGTTTATGATATTTTAAAGCTGACATACATATGTAAACTCTATACATATATGTGTATGTGACTATGTAGTTGTATGTATACATATTTGTCAACTTAAAAAAAAAAAATTGACAATTTCTTCTTCCAATTTATTTTATCATTTATGGGGATTAAGACATTCCTAATATTTGATAATCACAAAATAATTAAATCATATAAAGTTTTGTGATTGAAAGAAGAAAATGGAAGAAAACTAATGAATATTGGTCAATATTTGTTGTGATTGACATTTTTGAAATTGATCCCATATATTTGTAAAAGTTGGGTGTTAAAACGAACAACCTCATAAACATTAAAGTTGATTAATTAGTTTTCACCAAAGTAAACTAATTATAACATTTATTGGTTTATTTATGATTATTCATTATGAGTATAGAATTGAAATTTGCCCAAAGGTATTTTATTTCTATATTCATAAGGAGTTACTGTATATATTACAAAAAAGAAAATAAAGTTTCTCCATTGTTATAGAAAATAAGTAAGATAATTGTAATATTGGTTGGGCTACTTATTAATATGAATATAGAATTAAAATTTGCCCAAAGGTATTTTATTCTGTATTCATATGGAGTTATTATATTACCTAAAGGAAATATAATAATTCTATTGGTTGCCCAAAATAAGTTAATGTTGTCTCTCACTTATTGAGTAAATCTATAGCATATCGTCGTTCAAACCCAAAGGTAGAATGCGATGATGCACTTGATTTATCTTTTATGTTAACAATGTCAACTTTAAAGATTGATTGACTATATTATGATATTTTTAAATGTTCCTTATAAATTTTGATGCATCTGGAATCAACTACATTATCCTAATTTATAGTATGCAAATAATTATTTTAATCACATAAATTATCGTGATTAAAGTAAGTATGCTAAAAGGAATAAAAAAAGCTTTAGTCAACACAATGATTCGTTGAAATGTTAACAAATTTCAAGATTTTCATTATGTAATTTTAGTCACATGATTGTTTAGTGATTAAAATAAATGAAATACGGAAAAAAGGGAATTTAATAATTTTGTCAACATAATTTTATTGGTTGACAATTAAAGGTGTTGGATGTCTTAACTAAATTGCATCATATATTTGAGAGTAACCAAAGCACCTTAAGTATGTAGTGTAAATTATTTTCTTGATCACTGATGTGACGCAAAAATTACACTTCTGGATAGTGCTTCTTCGCGGCCCAATCAAACCTTGTGAGAAGCAATGGCCCAATCTGAATAAAACTGTGCTGTGAAGGGAAATGAGCAAACAGAGGGATGAACTGAACAGCCCGGATCGGCAATGATGGAGAAGACTGATGATGGTACTGTTCCGGTGACAAATGGAGATTATTCTGGGAAAGGAGCGGGGCTTTCCCCCCTGTATAGGCTCCGACGATCAAGTCAGTAATATGTAAGAGAATAATAATATTGAACAAGATCTTTAAGAGAAATAGTAATCAGAGAGAATTGCTTAAGAATCACTTGTGCGAATTGCCAGAAATTACTTATGGAGTACTTACCTCAAATGATTCTGGTGACTGAGTATTTATAGGCTCACCTTGATAGTTCCGTTAGGTCATGATGTCATACGCTCCCCCTTATTCCCCTTTTTATGGTGACTTTAGCCGTTCCGGGAAAAATGGCTTTAACTTTGGCTCCTTTGTCATTATTGCTCCTGCATATATTAAATTCGTGGTCCTACCATGATGTCTAACTGTTTTGATAATATTATCTTCATCTCAGGCCGGTTTTACCGATCTAAACTTTCCTGAGTTTGGTTATCTTATTTACCGACCTAATCTTAGTGAGCTTTGACACTGTTGACCGATCTAACTTCTTTAAGCTTTTACCGACCTGGGCTTCTCGAGTAGAGTTATATTTTGACTGACCCAATCTTACCGAGCTGGGTTATAAAGTTTACCGATCTAAGATTACCAAGTTGGTTTATAGCGTTTTCCGACCTAAGCTTTCATGAGTCTTTACCGATCTAAGCCTTTATGACCGACTTAAATTTGTAACACAGCTATAGACTTAGTTTGTACGATTTTTCCCGACCTAAACATGGATCTGGGCTCTAATTGTACCTTTATTTTCCATCATTTATCTTTGTTTAGTCTATTGGGCTTGGGCCAATGGAGATTCAATTTTATGCACATCAATACCACGACTGAGTCCGCTATACTGATATACTGTTGAAGATATGGAATTGAAGAATTGAGAGAGTTTGTCGGGGACCCTATCCTTATATCCATAAAAGGACATCCTTATACTGCGAATGCTTACTGAAATGCTTGTTGCATTGCATTACTGATTTTGTGCTTTGAAAAATTATGGTTACACTGGTTTCCAAAACTATTAGGAAGATTATAACATAATCGTGTAGATATTTAATTAAAGTCAAGTTTTGAACTATTAGGAAGATTCAAAATATTTTATGGATTCTAAGATTTATAAATTTAGAAAAATAGTTTAAACGTATGTTGGAAAAAAATAAATGAAATAATATAACGTGGCTATTGTTGTCGTACAAGATTCAGTGCAATGGATAATGAAAAATTTAAATAGATAGAATTATAATTAAAACAAATATATTATAAATAAATATATATATATATATATATTTTTTCGGTGAGGCAAAACGAAGGGAGAAGGAAGAAATAAAACATAACATAAATAAATAAAAAGGAAAAAACGGAAATGAAAGGTGGCTTAGGGGAAGACACTCGTCCCCAATTAATTGAAATAGGTGGCTAATTCAGCCACATCTATTTCATTTAACATATATTTTGTATTAGTTTAATGTGTGTATATATATATATATTACATAGTTGGAATGAGAGGGAGAGAGAAACGGCAAAGTAAAAATAAAAACAAAAAACAAAGAAAAGCTAGGACTTGAGCTAGGAACTGGAATCAAACGCAGGATGAAGGAAGGCTAGAATTAAAGCTTGGAATCATAGGAAATGGAGCTGGAGGCAATCGAAGGAGATTGGGACTGGAATTGGAAGTTTGATCGGAAGGAATGGATGAAGAAGCAAGCCAGAGCAAATAGAAGGAAGAAATAGGACAAAATCTAAAAAGTGGGATTTCGATCTTGAAATCTTGATTCTAATCCTGTGGATAGGACCGTAGAAATTTTAGGAATTCAACCGTAAGATTAAACTGCTTAACGTTAGATTTCAATTTTTAGTGCTATAAGTTTAAACTATAAAATTATAAGTTTTCTTAAATTTTAATTTGAATCTAAGATTTAGAAGTTATATAGACGTTATGGATTATTAGGAATATTATATATGTTAAAGAAAAACATGTTGGGGGATTTATTTAATTTAAAATCCGTAGAGAGAATTTTGAGAAAACGAGAAAATAAGTAGTATCGGTTTTTACCGATATTTTATTGCGGGTAAAACCGCTCTTATTTTCAAAATGGTTTTTCTTAAAAAATTCAAACTAAAACATTGTTTTGTTTTAAGAAATAAAACCTTAAATTTTCTTAAAGGTATTCTTCTAAAATAATTATCCTAGATTAATTTAGGATCAAAATCTAAGCCGTGAGATTGGAATTAAATTCAGATTATTTGGATATTTATAAGGGTAAATACACAATTAACCCCCTGTGGTTTCGAAAACTTATGCATCACCCCCTTATGGTTTAAAAAGCTACCATGCAACCCCCCCCCCCCCCCCTCTCTTAACTTTCGTGAACTATGTAAAGTGGACAAAATGACCAAAATACCCCCACATCTAAATTGTAATTTGGTCATTTTTGTTCAGTTTACATAGTTCACGAAAGTTAAGGGAGGTGCATGGTAGCTTTTTAAACCATAAGGGGGTGATGCATAAGTTTTCAAAACCACAGGGGGTTAATTGTGTATTTACCCTATTTATAAGATAGCATCTGCGAAATACGGTGAGTGTTCTAACTAAAAAGGTTAAATGTTTTAAATAGTAACAAAAAAAATTAGCATGCTTTATGATTAGTGTTAAGTTTATATATAGTTATATACATGCATTACAAATGATGCTTATGATTATGACCTGTAATTGTGAAAACTGAAATATTTGTATATGCACCATATATACGTAAATGTTTCCAAATGTTGAGTTACGTGTATAAGTGAAATACATGTTCAATGTTTTCGTGTGAATGTAAACTGTTATGTACTCCTGCTTTAAGTGTAGGCATGAAATGTTAGTGTCTCGTGCACCCCTATATGTGCACCCTGTTATTTGCTACTTGTGTGTTTCCTGTTACTTGTTACTTGTGAGTCATATTTGGGGTCCCCAAAGCCTGTTTAGTTGTTGGGATCGGGCATGTCGACGTCGGGTTTGAGTGTTTGACTCAATGATTGAAGAGGTCATGTTTGGTATTATCTCGAGGTATGCCACCCTGTATGTGCACTAGTTCATTGGCGTAGTTAACGAGGCAACACATCGTGTATTGTGTCGTTGACCAAAGAATTCCAGCACAGGTAAAGTATATATCAATAATGCTTACTGAAGGGTTACATAGATCCTCGTTACAGCTTACTGGTTATACTTTTTATATCCCTTACGTGTTTCCCCTTGCTTGCTTACGAAATATGTGTTATGTGCTTGTAATTGTATAATTGGTAATGTTTCTAACAGTGCGACCTCACTGAGCTTATGGTAGCTCACCCCTTACACGTTTTGCATGCAACGGGGATTAAGGACGACGTTATAAAAAATGTTGGGATTATAGGATAAGGTTTCTCGCTAGGTAATTAAGGCGAGAATATTGTAATAGTTATAGAACTACACTTGTACATTTTGTATTAGTGAAATAAAAGATGTCTTATCGTACTCTAGTGTTTAAATATTTTATTATTAATTAGTGCTCTTGTATCTTGAATGAGTCATGTGCAAACCAGGCAGGTATCTCGGTCACGGCTCCCGTCCAAACAGGGAGATCGGGGCTGGGGGTTTCACATATATGGCTATATAAAGGTGATTTCTGTTATACAAACCAAATTGTATTGTGAAGTTTCCGCTGCCCTTTTATTATCGAGAACAACAAGTGTAAATGAAACAGAGCACATTGAAGGTGAAGGTTGTTCTAAATAAATACAAACACTAATTGGTGTCCATAGAGCATGTATATAAGAGTCGACCTTATATTTGACCCATTAGAGATTTAGAAAATATGATTTCTTGGGGTCTTATCAATTTGAGTGATTGCTCGCTTATGTTTGGGACATTTTATGGAAATATTAAATTCTTGTTTAGTACACATTATTGTTTGAATTGTTATAACAGGATTTAATATTTGGACCACTAAATGAACATAATTGTTGACTGTTCATTTTTTCTCATTAAATTTATCTACATTTAGTTATTAAAATGTGGTGCATGGAAGGAACTATGTCAGTAGTAACATACAACCGCTATGATCCATTTTAATGACGATGTAGGATAAAAGTACAAGTACAGTTATTCAGTGGCCACATTACTAAAACTCATCTATTTACATGGTCATTTGTTCAAATGGGAGAATGTTAGATATTTACATAGCTGAATGTGGACTTTATGACCACTTAAATTACTTGAAATTACCCCTTTAAGTATAAGATAGGCTACTATCTTAAGAGAACTTACGTAGCCATTATGAGACTAATCTTATCTTGGATGAATTTAATGTAGCATTTAGACCACTATTTTAGTTGATGAGTAATAACCATCCAGAGGAAGTAAAGGGAGATTTACGCACTAAAGTATAACCTGTGATAGGTAAGGTTTTCATTTATAAATATAACATTTCTCCTGGTCCCTCTCTCCACTCTATGGATTGTGTGGGATCCCCATCAATAGATACAATATTATGAGAGCGTGGAGAGCGAAGATCAAGAGACTATTGTACATGTGACTTGGACAACGCACCCAATTTGATCAATCAATAAGGTATGTATTTACAAATTATAACTGAAGATTCAGCTTATGAATTCTAACCCTTCGTGGAGATAGAACAGCCCTGAAGCTACGCCTTTGATGATTTTAAACCGTTGTTTCCAGTTCAGGGTTTGCTCAGGCTGGTGGTACAGAAACTTGTCAAGGTTTCCATTAGGCATGCATTCATAAACCAAAAGAAGCTCTCTTTTTCGCCGGCAATCGCCTAAAAGTGGGACTCAATTCCGGTGGCGTAGCAGGCCAATGCTGACGATTTCAGCAACAAATTCTTTGATTCCTTGCCTGGATTCATGAGACACCCTCTTCACCGCAACCTCAACTTTGAAACTAGGCAATACGCCTCGATATACCCTGCCAAACCCCCCTTTCCGAGCAGTTCCCTGTCTCGGAACCCTTTTGTGGCGATGTACAAATCCTTGTACTTGAATCTGTGAGGACCATAATCAAGTTCCCAATCTTGCAGCACTTCTGCAAACTTCCTTTTCATTCTGAATTGATAAATTACTCCAGCCAACCCGATTGAAGCTAAAAAAATAAAAATCATAGGCACGCCGATCGTAACAAGTTTGGATTTTTTTCTTCGGCCCAGCTCCTTGAATCTCTGGAAGCAGAGACAGATCAAGAGCTTCGGCCCAGCCTCACCATTGATCTCGAAACTCCATCCGAGAACATATTGGGATGACTTTAGTATACCCGTGGAGGACAAAAAACCAACATACATACCCTGTTTTAAAACAGGGGAAAGATCTCTTCTCAAAGATAAAAGAGGCTGATTCGGTTTAGAAATACCAATTGGAGCTAAAGTGACATTCATTTGCATAGAAACGCCATCGTATTCCACCCAAACTTGCATCGGCTTCCCACTAAGAAGATTCAACTCCTGAAATGAACCCGCTTAGCCGGTGGCTCTGCTTTTTCAGATTTCAACCCTCTGATGTCAATCCCGACATGGTTATCGTTAACGTTGTCGAACTCAAGATTCATGAAGGTGTCGAGTTTCACTTCCACAACGTGATTGGTGTCGTTTCCCACATTTTTGCTGTTAAAAAGACCAAGATACTCAGTTGCTAAAGCGTCAGGAAGGCCTTTCGTCGGAGCAATCACGAAAACATCCCGTGACCGCTGAAATGTGGATTTTTAGATACTATGGCTAACACAAACGTTGTGGAGAAGGAGAAGGCGGCAGAACCGTTGCCGGAGTTCTTGAAATTGAACGGAGCCGGGTAGAAGGCATACCCTTTCTCGTACTCGAAGATTCGATGAGCCGCAAGAGGCCGTTAGGCATAACGCCGACCATTTTTCCTTCAACGCTTAGCACTGCGGAATTAAATCCATTGTAGGTGAAAGACTCTATAGATTCAAAGATAACTAGAAGGGAAATTAGGAGGAATTCAAGTTTCAGAAACAACATGGCCATTGGCCAATACTTTTGCTATAGTTTTTCTTCCTCCAAAGTCTGCTAATTTGCTTCTGCAATCTGCAGGGTTTGCATTTATTTCTAGAACAACTAGTGAGGGACTCAACGTTATCGCGCTCTTGCATGTTCAAATCGTATTTCAACTCTTACACGTACAAAAAAATCAAAAGAAAGTAGAGAGGAAATGAAATAATCAACGGGTTCTTTTCCCTACTTGACTAAGTAATTTGACTCAATAAGCATGTTTTATTTCGCCAAGGATTTCCATGTCCATAAGAGCATCTCTAGTGGTTCTAATCAAAAAGTAGGTATTTTATTGTCACATCATCTGCCACTTCACCTAATACCTTAAAATATATTTTTCTATAACAATTCTACCCAAAAAGTATGTATTTTATTGCTACGTCATCTGCCACTATCAATAAAAAATAAAATAAAAAAAGAAGGCAAAAACAAGCAACTTGCAACGGCTGCAGCAAAACCAGGAGAAAAAAAAAAAGGGCTCAAACATGGCCCACCTTCTCTTTCCTCCCCCTTCTACTGAGGTACCCCATCTTCTATCCCAATTCTCCAATGGTAAATACCCAATTGGTAGTCAGCATCTACCTAACCATTAGGGATGCCCTAAGCGTACTCCACTCCATGTACCAACCAATAGAATCTTAACACCTATACAATTATAATTTCTAACCATCTAACCTAAACTATCGTTAGTTTTAGACCGGGAAAAAAATTCCAGTAAAATAAATGAAGATAAACCTTTTAGAAACAACAGTGTAAATTTTTTACAGAAACAAAACTTTTCCCAAATCTTTAAACCCTTCGTTCACATAGAGTCGATTCTCTCGTCTCCTCCAATCCCAAATTCCAATTTCTGTGTTTGGTGTTTGGAGAAGCAGAGCCATGGCTTAGTGATTCAACACTTCCATCATAATCCATGGAAGCAGAAAACTATTAATACTTAAGAGTTCTTATGCATTCAACGCTGTGGATCTCTATCATATATATATATATATATGAAAAAATTACAAAAGTAGTGCACAATCTTTACTCCTGTTTCAAATGTAGTCCATAGTGTATCCGTTTTGTTTCAATTTTAGTCTAAAAGATGAAAATTGGACCAAATTAACGGTCAATGAGTTTGACCGTCAGTCAAAAGCGGTTTTGACCTCCTAAAATCACCCCAAAGATTGTGGAATACATTTGAAACATGAGTAAAGATTGTTGACTACTATTTATTTTTTTCATATTATTTAAGAATAACATTTATCTTACTTTTGAATATATTGACAATTTTGATTTCTTTTACTTATTATATGAGCCTCCAAGTCACAAAAAATTATGTTACAATTATATTATATTCATCTCAAATTTGCATTTTTAAAAATTATATGTTCCATCAGAAGAGTCAATTTTGAAAAAATTTTCTTGCCCAATAGAAGAGTTAACTTTTAAATTTTTTTACTCATCATACCCTTGTGACCATTTGGTTGATGCATTAATCAAAATTATAAAATACCAAAATGGTCTATACGGTGGGTGAAAAACATAAATATTTCACCACATATATGTTCTATTAGTGCAGGAGATTTGGTATGAATTTTCATAGGAGCTAATGACTTTACAATCAGTTTGTCTTGAGAACAAGCATTGCACGAGAATTCATTGGATTGAAGAATCTTCCAGCCCTTCAATGAATTCTCTATTTTATTCGCATCATTATAGAACCGGGATGGCCTAACCGGTCGTGCCATAATAAACACATTAGTAAACGTCTGGTTTACTGTTGCATAAATTTCAATTGCAGCAATATATATGTGTAGTACAACCTGGGGGAATTAGAATGTAACTTTTTCAATAAAAGTTTCTTTTTCATAAACAGTACTTGTAATGTACAAGTATTTATTATCACCTTCAATTTTATTAGCAATATGATATCTATTTCGGCGAACATCTTTGAAATCTCAATAAATTTCGTTGGAGCTTTCGAAAAAAATAATGCATCATCAGGTGCAATATTTTGTTACTCCAGATAAAATGATAGTTACTCTTCTGGAGCTTTCAATAATTTGTACCACCAAATATAGTACTAACAATAGTTTATGATATTATTAGATAAGAACATTATTTCTTATCTTTATATGAAATTGTTGTACTACTATTGTCTTCTGGACATAACTATCATTGACCATTGGAATGTTTATTTTCATACCAAAATCAAAATTTTAAATAATATATTTATTTCAGTATAATATTTATAAATTACAAAAAAATATTAAAATCATAAACTAACAAAAATATTATATTCAAAAACATTAATTAAATTGAATTAAATCAAAATAATAAAATAAGATAGTGCCAATTAAACATTTTCAATATTATCACCTTCAGGGTGCATAATTGAAAAACTAGTTTCACAACATCATTGCAGATAAAATCTGCCTATATTTTTTTTTCTTTTTTCTTCTATGATTCAGGATAGAGAATAGCAAAATATTTTGGTGTACAATATGTACATATATTTTGGTGTACAATAGGTACATGACCAATGATTTTTCATGCCACAACAATAATTTTTTCAATTATCTTTTAGCTTTTATTATTCTTGTCACAACTCTTCCACTTCTGGTGATGTTATGGTTTTTCACTTCTGGCGTATGGGTATTCTTTCACTTCTGGTGGTGAACTCAACACATTCTAATAATCATGTTTACAATAGTTATCATAAAATTCACACCCATGACTGCGATTGTGTGCATTATATGAATGAAAAACGATCACATTTACTTCAAGAAATGAGATCTTTATATACTATAGGGATTTATGATTATTACATTTACTTCGGGAAATGAAACATTTATGTATTATAAGAATTCATGATTTTCATATTTACTTCAGGAAATGAAATTTTCACGCATAATAGGGTGCATAACTCTCACATTTACTTCAGGAAATATAGTAGTTTTATTGAACGAAACTCATGAGTTTCCAACAAAACTCATTAATTTGATCCATGATAGAAAGAAAATATATCAAATATAATAATCAAAAGGGCAAATGACACCAGTGGCCATCCAACTATTCGCAATGTTCAGTTTTGGTCACTCATCTTTTTTGTGTGCACGTTTGGTCACTCTAAAACGTGTCTCAAAACCCATTCTGTCAAAAATGATACCCAATTTGACGGAATCCATCCAAACTCAAAGCCCACATGAAATCCAAACATCAATTAATAATCATCATCGCCATCATCATCCTCATACATCATTCATCACTGTCAATCTCTCTGTTCTGCCACTGTCCGCCTCCCCTCTCCTCCCTCTTCCAATCAACCAAAACCCATTATACTCCATTTCATGCACAAAATCATCGATTCTGTGTGCTCTCCTTTCGCTCAGTAGCCACCTGGAAACCAGGCTGAAGAACTCCATTACACTAGGATGGATGAAAGGCAAATTAATAAGCTCCTCATACCTCCTCAGTAAGCAACACAAAGAAATTATTCAAAACTGAGCAAAATGAAAAATATTATCCTCTTAAAATTAATTATGTAGTTGTTGATAAGATCACTGGTATCAAGGTATGCACAAGTCTTACAACAGTGAAAATGGAAAGAACAGAGATATGCCAAAGTATATAGCCTTCAAAAGTATGCAATCGAAAACTGGGTAAAGTTTGACAATGAGAACTTAAACAACACAAAGAAATTGACAGTGATGACAGTGATGAATGAATGATGTATGAGGATAATGATGATGATGATTAAATGACGTTTGGAATTCATGTGGGCTTTGAGTTTGGATGGATTCCGTCAAATTGGATATCATTTTTGACAGAATGGGTTCTGAGACACGTTTTAAAAAGATGAGTGACCAAAACTGAACATTGCGAATAGTTGGGTGGCCACTGGTGTCATTTGCCCTAATCAAAATAATTTCTATTTCAAATTTGTCGACGGGACAAATTAAAACTTTGCAATCAAATGATCATATATCTCTCTCTTTCAAATTTATCAACAGGAAAATTAATATTTTTCATTCAAGTGATCATATATCACTTTTAAATTTGTCAACGGGACAAATTGACATTTTGCATTAAAGTGCCCAAATTTCGGCACTACTGTTTCAATTGTCTTTTTCAACTATGTGAAAAAATACATACATATGTAAACCATGTGATGCAAGCAGAAAATAGCAAAACAAGATATATAATTTATGAGTATAACTTTCATGAGTTAAAACTATTATAACTTGTATAGTGTGGCATCAATTTTAATGGTTTACTCATTCTGTTCCGTTAAAATAATTCACTTTCAAATTTATTTTTGTTCTAATATAAGAGTTCATTTTCAATTCTTTTACTATATACCATTACTAATATAATAATTTATAGATCATAATTAATCACTTAGAAGGCAAGAAAAATAGTAAAATGAATTGTGGTAAATTAGGCTTTTTAGGTGTTGTTGGGTAGATAACCCTTCTCCCACTACAAGAAAAAAGGGCTTTAGTGATGACGCGAAGTCGTCAGTAAAAGCCCGGAAGTCGTCACTAAACCCTTTAGTGACGACAAATGGGTCGTCAAGTGGTCGCGACAATAGATCCGTAGCTAAAGGGTCCAGTGACGACATTTTTGCACCGTCGTCACTAAATCCTACCATTTAGTGACGACTTTTTCTCGTCACTAGAGTTAGTGACAAAAGTCATCACTGTGTATGCGTCACTAAAAGACAAAAGTCGTCACTAAAAGGTGTATTTTTAGTGACGAGAAAGATAGTGACGAATGAAAGTCGTCAGTAGGTAATAAATGGTCAAAGGCTTTAGTGACGAAACTCAGTGACGAAAAATAATCGTCAATACAAAAGTCAAAGCCTTTAGTGACGACAAACGGGTCGTCAAGTGGTCACGACTATAGGTCCGTAGCTAAAGGGTTCAGTGACGACTTTTTTGCACCTTCGTCACTAAATCCTACCATTTTCTGACGACCCATCTATCGTCACTAATTTTAGTGACGACAAAAGTCATCACTGCTTGAACGTCACTAAAAGTCTAAAGTCGTCAGTAAATGGTGTATTTTTAGTGATGAGAAAGACAATGACGAAGGAAAGTTGTCAGTAGGTAACAAATGGTCAAAGGCTTTAGTGACGAAACCCAGTACCACGAAATGTCGTCAGTAAATCTAGTGACAAACTTCAGTGACCACAAATTGTCATCAATATGGATCTGCTTAGTGACGAAATATTGTGACCATAATTAGTTATCAGTACGAAGTGACTTGAGTGACGAACATTAGCAGATTAGTCGTCACTGAAAACCAATTTTTGTTAACAAAATGGCAACAAATTTTTCTCAATATCCAACTTCTTAACCGAAAAATTTACATACGCACGTCAACATTATGAATATTTATGAGCAATAAATATTAGTGACGGAAACATTCATCACAACCATATATAAAAATCCTTTGCATTGACACTTATGACTACAAAGTAAGAAATAAACAAGAGAAATTGTCTCATTTCATCACAGTAGAAAATAGAATCGATTCCCAAACCTTTTCAAAATTGAATCAGCCAAAAAACACTTTACACATTGAATATCAATATTCAACTCCAATTGAGCAAACAAATATTACTCTCACATCAATCTATGGGGAAAACATTCATTACGACAAAGTGAATATGACAATTGATTTAAGAGCTACAAGAGGCATCACATAAGCTTTTCCTTAAAGAAAATGATCATAATACCATAGATTCCCATAAAGGTAAGGCAAAATGATCTAAAAGACAGTAGAATTTTTAACATTGCCATATCCATATAAAGGCTACAAAAGGATCAATCTACACTAAATTCTCTTAAGCATATGATCCTATTAGTGGTTTGGAACAATCCAAAATGATCAATTCCTACATATGAGTTACTAAACGATTGTTCCAAAGCACTAACAACTAACAATTAGCAGCTACTAAATCAAAGTATGTCCAAAAGGCATTGACTAATACTATGTCAAAATATTGACAAGTGCTAAAGGCATTGACCAATACTATGTCAAAGTATGTCCAAAAGGCATTGACTAATAATATGTCAAGATATTGACAAGGGCAAAAGGTCAAAATATTGACAATATATCCAAAATAGTATCTCACCATGAAATGTGTCTGACAATTCTCTCAAAACATCCTTCTTGAAATCAAGTCACTGCAAAAAGGGAAAAATAGAACAACCATTATCTTATGCAAGCCATATTTAAACATTCACATTGTAAATTCTATTTGAAAGAAAAAAAGGAAACAAAAAAATAAACACATCTAATATATGAACTTACTTGTGTTCTTACCACTTAAAAACACAATCAATACTTCATAATCAGAATAAGAAATCAGGATATTACAGAAAGCTAACATACTTGAAATTTTGAAAATGTGTGAACTTACATCTTTTTGAGATTGCAAAGTTTGAATGAGTAAAGCAACTTCACTCGATAGAGAATTCATCCGCTCATCTGACTGCCTTTGTTTCTCTTTCAATTGTTTCACCTCTTCCTTTTGGGCATCTAACTCTTCAGCAAGAGAAATAGATTTTTTTTCAGCATCATCAGCTCTTTGGGAATGTCGCGCCACCTCATCCCTCAAATTTTCAGTAGAAGAATGCTTTCTCTTGGATGAAGAATGCTTACGATGTCCAAGAAGGCGACCAAGTTCTTGTTCACAAATCTCAGTAGGAGTCAGTGATGTAGTAGCCTTTAATGTCGTCAACCTCTCCTGAAAAATAGAAACAATTATGCATCATATGAATTAGAAGTCTTAAATCAATTTTAGGAAAATTAGAATGCATTTTAGCAAAAAATAACATATCAGGTATTCATGAGCAGTGATGAAGTAGCTAAATATTGTAAAAGCAAAAAGGTAATGAATCTGTTTGCTTGTTCTTGAATGTTGATAGGAAGAAGCTTGTTCTTAGAACACTTTGTTCTGATAAGCTGTCGCAACAACTTGGCTTTCTTTTTGATAGGAGTTTGAACTTTCTCAGTCAAAAAAATGACAATGTCTATTTTTATGTATACAAGGCCTGAAGTCCTTTTGAAGGTGAGGATGATGAAATGGATGTTTTTTATTCTGTTTTTGGTGAAGATATCGTCCAACTTACTCGTCCTGACAATGGTAAACCTGAGATCAAGCTAAAGGAAGAAAATTCTACTGAAGCTAAAAAGGCTACTAATGCTGAGAAGGACATGTTGCGGATAAGCCAAAGGTAACTTTTTGTAAAACCAAGCCCAAAAAAGGATGAAGATGATTTAGTTTCTGATGATGGGGATGTTTCAATGGTTGAGGATCGGGATGAGAGTAATTTTGAAGGAAACGATGACTCTGAGGAAAGTGATGAAGAAGAAACACCAAAAAAGGTTTTGAGACTTGCAAAACGGGAGCTGGAAATTCAGCTATTAAAATACCTGGGCAGGATAAAGAAAGCAAAACTGGCCACTCCTCAAAAAACTGATGGAAAGAAGGGTACCAAAAGTTAGCAGACTCCTAAATCTATTGGATCCCATGTATGCAAGAGTCACCAAAAGACATTTAACTCTGAATCTTGTTTTGAACCCCACAACAAGGCAAAGCACTCTGCGGGAAAGTAAAGTATTATACTGAAAATGAAGGGTTCCAAATTATGTAATGGGATGGAATAGACTTCCAAGGCTATTTTGTATGCTGGTGTAAAGTTAAGGTTCTGAATTGCTAGATATTACTTTGTTGCAGTAAGATCTCATGCATGCAAGAGTTGCAACAAGACATTTAACACTGAATCTGATGTTGAATCCCACATCAAGGCAAAACACAGTGATGGAAGTACAAGCAGCGTTACAGATATTAAAACTTGAAAGGAAAAAAACTAAAAGGGAAGCACAACTAGACAGGAGATGGCACATCACCATCTGCTTTTCAAGTAAATTTCCCAATTAACTCACAAACTAGCTTATCCCTTATGAGAGGGGCCGCGCTATAATGTGAATTATTGACATACAGCTCATGACTAAGCAGCAGTCTGTAAAAACCTGAAGGTACTTAGGAATTTGTCAACTTTAACTTCAATATGATTTAACAAATAAATGACTGAAAGAACCAAAGCAGCCTACAAAGTATCAATGGAAATCAGAAACAAAAGACTTGCAAGCACACTTGGGAGAAAAAGCAATGCAACAGTGTTTCTTTCATCAAAAAGAAATTTGCCAAGATGCAGCCAGAAGTAAAAAAATAAAAATAAATAAAGTATTCTGATTAAAGTTGCAGCCGAAAGTAAAAAAGAAAATCGAAGGTGCAGCCAGAAATACAACCAAAATGGAAATTTAAGTTTCCTGATTCACATCCTGTAATTAATGTCTTTTTTGATTAAGGAGAATCTTTAAAAACATGAAACCAAAATAAATTGGTGAGAACCTTTAAACCAGTCATTCACAATAAAAATCTAATGAAGCTAAAATAAATTCACAGTAAACGACTATAAGTTAAACACGCAGCAACAGGTACAATAGGCAACACACAGGTTGCCAGCCATAAGAACAACTCATAACAAAAACTAGTCCAACTATAAAATTTACTTTATAATATAATATGATCAGAAAAGGTAATTTCAAGAAAAAAAGCACAAATTTAATCTTCAATTTTGTAAGAGTTAAATGACTATAGAATAATCATATACAAACTACAAATTGCCCAAATATGTGGATAACAATATAATAGATACCAGTTTGTCCTCAGCTTTATCATTAACCAGTGCCAATTTCTTCTTTGAAAACCGTGAATCCTGAAAAGCTTTGATTGGGTCCACATCCTCCTCTCTTTCCAGCTATATAAGAAACTTAGTTAAAAGGAATAACAATCTAAGAATCAAATACTTTGAAGAAAATATACTTTCCAAACCTTTTCCTCACACGCTCTTGCAATAGATTTTGTTCCCACAGTTGTTAGGGTCGTACTCATTGCACGGTTCACAGCATTTCTCTCACGCATTGCCTACCAAAACCCAAGAAGTGAGACAGTGATTTAAAACAAAATTCATAAAGGCCAAAATAAGAATAATATTTAGTACAGTGGAATTGTAAACCTTATAATCAGGATTGTCAAAGTGATTGCACAAAAATTTCCAGTCATCATCAGAAACATCTTCATGAGGCTTAGTTTTGAGTGCCTCGTCTTTAGATGGAAATTGTTTAAAATGCATATGGTAAGAATACTTTCCAGTTTTGAATTGATTGACCAGCTGTGTGTGAATAATTGTTCTAATAGCTGAACTATCCTCATAAATGAACCCATCCTACAAGTTAAAAAAATAATTATGTCATTATCAATTAAAAACAACTACAATTCAGGTTGTAAATATTAGTTAGATATACCGAAGCATTCTTGATGATCGCATCTTTCAGTTTTTCGTCTTGAGATTCAAAGTTGGGCTTGTTGAATCTAGCCATCTTGCACATCACACAACCTAACTCAGATATGAATTCTTTTGCATTTGCACCAACAATGCGCTCAGAATCTAGGTTAAATTTGACCACCAAACGCTTTCCCGCATGCCTTTTATTTGCCAACCCAATATTTCTGGTTCGACCTCTCTTTCGAACACTCCCTATGTATTTTGTTTTGTCAAAAAACAAATGAAGAAATGATAATAAAAATTTATCATATGATTTATTTATATGGAAATATAATGAGATATAAAACTCACCAATTTGGCTTAAAGGTAGGTAGAATCAAATATGGGCAACCAATTAAGTGTACGCATTGAAAGGTATGTAATGTGTTTTACCTGTAGGAGTTTGCTCTTGCTCACTCTGTGATTGATCTTGAGTATTATGCCCTTCATTGCTGCTGGTTTCTCTTCCAACATGGGGGCTGGATTCTTCTCTAAGTTGTTGACATGCAGCACTAGACTCATTTGTTAGCTTAAGAGTTCGCTTAGCTTGCACTAGACGTGTGCTTTTCCTTGGTGTCAATTCATGCGAATGCTCCTCTTCCTCATCTCTTAAGCGAAACTTTGGAGTGGCTTGAGTAGGAGGTAAGCGGGGGCTTCTTCTAGGTGATGATTGTGTAGTTAAGGGATTTGGAACTTGTTTTTTCCGTAACTTTTGTCCTCCTGGAGCCATCTACATATAATAGAAAGGTAAAATAAGTCTTAAAAATTTCCAGAAATCACTTGGTTATATACATTAAATTTCAACATATCAATAAATAAAATGAGAGAATATAGTTGCTCAGCTATATCTGAGAGAAAAAGATAATAAATGCAAAGGTAAAACATGTTAATATCTACTCCAGTACCAATGGAACCAAAGATAAAATTCAAATGCACTAAAAATTTCATCTTTAACAAAAATCTGGAAGCATACATTGGATACTAAATTCACACAGAAAATAAGGAGGTGCATCGGATCTTTGATTTCAGCCAATGAAACAAATGATATTCAAGATTCAATCAATACTGTCTCTAATCTCTAAAATGCCATTCAATAGCTCAACTGAAAAGCTCACCTATTCCGAATCAGTATAGTCCGATGGACAGAAAACCTCTTCATCATCTTCGTTGTGCCAATCAATGTCATCATCATCATTCACGAAAGAATCATCATTTTTTGGTGAGCTATCATTAATGGCTGAGGAATCAACTAATTGTAGTGGCACACTGCCCCTAACTAGTGTAGTCGCTTCAATATTTAAGTCTATAACAAACAACATTTATGGTTCAGCTTCTTGAAAAACTTCCTCACGTGAACTATCATCGCCACATTGTAGAACATCATAGGTACTACGCGGACTAAAACTCTGAACCACGTGCCAATTATTACCCAATTGAACATCCTTTAAATAGAACACTTGGTGTGCTTGGTATGCAAGAACATATAGTTGATCCTCATACCATTTTCTACTAAAACTTACACTCTTTAAGCCACTTTCTGGATCAACCTTCATACCAGAATCATCCCCAATGAACCACCAATCGCACTTGAATAACAATATTTTCTTCTTTCCCACTAAGTACTCAACCTCAATAATGTCCTGAACAACACCAAAAAAGTCTATGGTATTATTTTCATGATCTCCTTTAACTACAACACCACTATTTTGTGTTTTTCGATCTCTCTCGCGCCATTCTGTGTGAAATCTATACCCATTTACCATGCAACCAGCATAGCGACTAATTTGATTATCTGGCCCTACTACTAAAGATCGAATTTCATCATGGCATGTATTAGAACTAAACATGACCTATATAAAAGAAATTGACATCATGTTAATGTTAATTGTCTGATTATAATTTTGAGCATATGAAAATAAAAGATCCCTTGCACGATCTCGAAACCACGAGGGGAATTGAGGCATTTAGTGAGCACAACCATCAGCCTCAAGTTTTTGTTTATGCTCACTAAATGCCAAACAGTCATTTAAATCAAAATCATGTTTAAGGTAAAATTTAACTAAGTATTTGTAGTCTACAACATGTGATGTTCAGCTCTCAAATTAAGGTACTTACATTATGTAATCCTCGATTTCATTGCAGTTGTTCAACACAAAAATATGAATTTTATCCAATTCCGCTGAACTTAGTGCTCCTAAGTTTGGTTTGCCAAAAGGACGTCCTATGCAAGAAAATACAGAAAGTTCTCCCGCTGGTTGTGTCCTAGAATCATTGCCATCAACTCGATTAAACACGGTGTCAACATTATTTAAATACATGGAGCAAAAAATAAGGCACTCCTTATCTATGTAGCGTTCAGCAATGCAGCCTTCTGGGAGAGCATTATTGTCGACGTATCCCTTCAACACACCCATTTTCCTAGGTATTGAGCAATGGATTGTATTAAAAAAAATTTAATTAAAAAAAAATACTCTACAATTAGCAGGTCATGATGTACCTTTCAAATGAAAACATCCATCAATATTGAGGTGGACCTGCAATTCTTGCTTCAAATGGTAGGTGAACCATTAGATGCACCATGACATCAAAAAAAGAATGAGGGAAAATTGTCTCCATCTTGCAAAGTAATTTTGCAATGTTATTCTCTTCCTCTTCTAAAACACGAATAATGGAAGTTCTTGAACATAACTTCTGGACAAATGAACTAAGTTCCAACAAAACTTGTCGAAATTCTTTTGTCAAACTACCTCTGACTGCAATAGGCAGTATCCTCTGTATTAAGATGTAAAAATCATGACTTTTCATGTTAGACATTTGAAATTCCCCACCTTTTATGCATCGAGATATATTGGAAGCAAAACCATCAGGATATTTGATTGTTGACAAGAAATCAACGAACTTCTTCTTCTCCGCTTTTGTAAAATGGTAACAACCCATGGGCATTACCATGGAATTACCATTTGACCTTAGGTGCAAATCTGTTTTCAGTCCCAACTTCTCCAAATCCTTGCGAGACTTCCATGTGTCCTTTGTTTTACCTTTCACATCCATAATTGTGAACCAAACTTTCTGCCACACTTTTCACAACATGCATAATATCAAGATTGTGGAGCAATTTCAAATCTACCCAATAAGGGAGCTAAAAGAATACACTTTTTTTTTCCTCCAATTATTATCAGTTCGTTTCTGCTTTTTTTGTCTAATTTTTTCATCCACCTTCCCTAATGAAAAGTCTCTAGAGTTAAACATTTGTAATTCTCCTAAGATTTCATGACCTGATTTGGGAATAACTGGAGCACGTAATTCTACTGTTCCATTAAATGAATCCGCATCATTACGCCATTCATGGTTGGCCGGCAAAAACCTATAATGTCCCATATAACATATCTTTTGGCTATGTGTTAAGTTTTGACAAGTTATATCTTTCAAACACACAGAACAAGCATAATAGCCTTTTGTGCTCCACCCAGAAAGCATGGCATAAGTTGGGAAATCATTAATTGTCCAAAGCAAAGAAGCACGCAAAGTAAAATTTTCATTTTTGTATGCGTCGAACGCTTCAACACCATTCCACAACTCATTCAACTCATCAATTAACGGCTATAAGTATACATCAATTGCATTTCCCGATGATTTGGATCCTGGAATTAACATTGACATAAGAAAAAATGGATCTTTCATGCATTTCCAAGGTGGCAAATTGTAAGGGACAAGAAAGACAGGCCATATAGTGTAGGAATTGCTTAGGTTACCAAACGGATTAAATCCATCCGTGGCAAGTCCTAACCTCACACTACGAGGGTCTTTAGCAAATTGACTATAAATGGTATCAAAGTTTTTCCATTCTTCACTATCAGCAGGGTGGCACATGACATCACTCTCATTGTTGCATTTTTCTTTATGCCACCTCATATCACATGCTATTTCCTTATGCATGAACAATCTACTAAGTCTTGGCTTCAAGGGAAAATAGCGAAGAACTTTGCGTGCCACTTTTGTTCCCTCCGATGTATACCTAGGTTCTTTGCACCTATGGTTTGGACAAATAGAGTAAGCCTCATTCTCATTCCGGTAAAGGACACAATCATTTACAAAAGCATCAATCTTCTTATATGTGAACCCCAAGTCTCGGATGATCTTTTTAGCTTCGTAATATGATTTAGGAATGTAAGCCTCTTTTGGGTGAGATTTCTTGAGTACTGCAAGCAAACTATCAAACGACTTAACCGTCCATCTACTCATTGTCTTCAAATGAAGTAGAGTTACAATGAATGATAATTTGGTGTAATTCTCACACCCAGGATACAGGTCTTGCTTAGCATTATCCAATAATCGGAAAAATTTATCTATCTCACTACCCCCATCAACTTCATCTGCAAAACCATCCTTCCAATTATCCCCCCAATTAGCATTACCAAAATCATTTAACATTTCTTCTAATTAATCATCCTCATTATCATCATAATCATCATTTAATAGATCATCATCACTGCAATCATCTTCAGACAATTCACCATGGTATATCCACCTAACATAACTTGAACGTATTCCAATTATCTTCAAGTGTAAATCAACCGTATCTTTGGACTGATCTCAAAAATTATTGCATTTCTTGCAAGGGCATGCAATTTTAGATGACTCATCCCTATTCGTGTATGCAAATTTCAAAAAGGTCTCCACACCTATTTGATAACGTTCATCCAACCTATTCTTTAATTCCATCCAAGTCTTATCAAGTTCCTAATTAGTCAACAAAATTATAACTAATTAGATAAAGTCTGTATTGTTTAAGCAAGAAAGAAGAGGTCCATATCATGCATGTTTAAGAATATTTCAGCTTATTATGTCTAGAGATGAACGAAACTTTTAAAAAGTTCAAAAATAGACCACTCAAAGATAAAGAAATATATTTTTTTTAGAATGGATAGAATCAATGCATAGCACTATATATGGCCACAAAGTCATCAAATGATGCTCAACGACACATGAAATAAATTTCAGGTACTTACAGTTGCAGTACACTTGGCAGCTCAATTTCTTTAGTTGTAGTCACCTTGAGCACTGTACTACTTATATAAACCCAAAATTAATCCTGTAAATAGAGAAGCAAGACATTTTATAGAAGAATGTAAATAGAGAATGTAAATAGATAATGCAAAATAAAGCAAGACTGTACATGAGCTTATATAAGACACTTGGATTGTGGATGTTGACGGTAAATTTAATGGTTCTAATTCCAGAATCAGTAAGGGATGTTAACATGAATCCAGCATCCAATTATGGGATAGCCTACTAAACAGAAAAGCTTGAAAATAAATTTTGCTCAACCATGTATTACTCATATCATTTGAGACTGATAGCCAAAAAATACTTCTCCTTAGGTTATCAAAGATTTGAAGATGAGCAATGCGTTAACATCAGAAACTGAATTCTAACTTGTCCTTTAGTCACGGAATTCCGTATTGTAACTTAAACATCGGAAACTGAATTCTAATATGTCCTCTATTAGTCACAAAATTTTATATTGTATCATGCAAATGAAGATAATCAAATAAACCCAATATTTACTACAAAGCAAATCCAAAAACAGAAAACTTGCACTAATACAAGCCCATAATTAAGCTTGAATAGAGAAAGTGTGATCTTGCATGTTTTTTATGTTTCTCTTGCAATTCGAATTGTGTTGAGCCATGATCTGAAATTGTATTATTTTTTAACATGTTAAAAATGTGCTGTATGAATGAAATGAAAATTGTAAAAGCACGCATGACCACAAAAACAGAAAGTCAAGGTTTTGCCTTTAAAAGAGAAAGAAGACTACCACTCTTGTCAACTTTGCATGATTAATCTTCTTGTACTGTTTTATCTGTGTATTTTGGTACCTCTAGTACTGTAATCTTGTTCATTGAGTGTTACAAAAGTGAAGAAAATTTTTGAAACCTTGTTTAAATGAGAATCATGACTCTCACAACCTTATATAGTTGAAATGCTTAAGCGTTGTACCATTTTGATCTTATGCAAGTCCTGTATTTGAGCTTCAAATATCTTAAGCTGATGATATGAACATGTTGAATATACTTGGAAAGAAAGCTCAAAAGTTTTAAGAGAAAGGAAACTAGAATGGCCAAAATTAGGTACTAAACAAAGGAAGAAATTAAAAAAATAAATAGACTTCTAATGAATTCTCACAATTTGGAAACATGTAAAGTATAAAATTTATAAAAGATTGAACATATTAGGTGCTGAACTTAGAACTGTACTTAGTATACATTCATTGTCTAAAAATAAAAAAAACTTTCAACATTTCTATCTTAACCTCTGAACACATGAATACCTCTGAATTATGGAAAGTATTATAGTTTTTGTCCAACAACATTGATGAAACCTAAACCCAAAAATTCATTTCAGTGCCTGGAATTGGGACACACGAATAATCAGTACGCATAGCGGTGCTGCAGAAGAGTAAGGTTCATACCCCTCACAGATACAAGACATGATTGGCAAAACTTATTTTCAGACACTTGCCATAAGAAAGAAAGCAAGAGAAGTAAGCAACAGAACATTTTCAGAGAAGTGCTCATAAACAAAATACAGGCACACATATGAGCCACTAGAATAGCAGAACAAGAACTCTGAAACTAATTTTGGCTGTATAATTTCAAGAGATCAATAGACAGAAAACAAGCCAAATATTAGTGTGCCCTCGAATGTCTAGGTTTTCTTTCACACAGAAAACATAATACCCTTTGCGCAAAAAATTGAGCCTTTCAACATAAGGGGAATGTGATCCAATAGCTAATCTATACATCAGAAGCATAAGTAAAGTCTTTTAATTGATAAGGATTTTACCCCCTTTACCATAAGTATAGTTCATTCTAAAAATTCAGATAAATACAGAGTTAGGCACGTGCATTTAGGTCGTAAAAAAATCTCAATTAGGTGTCTATCTAGCCTCGAGACAACCTCGTAAACAAAGGGACTGTGTCTGGACCATTGGTCAAAGTACTATGATACCATGATTGGTTCAGATGTCTTTGATGTTTCCTCATGTCTAGTGACAGTTTTGGAGGTCTATGTTGGAATGTCTTCAATCACAGTGTGGTATTTTAACTGCTCACTAAATTTGCAGAGAGTTCTAGAGGAATACTAGACATGGATAGTGTTTCAGGACAAATCTGTGGAAGGTAAACTTGATACAGAACCTTTATTTATTTAGTTGTGTACTTTTTGTGATATAGTTTATAATTCTGTATTTAATAGAAGTGATGATGGTTAAAGTACTTAATATCATCATTCAATGAACATTCCAGAAAGGTGAGAATAATCAGAAGTGCATTTCTGCCAGCACCCTTGAAGGTAGTTGATTAAAAATTCTATTTTTCTCAATTGTGAAGAAACCATGCATAGTTCAAACAAATATTAAGCAGCCAATGTTAATTTGTTGTTTATCAAAAGATCAGGAGGTACTCATTACTAATGAAATGAGAATGGGAAGTAGCAAAATGACAGAATAGAAATCTCTCCAAAGTGCATTCCATTGAGAACTGAGGCTTCTTAGGTCATTTTGTGTCCAACCAAAGCAGTAAATAACAATAGTTTCAGCCTTAAGGAAGATAAGGATAATTATCCATTCTTGCAACTCTAAATATAAGACTTCATTCTTCAATTCAATGGAAAATTTTTCTTTCGCAGAAGATAAAGTAGAGGTGTTGACTATCAAGTTCTACACTAATTCTGCAGCCTCAAGTTTTCATTAGCTAATAGCATTAATTCAAACCAGAAAGTCTTCCTATGGCACAAATTAGAAGTCAAATAACTCATCTTCCACTAATCCACACACAGATAATGAAAGCAACTAGATTTCTACCCTCGAAGTTCAAGAAAATCATAAAACGAGTAAATTAACTTCGACAACCAGCAAGCTGAATTTCCCCATCTCCAAGCTCAAAGATCCAAACTTTAAACACACAGCCTTAAGCCAAACAATCGACCCACAACTTCTGACCACAATAAATAAGGAAAAATCATTGAATGAAAGTTTACCTAAGATGATGAGCTTCAATCGCCAACAGTTGGGATGAACTTCATTGCAGGAGGTAGCATATCTAGCTTGAAGACACACAATAAAGGAGGTTCTTACTCTTGAGTGAAAGCCCTCACTGCAGAAACTTCTTTGCCCAAAATCAAGCCCTCATTTTCTTCTTGTTTTGACGGAAGAGAAGTAAACAATATGTATCTAACCCACTTTTCTTTCCTTGTTTTTCTCAAAATGTTTCTGCAAGAATGTTTTTTAAAAAAATCTTTATATTTTTAAAAAATATGAACTTTCAAAACAAATGAACAAAACTACTGTTAGAAATAAGAAAAAGAAAATAACATGATTTGAAAATGAAAGTTGGGACGGTGTGATTAATTTATATTTTTAATGAATAATGCAAAGTTTACTGTAGCCTAAAAAATTCTCAAAATATCCTATATAGTATTTTAGGGTGGTTTTGGGATGGGGAAAATATTATTTGAGTCATCATTTTTTCATTTTTAATACGATGGGTAATCTTTTAGGAAAATTTTTTTAAAAAAATTAAAAATATATTTGAGTTTTATTACTAGATCCAAAAAAAGTTTAATGTTTTTGTTGCCATATGCTTGCGGAAGTTTACTGGCATTTTATTTACTTAGTTTTGTAGTTCATACGGAATTGTTTCTCAAATATATATCAAGAAATATGGATACAGAGAAAATTATAAAGGTGTTTTAGTAATATTGTTAAATTATGGATTAAAAGAGAAATACAATACTGCCTTAGTGATATTGTTAAAAATTATAGGCTGGAAGGAAAATATAGTTTTAGAGGCATTGTTAAAAGTTATAGAAAAATATAAGAGTGTTTTAGTAACATTGTTAAAAGTTGTATACTAAGAAAAATATGAATATGTCCTACTAACATTGTTAAATGTTATGGACTAAAATAAAAATAGTAGGGTGTCTTAGTGAGAATATTAAATGTTATGACCAAAAGATAAATGTTAGGGTGTTTTAGTGGCATTGCTAATAGTTATGGACTAAAAGAAAAAATATAAGAGTGTTTTACTAATATTGTTAAAAAATAAGGGCTAAAAGAGAAATACAAGGGAATCTTAGTGTCATTGCCAAAAGTTATGGATTGGATGAAAAATATAAGCATGTCTTAGAAGTATTGTTAAAAATTATCGATTAAAAAATATAAGGGTGTCTTAGTGAGATTGGAAATAAAATATAAAGGTGTCTTAGTAGTATTGTTAAAATTTATAGATTAAACGAAAAATATAAAGGTGACTTTGTGATATTGTTAAAAGTTATACAGTAAGAAAAATATAAAAGTGTCTTAATGACATTGTTAAATATTTATGAGCTAAAACAAAAATCGTAGGGTGTTTTAGTGGAAATGTTAAAAGTTTTTAGACTAAAATAATTTTAGTAGATACAACTAGTTTGGATGTTCATATGGAATTATTTTCCAAATATACTCCCCCCGTTTCCAAATAAGTGGCCATTATAGAAAATTACTTTGTTTCCAAATAAATGTCCCTTTGCACATTACAAGAAAAAAATTAAATAGTTCCAATATTACCCCTTAATTAATTGATTACATTTAATGATATTATTTTAACTGCACATACATTGACACATTCCCATTTGAAATGTAGTCAAGCAAGAAAACATAAATAGGGGTAAAAAAAAAAGGAATTCACTCATCTCCTTCATTTGTGTATTTTTTCTATAATAACCACTTATTTGGGAACAGAGGGAGTATATATTAAGAGATGTGGACAGAAAATAACTATTAGGGTGTCTTAGTGACAATGGTAAAATTCGTGGACTAAATAAAAAAATAAGAGTGTTCAATGATATTGTAAAAATTAATGGACTAAACGAGAAATATAAGAGTGTCTTAATAATATTGTTTATAGTTATGGATTATAATGGTGTCTTAGTGATATTATTAAAAGCTATATGCTATAGGAAGGGTGTTTAATTCACATTATTAAAAGTTATGGACTATAAGAAAAAAATAAGAGTGCCTTAGTTGCACTGTTAAAAGTTATGGGCTCAAATAGAAATATAAGGGTGTCTTAGTAAGAATTAGTGTAAAAGCTATGGGATAACAAAAAAATATATAAAGTGTATTTTAGTGTATATTGTTAAAAGTTATGAGTTAAAAGAAAAATATAAGGGTGTCTTAGTAACATCCTTAAAAGTTATAGACTAAAAGAAAAAAAAAGGATGCGTTAGTAACATTGTTAAAACTTATGAGCAAAAACAAAAATATAAGGGTACCTTAGCGACATTATTAAAATTTATGGAATAAACGAAATAAGAGGGTGTTTTACTGACATTTTTAAAATTTATGGGCTAAAAGAACAATATAAGGGTGTTTTAGTGGCATTTCTAAAAGTTATGGACTAAAAAGAATATTATAGTTATTATTATAGATCAATACTTTTAATTAAGGATGAAATGCATGAAACATCACTTAACCTATGAACTTTTGCAAAAAATGACACTTTAAAAAAAAGGTTCTTTTTTAGACACTCAACTTCAAAAACGCTCAAAAAATGACACTCAGTCTGATTCTGCCATTAGCTCACTAACGGAGCAAAAAAGTCAGGGGTATTTTCGTCATTTCGCACGTCTCCGGCACTGTTCATCTTCCAAAAAAAAAATTTCTTTTTTTTAAAACAGTGCAGTTTAAAAAATTTTTTTTGGGGAAGATGAACAGTAACTCGATGGCAAAATGACAAAATTACCCCTTAGTTTTTTGCCCCTTCACCACTAAAGGAGCAAAAAATTTAGGGGCAATTTCGTCATTTCGCACATCACCTGTACTGTTCATCTTTCCAAAAAAAAATTTTTAATTTTCCTTTAAAACAGTTAGACTTTTTAAAAAAATTTTTTGAAAATTTTTTTTTTGGGAATAAAGAGCTCATTGACTTGGTAAATATCAGTTTCTTGACTGATCTTATCTCTTTGTGTATTTTTCACATTTTTATTTGATAAAAAAATATGGTTATTTAATTTGTGAATATTAACTGAGAAGTAGAGTTTAGGCATATTTGTCTAATTGATATCATTTTTTAGTTCTAACTGGTCGTTTATTCAAAATTATACTAAAATTTCAAAATTTTTAAAAAAAAGTCCTAACTGTTTTAAAGAAAAATTTAAAATTTTTGTTTTTAGAAACATGAACAGTACTGGCGATGTGTGAAATGACAAAATTGCCCCTGAATTTTTTGCTCCATTAGAGGTGAATGGGCAAAAAACTCAGGGGCAATTTGGTCATTTTGCCATCGAGGAGTACTGTTCATCTTCCCCAAAAAATTTTTTGAAACATTTCTTAAAATAGTGCAGACCTTTTTTTAAAAAAAAGATAATTTTTTTTTTTTGGAAGATGAACGGTGCGGAGACGTGCAAAATGACGAATATACCTGACTTTTTTTCTCTGTTAGTGAGATAACGGCAAAACCAGACGGAGTGTCATTTTTTGAGCGTTTTTTAAGTTGAGTGTCTAAAAAAGAGAATTTTTTTTTAAAGTGTCATTTTTTGCAAAAGTTCATAGTTAAGTGATGTTTCATGTATTTCACCCTTTAATTAATTGAAATGTACTCATAAAATTTTTGGTTGTCTTGGTAAGGAATTATGTGAACTCTATGAGGTCTCAATCTTGAGACTTATCTTAGCCATTTTTTGGAATATTAAATCAAACTGAATAGTAGTTAATGATAGTTGAAACATTTAATAGACAAAAAATGGATAGTGATGGGTTGGTAAAACAATGTGTATTTTTTCTTGAGGACATGGTTTCAAACCTCACTTCAACCAATTTTGATGCCTCTATTTTTCTCTAACAACACAACATACTTTTACTGACAATAATTTGTCATCACTATAAATAACACTATAAATAACTGTTTTAGTGACGACAAATTGTTGTCACCATATCGCTAGCTACATGCCTTTATTGACGAAAATAAATTTCGTCATAAATTTTCGTCACTAATGTCTCAAACTACTGACGAAACTCATTTTCGTCACTAGTTTCGTCACTAAATGTCATGAAATAGGCGGGAAGGGTTTGCGCCAACCATATAGTGATGACTTACTGACGACTTTTGAATCTCGTCACTAAAACTCCCCATTTTGGCGAAATTTTAATGACGACTCCGATTTTCGTCACTAATAAGGGTCTTTACTGACGATTTCCACTGACGACTAAAATAATTTCGTCACTAAAGCCCATTTTTTTTGTAGTGTCCGGGTTGAAGTCCTTGTACTACCCGGCGCCGTGTTGAAATGAACTCAACTTAGGAATTAACACTTGAATCTTGCAGGTGTAAATAAGATTTATACACAAAGAATATCATTGGTCCACGTGGCTGTTAGTTAGTGGTGCATAGCTAATGATGAACAGGAAAGTGGAGCAATGCCACTAGGGACAGGTGGCAGCTTGTAAGAAATCTAGGACCACGAGTAGGGGACCAATTTCATCTCAAGTCCTACTAGGTTGCCAATCCAAACAACCCGGCCACCGCCTTAATCAACCCGCTCGCCACTTCTACGTTCTCTATAAATAGAACAGTAAGTGCACTTGAGAGAAGAAATCATTTTTGATACTGGAAATCTCTTATTATTTGATAATTGTGATTCGACTAACTTGATCGTCGGAGCTTAAATCAAGAAAAATGAGGTTCGATTGCAGCATATCGGAGAACGAGGTTGTAACAGGTGTTGTATCTTAAAATTCCTAAAAAATTGTACATTTTTCTATGAAATGCAAGGAGTATTACCTATTTTATGTCGTCCATGTTTTTGTTAATTTTGAACACTAACATGGACCCGTCCTTAATCGGTTAACATGTTGATAATTTTATTTCAGTACATGTTTCATTTTGCCAACAGAAAAGAATGATTAGTCAAAATTGGATAAAACTACAATATCTTTACTAAACCATTCATTCACCGAATAATAATTTATTGCTACCATGCAATTATATAATTTACATAAGTAATATATTATAAACTATCGACACCGAATGAACTATAGTGTTTTTCCAGTTATTATCCTTATATCATGATAAAAGAAATTCCAATAGAATAAGATATATATATATATATATATATTGCATTTTAGCTGATTACGTGACATATTTATGTAGTTCGTTGCATAGTTTGAATCTTTGATGTACCAAAAATCTTTAGTTTAACTAGCGAGCACCAGACAAAACAGACGCTGTAATAACAGAGGAAGCTTGCGATGATGAAGCATTCCCCAAAGAAGAGGGATACGACCCGGCAAATTTGCTGAAACCTTCCATACTCGTCGCAGAAATGTCGACTGACGACAAGGCCGGCAGTGTTAAAGCGCCATCCAAATACAGAATTACTTGAAGCATGGTTGGTCGCGCTTTAGGATCATAATGCGAGCACAACAATCCCAATTTCATCAATAATTCCACCTCCTCTTTTACATAGTCATCAGCCCCCATTTTTGGATCCATGGCTTCAAGAATTTCGCCTCTGTTCCAGCACGAAACTACCCAATCAATCAAAATTGCATCCTCCTCGGCTGCCACCGGCCGCGGCTCGATCGGTCTTCTTCCACAGGCAACCTCAAGGAGAAAGGCCCCGAATGCATACACATCAGTGCTGGTTGTAGCCTTCCCTGTTCTAGTATGCTCCGGCGCGAGGTACCCGAGAGTTCCGACAACATGGGTCGTTTGAGGATCTGTCCCATGATCGTATAGCCTTGCGAGACCAAAATCTCCTAATCTTCCGTTTAATTCCCCATCTAAAAGGACATTACTGGCTTTCACATCTCTGTGAATCACAAGCTGGTCCCATCCTTCGTGGAGATACAGCAGTCCGGAAGCTACTCCTCTAATGATTCGAAACCTTTGTTTCCAGTTCAGGGTTCGCTCTGGCTGGTCGTAGAGAAACCTGTCAAGGCTGCCATTGGGCATGTATCCTTAAACCAAAAGCAGCTCCCCTTTTCGACGACAGTAGCCTAAAAGTGGAACTAAATTCCGGTGACGTATCCTGCCGATGCTGACGATTTCCGCAATAAATTCTTTCATTCCTTGCCTGGATTCATGAGACACCTTCTTCACTGCGACCTCAACTTTAGAACTAGGAATTACGCCTTTGTATACCCTTCCAAACCCCCTCTTCCGAGCAATTCTTTGTCTCTGAATCCTTTTGTAGCGATGTACAAATCCTTGTACTTGAATCTGTGAGGACCGTATTCAAGCTCCCAATCTTCCAAAACTTCTGCAAACTTCTTTTTAACTCTCACATGGTAAATTATTCCAGCAATTCCAATCGAAAATGAAACAGTCAAAATCAGAGGCAAACCAATCGTGAGAAGTTTCGGTTTTCTCTTCTGCCCGAATCGAGGAAGCTTGGGAAGTTGAGACAGATCAAGCCCCGGAGCCTCACCGTTGATCTTGAAACTCCATCCAAGAACATAATGAGACGCAGCTACCGTGCCGGTGGAGGATGAAAAACCAATATACATACTCTGTTTTAGAACAGGGGAAAGATCTTTTTTCAAAGATAAAAGAGGCTGCTTCGGTTTAGCAACACTAATGGGAGCTAATGTAACATTCATTTGCATAGAAACGCCGTCGTAATCCACCCAAACTTGCATCGGCTTTCCGCTAATTAAACTCAAGTTCCGAAACGAACCGTTGCTGCTAATACTATCATCGTGATATCCCGCCGGCTCAGATATTTCGGACTTCAACCCGTTGATGTCGATTCCGACATGGTTATTGTTGATGTCGTCAAACTCGGGACTCTGGATGATGTCGAGTTCTACGGCGACAACGTGGTTGCTTTCATTTCCGGAGTTGTTCTTGTTGAAAAGGCCGAGGTAAGTGCTGGCTAGAGAATCCGGGAGGCCTCTCGTCGGCGCGATCACGAAAGCCATCCCATGACCGCCCAAGGTACCGAAGCTGGAAAATATGGCGAAGACGAACGTTGTGGAGAAGGAGAAGGCCGCATAACCGTTGTCGGAGTTCTTGAAATTGACATGATCGGGGTAGAAGGCGTGACCTTTCACCTGAGTGCTGGAGTTGGTTAACTGCAAGAGCCCTTTGGGAGTGACTTCGGAGATTCCGTCAAGAATCGGCTTGTCGGAACGGAATCCATTGTAGGTGATACTGAAATTCTGTGAAGATGCAGAGACAAGTAAAACAGAATCAACTATGAATACGAGAATTAGAGGAATCATGGTCGCTATTTTTGTTGTTTGTTTCTTGCAAAACTGCTGATAATGAACAGAATTGATGATGAGCATTAATGGTGTAGTGGCCCTGGAAAATGATTTTTTTCTCCGTTATATCTTGTCCACTGGAAATAAAATAACTTTACTTTGTCACTCATTCATCTTTAGTAACAAAATAACATTACTTTGCTTTCAATAGACAGGACAAGATAGAGAATAATGGACTCCTGAAAAATGGAAAAATATTAGATGCATTCAATGCATCCATAAATATAGTGCAGCAAGCCAATAATAGGTTAGTATTTACATTTTTGAACCCCGTGCATATACAGTCGTTTCTCCCAAAAATTACAGCTTACTCCTTCAATATATTTGGATGCGCTATTTTACGTGAAATATCCGATACATGGAATATATTTGGATGATCATGAAAAATATATTCCAAGAACTGGGATTGAGACGTGGTTACCTTCCCAAGGTATCACGGAATTCCTACTTGTCTCCTTAGTTATGATTGAGGCAGATTACTTTTATACGTTTGGAAGTCTACAAATTAGTGTTCGTCAAGTCAATTATTCAATACGATCGCAGCAGTTGTCCCAAGCCTCTGGACAAAGCCAAAATTAATTAAACAAATATAACTAGCTCATGATTCTTATGATAGGAATCGTTCTACAAAAAGATAGAAGTCTTCTAATTTTCTAATTATGCTTCAAAATTTCAATGGATTGCCTTTGAACTTAAAACCGAAATATATGATTAGGACCTTGAAGAAAAAAATTTTCCGATAATTCTCTCCCTTGGCAGCCGCCGCCTCCCCTCTCCCTCATCTCTCTAAACCTTAAATTTTATCGTTTTCTTCCGTCATCCTCCTTCATCGGAGGATGAGGGAAGCAGTTCTAGTTCTAACTACCTTTGTTTTTGCTATATTTTGTTTTAATTTTAATTTTATCCATGAGTGTTTATGTTATTTTTCTCTCCATTTCTAGAGTTTTTTCTGTCCATCTATGGTGTTTCGCTCTCCATCTATGGTGTTATTCTCCGTGGCCATGGTGATTCCATTCATGATCATGAAGTATGAAGACTCAGTTGAAGATGCAGTTTTGAAGTTTTTATCAGCAATAAGTTGAAGATCCGTGACTATCGGTACGAAATTTGTTAAGCGATATAATTTTACTCTGGTTAGATCTATACTAGGTATAGATTTGCAGTTTAGTAGATTAGATACACTGTTGTGGTTAAAATCTATTAATTATCTCAGTTGTATTGCCTACATCTTTGTCTTCTGTCAATCAACGTTGTTGGACGATTTCCAACGCCATTAATGAAATTTTTAATTTTCAAAAAAAGATGATTAGGACCTTGACACATTTCCTATACAGAGGCAATAACCTAATGTATCAAAAGTTTTCCACAATTAAGAACGCGTACTTGATTGATAAAAATTTTGGATGGTTCAAATCTAATTTTTGAAAAGACCGATTCTTAGTGATGAGGTCATTCCTACGCCTAGTACAAGTGTCACTCAAATCCAAAATGTGGTTCTAATACAAGTGTTCCAACACCTTGCGTGGATTAACATTCTATGAGAATCGGCTCCATTGATTCAAACATTAATCAAGAAACAAAAGGAATTATTACACAGAATACAATATGTCAATCTGATAAATTATCTAAAGGAGATCAAATGGGTAAAATGCCCTAAAACGCCTATCCACGGCTAACAACGGGCAACGACCCTAACTATCCTTTAAATAATATACAGATGCCTGATCGATTCTATAACCTGAATTTCTTAATTAATATTCAAATAACAGAATGATCCATAGCAGAATCATTAACATTACAGGAAAATCAGATAACTAAATTTCATGGTTTAACATTAATTATTTTGAATATATTCTTGTTCCTCATGTAGAATGTCTACCGGAGATGGCCTATTATAATAATTTATTCTCTGAGTTGGCCTATCAGCATACTGATATTGAGTTTTATATAAATCTCCTATTTTATTTATTTCATCTTTTATTATCTTTTTATATTCTGGATTATTCTCTATTTCACTAGAAAATTCTTCTTCTAATGTGGTTATATTTAACCCTTTAAATTTTTTATTAATTAATTCCTCTAATTCTGAAGGAATAGTTTTAAACTTAAAATTTTTTATTTCAGGTGGAGGCTGAAGACTTAGGGCAGCTATGACACCCTTATTTTCAATAGGGACATTACTAGCTCCTGAATCTTTCTCTATTAATTTATCTAACCTATCATGTAAAGAGAGAATTTGTTCTCCTAAAACAATTAAAGATATATTTGTATAATTTTGTTGTTCAATAATTTTATTGATATTTTTAATTGTTATTGTTAAAGTATCTTCTTCAAATAATTTTGAAAAAGCAGTAAAATTCATGGAAATTTTATCTTTTATTATTGTAAAAGATCCTTGAGGAGGAAATTGACTCTTCAAGATATTACCATTAGGTAATCTATATTCTCTTTCAATTACAGAGATACATGGTTCGACATAATTATGAACAAACCATGGAACAAAAGGAAATAAAATATTTTTTTTTCTTCTAAGAATTTATAAAATTCACCTTGTAAATTATTTCTTTCATCTAGAAAAAAAGATTGAAAAAACCATTTTCTAAATAACTCCCATCTAGGCAATAAGAATTCATTTCTTATTTTTTCTCTAGCTTTAGATCCTTTTTGAAAATCTATTTTTGTTGTACTATTCATATTGAAAAATTCATTTCTGATTCGGTTATTTCCGGCTCTTTCCTATCAGAAATATCATGAACAATATTATTCTTTTTCTTATATAATAAATAAACATGAGGATTTTTCTCGTCACTAACAGGAATATGATCATCAGAAAAATTTCTAGGAGGAATATAATCAGAAATATAATTTCTAACAGCATGATATGAAGTAGAAGGATCATGATGGTTTATTCCATCATGTAATAATTAATCGGCAATTAAAGCATTATGATGGGTTATTCCATCACTTGAAATACTGGAATTTAAATGACTATTATTTAAAGCAGTATGAAATGAATTTAAAGAACTATGGCGATTATTCTCACCACTTGAATTTAAAGAATGTAAAGACAAGTTAGGATGATGTTTATACACATCACCAATGTTAGAAGCAGAATGTCTATGAGACATTGGAATATTATCATTAAAGGGAGAAATAAAAGATCTCACAGAGGAAGATCTGGATATTCCCTGAGTATTACTCATCTGGACATAAACATCTCCATCTGGAGTCTGTATTACATTTGAAATATTATGTTCATTTCTGGGTTCACTATGAGCAACCTTTGTCATTTTCCAATGATAGGGAATTGGGATTTCATCCCATCTAATTGTCCTTCTAGTAGTGATATTTGATTTATCAAAATTTGATTCTATCATAATCGTTTCATTTAAATTTTTTTCTTTTTCTTCCACTTTATAACATGGATTCAAAGTATATAATGGTTTATAATAAATTCTATAACATATACACATAATTTCTGTGCCTAATTCATAATTATAGCCCTCTGTTTTAATATTCAGAGTTAAAGCCTTACAAATATTTTTATCTGTTAAAGATAATTGAAAATTTGGATGAACATTAAAATAGACTGGACCATGTGCCAGACTGGATTGTATTACTCCAATTATAGATTTTCTCCATTCTTTTTTTTACCATCTCTTAAAGTTGCTATAAAACTTTCTGGTAGATTAGCCATAGTTAAAGGTTTAAAAGCAATTTGCACTAAACCAATATGTAAAAACTTATAAGTAAAATGATATGATTCTAAATCTTCTTCATTAAGAATTGTTATTACTGTATCTTCATCTTGAATTGTAAGAGATTGTTCAGTTGTTTTACAAATCTGTTTCAACCCAATTTTATTAAAAAATCCTTGATGATAAATTAATTTTGGTTCCACATAAGGAATCGTCCATTTGGAAAGTAAATCTAAATTGGATGGTAATTCCATCTCAGTTTTCATTTTATTTTTTATATTTTCTTTTTTCTGAAATATTTTCAATTTTTCCATTTTAGAAAACAGTGTTAAACTAAGAAACCAGTTATCATCCTTAACCAGAATGGCTCTGATACCATACTATGAGAATCGGCTCCATTGATTCAAACATTAATCAAGAAACAAAAGGAATTATTACACAGAATACAATCTGTCAATCTGATAAATTATCTAAAGGAGATCAAATGGGTAAAACGCCCTAAAACGCTTATCCACGGCTAACAACGGGCAACGACCCTAACCATCCTTTAAATAATATACAGATGCCTGATCGATTCTATAACCTTAATTTCTTAATTAATATTCAAATAACAGAATGATCCATAGCAGAATCATTAACATTACAGGAAAATCAGATAACTAAATTTCATGGTTTAACACTAATTATTTAGCCAGCCATTAGGCTAAATATAAACTGAAAATAAAATATTAAAAACAGAAATTTAAAATAGAACTTACTCGTAAATTTGTCTTCAAGTCTTGATTCTTGAAGAGGAAAGGAATATGTATTAAAAAGGAAGATTTACAAGAGAGAGGGAGAGAGTTGGATGATGTACAAGAGGGGAGAAGGGAAAAGGAGAAGAGGGATTCCGAGTCCTCCCTCTTCAGACTAAACTACAACGTATTTATAGGCAGATTCTGCCTGGAACTATTACATACGGATTTGAAATTTTTAATTTTAAATCCGCTACAGTATTCTACGGATTCCAAATTATGATTTGAGAAGTCCGCAATAGTATTTTCATCGGTGGAGCTCACAGCCGCCTATGTTAATTATTTTTGGGGTTTTTATCGGTAGAACCGGTTACTGACATCTTGATTGCCAGCAACATTTCATCAATGTCGATATCATCTTCTTTATCATTTTGAGATTCTCCTGCAAGGCAATGACCTTGGCTTGACATTGAAACATCTGATTTTGAATCCTCTAGATTCTGGGAAAGATCTTTTTTCAAAAGATCCATGTAGGAAGAGATTATTTCTTCTCTGGAAACAATTCCTTTCTGCATCTACAGCATCCTATGAATCTGCTGGAAAGGACTAATTTCTTCCCTTGGAGATGACTCCTTCTGCTGGTATTCCTGCAGCTTTTGCTTGATCTGATCAATTAACTCCTGGCCCTGAATTTCGCCAGTAGAAGCATCCTTCTTGACTAATTTGTCCCAAAATTTGGTATAACCGACTCTTTTTAGACACGGGATCTTTTCTGGAGTATAACTCACTTCTGAAACCCATTTCCAGATCCAAGGAATAGAAAATTCAATGAAAAAAATACATTGGAGCATATTATAATTCCAGGGATGATTATTATCCAAACTCATGCTTTTAGGCAAAATTTTCACCCAATCTGCATATAATGCTTTGAAAGGCTCAGGTAAAACCTTAATTGATGGACCAAAATTTAGCCACCAATTTACAAACCAATTTGGTATTTGTTTGTGATAAACTTCAGCACAAATTTTTATAAACCAACAATGTTTTCTTCTAGGATTTTCATAAAGAAATACTTTAGTAAGGGATTCAATATAATTCCAATATTTGAATTTGATCAAAACTTTTTGCTCTGGATGGAGATATTCTCTATCCTTTAAGGTTGATAAACCCCACTCATCAATAGATATTATTTGCTTAATAATAATTTTACTGAAGTTATAAACATTTTGGGAACTACTAGCACCCATAAAATGTGTAATTTCACAATTTCCTGAAAATTTCAAAATATTTTCGAAATAAGTTCTTGGCTTATAAGCCAATTCAGCATATGATGAGCTGTCTAAATACCTTTGCATTAGCATCCACGGATCATTGACCAATTGCAAATCTTTACCTTCTAAGAGGATTATTACCTCTTTGTGATTATTTTGAAGATATGAAGCCATATGATCTTCATTTTCTTCGTCTCCAACAATCTTTGAGAATGATGATGACGAAGCTGTATTACTCTCCTTTTCTCGTTGAGTTACAAACTCCATCAATTCCTCATATAAAGGATTCTCAGGAGACTTACTCCTTCTAGCAGAAATATTATCTGCTATCAGTCTTCTTCCTCCTTGCTGGGACAAGATATGACCTCGTCCTCCTCTACCACGGTAAGGGCCAGAGGCCCTGCCCCTTGGGAGCATAAACCTGCTATCATAAAAATTATGATCAGTCATTATTTAAAAATTCTCTGGTTAAGAAATCTGGAAGACTATTATCTTCACCCTTTTTGTATTGAATTTCAAAATCAAATGGGGCTAAATGAGCCTGCCATCTAGCAAACATTTGCTTAGAAACATCATGTTTAAAATCCTTATTAAATATAAATTTTGCAATCTGTTCTTATAATAAACTTTTGATTATATAAATCATCTTGAAATTTCAAAACACATTTAACAATAGCTAGGATTTCTTTAGCTACCGTAGCATAATTCTTCTGGCTATTAGACCATTTTCCTGAATAATATCTAACAAGAAATTCTTGCTTATTATCTTGGGATTTTTGTTTTAGAATCCCTCCATAACCTATATCAGAGGCATCAGTTTCTATTATCTTATCCAAATTTGGATTGGCTATCATTAAGCATGGTAATGATTTTACCTTAGACTTAATTCATCTAACTGCCTCAGTATGTTTATCCGACCAAGGTTTAGGATTCTTTTTTAATCTTTCATAAAGAATTGCAGTATCTTCATTAAGATTTTTGTAATAAGAAGAAATATAATTTAAACTTCCTAAAAAATCTTTGTAATTGAGTTTTATCAAGAATTTCATCTGGAAATTTTGAAGCAAAATCAATGCTCCTATTGATAGGAATAATATTTCCTTTTTCAATATTATGACCTAGAAATCTGATATTTGTTTGAAATAAACTCATTTTTGACTTAGATATGACTAAACCATTCTGGATAATTAAATTTTTAAAAATTTCCAAATGTTTAAAATGAGTTTCAATATCTTTTGAAAATACTAAAATATCATCAATATAAACAATAATAAATTCACTATAAGGAATAAAAATATCATTCATTATTTGTTGAAATTCTAAAGGAGCATTCTTTAGACCAAAAGGCATAACCTTCCATTCGTAATGCCCTATTGGTACAGTAAACGCCGTTTTATATTGATCCTTACTATTAATTTGGAAATGCCAATATCCTGATTTTAAATCAAACTTAGAAAATATTATTGACTCATATAATCTATCTAATAAATCCTTTTTATTAGGGATTGGATGTCTTATCCATTTTAAGACTTTATTAAGAAGTTTATAGTTTATTACCATCCTCGGTATTCCTCTTTCAATTTCACTATGTTTATTAACATAAAATGCAGTACATGACCATGGAGAATTTGAAGGTTGTATTAATTCTTTTTGTAAAAGAGATTGTATTTCTTTTTTACATAATTCTAAATATTCAGAATTCATTTGACAAGGCCTAGCCTTTGTCGGGATTTTCTTTTCATTAAAATCATCTTCATATGGAAGACTAACAATATGTTTTTTCCTATTCCAAAAAACATTTGGATGATCATTACAAATTTGTAATGAGAAATTATTAATTAGTAATCTTATCTTATCCTGTAATTTAGGATTTTGAAGTTTTTCTTCAATTGTTAAAATATTAATTTCTTCCTTTAAAAATCTTAATTGATTTTTCTTTCTATAGAGATTTTCCTTTATAGTATTTAATACTTTTGAAAATGGTTCCATTATAAATTGGAAATTAATTTGATTATTTTGATAAGTTCCTTTTAATCCTTTAGAATCTATATGATATATAGGATATAATTTTTTCAAAAAAGGAGTTCCAAGTATAACTTGGTTTGTAATGTTTTTAACTAATAAAAAACTTTCTGGAATGCAAACTTTATTTTTGCAAATATATGCTTTGGGGAGTTTAAATTGAATATCTAATTTTTCCCCTCCAGCATGCCTTAAACTATGAGTAGTTTTTGAAAATATTTTGTAGGTATAATACCTTCCTGTATTACACTAATATCTGCACCGCTATCAATTAATGCAGTTAATTCAATTTGAAATTTATTATCTATCAAAAGTAAAATTTTTGTATACCACTTTTGAGTAGTAATAATATCTAAAGAACTTAAAAATTGTTCCTCACCATCTGGTGGTTTTTCTTCTTGAAAAGTAATTATTTCTTTTCCTTTTCCCATTTCTAAATTAGAAATTCTTTCTTCAAAACCAATATTTTCCATTTTAAGAAATTGGATTTCTTTCTGAAGAATTTTTACTTCATTGTTTAAATCATTTATTGAAGTATTAGAAGTTAAACTATTACTTCTTTCTTTCATTAATTTTTGAACCTCTAACATAGAGTATGGTTCACTATATATTTTATTGTCAAAATCATTATTATTATTACTTGTTGAAGGAATATCCTGAATTTTATCGATTATTTGTGATCTTAATTCAGAATCCTTAATTTGTTTTAAAAATTCTAACAAACTATTATTTGTTAAAATATTTATATCTATGTCTTTAAATTGAGACATAATTTTATAAAATTCTTCATTTTCAGAATTATCATCTATCTGTTTTAAACAAGAATTTTTTATGCTACAAGCACAATCTGAATCTGATTCATTTGATAAATCATTTTTTGAAAATTTATTTCATTTTCTTCATCTGATTCAGAACTAGAACTTGTTTATAATAATATTTTAGAAATCTTATCTTTTAGATCATCATCTATTTCTAAAGAATTTATTTTCTTTTTTAATTTGCATTTATTTGCATAATGACCTATTTTTCCACATTTAAAACATTTAATGTCTTTTTTATCTTTTTTCCTAGCAATTCTAGCATTTTTTCTTTCTAATTTTTTTTCTCTCTCTTCTTTTTAGAATATTTTTTCTTTCTGAAAATTTTTTCAGGTTTATTTTTCCTATAAGGCTTTTTATCTGGGAATGGAATTTTCATCCCAAATTGACTACAGAAATGTCCTAATTGACTCCTTTCTGTTAATTTTTGATGTTTTATTTGTTGACTTAATTTTATCTCATTACATAATGATAAACCTTCTGGCACACAAGTTGCAATCAGTCTACCATATGTATACTCATTATACGGAATAGTAATTCTATCCTTTCTTAAGGTTTTCCTTACCCTCTCAGCAAATAAACTGGGAAGACCATCTATGAATTTGGACTTCCAATGACTGCTATTACTTTCAGGCAATTCCATGACTCTATTAAGGAATGCATCTTTATACCATCTAAATTCAGACAGTGTTTTACACCTAAGATTTTGGAGTAAAGTATGGATATTTTCACTATTATCTGAAATTTACCTGTAAAATGTTCAAGAATTGTAACTATTAATGTATACACAGCATTTTCGACTAGTTGGTCTCCTTCCTGCTTAATAGTTTTATAAACTTCTACTTTATTAATTGGAGATAAATAATTATCCCACCAGCCTTTTAATTGACTAGTAAATCCTGCAACTATCATTTTTGCAATATTACTATCTGTATTACCATTGGTTTTACAGATGGTACTATACATTAACATTCTATGAACAAGATTATAAATCTGTTTTTCTATATAACCATCTAAATTCCATTCATAAATATTTTTACTACTATAACTATTATATTGAAGTCCATTAAATCTCTTGATTTATTAAAAGTATTCTTGAGTTATTTTATTTCGAAAGATGTTAGAACATGTGAGAGAGCTCTAGAAGATTATAGAAGAACACAGAGTGGCACGCTTGCCTAAAGTAAGGAGATGGCTAGGGTTACCTAAAAGGGGTAGTCGAAATCAGAGCGATGTGTTAGTGTGTGTTTTAATTTTCCTTCCTTGTTTCGACTTTACTTATTCCTATTATTGAGATTTTTCTTAAAAGGTTCTTGTATGTTTCTGTGAAGGAATTTGTAGATCCTTTAATGGTTTTAGTAGGATTTTAATTTCCTTTTCCTTGTTTTCTTGTTGAGGGATTCGACCATGTTGTTTTAAGGAGATAGGCGAATTTCCTTATTGCCAATTATCTAGTTCCTTTAGATTTTGTTTGTAAGGTTTCCAGTTCTAATCGGAATCCAATTTTTATTTCTTTTCTTTTTCTTACTTGTAATTTTGGATCATCCTATAACTATCAATAGGGGTGCTTCTTAACCTTTTTATTCAGACAATTCATAAACGTTGATATAATTTGGTGTAAGGTTTTACCCTATATATATTTTTTGAATTCTGCTCATTAAACTTTAGTCAGTTACATGTTAACTTATTTGCTTTAGTTCTTAAAATTGCATATTAATTAAGTTTATAGTTTCGCATAATTAAATAGCTTTTTGCTTCAATTTTTTGCTTGGTTTATAGTTTAACAAGAATTTGATTGTTCTATTGAATGCCAATAGTGGTTAGGGGCAACAAGGGGCTATATTGTGTTCTTTTAATTGGAGTATTGATAATTTTTCGCACACTGTAATTCTCAATACACTTCAAGTAGAGAATATGCATCACTTAGGGTCTGTTTCATAACACTACTTAATGATTAAAATTATTAGATTAAGAGATAATGACTTTTAGTGTCTTTGATAACGAAAATGCAAACCTCTTAATTATTTAAGCACTACTTATTTCCTTTAGAAAAAATTAAGCAGAAAAAGTCAGATTGTTGCTTATCTCTTAATGGTCCGCTTAATAATTCTTTAAATAATTCATATTTGATTTCCTAAACTACCCTTTTATTTTATTCATATTGATTTAACTATAAATATTTATCTTTAAATAATTATTATTTTATTTGTTTCTTCATTAGCATACCACGTATTTTAAAATTTTTTAACATAATATTCTTAACTAAAATTTGATTTAATTTTTATTATTTATTTTGGTATTAAAATTTATTTAATAAGTTATATCATTTACATATTTTTATAAATATCATTCATACGATATAATTTATATTACTTATATAACTTTATTCATTATATCCGAATTTTATTGTAAAATATTTAATTTCTTTTAGACTGCAATAGGGAATTTGTTTTTCATTTTCAAGAATTTTAATAAATTGTGATAATTTTCTTTTGTATTTTAATCATTCAATTTATTCTGTTTTTATCTTTTTTTATTTTCTTATGTTTTTCATTAATCATAATTTAATCATTCAATTTATTTTATTTTTATCTTTTTTTATTTTCTTATGTTTTTCAGTAATCATAATTTATGTTTTCTTATAAAATTTGATATTTTGCGTATATAAATACAAAAAATTCAATGTAAGGGTAAAATTGTACATTTTCAAGATTTCATCATTAATATCAGCATATTTATCAAACAAAATTGACTGATTAGCACTCTGATTCAGAGGTTCAAAAAATATATTTTAGCATTAAGATGTTAAGTGCTTAATCAATTCAGTATTAAGCTCAGATACAAGCATTAATTTTTATCAAACGGGCCCATAGAGTATCCCACTCAGAGGGAAAGAGCTTCTCACTCAAAAAACTTGTATGTTTCATGAAATACTTTCCATAATTCTCTCATTTAAACCTCACACAAGAGGTCCTATTTATAGTTGAGTTAGATTAGTCTAGGAATGAAATAAAACTAACTTAGGTACATAATACAAATAATGCAAAATTAAGAGAAACTTGGAGCAAGTTGAGGTGAGTTGGATGAATAGATAAAGGTTGGGGTGAGGTTCATGAATCATTTTGCTTAGGTGGCAGCTTGCAGTCTATCCTTCATTTGATGATGTAGCTGAATGGAGTGATGTGATTGGTGGTGATGTGGACAAGTGAGTCTTCGTCTTATAATGGATAGCTTGGTATTCTTTGGAAAAAGTCCGATGAAAAAGGCAAGCCAATTGGAAGCTTATAAAATAGTAGAGGAATGAAGCAAATTGGAGGGAGAAGGCGAAAAATCAGAAATCGAAAAGGAAAAGAAGGAATCCGGAAATCACAAATCGAAAAGGAAAACAAGGAGTCCAGAAATCAAGAAAAAAAAGGAGAAACAAAAGAAGAAAGAAAGGCTAGACGGTTGAGAAAAGGAACGGGTTGCGTAAGTCGGGCAAGCGAAAAAAACCCTGCCAAAACCTGACTCCAACCCATCAACCGCTCATCTTAGGAAATGCAAATTCAAATCGCTTCCCCTTCCCGCCCAAGAGTTGGCGTACTTAGGACACTTCGAAACCATCAGAAAGGGGAAAAGGTCAATGACAGTAACTCTAACCCTCAGCCAAGTCGATACTAGATTTGGGGGGCAAATTGATGGAAGACGGATTGGACGAGACCCAACCCAAGTCTCTAAGGGCTGATCCAATCACTCAGCCCAGCCCGAAGAAGGAACCCTAGCACCTCCAGGGTCCCGGCCTCAACCTAAGTCTTACCTAAATAAGGCCCAAAGAACCTAAACAAGCTAAGAAGTGGATGAGACGCCTTCAGACTCCACTCCCAGCATCAAGATCTGGAGGAGTTACTTTCCATACTACAATTATGGGAGAATCATCGACATATCCTCCTAACTTACCAAGCAATGTTCTCGGCTATATATACATAGCGATATCTACCCTATAAAGTGCACAATATTCTGCAACTCTAATCATATCTTTACTCTAGATTGCTTACTAACTTAGGCATCAGAGTATCTTAGGAGAACCAGTCTCTGCCATTTGCAAGATCTTAATCTCGAGCACCAAGGATAGCCGGAGACATCATCAATCTAGTGGGCCAACGATTCGAGGCACATCAGGACCAAAAGTGACATTTCTCTTAAACAAATGTAATAAAATTATTATAAATATAAAATTTACTGTTAAAAAAAACAAAAAAAAGAGCCCAAAGAAAATTATGTGACAACACCTACCCTAAAAGTTATTTTCAAACTTTAAAATTAGAGTAATTTTCTTCTAAAGCATTCAACTTTTTATGAGTTTTAAATTATAATACATAAAATAAAATATTTATTACTATTTTTTTAATTTATATTATTAAGTTTTGAGGATATAATAAGTATAAATTACATATTATTATATTAATAATGTTTGAAAAATCAAAATCAAAATAATCTTTCACTTGGACACCAAAAAGAAAGAAAAAAAAAAAAAAAAACTCTTTACAAGGAGACTATGTAAAAGTGCGCTACAAGTATGATAGTTTAGGAATGAACTTATGCCCCAGCGGTTAATGCGTAGGACGGGCCACCCCGAACATGTGTACCAATCATGTATTTAGTCAGTGAGGTGCAAACTTTGATAGTAACTGTGACTTGAAAAGTATATCGTCCATTATATTTAATAAATTCAATTTCATAAATATATATTTTTATGTGTTTAAAAGTAAAACAAATAAAATAATTAATTTGTTAGCATTTTTATTATTTCTTCCACTAATGTTTTAACACTTTAAGTGTAATTTAATTACGAAGCATACATAATTATATTGTAACTATGGGAAGATTCAAGGGGAGTGGGGTGGTATCCGGACCCCTCCAACCCCTTCCCCCACACCCTTATTAGTAATGTATTTTTTAGTGGTAAAATAAAATTTATATATGTATTTTACTCTAAAAAAAATTTGTTTATATGTTGGCCTCCTCAAAATTTTGTTCTGGATTCGCCACTGATTATAACCTTATATAAGATTAAAAAGAATTCAAAAAATGACTTTTCCAGAGATACAAATTGACAAACCAAAAATTAGCTTGACTTGGTTACAGGGATCGCTATCATAAATTTATAGCTGTAACGGTGTCCGAAAATTGTTGCTCTCCATTGACCGCAGAACACTCAAGTAGCATCAGTCAATTTCATTGTAAGGAGAAATTATTGAATGAGTTTACAACTAATTTCGTAAGTGGCAAAAATAATGATTAATTAAACGTTGAGGGCTTTACTTGAAGAAATGAAAATTTTCACTCCTTCCGTTCTATTATAAGGGTTCACTTTGATGTAAGTACAACTTATTATAAATATTAAGGTACAACATTTAAAATTGCTAATTTAACACTATTTATTCTATTCATGTCCTTACTTTTTAGTATATGCTAATTGTGAAATCATACATGATTATATTAGTGAACTCTTCTATTCGAACAAAAAATAATTTTTAAAATAACTCTTCTAATGAAACGGAGGGAATATAATCTTATTACTGGTAAGACTGGCAATCCGACTCCATGTTTTTTTACCTCAAAAGAAAAAAAAGAAAGATATTGCGATTTCATTCTAAAGGATCATTAGCATTAGTTTTCCTAATTTGAACATCTCATTCATGTTTCGCACGCAAACATCTCGATTTGGTTTTGGTTTTATTTTTAGTTTCAACAGTAAATTTAATATGTTATAATCATTTTACATCATTTTCAATACAACTTTTTATTATTCAGTTATACAGTTTTTGCCTTTTCAATACATTTTTTACACTAAAAAATTATTTTCCAAAAACATGTTTTCAAAACCGGATTTTAAAACATCATAAATAATAAGCCCTTAATAGCTAACAAATCTTATATGTGATACTTCAACATCTAAACTCTTAACTTTCTCAGTGTGACTTGATATGTCATACTTTAGTATCTAGAGTAAACTGTTAACCTTAGCAATTAAACTCAATTAGTAAGTGAACTTCAAACCGTTAAACTCGATACGAGCATTGTTAAACTGTGAGATGCATAAAATTTATACAAGTTTTGTGAAATACAAATACCAAGCTTCTCCAAATTTGTAATTGCTAGCCATCAACCATGTTATTAATAAACCTGGCTTGGTCAACCCGCGCCGAACTCCACGGTTGGCGCCAATTGTCCTTGACACTAATGAGCTAATATATACCCTTAAAGGGTATGCTTGGCGCGCAGAAATGGGAATGGGGAAAATCGGCATTTGATTTCTGGGATTAAAATTGTTATATTTGGTACGTTCGGAAATTTAATAATTTGAACTATTATATCCTCTAAAAGGCATTCTTAATGAAATATTTATTCATTCTTGAATATGACTTTCCCCATTCCCATTCACATTCTTATTTTCGAGCACCAAACGCACCCTAAGCGTTAGAAGTATTTATAGATGTTCCTTAAACTCTGCTCGAATCCCAATAAATAGGATTACGTTGTTCATCGAACTAGAATTTCCTCTTCGTTAGTGTATTTTCGAAAACATGCTTTAGAAATTTTGTATTTTATTCTCGTATTTTATAATTTTTAATATCTTTTTTTTTACACTATTTAATTATACATTTTTATATTTTTAATACAAATATAAAACTTTCGCTTTGGAAGGCTCTGATTAGAAAACTTCCTGGGCCTAAGTACGATTATGTTCAATCACACAACGTTCTTCAGAAAGAACTTGGCTACACATTTTTAAGAATTTTAATCCTTTGTATTGCTTCTTTTCGTGAACTAAGCGGATGCTTGTTTTGACGGTTTAAGAGTCATGTATAATTAATACTTTCATGGTATAGAATAATAAAGTTTTAGAGTTTTTTTAAATGGATTAAGAATTAATTTAAATGACAAAAAAACTCTTAACCATTGTAACACTTAAATGGAGTAAGTGTTTTGAAGTTGTAATTCAGTTAATACTATTAGGGTCTGTTTAGTTAACAGGAAGGTAAATTTTTGATGAGTATGATTTCTCGGAATTGAATGATAAGGAAAGTAAAATTAAAAAGAATATATTTTTGTGTTTGAATTAGTTAAAAAATGTATTTGAAGATTTAAACATGAGCTAAATTAAATATCAAAATTACCCTCAAATCAAGTTTAATGACTTTTTCATAAAAATATTTGAAAACTAAATAATACTTAATTATAAATTACACTACAACTTTAAAAATATAATTAATTACCTTCCAAATTTAAATATAATTAATTTACAATATATTGGAATTGAATGTGAAATAGAAAAAGTCAACTTAATTTATGTTCCTATGAATCTATGATATATAAACCAAACATTATAAGTGAAAATGGTAATCAATCCCCATAATAAATTAAATAACTTAATTATAATGATTATTTTTGCTATCATTCTTCATCATTATTATGTCCATTATTCTTTACGAACCAAGCACACCCTAAAATCATGAGAGAAAGGAACGAGCTAGTGCCCCATCAATCGTGATATATAGCAAGCCACCCACAGGTTGGAGATTCGATTCGTATCTCTGTCAGTTCTCCCTGTTTAGACTGCAAGGGAGAAAAAGTAAATAAATAAAAAAAAGTATCAGCGGCCTTATTAAAAAAATAGCCGGCAAATTTAACCCATGTATTGATTTCACCATTTTCTAATGTACATTACATCACACAGACGGTAAGAAATGGTAATATGGTATAAGTTCGCTGCACTTGAGGATGGAAAGACTCTTTCCACAAAAGGAAAAATAAAATAAAGTAAGTTGCATCAATCTTTGCGTTGTTTGATTTGGTTTTGGATGGCAACAACCTCGTTCAAAATGTCTAACTATTATCACTTTTCACTTTTACTCATATGATTTTACTTCAAAATTCTACTCGCTCCGTTTCATTAGAAAAATCTACTTTAACCAGTGTACAATTTATTATGAATGTGAGGGTACAACACTTAAAATAGTTAATGCGACACCATTTATTTGATTTATATCCTTACTTATTAAATGTATGCTAATTGTAGATCAGACATGCATGATTATACTAGTAGATCAGACATGCCTTCTCTCTGCCTTCTCTCTACCGCTCCTCTATTTTCCTTTCTCCCCCATCCTTCATTAATCTCTCCCATCCTCCATTAATGGAGGATGGGCGAGCTCCTTTCTCCCTCTTCTAATAAATCTCTCTTTGTCGAGAGTTTTCTTGTCTCTCCTAGTTCAGAGTTTTCTGTTCCTTTTTTTAATAGAGTTTTGTTCGCTCCATTTTTGGAGTTGTGTTCTTCACTTATTTTTGAAGTCTTTAACTTCAGATCCGTGGGATAAAGTTGTTGATGAAAAAGATGGTGAAAATAAAGCCGACAGTGGTTGGCGTCATCAGTTGTTTGTCATGGATCCCTTGTGTCATGGGTTAATTTTGGAGCTATATCAGAACTCAATAGCAGTCCTGTGCCACCGGTCAGATATCTGTTCAGCTATGTGAAATTTTGCTCCTCTTTGCTTAGCTATAGGTTAGATTTGTAGTTTGTAGATTTGATTTTCAGACCTATTTTGATTCTAAATTGTAGATATGATTTTTAGATCTACTTAAGTTCTAGATTGTATTGTTTGGCTCATGGCCTACTGTCAAATCGCTGCTAAACGATATTTCCAACCCGTTAATTTGAGTAGTTCTTTTGTTTCAAAAAAAAAAAAAGACAGAAAAAGTAAAAAATTTAAAAGATTGATGATACGAATTCAAAGTTCATCATGTATGATGGATAGATTAATTGAACTAGTTCTGCTTATTTTTAGGTGTTAGCGGGTGTTAGGAGTTGGGTGCTAAGATTTAGTGGCCCAGTGGTCCTACATTGTAGGACTATAATTTACTTCAGTTATTTTTTCTTACTAGTCTTTCTATTCATTATAAATAGTTAATTGTACATAGGAAGAGATATCAATGAAAATACAAAACAATTATTGTCTTTTTCTTGTATTCTTCTAGCTTTCTTCCTTTCCCAAAATTCCAACCGTAACAATTGACTCTTCTTTGAAAATAAAAAATATTTTTCAAAATGAACTCTTCTAATGAAACGTAGAGAGTATATATTTTAAAATATAAGATTATAAATAAAGACTTAATCATTGGTAAAAAGTGCCTATTGATATATACATGCCTTTTACTTTATATTGTTATCTCTAAATTATAATGAGATTATGCGAGAAAAAGTAATTTACTTTAAATACACTTTGAGTTAAACAATGGTAAATTTTAAACCACACATAGGGATTTGATTAAAAATTAAAACAAACTCCAATGTTTGAAAAACATCAAAAAATTGTTGGCATAGCAAATGATTCACTAAATTCTTATGAAGGGACTAAGATTCCTTACGTTTGAAAAGAAAAGGAAAGTTTTTGAGGATTGGCATTTTGAATATGTTTATAAAAATTTTGGGGGGGGGGGGGGGGGGGGGGGGGGCAGAATTTTGATGTTTTTTTGTAATTACATGATCTATTTTGACGTAGGCTAAACGCTGGAGGATGTTTTGCAATTTATCTGTTAAACAAATTAAAAACTATTGGAATATATAAATGGTTATTCGGCTAAGCAATTAAAATGATATTTTGGTTAAATTTCTTTTTCCCCTATCATGTAGTTTGGATATTATAATATAAATGGAAGGGTTTAAATGTTATTTTGGTTAAATTTGACCCCTTTAACCAACTCCAATAGAGGCAAAAACCTATTTTGTAAATTAAACTTTTGTTCATAAAAAGGGATAAAAAGAATAAAAGATAAAAGGGATAAAATAAAATTAAATATTGAGCAATAATAAATGAACACTAAACTTTCAAAAATAACTAAGTGAATGAATGAAGTTAAAAAAAAGAAGAAGAAAAAAGTACTGCATTGCTTTCTCTCTAAAGAACTTTTCATTCACGGAATGCTAGCTTATGAGTTATGATGTATTAAAAATGTCCTTATTCAATGGATGAATAATTTTGTAAAGGATTATAGTTTTACTCCAAAATAAAATATGTAGCTTAATGAATTTAGGATTTATTTTGTACTTAAACTTTATGAGGTTTTTGAAAAAAGAAAAGAAATTGTATTTTAGCCAATTGCATTTATAGAGTCTACTTTGTTATTATTTCATGAATAGTGTGACTTTTTCCTTAAAAAAAAAAAAAATCATCCATCCAAATGCGTTCATTTTTCTTACATTTTAAAATTCTCTTTAAGATCACACTCCCATAATTTCAAAAAAAATAACATAATCATTCAACCATTTTTTTTTTTTCTATCTTTCCTACACAAATCTCCAAAAAATTCCCTCCCAAAAAAAATATTTCTCATTTGATCACAGAATAAACGGACCCTAAGTCAATAGTCAAATATTTAGAAGTCAACAGGTTTTTTTTTTTCTTTTGAAGTCAACAGAGTTCTGATTATCTAAAATGAAAGGGATAAATATAAATTTGAGAGGAAGGAAGGCAAAAAAATATTGACAATGTTGTACCTTATCAAACTTGTACTCCTCCTGATTTCCGTTCTGGTTGGCTTGGCATCTGTAAATGCAGAGTCTTTCACCTACAATGGATTTGTTTCCGCCGCGCTAAGCGTTGATGGAAGAACGGTCGGAGTCGTGCCGGACGGCCTCCTGCAAATAACCATCCTCGCCGGCGAGAAAGGCTACGCCTTTTACCCTGATCCGATCAATTTCAAGAACGCTTCTGCTGCCTTCTCCTTCTCAACAACATTCGTCTTCGCCATAGTCTCTGAAAGCCCTGATGATTTCGTCGGCCATGGGATGGCTTTCGTGATTGCTCCGACGACAGCCCGTCCGGACGCTTTACCAAGCAAGTATCTCGGTCTGTTCAACGGAAACGACGTCGGAGAAGACACCAATCACATTGTGGCTGTGGAACTCGACACCGTCATGGATTCCGATTTTTAAGACATTAACAATAACCATGTCGGCATTGACATCAACGGATTGGTATCTGAAAAAGCAGAGCCGGCGGGATATCACGATGACGGCGGAAACGGCGCGTTTCGGAGGTTGAGTCCTGTTAGCGGGAAGCCGATGCAAGTTTGGGTGGAATATGATGGCGTTTCTATGCAAATGAATGTCACTTTAGCTCCATTGGGTATTCCTAAATGAAAACAGAGTCTTTTATCTTTGAAAAAAGATCTTTCTCCTGTTTTAAAACAGAGTATGTATGTTGGTTTTTCATCATGCTCTGGTTCATATCACACATCCTAGTATGTTCTGGGATGGATTTTTCGGATCAATGGCGGTGTGGCTCAAGATCTTGATCTGTCTCAACTTCCGAAGCTTCCCCGAGCTGGGCCGAAGAAAAAATCCAAACTTCGCACCATAGGGTTAGCCCTGATTTTGATTGTTTCACTTTCAATTGGAATTGCTAGAGCAATTTATCTAGTGAGAATGAGAAAGAAGTTTGCAGAAGAGCTGGAAGATTGGGAGCTTGAATATGGTCCTCACAGATTCAAGTACAAGGATTTGTACAAGGCCACAAAAGGGTTCAGAGACAGGGAATTGCTCGGAAGAGGGGGTTTTGGCAGGGTATATCGAGGCGTATTGCCGGGTTCTAAAATCGAGGTTGCGGTGAAGAGGGTGTCTCATGAATCCCAGCAAGGGATCAAACAATTTGTGGCGGAAATTGTCAGCATTGGTCGGCTACGCCACCGGAATTTAGTCCCAATTTTAGGCTATTGTCGTTTAAAAGGGGAGCTGCTTTTGGTTTATGAATGCATGCCGAACGGAAGCCTTGACAGGTTTCTGTACGACGAGCCTGAGCAAACCCTGAATTGGAAACAGAGGTTTCAAGTGATCAAAGGAGTAGCTTCAGGGCTGTTTTATCTGCACGAAGGGTGGGAACAGCTTGTGATTCACAGAGATGTGAAGGCCAGCAATGTCCTTTTAGACGGAGAATTAAACGCAAGATTAGGAGATTTTGGTCTTTCAAGGCTGTATGATCATGGAACAGACCTGAAAACAACCGATGTTGCCGGGACTCTTGTTTACCTGGCGCCGGAGAATATGAGAACCGGGAAGGCTACAACAAGCACAGATGTATACGCTTTCGGGGTGCTTTTGCTTGAGGTTGTATGTGTTAAATTCTGTTATTGATGGATCACATATGTTATTAGTTTTATTACTATAAGAGTTACTAATTAATTTATTGTGCTTTAGATTAATTACCAAGATAACAATTAAGTCTTATAAATTAATGTTATCTTTGTCACAATAAATTAAGTATAATAAATAGCTCACTTAATGTGGGTTTTATCTCACAAGAGATATACTACGGTTAGCGAGGAAGGGTTCTTGCCTTAGTATATATATGTACGCCTGTGATTCCATCACATCAGTCGTCTTCAGTTTGACGCATAGGTGAAAGGCCAGAAACACTTTTCTCTATATATTTTGGTTGTAGGATAGGAATACTTTCAAGTGGGAATTTTAAATCTTCTTCAAGCAACAATGGCTGGAGGTAAGTCCTGGATTGATAATTATAACAATTGGTATCAGAGCCAAACTTTAGCCATGTTGGTTGATATGGAAAAATTGTGGTTTGAACTATTTAGTTGATTCCTTCTCTAAGTTTCTGGTCGTGTTGTAACTTGTTTAAACTAATTTTTTTTTTTTTAAACTTATGAATACCAAGGTCAACTTTAAGACTTTTTAATAACCATAACATCAACTGGTTTGCATGACGAATTCCTTGAGGTGTTTGTTGTTGTTGGTTTTTTTTTTTTTTTTTGGTTCTTTATTTTTTACAATTGTGGGCTAATATAATTGATTATATCAATCCCGATGCACTTATAAATTAATAATTTATCTTTGTTGTACTATATCAATTGTCACACAATTTGAAAAAAAATTATATCGTTGATTTATTTTGATGGAGTTTTGTTTGGCTTTCTTGTCATGCCAAATTCCAAAATTTAAAGAATTCGGTGTCATTTTTATTGTATGATACTTTGAAATTAGCCACAACATTTCGAAGTATTTAATACAGTAAAATTATGTTATGGCATCTCATTGAAGTTACAATTAAATTTTGTCAAGATAGCTGCTTTGTCCCACAAGAGAGTAATTATTTTGATAAAGTTAATTGAAGGAAAAATTAAACATACGGTTGAAAAATATTTCCTATGCCCACAGGCATGGAAAATTTTTCTTTGTTTAACTTTTCAATATTATGAATATGTATATTCTTTATATGGAGACAGCCTTTGCCCACAGGGAGGTTTAGAATATACTATATAAATATTGTATGAATTAATTTGTTAATTCAACTTGTTGCATGCCATTAATTTTACCTCCTTTATAATTGCATTTTTACCCATTAATTTTACCTCCTTTATAATTGCAATTTTACCCACTACTGCTTTCTTTGACTCTTCTAATACTCCAATGTTGACTGGTGAAAATTACGCTGAATGGAAGGAAAATATCCTTTTGACATTAGGGTGCATGGACTTAGACCTGGCGCTCCGTGAGGATGCTCCCCAAAATCCCACGGATTTGAGTACACCAGCTGAAAGGTCTAATTATGAGCTGTGGGAGCGGTCTAATCGCTTAAGCATGATGCTTATAAAGTCCCGCATAAGTCCAAGTATTAGGGGTGCAATCCCTAAATCTGAAAATGTCAAAGCTTACATGAAAGCTATTGAAGAACAATTTGTAAGTTCTGACAAAGCTATTGCAAGCACGTTAATGAAAAAGCTTTCCAATATGACTCTTGACAAAAACCGTGGTGTGCGAGAGCACATTATGGAGCTGAGGGATGTTGCTGCAAAATTGAGCTCCCTGAAGGTTGAGATTTCGGAGCCGTTTCTAGTGCATTTCATTATCAACTCTCTTCCTTCTGAGTATACTCCTTTTAAAATATCTTATAACACATAAAGAAAATTGGTCAATTAATGAACTTTTGACCATGTGTGTTCAAGAGGAGCAGAGGTTGAAAAATGAGTCAATTGAAACTGTGCATGTTGCGACTCATTTTAAAGGGAATGCAAAGAAGGGCAAAAGTGTTTCTTTCAAGAAAGATGGCGATAAAGGCAAATGCCGCTTTTGCAAGAAGAAAGGACACTGGAAAAGAGACTGCCTGAAATATAAGAAATGGCTTGAGAAAAAAGGTAATCTCACACTTGTATGTTATGAATCAAACTTTATTGAAGTTTCTGATAATACTTGGTGGATTGATTGTGGTTCCACAATTCATATTGCTAAAACCATGCAGGGCTTTCTGGACCTAAGGAAGCCGAAGGGAAGTGAGCAATACATCTATTCTGGGAATAGGATGCGCTCAACTGTTGAAAGAGTGGGAACTTATAGACTCATTTTAAAAACCGAGTTTCAATTGGATTTGCAAAACACTTTTTACATTCTTTCTTATTCTAGAAATTTAATTTCTCTTTCTAGGCTGTCAGTTGTTGGATATGATTCAAATTCTCATCTTTTTACCATGAATTTATTTAAAGACAATAAAATTATTAGTTCTGCCCACTTGAATGGCTTTTTATTCCAACTTGAGTTGGATCCCACATATGAACATAATCTTTTAACAACGCATGAAATTGGCACAAAACGTTGTATTATCAATGAGAATTCATCAAAGCTTTGGCATAGGAGATTAGGACACATGTCCATTGAAAGAATGAAAAGATTGGTAAATGAAAGAGTTCTACCAACTTTAAATTTTACCGATCTAGGTACTTGTGTGGATTGTATAAAGGGTAAGCAAACCAACAAGACCACTAAAGGTACCAAAGGAAGTTCTCAATTGCTTGAAATCATACACACGGATATTTGTGGACCTTTTCCTACCCCTTGCTTGAATGGTCAAAGATATTTCATATCTTTTATTGATGATTATTCAAGATTCATGTATCTTTCTCTCTTGTTTGATAAATCTGAAGCGCTTGCCGCATTCAAAAAGTTCAAATTAGAGGTTGAGAATCAAAAGGACAAGAAGATAAAAATTATCCACTCAGATAGGGGTGGAGAATATTAAAGAATGGGAAAAAGTAGCCTGATCATGCTAAAGCAATAAAAACATACCCAAACCTCAACAAAAAAGAGTAAACATATGCCAACTCAACCATGCATCCATGGTGCTTATTTCAATGCTCAGATTACAATATGGGCAGTACTTGACTGAAAAAAAAAAAGACTGAAAACACAAGATCCGGACATGATCGACACATCCTCACACTTAAACTTGTGCATGTCCTCAAGCACAACAAGAATAAGAAAAGGGAAAAACAGAACTTGACACACAGAACATACCACTAGACTACACAAAGCAAACACATGTGTACACACAAAGATGATAAAGGGAAATTAGAACTCACCTGGGTAGATTATTGGACTAGGTAGTCCAAAAAGTGGTCCAGAGAGCAAAAAATATTTCCACAAGTACCTGCACACTTTACAAAATAGTTCAGCCAGAAGAATAAAGTGTGACCAAAAAACAAAATAACAAAATAAAAAAAAAAAAACAGAAAGCAAAAATAAAAATAAAATAAAAATTTCGAAAACAAAATGGGTTGCCTTCCACTAGCGCCTTTCTTTTAAGTCTTTGGCTAGACTCAGTTATGCTCTTGTCAATGATTGGGTCAGTTTCAGCCTCCCACTAGTGTCTTTCTTTAAGTCTTTGGCTAGACTCAGTTATGCTCTTGTCAATGACTGGGACAGTTTCACAGTGAAATTTTTTCCATTGTTTGGATTTGGCCAGACTTCTTAAAGTACTTGAAACTTGGCACTTGCAATGCTGCGTTTGAGCAAACGGACACCTCATCTAGTGGCATTGCCTTCTTCTCTTTCATCTCACCTGGTAGACCTTTGATCTCAAAATTTTCAAGCATTCCCCTTTTTTCTTGATAGAGCTGTTGACCAGTATCAAATTGTGCGAGTATATCAAGCGATATATGTTCATTGATGCTTTTTTGCACAGTGGCTTTGACACTCTTTTGCAGAATTCTGGTCCTTCTTATAAACTGGAGATTTATCAAATTCAAGCGTTAGGGCCTCTTCTTCACTCATATTCTGGCCGTTGAAATTAGTCAAGCCCTGAGTGAGAACCATCTCCATCTTGTCCTGCAAACAATTGGTCTCAAGAGATTCTTGGACAAGAGGGTTATTCATCTCAACATTATGCACATTTTCAACAAGTTGTGGATTCTTCATGGTCTCATCCATACTAAAAGTATGTTTCTCATCGTAATAGTCCATACAAATAGAGCCATTATACACATCAATCAAAGCCCCAGAAGTTTTCAAAAATGGTCGACCCAACATCAAATATTTCACATACTTTAATTGGAATATGTGGCTCTCGTCTCGAGTAGTGAGGGTGTTGCCCATTCGTTGGCATCATTCACAATTCTTGCAGAAGAAATAGCAATCTCTGTTTAAGCTGGGCTAATAGAAACCACTATCCATAATCTTCCTTGCTGTACGCTTATGCCCAAAATGTCCCCACTAACTGCAAAATGGCAATGTTGCAATATGCTCTCTTGTTCCCAATCTGGAACACACCTCCTTATGATCTGATCTGCTCCGCACTTCTATAAAATGGGGTCATCCCAAATATATTGTTGTTGTCACTGATCAACTTCTGACTCTACCCATGTGAATATTCTGGAGGCATAATTGAAGTAGTTAGATAATTCACAATATTTGCATACCATGGATCAGCGTGTTGCGCTTGAATTGCTGCAATGAACATCTGTTCCCCCTTAACCAGAGACTCCATTGAATATAAGTAGTCCTCTGGAAATTGCTCTTTAATCTGGACCTCTTCTATGGGCAGCGACAACATGCTCAAATGATCGGCTACCTTGTTCTCAGCTCCTTTCTTATCCTTGAGCTTCCAATCAAACTCTTGCAATAATAATATCCAGCGGATCAATCTTGGTTTGGACTCCTTCTTGTTTAGCAAATGTCTCAATGTTGCATGGTCTGTGTAAACAATCACCTTGGAATCCAGTAAATACTTCCTGAACTTGTTGAAACCAAACACCATATCTAACAACTCCTTCTCGGTGGTGGTGTATTGCATAAGTTTTTGATGCATAGTATATTGCATAAGTTTCCTTACCGATCTTCTGGCCAGGAACCGCTCCTACTGCATAGTCGCTTGTATCACACATCAGCTCAAAAGGTTGCTCCCAATCAGGAGGTTGAATAATCGATGCAGATACCAAACTATTTTTCAGTTTATCAAACGCCTCATTCGACCCTACCGTTAGGTCAAACAGTACATCGTCCTTCAACAGATTCGTGAGAGCTTGAGCTATCTTGGCAAAATCCTTGATGAACCGCCTGTAAAATCCAACATGACCTTAAAACCCTCAGATCTCCCTCACATTTGTGGGATATGACAACTTTGCAATGAGCTCCACCTTGGCTTGATCTACTTCGATTCCTTCCTTGCTAACCCTATGCCCAAGCACGATACCTTCTTGAACCATAAAGTGGCACTTCTGTAATTCAGCACCAAGTTCTTTGCTACACATCTCGCCAAAACAGCATCCAGGTTGTTCAAACAATCGTCGAACAAGTCCCCATGCACTGTAAAATCATCCATAAAAATCTCTATACATTTCTCGATCATGTCGGAGAAGATACTCATCATACATCTTTGAAATGTACCTGGTGCATTGCATAGCCTAAAAGGCATTCTCCTGTAGGCATACATGCCAAATGGACGCGTAAAGTAGTCTTTTCCTGATCCTCTCGATTAACCCATATTTGAAAATAGTTGCTATAAGCATCCAAAAAGAAGAAAAATATTTTCCCGGCTAGCCTCTCGAGCATCTCGTCAATGAAAGGAAGTGGAAAATGGTCATTCCTTGTTGCAAAATTAAGCTTGTGAAAGTCTATACACATCTGCCATCCCGTGAGCAATCTCATAGGTACAAGCTCATTTTTCTCATTCTCAACCATTTCAAACCCTCCTTTCTTAGGCACCACGTGGACTGGGTTCACCCACTTACTATCGGAAATGGGGTTGATGATCCCCATCGCCAATAATTTCAAAATCTCCTTCAGGACCACTTCTCGCATATTTGGGTTGAGCTTTCTTTGGGGATCTTGAGTGGGCTTTGCATCTGGTTCCAAGAAGATATAATATTGACAAATATCCGGACTGATTCCGGGTACATCAGCCAAGGTCCATCCAATTGCCTTGATGTGCTTCTGAATTACTCGAAGCAATCTGTCCTCTTGCACCGTGTTCAACCATGCGTTGATGATTACTGGATGGGTCTCTTCCTACCCCAAATATGCATACTTCAAGTTAGCTAGTAAGGGCTTCAATTCTAACTTTGGTGCTTGCACTAGTGATAGAATTGGTTGCTCGGCACCCGCCCCTTTGCCCTGTAACTGTTGCAGCTACTGCGAGGTATCTAATGACCTCTATCAATTCCTCATCATTCATAGCATGTATGTCTGATTCAGTGTAGCTCTGAGTGATCGTTTCCTCTAGCTTGTCCTGCAAGTAAAATGTCTCAAGATGTTCTTGGACGAGCGGGTCAATCACATCAATGCCATACACATTCTCAACATCTTCAGGGTTGCTACATTGCACTATCAATATTAAAATTATACTTTTCACCACAATAATCTAAGCATATGGAACCATTATACACATCAATCACTGCCTTAGCAGTTTTCAAAGACGGTCTACCTAGTAATACCCCCACAGACTCCCTAGTAGGATCAGCATTCATCTTTACAACATAGAAATCAGCAGGGTATACAAATGACTTTACTTGCACTAAAACATTCTCTAAAACTCCCTCAGGATGCACGGAAGACCTATCGGCTAACTGAATGACAACTTTAGTATTCGATAATTCTACGCCAGATGTGGTATTAAAAATAGACAACGGCGTGACATTTATTGATGCACCAAGATCGCATATAGCATGCTTAATAGTTATATCTCCAATTGTGCAAGGTAAAGATAACATACCTAGTACCTTGCACTTTGGTAGCAGCTTCTTCTGAATTACAGCTGACACTGTTTCTCCCAGGGCTACTTTGCTGCCCCCCTTGGTTTTCCAGCCATGAAATCCTTCAAAAATCTACCAACCGAGGGAATCTTAATGGCCTTGAGGAATGGAATATTCACATCCATTTTTTCAAACAGTGCCAAGTAATCAATTGGATCTTCCTTCATCTTTCTTCCCTTAGGCTTGAAACTGTTCGGGAATGGGGGCACCGGTCTATACAGATTCTCCTTCCTTGCTGGTTGGACAGGCTTAGAGACTGTATTTTTCACTGGCACTTCAGCTTCTTCCAAATCTGGTTCTTTACTATCTGGGGCTACCTCCGACCTGGGGTTGACCTCGGGTTTAGGCAAATGGTCACTCGCCTGTCCTGAATTTTTCACTACGGGTCTCAGAATTTTCCTGCTCCTCAGTGTGATCTTACTCACATTTTCCTTTGGTGGTACATGTACCTGAGAGGGCAGAGAGCCCTGATTCCCTCGCAATTACTGTATGGAAGCTGACAATTGCGAGATAACCCCAGCTATTCCATCCATGGTGGTCCTATGCTCCTTTTGTTGTTCAATTATCTCACCCATCACTTTTTCCATTGTCCTTCCAGCCTTGGGTTGATTGCTCTGATTATTAGTTGGGAAATTACGCTGGTTATGTGGCCTGTAAGTTGGAGCTGAATTCGAATTTTGAAAATTTTGGGGAGGATTGTTGTAGACTAGTGGCAGAGCTGGTTGACTTATTTCTGTCTTAAAAGGGACCTGAACACCTTCAATTGGATTCTTCCACCCAAATGTTGGATTGTCTTTTCACCCCAGATTGTATGTATTGGAGAAAAGATCTCTCCTTGACTGGTTCTTGTTCCAATTAAGGTTGGGGTTTGGCTGATTCTAATTCCCTGCAGCATTCGCTTGTGCTACTGGCTCCTCTTGTGCAAAATTACATTGCTGGGCATAGTGTCCTAGATACCCACAACATCTGCATACCACCTCTCCTGTCGGGTTATTGGGTGGCGTTGCTAACTTGGTCACCAGGGCTGCGAGTTTTTCCATGTTCGCTGTGAGGTTAGTGATCCTCTCATCACTTGTGTCATTCACAAAACTCATAGCTGCTCGCGGTTTGGCCAAACGTATGGGGTTCACAAATTGACTTCGTGAGTCAATTGTATCCTTGATAACCTTTTTGGCCGACGTCACTGTGTTGTTCTGGAACGCCTGATTGCTTGCTGAATCCATTAAATTTTGATTAGCCGATGTTATTCCATGGTAAAAATACTGCAGAAGTTGCCCATCACTATATTTATGGTTCTGGCAGCTTTCCACAAATTCGTTAAACTGTATCCAATAGTTGCCGAGAGATTCATCCACCTCCTATTGGATGCTACTGATCTCCTTCATTATTGAGTTCGTCTTTGTGGATGGGAAATATTTCTGCAAGAATAGCCCCTTCATTTGTGGCCAAGTCGTGACTTTGCTTGCTGGCAGTAAAGAGAGCCAACGGTTTGCTTGTCCAATCAAAACATATGAGAATGCCACTAGCTTCAGTTGATCAAGGGTGGCCCCTGCTGGTATTCTACCCGCATTGCAATTTTTTATATACTCATCCAAAAAATTATGTTAATCATCACCTCTATTCCCATGAAATTTGGGAATCCCGTTTAGCCACCCATTCTTTAGTGGGAAACCTCCTGGCAGCGTGGGTGTAATTACAGCTGACACTCGATCAGCGGTTTCGTGGGTGTTCAGATCCTTCAGAGTGGGTTCTCGTTCTGGTGGGTCCCCCTGACCTTGTCCTCGGCCATTACCTTCTCGGTCTCCCATTGTTTCTGACTCAGATTCAGAGTTCTGAAAATCTGTATCAGGTCTGCCTTCCATTTGGGTAAACGATCGAGGGACATATTCTAATTCTATCCTTTCTGCTAACTTCCGTAACCTTGCTTCCTTGGCTAAACGTTTGTAGGTTCTTTCAATCTCTGGATCACTGAGTAATATAGATCGAGAGCTCCTGCTCATGCACAACACAAGAAAACACTGAATGCATTAAAAGAAAAAAGAATTAAAATGATTGTAACCGTCCCCGACAATGGTGCCAATTTGATAAGCAACTTTGTCATGTCGTACCAAATACAGTAAAAATTACTAACTATGTATAGTATAGGAAAGCACAGGATTGATCCAAAGAGACCGAGAAATCACTTCTAATTCCAGCTTAATGCAATAAAACACACACTTTTGACGAGTCGTCACCTTTGGTACCTCTCAAGAGACCTTAGAGTTGGTTCAAATTTATAACTACTAGAAAAAGATAACAATCGACAAAGAAACAATTGATAAAAATATTCCAGTATTATGCAATTAATTCTCCTCGCATGCATGTAATCATAAACATCTTGTGGTCTAATTTAATCTACACCGGTTAGTTCTAAGTACCGTGGGGTCTCTCAGACATACCCAATCCCTTATATAATTCGGTGATCCTCTATGGGGTCCCTCGCAAAGATCACTGCCCAAAAGAGCTTTTAAGAATTAAGGAACCTAACACTGTTTATTCTTTATTAGCCGTAACCGTTAAAGGTACACACTAATCCATACAGAACTACCTAGCCGGCAGCTTTGTTACTTGATAACAATTACTAATGCAGTACTAAGGTGATCAAACTTAATACATAATCAGCAATTAAATGGATTTACAAGATAGAGTAGAATATAGCTTTAATGTTTCTCAAAGTACTTGTACTCCTCTTCCTGATTTCCGTTCTATTTGGCTTTGCATCTACCCAGTCTTTCACCTACCATGGTTTTGATTCCGCAGCGCTAAGCGTTGAAGGAAAAATGGTGGGAGTTATGCCCAACGGCCACTTGCGGCTAATCAACAGCTTCCAGTACCAGAAAGGGTACGCCTTTTACCCGGATCCGGTCAATTTGAAGGATTCCGGCAGTGGTTCTGCCTTCTCCTTCTCCACAACATTCGTGTTTGCCAAGAGACTATCAAACTTTGAGTGGTCATGGGATGGCTTTCGTGATTGCACCTACGAAAGGTATTCCAGACTCTCTAGGAGGCCCATTTCTTGGTCTTTTCAACGGAAACACCGGAAATTACAGAAATCACATTGTAGCTGTGGAGCTCGACGCCATTATGATGATTTAGAAGACATTAACGATAACCATGTTAGCATTGATATCAACGGGGTGATCTCAGAAAAAGCAGAGCCAGCGGGATATTATGATGGCAGCAGCAACGGTTCGTTTCAGAGCTTGAGTCTAATTAGCGGCAGGCCAATGCAAGTTTGGGTGGATTACAATGGCGTTTCTATGCAAATGAATGTCACATTATCCCCAATGGGTGTTGCTAAACCGAATCAGCCTCTTTTATCTTTAAAAAAAGATCTTTCCCCTGTTTTCAATCAAGCCATGTATGTTGGCTTTTCATCCTCCACCGGTTCAGTGAATACGTCACAATATGTTCTGGGGTGGAGTTTTCAGATCAATGGTGCGGCTCAAGCTCTTGATCTGTCTCTGCTTCCAAAGCTTCTAGAAGTTCATCATGAGCAGAAATCCAAACTTATCACCATCGGTGTGCCTGTGATTCTGATTTTGATTGTTTCATTTTCGATCGGATTGGCTGGGGTAATTTATTGATTGAGAATGAAAAGAAGTTTGCAGAAGTGCTGGAAGACTGGGAAGTTGAATACGGTCCTCACAGATTCAAGTACAAGGATTTGTATTTGGCCACAAAAGGGTTCATAGACAGGGAAGTATTGGGAAAAGGAGGCTTCGGCAGAGTATATCGAGGCGTATTGCCTTGTTCTAAAATCGTGGTTGCGGTGAAAAAGGTTTCTCATGATTCAAGGCAAGGAATCAAAGAATTTGTTGCGGAAATCGTCAGCATCGGTCGGCTACGCCACCGGAATTTAGTCCCGCTTTTAGGCTATTGTAGTCGGAAAGGCGAGCTGCTTTTGGTTTACGAATGCATGCCCAATGGAAGCCTTGACAGGTTTCTGTACCACCAGCCTGAGAAAACCCTGAATTGGAAACAGAGGTTTCAAGTAATCAAAGGTGTAGCTTCAGGGCTGTTCTATCTCCACGGAGGATGGGAACAGCTTGTGATTCACAGAGATGTGAAGGCCAGCAATGTCTTGTTAGACGCAGAATTGAACGGAATATTAGGAGATTTTGGTCTTTCAAGGCTGTATGATCATGGATCAGACCCCCAAACAACCGATGTTGCTGGAACTCTTGGGTACCTAGCACCGGAGAATATAAGAACAGGGAAGGCTACAACAAGCACTGATGTATATGCTTTTGGGGTGTTTTTGCTTGAAGTTGTTTGTGCTAGAAGACCAATAGATCCGCGATCACAGGCAGAGTATGCAATTCTGGTTAATTGGGTAGTTTCGTGCTCGAACAAAGGCGAAATTCTCGGAGCCATCGATCCCACAATGGGAGCTGATGAATATTTAAAAGAGGAGGTGGAATTAGTGATGAAACTGGGATTGTTATGCACTAATTCTGAGCCTACCATTCGACCAAGAATGCGTCAGGTTGTTCTGTTCTTGGATGGCGCTTTGGCACTGCCAGAGTTGTCACCGTTAATTAGTATTACAACATATGATCCAACATTTTAAAGTGATTTTGTGCAGCCATATCCATCTGCCATGGAGAAGCTACACTCCCAGGCTTCGGCTGTTACCACATCTCCATTTTGTTTGGAGGCCGATAACCGACATTTCTCCAGTTGTAATGTATGAGTCTTGTTTGAAGTCGTATGAAAACTTGAAAGTTTATGTTTGGTTCTTATATTAACACACACACACATTGGTAGAACTCCCTTTCCCTAATTCTCCAATGCAAAGAGTATGATATTGTTATAAAAACGTATGGCAAGCTCATCCAGGATGATTCAGTTTTTTACACAGCCCACTTTGCCATGCAACATTCACGGTCTCATCACACCGAATGCGCGTAATCATACTTATATTCGTAGTAGTTTGTGGGGATTATAATATCTGTTTAGAACTTTCATGGCATCTGCATTTTCTGTACTGTTGTATACAGCGGTAAGGTTCATTACACCTTCTCTTTCTCCTTTTTCACATTAATAAAGGGTCATTATGCCTCTCAATCACTTAATAGGCTGTTATGAAAAAAAATTATCCAAAAAACTTTAAAGGAAAAAAGGATAGGAAAGAAAGGAAGAAAATAAAAACACATTTTTGCGTCATTTTTACGTCCGAGGAACTCTTTTGTATAATCTTAACTTCCCAAGTCTAGAGGGGGAGCCACAAAACGTGTGATATTTATTCCAATTTAGCTAATAAGGACACTTTGTTGACTTCTAAAGTCTTGCAATTTCGTTGATGTACATATATAACGCATAATACCAAATCACCAAATCATATTTTCCATTTGCTCAATTCTATCTCCTCTATCTATCTTCTCATAGTAGAGAATATCACCTACATGTTCTATCATACATTCTATTTCTCTACGGCGAAAGAGTAAAATAAAAGACAAAAGCATAGACCGATAAATATCTCATAGATGTTGTTATTGCTCAATCACATTTTAGCATATAGAACAATTTTTAACTGGTCAACCCACAAATTCTTTCATCACCCAAACTTCTCTCCCAAATTCTACGGAACCCTTTCTTCTTCGCCAAAATATCTCCCTATCCAGAATCATGGCGGCACCATGGACTCCAACCAAATCATGATTGTAATTTGGAACTCCATATGTTTTTGCAAGCTCTGAAGTTTTATTCATCGTACTTTTCTCTTTTAATGATCTTATTTTCTTCCTTATATCAAAAGAAGAATCAGTGTTGAAATCCTCATGAATTCTTATTAATCCAACAATTAATGGCTCCACATAAATAATTTGTTCTCTTAATTATCTCAACTAAAATCTATAAATGAATAATCTGAAAGCCAGATATAATGTCACTATATTTCATAAATCTCATCCACCATCTTTTATAGTCTATAATCACTAGACCTGTTTTTTCCGAAAAGAAAAGTACATAATACTCCCTCCCTCCCACTCAAAAAGTACTTAAAAAAATGCACAATTTATTATGGAGTTATGAGTTACAACACCTAAAATGAGTAATTTAACACAATAATTTTCACTTATATTATAAGTAAACGTCAATTGTGATTTACACATTAATATATAATTAGTAAGAGTGTATAATGTAAACAAATCCAGAATAGACTCTTTAAGTGAAACAATAAATTTTTTTTTAAAGTGGTATCTTTGAATGGGACGGAGAAATAACGATATAAGAACCCACAGTTTAACATGGCAATGATCTCGCATATATAGGTAAGCACAAATTCATATTAGATTGAAATGATTCATGCGGAGTCCGGGAAAATGGGAATAGCTACCAATATGGATGCTGAGGTACAAGACCTCCTTCAGGCAGTGCAATTTCCAGCATCACGAGGCTTCACAGGGGTTCAATTTGAGTTAGATTCACAATTTCTAATAAGTTATGTCACTAGGAAGGCAAGATGGCCTTGGCGCAGTGTTGGATACTTGCAGCAAATCGAACAGTTTTCCACAAAGAAGCATTACACGTTTCAGCATGTATACAGAGAGGCAAAAGCCCCGACGAATTGGTTAGCAGAATGAGGGAGCACAAGCTAGCAAGCAAAGGACAGTACACAACATGCAGGATATATGCACATTAATTGGGAATTTAGGGGACTTAGACTTATTAAGGTTCTTTAGCATTTTCATATTTTTTTTTTGTTTAGCATTCAGGGGTTGCATACACTTTGCAAATGGCCTTTGTTCTCAAAGCTATTCATGAAGGTAAGACTCATTACGACCTCTTTTTGTGTGTAATTTTTCCTTTTCGTGAGATTAATAAGAGGGTAGCTAATCTTACAAAACACTTAAATCGGTTGTTCTTAAAAAAAAAATTTTAATTGCTCATTCTCTAACCAGAAAATTTTCAAGATTATTCTGCAATCCACAATCCATACAATCTTTTACTTCCGAAAAAAAAATTGTTCCCCAAAAAAACATCTTCAAAACATTTTTGATGCTTCTTGGTAGGGTCGGCCTTGAGGGTGCGCGAAGTGCGCAATTGCTCAGGGCGCACACCCTAATGGCCCAAAATATTATGAGGCCCCATATTTATATTAATTATATAAATTTTCCTTACTGTGACAGAGAGAGTAATATAAATTATTACAAAACCAAAATTATAATTGTAAATCTATACAAGTTTAAATTCAATAAAATGATGATAAACAATAAATGATCATGGTTTTGGACAAAAAATAATTTAATTTTTGAACATGCCACTAATTATTTACTAAAATTTTCAAAATGATTGAAATTTTTAATGGTATTACATGAAAAACTACTTTTGCTTAGTTATGAAGAGAAAAAGACTCATGCTTATTTAAGAAAAAACATAAACTCATATAGTAGAATACTTATTAAACAACTAAGATTTAAAAGAAAAGGAAAAACAAACTAGTTTCCCCATTGTCCCAAGTTAGGCCATCTCCAATCATTTCTTTATTTTGCAGCAAATTTTCCTCATTTTGCAGGATCTACAGTAATTTTACTCAAACCATTTCCCCATCTCCATCCTAAAAAAGAATATTCTATTAGAATTCACTTTCTTAATTAATTTTATATTCTTCTTTATTATGTTTTTTTACTTTTTCACTTTTTACAAAATACCCCCTACTTTTTTGTTATTATTACGCATGTAATAAATGGTGAATGAAAGTATTAAATTGTCTATAATACTAAAGTGTTATTTTTTGTTAATGAAGAATACTTTAGATTGAATTAATTTTAATTAGATTTCTAACCATAATTTTTTAACTAAAGAAATAAACCAATCATAATTCGTACATTGTAATGTTCAAATGTTAAAAACTACAAAATAATTATAAACAATAAATTAAACAAAATATAAAACTATTATTAGGAATAAAGCATATATTTAATATAAAATGACAAATTAGTAACTAAAAAAATTAAAGATTAAACTGTAAATTACATAAATAATATATATATTATTATAAAAAAAATGGACCTATAAAAAAATTATAAAAAACAAGAAGGAATGCTTGCAGAAGCTACAGTATCTCGCATCAGTAAAATTTGCAAAATTTACCGCATAATACGCCCGAGTTGGAAGCCAGCCGCAAAATGCTGTTGTCCTTTATTGAAATTCCAGCATTTTGCTATTGGGTTTGGAGATGGCCATAGAGAAACAAAAATGCAGCTTTTAGATAATCGTAAGCCTCCTTCTCATCTCTCTTATATTTATCTTAGAATTTTTGTGTTCTTTGATCTTTTTCCATGGTTCCTTTAAAATTTGTTTCAGTTGCTTACAGATTAATAAATTGTATATTGAAACTTGGAATATATTTTGACGTGCACATATCAAATACTATGTCATAATCAAAACTTGCAAGATGCCCATAATTATTGAATAAACTTAATCCCCTAAAGAAGACTTTTAGATTAATGATATATATATATATATATAAACAAAGTAAATGTACTAAAATTCGTCTAACCATGATTAACATGCCTCACACAAAATGGGGTGAGCCTTCTGACAATACAACAATTAGGCGACCACTAGGGAAGGGAAAAACAAAATTGGGGAGGACCGCTTGCCTGTTGCTGCCACCACTTATACCTGTATGAAATGTTGTCACTGCTTGGGAGTTGTCAGGATTCGATTCCCGGTCTTTCATAGCCAAAAGTTTTAAATATTTTGGGATGTCCACTATACAAGTCATGAGACAAAATTAATGAAGATATTAATTCAATGACAGTTTTTGGTTAATTGTAATTAAATTTATTCCAATTTGAGCCTTGAAAAGTTGGCTGATGAGGTGCAAATAGTCCATAGATCAAATCACTATTTTGGTTGCTCACAAATTACTCAATACTTTTTTTTTGTCCCTCACATTTTAAATGGTGAGAAAATGTCTTTCACATTTTAGTTAGTGTACTTAGACATGACCACGGTTCCAGAACCACCGGTTCCAGTTCCATAGAAAGTGGAACCTGAACCTTGGGAGAACGGTTTTAGGACAGTTACAGAACCGCCAATTCCGGTTCCGAGACGGTTCCAAAACCACCAGTTCCGGTTCTATCACTGTTCCTATTCCGATTCCGTTCCAATTGAAGCAATTTTAATTCAAAAATTAATTTATAGTTGTATATACTTTAATTTAATTTAATGTTTACTTAGATGAATAATATACATAATGTAAATTATATCGTGCCTTTATGATGAGGAAATCTGAGGCTAAAACAACACAAAATAGGAGTTAGAATCCACAAGGTCAACCAAAAGCTCCAATGAACATAATGAGAAGGAAATGAAGCTTACAAGAGTTACCCTACTCTCCATCAAAGTGAAAATGGAGAAATCTAATCATCCCAGTTAGGGAAATGGTGGAAATGGTATTTCCAAGTTGTGAAAATGGTGGAAATGGTATTTCCAAGTTGTGGAAATGGTATTTACGAGCTAAGAAAATGGTGGAAATGGTAACTAAAAGTCCTTCCAGTGAAGAAATGGAGATTTCATAAAGTTTGAAGAAATTTAGAAGTGAAATGTTTTTTGAGCTTCTGAAATGATTCTGGAAGCTTCCTACATCTACATCATCATGCTACATCAATTGAGCCGAATTCCCTCAAGTCCATCTACTTCAAATTCGGTCAAGCCCCACAAGCTCACAAGGAAGCCCATATGCGAAATTAGGGTTTTACTTAAGTGTTCTAGGGTTTAAGAGAAATTAAGTATTGTGCATGTTACCTAATTCTCTTCATAGTTTCCATCTTTGTTATTTCCAAAAATAAGGAGATGCTTCTTTTCTCCTTGTTTTCAATTCTTGTCAAGGTCACTTAATCTCTTGGTTAAGTTTCCTCTTTTCTTTTTACTTTTTCAGCAAGTAAGTTCCTTTTTCTTGCTGATTTTTGTGAATTACTTAATCTCTTGATTAATTTCCAATTTTGTGTTTTATTTCCTTATTTTCTTGTGTAAATTTCGTGCTCCCTATGTCCTATAAATAGGGGTGCATGACTTCATTATTACTTAGTGATTAATTGATTGATAAGTTTATACTTTATTAATTCACTCATCTTTATTTTGGCTTAAGTAATTTGCATGCTTGTTAATTGCTAAAGTACAGGAACTATAGGCTAATTAGATAATTGCTCTATGCAATTGAATGCTTTGTTTTGCCTCTATGATTCTCCACGTGGTTCGAATTGCATGTTTAATTTAACTTGTTAAATTAGTAGTTTGCCGAATATAAGGGTAAGGATTCTAGAGTTTTGAGAGCTGCGTCTTGCATACAGCTTCCTTGGCAATTTTTCGCATTGAGTTCTTATTTTCACAAGTTGGAATCACGGGTTCACATCTATTGCTATCAGAGCCTTGACTGTTTGCTCGACAGGAGGAGGTTGGAGTAACCCGATCAACTCATAAGGTGTTTCCTTTTCCTTTAACTCTACTTTAAAGTTCTGATTTTGTGGAAAAGATTGCTCCTTTTTGAGAATTTTTTTTCTCTTAAATCTCTTTAATTTCGGTTTTTGCTACTGTTTGTGATCTTCAAAACAGAAATTAAAAGCACAAAAAAAAAGGCAACCGAACCAAAAAAATAAAAATAAAAATAAAAAAAAAGATGGATTTTTTTGTGAAAAAGCCTTGTTCGGTTTTTGCTAAGTTTTGGGCTGTTTGTTTTTCGATTGTTATCCCTCTTTTGCATAATTGTGGTGAGTTTTGCGGTTGATATTAAGCAACTCACCTTTGTTGCAATTGTGTTTGGTATGCCTAAGCTTGATACATTAGCTTTGAATTCTTGAAAATATATTGGATTCTTGAAATTGTGTCATGCATAGTGCTGCCCAAATTTTTCTAAAAATTGCTTAAAGGGATAATTTTTCGCTTGCTTGTGTCTTTGTGGCAAAAATTGAGTAAGAATTGTTTCTCCAAGGTTTAGAGTGTACTTGCAAAGTTGATAGTGTTCGATTACCGATACTACTCCCCACAACACTACACTCCAAAACCAAAGAGGAATATTTTCTTCAGTGGAAATCTTCTTCTCTTTCTTGTGTACTTGCAAAGTTGATAGTGTACGATTGCCGACACTACTCCCCACTTGAAAATCTGAGGAATTTTTGCGCTACTTGGCTCTGGTTGCGTGAAGGACTCTTTTTTTCGAAAAAATTGGATAATTGGTACCTATTGGGAGGGTGATCACATCTTGGGTAGTTTAAGTACTTCTTAATTTGTTTCAAATTTGCTAATTTGTCTTGATCTTCAATTTAATTGCCCTGCTTCTTTAGCCTTGTTTACCTTTTGTGCTACCTTGTACGTTTACTCTGAAAATATAGCTTGAATCTTGTCTTTGTGCACTGTCTTTATATCTGAACTTTGAGGGCTTCTCCCCGAAATTTCCTTTGTGTGCACTTCTTATTTGAGCTATACTATAAAATTTCATTTTTACAAGGTGTTTTTCAAAAATAGAACCAAGTGTCTATTTCAAAATTTTTTTGCTACTTTCCTATATAGTTGTTGTGCTTGTGTGATTAACTATTGCTTGTTACCTTTGCCAAAGTAATCTGTGAATACTTTTTAGAGGACTGGGATAAAAGGCTGAGTGTTACAGCATACAAGGGCCACCAACCCTAAGGAGCGATACACTGGTTTGTGTGTAGTAGTTTAGGTGGGCAGTACTAGGGGGACAAGGGAGTAAGGTTACTCTGCTCATTTTTCCTTGTTTTTAGTAGGTTATTTTCTGGTTACTATGTTCACATGGAAATTGTGGAAACGATTGCTGAATTTGAATTCTCTAATCAAGGATGGCTTCCTCACCGTCGTTGGGTGGTATGACTTGTCGTGGGTCTACCAAATACAGTAAAAGTACTGCTTACACCTGCAATTAAAATGCTAATAAAATATAGCACAGTAGTAGACAGGGTCGGTCCACAGAGACGGCAATTTAATTCAAATTCCAATTAACGTGCAAATAAAACCAAACTATGACTAGTAGTCACCTTTGTGTCTCTTAAGAGACCTTAGAGTTGTCACTTAAATATAGCAAAATAATAATTAAACTAATTTTAATTAAAAGACTTAAAACAATTATCAATTAATGAGAGAAAATTCCGGTATTATGTAAATCCACCTTAATCTCATGCATGCAATCATAAACCTCTTAACTTGTCTAATTACTTATGCCGTTTCAGTTATAGTATTACCGCGAGTCCCCGCAAATAATCCCAATTCTTCCATAGATTCTCGATAATCCCCCGCGAGTCCCCGCAAAGGAATTATTCTCTAACTACGTTAACTAACAGACCGCGAGTCCCCGCAAACCTTATTAATTAACAAATAGAAGCATTAAGAACTAGAAGAACCCGAAAATAATAATTCCTACTGACGATGCATTAGAAATTATTACCCAATTAATCCTGTACTACTCGGCCGGTAGTTGTGCCACTCACTGACTCTACCAGATTAAACTAAGTTGATCAGACTGACAATAATCTCAGTAATTAGACATATAAACACAAGCAATTTAGAAACATAATTAATTAGACCTTAGATTAATTCTTGGGTTTCATACATGCATGGATTATGGCTTCTTACATAATGCCAGAACTAATAAATTAGCTACTCATGATAAAACACGAAAAAAACATAATTATAAAAGAAGACATTAAAAAAGAAAAGAGAATACTGTACTGGAATTTAAGAAGTCGCGATCTGACAACCGCTGGTTTGGCCAAACGGTAGACTGCCTGTCGGGAAAATCCAAAGTTGCGATCGAAACAGAGCAAAACAGAACAGAACAGAGAAAAACAGAGGAAAACTGTACTAACGCGAAACTGTATCTTGCGCAAGAATTATTTGTAAACTAAGAAACTATTCTCTATAAAACTTATCTAAAAACTTCTATCTAAAAACTTGTCTCTAAAAGCTTGTCTATAAACTTGTCTCTAAAAAAGCTGTTCTCCAAAGTGCAGGAATAATCCCATATATATAGGGATACAAATCAGCAATTAACCTATCTCCTAATGAAATAAGGAAACCTTCTTCTACTTGGAAAGAGAATTAATTAAGCACATGGAGTCTCCTCAATTTTGGTAACTCCCAACTTCTCTCTTTGATTCCTTCTTGGATTGGTAATTGCCCAAAACTTCATTGCTTCTCCTTTAAGCTTTTCCGCATATTCCATCTTTTCTGCGTGTTGCTGCCTACGGACTTCATCCTGTCGATTGGATTAAATTCCAATTGGAATCGGCCCCACATGCAATTGATTTCGGGTGCAGCAAACAAGGAATCCAATTTCATTGGATAATTAATTTGAGACTCCAATTGGATTTTGGGCTTGATTCCAATTGACTTTGCTTTCTTGAATTTATTATCGGCTGGGCCTTCATGTGGCTTCCTTCATGGTTTAGCCCACAAATCATGTGAGTTTTTTAGGCCTTGACTTGTCTGCTCCAATTCTTTCACTTTTTTGTACATTCTTTTCTTCTTAGGCCCGATCTCTAAAACTGCAGTTAAACATTAAAATCTTGGGCAAAAGCCCGTGAGAACTGCCATAACAAGTGCTAAAATAATACACCTAAAAGGTGCAGATCATTGGGTATGTCTGGATATTCCATACTTTGATGAGACCACAGGCTACCTGGACTATTTAAAGTGGGAGAGGCAAGTTGAAAGAAGTTTTCGGCTTTGCAATGTCTTTGATCGAAGTAAAGCCCTAAACGCCGGTGGTCAGTTAAAAGGCTATGCTAAGGCTTGGGTATGAACTAGCTGGGAAATGAAGGTAAACTCAGATAATGGGATGACTTGAAATTTCAGATGAGAAGGGACTTTCTCCCTCCGGGTCTGAAACACTTCACGATTCTTATTGAGGGCCTTCCTACAAAGCAGTTCACTAAGTATCTAGACCCCTATGCCAACTTATTAGAGTTAGTGAAGGCTCTACAGGCACTCGTATTGCAGAAAACCATTGAAGATGCACGAGCCGATAATGGTCAGGATGGAGCATTGGAAACAACTAATTTGTTCGAAAGCATTGGGAGTCAAGAGTCTTTGGTTCATGAGGAGTTTGATAGTGCACATAATATTGATGACCTTGAGGAAAGTACTAATTTTTCTACCTCATCGGATCATAACGGTAATGTTCCTTCCCCAGAGCTGCCTGAAAGGATCGAAGGTGACGATATGATCATGAAGGATGATTTGGGAACTGTCTATGATCCGCCAAGTCCAGAAGAGCTCGGATGTGCAGATCTTGTAATCATTGGCGATTTGGTGGATGTCAATGATCCAGCAAGTCCACTTGCTGAGAATCAAGGCAACACGCCTACTAGCTGTTGTCTGGAATCTATTCCAGGAAGGTATGCCTTAACTTTTTCCATTGATTCTCCATTTGCTATTTGTGAAATAATAGGTAAGTCTCCAATTCATGGTAGTATAAATACTTACTATGTATCGGGCTTTAATGCCTTACCCTTGTTTTGCAAATATAAAGGTTTTATGCTAGAGAACTCTAGGTTAAAGATCTTTTCTCAAGGTATACATCTTTTGGTATCACACTGCATGGATTTGTTGTTACAAAGATATCTAAGATGTGCTTTAAGGGAATTGCCCATGTGATAATGACAATTTAAGTGCAATTTCTAAGAGGTTTGATAATTATGCTTCTATTGATAGTTTTATAACTTGTGTGCATAATTTTCTTACCTAAGTGCTGAGTGTGTAGTTACGTGCTATACAACATTAACACTAATAGTGGTGGTGCGACCAATAAAGGACATAACCTACAAGCTTGATTTGTCAAGTAAGTTTGATCTACGTTATGTGTTTAAAGTACTAACTTGTTTTGTTTGTGTTTGCAGCAACTTGGATTCGAGGACGAATCCTGGGAAGGAAATGATGAGGAAATCCAAGGCTAAAACAACACAAAATAGGAGTCAGAATCCACGAGGTCAACCAAAAGCTCCAATGAACTTAATGAGAAGGAAATGAAGTTTACAAGAGTTACCCTATTCTCCATCAAAGTGAAAATGGTGAATACTAATCATCCCAGTTAAGGAAATGGTGGAAATGGTATTTCCAAGTTGTAAAAATGGTGGAAATGGTATTTCCAAGTTGTGGAAATGGTGGAAATGGTATTTACGAGCTAAGGAAATGGTGGAAATGGTAACTACAAGTCCTTCCAGTGAAGAAATGGAGATTTCATGAAGTTTAAAGAATTTTAGAAGTGAAATGTGTTTTGAGCTTATGAAATGATTCCGGAAGCTTCCAGAAGATTCCAAAAGTTCCTACATCTACATCATCATGCTACATCAATTGGGCCGAATTCCCTCAAGTCCATCTACTTCAAATTCAGTCAAGCCCAACAAGCTCACAAGGAAGCCCATATGCGAAATTAGGGTTTTACTTAAGTGTTCTAGGGTTTAAGAGAAATTAAGGTATTGTGCATGTTACCTAATTCTCTTCATAGTTTCCATCTTTGTTATTTCCAAAAATAAGGAGATGCTTCTTTTCTCCTTGTTTCCAATTCTTGTCAAGGTTACTTAATCTCTTGGTTAAGTTTCCTCTTTTCTTTTTTCCTATTTATTTTTGAAATTTCCTCTTTGTTTTTCCTTGAGAATTTCGTCCATAACCTCTCCTTATGGAAGATGAAATTTCCCCTTCTTTTCTTTTACTTTTTCAGCAAGTAAGTTCCTTCTTCTTGCTGATTTTTGTGAGTTACTTAATCTCTTGATTAAGTTCTAATTTTGTGTTTTCTTTCCTTATTTTCTTATGTAAATTTCGTGCTCCCTATGTCCTATAAATAGGGGTGCATGAATTCATTATTACTTAGTGATTAATTGATTGATAAGTTTATACTTTATTAATTCACTCATCTTTATTTTTGCTTAAGTAATTTGCATGCTTGTTAATTGCTAAAGTACAGGAACTATAGGCTAATTAGATAATTGCTCTATCTAATTGAATGCTTTGTTTCGCCTCTATTATTCTCCACTTGGTTCGAATTGCGTGTTTAATTTAACTTGTTAAATTAGTAGTCTGCCGAATCCAAGGTAACGATTCTAGAGTTTTGAGAGCTGTGTCTTGCATACAAATTTTCCCTGGCAATTTTCCGCATTGAGTTCTTGTTTTCATAAGTTGGAATCAAGGGTTCACATCACTTTATATATTATTATAATATATGTAGTATAAAAAATTATATTATATAATTACGTACTTTATATATAAATAACCATATAATATAATATTAATAATAAAAAAGATATAACAAAATAGGAAGTAGTTAGAGTGATTATTTAGCTTTTAGTTCAACATATAAGTGTATATATTTTTTAGTACTTTAAGTAAGGAACCACCGGTTCCCAGTTCCCACCGGTTCTAGAACTGCCGGTTCCCTGTTCTATCAAAGGTGGAACCAGAATCGGAGCCTCCTTAGGTGGGTCCGGTTCCGGTCCTGGAACCGTGGGACACGATTCTGGTTCTGGTTCCGGGTCCGAAACCGCCGGTCTGGTTCCGGGTCGGTTTCGGTTTGAACCGGAACCGTGGCCATCCCTAAGTGTACTATTTTGGTTCAGCACTAACTTTTCAATATTTTTTTCATCCAAAAACTCACATGCCACTCACATACTCAATTTTTCAATCATTAAGGATCTGGGTTCACCACCAGTTCACGTAAAGAATAGGGGAGACTCAGGTCGCCAAGATGTCATGTTTTCGATCAAGCTGCAAGTGCACTTGCAAGTAACACCCCAAGCGTCCTGGAAGGACAGTTTAAAGTTGTTCCAAAATCCAATGGGCCGTTCAGCGGAATATCCCACACCGACTGTGTCGGGGCAGAGTCACACTAGTGGAATTTGCATAACTTCAATTTTTTGAAAGTACGTACCTTGGTACTGTATAAAAATTATAAAAATATATGATTTTATCCCACCAAAAATTAAATAAATAGAGGAGAACGTAAAGAATATTGTATTGCTTTACATTAGATGCCTTGCTTTACCACTGGACTCTGTGACGGTTGGTTGATAGGTGTCCTTTAGTTGCTGAATTTTAGAGCATATTTGTGTCAAATCTCACGGGTATGTGCAAGTTTTTGTAAGATAAATGCAGGTTTTAGGAAGAAGAACAATTAGAGAAGGCAGGATGCAAAAGAGGATGAAAAGGGCTCAATAGCCCAAAGAAGCAATGAAGGGAGGCATTATTAATGTTCATGCATGCAAGAAGAACAAGTAGGCCAAAGTTGAAGAAGCCCAATTACAATGAACAAGTCCAGCCCAATGAAGAAAATCTCTCTGTTACCTAATTAAGAGAGGATGCGAAAAGAGCAATTAGAATGGAATTTTTGATTCTTTAATTATCAGCATGGGTGATGCGCATGGGCTGTTTCCTAATATATTTATCCTTCTTTGTTTTGGAGATGAATTTTAGTAGTGTCCTACATGGACAAGAGTTTTAGTAGTTTACTATTTTTGAATGAGTTTCTACTCTCCATTCTACACCTATTTATAGGGATAGAAGGGAGAGGAGAAAAAGACGTTCTGGAAAGTAGAATATTATTCCATATTTTCATAGCTAGTGCAAGGAAAATAGCCGTAGGTTTCGTTTTCTGAAATTGGAGAATTTCTGCCAGAAGAGGTCCCGTATGCCCTAACGGGCGGTAGACTACTCTGAGATTATTTTCAGATCGTAATTCAAGTATTTATTTCTTATTTATTTTATTCTTTTCAACTATTTTCAGTATGAATCATATAATAATTATGTGCGTAGTTAGTTTGATTATGAGTAGCTAATTTATATATTCCGGCATAATGTAATAGCAATTAATCCGGGCATGTTATGAAACCGAATTGTTCTTAAATTAAATTGCATGTGTTCCTTCTTATTCTCTGCTCAGAACGTTGATTACTGATATTTAATTAAGATTGATCACCTCAATTGAATTAGGTAGAGCCAATTAATTCCCAGTTAAATAATATAATATTTATTGGGCAAGATTAATTAGTGGTAAAATTACCTTCAGGTAATAGAGAATAAGGGGTTAGTAATTCTTAGATGTTAATTCAATAAAAATAACTAAAATCGGGTTTCCCTAAATCTTAAGGCTGTTAACTTGGTTAATAGGTGTCGATGCCTTACGGCCTGTTCCTTGTTAATTAGAGTAGCAATTATGTCTGTGCGGATTCCCGGAAATTGTCGATACAGTAAGGGGAGATTGGGTTATGTCTGTGCGGATTCACGGTAATCTATAACTGGTTGATGACATGCTATTTAATATATTATTGAGTTGATGATTAACATGCACGTGATTATTGTGATTTACATATTGCTGGAATACTTTATTACATTGATTAAACTCTCTTTTAATTTAAGTTTGTTATTTAGTTTTCACTAATATTTTACAAAGTCTCTCTGAGCGCAAAAGGTGGTTGCAAACCAAAACTGTTTGGAAGTTAATAGGTTTTTGTGATTTTAAGCAGTCCGTTCCCTGTGGGATCGACCCTGTTATCATTGTGCTACTTATAGCTATTTGTTGCAGGTTTATACAGTTCTTTTACTGTATTTGATAGGGCTAACGACGGTCCTATCAAATTGGCGCCATTGTCGGGGAACGGTTTTACGTTTTAAATCACCTTTTCCTATTAATTTGTGCTTTTGTGTGTTTTATGAGAAGATCGTTGCAACCTGAATTGCAGTACGATCCAGAGATTGAAAAAACTGCAAGAAGACTCGCAAAAGAAGCACGTCAAAGGCGAGAAGCTGCTGTTTCAGATTCGGACAAGGTCCCATTAGCCCAAACGGAAGGTAGAACAAAAGCAAAGTCTGAACCGAAATCTGTCCCCGAGCCTGATTCTAAGATGGGAGACAGACAGGAAGAAAGAAGAGACGAGCGACGAGTGGAAGCTCCTGCGGCTGAACCAACTCTGAAGGAACTAAGCAACCACGACGCTGAGGATGAGCCTTCAGCAATTGTTATGCCTGAAGTCACGGGTCACTTCCAACTCAAATCTAGTTGGTTGAGTATGCTACCAAGGTACCGTGGAAGACCAGGAGAGGATCCCCATAGCTTTTTACGTGAGTACGTCAAGGGGTGCAAGGTGGGCAAAGTACCAGCAGGAGCCACTGTGGAGCAGCTCCGACTCGTGGCATTCCCTTTTGTCCTAACAGGCGAAGCCAATATGTGGTTCTCTTCCCTAGAGCCAAACTCCATCACTACATGAGGGGAGATGAAGGAGGCTTTCCTTAAAAATTACTTCCCAGCCACGAAGACTAAAGCAGTAAAGAAGGAGATAAGTGGGATCCGACAAGATTATGATGAGTCCCTCCGCACCTATTGGCTCAGATTTAAGCGATTGTGCGATAGTTGCCCAAACCATAGGTACTCGGATGGTGAGTTGCTGCAGTTCTTCTACCATGGAATGATGGAAGCCGAGAGGATGCATATGGATTCCGCCAATGGTGGTGCATTTCTGAATAATACTGTCACATCTGCTCATAAAATAATAAATGCGACACTGGAAGCACGCAATGGCTTTGCTGAACCCAGCATCCGTCTGGCCAAGCGGACCGCCGAAGTGCGCATTATTGATGATGTGGGACCCCATGAGCAGGATGACATAACACAGAACAACTCCCAGCTGGTAGCCAAAATGAGAAAGATGACTGAGATGATGACTAAAATAGTAGCTGGGACAAATAAGGTGCAGACAGAGGAAGTTTGTGGAATTTGCGGAAATATGGGACATTTTACCCATAAATGTAACCTTGCACCCACTGACCCCCTGGCCCAAGCAAATGCTGCTGGGAACTGGAATGGTCCACATCAGAGAAGGGACCCGTACTCCAACACATACAATCAAGGGTGGAAAGATCATCCTAGTTTCAGATGGACTGAACAGTCAGCCAGGATCAAAGTCAGCAGCCCCAGTATCAGGGTAACCAGAACCAGTACCAGAATCAGTATCAGAATCAGGCATACCGACCACCACAGCAGAGAGGGTTCCAACAGGGCCAGAATTCATACCAACCACAGCGAAATGGTAAAGATTCTAATGATATAATTGCATCTCTAATGGATCAACAAAAAGAGCAGAAGGCCAGTATTGATAGTCTGGCAAATATGGTGTCCCAATTGGCTGCTTCACTCAAAGAATTAGAGGGGGACCAAGGAAGACTGCCCTCACAGGTTCAAATACAGCAGAAAGAGAATGTTAGTGCGATAACTCTGAGATGTGGGAAGGTTCTGCAGCCAGAAGTGCAAAAGAATTCTACTCTGAGGTCCCGTTTGCCCAAATGAGCCATCGACCCTGAACCTGAAAGTGTGGAAACAGAGCTAGAGGGTACTGTAAAAACAGGGGAATCAGAAAGACCTAAACCCTTTTTAAGTCTGAAAGGTGGGAACCCTTACGAAGAACCTCCTTTTCCAAATAGATTGATTAGTAGGAACAAAGTGGAGGCGAAATCTAAGCAAGGCGAAGAAAATTCCAGGGAATATGTGAAGTTACCGCAGCCAGAAGAGCAAGAGAGTTCTACTCTGAGGTCCCATTTTCCCAAAGGGGCCATCGACCCTGAACCTGCCCACTGCGGAAAAGAACTCTACGTCGAGGTCCCGTTTGCCCAAACAGGCCATCGACCCTGAACCTGAAATTGCAGAAACCAAGCCAGCGGGTCCTCTAAAAACAGGGATAATAGAGAGACCTGAACCTTTTCTAAGCCTAAAAGGTGGAAACCCCTATGAAGATCCACCTTTTCCAAACCGATTGATCGGGAAGGAGAAAAAACCAAAAGAGGATCCTGTGGATTATTTGGCAGCTTTTGAGAAGATGGAAGTAAATATTCCTTCCCTTAAGGCAATAAAAATCCCCCCAATTGGGAAGTTCTTGAAAGAATTTATGGCTGGGAAGCAAAGAGGAGACACGCAAGGTAATCATGGGCGAGAACGTGTCTGCCGTAATTCAAAAGAAATTGCCACCTAAGTGCAAGGACCCAGGTATGTTTTCTTTACCTTGTGTAATTGGAGATAAACAGATTAACCATGCTATGTGTGATTTAGGTGCTTCAATTAATGTAATGCCTCTTTCTGTGTATCAAACTTTAACTGGTGTTGAATTAGTCGACACTGGTGTTATAATTCAATTGGCTGATAGATCATATGTACATCCTGTGGGTCTTTTGGAAAATGTGTTGGTAAGAGTTCATTCTTTTGTAGACCCTGCTGATTTTTATGTGGTTGAGATGAGTAGTGATCTGTCAAAAGAGTCAGCCGGAGTCTTGTTGGGCCGACCTTTCTTGAAAACATCTAGAGCCCTAATTGATGTGTACAATGGATCTATTTGCCTGGACTACTGTGGTGAAAAGGTCACATTTAGTATGGATGATGCCATAAAAACTTCAATGCCTGTGGAAACTGTTTATAGTGTTGATATGATTGACCCTTGTGTCCAAGAGCATCTTGAGACTGATTTTTTGTAGGAAGTGAGTCAAAGTTCAAGGACTATCGCCTATTTGCCCAAACAAACCCCCGCCGAGAAACTGCTTCTATCATTAGTTCCAGCTTCAGAGCCTGAATTCAAACCACTTCCATGCTATGGTACGAAGAATGGCCTGAAATCTGCCAAAGGGTATAACAAAGCCATTGTGAAAAAAAGCAATAATGAACAAACAAGGCTTCAAACTCCCCCGCAATGTGATACTGGCCAGCAGATCAGTCAAGGAAAAAAAGGTGGGTTTGCGAATTTTGAGATCAAGGGTCTACCTGGTGAGAAGAAGAAGAAGGTAAGACCACTGGATGTAGTGTCTGTTCAAGTGGAGCTGTGCAAGTTCAAAATTCCAAGATTTGAAAGAAATTCACAGTCAACAGGAAACATCTTAAAGTTTTCTATGATGCTACCCAGGTCCAAACAGTGGAAGAAATTCCATTGTTATGCTGTCCGAATCATTGAAGGAGACATACTGCGTCTGGCCGAAGACGTAAAAGAGAGGCGCTAGTGGGAGGCAACCCACGTTTATTTTATTTTATTATTATTTTTTTTATTCTATTTTATTTTATTATTGTTTTTATTTGTTTTCCATTATTTTCATTAGTCTTAGCATTTAATTTTTGCTGCAGTAAGTCGGTCCAGTAGCCAACCTGAAAAGCTTAATGGCCAACAAGGAGCAGGGATCCAAGCTACCAAGTCAACATTTAGGGGGAGCAATCGCCACATCTCAGAAAAGGGAGGATCATCTTGCAAAAGTCAACGAAAGTAAGTGATGGGGTCAACCTCATAGTTTTCAAAAGAAGAAGGACTTCCCTGCAAATTACCCAAACCCATTGCCCTAATACCCAAATTAGCACACCATTTTTTCCTCTCCACCTACCCGCCACCATCATTTTCTTCACACCCACCCACCGGCCACCGAACTCTAAACCACCACCACAGCTTTCCCATGGCCGGCGCACGCAAAGGCAAGTCCCGCAGGGAAGAACCCGACCCCCCGCCTACTTCCTCCCCCGATTCCCACTCACCCGGCGGCCCCCAATCGGCTCCCACCACTGCCGCCGCGGGTTCCTCTCGACCACGCCCCACCGCCGTCCGGTCGCGGCCACTGATGAAGAATCCGAATCCCGCCTCTATGTAGTAGGCAGCGCCATGTTTCCCCAGTAAGTCTTTCTCTAGTATTTTTTTGTGTTTCATGTGTTGTTTCCTGTTTTTTTTTGTTTTGTGCTGTTTTTGTTTTTGTTTTCCATAGTTGTGCTGTCTATATATGGTCCAATAAGTTTGTAGCATGGCTCATATGGTCTCACTTTAATTTTAATGTATGCTTGAGGGCAAGCATTATTTTAAGTGTGGGGATGTTTTGTGATTTTTTCCTGTGTCTTGTTTTGGTTGTTGGAGTCTTGTTATGTCAAGAGTGTGTATGTGAAGTCCAGGATTCTGCCCAAATCTAAATGTTAATCTGAAGTAAGCAACATAGATATCCTATTAATCGCTTCCTATGCTTATTCTTGTGGATGTGGTTTGGGAAAGATCAGTTATTTTAATACAAGTTATGCATGAATTCCCTTTTCTAAAGCCTACTAAATAATTCTGAGCCGCACTGGATGTTTTGCATGAGAATCTCTTTGGTTTGCCTGCTTGACTGTCAAAATGGTTTATTGAGTAATGCATGGTTGGATGATGGGGGACCTTTTCTAGGATAAACCCTTTTGGCTTGAATTTCTGAACCGTTCTATACAGAAAAATACCTCTTAGTCAGCAAGTTGAAGCCTTGACCTTTCAATTCTGAGTCAGTAAAAATTAGCCAATGCCTATTTTGAGTAAATCCTTTCTTACCCTTGGTGTGCATGCTGCATGGTAATTATGTGTTGATGCTGCAACAGAGAAGAGGTCATGAGGTACAATTGTGGAGTCCAGTTCTGTTTCTTTTTGTATCTGCTGAGATTATATGAAAAATCAGTTCTGCTGTGGTAAGAAAAAAAAAGATGATGAAATAAAGAACAAGAGCTGGTTATGTTTTGAATACGTTTGCAGAATAAGTTCAAAGGACTGGATTTTATGTGCTGAATTTTTAATCATGTGCTGAATAAGTTTTTGGTGACTGTCACTGCTTGAATAATTAAAGAAAGAGCTGAATGTTGTGGCTCTAGATCAGGAAAAGCAGGAAGTGGAGTTGATATCCAAATAAAAGGAGCAGCAAGTTCTATATGCATGCACACTATTTGTTGAATTCTGCAGGTTACTTAGAACCCCATAGGGCCCGACCAAATAAATAAAAATCCCTTGGCCCCATTGCGTCCATGTGAATAAAAGGTTGTTCTTAACATCTGTGCATTACTCAATCTTTACTGTGGAGATGGTCAGTTATCAAGCTTTTGAGTTCTGACTAGACTAGGGATGAATCACTTGTCCTAATTTTCTGAATTGTGAGTTGTGTGATTTACTACCCATAAGAGTGCCTGCTTGGGAATTTGTGAGTAAACTGTGTTAAACTGACTTGGTATGGTTTGTTTGGTGGAATGGTAGAGTTTGCATAGTTTGTGATTAAAAGGTGAATCTCGTGGTGCAAGTACAATTGACATAAGGAATTTGGGCAGAGTAATCTTGTGTTTATGTGGTGCCATTGTGTCGTGTGAGTCATGTCTTGGGTCCTTTGGGTTAGTGTTTATTTTTTCTATTATGTTTCTTTTGGGCCTGTTCAAGTTTTGTGTCTTTTGTGTTCTTGTGTTTGAGTCTTTGTGTTTTTGTTACATAAATAAGGGAAAGAAAAGAGGACTGAGTTTAATTCTTCACTTCACGCTTGAGGACAAGCGTCATTCAAGTGTGGGGATATTTGATAAGTGTCCTTTAGCTGCTGAATTTTAGAGCATATTTGTGTCAAATCTCACGGGTATGTGCAAGTTTTTGTAAGATAAATGCAGGTTTTAGGAAGAAGAACAATTAGAGAAGGCAGGATGCAAAAGAGGATGAAAAGGGCTCAATAGCCCAAAGAAGCAATGAAGGGAGGCATTATTAATGTTCATGCATGCAAGAAGAACAAGTAGGCCAAAGTTGAAGAAGCCCAATTACAATGAACAAGTCCAGCCCAATGAAGAAAATCTCTCTGTTACCTAATTAAGAGAGGATGCGAAAAGAGCAATTAGAATGGAATTTTTGATTCTTTAATTATCAGCATGGGTGATGCGCATGGGCTGTTTCCTAATATATTTATCCTTCTTTGTTTTGGAGATGAATTTTAGTAGTGTCCTACATGGACAAGAGTTTTAGTAGTTTACTATTTTTGAATGAGTTTCTACTCTCCATTCTACACCTATTTATAGGGATAGAAGGGAGAGGAGAAAAAGACGTTCTGGAAAGTAGAATATTATTCCATATTTTCATAGCTAGTGCAAGGAAAATAGCCGTAGGTTTCGTTTTCTGAAATTGGAGAATTTCTGCCAGAAGAGGTCCCGTATGCCCTAACGGGCGGTAGACTACTCTGAGATTATTTTCAGATCGTAATTCAAGTATTTATTTCTTATTTATTTTATTCTTTTCAACTATTTTCAGTATGAATCATATAATAATTATGTGCGTAGTTAGTTTGATTATGAGTAGCTAATTTATATATTCCGGCATAATGTAATAGCAATTAATCCGGGCCTGTTATGAAACCGAATTGTTCTTAAATTAAATTGCATGTGTTCCTTCTTATTCTCTGCTCAGAACGTTGATTACTGATATTTAATTAAGATTGATCACCTCAATTGAATTAGGTAGAGCCAATTAATTCCCAGTTAAATAATATAATATTTATTGGGCAAGATTAATTAGTGGTAAAATTACCTTCAGGTAATAGAGAATAAGGGGTTAGTAATTCTTAGATGTTAATTCAATAAGAATAACTAAAATCGGGTTTTCCTAAATCTTAAGGCTGTTAACTTGGTTAATAGGTGTCGATGCCTTACGGCCTGTTCCTTGTTAATTAGAGTAGCAATTATGTCTGTGCGGATTCCCACTAATTGTCGATACAGTATGGGGAGATTGGGTTATGTCTGTGCGGATTCACGGTAATCTATAACTGGTTGATGACATGCTATTTAATATATTATTGAGTTAATGATTAACATGCACGTGATTATTGTGATTTACATATTGCTGGAATACTTTATTACATTGATTAAACTCTCTTTTAATTTAAGTTTGTTATTTAGTTTTCACTAATATTTTACAAAGTCTCTCTGACCACAAAAGGTGGTTGCAAACCAAAACTGTTTGGAATTTAATAGGTTTTTGTGATTTTAAGCAGTCCGTTCCCTGTGGGATCGACCCTGTTATCATTGTGCTACTTATAGCTATTTGTTGCAGGTTTATACAGTATTTTTACTGTATTTGATAGGGCTAACGACGGTCCTATCATTGGTGTTGGGCAGAGAAGATCGATGTCTGCCTCCATTGTGATTGCTATATATGTTTAAACGTGAGAGGACAAATTCTTTAATATACACAAATAAAATCAGGGAACGTGGTTGCACTGGGCGGAACTGCAGGTAAAAATAATAACTAAAACATGAACCCTACGGTAACATTGGAGAAAATACTCCAAACTAGACACTATCATGGATGGATTTTCTTCTTCTCACGGTTCATATGGGTCATTTTTTTTGTTCATCCTTCAAATTCCTCTTAGATTGCAATTATATATATACACATTCCCTCTAACCGTTTTATTAGAAGAGTCTACTTTCAAATTTATTTTTGTTCTATTTTCTTTTTTTTCTTTTTTCTTTTTTCTTTTTTCCACTTTGTACCCTTACTAATATAATAATGTATGGACCATATAATTAGCTCACACTTAAAAAAATAAGGATACTAGTGAGATAAATGGTGGTAAATTAGCTATTTTAGATATTCAGCGCCAATTCTCAATTATACGAGGCCCCTGGCAGAAGAAAAAGAAAAAAAAAAAAAAGGCCCTAAATAATTGAATTGGTAATCTAAATCTCACGATTTGGTAAACTAAGGTAATTGAAAGATGACCCAAAAGTGGACCTCTTCAATGTCTTATTTTTATTTTTATTTTTTCACTACCAACCCATATGACATACATATCTATGGGTCCAAAATTACTAATAGAATAAAAACTACACTATATATATAAAAAGTATTATATAATATTGGGTTCCTGAAACAATTGGGCTTGGGTTGTTGCCCAGGTTTGCCTTCGCTTTAGGTCTGGACCTATAGATATTGTACCTCGAAATACATAATAAGTTAGGGCCCGTTTGATAAAAATTAATGCTTATATCTGAATGTTTAATGTTGAAACATAATGCTGAATTGATTAAGCACTTAACATCTTAATGTTGAAACATATTTTCCAAACCTCTGAATCATAATGCTTAATCTCTCAATCTTGTTTTATAAATATGCTAATCTTAATGCTGAAATCTTAAAAATATACTATTTTACCCTTATGTTGAATATTTTATATTTATATATACAAAATATCAAATTTTACAATAAAACATCAATTATGATTAATGAAAAACATAAGGAAAAAAAAAAGATAAAACACATTAAATTAAAAGATTAAAATACAAAAGAAATTTATTAAAACACCTAAAAATGAAAAATGAATCAATTATTGTAGTCTAAAAAAAAATTAAATTTTACAATAAAATTCATATATAATTAATAAGTAATATAAAACATATCGTATGAATGAGATTTATAAAAACATGTAAATGATATATTTTATTAAATAAATTTTTAAAACCAAAATATAAGAATAAATAATAAATTAAATTTTATTTGACAATATTATTATTATATGCTAATGGAAAAGAATAAATTAATAATTATAGTTAACTCAATATGAATAAAATAAAAGCGATAATCAAATATGAATTATTTAAAGAATTATTACGTGGAGCATTAAGAGATAAGCAGAATTTTTATGTTTAAATTTTTATAAAGGAAATAAGCAGTGCTTAAAAGATTAAAATGTTTGAATTTCCGTTATCAAACTCACTAAAAGTCATTATCTCTTAATCAAATAATTTTAAGCATTAAGTTGGGTCATGATACTTGCCCTTAGTATATTTTGAAACTTAGATATGGAACGGATGGAACATAGGTGTATTATTGTATATATTTATTACACTTTGTTCAATAATCACTAAAGAGATCTCTATATTGGTGTGCTAAGCATTCTAACTAACTTTGCACCATCCACATCAGAATCAAAATTGTCAAATCGTAAGCAGTTGTAAATTGAGATTTCTTGAACTTTTGTCATAAAAATTAAAAAAAAAAAAAAAAACCCAGCTAAGAATGATTAGGACTTGACAACTCTTCAGTCATTTTATTTTTAAAAGAAATAAAATGTTTTTTTTATAAAGATTAAAGTTCAAAATGAAAAGGTTTCAATTTTGGGTTAAATGTGAAGAACCCCACCTGGTTTCATAAAACTATTGAATCGAAGTAACTACTCTAATTAATTAATTGCCAAGCCAGGGAATGAGGAGATCGAGGACTTACCTTGAGTCTGGTTTTTTTCGACTACTTTTATTACGGTGTAACCATTATAAAAGCTAGTCAATTTTTCCCCTGCCAAAATGAAGAAAAAAATAGTGACAAAACTAAAGATAAAATTAAGTGATGAATACTCCTCGGGAGTGTATTAGAAGAGTCAAGTGATACAATTGTTTATAAAACACAGCGCATAACTTTAAAGTAAAATTTTTTTTTAAGTTCTTGAATGTCTGGTCCCAACAGGCAACAAGGCTATATATACACACACTGAGGTAGATTGGGTTTGTGGTTCATTGGTATTGGTTGGAAACAATTATAAAGATGATGGAGAAGAAGAATACTAGTATTAATTCCTTGCTCTCCATCATCATCTGCTTATTTGCTATACTTGTTCTTCTTGATGTTCCGATCTTTGCAGAAGCCCAATCGCCTCCGCCTCCATCTCCTCAACTGGAGACTTGCTGCACCAGGTGCTTGGCTATTTACGGTGTGTCAAAACTATTTGTGTAGTATCGATTCAAAAATAAACGCCAGATGTGCATACAATTTCTGCAGTGGAGGAAAAAGTTGCACCAAATGTTACAATGAGTGCGGTTGCGAGGCTGTTGCAAAGCAAAACCAAACTGCTGGTTGCAACCAATGTTACGAAGCTCACCGGGATTGTGCTAATAATTGTTATAACAATCCGCCATTTGCATGGGAAAACGACCGGGAAAAGTACTACTCAACCTGTACTGCCGACTGCGGTAAAGCATTCGGTCCGTGTTGGGTGGTTGCCCAATGCTTTATTTATAATCAACCTCCGCGTTCAACTTTACCTCCTCATCCGCCTCCAAAGTTACACCCTCAACAGCAACAGTGTTGCGATCAATGCGTTAATGAAGAACGCTACTGTTACAAAGATAACAGTGATCCTTACCCTTCCAACAGGAACTGTGGATTTAGAATTTGCGGACCCAAGAAAAATACGTGTCTGTCAAACTGCAAACTTACTCTTCATGAATGCCCAGGTCAGATTTATTAATTTATAGATGTTTTACTGTAATTTGATTAATAAGCGCCTGTTCCTAGGCCAGCGCCTTTTGTAATATTTTTCATTGCTTTCGTTTGAGATTTGTTTCTTGCTTAATTCATGATTTATGGACTGTGTATTATTATCTGTGCGTTATGGTTTTTCCACCCATGATTTGAGGGCTAAGTTAATTTGTTTCGTTTCCTTCTTTTTCTTTTTTCTAATTGTATTGGTAATTAATTAAACTCACATTAATTAATTTCCCTTATTTGTTTTGTACATATATTGAAGTAAATTATTATTCTATTCTAGAATTTGGCATATATATATGGAGGGTTTTGTACTTAATTAATTAGTCCCATCTTATTTTTATAATATTCCCTTCCAATGTCCTATTACACAGAAATTGTAGTTTTAATATACATAATGGGTTACTGGAGCTTTAGTTTTTATACTTAATTTTCTTTTAACAATAAATTAATGTTATATTTCATTATTCAAAGAATAATAGTGGATACAACTCTCAATAATATAATATGATAAAATAATAGATACAAACAATTAAAAATACCTAGAATCAAATATATATATATATATAGACAAATAGTATATATATATATATATATATATATATCTCACTTGAGTATTCGAGTACTGGACTTTGTAATGTGTATTATTGTGTCTCCACTCCACCCTTGATCTCAGGTCTAAATTAATGAAATTGTTTCGTTTCCTTCATTTCTTTCTTTCTTTTTTTTTCGTTTTTCTAGTTGATATTGATAGCTAAAATCGTATTACTTAATTTCCCTTAATTATTTTATATATTGAAGCAAATTATTAATTTATTCTAGATTTGCATTTATCCATGGGTTTAAACAAGCAATGATTTTACCTAGTTGTGTTGGACAAATCTTGTGATGAAAGCCTCCAACATGTTGGATATTCACTTGAAAATAATGAAATGTTCATTTGCTTATATAGGGAAGAAACTTTCGCTTATTCAAGGAGACAAAATCCGTGACTGGCAGAAGACGAAAAACTCCCAATCAAATAAAATAAAAGTAATTAAATAGAAAATTATAGAAAATAAACTCCCCATTTTTCTTTGGAGAGGAGGGAAGAAAATTAGAGAGAAATGGAGGCTGGTGGGGTTTCTGAGAAGATAGAAAGAGAGATACTTTCTCATTCTTTAGTAAGTGTTCTAACTATTATGGACACATAAATTAAGAAAATAGAAAAATGACCTAATATATCCTTCATTGCTTTTACCAAAATGAAAATATGAGAAAAGAGGGAAAAAAAAATATGCTTGCTATTTGAAACTTTATATTTTTTTTGTAGTTAAAATCCAAATGACATTTATTTGAGAGCGGGGGATTTGATTCTTTAGACAACAATAGTTTACGTGTTACTTCTAATAGTTAATTTAGTTTAAACTTACAAGATTCTCCTAGTATCCATCACTCTACGCCTCTCCCAGAGTTGAGGTTAAATCTCGATCCAATAATTGCACATACTGGATTAAAATAAAATCCGAGATGAATTGAGTAGAGAAGAATTAACACATGCTCCTTAATAGTTAATTAATTAAATTAATAAAATCTGTGTGAGGTATCATATCACTTGAGTAATTAGCTGTACGTAGCTAGGCAATCAGCGATCAATCCTTTTCAGGGAATATTTAATTTTTATTTTCGTGAATAAAGAAATTAATCATTACATTGGGTGATATTATAAATAAATATATTTATTTATTTTGGTAATAATATATAATTCATGTATTCGTCAACGGGCACATGATTCGTGCCTTACTGGTGATCCAATCAAGGATACATATATATCCAGTATTTTTAATATTTTTAAATATTTATATTTTATATTAATATTCCATTATTTACGGAAATGTTATTTACAGGCCACATCTTACTAAATGCATGCCACTTTTTTAAATATTAGGGTGTGAAATGCAGAAAAGCCCTTGCCCTTATAAAGTTAAAATTTTTTTTCACTTTGTCTGAAAAGCTCTTCTCCTTCGCTCAGCTCTTCTCCTTCGCTGCTGCTGTGCTGCTTCGTTGAAGTCGGCTTCTCCATTGCTGCTGCTTCGGTCTTCATTTTCCTCTCCAATTTCGGCTTCTCCATTTCCGGCCGAATCCTTCCATTCCTGCGCAGCTCCACATCCGGCCATTCCACTCTCACGGACGTCCGTTAATTAGGTGTGTGGTGTTTTTTTCCCGTTTTTAAATATGTTCAAAATGTTGGAATTGAAGTGAATTGGTTGTTGTTTTGTTTATGGGCAAGGTTTTGAATGCATGGTTGCTGCGTTTTTCGGCCTTTTTTTGCATTAATTTGAATTATTGTGCATAATTGGATGTGTAATTGGTTCCATTTTGTGAAGTGAATGGAAATTTTGGCATGACACTTGAAAGATTGCATTGTTTTGGTAGTGTTTTAGTTCCTAATTTGCGTTATCGGATGTGGTGTTATCGGCTGTGATTGCTTTGAATTGAATTGGTTGTGTTTTGGTTCTGGAAAACCGTTTTCCCGGTGAAGAACCAGGGAAAATGGTTCCCGGAGGCCTCTGGCCGAGAAACACGCCTCTACGAGGCGTTTGTTCCTCAAACAAACGCCTGGTAGAGGCGTGGTTTTCGAGAAAGAACGCCTCTTCGAGGCGTCTGTTTCCCGAGAAGCACGCCTCCACCAGGCGTTTGTTCCAGAAACAAACGCCTCGAAGAGGCGTTCTTTCGCGAAAACCACGCCTCCACCAGGCGTTTGTTTGAGGAACAAACGCCTCGTAGAGGCGTGTTTCTCGCGAAAGAACTCCTCTTCGAGGCGTCTGTTTCCCGAACAAACGCCTGAACCGGGCGTTTGTTCTGAAAACAGACGCCTCGACGAGGCGTTTGTTCCGGTTCTGTTTATGTTTCAAAACTGTGTACATATAAAGTGTTGTGTGTTTATGATATTCTTTTACTGCAGATGGGGGACAGATTTACAGGTAATATATTCCGTCAGAAGGGAAAAAGATCCAAGTCCGGTAAGAGTAGTAATCCGGAACCATCCCTGGAGAGTGTTAATCCGGATAATCAAGAGGCGGAAAATGCCCCGCGTATTCATTCGACGGCATCTGAGCGTTCGAGGAAGGTGGAAGCACGATCGCATGCATCTTCAGCGACAGTGAATGTCATTGCTCCTATAACTGAAGACGCATTTCAACATTCAGTGTCTGGACATGAGTACATTGGGGCGTCCTTCACAGAACAACCTTTCGCCCCACCATTTTCAGATGTTGAGATGTCCCACGATGATGGTGACGGCGAGAGAGCTTATGGAGGAAGTGATGCTGAAGGGGCTAATACAAGCAGCGAACCAAGTAGGAGAGCTGGGAAAGGACACATGGGCGGTGAGGCTGGGGCAGCGATTGAAGAGTGGAAGGACTATAAGGTGCTGGACCATCCGCTAAAAGGTGGTCCTGTAATCCCTGAGTTGCTCTTGAGTTTCAAAGGCCACACTGCCTACTACGTCTGGCATGGAGAGGTAATTCTATTACTTCTAATTATCTATGCGTCGTTACTTGTGATCCATAATGGAATAATAAAGATAGGTTGCACGGTTTATGTATTAGTTTTTTTTTACATCTTAAATGCGTTAGGAATTGAATCCTCTAGTTTTAATTCGTTGTTTACATTGTGTAGGAACGGGGGATACTGAAATGTCATAATGGGGCCGATCGATTGAAAAATTGGCCGGCCGATGAAGAGATGATGAAGCATGCTGAGGGGTCCGGATTGGGCCATTTAGTCCACTGCATGCATGATGAGTTAGACGCCGCGTTGTTATGTGCGTTTGTGGAGAGGTGGCATCCGGAGACCAACTCCTTCCACTTGCCGTTCGGTGAGATGACAATCACATTGCATGATGTTGCATACATATTGCGCATTCCGCTGGGCGGTAGGCCGATTTATGACAAAACAAAGACTTCACAAATAGCGACGGATGTTGCAGCTGTGTTGGGGAATGATGAATTCAAAATGGATAGGCCTGGATTTATGAAGTTGACAACCATTGAGAAGCACTGTGCCGGGAGATTTGACAAAGTTAATGCTGCATCTGGTTATTTATTGTGGGTTTTAGGCCTTTCCCTATTTGTTGACAAGTCTAAAACCCACGTTTCTGCCCAGTATTTAAGTTTCTTGCGCGATATCGAGACAGTAAGTGATTACTCGTGGGGAGCTGCCACATTGGCGTTCTTATACCGCCAACTTGGGAAAGCGTCGAGGGCAGAAGGTGCACAGTTTTCTGGTTGTCTGACTTTGCTTCCGGTTTGTCACTTTACATGTTGCTTTCCTTGGCATACTTTGATGTATTTCGTTGCAAGATATGTACTGATTGTTCTTCTGTTCAATATTACTAGAGCTGGATATATGAATACTTCCCAATATTCAGCCCACCGAAGAAGCGGTCGTGGAATACCGGATTGCCGGCGGCAATGAAATGGCAAGTTGGTACTGGGAAGAAGCGGGTTGCAAAATATGATTTGGAGGCATACAGGAGGGCCCTAGATGCACTGCAGCCGAACGAGGTAACATGTCCATTCTTTGTGATTACGAACGGTTCTTTTATGTTACTGTGCTACATTTGGTGATATATTTCATAAACGGCCAGGTTAACTGGCTCCCATTTGAGCCCAATCCGGCATTGGCCCACAGAATCTCCTTGTATAGGGGCCTTATATATTCCGTTAACGTTGAAGAGCCCTATATGCCGGATCGGGTGTTAAGACAGTTTGGATACGCGCAACAAGTTCCATTTCCTGTCTTGAAGCCGAAGGGGTGCTATAGAGGCCCAGAGACAAAGAAGTATGCCTGCAAATACGTTGCGGATCTGAGTGGTTGGGAAATCTCGCATACAAGGCTTCTGCGAGACATGAAGAGAGCGGAGTATACTGACGAAGCAAGCGAGGATTACCTTGAGTACTTCCGGGCGCGTTCGCACCTCCGCGTCAGTAGTGATCCTGTCGAGGAATACACTCCTGATCCTACCCAGCTGTCCCTAAATGCGACCAGTGTAAGATGATGTGTTAATTTATTTTAATCATACATATATTTGTCTGTCTTACTAGTTGCTGATTGTGAGCTTCATTTTACTTGTTACAGCGACTTCAGTATTTAGCCTCACGGGCAGTCTATTTTCATCCAAGGGTTGAACACGCTGTCAACCCTGACACACGTAGGCAGGCTATTGCAGATGTTGCTTATCATTTGGAGGGACTGATGCCGGGACTGGAAAAACTTGCGCTGCGACCTCCATTTCAGCCTTAGTTCATTATATTCCTTATGTTTGGATGATGTATAATGTGATTTTAGTTTGTCTCTGGATGACTGTTTTTTTTTCACTACCCAACACAATAGAACTGTCGAATTATTGCATTTTACTGGGTGTGCCGTTGATTGAAGTGCAGAAAACAATTTAGTACTTTATTATGTGTTATGAACAGGGATTCAGTGCTCATATACAGGGGAGACTCTGCCCAAATTTTGTACAATTTAAACACAATAGCACTGTATTATTAAGTAATTTTGCATTTCCGGATGTGGGTTTCAGTGTTGGATTCAAAGCGCTTTGTTTTCCATCAAACCGCACAAGTAGAGCCACTGAAAGACAGAAACACGCCTGACTTAGGCGTGTTTCACCAGGAAAAACGCCTCTTCCAGGCGTTTTTCCCAGAGAAACACGCCTAAGTCAGGCGTGTTTCTTCCATTAGCTCACCTCTCACGGGCGCTGTTAATCGAAAAACACGCCTATTTCAGGCGTGTTTATTCGTTTCCAGCGCCTCCTTCAGGCGTGTTACTCCGGGAAACACGCCTCCCTCAGGCGTGTTTCTTGGAGAACCACGCCTGAGGGAGGCGTGTTTCCCGGAGAAACATGCCTGGTTCAGGCGTGTTTTTCGATGAAACACGCCCAAGGGAGGCGTGTTTTTCTGCTGCCTGCACCTCATTCAACCAACAGGATAGCACCTAAACAACAAACCACATGCCCAAACATTTTCACAGTCCATACACACCTAACCACAATCATAACATATTGCAATAATCAATAGCATGACAATTATATTCTAAATATACAATACATCTATATGTCAATACAGACACAACTGAGGATTCCATAACTTTGAAATCATAAAGCTAGCTAATCGATAACTATTGTGGGTTCCCTTTCTACATTGCCTAAGCTAGCAACGTACAAGCTCTGATATCTATCCAATCGAGGTGATAACCTTTCCTCCAAATCATCCATCAGGTCGTCCTTATGGTATCTTCACAACACACTGACAGGGGGCAACAAGATTTCACCTCTCGTCTCCAAACAAATGAAATGGTTGCTCCGGATATGTCTTATAGTGATATAGGTGGTCGGATCATCACTTACAACGGACCCCCGCTGTCGAAGTGGAAGGAAGGTGCAACACTCCGCTCCGTAAGTTGCGAATACCCTCTGGTACCTCGTGGCGACAAGTAGTCCAAAAAGATAAGTATCGAACCAGAACGCATCTGCTGCCGGACTTATGTGGTAATCCAACACTTTAAGAGCTTTATCATACATATCTGACCCGAGGACGCCGAACCATAATGAGGCATACGCGTGAAGAGGCCCCTTCCACTTTTTAGAAGAGGTAATTTTCGTATCAAACCTATGCGCGGCAACTCTGACTTCAACCCAGCCAATCAACTCAGCTCGAGTAGTGAACTCTTCATCAGTCATAAATACATCCGTGTAATCTAGACCGTTTACGTCATCCAAAACGTGCGGAGCCTGTCAAGCAAACCCTAAGATATTATAAATTCCCGCAGTCGGTGTAAGAAATAGAGAAAGGACAATTCAGGGAGCAAATCGCCTCCGCTGGGCGTGTTTTTCCACTAAACGCGCCTCTAGTAGGCGCTTATATTGGGAAAACACGCCCAGAAGTGGCGCGTTTTTCCATGAAAAACGCCTGAGCGATGCGCGTTTTATTTAAAAACACGCCACAGGCCACATTTGTTTTTTAAAAACATCGCCTCCACATGGCGCGTTTTTACAAAAACAACGCTCAAGGATGGCGATTGTTTGGAAAAAATAATGTGGCCTGTGGCGTTGTTCCCGATAAAACGCGCCCATATTAGGCGTTTTTCTGGGAACAACGCGCCCAGTACAGGAGAGGTTTCCGGATACAATCGCCGTCGTGGGCGATTCGCACCCAGTGCGAAAAATCTTTAAAAAGATGCTACCTTTAATCCATACAAATAGTAATGTCATACGTACCGTGTAATATGTATCTTCATTTGTATTTTCCACCATGAAACTCAAGCAATGGAGAAGAAATGGACCTTCAAATGGAGAAGAAATGGAGGATGAATGTGTTGATGTTAGAAATGGAGAAATGGGATCTGGTAGGGTAACAAGGTGTTGAATGGAGGAAAAGGTGTGGGTAATTTTTTTTTTACTATGGTAATTACCAAGGGCATTTATGTCATTTCACTACTTAAAATTTTAAAAAGTGTCCTGTGTTTAGTAAAATGGTACCTGCAAATAACATGCCCCTATTTTTAATACATATCTTTATATTAAAAAAAATGTTTGTTAAAAATATATTTCTAAAATTATCTTTTAAAACATGATAAGTAATTTGGGCGTAACACTTTGACAATGATATTCTATGAATAAGCACATGCATGCATTATTGCATGTCTCTGTAGTAGCGATTGGCCTTGGAAGACAGACCGATCTCCTTGGCTGATGACTCAAAGTCATCCACCAACAAGGCTTAAGGAAATTTGAACTTCAGATCACAATAGATTACTTATAATATTACGATGACATTTAAAAGAAACTAACTTTGAGACTGTTGTTGCACTTGTTGTCTCTGTCTAAATCACCTTTATCATCTTAACCTTGAACACTGCTTATGAGCCTTTATTAGCACGGCTTAAGAGCCAAGGCATACCCAACATTAATCTAGCAATTGATGGGTATACTTCTCTCTCCACTGATAATCCTAATCCGGCCTCCTTGGAGGAACTGATGATGATTGTGACTGTTTCCTCCTACTATTACCTTCCCCAGATAATGTTATATTCAACAAATTTACTTTGAAACGTGAAACAAATTTAATGAACAAAGTATCAAACATTTGATAGGAGCTCTCAAAGAGCACCGATCGGAAATGCTAAGGAAGAGAAACGGAAGCAGAAGCTTATTGATTAAAATTGGATGATTGCTTACATGGGATGCATGGCTATTTATACTAGTGTCTGCTAACTAGTTTTCCTAAGAATCAGGCTAACAACTCCAGTCAATCCTAGAAAAGCTTGGTAACAAATCCTGAACAGAAATAGTAAACTAAGTAATGACTAAAAATAGCAATTGTGGAGGATGAATTGGTCTTGGCGGCTTGGTTGGTTGCGGATGACTTGGTCCACTGATGACTACTTCCATTCGTATCATTCCTCCCCTGTCGGAACATCCTTGTCCTCAAGGATGAAGTCGGGATAGGTCCGGCGGAAACGACGGAGGTTTTCCCATGTGGCGGCGGTGACCGGAGCGCCCTTTCATTTGATGAGGACCTCCGTTTTTGGTCTGTAGCGTCCCTCCTGGGATGTTCGACAGTCGAGGACAGCCTCCGGCTGTGGCAGAGGTTGTGCTGTCCCGGATAGGGGTGGTAGTGGTCCCGGAATCTGAACATGGTTAGACCCCAGGTGCTTCCGGAGGAGGCTGACATGGAATACATCATGGATCTGTGCATCAGCCGGAAGGGCTAACCTGTACGCCACACTGCCAATACGTTCGGTGATTTGGTACGGGCCATAGAACCGGGGAGCCAGTTTGATGTTGGCTCGGAAAGAAACGGACTTTTGGCGGTACGGCTGCAACTTGAGGAAGACATAGTCACCGACGGCGAAGGAGACCTCCCGGCGATGCTGGTCGGCCTGCATTTTCGTACGGTGGTTGGCGAGGGTGAGGTTGTGGCGTAACTCCTTCAGGAGGGTGTTGCGATCCCGTAGGAAGGAGTCGATAGCTGGGACCGGGGAGGTGCTGGGTACGTAGTCGAGGAGCCGTGGTGGCGGGGTGCCGTATACCGCCTGAAAAGGTGTCATCTGGGTGGCAGAGTGAACCGAGGTGTTGTAGCTGAATTCGGCCCACGGGAGCCATTCCAGCCATTTGGTGGGTTGTGTGCCGGCGAAGCAGCGGAGGTATTGGCCAATGGTGCGGTTGATGGCCTCGGTTTGACCATCGGTTTGAGGATGGTAGCTTGAGCTCATGCGTAATTGAGTGCCCTGCAGTTGGAACAGTGCCCGCCAGAAGGAGCTGACAAATATTTTGTCACGGTCGCTGACCATTGATTTGGGGAACCCGTGAAGCTGGACGACTTCCTTGATGAATGCCTTGGCAACGGTGAGGGCCGAGTAGGGATGCTTTAAAGGAATGAAGTGGGCATATTTAGATAGCCGATCGACGACCACCATGATCACCGTGGCACCTCTGGACGAAGGTAAGCCGTCGATGAAATCCAGAGAGATGTCCGTCCAGATCCTGTCTGGGACGGGGAGGGGTTGGAGTAGGCCTGCCGGTTTCATCATGTCACTCTTGTTGCGTTGGCATGTGGCACAACGTCGCACATAGTCCTTGATCGAGGAGCGGAGTCCGGGCCAATGGAAGCTGGTCCGGATGCGGGCAAGGGTCTTCGCAAACCCGAAGTGGCCGCCTGAGGGAGATGAGTGGGACTCGACAAGGATGAGTGGAATGAGGAAAGAGTTGGGGCTGAGAACGACTCTATTGTGCAAGAACCAGACTTCGTCCCGTTGCTGGAGCCGAGGGCCAGATAAGGTCTGGTAAAAGGAGTCCTGGAGGACCTCTGCCTGTAACTGGTGCCACCACGTTGCTGAGGGACCGGAAACAGAGAGGGAGTTGAGCTCCATTACGCGGGAGAGGGCGTCGGCCGCGCGGTTGTCCTGGCCTCGTTTGTACTCGATGGAGTAATCGTAGTCCAGTAGCTTTGGGAGCCATCGGGCCTGGGTGGGGGTCGTGATCTTCTGCTCCAGTAGGTACTTAAGGCTCTGTTGGTCGGTCCGGACTATAAACTGCCAGCCAAGAAGGTAGGGCCGCCACTTCTGAACTGCTTTAACCATCGCGAACATTTCGGCTTCATACGCGGATAAGGACAGAGCGGTGCCTTTTAGTGCGGCACTGAAGAATGCTATCGGCTTGTGGTCCTGGGACAAGACAGCACCAATTCCTTTACCACTGGCGTCGCATTCGATGACAAAGGGCCTGATGAAGTTCGGGAGTGCCAATACCGGGGGTGAGGTAAGGGCGAGCTTGAGTTCTTAAAAAGCGTGGTCTGCTTCCGGCCCCCAAGCAAATCCAGACTTGGTTGTCAGCACAGTAAGAGGTCGGGCGATAGTGCCGAAATTCTTGATAAACTTGCGATAGTACCCAGCAAGGCCGAGGAAGGCCCGGACGCCGCGTGGGGTTGTGGGGGTCGGCCAGGTGTTGATGGCCTTAATTTTCTCTGGATCTACGGCCACGCCTTCGGCGGAAATGATGTGGCCTAAGTAATCCACCTGCGTGACGCCAAACCTGCACTTTGTTTCCTTAAGAAAAAACTGGTGAACCCGAAGGGTGGAGAAAACGGACCGCAGGTGGTCAAGGTGTTGAGTCCAGGTGGTAGAGTATATGAGGATGTCGTCGAAAAAAACCAAAACAAACCGGCGAAGGTGGGGCCGGAATATATCATTCATGAGGGCCTGGAATGTGGCTGGGGCGTTGGTTAGCCCAAATGGCATGACGACGAACTCATAATGACCGTCGTGAGTTCGGAACGCAGTTTTGTGGATGTCCTTGTCGGCCACGCGGATCTGATGATACCCAGCAGTGAGATCCAATTTCGTAAAATATCGGGCGCCAAAAAGCTCGTCCAACAATTCATCAATGGCCGGAATCAGAAATTTGTCCTTGACCGTGATTTTGTTCAATGCACGGTAATCGATGCAAAACCGCCAACTCCCGTCTGATTTTTTGACCAGTAAAACCGGGGATGAGAATGGGCTGTGGGAGGGACGAATAAGGCCTATGGCGAGCAACTCCCGAACAATTTTTTTGATCTCCTGTTTTTGGTAGTGGGGGTAGCGATAGGGACGAACAGTGACTGGGTTGGAGTGGGGTTGTAACACAATTTGATGGTCGTGGGGACGATGCGGGGGGAGGCAAGGGACTGAACTAAAAATATCCCTAAATATATGAAGGAGGTGGGTGATGTCCTTATGGGCCGAAGGACAGAGGTGGGCGTGGGAGGGGAAGTGGGTTAGTGAGGTAGGTGTGATTGGTGGGCTGGGGTCCGGGTGTGGTCTGGGAGAGGTGTGTGGGTTGGTTTGAGGGAGTGGGCTGCTAAAGGTTTGTGGGTCGGGGTTGTGGGTGGGTGGGGGATGGGATAGGGTGATATTTAGCAAATAAGCTGAATCCAATTACGGATTGAATTCGTTGCGGCCCAGCGGCTTGGGAGGCGTGGGTCGCACCCCATGCAGTTTCAGGTGAATTCCGTCGAGGGTGAAAGCCATAGTGAGCTCCCGATAGTCCGTCTCGACTGGGCCTAAATTTCGGAGCCACTGGACGCCGAGCACAAGGTGGCAGGTGGCTACCGGCAAGACGTAAAAGTCGGCAGTGATAGTGATGCCTTGAATCGTCAGTCGGAGATTCTTACAGAGTCCCGTGCATGTAAGTTTGTCCCCGTTCGCGACGGTCACCTGAAATTGGTCCTCCCGCTGGACTGGAAGGTGCAGCCGATTGACCAAGAGTTGGTCGATGAAGTTGTGAGTGCTGCCTCCGTCGACCAGCACCGTGACACCCGTATCTCTGAGAGTGCCGACCAACCGTAGAGTCCGCGGCTGAGTCGACCCTGAGATCGCGTGGAACGAAATCTCCGGTGGGACGTCCTGGGGGTCAAGTTCCATGTCTGGTTGCTCTTGAGTGTCCAGAACAGAGGTGGAGTCGGCGCTGTCATTAATCATAAAAAGCTGGGGTTTGCGGCACTTGTGACCCGGAATCCATCTTTCGTCGCAGAAGTAACAAAGGCCTCTCCGCCGGCGATCAGTGACTTCGTCGTTGGTAAATTTTCGGACCGATGATGGGGAAGGCTGGTTTCGGGTGAAGCTTTGGCTCGGGGTGGTGGTTGTGGGAATAATGGGGGAGTTTGCGGAGGTAGTGTGCCGGTACGGGAAAGGGGGTTTTTTGGTGGCGGTGAGGCGATCCTCATAAAGTCTAGCTAAGGAGATTGCCTCGGCAATGGTGGCTGGGTGTTTGACTTTGACGTCAAACCGAAGGTCGTCCTTGAGTCCGGCGATGAAGCTTCCAACAAGGAATGATTCCGGGACCTCCTCGAGGCGGTTGGAGAGGCGCTCGAACGCCGTTCGGTATGCTGAAACTGTGGTTAACTGCCGAAGACGTGTAATGGCCTCCGACGGGTTGTCAAATTCGGTTGGTCCGAACCGAACCAAGAGTGCTGTGGTGAACTCGACCCAGGTGCTGGGCGGTGGGGGGTCTCTCCGCTTGGCCACGCATCGCTGCCACTCGAGAGCCTCGCCATCTAGATGGAATGAAGCCAGCGGTAGCTGTCGGTCGGTGGGTGTGGCGGCATAGGCGAAAAACTGTTCCGCCTTGTAGATCCACCCGAGGGGGTCTTCGCCTGCAAACCGTGGGAACAAAAGTTTGGGATTGTTGTTGTGGTGGTGGTGATCCGGTGGTGGAGGTGGGGCAAAAGGGTTGTCATCGGCGGGAGGGGGTGGGGGTGGTGGGCGGTTGTTTCGGTTATGAAGACCATCCACACGATGGCTCAAATTTTGTAGTTGGGTGGTGACCGACCTCATGAATTCATGAAGCTGGTCGAAGGAGGATTCGTTTCTAGCTAACGCCTCACTCACTTCATTCTTGAATTCGGCATTGGATTTATTGCGTGTATCCATGGACGAACGTCTCTGATACCACTTTGATAGGAGCTCTCAAAGAGCATCGATCGGAAATGCTAAGGAAGAGAAACGGGAAGCAGAAGCTTATTGATTAAAATTGGATGATTGCTTACATGGGATGCATGGCTATTTATACTAGTGTCTGCTAACTAGTTTTCCTAAGAATCAGGCTAACAACTCCAGTCAATCCTGGAAAAGCTTGGTAACAAATCCTGAACAGAAATAGTAAACTAAGTAATGACTAAAAATAGCAATTGTGGAGGATGAATTGGTCTTGGCGGCTTGGTTGGTTGCGGATGACTTGGTCCACTGATGACTACTTCCATTCGTATCAACATTCTCCACATATGGCGTCAGTTGATGAAACACTACTTGACACACATTAATGGAATTCGGTTGTTCTCCTTGTGAATCCCAAATGTGTTTTATGGACTCCGGTTGTCTTAAAAAACGATGTAAGTAATAAAAACACGAATCATTGACACTAGTTATGAGAAATTGGTGTCGAAGATAATTTTAACACCGGTTATTGAGAATATCACTTTTTGTATTAAAAGTTTTACCATTGATATTTAGGTAATTTTAATAATAAATCTCATATTTCATTAGTCAAGAAGAAACAGTCAGCACAATTATCAGAGTATACTCTAATTTTAGTCCCTTACCTATTGCTTTTTAAATGTTTTTAGTAATATTTAGAAACAACTTTTTCTATCCTAACTTTTGAAACACGAATAAAATGGTCCTCTTGTCGTCTAGCCATCTATATTAACCCCATAAGATATTCGGCATGCTCCTATCTTTCATGTCTGATATCTTATTATATTAACAAACATATGTAATGTTATTTGGCGCACACACACACACATACACATACACACACATATATATATGGAAAAACTATAATAGGGATCATTCAGCCGCTGAATTTAGCCTATTCAATTGAGTATGTAATTGCATACTTAATTTATACAAGATCAAATTCAAGAGGTTGAATGGTTCTTTTGAAGTGACTATAGTCTCACATATATATATATATATATATATATATACATCTACCCTATATAATAGAAAGTAATATATCTATTATATGAGGGTGTCACGTGGCTGCCACATTTAGCCTATAATTAATAATGTTAAAGCTGACATGGCTGTCACATTGGCAAATAATTTAATAAATATTTTTGCTCTTTTATGTCTATATTAGATTTTTAATTTAACCATCCATATGAATACCACGTAAGATTAATATTTAAATTTATTGAATGCATAAATTTTATTTTCTCTTTTTTAATTAAATAATATTTTTCTTTGTCTTTACTAACTTCTTAATTTATTTTTTCAATTTCTATATTAGATTAACTTTGTATTATATAAGGATCATCTATATGTATAAATAATCATGTTCGTCAAAAAAATATTAATAATCATAAATATATATATATATCTATGCATATATCTTTTTTATTAATATGTATGTAACTTAATATAAATTTTGGGTTAGAAATGTATGTAAAATATCGAACGTTTATATTGATACATAGTTTATTTTATTACTAATAAATACATTATTATAAATAAATGACTTTTTATGTGATGTATGTTTCTGTATATGTAAGGGTGAGTGAAATATAATATTAGTTCATTTAAATTCATTTTTATTTTCTGTACTCTTTATTATATTGTTATCCACTAATCTCTTTTTAATTTTGTGTCTTTTCATGTACTATTAAGTTTCAAAAAGACTCTTGCTTATATGATGATTATTTACTTTGTTCACATCAACTTCCTTTATTTAATTTGCAATTAGTAAATGATTAATTATTTGAAAACTTTTGGTAATTCACACAAGAGAATGAATAGACACTTTACAATCTCTCTCTCTCTATATATATATATCTTCAATCCATTAAGATGAAAAATAACTTTCTTCTTGTTTAGAATCCCTATGTGCATGTCCAAGTCACGTTAATTGGGCAACTTTTCGTAATATATGTACTTCCATTTAAAATATATTTTTCTCAATCTCTTCTTCGAATTTGCAAGTTTGTGCATGTTCTACTCCAATGAAAAACAATGTTTCCCTATCCAAATCTACGAAATATGTCTCAAAATTCACCTCATCATCATCAGAAGAAGAAGTTGACAAGAGGCGAGGAAAAAGGAAGCAAATAGAGTAGGCACGCCAATTCTATATATTTGAGAAAAGATTTCAAGTATTTGTATTATATTTGACATATATTTCTTCTTTTTAACTCTGTATTTACAATCAAAATTTGATTACTATTATAATTTTTATTTTTTTTATAAATTTTATGTTGTCACATTATAATATTTTCGAGCATTCACCGTGCAATCGCACTGTGTTCCAATCTAGTCTATCTATATATAAAAAGACAAATCCTTCTTTTATACTTGCCTAAAATACCTAAAATACTGCCATGTGGCAGGTGACACAGCATCCTAATCAGCAAGTTATTGACTACATGGAAGCCAGAGAGGCAAAGAATTTATTAAATGGAAGCCAAAGTGGCAAAGAATTTATTAATTAAATCTGATGTAATCTCTTTCTCAAATAACACAGTCGATCTCTTTGACTTCCTCATCCATTCTTCTTATTCAATTTTTTACGTTTCCGTCAATGTAGTGGAAGAAAAAACGCCAAAAAAATTACTCCGTAATTAACATGGTTTGCCCCTTGAGTTCCATCAGACAACTATGGCACTGCAATTGTAGATAATCGAAACGAATTATTCATCCGAGGCTCAAGTTTGAGGCTCAGGCAAGGTTTTTCTCTACCCACCATGATCACTATGGACAGTAGAGATGCTCGCTTTGTGTGGAAGGCCAACGGCGGCGGGAGGATGAAGACAATGGATATTCATCGGAAAGAGTTCGAGGGCTGCGATGGAGGTTATTGTGGTTGATCCAGAAGAGGAACTACACACATTAATATTCCATTCAATTTCACATGCTGTTCTTATTTTTGGGAAAGAACAGCCATTGATTTTCTTCTTGTTCCAGGTTATTTTGTTTTTGTCTGCATCTTTTTATTTTTTGCCTTTATTTGTAAAGTTTGTCTTGTGTTGAATTGAGTTAATCAGATAGTTTGATTCAGATAATTAAGCTGTAATCTTCATTTTCTTTATAGCGTTTCGTTTTTATATGAATTCTTATTTGGCTATAAGAGAAATAAGTTTGCTTGCTGGATATTGATTTCTCTCTTCTAATGGTGGTTTGGAGTTTGGAAATCGATTGTTTTGGAAGAATAGATTGGCCAACCACCAAAGGCTAACAAATCCCACAAGCCTCCTGCTAGCTATATAGGACTTTGTTTACTTTGTTATCGCGTAGGATCTCTTTGTCGAAATCCAATCTTTGTAATCTCCAAGCCTCCTGCTAAGCTGTAATTGCTTAGTTCTAACTATATAAGGTTACTTTTGAAATCTTGCATATCCATTCAAAGTATTTTAATGAAGCTAGAGGTACAACTTAGAAGGCAATGCTGGTTTATATCACTAATCATACATGAATTATTTTTCTGTAAATTTGCTGATCCATATTTTTGACAATTGTACTTCATTTACAGGTGGAGTTTTTTTTACGGCTATAAGGTAAATCATGTGAATTATTTTGGCGTTCCTTTTACCATTGTCATCAATATTTCCCTGATCTCAATACACTCTCGTTTATCATGGCTCTAAATCTGTTCTTTGGGATGTGTAGGTGGGTGAACTCACTTCTTTATTTACCTTTGACTTGGGTTCGCTAAAGAATATTGTCAGTGAAAATGTATCAAGAGACCATGGCTTTAGAGAGCTCAATGGGGCAACCTACTCTACGTTGAGTAAATGTCAACTTATATTTATGCTCAACTGCTTTGCTCATTTTGTCTCTGGTTGAAGGGATCTGCTTGAATTATGCTTCTGTAACCGCTTATGTATAATAGCCTAGATAAATATATTATTTTCATTTTATCTTTCTATGTTCCTGAATGACAATGATCTTTTTGTTTGGGAAACATTTAGTATGTAGCTTCTCTGCCTCACAACTATGCGCAACTCCTTACATATATACGTGAACCTTTTTCAATTTCTCTGATAGGCCGGTTCTTGGGACCATTTGTCTCCTGTTTGTGTTGTCTCCTCAACTTGCACCAATCCTTGGCTTCCTAATGCTTACTGTCAAAGATTTTGCTTGTTAAATTTCTAGAAATTTCACTTCTTGTGTTCTTTTGGGTCTGACATTAATGAGGCGCTTGCTTATGCTTTACAAAAAATAAATGAGGGAAAAGAAAACGGATGATAAAGAGTTTGAAAATTTTTCTGCCTAAGGCTCTTGAAGTAAAACGCAATATATGGATGTGACATATAGAAACTCTTTGAAATCATCTGGTAATATTCGTTGTCTTGCTGGGTTTGGTCATATTTCTCCTAAACGTATGTAGAATATGGTGACATTTGTATCCATTATCCAATTGTTTCCACAGAATAAAACTACTTTTTTGTTGAATAGTGAATATTTTTTTATCATCATGTATCACAACATAATTAGGTTTCAGTGGTTGTTCTCACGTTCAATAACTTGAAATGCAGAGTCTTTAAGGAAACTCCATGTTTCTGATTTGCTGTTGGGAGATACTCCCTTTTCAAATTCTCAAAAGTTTGAACTAACTTCATTTTTTTCCCATCGCTGTATTTACCCTTTTACTTGTATGCCTTTGAAATCTGAGCTTGTGAACACCCTTTTCCCTATAGTTCTTGATAATTTGAGACGAATTATAGGATATAGGAATAAATGGTGATTGTTGTTTTCTTTATTCCTACAGGTATTTACTTTTCATCTCCATTGATTATGGATCTTTTTGTCTAGCTTATTGCTTTTTACATTCATCTTAATTAGTATTTTCCTTTTTAGTACCTAATTAATTTGGTCTTCCTTCTGAAAGAAATAGTAGTTGGGGAATTTGGTGTTGGTGCCACTTCTTCTTGGGTCAAGGTTGTTCACCGTTTCTTTTTTGGCTCTTAGATTATGAATGAATGGCTTGTTATTAGTAGATTGGGTTTTTAGAGTTCTTTTCTTAATTCTTTATAAAAATTTAGGTTATTTTGCACATGTGGCAGCGATTATGTCATTTACACTGATTTAATATTAAGTTGTACTATGAACCGCTATCATGGTCAATGTATGAATGTGTAGAGCTTTTTTCATTCACAAAATATGGGACTTGGGCTAGCATTTGGAGGAAATGGTGAAGGATGAGGATGTTTAGAGGTCAAATGAAAATTGAGTATAGGCAGGTTTCTTCATCAAGTGAAAGGCGATAATGCATAGGTCCCTTGCTGTCATGTTGATTGAGATGAGAGTTTCAAGAAAATGTCAAAGTATGTTGTTTTATAGTATATACGACTGTTATTGTAGGCAATTTCAAACTACACTATATTTTCTCTCATATGTTAAACTAGAAGCAATTTGTAGATTACTGACTTGAATGGTGCATCTTTCTACAGCCTTAGGCACTTGGCTTTCAGCAGTTGAATTTGGCTAACCTGATGTGGTGTTGCGCTAAAGAATTGAAGAAATTTGCATGTGCAGAATTGTTTATTTGTTCTAGGTTATCAAAGTGTGTCAATCCACAAGATGATAACTATATTTATAATAATGAATAAAAAAAATCTCAACCAAACAATAAACTGGGCCATCATCGTGCCTTGCGTGTGGCAATGCTAGTGTATATATATATATATATATATATATATATATATGATGTGCTCTGCACCTCTGCAGCCTGCTATGACTTCCGGTTTTGAGCAATCAATGCCTTGACAGAATTGGAGGTTTGATGCCATGCATTAATTCCTCTCATAATTTTGAATATATATCAGTAATTTAAATAAAAATAATTAAAGTATGAATCTATAATAACGAACATCGTTACTTTTTAAAAAGTAAAGTAAAGTTGAAATTACTCACGAGTTAAGTTTAATTTGAAACAGAGTTCCCATGATAAATCATAAGAGTTGTCTTATATTTTTGGGAATAGAAAGAGGAAGTTGTGGGAATTAAGACACAAGCCAAGTTGCATTGACAATTCAACTATATCTATTTAATGTCATTGACTCTTCATGTTCTAGTGGTGGCAGGTTAATGGAAATCTACACTTACAAACCAAGTTGTTGGAAAAAAAAAAAAAAAAAAAAAAGAGAAAGAATAAGGTGGCTGCATATAATTAAGTTTATATATTTGATTTCAAATCGTGAACAAGATACTTTCCTTAAATCTTAATTCGTTGATTATAATGTGCGATAATATTCAAGACGAATTTCTTTTGGGATAAGAAGAAGTTGAAAGAGTGAACTCTTACACTAGATTCCTCAATCCTCAAAGACGAGCACAGAGAGTAGTGATTTTCTGATTCTTGTTAATTTGAATTCTGCAACATACAAACCCAAAGATGGCCCATTTATAGACTTCATGGGATTATTTCAGATGTTATGAAAGGTTATCCACTTGTTGAGTTATGGTTGTTCAAGCAAAAGTTGCATCTAATTAACTTCTTGTTGTGTCATTTTAGCCAAATAACTATTCGATCACATTTTTCCTGCAACTTTCTAAGGATTAAAAAATCAATTTTCTCACACAAGTCAATCTAATTTTTTATTTGTCTGGTAACTTCGATTGTTGTCACTTAATTTGAAAAAAAATTCATATACGTTCCTTAATTTTGAAAGTAATTTTTAAATTCAAACAAGATTCAAACTATATTACTCCTTAGCATGTGAGCTATTTCAAACCCAAGTTAAATGGCTAATAAAGTTATTAAACCTTTATTTTCCCCGCCTGCTTCCATTATTAACGTATGTAAATCTTATGTTCTAATCGAAAATTGGTTAAATGTTGCCGAAATTTGAATTACAGACTATTTATAGATTATTTTTAAATTGAAATACCTAAACTAGACAAAAGCTCAGGTTAGGGATATACTTTTCAAGCCCACTGCATAATGCTCAATTCTGCTCATTGATCATGTTTTTTCTCCTACTCGTGGGTTCTATTATGGTTGGCGTTGCATCCGCACAGGACCTCAGTATCACCTACAATGGATTCCAACCCGGAAATCTAAGCCTTCATGGGTTCGCGGGTGTCAGGCCCGACGGCCTTTTGGAGCTAACCAACGCGACTCGGGCAGGGATGGGTCATGCCTTCTACCCGGATCCGGTCACCTTCAAGAACTCACCCAACGGCTCCGCCTTTTCCTTCTCCGCAACATTCGTCTTCGCCATACTCTCTGAATACTCTGCTTTGAGCGGCCATGGGCTTGCTTTTGTGATTGCTCCGACCAGAGGCCTCCCGGAGTCTATTCGGAGCCAATATTCGGTCTTTTCAACAAAAACAACACCGGAAATGACAGCGATCACACCGTAGCCGTGGAAATCGACACCGTCCTGAGCCCTGAGCTCTCCGACATTAACGATAACAATGTCGGTATTGGCATCAACGGGTTGAAATCTGAAAAAGCAGAGCCTGGGTATTATGATGACAGCAGAAACGGTTTGTTTCAGAATTTGAGTCTAGTCAATGGAAATCCAATGCAAGTTTGGGTGGATTACAATGGAATATCTATGGAAATGAATGTGACATTAGCTCCTCTGACTGTTGCTAATAAACCAAAGATGCCTCTTTTCTCACTGACAAAAGATCTTTCCAAGATTTTAGGACAAACCATGTATGTTGGATTTTTGGCATCTACCGGTTCAGTTCCTACATCCCATTATGTTTTTGGATGGAGTTTCAAGATGAACGGTGTGGCTCAAGGTCTTGATCTGTCTCAACTTCCCAAGCTTCCAGGAGTTCATGAGCAGCAGCCCAATAAAAAATCCAGACTTCTCACAATCGGTTTGCCTCTGATTTTGATTCTTTCTCTTTCGATTATAATGGCAGGAGTAATTTATCAGGTGACGATTAAAAAGAAGTTTGCAGAAGTGCTGGATGATTGGGAGGTTGAATGTGGTCCTCACAGATTGAAGTACAAGGATTTGTACATGGCCACAAAAGGGTTCAGAGCATAGTTGTCGAATCGCGATATGTATCGTGTATCGAAAACTAAATTTATGATACGCGTATCGTATCGTGTATCGTATCGTAAGATACGTTTATATATAATAATATAATATAAATTTTATATATTACTAAAATAAATTAAAATTATATATATTTTTCATTATATATTATGGTTATATATTATTAAAATAAATTAAAACTATATTTTTTTCATTATATATTATAGAATACATATAAGAATAAATATTTACTTTAAAATAAACTTTCATAAGTTTATAAAAATGAACTTTTATGTGAAAATCATAAAAATTATAAGTTAAACTTGAACTTAAATAGTATTATTTGAATCATATCATAAATTTACAATACAGTCCACAATCTTTTTTAAATTAAATTAAAAACATATTATATTATTAAATTAAATAATTAATGTTCTCATCAAAATAAATATACTAGTGATATTATTATTTTAAATCACTAAACAAATATAAAGATGATTAGTATGGTTTTTCTATTTCGAAAATGTATTTGGGATGAAAATATGCTTTAGAAATGAATTTTAAAATTTTTAAAGTGTATTAAAACGTAAAATGTGTATTTGAGATGTAAAAAATGTATTAAAAATGATGAAAATTGTTATAAATTTTTAAATATATTTTACAAAAATAAAGCAAAACAAAAACCAATACTACCAAATAGGAAAAATGTGAGATAATAATTATAAACAAATTTTAAATAAAAATAACATTTTGAAATAATATCTTATATTTAATATAGAGTAAAAGTTACTTTTATAAGTGAAAAAATTTAAATTAGACATTTAAAATTAAATTTTAGACATATTTAACGTATCGCACGATACGCGATACGTATCGCGATGCGTATCGTATCACACCAATCGCACACAATTGCACGATTCACAACGACTTGCGATACGTACGTGCGATACGTATCGAAATTCTCAATTCATGATACGTATCGTACGATACGTATCGCGTATCGTACGAGTTTGACAACTATGGTTCAGAGGCAAAGAATTTCTGGGAAGAGGGGGTTTTGGCAGGGTATATCGAGGCGTGATGCCGATTTCCAAAATTGAGGTTGCAGTCAAGAGAATGTGTCATGAATCCCAGCAAGGAATGAGAGAATTTGTTGCGGAAATCGCCAGCATTGGCCGCCTACGCCACCGGAATTTAGTCCCACTTTTAGGCTATGCCGGCAAAAAGGGGAACTGCTTTTGGTTTATGAATACTTGCCCAATGGCAGCCTTGACAAGTTTCTGTACGACCAGCCAGAGCAGACCTTAAATTCGCCTTCTACATATCTTTTGCAAAAGAAAAGAATAAAAGGGGACATATATTTTGCAAAAGAAACGAATAAAAGGGTAACTAATCATGTCATTCTCTACATAGTTTGTATAATAAGAATTTAAAAATAAAAAACAAAGCACAAAAATTCGTACGAGTTGGGTTTACCTATATGACATGAATTTGTCGGTACTTTGGACACTCGTGTTCCCACGCCTCCATAAGTAACTTTTTTTCTTCGAAGTATCAGTGTAACTATTAAAGATTAGTACACAATGGTATTATTTAAAAGTATCAATAGTTTCTTTCTTTGTTGTGATATTGATACCTTTATAATTTAAGAATGATACTCTCGTACTTTAAAAGTAGTTTTTTTTTTTTTTTTTTTTGTTTACTTATCAATTTGTAGTGATACATTTGGAAGGTACAGGTGATCATACTTTTCAAGAGTCTTTTTTTATTATTTATTATTATTATCTTTTTACTTATAAATTGATACTCTTCAAGAGTATCACATACTAACACTCTTCAAGAGTATTACTGGTACTTTTTAAAAGTCTTACTAGTACTGTTCACAAGTATCGCTCTTTAAGTATCACTTTAAGGACAACAAAAACACAAAATAGAAAGAGGAAAAAAAAAAGAGAAGAAAGAAACTACTATTCAAGAAGAGTGGCACTAACAAAATTAGTAAGTTAAAAAAAAATTGAAACTACTAACTTAAAAAAAAAAAAAAAAAAAGTAACAGTGATACTTTTAAAGAGTATAAATGCTGCTCTTAAAGAGTAGCACTGCTATTATTCAAGAGTAACACTAACTATAGTCTATACTCACCCTTGAATACATATTCAGTTAAATAGTAAGTAGTCAGTAATTCCATATATTATATTCTATGTTGTCCTTTTTCAGTCTCATATAAAGAGTTCGCTTTAAAAAATAATAATAATAAAATTGTCTCAATAAAAGAATCAACTTTTAATTTATTTACATTGTATCCACTTATTAATATAATAATGTATGGTTCTCAATTAACTATTTCTTTTATATAAATGGAGAACTATGATGTCAAATTACTTATTAAGGTGTTGTACTTTACAACTACTAATAAATTGTACATTTTAATAGGACAGAGCAAATTTAACTTTGGAATTAAGTTTTTAGTCATGTTCCTTATTGCCTTATTGTATTGATTATGTTTCTTTTTGTTAAGGGTACGTTTAGATGCATGCATTGGCGGAACTAGTCTGGGGCGAGCCGATGCCGGCGCCCAGTCTAGTTCCCAGAGATGAAGGTAGTCCCGTTACCAAATTTAGCTCATCTGCATCTTTCGCAGAGAAAGACGGCGCTGCTAAGCACTAAAGTCGCCCTTTCTAATATTTTGTTCTGCGTTCGTTGCTGGATGCATGTACGTACGTAGATTATTATTTGTTGAGAGAACGTATAGCAATTGCTCTACTTATATATAAAGTGAATATGATAGACTCCGCCACGCGTGGTTTTACTAGTTGTGGAGATAATTATGAGCCTGTTGTTCTCTTCTCTATAGAAATAGATGAATATGATAGCTTTGGTTGGACAAATTAGTAGACTTGACCACTGCAAATTTGTGGACTTCTATGGACAAAACTAATTAAAGACTTTTCAAACGTGGAGAGGAAATCACATATCTAAAATATTTTGTTTTGAATTAGTGAAATTTTGTTGTTTCACTTAAGATTTGTAGGTGAAATGATATAATTTTAAGGGCTATTAAATCCCACATATCCAGGTACCCTATTACATGGTGTAAAAATATTCATTCCAATCTTTTACTCCATGTGAGAGCAATACCGAAGATTTGATGTGATTTAAAAGTGAAACAACGTGGTTTTATTAATTTGAATGGAATTGGACAAAATATTATTGGTAAATCAAAATGGAAGGCAGAACTTGCAGTCTCAAGTGGTGAACCAATGGAGAGCGACGGATAACGAAATCCCTGTCAGTTTTCTAACCTAGTCAACAAAATGCATGTTTTGCGTAACTTCCTTAATTATATATTTTACAGGGTTACAATCGCTCGTGTTAGAGCAAAGATTATTAGCTTTTTTTGCAATTTTGGAAAGAAGAAATAGAGAAAAAAAAAATATTGACCATGTTGTTCTTTCTGATTCTTGCATTCCACGCTGATTCTCTCCTACTTGGATTTGCATCTGCAGATTCTTCACAGAATCTCAGCATCACTTACAACGGATTCGGTTCGACCAAGTTGGCCCGAGATGGAGTAGCCCGGGTCACGCCGGGCGGGCTCTTGGAGCTAACAGCCGGGTCCGAGACAGAGATCGGTCACGCCTTTTACCCGAACCCGGTGAACTTCAAGGACTCGGAAAACGGCTCTGCCTTTTCCTTCTCCACAACGTTCGTCATCGCTATACTCTCTAACTACCGTAGTAGTTTGGGCGGCCATGGGATGGCTTTCGTGGTTGCGCCAACGAGAGGCTTCCTGGAGTCTCTAGCCAGCACTTATCTCGGACTTTTCAACAAAAACAACTCCGGAAATGAAAGCAACCACGTTGTGGCCGTCGAATTCGACATCATCCAGAGCCCGGAGTTTGACGACATCAACGACAACCATGTCGGAATTGACATCAACGGGTTGAAGTCAGAAAAAGCAGAGCCTGCGGGATTTCATGATGATAGCAGAAACGGTTCGTTTCGGAACTTGCGTTTAATTAGCGGAAAGCCAATGCAAGTTTGGGTGGATTACGACGGTTTTTCGATGCAAATGGACGTCACATTATCTCCCATTAGTGTTGCTAAGCCGAAGCAGCCTCTTTTATCTTTGAAAAAAGATCTTTCCCCTGTTTTAAAACAGAGTATGTATATTGGTTTTTCATCCTCCACAGGAACGGCAGCTGCAGCTCATTATGTTCTCGGATGGAGTTTTAAGATGAACGGTGTGGCTCAGGAGCTTGATCTGTCTCAACTTCCCAAGCTTCCTCGAGTTGGGCCGAAGGAAAAAATCGAAATTCCTCACCATTGGTTTGCCTGTGATTCTAATTCTTTTAGTTTCAATCGGCATCGTGGGAGCGATTTATCATGTGAGAATGGTAAAGAAGTACAAGGAAATCCGGGAAGACTGGGAGCATGAATATAGTTCTCACAGATTCAGGTACAAGGATTTGTACATGGCTACAAAAGGGTTCAAAGACAGGGAATTGCTCGGAAGAGGGGGTTTCGGAAGGGTATATCGCGGTGTATTGCCTGGTTCTAAAATGGAGATCGCGGTGAAGAGGTTGTGTCATGAATCCAGGCAAGGATTGAAAGAATTTATCGCAGAAATCGTCAGCATTGGTCGGCTAAGCCACCGGAATTTAGTCCCACTTTTAGGCTATTGGCGGAGAAAAGGAGAGATGCTTTTAGTTTACGAATGCATGCCCAATGGCAGCCTCGACAGGTTTCTCTTTGACCAGCCCGAGCGAACCCTGAGCTGGAAACAAAGGTTTCGAATCATTAGAGGAGTAGCTTCCGGGCTGCTGTATCTCCACGAAGGGTGGGAACAGCTTGTGGTACACAGATATGTGAAAGCCAGTAATGTCCTTCTAGACGGGGAACTAAACGGAAGATTAGGAGATTTCGGTCTCTCCAGGCTGTATCATCATGGGACAGACCCGAAAACAACCAATGTTGTCGGAACTCTCGGGTACCTCGCGCCTGAGCATACGAGAACAGGCAAGGCGACAACCAGCACCGATGTATTTGCTTTCGGCGCCTTTCTTCTTGAGGTTGCCAGCGGAAGAAGGCCGATAGAGCCCAAATCGCAGGCGGCCGCGGCCGAGGATGTAATCTTGGTTGATTGGGTAGTTTCGTGCTGGAACAGAGGCGAAATTCTTGAAGCCGTGGATCCAAAAATGGGAGGTGATTATGTGAAAGAGGAGGTGGAATTAGTGATGAAGCTGGGAGTGTTGTGCTCTCATCCTGAGCCTACAATTCGACCGACCATGCGTGAGGTTGTTCTGTACTTCGATGGAGCTTTAGCATTTCCAGAGTTGTCATCCTTTGGTATTTCTGCGACGAGCAATTTAACGTTTTCATCGTCGAGTCAAGATGGCTTCAGCGAATTTGTGTTGTCGTATCCATCTGTCACCACATCTATATCACCACATCCCTTTTGTTTGGAGGTCGATGAATCTTGAATAACCTTGAGCTAGGGAAAGAATCCTCTATCCCAAAAGTTTTGGGATAGATGTGTTCCATTCAATCTTAACTACAAATTCAAGGGTGGTGATGGGATGGACTTGAAATTCTATTTTTACCTTAAAGAATGTTTTGAATTTTTAGTGGGGTAAGAGTGGGGCAAATGTTTTTGAGACAAAGGATCCTTAACCCTTGAGCTAGCGTGTACCACTGTCAAAACAACGTATTCTACTAAGTAAACCATAATTGTTTTGATAGCCGCACTTTGTAGGAACAAGATTATCGATATATCGTGTGTGATTTGCACTTGTGTAAACAGTTCAGTCTAATTTATTTTTGTCTATCCTATAACACAAGCAAAATGATGTTATTCTTATCAGAATGACAGGAATGATGGATGGAACATTTTCATCTCTATGAAATTAGTGAATCATACAATGTAAATTTTGTTTTGCATATAATTAATATATATTGTAGGTGGGAGAAAATAGACTGATTCTATATATATTAGCTAATTTCCAATAGAAGTAATGACAGATTAATTGTCAGAAATGACCATAGGGAAATTAATAAATTCAGAAGAACAAATTCTTCCATATTAGATGTGAAAGTCTTGCACGTGGAGTTGTGCAAAAGACTGATGTTGCTTGATGCATTCAATAAAAACCATAGCAGTAGCACTATTTATAAAGGGACATACTATTTGCAGTAACATTTTTACTATTTACAGTAACATTTTTCTGTGAAAAGTTTATAATGTCCCTTAGGTATTTAAAAAAAAAATTTATTTTCACTCTAATTATGGCCGATAGTCACGAGGACGATCCACAAGGGGCGAGATTTTGAAAGAAAATACCCTAAGCCTAGAAAAGAAAAAAAAAACAAAATACCGCCCGGAGGTGGTATTTTTGGAGCAAAATACCGCCCCTAAGAGGCAGTATTTTGGCCAAATATACCTAGGGGCGGTATTTTGACTTGGGGCGGTATTTTTGGCAAAAATACCTAGGGGCGTTATTTTGCCAAAAATAGGGTTTTTTTTTTTCTTCTTTGTAGTGCAGGAGTTGGATCCGCGAAAGCTGTGATTGGATTAAGTTGGCTTTGATACCATGTTAGAATTTGAGAAAAGAAGAGAAGAACATGAAGAATCTGAAAAAAAAACCTTGGTTACTGCAAATAACAATTCCAGACAATTTTTTTTTTGTTAAAAACCCAATTTTACGTAAAAAAATTGTATAGATTGTTTACTTACCGTATGATATGGATCGTCCTCGTGACTATCGGCCATAATTAGAGTGAAAATGATTTTTTTTTTAAGACCTAAGGGGCATTATAGACTTTTTACAAAAAAATGGTACTGTGAATAGTAAAAATGTTACTGCAAATAACAATTCCGTTGATAAATTGCCACATCTTAAACCATCTCCACGTGGGTGCTATTTTTAACACTCAATTTAAAATTTTGGGTACTAAAAATAGCATCCACCTCTCTCAAAGACCAATGACGAAAGTTATTTCTCCAAATAGCACCCATCTCTCTCCAAAAGCCATTTCACAGCTAATATAATTGCGGAATTTGGCAACGGCAACGGATACTATTTTAGCATCTGTTGAAAATGTTCTTAGGGGAAAAATTATTCCATACATCATGTCTTTAATGCAGAAAAGAAATAATAATAAACAACATCAGTTCTTAAAATTAGAAGGTTTTTCAGAGTTCAGTAACCAAAATATATTTTAAAAAAGGTTCAATGCAAAATTAAAGTTCACCATACCAAAAATTGAAAAACCCTATATGTAGTGTCATTTGTCTGACATAAGTAAGATAAGATCAATTAGACAGAATTCAAAGTAATCATTTTTAGTACATTTTGAAAAGTGTAAATAATGGTTTTGTTTTCCTATGCATGCCATAACATTATTTACTAGATTTTACATTTCTCAACCTCAATCATTGTATATATTTTTTTGATTAGGCATAGTGTGGCATTGACTTATGGGAAAGTCATCAGACACCAAGTGAGCCTGAACCAAGTGGTTTAGTGTTATAAAACTTTTCCCTTCTAGGCGAAAACTCCTACAACTTCACCTCCCCGAGTGTCACGGTTTGCTCATCTGAATCACCAAGATGAGTGCACGTGTGGCAAGCAAGGCTCTCTAGCCAAACTTCCGCCAATTTGAGCAACGGGACTCGTTCCCAAAATACTTGTAATTAGTACATCCAAATTAATGAAAATAGACAAAGGCAAACTCATAAGCCAAAGCTTGGTTTTCATTAATAAAGGATAGAAATTACAAGAAAAAGCCAAGAGTTCAAAGGGGGTGGAAACCCTGCTCTTGCTTGCATTACACCATTCCACCTACAACTGGAAAGGCTAAAAGCTAAAAGTGACCGGCTAGGCGATCAATGCGTAAAATGGGTGATCTTGCTAAAGATCACACTTATCTTTATGAAAACTAAACTAAAATCCCTACAATTACAATGAAACATAAACGATACAAATCAATATATACAAAGTTGGGCGCCGTTGGACAAGGTCGTTGTGGTGCTGGGCGCAGGGCGCGCTAAGAAGTATCGGCGCTGGTGTGGTGTGCGAGCAGTGCTATGGCAGTGGGTGCCGCTGTGTCACGGGGCGCTCTTTTGAATCACCAAAATGAGCCTACTGTGTGGCAAGCAAGGCTACCGCTAGCCAAGCTTTCGCCAATTCCCGCATCTAGGACTCGTTCCCAAAGTATTTGCAATTAGGCCATCCGAATCAATGAAAATAAACAAAGGCAAACTCATAAGCCAAAGCTTGGTTTTCATTAATAAAAGAAGGAAATTACAAGAAGTAGCCAAGAGCTTAAATGGGTGGTGGAAATTACTCGTGCTTGCATTACATCAACCCACCAATAACTAAGTGTTGTTTCTTACTGGTTTTTAACACCTGTTATTGACTTTTAACATTTAGAGCTATCATAGCTGTTTAAAAACTCAAAAAATAGGTGTTAAAGGCCTTAAAAAAACTGGTGTTAAAGCCAAATTCTGTAGTAGTGTATGTAATGGTGTCTATAGGTGCCTTCCTTTTTTACCTGTCTGAATAATAAATTTTTGAAAGATGTCTCAGCTAAAAGATGTAAGACCAAGAAAACAAATTATATGAAAATGGTGTTGGGTGTTTGGTTGCATGTGCAATAGTCCAGATATGTTTATTCCCAACCTGGTGATGTGCTGTTGAAATTAACAATGGAACATCATTTAAGGTTCTGGCTATTGAGATTAAGATTTTTTTTAGTGATCTTTATTATCGATAAACTAAGACAAAAATGATCATTGGCATTAAAGCCCACAATTTTGCAGCTTCTTCTTTCTTATTGCTATTGTACATGTTGGCTGTTGAAGGTGCAAATTGTGAACTTTTTACTTTGTGATATATTTTATGTTTTTTTTTTCCTTTTTTACATGTGGCAGGCCAATTTCATTATGTCTCTTGAGCTGTCTGATATTGGAATGCCAATAATTAGAACAACCAGATTTTAATTTGTGATTTAAGATATAGTGTTGTAACTTCCCCCAGATCTCCTCTTAGAGTTTTCTTGAATCATTTTTTTCACATTTGGGATTTGTTGATGTTATGTAGTTGTTCTTTTAAGGCAACAATTTTTTAATTTAGTATGCATGCTTTTCTCTTATTAAATCCCTCTTTCCCCTTTCTGCTATCTAATTACTTTTTGGCCTGGATAAGAAAGCAGAGCAGAGTATAAAATTTCTGGTTTGGAAACTTCAGCAAGAAGGACAAAATTGTTAGGATACTGTTAACTTCTTAATTTAGAGATTAAAAATATAGCAAAAGTTGGCAGTTGGAGCATTATTGTTATTTCTTTGGGGGGTTTTACAGTTAATTGGCGTCTATATTGGAGCAGTGAAACTTACTATGGCATTTAGGGTGGGGACCTTGTCCATGGGAGATTTTGGAAACATGTACTGCTGTGATGCTTATGTTTTACAACTTTCCAGAATCTTGGCTCTTGCACCAGCAATATGGTCAATCGGCCTCTTATGTAAAACTTCGTCGGTCTGGTCAGCACCTTTTCTTTGTTGACAAATTTTTTTCTTTTTTCTCTTGTGGTGCACATTGAGGTCACGAGCTTAATGGAAAGAGAGTACAATAGCAATGGCCATTAAAAATGAATAAGAATGTGATTTTCTCTTATGGATTTTTAAAATAACAAATTGAGACCAATTTCCCTATCAATCTAGCAGCCAATGCCTTGGTAATGGGATGTATTAGTGTAATATTTTCTTACAACATATTTTAAATATTTATGTGTGTGTTGTTTTCATTGTACTGATATATGAAATTACCTATTTCATCCTATTTAATTTTTTTTATTATCTGACATTGCTTTGGAATATTTTAACTTGAAACTTTAGAACTAAGTAAGCTGGGGATTTATTTAGGTCTGACATGTGGCTATAGACGACATGTTCAGAGTCATCTTCTCTTGGAAAAGAAGAATCTCTGTGCTTACTATTTCTCACATTTTGTACATCCGAAGATCTTGGTTCTATTTTGTTTTTCTGGCAGCAAAGCTGCTTTTGTCAGTCCTACATTTACAAGGAAGCCACAAAAATATGAGCGAATTTATCCGGCCATCTGGTTTGAGGTTCACGAAAGCTCATATGACTCATTCTGAGCTTAATATCTGGAGATTATTGAGGTAAAGAAGAATCCTAATGGTCCAATGTATACATCTCTTGGAGTTATGATCAAAGGAACAATCATTGAGGTACCCACCTGCATCTCTTTTGTTCAATAAGTGTAATTGGGCTGTATCTTAGTTTCAAACTCCCAGATATCTTTGGTAAAGTATTCCTTCAGTTTGCAAGTGAATGTCTGTGAACTAGGTCTTGTAACCCCTACTGAAAGTGTTGTGAGGGAAGAACTGTGGCTACTATTTCACGATTTCTCAAGGTTGGTTCCTCTGTCTCCTTTGATTCTGTAATTTTAATAAGATCCATGATGTCATCATTAACCCACAGGAAAATAGCATGAACATTAGGTGGTTCCTCATAGATCCCCTGGTTCCAGTTTATAAAAAAAGGTAAGTAGAGTGATGAGGGATTAAAATGTACAGATTGCTGGTTTTTGGACCTTAATAGGATAGGAGAGATTTGGATTTTCAGGGTTATTGAATTAAGCATTTAGTCTTGTTCAATCTTCATTATATTTGCTTGTTTTCTTGTATTGATACTGGACGAAACTGAAGCTCAGCCAAGAGGTTATACTGCATTTTCTTAGAATATTACTAGAGTTTCTGTGTCAATTGTTTATTTGTGTACTTCTTGGCTTGGTGGAGCAAGAGTATACAATATATACTTTTTGCATGTTGATTTCCATGGCCTTTTCATGCTCTCACACAGTAGGAAGAAAGTGGCCGGTTAGTTTTGAAGCAGCTCCACTTCCTGTTAATTCTTGGAAATTGTCAAAGTTGTCCGATTTGCAGTTTTGTTGAAACTGCATATTGTGATTTGTATTTGTTGTTTTGTCACTTTTGTGCTTATGTGGTGATTCATAGCTTTTTAGAATCCTTGTTGTGCAAATGAAGTATTTGTTGTTTTGTGTTTGTGTGGTGATGCAGAGACACTTTTAAAAGAGGAATATTGACAGTCCGAGCTTTACAATTTGACATCACAGTACATAAATGGAAATCCATCGGTGCGACTCTAATTTAACAGTGATTTGTGATGGTGCAATGCATTTTTGTTGTTGTTTTTTTTTTTTTTTTTTTGGATACACAAAGCATATGATTTCTTTAAAGAATTGGCCATTTGTGCAAGAGATTACTCCAAGTAATTAAAAGATATTTGTACCAATTTTCCAACATTGTCAAAGAGTTCTAATTTATCCATTGTGATGTTCATGTTATATTCTGGTTAGTGAGCTGTGTATGTGATTAGATATTTTGGCTTTTATGTTTGAACGTGTATCACTTATTAAAACTCAAAATGAGAGTCTTGACAAGTGAAACCGCATCATTCTCTCTTAAAATGATCAAAAGAAGAAGAAGAAGAAGAAACATCATGCAAATATACGATGGTTCCCTCTAAGATCATCTTCTAAATGAGGTATGAAATTCATTGTAGAATAAATAATGATACTAATTTCAATTAATTCATCACAATTTTTCATACAATAACTATTAATTTTGCATACTCATTGACTATATTTTTATGAACTAAATATTAATATCATATTATATTAACTTATAAAAGTGTGCCACATTAGTTTTTTTTTTCTGAGAACAATGTGCCATATTAATTTCTCAAGTAGCGAAGTGATGTATAAGGTTAGAATAGTCAACATGAATAACTAAATGATTAAAGCTAAAGAGTGTCGATACATAAACCCCGCTAAGTCGGACACAACACAATTATCAGTCCTACTAAAGTCTCAAAATTTCTATAACAAAATAATCTACATACAAATAACATGAATTTTCGTAAATATGGCAAGAAAGCCAATCAATAACGCCTTCAGTATTTATTATTTTCTAGAATTAAAGGTTTAGGTGTAGTGCCCCAACGGTTAATTTTGTCTAATAGGGGGGCTTAGTGGCCCCAAATTGAATAATTAAAAAAATCAATATTATTAGAGAACCGAAGATGACAAAAAAAAAACTTTATTCTTTCAAAATTAATTTCCATTTTGACTGAAGTCTCCTAAACAACCAAAGGAAATCCAACTAATTCCTCTAGTATATATAATACGGAGTCGTAAATAAATGTAAGGCTCACCAGCCTTTAAATCTGGAAAAAGCATACAACTACCCAGTCCTTTAACTTGGAGTACGAAAAGAAACCCAAATCTACTTGCATGGATCTCACTGTTTCTTTGAGTTTGAAAGTTCGTGAATTTAATAAATAAGAGGGGTTCTCGTTTTCTTAATAAATAGTTAAAGCGAATTTGTCATGAAATGCAATATATACACTTGTAGTGTGCGGCAAATAAAACACAATTTTACGTCATAAATAAATTTGGGTAGCTAATTTAGATCACTATATCAAAGTGTCACCAATTTTTTGACGCAAATTTAAGTCATTAGATTAAATGACACAATTATGCCACCAATTTGTGACATACTAACAATATGACACAATTGTGCCGCTAATTTGGATCACTATATCAAAGTGTCACAAATTTTTTGTCGCAAATTTGAGTCATTAAATTAAATGACACAATTATGCCACCAATTTGTGACATGGAAACAATATGACGCAATTGTGCCACTAATTTAGATCACCATATCAAACTGTCACAAATTTTTTGTCTCAAATTTAATTCATTAAATTCAAATGACACAATTATGCCACCAATTTGTGGCATGCTAACAATATGACGTAATTGTGCCGCAATTTTACGACAAAATTATAATTATGTCGTATAATTTTGGCATTTTATTAAAGTGCTACAAAAAAACTGTAGCAATTTTGAGGCACCAAATTCAGTGTCATGTCTATGTCACAAAATTCTGATGCAGTAATTAAATGACGCAATTTTGTCACAAATATACGTCACAAATGCATAAGTGTGTTATATTTATGACACTTAATGTAATGTCGCATGAAAAAATGTCGCAAAAGGTCATTTTTCTTGTAGTGAAAAGGTAAAAAGAAGAAGTTACATTGTAAGTCAGTCCGACGGGACATTCAAAAATAGAACAGTCGTAGGTTAGAGATGTGCCAAGTCCTAGGGACTTCATTTCCATTTAGCTCTGCTAGCTTGTAACTTCCATTTCCCAGGGTATCAACCACTAGGTATGGTCCCTCCCAGTTAGCATCAAGTTTTCGGGTGGGTTCTTGCCTGCTAGCCTCATTTGTCCTGAGTACAAAGTGCCCTGGATCTAGCTTTGTTTCCCGGACCCTTGAGTTGTAGCGTTGGGCCATGATGGATTTGGACTTAGCAGAGCACATGGCTGCGACTTCACGCCTTCTTCAAGTAGGTCCAGGTCCAGTCGGAGGGATGCTTCATTTCCTTCTTCCGATGGGTGCAAAATTTGATGAGAAGGGACTTCTATTTCTGCTAGAATCATTGCCTCCATCCCAAACACTAGGCTGTATGGGGTTTCTCCTGTAGGGAATCAAAACGTGGTGCAGTATCCCCAAAGAACATTAGGCAGTTCTTCCACCTAGAGTCTTTTTCGCTTTATCCAGCTTAGTCTTTATTGCTTGGACTAGGGTTCTATTTGTGACTTCCTCTGGCCGTTAGCCTCCGGGTGGGCCACTGAGGTTCGATTTTGCTGGATATTCATTCCTTCGACCCAAGACTTGAAAAGGTCCTGTGTTAGTTGAGTGCCGTTGTAGCTTACAATATATCCAGGAATGGCGAACCTACAGATGATTTTGTCCCAAAAGAACTTGATGATGTTCTTGCCCAAAACGGATATGAGGGCTTCTGCTTATACCACTTGGTGAAATAATCCACTGCCACTATTAAGAACTTAAACCGTCGAGGAGCTTCAGGGAAGGGTCCGACCAAGTCGATTCCCCATTTTTTGAACTGGAGATTGGGATCATGTCCCGTTGAGAGAGCCTTCGAGTGAGAGCATGCCTTTGGCAATTATCGCATTTCTGGACCAGGGCTAGGGCATCTCGGGCAATGGTGGGCCAAAAGTATCCCATGTTAATAACCTTTCGTGCAAGGGATCTTGGACCAGAGTGGTTACCGTAGGTTCCCTCATGCATTTCTCTGATAATGTGATCTGCTTAGCTTGGCCCCACACGTCTTAACCATGGCATTGTGTATGATTTTTTTTTATAAAGGATGCCATTCAAAATGGCATAATTGCTTGCTCACCGGAGGAGTGTACTCTGAGCTTATTTTGCTAGCGGAAGGGTACCATTGATGAGGAATTCACAGAGAGGGGTCATCCAGTTGGGACCTTTCTCCTCAACTGTAAAGATTTGGTGGGTGTTGGAGATGCTTGGGGCTTCAAGGGTTTCTACAAGGACAACTTTGTGGAATTTGGCATACTTTGATGATGCCAGTCTGCTAAGGGCGTTTACTTTTGAGTTTTCTGTCCGGGGAGCTTTTGCCAGTGAAAAGTCATTGAAATCGGAGGCCAAGCCCTTGGCTTTGGTCAGGTACTGCTGCATCTTTTCTCCTTCTGCTACATATTCTCCATTGACTTGGCTGACCAGTAAGAGAGAGTCTCCAAAAGCTTTTAGTTTTGTAGCCCCTAGCCTTTGTGCCATTTCCATCCCTGCAATGAGTGCCTCATACTCTGCTTCGTTGTTGGATGCTTGGAATTTGAAGTGCAAGGCATAGGATGACTTTGTTCCAAAAGGGTCAATGATGATTAGGCCTGCACCTAAGCCTTCGCTTGTTGATGATTTGTCTACAAACAGGGTCCAAGTTTGACCTTCTGTCTGGGGCTTTTTCCGGATGGAGGTTCCGGCTCTATGGGCATTTCTACCAAAAAATCTGCAAGGACTTGGCCTTTGATGTCATTCCTTGGTTGGAAGGTGAATCATATTCGCAGAGCTAAATTGCCCATTTTACCATCCGGCCAGAAGCTTCGAATTTTGTCAAGATCTGGCGCAAAGGGTGGTTGGTAAGGATGCATAATGGGTGTGTTTGGAGGTAGTGGTGTAGACGCCTGGCCGTGTGGACCAGGGCTAAGATCAGCTTTTTTGTGGCGGAGTACCTCAACTCCAGACCCTGTAAGGTCTTGCTGACAAAGTAGATTGGCTGTTAATTAAGCCTTGTTAGCTTCTGATAGGACCGTCGTTAGCCCTATCAAATACAGTAAAAGTACTGTATAAACCTGCAAACAATAGCTATAAGTAGCACAATGATGACAGGGTCGATCCCACAGGGAACGGACTGCTTAAAAATCACAAACCTATTAACTCCAAACTATTTTGGTTCGCAACCACCTTTATTGCTCAGAGAGACTTTGTAAAAAATTATTGAAAACTAAATACAAATTTAAATTAAGAAAGAGGATTTAATCAATGAAATAAAGTATTCCAGCAATATGTAAATCACAATAATCACGTGCATGCTAATCATCAACTCAATAATATATTAAATAGCATGTCATCAATCAGTTATAGGTTACCGTGAATCCGCATCAGACATAACCCAATCTCCCCTTACTTTATCGACAATTACTGTGAATCCGCACAGACATAATTGCTACTCTAATTAACAAGGAACAGGCCGTAAGGCATCGACACCTATTAACCAAGTTAACAGCCTTAAGATCTAGGGAAACCCGATTTTAGTTATTCTTATTGAATTAACATCTAAGAATTACTAACCCCTTATTCTCTATTACCTGAAGGTAACTTTGCCACTAATTAATCTTGCCCAATAAATATTATGTTATTTAACTGGGAATTAATTGGCTCTACCTAATTCAACTAAGGTGATCAGTCTTAATTAAATATCAGTATTCAAAGTTATGAGCAGAGAATAAGAAGGAACACATGCAATTTAATTTAAGCACAATTCGGTTTCATAACATGCCCGGATTAATTGCTATTACATTATGCCGGAATAAATAATTTAGTTACGCATAATTAAACTAACTACGAACATAATTATTATATGAATCATACTGAAAAATAATTGAAAAGAATAAAATAATTAAGAAAGAAATACTTGAATTGCGATCTGAAAAATCTCAGAGTATGCGACCTCCCGTTTGGGCAAACGGGACCTCTGCCGACAGAAATTCTCCAAACGCCAGAAACGAAAACTACAGTTCTAAAATCTGAAATAGCTATGAAAATATGGAATAATATGCTACTGTCCAGAACGTCTCCTGTTCTCTCCCTTCTATCCCTTTATATAGGTGTAGAATGGAGAGAAGAACTAATAGTAAACTACTAAAATTCTGTTCCATGTAGGATACTACCAAAAATAATTTCCAAAATAAAGAAGGACAAATAAATTAGGCAACAGCCCATGCGCAGTATTCATGCTGATAAGAATTCAGATTCCATTCCAATTTCTTCCTGCGATGGTCACTTAATTGGGCATGGGCCTATTTTCTTCATTGGGCTTTTTTTTCAACTTCCTTGGGCTGCTTCAACTTCTTTGGGCTGCTTGTTCTTTTCTTGCTCTTTTTTGCATTTGCTTTATCTAATTATTCTTTTTCCTAAACCCTGCATTTATCTAACAAAAACTTGCACATACCCGTGAGATTTGCCACAAATATGCTCTAAAATTCAGCAGCTAAAGGACACCTATCAAATATCCCCACACTTGAATGACGCTTGTCCTCAAGCGTGAAGTGAAGAATTAAACTCAGTCCTATTTTCTTTCCCTTTCTTACGTAACAAAAACACAAAGACACAAACACAAGAATAGAAAAGACACAAAACTTGAACAGACCCAAAAGAACATAATAGAAAAACAAACCATGACCCAAAGGACCCAAGACATGACTCACACGACACAATGACACCACACAAACACAGGATTATTCTGCCCAAATTCCTCATGTCAATTGTACTTGCACCACGAGATTCACCTTTTAATCACAAACTATGCAAACTCTACCATTCCACCAAACAAACCATACCAAGTCAGTTTAACACAGTTCATGCATAAATTCCCAAGCAGCACTCTTATGGGTAGTAAATCACACAACTCACAATTCAGAAAATTAGGACAAGTGATTCATCCCTAGTCTAGTCAGAACTCAAAAGCTTGATAACTGACCATCTCCACAGTAATGATTTATGTAATGCACAGATATTAAGAACAACCTTTTATTCATATGGACGCAATGGGGCCAAGGGATTTTTATTTATTTGGTCGGGCCCTATGGGGTTCTAAGTCACCTGCAGAATTCAACAAATAGTGTGCATGCATATAGAACCCGCTGCTCCTTTTTAGTTGGATATTAACTCCACTTCCTGCTTTTCCTGATCTAGAGCCAAAACATTCAGCTCTTTCTTTAATTATTCAAGCAGTGACAGTCACCAAAAACTCATTCAGCACATGATTAAAAATTCAGCACATAATCTCCAAAATCCAGTCCTTTAATTTATTCTGTAAACGTGTTAAAAACATAACCAGCTCTTGTTTTATTTCATCATCTCTTTCTCTTTTTTTTTTTTTTTTTTTTTCCAAATGTGGACTCGTTTTCTTTCCACAGCAGAACTGATTTTTCATATAAATTCAGCAGATACAAAAAGAAACAGAACTGGACTCCACAATTGTGCCTCATGACTTCTTCTCTGTCGCAGCATCAACACATAATACCATGCAGCATGCACACCAAGGGTAAGAAAGGATTTACTCAAAACAGGCCTTGGCTAACTTTTGCTGACTTAGAACTGAAAGGTCAAGGCTTCAACTTGCTGACTAAGGGGTATTTTTCTGTATAGGACGGTTCAGAAACTCAAGCCAAAAGGGTTTATCCTAGAAAAGGTCCCCCATCATCCAACCATGCATTACTCAATAAACCATTTTGACAGTCAAACAGGCAAACCAAAGAGATTCTCATGCAAAACATCCAGTGCGGCTCAGAATTATTTAGTAGGCTTTAGAAGAGGGAATTCATGCACAACCTGTATTAAAATAACGGATCTATCCCAAACCACATCCACAAGAATAAGCATAGTAAGTGATTAATAGGATATCTATGTTGCTTATTTCAAATTAACATTCAAAATTGGGCAAAAATCCTGTACTTCACAGACACATTCAAGACTCCAAAGACAAACAAAACACAGGAGAAAATCACAAAACATCCCCACACTTAAAAGGATGCTTGCCCTCAAGCATACATAGACAACACAACTATGGAAAATAAAAACAAAAACAGCACAAAACAAAAAACAGGAAACAACACATGAAAAAGCATTAGAGGTGAGGTAATTAACCATATCTGCATACCATGGATCATAGATCTTCCTCTCCGAAGTTCGCAGATTCAGTGACTGTTCTACCTCCTGTTTGGGCAAATGGGACGTCGCCTGGTACAGATGTTCTTCGAGAAAGTTTTCCTGAATTGGTGGCCCTTCGAACTTCATGGGTTGGCTACTGGAACCTAACCTGCAACAAAAAATTAAATGCTAAAAAATTAAATCCTAAACGACTGAATTTACTATTTTTTTCTTTCTTTTTTTTCTTAATTAAATATAGAAAATTAGAAATAATGGAAAACACAAAAAATAAAATTAAAAATAATAATAAAAGAAAACGCGGGTTGCCTCCCACTAGCGCCTCTCTTTAACGTCTTCGGCCAGACGCAGTGTGTCTCCTTCAATGATTCGGACAGCATAACAATAGAATTTCTTCCACTGTTTGGACCTGGGTAGCATCATAGAAAAGTTTAAGATGTTTCCTGTTGACTGTGAATTTCTTTCCAATCTTGGAATTGTGAACTTGCACAGCTCCACTTGAACAGACGGACACTACATCCAGTGGCCTTATCTTCTTCTTCTTCTCACCAGGTAGACTCTTGATCTCAAAATTCGCAAACCCACCTCTTTTTCCTTGACTGATCTGCTGGCCAGTATCACATTGTGGGGGAATTTGACTCACTTCCTGCAAAAAATCAGTCTCAAGATGCTCTTGGACATAAGGGTCAATCATATCAACACTATAAACAGTTTCCATAGGCATTGAACTTTTTATGGCATCATCCATACTAAATGTGACCTTTTCACCACAGTAGTCCAAACAAATAGATCCATTGTACACATCAATTAGGGCTCTAGATGTTTTCAAGAAAGGTCGGCCCAACAAGACTTCGGCTGACTCTTTTGACGGATCACTACTCATCTCAACCACATAAAAATCAGCAGGGTATACAAAAGAATGAACTCTTACCAACACATTTTCCAAAAGACCCACAGGATGTACATATGATCTATCAGCCAATTGAATTATAACACTAGTGTCGACTAATTCAACACCAGTTAATCTTTGATACACAGAAAGAGGCATTACATTAATTGAAGCACCTAAATCACACATAGCATGCTTAATCTGTTTATCTCCAATTACACAAGGTAAAGAAAACATACCTGGGTCCTTGCACTTAGGTGGCAATTTCTTTTGAATTACGGCAGACACGTTCTCGCCCATGATTACCTTGCGTGCTCCTCTTTGCTTCCCAGCCATGAACTCCTTCAAAAATTTACCAATAGGAGGGATCTTTATTGCCTTGAGGAAAGGAATGTTAACCTCCATCTTCTCAAAAGCTGCCAAATAATCCACAGGATCCTCTTTTGGTTTCTTCGCCTTCCCGATCAGTCGGTTTGGAAAAGGTGGGTCTTCATAGGGGTTTCCATCTTTTAGGCTTAGAAAAGGTTCGGGTCTCCCTCTTATTCCTGTTTCTGCAGTTCCAGGTTCAGGGTCCCGTTTGGGCAAATAGGACCTCGGAGTAGAACTCTCTTGCTCTTCTGGATGCGGAAGCTTGACATATCCCCTGGATTTCAGGTTCAGGGTCTCATTCTCTCTTGCTTTTTCGGTTCATGCGACTTCAGGTTCAGGGTCCCGTTTGGGCAAATGGGACCTCGACGCAGAGTTCTTTTCTACAGCTGGCTCCAAGACCTTCCCACTCCGCAGGGTTATCTCATTCACATTCTCTTTGGATGGCACCTGAACTTGGGCAGGTTCAGGGTCGATGGCCCGTTTGGGCAAATGGGACCTCAGAGTAGAACTCTCTTGCTCTTCTGGCTGTGGTAACTTCACATATTCCCTGGAATTTTCTTCGCCTTGCTCAGATTTCGCCTCCACTTTGTTCCTACTAATCAATCTATTTGGAAAAGGAGGTTCTTCGTAAGGGTTCCCACCTTTTAGACTTAAAAAGGGTTCAGGTCTCTCTAATTCAGGGTCGATGGCCCATTTGGGCAAACTGGACCTCGGAGTAGAATTCTTTTGCACTTCTGGCTGCAGAACCTTCCCACATCTCAGAGTTATCGCACTAACATTCTCTTTTTGCTGTATTTGGACCTGTGAGGGCAGTCTTCCCTGGTCACCCTTCAATTCTTTGAGCGAAGCAGCCAATTGGGACACCATATTTGCCAGACTATCAATACTGGCTTTCTGCTCTTTTTGTTGATCCATTAGAGATGCAATTATATCACTAGAATCTTTACCATTTCGCTATGGTTGGTATGAACTCTAGCCTTGCTAGAACCCTCTTTGCTGTGGTGGTCGGTATGCCTGATTCTGATATTGATTCTGATACTAGTTCTGGTTACCCTGATACTGGGGCTGCTGACTTTGATCCTGGCTGCCTGGTTCAGTCTATCTGAAACTAGGATGATCTTTCCACCCTTGATTGTACGTGTTGGAGTAAGGGTCCCTTCTTTGATGTGGGCCATTCCAGTTTCCAGCCGCATTTGCTTGGGCCAGGGGGTCAGTGGGTGCAAGGTTACACTTATGGGTAAAATGTCCCATATTTTCGCAGATTCCACAAACTTCCTCTGTCTGCACCTTATTCGTCCCAGCTACTATTTTAGTCATCATCTCAGTCATCTTTCTCATTTCAGCTACCAGCTGGGAGTTGTTCTGTGTTATGTCATCCTGCTCACGGGGTCCCACATCATCAATAATGCGCACTTCGGCGGTTCGCTTGGCCAGATGGATGCTGGGTTCATCAAAGTCATTGCGTGCTTCCAGTGTCGCCTTTATTATTTTATGAGCAGATGTGATAGTATTATTCAGAAAGGCACCACCACTGGCGGAATCCATATGCATCCTCTCGGCTTCCGTCATTCCATGGTAGAAGAACTGCAGCAACTCACCGTCCGAGTACCTATGGTTTGGGCAACTATCGCACAATTGCTTAAATCTGAGCCAATAGGTGCGGAGGGACTCATCATAATCTTGTCGGATCCCACTTATCTCCTTTTTTACTGCGTTAGTCTTCGTGGCTGGGAAGTAATTTTTAAGGAAAGCCTCCTTCATCTCCCCCCATGTAGTGATGGAGTTTGGCTCTAGGGAAGAGAACCACATGTTGGCTTAGCCGGTCAGGACAAAAGGGAATGCCAAGAGTCGGAGCCGCTCCACAGTGGCTCCTACTGGTACTTTGCCCAATTTGCACCCCTTGACGTACTCACGTAAAAAGCTATGGAGATCCTCTCCTGGCCTTCCACGGTACCTAGGTAGCATACTCAACCAACTAGATTTGAGTTGGAAGTGACCCGTGACTTCAAGCATTACAATTGCTGAAGGCTCATCCTCAGCGTCGTGGTTGCTTAGTTCCTTCAGAATTGGTTCAGCAGCAGGAGCTCCCACTTGACGCTCGTCCCTTCTTTCTTCCTGTATGTCTCCCATCTTAGGATCAGGCTTGGGGACAAAATTCTGTTCAGACTCAGCTTCTGTTCTACCTTCCGTTTGGGCAAACGGGACCTTGTCCGAATCTGAAACAGCAGCTTCTCGCCTCTGACGTGCTTCTTTTGCAAGTCTTCTTGCAGTTTTTTCAATCTCTGGATCGTACTGCAATTTAGGTTGCGACGATCTGCTCATAAAACACACAAAAGCACAAATTAATAGGAAAAGGTGATTTAAAACGAAAAACCGTTCCCCGGCAACGGCGCCAATTTGATAGGACCGTCGTTAGCCCTATCAAATACAGTAAAAGTACTGTATAAACCTGCAAACAATAGCTATAAGTAGCACAATGATGACAGGGTCGATCCCACAGGGAACGGACTGCTTAAAAATCACAAACCTATTAACTCCAAACTATTTTGGTTCGCAACCACCTTTATTGCTCAGAGAGACTTTGTAAAAAATTATTGAAAACTAAATACAAATTTAAATTAAGAAAGAGAATTTAATCAATGAAATAAAGTATTCCAGCAATATGTAAATCACAATAATCACGTGCATGCTAATCATCAACTCAATAATATATTAAATAGCATGTCATCAATCAGTTATAGGTTACCGTGAATCCGCATCAGACATAACCCAATCTCCCCTTACTTTATCGACAATTACCGTGAATCCGCACAGACATAATTGCTACTCTAATTAACAAGGAACAGACCGTAAGGCATCGACACCTATTAACCAAGTTAACAGCCTTAAGATCTAGGGAAACCCGATTTTAGTTATTCTTATTGAATTAACATCTAAGAATTACTAACCCCTTATTCTCTATTACCTGAAGGTAACTTTGCCACTAATTAATCTTGCCCAATAAATATTATGTTATTTAACTGGGAATTAATTGGCTCTACCTAATTCAACTAAGGTGATCAGTCTTAATTAAATATCAATATTCAAAGTTATGAGCAGAGAATAAGAAGGAACACATGCAATTTAATTTAAGCACAATTCGGTTTCATAACATGCCCGGATTAATTGCTATTACATTATGCCGGAATAAATATTTTAGTTACGCATAATTAAACTAACTACGAACATAATTATTATATAAATCATACTGAAAAATAATTGAAAAGAATAAAATAATTAAGAAAGAAATACTTGAATTGCGATCTGAAAAATCTCAGAGTATGCGACCTCCCGTTTGGGCAAACGGGACCTCTACCGACAGAAATTCTCCAAACGCCAGAAACGAAAACTACAGTTCTAAAATCTGAAATAGCTATGAAAATATGGAATAATATGCTACTGTCCAGAACGTCTCCTGTTCTCTCCCTTCTATCCCTTTATATAGGTGTAGAATGGAGAGAAGAACTAATAGTAAACTACTAAAATTCTGTTCCATGTAGGATACTACCAAAAATAATTTCCAAAATAAAGAAGGACAAATAAATTAGGCAACAACCCATGCGCAGTATTCATGCTGATAAGAATTCAGATTCCATTCCAATTTCTTCCTGCGATGGTCACTTAATTGGGCATGGGCCTATTTTCTTCATTGGGCTTTTTTTTCAACTTCCTTGGGCTGCTTCAACTTCTTTGGGCTGCTTGTTCTTTTCTTGCTCTTTTTTGCATCTGCTTTATCTAATTATTCTTTTTCCTAAATCCTGCATTTATCTAACAAAAACTTGCACATACCCGTGAGATTTGCCACAAATATGCTCTAAAATTCAGCAGCTAAAGGACACCTATCAGCTTCCCTTAGAAGGACGGTACTAATTGCTGAAGTTGAGGCAGCAAGGTACATGAGTAGTGTCTCCCTGGGAAGGGGTCTTGTCAGGGTTTGAAGATTGGCAAGGTGTGCTTTCAGTTCTTAGAATGCTTTGTCTTGTTCAGGCCCCTATTGGATGTCTCATTTTCCTGTGTTGCCCTTCAAGATTTTGAAAAAAGGTAAGGCTTTGTCTGCCGATCTGGATAAGAAACAATTAAGGGCTACCAACTTTCCTGTTAAGCTTTGCATATCCTTTAATTTCTTCGGGGGGCACATGTCTAAGATGGCCTGCACTTTTTCTGGGTTAGCTGAGATCCCTTCTTCTGTGACATAGTGACCCAAAAACTTATCGGAGCCTACACTGAACTTGCATTTTTTTTGGATTCAGCTTCATGTTGACTCGTCGGAGGGTGCAGAATGTCTCGTGTACGTCTTGGAGGAAGGTTTGAAATCCGGTACTTTTTATGACTATGTTATCGATGTAGGCTTCAATGTTCCGGCAGGACTGATTTTTGAACACTCGATCCATAAGCCTTTGGTAAGTTGCCCCTGCATTCTTAAGTTCAAATGGCATTTTCTTGTAACAGAAGACTCATTTCTCTGTGATGAAGGTTGTCTTCTCGGCATCTTCTTTCGCCATTACGATCTGATGATACCCCTTATATGCACCCAAGAAGCATTTGATTGGGAAGCCTATAAAAGCATCCATTTTGAGGTCGATGGGTGGCAGGGGGTGACAGTCTTACTTGCAAGCCTTGTTCAAGTCAGTGTAATCAACGCACATCCTCCAGCTATTATTATTATTTTTTTTTTGGCTAACACCGGGTTAGATAGCCAAGTTGGGTACTTGACTTCCTTTAAGATGTCAGCCTCTACAAGACTATCCACTTATGAATTGATGAACAGGTTTTGCTTTGGGGCGAAGGTGCGTTTCTTCTTCCGAATGGGTCGGACCTTTGGATCAAGGTCCAGCAGATGAATGATGAGGTTAGGATCCACCCCGGTTATGTCTCGGGGGCACCATGCAAAGATATTTAAGAAGTCTTTCAGGAGGATTATGAGGGATTTCTTAATGGGTTCCTGTAAATTGGCCCCAATGGTTAACATTTTGGGAGGCTTCTCTTCGGTTACCGGACATTCCTCAGTTTGATCTCCCAGTTGGAGGGTGGTGGGGGTGGTTGTCTTGAAGACAGACAGGTGGGGTTTTGATTAGGGAGTTTTTGGCTCTGGGTCATCCTCTTTACCCTGCTTTCTCAATGCTATTCTGTGGTATTCTCTAGTTGTTTGTTGGGATCCGTGGAGAGTGGCCACGCCATTGGCAGTTGGGAACTTGATGAGAAGCTAAAAAGTGGAGATCATGGCTTTCAGCTTTGCCAGGGCGGGTCCACCAAGGATTACATTGTCTGGTGATTTTGCTTTCATTACCAGAAACTCCAGGTAAACTATCTTTGTCTTAGGCTCAGTTCTGACCGTCACCGAAAGGGTGATTAGTCCTTCAGAGTAGATGGTCCGGTTAGCAAAATTCACCAATGGTGTGTTAGAGGGTCAGAGTTGGTTCTTGATTTAGGTGTCAAGTTCTTGGAAACAGTCCCAACATAAGATTTCTGTAGAGCTTCCCCTGTCCCAGTACACGCTGTGAACCAACTTATTAGCAATTACATCTTTTGTCATAACTGCATCGGCTCCCGTCTATCGGTCTGGGATTAGGTCTGAGTGAGAAAAGGTTATGGTCTCTTCTGGTTGGAGGCAGAAGGATCTGTCATTGTTCTCTGGTGTGGTCCGGCAACAAGCTTTTCGTGTGGACTCAGAATTTCCTCCAGCCAGACCTCCTATAATTGCGAGAATTTCTCCCATTAGGCGTTTTCCCTCATTCCTGTCTTCATCCCCTTCTTTTGGTTGCTTGTCTTCCTTCCTTGGCCAAGTAATCTGCTGCTTGTTATCCTCCCTCTTCTTGTTGTCTCCTCTTTGATCATTGCTTGATTGGATCTTCCCTTTATTGTTCCGGGGATAGTACTTTTTTGACCCTTGGACGAAGTTGTTTAACTCTTCAGTCTGGACATGCTGCTCAATTTCTTGGTGGAGGTCTCTACAATCATCGGTATAATGGCCGTGGTTATTGTGGAATTTGCAAAAGAGATCTGGGTTCTTTCGGAGGGAAAGGGGGGTGTGGATTTTTAGCGGAGGCTTGAGGATGTTCTTTCCGGCTAGCATGGTGTAAATCTCCTTGGGTGTTCTGTTTAATGGAGTGAAGTATGATGGGTCTCTTGGTTTTTAATCAAGGATTCTTCCGCCCAACCTGTCGTGAACATTTTTCTTATTCCTGAAATTGTTATGGTCACGGCTCTTATACCTTCTGGATATAGCTGCCATTGCCTTGGCCTTTTCTTGGATCGCTTCCTCCAGCTTGGCATCTTTAGCGGCACGGTCGAGGAGTTTGTTGATGGTTTGTGGAGGGTCTTTGATTAAGTTCTTGAAGGCATCACCTTCCTGGAATCCACTCATAAATGCCGAAATAGCTGTCTGGTCTTGCAAGCCTACGACATCTAGGAATTCATCATTGAACCTGTCAATGTATTTTTGCAAGGATTCCCTCGGAGCTTGGTAGATGGAGCAGAACTGAGTTTCGTGTTCCCGAACTTTCTTCTTTGCAGGAACTTTGTGTCAAATTTAGTGGTAAATTCCCACCAAGATAGAATGATAGCTAGGGGAAGACTATCGAACCAAAGGCGGGCTTTCCCAGTCAAAGTGGTAACAAAGTGCTTACACCAGAGGGGTTGGGGGGACGGTGGATCTCCATGATTGAGGTGAAGTGGTTCAGGTGGTCTGCGGGGTCTTTGGTTCCATCGTACTCCTTCAGTCTTTCTTTGAATTTGTACCCTTTCTTTGGCACAAATTTGCTATTTTCGGGGTGAACGGAGATGGACGGACAACCCCCTTATACGCAGTTAGAACAGGGACGTGCTGGTCAGAAGGATTCAGTGTTTGGTTAGCCCAGTGCTTTGTTACATGCTGTGTATAATTGTAAGGTTGATGAAGTAGACTTGGTTGGTTCAATGTAGCAGGATTTGAGTTGTTTTGGGCGGAGGCTGCTGGATTTGGGTTGTTCTGCCCTGAGGTCGCCGGACGGTTATCAACGGATGGTCTCAGGCGAATCTCTTGGAGAAGCGGGTCTGGGAAGGTTATCTATTGTATGGGAGGTTCCTGGGCTTTAGACTAGTCAGCTAGCTGTTGGAAGGCTGTGAGCATGGAGTGGATGACGCCCATATTGTTTTGAAAAAATTACCACAGGTCATTCAGGGGTGCAGAAGGACCCGCCATGGAGTCGGGCCTTGGTAAAGTGGTTGGATTTACTGGTGTAAAATCAAGGGTTCATTGAGGAGCTCTGGGTGATAGTGAATCATCGCTTTCTATCGTAACGACTGGTTCTTTTGACATGGCTTTTGGAAAAAAGGGAACAAAAGATGGTGGGTTCTTCCTTCCGTCAGAAGTGAACTCTGTCCATGAAAGGAAAGAAAGATTAATTATTTGAAATTGTTCCCACAGCCGGCGCCAATGATGAAGTCCGTATTGCCGGAGGGTCGGGCTAGCTGGGCCGGAGGGTAGCTGGGAGTCCGTTCGATCGGAAGGGCTTCAAATACCTGTCAAAAAAGGGAAAACCGTCCTGGTATTCTGGGATTTAGTCCCCGGAACAGTCTCCGACGGTCAAGTTAGGTAGGAGCAAATTGAGAGTAAAAGCCTTAAATTAGAGAGAGAATGGAACCCCCTTTACCTTGGAGGTATTCAATGTATTTACAAGAGATTGTCTTGGAGTTGTTGGAGGATCTCCCTAAATCAAGGGGGTGTCCTCCAACTGTAGCACGGTACTCCTCAAACAGTGTCGGAGGGTACTGTTTGTGAGTCATGAACAGTGCTGGAGGATATTGTTGAGCATGGTGTTCTTGTGGGTCTGAAGTGGTCTTCTTGACCAGTGGGCCCATGGGGTCCACTGCATTCTTATACACTATTAGCTTTCAGATTGACCTTTTGCCTGATTATAAGAATAAGGCTCATGGGAAGCAGATACATTAGCTAGAAAAGCCATATATACAGGTGATAGATCAGCTGGTGTATAGGTAAAATCTTGGTTGCATTTAGGAGTGACAAAATCTTGCAACCAGGTAGGAGTATGTTTCTGTCTGGTGCTTTGCCTAAGCACGGGGGAGGTGATAGACTAGGTTCAGAAGGAGGAGAAGAATGTGCTTCAACCTTAGGAGAAAAAGATGGTGTGACATGTGAAACACTTAGTGAAGAAGTAGGATAATCCTCAGAATCTGGAAGATGAGGACTGTGGTTGTGAGGAGGAGAAGTGGTGGATGGTTGCAATGGTTTGTATTGAGAAGAGATTTCTGGCAGCAGATGAGACATATGAAGCAAAGGAATATCTCTAGAGGAAGCATTTGTGGTTACAGAAGGCTGATCAGTGGCATAAGGAAACACATGTTCATGGAACACTACATCTCTAGAGACAAATACTTTGTGATGATCTAGGCTATATAACTTGTAGCCTTTTTGATTAGGGCAATATCCAATGAATATAGACTTGATGGCTCTAGGTCTAAACTTATCTTTGTGAGGAAGAGTGTTTGTAGCATAACAAAGACAGCCAAAAGTCCTAAGTTGATCTATATCAGGGGAGGAGTTAAAGAAAATGTCAGAAGGTGATTTCCAACCTAGATTAGCAGAAGGCAAACGGTTTATAGGAAATGTAGCTATAAGTATAGAATTAGCCCAAAAGCTTTTAGCAAATTGGATTGGAACATGAGAACTCTTGCTATTTCCAACAAATGTTTGTGTTTTCTTTCAACTACCCCTTTTTGTTGATGTAGTATAAACACAACTTTTTGATGGATGATGCCAAAATCAGGAAATAATGATTGACATTGATGATTTGTGAATTCAGTACCGTTGTCAGTTCTAATGATCTTGACAAAGGCTTCAAACTAAGTTTTAACCATTTTAAGAAAGTTGTTGATGACAGTATATACCAAAGCTTTACTCTGAATGAAGTAAGTCCATGTCATTTTACTAAAATCATCAACAATGCTTACAAAGAAATGACAACCATTCACAGATGGTTTAGAAATAAGGGGGCCCAAACATCCATATGGATTATTTGAAAGCTGGAAGGTGGAATTCTTTTTATGTACATGGAAAGGAATTTTTGTTGCTTGGCTAAAGGATATACTGTACAAGGCACATCTTTACATATAGTGTTTAACTGCACCAAATTCAGTCGTTTTATCACATCAAATGATGGATGTCCTAATCTACAATGCTTTAGAAAGAAATTTTTGATAGAGACAGCATCCTAAGTCTGTGAAGAGTGTATAGTGGTGGCTATGAGAGGTGTATGGTTTCTGAGAATAGAAGAGTCAAAGGAGTGATGATCAAGGATGTATAGGCCTCTTTTTATTCTGCCAATTTCCACTATTTGATTAGTGAAATGGTCCTGTAATACACAGTATTCAGGATAAAAGAAGAAATCAATTCTAGATTGTTGTTTATTACATTTTCTAACTGATAGAAGATTGAACTTGAAGCAAGGGATATGCAAGCAGTCATCAAGGATAATCCTATCACTTAGTTTGACTGTGCCTATATGAGGTACAACCTTAAAATGGCCATCTGGTAGGTACACAGGGGAAAACTGTGTGACAAGACTGGTAAAAGCTGAAAAATTAATGCATATATGATTTGTAGCACCTGTATCTAGTATATATCCATGAATCAGATTCAATATTTTCAGTAAATTTCATCTGAGATGGAGTGTGCATACCTGCAAATTCCTCAATGCTTGCAAAGTTCACAAGAGCTGAAGTGCTACTACTCCCAATGTTTGTGATGATCTGATCCATGCAACACAACGGCTTCAGCAGTTGCCTTTCCTCGGTGCTGATCGGATCAAGCTTTCTGAGATCTAATTCTCATTAATTCCTTCCTGATTTTTTGCCATTTTTTTAACTCAATTCTTCAATTGATCGAATGAATTGGCTCTCATACCATGTTGAAATTACCAATTCTGCACACTTGAAGAAATACAGAAGATCAAGAAACAGCAAACAAACAGAAAACTATGAACAATGAAGGATTGCAGAGAAACTTTGTAGAGAGAATTTTCTGTCTATTGATAATGAAATCTTACATCACAAAGAATCTTGATCACATATATATACATCTAACTTAGCGTGAGCTACAAGTTAACCATATATGATTGATTAACTACACTAATAACAGCTGTACAATGATTGAAGAAGAAACTAACTAACTAGAGGACAGCTATACATTGAGCTAACTAATCTTCTCAACAGTTAAATGTTGACTTTGGAGGTTGCTACTTAATGCAAGAGGCATGTGATCATCTATGTCCATGTGGCAACTGAAATGCGTAGCTTGTGATCTTGTAAGCTCAGATTAGTATTGAGATAAATCTCTGCAGGCTCAAGTTAGCAAGAGATCCTTTGAGCAGAGCAACACAAACAACACAAAGCATCATCATAAACAACACAGCTGCTTTGTCCGACTCGTGTTGGTTATGGCGTGCACACTGTTACTACATTTCTCTTCACATTGGCAGCTGATGCTATTTTTACAAACTTCTACATGCATCTTGCTCGAAAGGTTCCAAGAGATTTTCTCATTTTCCTTTTTCCAATTTGTACTTTCATTTTAAGCCTTTGAAAATCGCAATTAATTTCTAAACCAGTCCAAATCCCAAATGCTAAGATTACGATACTACGACACGCAACCCACACAAGCCACTCACGCTGGAAAGTTCTGGTTGTACTAGCCCCAAAAAGCGTTGTACATCCAGAATCAACTAGAGTACTATTGTAGTAATTACCATCAATCCCGTCAAATCCGATGAAACTCCAGCCGCTGGACTCCGCTGCGGAGTGAGTAGTGGTAGTCGGAGGAAGATTCCACCTGAACTCGCTGAGTAACGTGCTTTCTCTATCATTCCTATTTCCGAAGAAAAAAGCTCTGCCGTCGTTGAGTAGTACTGCCCTCCAGCTTGCCAGATCCCCAACATCAACCGCATCCCTCCCTTCATCCATAAGCGAATGGGTTGCACGCATGGTCAATAGGAATGGCACAGTGAATGGGTTGGCCAATTCCAACACTTATTTGTGCTAAAATTTGGCCAGGTTATGGCCTAGTCTGATGAGACACCCGTCACTGAGCTGGTATCCGAATTGTGACGCCAACCAGACCCAATATCACACAATTAGAACCTTTGGGTGCATGTGTCAAAAGTTTCCACAGGCCAACAATGATCTTCATAGATATCCCGAGAGGATAGAAGTAGACTGTTTGCTGCACGAACATGCTTCTCCCTGAAATTGTTTTCTGAAACCTTAATCTCATTTCTTTTAGTACAAGAGGTACCCATCTTGTTGGGTTTTTCACGTTTTCGGATTTCTGGAATTTGCTCTGCTAAATCACTTTCCTCTTTTCTAGTACTTCCAAAATTTTTGGAGTTGGCAAAACATCATACTGTCCTATTAAATCACTGACAAGTACGGAAGGTATTCATGTCTCCAGACAACTTTCCAGAGCTAAATGTCTTTCTTCTCCTTCACCAACTGATTCATGTGTAAACCCAAAAAAATAGCTTGGCCATGTAAGAGAAGCCAATTGTAGGAATTCATGGGTTGAAGCTTCAGTACTCCATCCACACTCGTATCGTTTGGAAGGGAAATCACTAGGGCTTCTTCCACAGAGAGAACCAGATGCTTGCAAGGAAGATTGTCTCTTAGCAGAGAAGCCAGCTCCTCAACCATAGCGAAGTCGTTGACCCGTACCCATTAATTGTGCGGAATAGGGCAATTTTCGAGGTGATTGCTTCTGCAAATTGGCAACTATATACAATGTCACAAATATATCTGAGCTATATATAGCACGCATGGCCAATACAAATGGCACTCATGGTCAATGGATACTGCAGGCATGGTAATTAGAAGTGGCACGCATGGCCAATAATTGGGAATTGAGAAAATAAATACAATAGAAATGGTGGTAATGTACCTTGACAGTGAAGTTTCCTATGGTTTTCGCAGTTGGGTTGGAGGGTATCGGGTTGGGGCTATGAAGGGGGCAATTGTTCTGGGTCAGGGGTAGGTATTAAGTATCTCATATTAAAAAATAAGAGTGATATGAAGTAATTAATAAGTAAGTTGGACCTAACACCTATCCGTTTGAACTTTTAGGTCAATTTGTGTATCAGTTTATTTAGTGAACTTTATGGTGGAATATGTTGCATTATCTCCCAGTGGGATAAATTCTCCAACAGCCATAATGGGATAAATTTGTGTGATTTTTTAAATTTTTTATTCTTGGTGATATATCAATCTTTAATAACTATTTTTCTTGGGTAACTGTATGAACATAATTTGTTGATGTACAAATAATAATTATAAAGTGCTAATTAAAATAATTTCATAAAACAAAAAATTTGTTATTACATAGATATAGGATGGTTTGTGGAAAAATACCCACAACATATACAACATTAAGGAAAAGATGCAGCAACAGATGCCTGATGCACCCCATTTGTGCAGACACCATATTATACATAATACATTTCAAAGAAATGCACAATTTTCCTTATGATGCAGCCATACAAATCTTGTTGATTTCAATGTACACACGGCTTCTGAATAACAAATCTGCCCTTGACTGGCCTTCCGAAAAAGCCCAACAGTTTTCCAGTAATCCATAAAGAAAATAAAAAAATAAAAAATCACCCTGAAAATAGGAAAAGACAAAAAATGGCGCCAAAGAAAGGAGGAGTTCAAAGACATTTTGGTTTCCATTCTATGGACTTCAAACCCTCCTTCGCAGTTACTTGGTGAAAAGGAAAAATTCGACGAGTCACATATGTGGAAGAAGAAGATCAATCAAGCGGACAAAGAGATCTCTAGTTGGTCCGAAAAAGCCAACTATACAACATTAAGGAAAAGTGCAGCAACAGATGCCTGATGCACCCATTTTGCAGACACCATATATACATAATACATTTCAAAGAAAGCACATTTTCCTTATGATGCAATCCAAATCTTGTTGATTTCAATGTACACACGGCTTCTGAATAACAAATCTGCCTTGACTGCCTTCCGAAAAAGCCCAACAGTTTTCCAGTAATCCATAAAGAAAATAAAAAATAAAAAATCACCCTGAAAATAGGAAAAGACAAAAAATGGCGCCAAAGAAAGGAGGAGTTCAAAGACATTTTGGTTTCCATTCTATGGACTTCAAACCCTCCTTCGCAGTTACTTGGTGAAAAGGAAAAATTCGACGAGTCACATATGTGGAAGAAGAAGATCAATCAAAGCGGACAAAGAGATCTCTATAGTTGGTGTTGAAGCAACAAGGAAGATATTGATGGACTATTGCGAACATGGTAAGTTAAGTGAATAAGTATTTATGAAAATATGCATGTCCAATTTTCTGGGACAAAAAATCATGTATCGTAATGTGAAGAAACCAACGTTTCAACCTATGTTGTTTTGAAGTTCTAGGAATTCCAAATTTTTGTAAAATTTTAAGTGTTTGGGAATTTTTTTTAAAGGCATGTTTTTTCACAGAGATCGAAGACCATATTTTTTTAAGATTGAACACTTCTTTCATATGTGTTTGGTCTTATTTTTTAATTATTCCTGAATCATTAGGAAAATGTTCAAATAAACCCCTAATGTTTCACCAAAGGTCCAAATAAGTCCTTATCATTACTTTTGGATTAAAAAGCCCCTAACATTACAGAAAAATACAGAATTAGTCCCTCCTCCGTTAACCCATTGTCACATGAGCAATTTTTGCTGACGTTGTTAAAAAGTTGTGTCCACGTATATAAAAAAAATTGCTGATTGTACATGAGTAACATTTTGGGATACAAGCTGAAACAAAGAGACTTAATTCCCTCTCCTGCGTTGTGTTTCCATTCCTGTTGTTAGCATCCTCCATCCATGGCTCAAAGTTCTTCTCATCTTCATGCATGGAGTTTTACCACCAACATGGAAACCAAATAATTGGATGGATGGTTTCTGCTTTATGGAAAATGCACCACTACATGCTGCTTTGGACTATGGGAACCGGAAGTGGCCTGTTGATGTTGGTGCCGGAGAAATATTCTGGTAGCGCTGCTTTGGCGATGTCAACCTTTGCGTTCTTGGTATTTTACCATCTTCATCGCCTCTTTCAATATGCCTATTACACTTACCTTCATGGTATGTACAATAAAATGACATTCACTTTATTTATTTTTATTATATATATTATAAATTTTTGTTAACTAATCTATACTTTTTGAAACTAGATAACTCTAAGTGGGTTCGTTGTAAGGGCTAGCCTCGTAACGTTTAGCTTCTTTTTTTTCCCCACCAACTAAAGTGGTGCATTTTCCATAGAAACCATCCATCCAGGTTGCATGTTGCTCGTAAAAGTACTCAATGAAGATGAAGAAGAAATTTAAGCCATGAATTGAGGCAGCTAAGAACAGGAATGGAAACACAACCAAGGAGAGAGAATTAGGCTGTATGTTCCAACTTTTATCCCAAAACATTATCGTGCACAGTCAGCAATTTTTTTATGTACTGGATGCAATTTTTTAACCACGTCAGCAAAATTTGCTCATGTGGCAATGGGTTAACAGAGGGGGATTAATTTGGTTCTTTTTTGTAACTTTAAGGGCTTTTTTGATCCAAAAATAACGTTAAGAGCTTATCTTGACCTTGTGTGAAACATTAGTGCCTTATTTGAACCTTTGCCCCTGAATCATTGTTCTATATAGTGTTCAAGTTTTGATTGTGATTGCACTTCTTGGTTATTGGAAGTGATGTTTGGTTGTATATATGTGAACTACGTTTTATATATACTATTGATGCATCTGTGCCATTAAGTTTATACTTTTTGTGCAATGGACTTAAAGTTTATAGATTTCAAATAAAGCATACAGATTTATGTTAACTCTGAAGGCTCTTGAAATTGTCCAGACACGCCAAGAAAAGGGGTTATCTATGACACACTTTTTTAAATAATGTCAAGGCACCAAGAAAAGGGGTTATCTATGACACACTTTTTTAAATAATGTCAAGGAAGGCTTCAACTTTCTGAATCTTGTTTGTCCAGAATTTTTAGAGATGGAACCTCCGCGATCTCCAGTTTAGTTACCGGAGGGAAGCGTTCTACATAATCTTCACCTCTCAACGTGGTTGTATCCTTTGGCTACAAGTGTTGCTTGGCTTTGTATCTTGCTATAGAGCCATCAGCTTTCCTTTTGATTTTATATACCCATCTGTATCCTATTGCCTCCTTTCATGTGGAAGAGCTGCCAGATCTCATTCGGATATTTTGGGCATACTTTTGTTCCCTGAATTACAAGATTGCTATATTATTTGTAAACAATTATATACAAATACAAATTACAGACTTGTTAAAAAATATATAAAAATAAAAAATAAAAATAGATTTCTGTCCAAAATCATGACGCTTTCAGAAGAAGAATCTTTGCATTTTCCCTTCCGTTCAAAGATTCAACTTACACTTAAAGCCTGGTCCAATAAGCTCAATTTCACATGTAGATGAGCAAGGTTTTAGCTTCTTCAATTGATGCAAAGTTGAGGATTCATATTCCTGAGTTGCATTCAAGGACAGACCCTTTATAATCATCCTCTCAAACGCTGCTTTGTGCTAGAAAAGATATTTCACTACTGCAAGCTTATCTCTTGTATCCCTTTCAAAATTGCTTATTCTAATTTTTCTGGGATTTTGAGCAAAAGATTGAGGCTCAGGCTCAGGCTCAGGTCCGGGACCAACATATTTTCGACAAAATTCTAGACCTACAAAAAATAATTTTCTAACATTTCCTTCAAAAAAATGCAAATAATCTCCCGTCTACAGTGGTACAACTATATTTATATTTCAAAATAGGGTCTTTCTAAAGAAAGAGAAGAATTATATACTCTTTTTTTTTCTTTTTTTTTTTTCCAGAATAAAGCATACAGATGTGCGGTGAAGCTTTGTCAGATTGGATGCACGTTCAAGTTGAATCCATTCTAATCCCCTATTTGTACATCTGGAGAAGTTTAATTCAGAAATAGAGGCACATAATTTGTATTAAATCTGAAATCCTTATCACAGGAAAAATGCATTAAAATTACATGTGACTGATCAACAAAATTCTAAGGGTAGGCAAAGATATTTCCAGAGTAACTTTGTTCTTTTCTTCTGGGAACCAAGTTTTATACATAATCAAATCCTCAAGCATAGAATACCCTTCTTTGGTGAAACTCAAATTTTCAGATTCAAAATGCAGAGCCAAACATTCAGATTCAAAATGCAGAGCCAAACTTTCCAAGAAGAATACTTTGAGATTCGGAAAGCATACTGTTCTTTATGTTGGGTTTGAAACAATGTTTAAAACCTGATTTTGGGAAAATAATTTTATAATATGAAAAGTGTATTGAAAATATAAAGAAGTATAAGTGAATAGTAAAAAATTATATTGGAAATGATGAAAACTGATTATAAAATTATTTTTTCAAAACCAAGTTTCAAATATTGTTTCAAACCCAACATAAACACTACTACAAAAAGGGCTTTCAATGGCGGTTTTTAAGCACATTTAACGGCGATTTTCTTCCATTTTGAACCACCATCTATCCGGCAACCGTAGAAAGTTTACGGATTTTCTACGGTGGTTGAGAAGAATCGCCTAGAAAGACTGACTTTCTACGGTGGTTGGGAATAACCGCTGTAGAAAGATGTAAACCGCCGTAGAAAGCCCGTATTTCTTTTTTAATGGTGGTTTCGTCTTTTCCACCTTTAAAACTCCATTCTGTAGTAGTGAAAGAACAGTCCCGAGGGCCATATTACCTCCAATTATTTATAACACCACCAAAGTTTCCGATGTGAAAGACCCAGTGGGCATTGTGTCAAGGTTGTAAATTTGAAATCAATTTCAACAACTTGGGCTTTACGAAAGAGTAAAGTAGTAAGCAACAAATTCAGCACATGAGCTTTAGGCAACCTTCAATTTCAACAACTTGGGCTTTACGAAAGAGTAAAGTAGTAAGCAACAAATTCAGCACATGAGCTTTAGGCAACCTTTCGCAACTTAGTTGAAAATCTGTTATAGAAGATGCCGTACCTAGCATAAGCCTCCTATTCACCCCTTTTTATCTTTAAATATTTATTGTTACGACTTAATATTGAGAATTATGTTTCATTATTATAAATTTTTGGGGGCAAACAGGTTTGGGTTTCCCTAGTTTTGGTTTCTTGGATTTATGTTATGTGTGTTAGTAGAAGAAATAATTGGAGATGAGATGGGTGTTTGATTTCTTTATCGCCAAAACTACAGAAAGTATGATGGCCAAATTTGCATTTCAGTCATTGTAGAAAGTCTAATTGTTATGCAATGCGATTCAATATATTTTTTAGGACTATTTGCGTCTAATACAAAAATTTAATTATTTAAAGCGCAATTTAATAGACATGTGCAATGTGGTGCAACATTTTAAAGGGAAATGGGCAATGTGTATTAGATAGACGGGCAACATTTTGAAAGGAAACGTGCAATGTATTTTAAGTAGATGTGCAATGTTTTTTAAGTTTATGTGCAATGCTAAATTTCATATAAAGGAAATTTTTTTTTTCCAAGATTGCCTAATGTCAAGTGGTACAATTCACGACTTTTTTCTGGACTTTTTACTATTTACATAATTTTATTATTGTTTAAGGATAAAATCATTTAATGGAGATGTGCAATATGTATTAAATAGATGTGCAATCTCTTGAAAGATAATGATCATTGTTTTCAAAGTTGTTGTACGTACAATTCTGTGGTTATTTGTAAAAAAAATTAAAAAATATATATTTTACAATTTAAGATGGCCTAATGTAAAAAACAAAAAACAAAAAAAAAAATGAAGGAGCTTTTCTAGAACTATTTATGCGGTGCGATTCGGGACAATTTTTTAAGAATATCGATCTGCGTCTAATACAAAAATCGAATTACTTAAAGCGCAATTTAATAGACATGTGCAATGTGGTGCAACATTTTCAAAGGAAATATGCAATGTGTATTAAATGGATGTGCAATATTTTGAAAGAAAATGTGCAATGTATTTTAAGTAGATGTGCAACATTTTGGAACTAAATGTGCTATGTTTTTTAAATTTATGTGCAATGCTAAATTTCATGTAAAAAAAAAAAAAGAAAAGAAAATTTCATAGATTGCCTAACTTCAAGTGGTACTATTCATGACTTTCTTCTCGACTATTTACATCACATGATTTTTATTATTATGTCTGGAGCAATTCATTTAATTTAGATATACAATACTTATTAAATAGATGTGCAATCTCTTGAAAGATAATGTGCATTGTTTTCAAAGTTGATGTGCAATTTTGTATTATTTGTATAAAAATATTTAAAATTATATATTTTTGCAATTTAAGATTTCCTAACGTAAAAAATATTTTAAAAAAAAATACAATTAAGGACATGTGGGACGATAAATAGAGAAGATAAATATAAGGTAGACAAAATTTTTTGAACTCATACACAAAGGGTATAAATTAATTAAGCGGTTTGGGCAAAATTTGACTGAAATTCAAATAATATTGAACTTTTGAGCCTAATTAAATACTATTCGATCGTTCAATGTCATATCAAACTAATCGTGCCAGTGTTTATATATATATATACCCTCTCACACAGATGTCTTAAAATGTTTCTTACTCAATTTTTTCCCCTTTTTTCTTTAGTGTCTTCATTCAGAATTTGCAGAGGTACATATCCGCCTCTTACTATGAAATTCATCATAGGAAACTCAACGGAGGTAGTTCCAATGTCCGGTTCTTGTTCCAATCCTCCAAAGTCCGGCCATATCTCGCAAGCTCATTATGAAGAGGTATTTATACATATTTAAGTTATGTATCATATATATTGTTTATAATTTCTTTCATTACAATATATATTAAAACTTGAGTTCAAACTCGATCTTGATTCAATAATATATGTTCGATCTCCACCGTTTCTGAATGACTGTATACAAACAAAACAATGTCACAAAACAAGAGGACTCGATGTTTTTGACAACACCATAAACAATGTCACAAATAGATGTAAATATAAGCTATGGCACGCATGGCCAATAGCAATTGCACGCATAGCCTATAGCAAGTGCACGCATGACCAATAGCAATGGCACAGTGAATAGGTTGGACAATTCCAATACTTCTTTGTGCTAAAATTTGGCTAGGTTATAGAGTAGCCTGGTGAGACACCCGTTACCGAGCTGGAACCCGAATTGTGACGCCAGCCAAACTCAATATCACAATTATAACCTTTCGGTGTATCTGTCAAAAGTTTCCACAGGCCAATCCCGAGAGGATAGAAGCAGACAGTTTGCTGCCCCAACGTGCTCCTCCCTAAAATTGTTTTTTGAAACCTTAATCTCATTTCTTTCTGTACAAGAGGTACCCATCTTGTTGGATTTTTCAATTTTTTTTCTCTGGTAAATCATCTTTCCTCTTTTCTGTCCTAGTAAATCACTGACAAGTACGCAAGGTATTGATGTCTCCGGACAACAACGCTCCAGAACTAAATGTCTTTCTTCTCCTTCACCGACTGATTCATGTGCAAACCCGGCCAAAAATATCAGCTATATAGGCGATGTAAGAGAAGCCGATTGTAGGAATTCATGGGTTGAAGCTTCAGTACTCCATCCACACTTGGTATTGTTCTCAAGGAAATTCACTAGGGCTTCTTCCACAGAGAGAACAAGATGCTTGCAGCAAGATTGTCTCTTGTTAGAAAAGCCAACTTCTCAACCACAGCGAAGTCGTTGACACCCATTGTACGGAATAAGACAATTCTGGAGGTGGTAGCTTCTGCAAATTGGCAACTATATACAATGTCACAAATAGATCTTTGCTATATAACACTACAAGAAAAATGGCTTTAGTGACCAGACACCTGGTGACCAAAAAAAAGTTTGGTCAACAAAGCTTGGTGACATCTTGAAAAGTGACCAATAAAAAAGTGGTCACTATTTTGTCACTAAAGGTCATGGTGGGAACTTTTCCCGCCCGACTTAGACTTATTAGTGACCGAAATTGGTGACCAGAATGTTAATGGTCACCAATAATTGGTTAGAAGTGTTTTGGTGACCAACAGTTTGGAAGCTCCAAAAAATGGCGGGAAATTTCCCTCCAATTTTACAAGTGGTCACCTGTGTATAAAATTTTGACCTAAAAATGGCGGGAAAGTTCCCTCCAAATGTATTCCTTGTAATGGCCACTTTTGGTGATGAAAAAATAGGTGGTCACCAAATATTTTTTCAAGAATGTCTTAAGTGACCAAAAAAGTGGTCTCCAAATCATAAATTTTAGTTATAAGAAATTCTAGTCATTAAATAAACATTAATTTATTGATAAATTAATGACAATTAATCTATGCTTACCAAATGGGTGACATATCAGTGAAAAAAAGTTTCAATGACTACTTTTTTTAGGCCACTAAATTGGTAAATGTTGTGAATTTCTTATTACATAAATTTTTGTTATCGAGTTTTTAATTTTGTTAATTTAATGACTACAATTTTGGTAAATGTTTATGAATCTGTTGTATATTCTTTACAAGTTCAACAACAAATAGTATAGTTATATTGGTAGATTAATTATTATTCATTTCATTCTAATATAATAGTCATATTTTACAGTTGTACAACTTTTTATGAATATTAATGTATAACACCTAAAATAACTAATTTGACAATATTTGTTTCATTAATGTTCTTACTTTTTAAGTGAATGTTAGTTGTAGAACACATAATCATATTAGTATGAGTGAGAAGAGTAAAATAATTAAAAACTTATCTCTTATATTGAAATGAAAAAATCTTTTCAAAAAATGCTCATGTAATTAAACAAATGAAGTTTATAATATAACCTATTGATTTGAAAACTATTGTGGACAAATTCTAATTGGGCCTCACTCTATTGACCAATACTGTTGGGCCAAATATAGTATATTTAATTAATTAATCAATTCTTCAATAGTAAATAAGTTGGGCATTGTAATCAAAATATTAGTCTAAAAATTTATAATAATTGTATTATAACACCCTAACATTTATAAATTGTGTACAATCCTATAATCTAGATATACTAAAATGTCTATTACTAAATTATTATAATTATAAAATCCCATATTATTAATATACAATTAATAAATGTATCTAACCGATTCTTCAAATAATAATTGAACTTAATTGGTTGTCCAAATGTTAATTCAACTGAATTTATTCTCTAAATTTTAGTTGGGCATTGCTCGTTATTCAATTGATTGAATTGTTAATTGGGTAGAATTTACGATACTAAATATGAAAAATGATTGGGATCAAGAGTGAATATATAGAATGAATGATACTACGTCAGTCACTCTACAATTTTATTCTGAATTTTCACTGAATGTATCATCATTCATTAAATATATATTGATTCCGGTATGTAATAATCATAAAGTGACTTATATACTAGGATTTGTTACATTTGATCACCTCTAACTTATTAGAAGCATTCTATCATTTACTTTATTTGTATTTTTTTACTAATACTTTACTCTTTTGACCATTGGTCTAAAGGCATTAATCTATGGTTTATACCCTTTGATATTTGGCCCAAAGAGAAAACCTTAGCTTTAGAAAATTAGGAAGGTAAATGGTACAATATCAATAATACACGAGGTAAAATGTAATTGAGCCTACATATTGGCTATATGAATGAAGATCTAGATTTTTATTTAGTTAATCATAAGTTTGAAAATTTGATGAAAATCAACAAAGTAAAATGATAATGAAAATAGTAATAATACTCATCACAATTAATTTAACATAACTTTATATAATAAGTGATGTGTCATACATTCGTTGACTAATAATGTGATATTAATAATTATTTCATAAATATATAGCCAATAAATGCATATATCACTCGCTATGAAAAGTTGTGATGCACACTATCATTACTCTAATGAAAATGATGCAAACTAAGCTCGAGTTATCCTCTCTTCTAGTGAAAAAGTCCACTGATATAACTGTGAGTTGTATGTACAATTTCAAACATAACTATTCCTTTGGGACAGATTGAAGAGTATTTTTGAGATACTTTTTTTTAAGAATCAAATTTATATATCATTACTATGAACATGAATAAATGGTTAATACACTAGTAATTACATAATCTAATCTGATAACAATCAGATATACAAATAGTTGAAAATCTACTAAATTAAACTTATATATATCTGAACACTAACAATCAGATATACAAATAGTTGAAAATCTACTAAATTAAACTTATATATATCTGAACACATTTATGCAGATCTAAACTATAGACATGTTCTTTGAGACACTTTACATCTCTATAAATATATAAGAAAAATAATTGAGAAAGTGAAAACATTCAGGGATTTACATGGTATCACATGACATGAGCCACTTGGTGGTTTTACCAATCCATTTTTGCTATGTGGTTACTACATAGCAGATGTGAGAAATTCATTATAATTTTTTATTAGGTACGTGTATCATCACTTCATATGTAATACTCCTTCTGTCCCACTCAAAAAGTTCACTTTGAAATGTATACAACTTAAAATGGGTTGTGAGGTACAACACCTAAAATAAGTAATTTACTACCATATTTTTCACTTATATCCTTACTTTAGAAGTAAGAGTTAATTGTGAACCATACATTGTTATTTTAGTAAGGGTATGTAATGTAAATAAATTCAAAGTGGATTCTTTAATGAGACAAGATTTTTTTTTGAAAGTTAACTCTTTGAGTGGGACGGAGAGAGTATTAGTTAGTCTCTTTGTTTCATTAGAAAAGTCCATGTTGAGAAACACTTTTTGTTCCAATAGAAGAATCCACTTTCAATTTTTTTACTCCTACTACCTTTACTAATATAATCATGTGTGGTCCACAATTCATACTTAATAATTAAATATATAAATGGAATAAATGATGTCAAATTAGCTATTTTATATGGTGTACCTAGATATTCATAATAAGTTGTACATTAGTCAAAATATAATTTATAATTAAATGTCTATTATGTTTGTAGAAATAAATGATGGGAAAGTATAGAAATTAGAATTGGACTATATGGTGGGAAAAAAGAATTGAAGGGGCGGCGGGGAAATAATGGTGGGAAATAATCAATTTTTGGAAAATGTTTGAAATTTTTGGAAAATGTTGAATTAAGGCTCCTGCCTCCCATTAATACGACTTCATTTTGACTCATTGAGTGATATATCCATTTCAACAAAACACTGAAGAAAAATTCCCCCTTTTCAGCCCTCTTCTCTCTACAGTCGACCCCCTCCAAATCTGAGGTTTCCCATCAAACAACAAGGTAAAGATCTCAGATCCCTGCAATGTCGTCAATTAGCTAGTGAAATTTTTCTTTACAAATTGGTTAGTTGGGGTTTACGCTCTGAGCGGTGAGGTCCAATGGTAGAAGTTAGGGGTTTTCCTTAGTCTTTGGGGCTTTCTTGATTCGTCTAATAAAATTAGTGGACTAGATGAGGACGGTCTCTCACCCGAAGTAGAGGCTCCTACTTCTATGGCCTCTGCCCCAGCCGGCAACGACCATAGGGCGAGTACTTCTACTGCCCCTACCCCGATCCCGAAGGCGATGACTTCCCAAGCTGAGGAGACCCGTACTTCTACACCTTCTTCTTCCGCGAGTGCGGCTAATCGCTCCACAGCCGAGGAAAGTACTTCTACTGCCTCGGCCCAGCCATCCACATCGTCAAGCAGGTGACGACCCACCATGCGGAGAGCAAGTACTTCTACTGTCTTTCCCCGTATCGAGGAGCAACCGGAGGTGGCCAGTCCTTCCACACCTGTTCGTGCCCCCACTGCCACCGGGTCTCAAGTACAGAGAAACATGCAATTCTCCTCCAAGGACTACGATGAAAGGTACAAACGTGTTCAAACTTTTCTTTATTTTTTTCATTTGGATACTTCTGTTTTAGAGCAATTGCGTATTAGACAGCAGGTCTCCCATTCTTTTGAGGCAATTGGTTGGGCTAGGTTTTTAGATATTCTCGAAAACCCTTGTATTGAGGAGATGCTGCAGGAGTTCTACACCACGGCCACGAAGGCCAGGACTAAGGGCTTAAACCGTACTCAAGAGTTTCTCAGTTTTTGGTTATTTAATGCTCAGTTTTCTTTCTCTATTGATCAATTTAATATGTCATTGGGTATTTGCTCAGAGGAGGACTTAGAGTCCGAGGACTACCTGAGCTGCCCCATTAAGTTCCCTGCTTTTGACTAACGGGCTGCTTGGGCATGCCTGACCTCATCGGAAGCTGCATACTCCTCTACTCGATCCCCTGCATATTTGATTGATGATCCAGCTTTACAATTCTGCCATTACTTGCTTGTTAAAAATTTAAGTGGTAGGACATCATCTCAGCATGTAGTTTCTAGCCCTGCGTTGTATATTCTTCAATGCATGCTTAATGGGACTCGGCTGAATCTTGGTTTCTGGATTGGGTACTGTTTGGGTGATATTGCTTCTCACCCCGTCCGACATCTGTCATTGGGCCATTTTGTAGGGTTGATTGCTAACAAGTTAAATCTGTATAACCCCCTTAATACTTGCATGAGCCCCTGCCCTGCCCCTATTCTTCTTTCAACTGATTATTTGGTTACAACAGAGCTCCTCGTCAAGGCCCACGATGGGGCGTTATGCTTTCATAGTACAGACCAGCTGCCACCTGCTCATGCAGGACCTATAGGGTTTGATAAGGTCCATAAAGAGCTGCACAAGGAGCAAGCCCAGCTCTGGGAGGAAATGACAACCAATTTTGCTTCTGTCACGCAACAGGTTGCCAAGGTTGCTGCTGGGTTTGCCTCATTTATGGACAAGTTTGGGAAGCACGTTTGAGTGCTGAAGATAAGTTTTCTTTCCCTCTTTTCTGTTTTTTCTGTCTTTATTAGTTTTTCTCAGTTGCTATTTCTGAATTTGGCTTGTCAGTTTGAGTGTCTATTTGAGTTGGTTAATTCTTGTGGCTTGAATGTTTTCTGCTTCCGTGTTCCTCTTTTTGTTTCAAGTCCATTGGTCAATATCTCTACACGCTCTGGTTCCTTGAGAACAAGCAATAGTTTAAGTATGGGGTGGTTTTCTGTGTGTCCATTTGTGTTTATAATCTGCCCAAAATTCTGAAGCTGAGTTTGAAATACATATCATAGATGAAGTAAATACTCTATGAATATGTATGCTAATGGGATTGTGGGTTGTGAATACCCTGTTGATCTAGTATAATTATGCATGTGTTCTCTTTCTTAAAGCTTAAAATGAACACGTTCTCTGAGCCTTTCATGGAGATTTTTCCCTGAGAACTAATTGTTTGCCGACCTGACTGTCAAGATGGTATAGGTGTGTGCACTTGTGGATAATGGGGGACCCTTCAATAGATTAATCCTTTTGACTTGAGCAAAAAACCTACCTAATTTTCCATTTAGGAGCCAAGTTGAGCCTAATCTGCAATTCTTCTTAGTTACAAATAAAATCTTGAAGTTATCCCAGGCCTTGTGTTAATCCATTTTCCCCCAGTGTGATACTAATATGCTGTTTTTGGAGCTGAAGTGAACAAAAATGGTCTGTTCTATTTTAAAGTGGTTTGTAAATGAATGTGCTAAGTTTTTGCTTAAGTATTTGTGAAAGGAAAGAAGCTGTGTTTTGAATCTGTTTTGTGAATGCCTGAAAATATGTTGACCTGCAAAAGGAAAAGTCAGTCCATCAATAGAAAAAGCCAAGGACTTAATGCAGGGGTAAAAAGAATAGGGCAGTATGTTTTTAAAAGTTGAGATGTGTGCTGAAACGTGTTGAAATTGCTTATGTTTTCTAGGAAGTGAAGAACAGGACAGCACCCAATTGCCTAAGCTAGAGGGTGGTAAGTTCAGCAAGGAAATTTTGAAGTATTTTGTTTTGATACATCACACTGGATTTTCATTTCACAGGTAGCCTAGAACCCATAGGAACATTCCTGGTTCAGACAACCTTAGCCTCCATTGCGTCCATAATGTCGAGGGTTGTTTCTTAACACTTGTGCACTATCCTCTTTCATACTGTGGCGATGGTCGGTTTTTAAACTTTTGTGATTCTGACTAGACTATGTGCTTATAAACGTCCCACCTTTGCTGAAAATTGTGAGTTTTGTGTGAATCACTATCCAAAGAGTGTCTGCATGGGTCCTAAATTGATAAGGGAAGGACTGGTTTGCTTGGAAGGAATGGATTGCATATACTGTGATGAAAACTGAATCTGTGATGTGAGTAAAGCTTGGAACAAGAGTTGGGGCAGGATTATTGAGTTTTTTCTATTTTAAATTTTGGAGTCTTTTGTTCTGTTTGTTTTCAAGTTTGTCCTTTGTCATGTTTTGTGTGTTGAATATAAGTAGTTCATCTGCTGGTTTGCCAAGTGACTGGATTCCTAAGTTTTGAGAAGTAATCCTTTGTGTGAATGAAGTCTTTTGCGGATTAGTGCTAATTCTGAATTTTTCATGTCATGCTTGAGGGCAAGCACGATTCAAGTGTGGGGATATTTGATCCGCCGATATTGTACCTAATAATTTAGAGAGTAATTGGCAATTCTCATGGGCTTTTTGCCCAAGGTTTGTATTAATTGTGCAGATTTAAGAGAGCAGCCCAAGTACAGAAGAGAAGTTCTAAAAGGTAGATTTTAGGAGCACAAAGGCATCCAAGCAGATCCGGGACGACCTGCAGAGCTGAAAAGATGACCTCAGCTGGACGACCTGAAGAGCTAACCTCGGCATTGACCTATCTAAAGTCCAGAGTCACTGATGTAGAAAGTGGAGATCGACGTCGTGCCAGCTCGATGTCAAGTTAGGAGTCGACACATCTGTCTTGCGAGTAAAGGATCAGAAAAGGAAGGAGAATCCAAGAAGGAAAGAAGAAAATCGGATTTCCAATTGCAAAAGATCTCCTTACCAATTCAATATGAAGTACTGATTGATTAATCTCCTTGTTTAATTAGCGCAGTCCGAGTATTCAAGTAAAGTATTTCTTATTTTCCTCATGATTTCCATTCCAAGTTGTTGCTTTGATTCTCAATTCATGAGTAGCTAAATATATTATTCTAGTGTTATGTATTGAAACCGTAATCCATGCATGTATGAAACTTGAATTAATCTAAGTCTAATTAACTATGTTCTTAAATTAATCAGTGTTCATAAGTCTAATTACTAAGATTTTATTAAGACTGATCACCTTAGTTTAATCTGGTAGAGCCTTCGAGTGGCACAACCTTCGGCTATGAGGTGCTATTAATTGAGTAATAATTTCTTGAATTACGACGATAGGAGTTGTTAGTATTAGATTTCTCTAGATCTTAATGCTTCTAAATAATTAATTAGGTGACTAGCGAGGACTCGCGGCTTAATTAATTAATTGGTTAGAGAAGTAATCTTGACTAGCGGCAACTCGCGAAGATTATCGAGAAGTTAAGGAGAAATTGGGTTATGACTAGCAGGTGCTCACGGTAATCTATAACTAATCGGTATAGGATAATTAAACAACTTAAGTGTTCATGATTGTATGCATGTGATGAAGGTGGATTACATAATATTAGAATACTTCCTTTATAATTTATACAAATTCATTGTTATTTCTGTTTCTCTTAAGTGTTCATGACAAACTAAAGGTCTCTTAAGAGACACAAAGGTGACGACTCGTCAAAATAGTTACTAAAGCATTAATAAATAAAATGAAGTTAAGAATAACTGTCCCTGTGGATCAATCCTGACTATCATTGTATCCTTTAATTACAGGTTAAAAGCAGTATAATTATGGTGTTTGCAGAGGTACACGACAGCTCTGTCACCCATTTACATTCTAGTGCCTTCTTTCCATGTGGAAGAGCAGCCAGATCCCATTCGAATATTTTGGGCATACTTTTGTTCCCTGAATTACTAGATCTTTTAACAAACATTGCTATATTATTTGTAAACAATTATATACAAATACAGATTACAGACTTGTTTAAAATATATAAAAATAAAAATAGATTTCTATCCAAAATCACAACGCTTTCAAAAGAAGAATCTTTGCTTTTTCCCTTCCGTTCAAAGATTCAACTTACACTTAAAGCCTAGTCCAATAAGCTCAATTTCACATGCAGGTGAACAAGGCCTTTGCTTCTTCAATAGCTGCAAAGTTGAGGATTCATATTCCTGAGTTGCATTCAAGGACGGACCCTTTATAATCATCCTCATAAAAGAGAAATAGAGAAATAAAGGGGGACATAAAGTCTTTCCTCATAAAAGAGAGAACATGGAAAGAAAAGCTACACCCGAAGATATGGGAAACTTTGAGCATCAAGTACTGCCGATCGCCTGGCCACTGGAGGCAAAGAAGAATGGTTGTAAACTGAAGTGGATGACGAAGAGTTTGCAAACTGTGCCAAACAGTCCTCCACTGCATTTGCTTCTCTATAGATGTGCACCAATGAGAAACGCAAAAAAGAGTCTCTCAAAAGTGCAGCTTTGCACAACACTGAAGATGCTCGCCAAGGCCAGACTCATTTCAGAAGACTATCCCGCAGTGTCTGTGAATCAATCTCCACCTCTAACTATGTAATGTGCTGGTTCTGACATAACAAAAGGCCAAAATAAAGAGTAGCTACCTCCGCCTGAAAACTCATCAGAGTACCCAGTGAGAAACTAGTCGTCATAACCACAAAGCCCGAGGAGTCCCAAAGCACAACACCCCCACCTCCCTGTTCCGGGTTTCCCTTGAAGATCCGTCTACATTTAGCTTAAAAAACCCCGGTACCAGAGGCTTCCAAGCTGCAATCTTTGGTTCCTTCCTTTTCTGATACGCCCATCGTGGAATAACACCTCCCGTCAAAAGAAAAGCATACGACTCAGAAAAAAGGGGGGGGGGGGGGCCGAATCAGAGCTAGCTCAAACACTAGCCTCTCCACCTTTGAAACCACTTTCCTAGCCGAGAGAAGAACTCCATCATGGACAGCTTTGTTATACGTTTTCCATAATTCCCACAATATTGCCGGTAACATCAATGCTCCTATGTCTCTTGGGAGTCCAGAATCTGAAACAAAAAAGCTGAAAGCTGCGCAAAGATTGGTGATGCCCATAAAACCCAACATGAACTTGACAAACACCCCCCTCCATACCTCTACTGCTAAGGGGCAAGTGAAAAAAGTATGTTGTAGACCACCTTCATGAGGACAAAAGCACACCGTGAAGGGAGCGCAAATGCCAGCTCCCTAAGGACATCATCGAAATGGAGGAACCTATTTGCCAGCCGTCGTAGAAACTCTGAAATTTTGAGAGGAATAAAAGGCTGCTGTAGAAAACTGAGAATCCAAATCAGGAATTATAGCTGAAATGCTCAGCTCCTTAACTCTCAGCAAGAACTCAGCTCAAAACTGAGAAATATCTAGAAGAAAATAGAGAATTGAGAGAAGAATCTTCTGATATTTGATAAGAAATGAATCACACACTACAAAATTCTAGACCTACAAAAAATAATTTTCTAACATTCCTTTAAAGAAATGCAAATAATCTCCCCTCTACAGTGGTACAACTATATTTATATTTCAAAATAGACTCTTCCTACTGAAAGAGATCCAGAGTAAAGCATACAAATGTGCAGTGAAGCTTTGTCAGTTGGATGCACATTCAAATAGAATCCATTCTAATCCCCTATTTGTACTTACATCTAGAGAAGTTAAATTCGGAAATACAGGCACATAATTTGTATTAAAGCAGAAATCCTGCACAATCACAAGAAAAATGCATTAAAATTACAGGTGAATGATAGACAAAATTCTAAGGGTAGGCAAAGATATTCCCAGGGTAACTTTGTTCTTTTCTTCTGGGAACCAAGTTTTATACATATTCAAATCCTCAAGCATAGAATACCCTTCTTTACTGAAACTCAAAATTTCAGATTCAAAATGCAGAGCCAAACATTCCAAGAAGAATACTGTGATTCGGAAAGCATACAAATTTAGGAATGTTGAGGGCCCTATTACCTCCAATTATTTGTAACACCACCAAAGTTTCCGATGTGATTAAGAGTCAGTGGGCATCGCGTCAAGGTTGTAAATTTGACATCAGTTTCAACAACTTGGGCTTTACGAAAGAGTAGAGTAGTAAGTCATAAATTCAACACACGAGCTTTAGGCAACCTTTCGCAACTTAGTTGAAAATCTGTTATAGAAGATGCCGTACCTAGCATAAGCCTCCTATTCACCCCTTTTTATCTTTTTTAATTTATTGTTACGATTTATTATTGATAATTATGTTTCATTATTATAAATTTTTGGGGGCAAATAGTTTTGGGTTTACCTAGTTTTGCTTTCTTGAAATCTAATGGATTTAAGAAATTAATGTGTGTTATTCAATTGCTAGTTATTTCCAACATGATGCCCATAGCGATCGTAGCCTAGAGAATGATGAGGGTTATGGACCTTGGGAAACAGACGAAGAAGGTGAAGAAGAAGAGGTAATACAACCGCGAACAGGTAGAATGCCAGACTTGTTCGTTGATTACGAACTCCAAAAGCTGCGGAACAAGCCCAAAATAGATTACCGTCGTTTTAACAAACACGGACACAATTTGTAAGGCCTACGGCCGTCTTTTATTGTTTTTATTTTTTTTCTTTTTCAGCACTTAATAGAACGGGTAACCAAACCACTCCCATTTATTTTTATAAAAAAAAAAAAGCTTATAAAAAAAAAGTAATTAATGTGTGTTAGTAGAAGAAATAATTGGAGATGAGATGGGTGTTTGATTTCTTTATCGCCAAAACTGCAGAAAGTATGATGGCCAAATTTGCATTTCAATCATTGTAGAAAGTCTAACTGTTATGCCGTGCGATTCAGGACATGTTTTAAGACTATTTGTGCCTAACACAAAAATCTAAGTAGTTAAAGCACAATTTAATAGACATGTGCAATGTGGTGCAACATTTTAAAATGAAATGGGCAATGTGTATTTCATGGACGTGCAACATTTTGAACGGAAATGTGAAATGTATTTTAAGTAGATGTGCAATATTTTTTAAGTTTATGTGCAATGTTAAATTTCATGTAAAGAAAAAAAGAAAATTTCCAAGATTGCCTAATGTCAAGTGGTACAATTCATGACTTTTTTCTAGACTATTTACTATTTAGATAATTTTTATTATTTTTTAAGTAGAAATTCATTTAATGGAGATGTGCAATATGTATTAAATAGATGTGCAATCTCTTGAAAGATAATGAGCATTGTTTTCAAAGTTGTTGTGCAATTCTATATTATTTGTTAAAAAAAAAAATTTTAAATATATTTTTACAATTTAAGAGGGCCTAATGTGAAAAAACAAACAAAAAAAAAGAAAAAAAAACAATTACGGCTCTTTTTTAGAAATATTTATGCTTCTAATACCAAAATCGAATTACTTAAAGCACAGTTTAATAGACATGTGCAATGTGGTGCAACATTTTCAAAGGAAATATGCAATGTGTATTAAACGGATGTGCAACATTTTGAAAGAAAATGTGCAATGTATTTTAAATAGATGTGCAACATTTTGAAATGAAGTGTGCTGTGTTTTTTAAGTTTATGTTCAATGCAAAATTTTATGTAGAAACAAATTAAAATTTCATAGATTGCCTAACTTCAAGTGGTACTATTCATGACTTTCTTATGGACTATTTACATCACATAATTTTTATTATGCGGTGAGATTCAAGAAAAAATTGTAGATTAATTTTTTACTTCTATACCCTTATAAATATAATTATGTGTGGTTGACAACAAATCTACAATTAAAAATTAACAATATCATTGCAAGAAATAATATTAAAGATTTGTATGTGCAAGCAAAATTTGAAGGAAAAAAAATTGATGTGCAAGCAAAAATCGGAGGTGGGAAACTAAATGAGATGATATCATGATAATTGGGAAAAACGTGGGTCTAAACTGTCGCACGCCCTGCCAATAGCGATCGCACGCATGGGCAATAGCAATCGCACTGAGAATTAAAAAGAATAAACATATCATAAATCACTAATACGCCAAACCCCAAACAATAATACTGGGGTTCTAAAGTCATCCTAGGAAACTCATCGAAGCCCGGCCATATTCCGATCCTTAAGGTAGTTCTAATGTCCGGTTCTTATTCCGATGCTCCAAAGCCCGGCCATATCTCGCAAGCTCATCATAATGATGAAGAGGTATTTATATATATATTTAAGTTATATTATATCAAGCTATATGTTATACTACCATTTCTTTTATTAGAATATATATTAAAACTTAAGCTCAAACTCGATCTTGATTCGAATTTAAGCTTATTTTGATAATATATGTTCGGTCTCCACCGTTTCGGAGTGAATGTATACAAAACATGACCATAAACAATGTCACAAATAGATGTCAATCTAAGCTATGGCACGCATCGCCATTAGCTATTGCACGCATGGCCAATGGCACAGTGAATGGGTTGGCCAATTCCAATACTTCTTTGTGCTAAAATTTGGCTAGGTTATGGCATAGTGTTAGACCCTTTTTAGTGGACTAAGAATATTTTCCCATTTAAAGTGTAATGTGATGTATTTTCATTATTTGAGATTCGTTTTGTAATAGTTAGATGTTCTTTTGGAGAGAACATTAGACTGTTAGGGAAAATGGTAGGCTTTAGACAAGTTTGCTGATTTTTCGCATGTTGTACTCCCGGTCGGGCACGTCGGGGTTTGCTGCTCCGGCACTATGAGGGAAATGACATGGTCCAGCCTCGATAATGGAAATGCATGGATTTGGCTCGAGCCTTGGCTGAAGAACGAGCCTTTGGGTGAGCTAAATAGGCACGAAGTGTAAGTGGGTTGCATTTGGTGCGGGATGGCTCAAGTGGTGCGAGTCATGGTGCGGCGGTTGGGCGCGGCGGCGCGGAGCGCCTGAAAACTCAGTGGACCTATGGTGCACAGAAAAGGCTATGGGTTCGCAGCGACGGTTGTGGGCAAAAGAGCTGGTGCGCGGCTGGGGCAGTTTGCCACGATCGTGGCCCCGAAAAACGGGGGTCACGCAGGTCGTGGGGGATGGTGCGTGCAACTGCGCACTGAAGTTACTTGCCCACGATTTGTAGCAGTTGTGAGCCTAGGTGGTTGGGGCGGTCAACCACGTGAACTAGCTATAAATAGCTAAGTAGAGCTAGGGGCTCAGGAGGGAGAAGCTTGCGGGATAGAAATCCGTAGCTTTGCGATCTACCTTTGCGAGTGTAGACTAAAGAGTTAGTCGAGGTAGGCTAGTTTTCGGGGAATTAGCCTAGGTGGTGTGCTTGGTGCACGAGCCTTCCTGCGTGTTGGCATGGCCTTAGTGTAGGCGTGAATCCTTTGTGTAATTGTTTATAGTGTTGGCAATAAACTACTTAGGATTGGGGCAGATTGCCCATAGACTTATGTTGTTGTGCTACGGGGCAGAAACCTCAGCGTGTTGGTGCGTGATCGCGAAGTGGGCTACGAGATCGTACGTGGGTGCAAAGTAATTTGTGCTGCGTTCGGGCTGGTTAGGTGAGGGACCTAACACCATCACAGCCTTTTTCCATAGAGAGTGAAAAAGGGTGTGACACCTAGCCTGGTTGAGCTGGTACCCGAATTGTGACGCCAGCCAGATGGGATATCACAGTTAGAACATTTTGGTGCATCTGTCAAAAGTTCCACAGGCCAAGAATGATCTTCATAGATATCCCGAGAGGATAGACGTAGACTGTTTGATGCACCGACATGCACCTCCCTGAAATTGTTTTTTTGAAACGTTAATCTCATTTTTTTCTGTACAAGAGGTACCCATCTTGTTGGAGTTTTTTATTTTTTCAGGGGGTATCTTCATTGCAGAGGAAGATGATCCACTGTCACTGTGACTGCTTCCTTTCTTATTACCCAACGATCGAGTCCAGATGTATCTCATGCGAGCCAAATTGAAGGCCCCTTTCTCATGTTCTTTAATCATATTTTTCACTTGGGCTCCAATATCCTCACATTGTTCTAGTATGATGTCTCAGGACAAGACTCCAGAACTAAATGTCTTTCTTCTTCATCACCAACTGACACTACTACAAAAATGACTTTTAATGGCGGTTTTTTAGGGCTTTTAACGGCGGTTTTTGGCATTTTTGAACCACCATCTATCCGGCAGCCGTAGAAAGTTTACGGACTTTCTACGGCGGTTCGCTTAGGAACCGCCGTAGAAAGTCTAATTTCTACGGCGGTTCCTAAGCGAAACGCCGTAGAAATTTAACTTTCTACGGCGGTTTTGAAGATAACCTCCGTAGAAAGTACCAAATTTGTAAAAAAAAATTTAATATTTCATTTTTTTCTCTACATTCAAAAAATATATATAAAAAACAGCAAGAACAGCCTTAGAAAGGTTTTGATATATATATATATATATATATATTTCAACTTTATTCAAACTATATATATATCAAAAGTTTCTATGGCGGTTTAGTTAGAAACCGCCATAGAAAGTTGGACTTTCTACGGCGATTGGGAATAACCGCTGTAGAAAGATGGACTTTCTGCAGCGGTTTTTCCCAACCGCCGTAGAAAGTCCATCTTTCTACGGTGGTTATTCCCAACCACCATAGAAACTCCATCTTTCTACGGCAGTTCTTCTCAATTGCCCTAGAAAGTCAAGACTTTCTACGGCGGTTGGAAACAGCCGTAGAAAGTCTGTAAACTTTCTATGGCTGTCAGATAGATGGCGGTTAAAAATGGCCTAAAACCGCCGTTAAAAGCCCTTAAAAACCGCCATTAAAAGTCATTTTTGTAGTAGTGCTAGCTAGAAGAGAACGAACACTAGTGCATGGCTTGACCGGGTGTCAAACAAGGTACAAACCGGAGCTGAATGGTTTTTTTTTTTTTTTTAACCCTTGCATCTCAAGGTTCGAAAACATAATCTCGGGATACGTTATAAGACCCTCCCATTACCACCACTCCAACCCTCCCTCATCTTTGCGATAAAGGTAAATATTAATGCTTGTTCATGCTGAAATTTTTATTTTAGTAATGCTATATATATTTTGGATTTGTGATTTTTAGTAATCCTTGGTTATCAAATTCTTTAAGGGAAACACTACCCACAAACACTAGCACTATTCACGCTCGATACACGCACGTTGTGCACCAGGTTCTATTTTCAAAAATTGTTTTAAAAAATAAGATTTGATAGCTTTTTCACAAAACAAGGTTTCGATTTTGTTTTGGGTTTAGCCCAATCCAAATTTAAAAAGATTTAGGGCATGTTTCTTTATATGTTTTAGAAATGGTTTTTGCTTTGTTTTAGAAATTATTTAGGGCCCATTTCAAACCCAAAACAAAGCCGAGTCTATACCCCCAAAAATTTTGGCCCTGGCCCAGCTTGCACTGGCCTTAGTGCTGGCCTCGGTTCTAGGGTTTCACTAAGTATAAATACTAAGCTAAATCTTTAGGTTTAGGGTTTCCGTCACCTAAAAAAGCCTAGTTAGGGTTTGGTAAGTGATTGGTAATTTTTTTTTAAACGGAAATTTTTTTTTTTTTTCATTTGTGTTTGTTATTTGCCTCTTTACAAAAGGCAGAAAACAAGACGTCGTCGAAACGAAAAGCTGATAGATTGGAGAGTGGCGGCTGAGGAAGTCAACATGTCGACCCAAGAGCTCCAATAAGGGTTCATTAATTCGATAAGAAACCGACACAAAAGGGCTCATTAAAAACTGATACACCACATTTGTGCGAGTATCGTGCGTGCATGGTGTTAGTTTCTGTGGGTTTCTGTGCATGCATGGTGTTAGTTTCTGTGAGTTTAATAATCTGAGAAGAAAGAAAAGATCGAGATGGATAAGGTAATCGACAAAGCCAAATTTCCAAATTTCCAAATAAGGTTATCAATATATAATTTATTATTCATTTTATTAGAATATATATATTAAAACTTGAGTTCAAACTCGATCTTGATTCGAATTTGAGCTTATTTTTATAATATATGTTCCATCTCCACCGTTTCTGAATGAATGCATACAAATACACAATGTCACGAAACAAGAGGACTCTATGTTCTTGACAACACCCTAAACAAGCCACTCACGCTGTCTCCGTTGACGGTATGTCGGTGGAGCCACCGGAGGTTGTCGTCGACTTATCCCGCTGATCCTTAGACGAACTCGACGACATCGTCTGCTGCGGCTCACCTTCAACCCCCCCGCCACAGTTGCAGAAATTGCAGTCGCACTACTAGCAGTAGCAGATACACACCCACTCATACTAGCACAAGTTCTGGTTGTACTAGCCGCAACAACCGTTGTACATCCAGAAGCAACCAGAGTACTATCGTAGTAATTACAGTCATTCCCCGTCAAATCCGATTCCACCATTCGACGAAACTCGCCCCCTCTGGACTCCGCTGCCAAGTGAGTAGTCATAGTCGCGGAGGAAGATTCCACCGGAACTCGCTGAGTATCGTGCTTTCTCTATCATTCCCGTTTACGAAGAAAAAGGCGCTGCCGTCGTTGAGTAGTGCTGCCCTCCAGCTCGCCAGATCCCCAACATCAACCGCACCCCTGCCTCATCCATAAGCGACGGACGCGTATAGATAATCCGTGAGTTCGAATCGAATCGGAGGAGGTTGCACCCATGGCCAATAGCAATGGCACAGTGAATGGGTTGGCCAATTCCAATACTTCTTTGTGCTAAAATTTGGGAAGGTTATGGCCTAGCCAGGTGAGACACCCGTCACCTTTGGATTTTTTTTATTTTTTCACGTTTTGGGATTTCTGGAATTTGCTCTGGTAAATCATCTTTCCTCGTTTCTAGTACTTCCAAAATTTTTGGAGTTGGCAAAACATCATACTGTCCTAGAAAATCACTGACAAATATGTCTCCGGACAACTTTCCAGAGCTAAATGTCGTTCTTCTCCTTCACCAACTGATTCATGTGCAAACCCAAAAAAATCAGCTTGGCGATGTAAGAGAAGCCAATTGGCGGAATTCATGTGTTGAAGCTTCAGTACTCCATCCACACTCGCATCGTTCGGAAGGAAATTCACTAAGGCTTCTTCCACAGGGAGAACAAGATGCTTGCAAGGAAGATTGTCTCTTATTAGAGAAGCCAACTCCTCAACCATCGCGAAGTCGTTGAGACTCACTGTGGGGAATAGGGCAATTCTGGAGGTGGTAGCATCTGTAAATTGGCAACTAAAAAGATCTGCATGCATGGCCAATACAAGTTGCACGCATGGCAATTAGAAGTGGCACGCAAGGCCAATAATTGGGAATTGAGAAAATAAATACAATAAAAAATAAATAAATACAATAGAAATGGTGGTAATGTACCTTGACAGTGAAGTTTCCTATAATTGCTTTTCGCATTTGGGTTGGAGGGTAGCGGGTTGGTGCTGTGAAGAGGGGGATAACGGGATAAATTTGTGAGATTTTTTTTTTTTTGTTTTTGTATTCTTGATGATATCAATTTTTAGTAGATATTTTACTTGAGTAATTGTATGAACTTAATTTGAAAGATATACAAAAATAACACTAATTTTCTAAAAGAATTTCATGAAACGAAAATTTTGATATTACATAGATATAGGATGATTTTTGAGAAACAACATATAACTGATTACAATGACAGAGATATATATATGTTCTTAAGCAACAGAAACAAAACAAAAAAAATTACCCTAATTCCGAATTCACTAGGCACACAAGGCACAAGGTGCTACCCAATTCCAGAATATGAGAACAACTCAAAAACAATAAGTTTGACTTAAACCATAACACATGACATAGTACTAGAGAACAATCTAACGTAAACCAACTCAAAATCAACCGAATTGAAACCATCCAAGTAGGAGTAGAGCATTAAGGAAAAGATGCAGCACCAGATGCCTGATGCACCCCATTTGTGCGTGTATCATAATTTTCAAAGAAATGCATAATTTTCCTTATGATGCCGCCATACAAATCTTGTTGATTTCAATGTAGTGGCTACAAGGCTGACAAATCCCCCTTTGACTGGCCTTCCGACAAAGTCAACTCTTAAAAATTGTTAAAAGACAAAATACCCAAGAGTTTACCAGCAACCCACAAATAGAAATAAAAAGTAAAAAATGACCCTGAAGAAGGGAAAAGACAAAAAAGGGCACAAAAGAAAGAAGTTCAAAGACGTTTTGGTTTCCACTTACCATACATAACTCAACTCCATTCTACTGTGTTCAAACCCTCCTCTGCAGTTACTTGGAGATAAGGAAAAATTCGACTGAGTCGCATACGTTGAAGAAGAAGGTCAATCAAAGCGGACAGAGGGATCTCTATAGTTGGTGTTGAAGCAATGAGGAAGATAGTTGCGAACATGGTAAGTTAAGTGACAAAGTATTTATGAAATTATGCATATCCAATTTTCGGGATAAAGAAATCATGCATCGTAATTTGAAGAAACCAACGTTTCAATCGCTGTTGTTTTGAAGTTCTAGGAATTCCTGATTTCAGTGAAGTTTTGGTTTATTAGGATATTTTTTAAAGGCTTGTTTTTTCACATAGAAGACCATTTTTTTTTTTTTCGATTAAACACTTGTTTTATGTGTTTGGTCTTATTTTTAAATTATTCCTGAATCATTGTTATACGTAGTGTTCAAGCTTGGATTGTGATTACACTTTTTTTGAATATTTGAAGTGCTGTTTGGTTGTATATATGTGAACTATGTTTTATATATGCTATTGATGCATGCTTCTGTCCCATGACGTTTATACTTTTTGTGCAATGGACTTCAAAAGATTTTTTCAAGCTTGAATTTTGTCCAAAATAAAGCTTATAGATTTCAAATAAAGCATATAGACTTCTGTTACTCAGAAGTATCTTGAAATCAAGACAATTGGTTCTTTCTGGCACACTTTTACCATAATCATGTCAAGGAAGGCTTCAATATTCTGAATCTTGTTTGTCCAGAATGTCTAAAGACAGAACCTCCAGTTTAGTTACTGGAGAGAAGCTTTCTACATAATCTTCACCTTCTCAACGTACGTGGTTGTATCCTTTGGCCAAAAAAGTCTTGCTTGGCTTTGTATCTTCCTATATGGAGCCACCAGCCTTCCTTTTGATTTTATATACTTATCTGCATCCTATTGCCTTCTTTCCATGGGGAAGAGCAGCCAGATCCAATGGGAATATTTTGGGCATACTTTTGTTCCCAGAATTGCTAGATCATCTTTTAAAAAACATTGATATTAGGGGTGGTAACAAAAATCATTAACCCAAAATCCGCCCAAACCATTAAGTGTTAACCCAATAAAACCCACCCCTAAAAAAATAATGGGTTCGGCAGGCTTGGGCTAAATATGTAATGGGTGGGTTTAGGGTAGCCCATTAGGTATTCTAAAACCTGCCCATCATGGGTATTAAAAACACACATTCAAAACTACTCTTAAAAGTATAAACAAAAATCCAACAACTCGCTTATTTTAATGGGCCCATTTTACTTTTTTTCATCAAATTTATTTTTTCTTTTTCTTTATTTTTTCGTGTCCTACAATTTTTTTGCATCTTTTCCTCATTTATTCTTTTATAATATTTTTAAATTACCCACTTATAAATACTAATTCAAAATTCGTTCGGGTTCCAAGTCAAGTTCAGGCTCGGGTTTCGGGCTGGGTTTGGATTCGGGCCGGGTCGATTTAGTTCTGGCCCATGATTCAGGCCCAGTTATGGGCCGGTTTCGGGCCGGGTCCAGTTTTGAGCCTCGGGTTGGGGTCGGGGTATGCACAGGGTTTATACAAATATAAAAAAATTAAAAATTGTGTTTGGACAAAAAAAAACTACATACGATTAAATATAAAAGTATACAATATATAATATTTCAAATTTTAGAATAGATTCAAAGAATTAGAATCCGCTTCAAAAAAAAAAAGAATTAAAATGAAATTAAAAAATTTTGAAAAAAAATTATTAATAAACTATTAAATATGCCTTACATTTTTGTATAATGGGTATTATGGATATTCAGTGATACCCATAACTACCCATTACCCATTTGAATTAAGACCATAATTAAATGGGTAATGGGTACCCATTAACTTAATACCTGCGTAACCCGCCCGTTTGACACCCCTAATTAATATATTATTTGTAAACAATTATAGACAAGTATGGATTACAGACTCATTATAAGAAAAATAATAATAATAAAAATAGATTTCTGTCCAAAATCACGACAAATTCAAAAGAAGAATCCTTGCACTTTCTCTTCCGTTCAAGGATTCAACTTACACTTAAATCCAGGTCCAATAAGCTCAATTTCACATGCGGGTGAGCAAGGTCATAGCTTCTTGAACTGCTGCAAAGTCAAGGATTCATATTCCTGAGTTGCATTCAATGATAGACCCTTTATAATCATCCTCTCTAACGTTGTTCTGTGCTACAAAAGATATTTCACTGCTGCAAGCTCATCTGTTGTAACCCTTTCAAAATCTCTTATTCTAATTTTTCTGAGATTTTGAGCAAAACATTGAGGCTCAAGCTCATTGATCTCCGGGTCTGGGATCAACATATTTGCGACAAAATTATAGACATGTAAAAAATAATTTTCTAAACCATTCCCCTCTATAGTGGTACAACTACATTTATATTTCAAAATAAACTCTTTCTAATTAATGAAAGAGAGGAAGTATATACTTTTTTTTCCAAAATAAAGCATACCAATGTGCTGTGAAGCTTTGTTAGATTGGATGCACGTTGAAGTAGAATCCATTCTAATCCCCCATTTGTACTTACATCTAGAGAAGTCAAATTCGAAAATACAGACAAAAAAATTTGCATTCAAGCTGAAATCCTGTACAATCACAAGAAAAATGCATTAACATTACAAGGACTAATATATGTATTAATGATATCATATACAGTACGTTGGCTTTGAAAATTTATCATCAAAGACAAAGAATAACTCAAATTTTCATATTCAAAATGCAGATCCAAACATTCCAAGAATAATACTTTGAGATTCGGAAAGCATACAAATTTAGGAATGTTGAAGGCCATATTACTTCCAATTATTTGTAACACCACCAAAGTTTCCGATCATGAAAGACTCAGTGGCATTGCATCAAGGTTGTAAATGATACATCAATTTTAACAACTTGGGCTTTACGAAGAATAAAGTAGTAGGCCATAAGTTCAACACACGAGCTTCAGGTAGGGCTAGTCAAAAACCCACGGGTCCGGTCCGGTTCGGTTTTTTTTTTTTTTTTTTTTTTTCCGTACACAGCTGCGGGTTCCGTTCCGGCTTGAACCCGTGAGTCCGGTTTGGTTCTCCCTCCAATTTTGGGTTTTCTAAAATTAAAAACCTGTAAAATTATAATGTTTATTGGCATAAATCAAGATTTGAACACACAACCTAAGGTTGACAAACCAATCTTAAGAAAAGCTAATTAACCACTCCAGCAACTCTTTGTTTTGTTAATTATATTAATGATTTAAATTACATCACACGTGTATGTATTTCACAATATAAACAAAATTTAATTTTTTATATAAAAACATAAATAATATTTTATTCTGTAAATTTATGTATTATTTCAAATTTAAATACTATGCTTATCAATTGAAAATTGATATTTTAAATAAGTAAAATTATACTCTATTATTTTTTTATTATAGTATTTTTTTTAAATAGTAATAGAAAGATACAAACAGTAAAGAGAAAAATAACACAAAATGTAAATTATACATTAGTTTATATAGTATTATAATGTATGTTTTTCTTTAAAAAATTTATTATAATATATGTAGTATAAAGAATTGATATATAAATAAACATATAATATAATAAAGATACTATAACAAAATAAAAAGTAGAATGAGTGGCTAATTAGCTTACCTTAAAGTTAATTGTTAAAACTTAGGTCACGTGCTCAAATATCATCTTAAGCAAAAACAATATAATTTTGAAACTTTTTCATTTAAAAAAAATAAAAATAAAAAAAAGGCCCAAAACCCAACCCGGCCCGACCCGACCCGAAATCGACGGGTCGGGTCGGGTCAGGTTTGACAAATGCTCACCCCTAGCTTCAGGCAACCTTTTGCAACTCAGTTGAAAATATGTAGAAAATGCCGTACCTAGCTAGCATAAGCCTCCCATTCACCCCTTTATATCTTTAAATATTTATTGTTACGACTCAATATTGATAATTCTGTTTAATTATTATATATTTTTGGGGGAAAATAGTTTTGGGTTTCCCTGGTTATGTTTCTTGAAATCTAACGAATTTATGCAATGTGTGTTAGTACAAGAAGAAATAATTGGAGATGAGATGGGGGTTTGATTTCTTTATCGCAAAAATTGCAGAAAGTGTGATGGTTAAATTTGCATTTCAATCAATCATTGCAGAATGTCTACTTGTTATGCGGTGCGATTCAGGACAAATTTTTAAGACTATTTGCGTCTAATACAAAATTCTAATTACTTAAAGTGCAATTTAATAGAGATGTGCAATGTCGTGCAATATTTTAAAAGGAAATGGGCAATGTGTATTAAATGAATGTGCAACATTTTGAAAGGAAATCACTACTGCAAAATTGGTGAAGGGAGGCGGGTTCTAAGGGACATAGGAGGCGGGTGTTGCCGTGAAAGGGCGCTGCACCTGCCTCCAATAACAATTACTGGAGGCGGGTGCATGTCCAATAACCATTTTCAATCAATCGTTGCAGAATGTCTACTTGTTATGCGGTGCGATTCAAGACAAATTTTTAAGACTATTTGCGTCTAATACAAAATTCTAATTACTTAAAGCGCAATTTAATAGAGATGTGCAATGTCGTGCAATATTTTAAAAGGAAATGGGCAATGTGTATTAAATGAATGTGCAACATTTTGAAAGGAAATCACTACTGCAAAATTGGTGAAGGGAGGCGGGTCCTAAGGGACATAGGAGGCGGGTGTTGCCGTGAAAGGGCGCTGCACCTACCTCCAATAACAATTACTGGAGGCTGGTGCATAATAACCATTTAATGGTTATTGGACATGCACCCGCCTCCAGTAATTGTTATTCGAGGCGGGTGCAATTTTGTTTGCACCTGCCTCCAATAATCCCCCGTAAAAAAATTTTAATTTTTTTTTTTTTTTTCACTTTATGACTTTGGTAGGAATCGAACTCGCTCCTGCATATTCACTTGACTCTTGCACATTAAATTTACCACTAGACTACATATACTTATGTATTTAATATTAAAATTGAAAGTATATATTTCTATATTTCCTTCTAAAACTTGTGATTTTTATTACCTACTAATTTTTCACCATCTAGAATCTCGGCAAATTTTCAAAACTATTTTCAACAGTCCAAAACAAAGAGAATTTCTAATCTAGTATTGAAAAAATTTTGCTAAAATGCACCCGCCTCCTTTTCGTGTTTTGGAACTGGAGGCAGGTTTTAGTATCTATTAGGAGGCGGGTGATGCCTTCACCCGCCTCCAATGAGCTCCAATAAGCTGGTAGCTTATTGCCTTCACCCGCCTCCAAATAACTCCCTAATTGGAGTCACCCGCCTCCAGTAAGCTGTGTTCGCTTACTGGAGGCGGGTGAATGCTTCACCGGCCTCCAACTAGGGAATTATTTGGAGGCGGGTGAATGCTGTTACCTTACTAGATTCACCCGCCTCCAATTAGGGAGTTATTTGGAGGCGGGTGATGCCTTCACCCGCCTCCAAATACTATTCCGATATTTCCAGCCACCTTTGGAGGCGGGTATTTGTACACCCGCCTCTAAAGAGGCGCCTCCTTTGAGCATTTCTGTAGTAGTAAATGTACAATGTATTTTAAATTTTTAAGGAGATATGCAACACTTTGAAACTAAATCTCCAATGTCCTTTTAAAGTTTTGTGTGCGCAATACTAAATTTCATGTAAAAAACTAGAAAATTTTCAAGATTGCCTAATGTCTTTGTAAATTTTTCATGTTTTATCTCATTATTTTCTTTTTCAATTCAAGCGACAACTTTATTTTTTTTATTATTATTTTTTTTTTTTTTTGGCATTTGCATTTGCAGGTTGATGTTTGGATATTCTAAATTATTTATTTTCAACCAATAGTTCTTCTCTTTAAAGTTTAAAGGTTAGTTTATATTTTTGAATTTTTATTATTTGTGTTTTAATAATTTAAATTGTTTGTTCAAATTTATAGATTATTAAATCAATTTTAGGTGTTTGATTTGAATTGGAATTGGAATCGAAATCTGATTATTTTTCTTTTTAATTTTAATCTAAATGATATTTTATGATTTGATCTAGGGGTTGAATAGATTATAATTTAAATTAAAATTAGGAATTTTTGTTGAAAGGTTATGTATTTTGAAAGCATTACTAATGAATGTTATACTTTTTATTTTACATTTATGATTATATAAAATGTTCCAAATTTATATTATCGAATATGGTCATATTTTTATTTTTATTTTTTGGTAAAAACGGCTATGATGTTATGTGTATTATAGTCTCATTCTGGCTGCTGTATCAGCTTTGCTGGGATCAGTCTCGGAAGTGGGGTTGAATACGATTCACAAGGACTTGTTGGCTTGTTGCTGCCTAGCTCCGACGAGTTTTAGTCAATTAAATATGGATCAATCTTTATTTGCTCTCAAGTTCATTTTAACTTGCAAAACAATACTAAAACCAACTCTTGAAATTAAGTGACGATTTGTAAGACACAAAATAAAACAAACTCACAATCAATACACAAAGCTCCGATTGTCGAACACAACCGAAACTAAGCTACTGGGGAAACCAATTTGATTTCTAAGCTAATCCAATTTAATTGATCAACTTTACCACACGTAATTCGAGGGAAATAGTCAAAGCAATCCAAATTGATTTATTGCTGCACCGAAATCAAACTACAGATGCAATTCAAGGTTGCACTAGAACCGAGGAAACCAAACTTGCACGCGACCAAAGCAAAAGAAAGCTTTTTCGCCGGAAAAGAACAGCCGAAAGGCTTTTATTTGATCTTTATATTTTTTCTATGATTATAATGGTAATTCAAGACATGTATTTATAGGTTAAATTATTTTTGAATCCTATACTGATTCAGATTGTAATTATTTTCTAAAACAATTAGATTTCTTAAAACAAATAAGAAACCAAACATGAAACAAACGAATAAGAAACATAAACCGAATAGGAAATATAAACTAATAAGAAACTTAGTTTAATTATTCTACATAGCCTCCCTTAAAATTAAGTTCGTGCCGTTAGCCATACGTAGCATCTTCTTCAACTTTGCAAAGATTTCGAACTTTAATGCCTTGGTGAAAATGTCCGCCACTTGATTTTCAATCTTGCAGTAATCAACAACGATCTCCTTCTCATTAACCAAATCACGAATGAAGTGATACTTGATGTCAATATGCTTACTACCATCATGAAAGACTGGATCCTTCGTTAGCTCAATTACCGACTTACTATCACACAACACCGTAGTAGGTCCATCTTCTTTATGCTGAAGGAAACCCAACATCCTTTTCAACCAAATCGTTTGAGTAACACAATTAGAAGTTACAATATATTCAGCGTCAGCAGTAGACAATGCTATCACTAGTTGTTTCTTTGAACTCCAAGAAAACACACCAGAACCAATAAAGAAAGCATACCCAGAAGTGATTTTCCTTTCAACTGTATCACCTGCCCAATCACTGTCAGTATACCCCAGAAGCTTTATTGGTTCACCTCTCGGATACATAATATCATCTCCTCCCAGAAGTGTTTTTCCTTTCAACTGTATCACCTGCCCAATCACTGTCAATATACTCCAGAAGCTTTATTGGTTCACCTCTCGGATACAGAATACCATCTCCTTTAGTACTCTTAATGTACATCAAGATTCTCTTTGCAGCCTGCAAATGCGACTGATATGGATTCTCCATAAATCTGTTTAACAATCCAAACCTGAAATTTATATCCGGCCTTGTACTATCAACCATACTTTTAAAGTAAGTTGGATCCACATAATTTCCAGTTCCTTCCTTAGTCAACCTCAATCTCTCTTCAGTTGGAGTCATGATCGGATTAGCACCATTCATCTTGAACTTCTTCAAAATATCACCAACATATTTCTTTTGGGAAATAAAAATTTCACGATCAGTCTGAGAAATTTCAATCCCAAGAAAATATGACATAAGCCCAAAATTAGTCATCTCAAACTGTCTGATCATTATCTCCCTGAATTCTAACATCATCTCTTCATTATTTCCTATGAATATTAGATCATCCACATATAAGCAAACAATGACAATATCCACACTTGATGAAGACTTCACATATACAGTATGCTCATATGGACACCTTTGAAAATCACTTTTGACAAAGAAACTGTCAATACAAGTATACCAAGCTCTCGGAGCTTGGTTTAATCCATACAAGGCTCTCTTCAAACGATAGACCTTCTTCTCTTGATCTCTTTTCACAAAGCCTAGAAGTTAATTAACATACACCTCCTCCTCAAGAACTCCATTCAGAAAAGCAGACTTCACATCCATCTAAAAAATCTTCCAATCATTCTGAGCAGTCAGAGAAATTATCATTCTCACAGTATCAAATCTAGCAATAGGAGTAAACACTTCAAAGTAGTCGATTCCAGGCTTCTGCTTGTAGCTTTTTATAACAAGCCTAGCCTTATATCTATCAACTTCTTCACTAGGCTTTACTTTGTCTTGTATACCCACTTCACACCAATTGGCTTATTTCCACTCAGAAGGTTTGTAAGCTCCTAAGTATTATTCTTCTCAATGAAATTAATTTTTTCATCCATTGCTTTTACCCAACGATCATCTCCCACAGCATATGTAAAATTAATAGGATCACAATTTACAAAAATAGCAAAATTCACAACATACTCATCAGTCAAATTATCAACTTCATCCCCAACTACATAATCATTCAAACGAGCTAGCAGTTTTGACTTTCTCCGCAGACGTCCACTTGAGGTGGAAGCTGTAAAAGTGGAAGAATCATAAACTAGTTGTTGAACCATCTGATTCGGTTCTTTAGTTGCATTATCTCCACCAATATACATTGCTGATGATCATTTTACAATTTCTGGTGTCTTCTTTTTCCAATCCCAAATTTTATGTTCATCAAAAGTAACAACTCTGCTGATAATTACCTTCCCAGTATCAGGATTAAACAAGTTATATCCTTTAGTCTCAATGTTATAATCAATAAAGACACATTTTTTTGCCTTATCATCTAGCTTCTTCCTAATTGCATCCAGAACATGGGCATATGCAACACACCCAAATATTTTAAGATGCGAGATATTTTGTTTCTTTTTTGACTAAATCTCATTTGGAGTCTTCTTACCAATACTTCTTGATGGACTCATATTAGATAAATAAACTGCACAGGCTACAACTTCAGCCCAGAATTCTTTAGGCATACTTTTGGCAGTCATCATCGATCTTACTATATCCATTATCGTTATGTTCTTTCTCTTTGCAACACTGATAAACCCGTCGTAAACTATCAAATGCAGTAAAAATACTGTTAAAAATATGCACCAATTTAGCTAAATAAAATATAGCACAACAGAGTACAGGGTCGATCCACAGAGACGGCAAATTCAACACAATTTCCAATTAATATGCAAATTAACCAAACTTGACTAGTAGTCACCTTTTATGTCTCCTAGAGACCTTGAATTTGGAGAAATGTAAAATAAGGCAAACCAGATATGCAAACAGATTAAGAATCAATTAAGAAAATATCCTAGCATTATGCAATCCATCTTAACCGTATGCATGTAATCATAAACCTCTTTTACTGTCTAATTATCCTATGTCATTTTAGTTATAGATTACCGCGAGTCCCCGCAATCATAATCCAATTCTCCCTTAATGAATTGATAACCCCCGTGAGTCCCCACAGTCAAGGTTATTTCCCTATCTAATTTAATTAACAGGCCACGAGTTTCCGCTATCACCGTATTAACTAAGCTAGAAGCATTAAGAATAAGAAGAACCCAAAACCAGTAACCCCCCTCGACGATTCTCAAGAGATTACTACCCAATTGAACATGGACTACTCGACCGGTAGTCGTGCCACTCACTGGCCCTACCAGATCTATATTAAGGTGATCAAACTTAATACGACCTTAGTTTTTAGACATATAAGTATAGGCAATTATGGAACTAGTTAATTAGACTGGAATTCATGCTTTGGTTTAATACATGCAATGGTTAAGGTTTCTCACATAATACTAGAATAAAGAATTTAGCTACTTATAGAATTAAGCATCTCACGAATAAAGATTAAAACAGTCATGGAATTAAGGCAAGGATGGAATAAGAAAAAAAAATACTTTACTGAAAATTGCTACTGGACACTCTTCCCGTTCGGGCAATGGGTAGCCTACCGGAAGTAACTCTCAAATAAAATAGAACTACTACTAGAATAATGTATCGTGATATGCTAACTCTATCAGAACAAAAGAAAAACTCTACGTGAATAAAGAATGAGAAACTAAAATGAATACTGAGTGTAAATCTCTGAATCAGAACTGAGTGTCTTCTACCTATGAGAGCACCCCTATTTATAGAGAGGAAAGTAAAAATATCCCATCACCTAAGGAGATACAACAATCTTTGACAAAGTCAGCACATCACTCAAATGAAGGAAACAACCGATTGATTTCTGGAGATTCTTCTAGAGCTTCTAATTTTCACCTTTACTGCAATAACTACTGGATTCTTCTAAAACTTTAGCTTTTACTTCTACTGCAGTAATTTCTGGATCCTTCTAGAACTTCAGCTGCTCCAATGGGCTTCAGATTTCTCCTTCTTTTTGGGCCACAACCCGTGTGACATTCTACCCGAACATCTCTTGCTCCAAAATCCTTGTTTTAGCGTCTTTCCTCCTTATTTGGGCTGTTCTCCAAATCTGCCATAAAACACTAAAAACTTGGGCAAAAATCCGTGAGAACTGCCTTCAAAGATGCTAAAATAATAGTTCAAAATTGGTCAGATCAAACACCATTCTGCTGTGGAATATACCTGACTGTCATCTGATGCTTGATCCCATAATTTTTCAAAAAAATTATCACACACTGTGTACTCAGTGCCTCTATCAGTCCTCAGAGTTTTAATGAAACACCCACTCTGCTTCTCAACATAAATCTTGAAACTCTTAAAAATATCACATATATTAGATTTAAACTTCAACAAATAAATCCAGTTCTTCCTACTAAAATCATTAATGAAATCAATGAAAGTAATAAAATATTTGTTACCACCCCTAAAAGGAACATCAACAAAACACAAGTTAGAATGAATCAACTCCAATGGCTGCTTTACCTCCAAACTTCACCTTTTGGAAAATACTTCCTGTGCTTCTTGCCCAAAATACACGACTCACATTGTCGAGATTTAAAGTTAAGTGATGGCAATCCAGAAACTACATTATTCTTCACAATAAAGTTCAAACTGCCAAAATGAAAGTGGTCAAATCTCATATGCCGCGACCAACTCTCATCAGAGCCAGTGGTACTAAAGTAAGGTGAATTGCAATAATTAAGAGTGATTGAAAACAACCTGTTATTGTTCATGCCTACCTTTGCAATCATCCCCATCCATTTATCACGAATCGTGCAAATACTATGCCTAAAATTAATATTATAATTCTTCTCTTGTAACTGACCAAGACTTAACAAATTCTAACTAAGATTAGACACATAATAGATATCACCTATTGCACTAGTCTTCCCATTTTCAACGTAATGGGAATACTACATTTTCCAACAACAGACACAACATGAATATTTTCAAACCTCACTGTATTCCTGCAGTTCTCATCAAGATTAGAAAAAATTTTCTTTCTCCCACACATATGATTACTACAACCAGAATCAATGTACCACTTAGAACTTTTATCTTCTTCATCAGCCCCAACAATAAATAAAGCAGTTTCTTGATTATTACCACCACTTTTAAGCATTTGAGCTTGCCCAGTATAATTATCTTTCTTCAGACCCCAACATTCATTTTTTATGTGATCCATCTTTCCACAACTATAACATTTAACTTTAGACTTATCATGTTTTTGTCCATTATTTTGACCATTGAAATTAACTTTTGATTGGTAAGAAAAATTACCTCTACCGCGGCCTCTACCTCTGAAACTTTGACCGCCACGTCCTCTCTCTTGAGAATTCTGACTCTGCTGATTGGCTTCATCATCATCGGTTTCTTTAAGCTTATATACCAAAGCCTTCAATGCTTCTGCCCCCGCATCAATAAATGGTCTGTCACATGACATCTCATATGTCACCAATTCTCCTTCCAAATCAGCATACGAAAAAGTGAAAAGATATTTAATGGCCTCAATAATCTCCTTCTTTGTGTAAAATTTCGAAGTCAACGTGCGAAGAACTTTGACATTATCTGCTCTTCCGTTACTTTATCACCGTTGATCTTCATCTGATCAGCTATAGGTTTTACCCAAGCCATGTATGCTTGCACTTTTTCATTAGACTTCATCTCTACCAACTTGAATTATCTCCTGCAGTTTCTTTCTTTGAACGTTTTCATTTCTTCGATTGGTAACTTTTAACTTTTCCCAAAACTCCTTATCTGTCTTTACATCCATTAAACTTCTGCATACGTCTAATCCAACCTTCATTCTTAAATAATATAGTGCATGATCATTGTGAGAACGATTCTTATCCAATTCTTTACTTCCCTCACCTGTTGATTTTTCACCTTCCTTGTCTTTTTCAATTTCTTCAAAACCTGGCTCAATCACATGCTAGATACCAATCATCTTGAAAAAACTATCCATAAATTGACACCATATTTCAAAATTATTTTTCCCATCAAAGACAAATACATGACAATCAGGAAGATTAAGTAAACAAAACATTTTAAACTCCCAAAAAATAACACAAGCTCTAATACCAGATGTATGACCTAAAATAAAACAAACGCACAATCAATACACAAAGCTCCGATCGTCGAACACAACCGAAATTGATTTCAAAGCTAATCCAATTTAATTGATCAACTTTACCACACGCAATTCGAGGGAAATAGTCAAAGCAATCCAAATTGATTTGTTGCTGCACTGAGATCAAACCACACATGCAATTCAAGTTTGCACTAGAATCGAGGAAACCAAACTTGCACACGACCACAGCAAAACAAAGCTTTTTCGCCGAAAAAGAATAGCCGAAAGATTTTTATTTAATCTTTGTACTTTTCTCTGTGATTACAATGGACAACCCAAGACATATATTTATAAGCTAAACTATCCGTGAATCCTACACTGATTCAGATTGTAATTATTTCCTAAAACAATTAGGTTTCCTAAAATAAATACGAAACCAAACAGGAAATAAACGAATATGAAACATAAACCGAATAGGAAATAAAAACTAATAGGAAACTTAGTTTAATTATTTTATACGATTGACATAATAAAATTTATTTTATATGTTGTTTTTAGTCCTTGTGAATCAAGTCTTACTTGCCACGGTATTACTTTGTTGCAATGTTGTAAACTTGCAGATATACTATAAATTCACATCATAATATTGGTTAAAAATCAAAACGACTTGTTGCTGAATAAAATTTCTAGGGCGAATTACATTTTCTTCCCTGAGGTTTATCTAAATTACAAAAGCACCCTCTTAGTTTGGTTGAATAACAAAATTCCCTTTTGATCGGAGGGAGAATTACAATTCCCCCTCTGAGGTTTGGATAAATTACAAAATCACCTCATAGTTTGATTAAATAACCAAAATCCCCCTTAACTAGTGGAAAAAATATATTTTTCCCCCTGAAGTTTGGATAAATTACAAAATGATCTAATTTGATTATAAATTGACCCATTTAAAAATCAAACTATGACATAAACATTATATATTTGGAAAGACTAAAGTGTCATAACTTAATCTATCTGAATTTTGAAAATCAAAATGCCCTTCATAAAGACACAAAACGAACGCTTAAAATCCATGATTTATTATTCCAAAAGAATAAAAATGTTTCTATTTTTCAAACGAACATTGCATTATTACGGGCTGACATACCAGATTTGCGACTGCATAGAGATAAATTTGTCAAAAATATCGTCGCTTACGACCTCTTCTAGAATTCAAAAAGCAACCATCAACGATGTTTTTGTTTGAGAAATAGAAAAAGCTATTTTTTCTTCTCTTGGCTTAATAGATCATGAATTTTAAATACTCATTTGTGTGTTTGTGAATGGCATTTTAATCTTCAAATTTCAAATAGATTAAGTTAGAGGCACTTTAGTCTTTCCAAGTATATAATATTTATGTCTTATTTCAAAAGTAATATTTTTGAAGTAAAAAATTTATCTAATAACTATTATAATTTTTGACATAAAAGTAATATTTTTGAAGTAAAAATTTTATTTCAAAAAATACATACACAATGCATGTGAAAACACGTATGAACCAGCCTTTTCTTCTATTTTCTGAATAGTGAACAGCCACAAATGTACCTATACATTTTATTTGTGTCCGTTTTTGTACCTAGATGTAGCCAGAAATGTACATATACTAATTTAAAGGGGCGAAAAATGTACTGCCCCATTAAGTCTTAACGGGATTGACGGAACTCCCTCCTCATGAGTCTCACTTACCTAATTTAAGGGGCTTTTTTGTCCTTTCATTAAAGAAAAAACAATAAGTAAAGGTGATTAATATAATTAATAAAAAAAACTACTTTTCTTCCTCTTCCCTGTTACTCCTCCCTCCCTCCACCACCATTGCCGCCCCCTTATTCCTCCCACCTTCCTCCTCCATTCTCTCTCTCCTCTAACACTATTCATCTTCTTCCCCAAAAAGAATACACTACCACTGCTTATTCCCCCCCCCCCCCCCCCCCCTTCCCCCTCCCACCACCACCGATGCAATCCCAACAACCCAAAAAGCAACCATAACTATTGCATCCCCTCAATACAAAAAACATCAGTGGCGGAGAGCTTTAAGCTTTCATCAATGGTGGATGTACTTTTGAAACCACAGGAAAGTTGCTCGTAACTCTTTTAACCAGATAGGAGTTATTGGTAATTTTTTAAACCACAAGCCTACAAGATGGTCATTGGTACTTTACAATTTCTTCTATCAGACTAATAATTGGTCAATTTTATACACAAAAAAAAAATTACACAAAAAATGTAAAAGAATAATTTGGTCTTTTAAGCCATTTATAATTTTGAAATCTCATTGCATTTAATAAAAATCTCCTATAAATAGTACTCATTATTGTTATTATTATTAGGGCTAGAGTGAGAAACAGACCAAAACTATTACAACTTTTAATAAATTTTACAATAAATATTTTTTATTAATAATTTATTTTTCAAAAATAAATTAATTATGAATTATATATTATTATATTAATGAAGTTATAAAAAAATTTTAAAAAAATAACAACAAGACTTTTCTATTATAAAAGGTAAAAAAACTCTCAAAGAGGAAGTACATGCATAGTTTACACAGATTATACATACTCTTTTTCCACGTTCCTTTTATTTTTAAAAAATTAAGAAAGTTACGATGCCATTATTAACATTTTACAAAAAAAAATTATTATTACAAAATAAAAGGCAAAAATCAATATTGAAAATAAAAACTATTATTTCATTAAAAAAAAGATATTTAGGGTTTAAAAAAAAACATCCACCATTGATGAAAGTTTAAACATCAATGGCAAATAGCTTTAAGCTTTCATCAATGGTGGATGTTTTTTTTTTTTTTTTTTTTTGTATTGAGGGGATGCAATAGTTATGGTCGCTTTTTGGGTTGTTGGGATCGCATCGGTGGTGGTGGGGCATAAGCAGTGGTAGTGTATTCTTTTTGGGGAAGAAGATGAATAGTGTTAGAGGAGAGAGAGAATGGAGGAGGAAGGTGGAAGGAAGGAGGGGGCGGCAGTGCTGGTGGAGGGAGGGAGGAGTAATAGGGAAGAGGAAGAAAGGTAGTTTTTTTATTAATTATATTAATTACCTTTACTTATTGTTTTTTTAATGAAAGGACAAAAAAGCCACTTAAACTAGGTAAGTGAGACTATCTAATAAGTCTCTCCTTGTTGAGAGTTTTCTTATCTCTCCTTGTTGAGAGTTTTATGTTTTTCGTTTTAATAGAGTTTTGTCCGCTCCATTTTTGGATTTGTGTTCTTCACTTATTTTTGAAATCTTTAACTTCAGATCTATGGGATGGAGTTGTTGATGAATAAGATAGTGAAAATAAAGCCGACAGAGGTTGGCTTCGTCAGTTGTTCGTCAAATCCCTTATGTCATGGGTCAATTTTGGTGCTACATCAGAACTCAGTGGCAATCCTGTACCACCGATCAGATGATCTGCTCAGCTATTTGCAATTTTGCTGCTCTGTGCTTAGCTATAGGCTAGATTTGCAGTTTGTAGATTTGTTTTTTATATTTACTTTGATTCTAGATGGTCGATTTGATTTTCAGATCTACTTTACTTCTAGATTGTATTGCTTGGCTCATGGCCTACTGTTAAATCGCTGCTGGACGATATTTCTAGCCCGTTAATTTAAGTATTTTATTTTTGTTTCAAAAAAAAAAAAACTAGGTAAGTGAGACTCATGAGGAGGGAGCTCCGTCAATCCCGTTAGGACTTAACGGTGCAGTACATTTTTGGCAGCTTTAAATTAGTATAAGTACAGTTCCGATTACAAAAAAAGTATAGCTACAAAAGTGGACACAAATGAAAAGTATAGGTACATTTGTGGCTGTTCACTCTTTTCTAAAAGTACTAGTTTCTCTCTGGCCGCGCAAGGTGCGGCGGTTGCCCAGTGTTGGCCACGGTAAACTTTTATCTTTTTTTTTTCACATAATAATATAAATTACTAAATGTTAGCTTTTTGTTGTTAAATTTAGATAATCTACATGATAGTGATATACATTTATCACACTTTTAACAGTTTATAGTTTAAATAATCGTGAAACCATTTCATAACATTAAAATTTAGGGGGAAAAAAATAGTGAAATGAGAAAATGAAAAATTATTACCTGGTTTCAAGCCCGAAACGATAATAAAAGAATATCTGGTTTTGAATGTAACAACAGTTAAGAAATATGCAAAATTGAAACAAATCCAATCCAAGCACGAAGGTCGAATTCTTCTCAACCAAAAACAAAAATAAATACTATCTTAAAGAAATGTACTGTATATTTTTATTATTATTACAAAAGAAATGTATAAAAAATAATAATAAATACTATCGTAAAGAAATTAGGAAAAATTAATAACTAAAATAAATAAAAATGTGATGAGTACAAAATATAAGTGATTATACAGGAATATTTTTCAACAAAAGGTTGGAGAATGGCGATGACCATGATCATGTCCCGACAATAATATTTTTTAAAAAAAATTTGACAATAGTATTAAAAAGAAAAAAGTTGAAAATAATATAAATTAGTGTGCTTTCACACAACATAAATTAATTAGTCCATTGGAATAGCTATGAACAATTGAAGACTATTTTAAGTATATTAGTTCAATGGAAGAGTTATGAACAATTGACAAATATTGTGTTCCTAACTCTCTAACTCAGGGAAAAGAAAAGGGGAAAAAAAAAAAAAAAAAAAAAACTCATCCCATCGATTATAGTTGTTGATGTCAATTTGAAGTAACATGTTCACATTACTACAAAACACACTGTTGGAGGCGGGTTTTGCGCTGCCCCCGCCTTCAATACGGGCGCCACCATATTGTTGGCACCCACCTCCAATAAGATTATTGGAGGCGGTTCCTTCAAAACCTGCCTCCAATACTATTATTGGAGGCGGGTACCAAAAATATGACGGCGCCCGTATTGGAGGTGGGGCATCATAAAACTCGCCTCCAATAGCATGTTTTGTATTAGTGTCAGCCACAAAGAATTGGCCTGATTTTTAGAGGAGTGAAGCCTATAAGTGTTAAGGGGCCACTACTACAAAATACCCTATTGGAGGAGGGATTTTAAGCCCAATTGAGGTGAGTTTTGCTAACTCGCCCTCGCCTCCAATACAAGAGCCGCGGACACAGAAACCCGCCTCCAATACTCTGAGTATTAGAGGCGGGTTTTCCCTGCACCCACCTCCAATACTCTGATACGCAACTACATCGCTTTTTATTTTTCTCTTACTTTAATTAAATCTAATTTCTCTTACTTCAATTTATGGTTTCAGTAGAAATCAAACCCGCGCCTGCATAAGCATTCGACTTCACACTAAATTTGCCACCAGGCAACATATACTCATTTATTTAAAGTCAAAATCGTAAGTCTATATTTCCATGTAAAACTGGTGAGTTCTTATAAGAGTTTGGGAAACCCGACTCCAATATTGCGGCTGGAGTATTGGAGGCGGATTGTCCCTAACCCGCCTCAAATACTGTGGCTAGAGTATTGGAGGCGGGCTTTCCCCAACCTGCCTCCAATACTCTATATTATTGGAGATGGGTTTTGGAAACCCGCATCCAATCTGCGGCTGGAGTATTGGAGGCGGGTTGACTCCAACCGCAATATTGGAGGCGGGTTTCCCAAACTTTTATAATAAGCAAATAAATGAAAATTATTGAAAGTAGAAAAAAATTTTGATAATTCGTTGAGGTTCGAGCAAGGGCGAGAAATTAGTAATTTAAAACAAATACTCCAACCGCCTCCAATAATATAGAGTATTGGAGACAGGTTTTCACCAATACTCCAGCCATTATATATTAGAGGCATGTTTATAATAATTTGCCTTTAAATGGGCGTCTCCAATTATTAGTGGACGGTGGGGCAAGCAAAGCAAGTTTTGTGGTGCATGGTGATAGGTTAGTGAGTCAGTCAAGACAAAAAGGAAGACAAAACAAGTCTCCACTCCAATTGGCCCAACGTAGCTTTGATTTTATCAGTAATGCTGTAGGTCTATATATCTATATATTTAACTGAAAACTGAACGAAATATTATTTTTTAGTTAACATCCAAATACTGTAGAACCAAATCACAATTTCTAGATTGATTGATTGAAAATTCATCCCTCTAATCCATCCAAAAATAGTTCAATTTTACATTAAGAAAACCAAGTGGAAAATCGCATGCCATTAGTTATTAGTTTTATGGAGGGTGCTTGCAGGAGATACTAGATAGCACTGATCATTATCCAATAGCTTCATTCATGTTCGTCCAGTTCGAAGGTTCACTACTTTTCCACCCAATGATTAATACATTATAAGGAATAGATACTCGGTCCATACCGAAGTTGAAATTGTATTACAATTCCCTCTGGAAATGAGTTCAGCTGATGCAAAAATGGTGGAAAATCACACAGCAATTCCAGAGCCAGAAATTGGTGACGGGGTTCTTGTGTTTGTAGTGAATGGAGTGAAGTTTGAAGTGGAAAGCATAGACCCTTCAACTACTTTGCTCGAGTTCTTGCGCTCTCAGACTCCTTTCAAGAGTGTTAAGCTTGGGTGTGGTGAAGGTTTGATTCTGTGTCTAGTCTTTAAGCTTCTTAGTGCATCTCTTGATGGATTAATTGTATTCTGTGCTTTTACTTCTTTCACCAGATACTTATTTGTGTGTTTAATGGTCGAGAAACATATTTCTGTTGCAAATTCTGAATCTCACTAAGTTTTTATAAATTTGGAAATTTTCTTTCAGAACAATAGAATTTGTGGTTTGTCATGAGGCCAAATAGGTTATGTTATTAGATTTCAGGTTAGATTTGGAATTGGTCACTAGCTGTTACTTATCTACTCTGTATAGATAGAGGAGAGAGTGATAGGTTAATTGAAAGTGAAGGAAAGCTAGAGATAGATTTGAGAAGGTCAAAGGCTAAAGAAGATAGGTCTGCTTAATTTGTTGATCCATAAAATTTGTTTTGTTGTTTGTATCTCTCTTCCACACCTAGTTTTTACGTGCTTTCGGTATCCTGCTTTTGATACTATCAGATTGGTATTAGAACTGCAGTTGAGTTTTTCAAAGTGGTACAGTTGGTCTGGGGTTGTTGTTAATGGTGAAGGGCGGAAATCTAGAGAAAAGGATCTTGCTAGACTTTGTTTGTATTGATAGAGATACAAGAAATGCTGTTAGAATTTGTGGGCAGTGTTAAAAAGACACCTTGCCAGGGAAATTAAAATTGTTGCATTTGATCTTGTGATTAGTCAAAAATGTCTAAAACTAAAGAAGCGTTGATGACGGTACAAATTTATAGATCCTGTGTGTGGACGGATTACCAAAATAACAAGATATGATGGAGAATGATGCATATTGAATGTTGTCAAACAGAACTGCAATTAGTTAAAAGTTTAATATCATGAGACTGAATGCATTTTAATATTTTGCTTTTCCTTGTTATCTTTGTAACTATCAATTTAGTGTTAGAGCTCAGTTCGAGTCCTCCAAACCGATTCAGCTTTTCTTATTTGATTCAAGTTCTGTGACAAAACTAGAACTGCCTTGTGATTTGTATATGCATTTTTAATGAGTTTCAGCTTAAGAGATTCTGTGCAAAACTAATACTGGATATGCTTCTGTTAATGCACTAGTTAAATCTGAAGATGAAAATCAGAAGTTGTTGCACTTCTTGTCCGTGCATCCATTACTTGCTCATGCTGCTCATCTATGTGACTGCCGTTTTTTGTTTAACTGGCACAGGTGGTTGTGGTGCATGTGTGGTTATGCTGTCAAAATATAACTCAGTTCTTGACCAAGTTGAAGATTTCTCGGTGAGTTCATGTCTAACCCTTCTTTGCAGTGTAAATGGCTGTTCAATTACTACAAGCGAAGGCCTTGGAAATAGTAAAGATGGCTTCCATCCAATTCATCAAAGGTTTGCAGGATTCCATGCTTCTCAGTGTGGCTTTTGCACACCTGGAATGTGCATGTCATTTTTTTCAGCACTCACAAATGCTGAAAAATTGCAAAGGCCTGAACCTCCACCAGGATTTTCCAAGCTTACCATATCTGAGGCTGAAAATTCTATAGCAGGAAATCTTTGTCGCTGTACTGGATATCGACCCATAGCTGATGCCTGCAAAAGTTTTGCCGCAAATGTTGATCTAGAGGACTTGGGATTGAATTCTTTTTGGAGGAAAGGAGAGGCTAAATTAAGGAGATTACCTTCATACAATCCAGATCTTGATCTCAGTAAATATCCGGAATTTTTGAAAGGTAAGTCCAAGTCAACAATGAAGTTGAAGTCTGAAAAATTTTCCTGGTATAGTCCTACTAGCCTTGAGGAGCTCATAGGCTTGTTAAATTCCAATGCAACTGAGGATAATATTAGGATTAAGCTGGTTGTCGGCAATACAGGGACGGGTTACTACAAGGAAATAGGGGACTATGACAAATACATTGATCTGAGATATATACCTGAGCTCTCAATGATAAGAAAAGATCAAATGGAGATTGAAATTGGTGCTGCTGTTACAATTTCTAGGATTATTACATATCTGAAGGAGGATGATACAATAAACTCTTCCTCAGATGGCAGGCTATTGTTTCAAAAGATAGCAAACCATATGGAGAAAATCGCTTCAGGATTCATTAGAAACTCAGCAAGTATTGGTGGGAATGTTGTAATGGCACAGAGGAAGGGTTTTCCTTCAGATATAGCCACCATACTTCTTGCCATAGATTCTACTGTTACTATTATCACTAGTCAAAAGCATCAAAATCTTACCTTGGAGGAATTCTTAGCAAGCCCACCCATGAACTCATCTAGTCTGCTACTCAGTATCAAGATTCCATTTTTGGAACGAAAAGGAAATGGCGATATCCCTTCTGGTTCCAAGTTGGTTTTTGAGACCTATCGTGCTGCGCCGCGTCCTATGGGGAATGCTTTACCTTATTTGAATGCTGCTTTCCTTGCTGATGTCTCTCCTCATGGAGATGGAATACTGGTAGACAATCTCCGACTGGCTTTTGGTGCTTATGGGACAAAGCATGCGATGCGAGCAAGGACTGTTGAGGAGTATCTTTCAGGAAAAGTGCTAAGTGCTAGTATTCTATCCAAAGCAGTAAAATTAGTTGAAGAAGCTATAGTAACAGAAGATGGCACTTCACATTTGGCTTACAGGAGGAGCTTAGCCTCTAGTTTCCTATTCGAGTTTCTTTCACCATATGTCAGTGTTTCTGCTATGTCAGGTGGTTTATGTGGTGGATTTAGTGAAAGTATTCAAAAGGAAGCTCCCACAAGTTATAGTAATGGCATTAATCAATTAGCACATTCAGCATTCTTATCATCAGGAAGTCAGCAAGTAAAATCTAATAAAGAGTATTACCCAGTGGGAGAGCCAATGACAAAGTTTGGTGCTGCCCTTCAAGCTTCAGGTTATTTACCATATAACTTATCAGGAGGCCTTTATGTGTCTTAAAATGGTATTTTGATCTGTTTCTTTATTTCCAAATACAGACTGAAACTAAAAGTTTCACTTATGCGGCTTTCTGTCTTATAGTAAACTTCCGAGTTTGTGCCATTCCTGTGTGTCTTTGAGAAATTCCTCTTTCAGCTTGTTTCTTGCTAGTGTTCAGATTGATCTTAAATAGAAATGGCAAAATGAATGGTGTGCAATGAAAAGACATATCGATTATAACATTGCACTCTTTAGCAGGTGTAATGGATGATCTTTATTTGCTTTATATATCTCCTTATGTGTTTAGGAACTAGCCCTCTAATCCAGCAATCAAGATCTACTACATACAACCCTTAGCTCCTTTTTGCGGCAGCAGATACCCCTCCAGCTCACTTTAGCTACATAATTCTGCTCTTCCATTCCTACCCACCAAAAGGGTCCTATCTTACTAATTATCTTTTTAGGATGGATGAAATGCTTGCCCATAAATAGGGATGCTTGGTACTATAGGATTAATGAGTTTTAGCCTGCACATTATTGTCTTTACTCTTACGTGTTTCGTACTTAAAGCTTTTATTTTCTTCTCCATTGTCCTTTCTTTGTATTTTCTCTGGTTTGTCGTCTGCATGTTGTTTTTTTTATCTTCTCCCGAGAAGGTAACAAAACGACTCCTGAAACTGACTGAGAATATAGTTCTGAATTGCTCTTACTTACATTGGTCAGTCTTGCAGGAGAAGCTGTCTATGTGGATGACATCCCTTCACCTCCAAACTGTCTGCACGGAGCATTTATCTACAGCACAAAGCCTTTAGCACGGGTAAAAGGTGTCACTTTCAAATCAGATACTGAACAAAGTAGAGTTGCTGCCTTTATTTCTTACAAAGATATTCCAAAAGAAGGAGAAAACGTAGGTTCTAAGGGTTATCATGGTTTTGAGCCTTTATTTGCTGATGACCTTACCAGGTGTGCTGGAGAACCCATTGCATTTGTGGTAATTCTTTACTTCTAAAACTTTTTCTGCTTATTGGAGATACTACAAGTTGCTCATAAATTCTATGGAAATATCCTTTTGTAAATGCAATACAGGTTGCAGAATCACAGAAATTCGCTGATTATGCAGCTAACTCGGCCCTGGTCGACTATGGAACTGAGGATTTGGATCCACCTATTTTAACTGTTGAAGAGGCTGTCAAGAAGTCAAGTTTTTTCGAAGTCCCTTCATTTATTTACCCAGAACAAATTGGTGATTTCTCAAAAGGTATGGCTGAAGCTGATCAGAAGATTCTTTCTACTGAGGTAATTACTTATAGTTTCTCAGCATTTTCTTTAGCTGATACTAAATTGTAACTCTACCAATATGCTGTTAACTAACGCTTACTACCAAATTTCTCTGCTATATGTGATTTCCAGCTTAAACTTGGGTCACAGTACTATTTTTATATGGAGACACAAACTGCTCTTGCTGTCCCTGATGAAGATAATTGTGTAGTAGTTTATAGTTCAGTTCAGTTCCCAGAGTCAGCTCATAGTGTAATTGCAAAATGTCTTGGTATACCCCAACATAATGTTCGCGTTATCACAAGAAGGATTGGTGGAGGATTTGGTGGCAAAGCACGAAGAGCAATACCGGTAAGTATCCTTAAATAACTGCCAATCCCCTTGAAGTTCTTATTATATGATAGCAACATACGAAGAGCAATACCATTTAGTATCCATACATAACTACCTATCCCTTTTATGTTCATATTAATGTACAAGTAAATGTTTTTTGGAAGAGGAACTCAAAATTGATGTATCAGCATTGGAGCTTCTCCATGCGTGGTTATTGAGTCTTTTTTCTCACATGTCCATATGAGTACTGATGCTCAAAGGTAAAAGTATCTTGTCCTCCTGTGGATATTGCTGAATTGCATATGTGTGCAGATATGCTCACTCATCAACACATCTTCATATTTTGTTGGAGTTATTGTGGTTATAATGGTTTTCTGTCTTCATTGTTTCACTAGTTTCTGTAGAAATACTCAGACATTTCTTTTTTAGATTGCTACAGCATGTGCACTTGCAGCGTACAAATTAAGACGTCCTGTCAGAATGTATCTAAATCGCAAGACTGACATGATAATGACTGGGGGAAGACATCCCATGAAAATAAGTTACAGTGTGGGATTCAAATCAGATGGGAAGGTCACGGCCTTGCATCTCGATATCTTAATCAATGCAGGGATCTCGGCTGATATGAGCCCCATCATCCCATTATTCATGAATAATGCTCTTAAGAAGTATAATTGGGGTGCATTTTCTTTTGATATAAAAGTTTGTAAGACCAACCTTTCCAGCAAATCTTCAATGCGAGGTCCGGGAGAAGTACAAGGAGCTTTTGTTGCTGAAGCTATTATGGAGCATATCGCATCCATACTTTCAATGGAGGTAGATTCTGTTAGGAGTGTAAATCTTCACACACTTGAAAGCCTTAAATTATTCTATGGAGATGCTGCAGGTGAAGCACTAGAATATACTTTACCTGATATATGGAAGAATTTGAGTGGTCTTTCATGCTTAAACCAAAGACTACAAATGATAGAGCAGTTTAATGGGAGCAACATATGGCAAAAGAGAGGCATTTCACGGGTTCCAGTTGTGTATCAGGTGACAGTAAGACCTAGACCGGCAAAAGTGAGCATTCTTTCGGATGGTTCTATTGTTGTAGAAGTTGGAGGGATAGAATTGGGCCAAGGGATCTGGACTAAGGTAATGCAAATTACTGCATATGCTCTCAGTTTGATTGATTGTGGCGGAACTGAAAACCTCGTGGAAAAAGTTCGAGTGGTACAGTCAGACACCTTAAGCTTAATTCAAGGTGGAATCACTGCTGGTAGCACGACATCAGAATCAAACTGCGAAGCTGTCCGATTATGCTGCAATACCTTAGTTGAAAGGCTATCCCCACTTAAGTGTAAGTTGCAGGAGCAAACAAGTCCAATTAACTGGGATGACTTGATACATCAGGTACTTTCTTGCCTACATGGCTAATTCTTTTGCTAGGTTCTACATTAGAAATTGAACTTGTTCTCAGAATGCTGACTAGTCAAGAAATCTTATTCTCTTCCTTTGATATCTTTGTTTCAAATTGCTATTTTTCTTCAAATTATTATCAAATGTCTCTATGGAGTATGTAGAAATTTGGTTCCAATACTGAGGTCAGAAATAATGAAATGATTATCATCTGTTATTGTGGGCAGAAAATTTGTTTTAACAGACATCGTTTTTAATGCCTGAAAGCTTGTTTAAAATGTTCAAAAGAAAAAAGAACAAACAAAAAAAAATTTTAATTGACTTTAGCTTTTCTTCACTGATTGTATCATCCAGGTTCAGATTGTAGGTCACAGAAATTGCTGCCTAAATTGTTCTGAGTTCTTTTTTCTTTTTGCTTTTTTTTTTTTTTTTTTTCCTTCTTCCTTTTCCATTCTGACTGTAGGCACATTTGCAATCTGTAAACATGGCTGCACATTCTTACTCGGTACCTGATCGCACTTCAACTCGTTACTTAAACTATGGTGCTGCTGTTAGTGAGGTAAATTTTTTTCTCTTAACTTCATCTCAGCAAATGCTATGATGATATCTTCCACACTGCTGGGATGTGAAATTTGATGACCCTATGGGCCTTGCAGGTGGAGATAAATATACTAACAGGAGAAACTAAAATTTTACGAGCAGATATCATATATGATTGTGGGCAGAGTTTAAACCCTGCAGTGGATTTGGGTCAGGTATATGTATTTCGCATGCTGTGTGTGTTTATGTCTTCTTTTTTTTTTAAATTCCTCAAAACTCTCTGGAAGTTCCTGTGTGTAATGTAGTTTTGATATGCTTTACTAATAGCATTAGTTCAATAAAGGATATTTCTTGACATTGTTTTTCCTCAGAATCAGTTGAAATCAAGTATATTTGTCGTTTTTCCTTGGTTTCTCTGCTAATCTTTAAGGACCAAGCTGAGCTCATAAGACAATGTCAAAATGTCCTTACAATTACAGATAGAGGGAGCTTTTGTTCAAGGAATTGGATTCTTTATGCTCGAAGAGTGCCTCACCAATGATGATGGATTGGCGATTACAGATGGCACGTGGACTTATAAGATCCCAACAGTTGACACCATACCAAAGCAGTTCAATGTTGAAGTGCTAGACAGTGGAAAACACAAAAAACGTGTTCTATCATCTAAAGGTAGTACTTCAAGCTTTTTTCTTGTGTAAATGCATTTCAATTGAGCTTCTACAAACATGATTGACTTCTCCGGATCTGGCTTGCACACGTTTGATAAAGCTTTAGGAATCAATGACTGCTTAGCCTGGAAATGAATGAGGGAAAGAGGAGGATGAAGAAACAGTTAAACAGTTTCCCGTCCTAGTTTGCACAACGCGCACAGAGCTGTTTTACTTGTGTAAATGAACCAACTTTAAAATTCTGTTAAAAGTGTGTACCATAATGAATTGTACATTTCTGTTGCAGCCTCTGGCGAACCACCATTGCTTCTAGCAGCATCGGTACACTGTGCAACCAAGGCGGCAATTATAGAAGCTAGAAAACAGTTACATAGTTGGAGCAAACTCGACGAACGTGATTCAGCATCAGCATTCCAGTTGGATGTCCCTGCTATCATGCCTGTTGTGAAGAGCCTCTGTGGCTTGGACAGTGTTCAGAGGTACTTGGAAAGTTTACTCACTAAAAGTTGATGATGCTATGGAGAATTAGCCTAAGGTTTGTGTATTTGTGTGCTAGAAAAATGGAAAAATAAAAGTTATCTCAGTAGGTCAGTTTGTATATGTAGCAATCATATATTCATATAATGGTTTGGTTGTCCATAGAAACTAGGGTGTTACCACCTTCCTAAGGAATCACTTTCAGGTATATATGACTGTAAATGTTCTATATTGAAAACCTATTTGTTGTACCTTTGTTCATATGGTTCATGATGTGAATGCAATTTGGTGAAAAGAACTTATTGGAAGAAGAGTTCTGCTTTTTAAATTTGTAGCTTTTATGAGTTTGTAAGTATAAGGGTGAATTTATTTTTTCATCACCATACTTTGCAGAAATTTAACTTTTGGTCACCATATTTTTAAAATCCTATATATAGTCAATATATTTTTATTTTTACATTTTTTTAGTCACTTTGTTAAATTTAACCGTTAAGTCACTAACAGATCTTCTGTTTTAAGGGCATTTTTGTCAAAACAGCTTCAAACATATTAAACTCTTTTAACTTTTTCGCTTAATTACTTCTAACCCCCTGTTTTAAAGGGTATTATCGTTAAAACAGCTCCAAGCTTAATAAACCCTTCTCTCTCTCTTTTTTCCTTCCGTCTTTCACTCCATTCTTCTTCTTCACCCTAAATCAGTTGAGAAATATGGATAAGGGATGCTCTTTGAATAACAGCACCACCAATACCAACGATTGAACCAACCAAAAACAATTTCAATTTCCAATCTCAATCCACAATAAATTCAACGAACGAAAATTAAGCAAACAATCAGCAACCGTGGAATCTACACTATTAGAACCCAACACCACCGTCTCCGCCGTAACCCATACCGCCACCGTCGCCGCTTGTGCCAGTACCCATACCGCCACCGCTGCCCTCACCAACATTCTCAACATCTCAGGAAAATAACTTAAAGAAGACCCAGATAAAAGAAACTATCAGCACTAGTAAATCTGAAACTCATCTTCTTTATCACCATCGTCAAACACATCTAAAATTTTCAAAAAAAAAATTACAAGAAAATCCATCCCGAAAATGAATAGAGTTTGCACTTTCCTAACAATTTTTTTCAAAACCCAAATAAATCAGATGAACTCAAGTGAAAATTTCATGACAGAACCACAATTTGAACTCATTGGCCTTGACGAACAATTGCGAAATGGGGAAAATTAGGGAACTTGAATGACGCCGATTGGAAAACATTAGGAGAGAAAAGGTATTTGGGAAATGGGGAAGATCGAGGAGGTGATGATGGGATTAATTTTGAATAGAATGAATGCTGAGGATGACGATGAGGAAGAAGTGAGAGGAAGAAGTAGACAAGAAGAGAAAAGGATGAGGATGAGGAAGAACTGAAGAGGTGAGAGAGAGAAGCAAACAAGACTAGAAAATGATGAGGATAATGTCATCATTCATCTAAATTTTCAAATTCTCAATTCGAGTGTGAAGACGAAAATGCCCTTATAAAAAAAGGTCCGTTAGGCATTTAATGGAAGAATTTGAGAGAAAAAAATGCAAAAAATAAAAGTATAATGATTACATATAAGGTTTTTAAAATATGGTAACTAAAAAATAAATTTTTGCAAAGTATGTTGACTAAAAATGAATTCACCCGAAGTATAAAGTTATTTGTATAAGCCTGGTCTTGGTTTTTGGATTTGGATTTCCTTTGATAAGCTAGTTGACTTTCATTAATTCTGATAAAATGTTTTAATTTAAAAAGAAAAAAAAAAGTATAGATATCTAAATCAATTGAAAGATAGTTTTGCATTATTTGATTTTCTGTAAGTTTTTTATTAACAACACTTGAGAGTTTGGACTTTTAATAAAATAATATAAAGTGCTATAAATTGTAAATTTATAGAGCAAAATTCTCAATCTCAAAAGAAAATGATTAAAATTTTAACATGGTAAAATATAAGGAATGAAAAGTACAATTTTTTATCTTTACAATTCATGTTTTGACCCAAAATTTTTTAATTTTGTAAAAATATCTCAAGTGACATGTTCAACCTTCAACTACATATAAAAAAGGGACAATTGTCAAAGTAACAAACAAAAGGATTAAAACTGTCACTAAACAAATAAAAGGAACTAAAACCGTCACGCCCAATATGAGAGATCAAAATTGTCATTTTTCCAAATTATAAATGTATTGCCATCTTTTTTTTTATTTACTTTTGTATATAAATTACCCTCATTAAAAATTATGTTAGAATTATACCATCATTTATAAAACTTTTACTACCCTAAACCAAAAAAAAAAAAATTCCCTTTTTCTTCTATAGTTGTGATAGCAATATAATAAAAAAGAAAAGCAGGAAAGTCTTTTCAATGTTGTTCTTTTGCCTCAATGGGAACAATATGTCTGTTTAAACAGAGAGTGATGCTATTACCCACCCCCCACCCCACGGAAAAAAAAAAAAAAAAAGAAGAGAGAGAGAGTGATGAGATGTAGAACTTTCAAAATACAAGGTGATTTAAAATAATTAAGCCTGATTAATTAAAATGTAAACTTAAAAATAGAATAACGGGTAATAAATAATGAATTTTAGAATTACCCTACCACGTCTGTCAAAACAAAATATTCTAAGCAAGATATATTTTATTTGTTTATAAAACATGTTAGGCGACTCGCAATTTAGCACTGAAAATCCTGTCTTTGGGTTATCTCTCAAGATACTTTTGTACACAATAGATTATATATATGTCCAAGTTTATTCCATATGAAAATAGTCTAGCAAGTTCAGATGGATATATAAGATCAATCGTACCTGCAAACTCATAATATAATGTTGTCAACTAAAACTATAGGGTAAATTACATATACCAACTTAAACTATAGGGTAAATTACATATACCTCCCTTGAAATTTGTGAAAAATCAACCCCTGAGATTTTATGAAACTACAAATACCCCTTTAGACGTTCAAATTTTGGCAAAACTTGTATTCGACCTGCCGGATGGTTCAAGGGGCACCTATTTATTTCTTAAAAATATACGATACTTTTTTTAATGACATGGGCATGGTTGTTAAACTCGAAATTTGGGATAAAATCGTTTTATGCTTAGAATCGGATCGTAGAATTGGATCCTGGAATCGAAAAATAGCAAATACACACTTATTTAACTATAATTATATCATAAACTCAATGAGTCTCATACAAACTCATAATTGTTCAATAAAAACTACATTAAAAGTGTCAAATCTCAATACATCAAGACTCAAGTCATCCACTCAATAATCCATAGCCAAATCAATTACATATCATGTCCATGCATAATCTCATAAATAATTAAACATCATTCTCAAATCCATAACCTTCAGCGAAACCTTTGTGACTGGTTCACGTATTTTTTCTTTTGACAAGATCCCTTTGTACTAGGTCATTCATCAGCGATATTAAACAACAACAAAAAAGAAATAGAGAGTACTAAATAGTTAAAACTAATATATGAAATCTAATGAAATCATGTATATGATGATATATAGAAATAATAACTCACATATCCAGCAGTCCTCGAATGCCTCCAGTAGAAGCTTCAAAGTTTGAAGCGATCTTCAATAGAACTCAAATCAGAGAGGAGTTAGGGGGAATAAAAGGAGAATGAAGATTCAAAAATGAAATTTTGAATTGAATTGAACCCGTCATTGTGAAGAAGATAGGGGAAAATTATTGCAATTGAGAATTTGGGCTGCCAAATAGTGTAATTGTGAATTTGGGCCGTCTAAATTTGACCGAATTTGGGCCTCCCAAATCGCATATTTTAGTAGATTTGGTCAAATCTCGGAGCCCATTCAATAAATTGTGGAATCGGCTAGAATAGTAGAATAGGTCTATTCTAGGCCGATTCTACGATTCTAGCCGATTTTACTGAGGCTGATGCGATTCTAAAATTAGATGCGATTCCACCCGAGTTTGGCTCTATTCCTTGGTCTAGACTCGTAGAATCGGCCAATTCTACAAGTCTAGACCCGAGTTTAACAACTATGGACATGGGTATCGAGTATAGCCTCAAAGTACCACATATATGTTATGAATATTGCATATTCAATATTTTAAGGACGAAAGTGTCATCTATCGAAACTGTCATACGGTCTGACAAGAGACTCCCTTTGAAATGTTTTACCAAATAACAAAAACACCTCAGTTTTGAGTTCATTTTTTCTTTTTTTTTTTTTACTCACAAAGGGGCAACTGTAATTTTACCGAACTAGAAGGGGCTACTTGTTGTATTATTATCCGGTCAAGGGAATAACCGTAGTTTCACAATACCTTAGAGGGGTAGTAGTTTTTGCAAACCTCGAGGGAGGTAAATGTAATTTACCCAAAACTATATCAACTACCCAACAATTGAGAATTACTCTTATTTCTCTTATTGTGGGCTTCTTCTTCTTTTCTTTTTATTTTTCTTATAATTATCTTATTGGGCAAATTATATATACCAAGTTTGAGTATAATTACAAATTCATCCCTTTTATTTTTAAAAATACAAATAACTCTCTGGACTTAACGAATGACAAAGTCAAAACCTTAAAAGTTGTAATAGCTACAAAAATTCCTACAAGGTATTTAAAAAAAAAACTAAGACAGCAGTCAGTTATTTGTATTTTCTCAGTTTGACTTTATTGTAGGTGAGTCCAAGAAGATATCTATATTTTTAAAAGTAACAGATATGAGTTCGTAGTTATACTTTTAAAGTTCAGTGAGAGTAATTTGCTCTATCTTTTTCCTTAGCCCATGTATTGCGTGTTTTTTTTCCTCTCCTGTCTAAAGTTCATCCTAGAACAAATTACACGTGCTATACCAACAAAAAAAAATGTAGTGGAAATAAGTCTTAGTTTCGATTGGTTTCCTCCTTCATTATTATTATTTTTTTGTTTACGTTGTTTAGTAGTGAACAAACAAAAAATAATTTGGTTTAGTTAGGGTCCTACTTGACTTAAGTAATTTTGTTACTATTGTAATGTTTGAGGACTTAAAAGTGTTACACTGCATAATTTAGAGATTAATTTTTTCAAATTTTCAAAAAGTTTAGGGCTAAAATTACAATATTTCATTTTAAAAAATATTTAATGTATAACATTAAAAAAAATAATAAAAATAAAGAAAATTTGATTAAAAAACTAAAAAATATATATTTATATATGAAAATTGTTATTTGAAGGACACATTTTACTAATGCATGACACCTTTTTAAATTTTCTTTATTGAAAATACTAAAAGGCCCTTAATAAATGTAAAAGAAAATTTTCCATTTTCTTACCTTTCTTCCTCGACCGAACATAAACAACATCATACGACAACTTCTGGCGGACCTTCTCTTCCTCGAACGAACAAAAACAGTAGCGGAGGGTGACCTCCGGCGGATTGAAGTCAGGTTCCATGGGAAGATGATCGACGAACTGAACCCATCGGAACCGGCGGACGGAACAAAATTAATGGACAAAATCCTAGGCCAAATGGAACCACAAACCAGACGCCGGCGGCATGCAAATCAAATCAATGGTGCAGAGCAGAAAAACAACCATAAATTGAAAGATCAAATTCAATAAACGAATGCAATAAATCAAAAAAGAAAAATTGGAATAAGAATATTTACTCGAGTGAACGATTGGTGAATGCCAATCGGAGCATTGCTGAATGCTGATCGGAACGATGGCTGCTTGTAAATTTTCGCCCCTTCCGAGCGAAAATTAACAGAACTTCGTAGGTCCTGTGGCGGAAGTTTTCTGGACTTTCGCTCTGGCCGGGCGAAAGTTCAGAAAGCTTCCTCCAAAGGACGCATGAAGTTCTGTTAATTTTCGCTCGGAAGGGGCGAAAATTTAAGTGACTTCGTGCGTCCGGTGGCAGAAGTTTTAGACTTCCGCCACAGGCCAGCGGAAGTCTGGTACAGTTTCGCCACAGGCAGGCGAAAGTCTAGAAACCTTCGCCGGCCTGTGGGGAAGGTTTTAAGACATTCATCGGCCTGTGGCGAAGGTCTGGTTCATTTATTTTTTAAAAAAAAAATTTTAAAGTTTTTTTCCCTTTTTTGGGCCATGGTTGCCGGCGAAAAAGTTAGTTTTTTAATAAAAAAATAAAGTTAATTAATTAAAGTATGAATATTTTTGTATTTTCACTAATTAAATTTTTAAAAAATATCCGACATAGTAAAATGGGTCCTATAAGATGCCCCCATATACACAATGAATACCAAAAGGCGAAAACTCGACCCTTTTGGTGTCCATTTTGTCCCCACCCCAGCACTGGTGTTAATGGAGTCTCTTTCCCAGCGACAAAAACCTCCCAAGTTAAAACCTTGGCTTCATGGAAATTCTCCAATTACCAAAGCAGAGAAGAGAAAGCATATTCATCACGTAATCAAATTGATCTTTAAACCGCCATTTTAGCTTTGATTGATACCCTTTACTTCAATGTAATATGATGCTATAACTAGGTAAAAGTTGACGGACAACAGCCAGTTATTGTACTTGAAGTTTCAGTAAGTAAAAAACAATGGAAGCTGGTGAAATTTCAAGATTTTGCAAGCAAATAATACTCGTACTTGAACTTTGAGGAACCGACATTAACGTGCACGTGTACAGGGGACTAGGGAGTATCTATGCCATCTGGGTGAAAGCTGCCATTAATGCCGCCCATTGAAAAAGATGCTTCTGTTGACCTTTAGAAGCTTCTGATGAGCGAGTAATTTTGGGATTTTCTCATTGACTTACTTCTGGGATAAGCTCAGTAGAGACAGAAATGGAGGAAACCGAGAAAAAACATCCGCGATCAGAAACGGGTGATGAGGTTCTTGTGTTTGCAGTGAATGGGGTGAAGTTTGAGGTGGCAAGTGTGGACCCTTCAACTACTTTGCTCGAGTTCTTGCGGAATCAGACTCCTTTCAAGAGCGCCAAACTAAGCTGTGGTGAAGGTATTTATTTCTACCTCTGTTTGTATTTTTGTATGTTTAGAGACTGATTACTTTTTGTTGCATTCAATTGAATGTTGTAAGTTGTTTTCAGTCCGTGTTCATTGCTGAGATTTGCCGTTTGATAGGCTGGTGTGAAGTCTTCAATTCTCTGTTTTAAGTAAATTTTAGAATTGAGAATCAGTGGAGTTTCTTGTAGAGTTAGCTGTTCTTTCTCTATTTGTTGGTTTCTCTGTTCTGGTTGATTTAATTGCGTTCCCTTTTGTTTGGGTCCACTGTTGTATTTGGGGAACTATAATTGGCAAAACGGAGAGGATTTTCAGTCAGTGTTAATTCAGAAGCAATGGTTTCAAAAATAGAAATTTATCAACGAGTAAATTGGTCTAGGATTGAAGATTGATTTTGTTGCTTCACTCGGAGTTCATTGCTTAATGTGAATTAATGATTGTCTTAATCAGGGTTGCTATGATTCTTAGAAAGTTTTGAAGGATAGAAATGAGAATTACTGTTATGAGAGTATGATATATAAGTTATGGAGTTTTTTGTGTAATTCTCGAACATATAGTTATGACTGAAGTAGAGCTGACATCTTATGAGAGGCTCCATCTGACTCATAGACTTTGCAATAGTACTAATTGGATTTATATGCTTATTTCTACTGCCTTAAATCCTTAACTATAAATTTAAAGTAATCTTCCTGCTGTAATATAGTAGACTATGTTGCCAGTGTTTGTGATTCAAATGACTACCGTATGCAAAATTTACTCTTAAACTTTCAGACACTACTGTTTCAATTACTATTATGATTTCCCAAACATTTTTTTTTTCTCGCAGTTTGCTTTAGTTTATGGATGTTCATGGAATTTTATGGATCTTTTTGTATGTGATACTGCCACCTTATTATATATTTTGGTATGCAATTCTGCAGGTAGTCAAATCCAGAAATCACTATGCATCAATGTTTAAGAAACCCTGATGATCTTATAGTTGCTTTTCTGTTGCTTGAAATTTGGTGGTATATGCTCATGGAATTCCTTGCACTTACTGCTCTCTACCTAAAACCCTTTTCATTGTTTAACTGGCACAGGTGGTTGTGGTGCATGTGTGGTCATGCTGTCCAAGCATGACCCAGTTCTTGACCAAGTTGAAGATTTTGCTGTGAGTTCATGTCTAACCCTCCTTTGCAGTATAGATGGTTGTTCAGTTACTACGAGTGAAGGCCTCGGAAATAGTAAAGATGGTTTCCATCCAATTCATCAAAGGTTTGCGGGATTTCATGCTTCTCAATGTGGCTTTTGCACGCCTGGAATGTGCATGTCATTTTTTTCAGCACTCACTAATGCTGAAAAATTGCAAAGACCTGAACCTCCACCAGGCTTTTCCAAGCTTACTGTTTCTGAGGCTGAAAAGGCTGTAGCAGGAAATCTTTGTCGTTGTACTGGGTATCGACCCATAGCTGATGCCTGCAAAAGTTTTGCTGCAAATGTTGATTTAGAGGACTTGGGATTGAATTCTTTTTGGAGGAAAGGAGAGGCAGAGGAAATTAAATTAAGGAGATTACCATCATACAAATCAAACCTTACTTTCAACACATATCCAGAATTCTTGAAAGACAGGTCCAAATTAGCAATAAAGTTGGACTCAAACAGTTATTCTTGGTACAGTCCCACCAATCTTGAAGAGCTCAGAAGTTTGTTGAACTCCAATGCCATTGATGACAGTACACCCATTAAGCTACTTGTTGGTAACACAGGGATGGGTTACTACAAGGAACTGGAGCACTATGGCAAATACATCAATTTGACACATATAGCTGAGCTTTCAATTGTAAGAAGAAATCATGAGGGGGTCGAAATTGGAGCTGCTGTGACAATCGCGAGAGCTATTACATGCCTGAAGGAGGATGATATTGTAAATTCTTCCTCTTATGGTAGGGTGGTGTTCCAAAAGATTGCAGGCCACATGGAGAAAATTGCTTCAGGGTTCATTAGAAACTCAGCTAGTATTGGCGGGAATTTGGTGATGGCACAAAGGAAAAATTTTCCTTCAGACATAGCTACTATACTTCTTGCTGTAGCTTCTACTGTTAGTATAACAACCTGTGGAAAGCATGAAATTCTTACATTGGAAGAATTTTTGGCAAGGGCGCATATAGACTCAAGAAGTGTGCTTCTCAGTGTACAGATTCCATTTCTTGAACAAAAAAGAAAGGGTAACATTGATGCATCTGATTCTAAATTGTACTTTGAGACCTATCGTGCTGCACCGCGACCCCTAGGAAGTGCTTTGCCTTATCTCAATGCTGCTTTCCTGGCTGATGTGTCTTCTCATGTAAATGGAGTAAGTGTAAATGATATTAAGTTAGCTTTTGGTGCTTATGGTACAAAGCATGCAATACGAGCACGGAAGGTTGAGGAATATCTTCTGGGAAAATTAGTAACTGTCAATGTTTTATATGAAGCTCTAAAATTAGTTAAAGAGGAGGTAATTCCTGAATCTGGTACTTCGCATGCTGCTTATCGGACGAGTTTGGCTGTTAGTTTCCTTTATCAGTTTCTTTCCCCATTTGTCACGGCTGGTTCTGGTTCTTCTGTTGTGAATGATTTATCTGATGGATTTACCAGCAGTTTACATGAGTCTTGCTTGAAAAACCTTAGTGATAGTTCAATTGGTCAAATGGAAAATTCAAGATTTTTATCATCTGGAAAGCAAGATGTGAAATCAAGTAGAGTCTACTATCCAGTTGGAGAACCAATTGCAAAGACTGCCGCTGCCATCCAAGCTTCAGGTTTATTTATGTTCTTATTTTTCTGGGATAGTTTGTCTTAAACTGGCTAGTGTAATTATTTATCAGCTTGATAGATTTCTCAGGTGTTTGGTTCCATACGTTCCATTTACGTTTGCTTTTAAGACCTTCAGGATGAAATCTGGTTTTATATTTGCAGTCCAAAGGAAATTGCAGCTGCATATGGTTTTTGTTTTGCAACTCAATAATTTTGTTTTCCTTTACCTCTTGCTTCTGTTTTCTGAAACGTTTAGTCAATTGGCCCCCCACCCGCTGTCTGCAAGGTTGAACTGGACAACTGATAGAATATGGCTTCTCATGTCTCTATATCTATGTTGGTCAATCTTGCAGGGGAAGCTGTATTTGTTGATGACATCCCGTCGCCTCCAAACTGCCTGCATGGATCATTTATCTATAGTACAAAACCTTTAGCAAGGATCAAAGGTGTTGATCTTAAATCAGAAACTCAACTGAATAGAGTTGCTGCTGTTATTACTTATCAAGACATTCCAGATGTAGGGGAAAATGTGGGAGCTAAGACCATTTTTGGTTTTGATCCTCTATTTGCTGATGACCACACGAGGTTTGCCGGCGAGCCAATTGCATTTGTGGTAGATTTGTACTTCCAAAATCCTCTTGGTTTAGTTGTACATGCTTACTTGCTAATGGAGCCAACGATTCTGCATAATTTCTCTTTTATGTTGATAAATGGAGCAACATTTTCAGGTAGCAGAAACACAAAAATCTGCTGATATTGCAGCAAGCACCTCTCTGGTGAGTTATGACACTGAGAATTTGGATCCACCAATTTTAACTGTTGAAGAAGCAGTTGAGAGGTCATGTTTCATTGACGTTCCTCCTTTCTTGTATCCAAAATGTGTTGGTGATTTTTCAAAAGGAATGGCTGAAGCGGATTATAAAATTGTTTCTGCTGAGGTAGGATCAAATAATTTTCCACTTTCGGCTTATATTCATTGTAAAGAGTACCATATAAGATTAGATGGCTACTGATTACCATTTTTATGTGCTGATGTGATTTCCAGATCAAACTTGGGTCCCAATACTATTTCTATATGGAGCCTCAAACTGCCCTGGCAATCCCAGATGAAGACAATTGTATGGTGGTTTATAGTTCAAGTCAGACCCCAGAGTTTGCTCAGTCTGTAATAGCAAAATGTCTTGGTGTTCCTGCCCATAACATCCGTGTAATCTCCAGAAGAGTTGGTGGAGGCTTTGGTGGCAAGGCGATAAAAGCGATGCCCGTAAGTGTTGAATTCTTAATGCACCTACAAAGGAAAAAGGGGAAAAAAAAAAAAAAAAAAAAAAAGAGTTTTCGTTATGCTAATTGTTTTGCGGACTAAGGAGATTTGCCTTTGGAGCATGTTTTTTTTCCTTTATCATCATTTATATTACAGATTTCTCTGAGGTGGACATTTAAAAACTCTCTTGCATTTTTTGATTGTGGATAATGAACGTCCTGGGGTTACAAGAAATGATTCACAGTATTATACACACAAATTTATTTTTTTCTGAGTTCTGAGTGTCATAATTGCTGAGAAAAGATCCCTATCCTTGAGTTATAATGAAACCTCATTAGTTTAGGAATTCCTTATGTCATTCCATTTTATTTATATTATCTGTAGATGAAAAAGTTTCAGGCATCTTTCCTGTAATGAGGTAAGAAAAGTGGAAACGTTCTGTGATTTTATTGGAATTGAGAAAGCTTGAAACAAGTAAAGATTAGTAGAAAACTTTCACGTGTATCAGTTTCTGTTTGTTTCTCTGGTTTACATCACAAACACATTCATGTACTTGTGTATTGTTCACATATGCCACATATCAACACGAATACATATATATAGCTCATTCCTGGATATTCGGATAGATTTGTCTCATAAAAAATTATGGTTTCTACTATTTTCAGAATTCTATGTGTATTCATGGAAATATTTACTGTGACATTGTTTAGGTTGCTACAGCATGCGCACTTGCAGCTCACAAATTACGGCGCCCTGTCAGGATATATCTTAACCGCAAGACTGACATGATAATGTGTGGAGGAAGACATCCCATGAAAATATCTTATAGTGTTGGATTCAAATCAAATGGAAAGGTCACAGCCTTGCACCTTGATATATTAATTGATGCTGGGATGTCTGTAGATATAAGTCCAGTTATGCCAACTCAGATAATCAACACCCTTAAAAAGTATAATTGGGGTGCTTTATCTTTTGATATCAAAGTTTGTAAGACAAATCACTGTGGCAAATCTGCAATGAGAGCTCCCGGGGAAGTGCAGGGATCTTTTATTGCTGAAGCTATAATAGAACACATTGCATCCGTACTTTCAATGGAGGTAGATCCTGTGAGGAACATAAATCTTCACACATTTGAAAGCCTGAATGTTTTCTATGGGAATGCTTCGGGTGAAGCACCAGAGTACACTTTGCCAGATATATGGGAAAAACTCGGCATATCTTCATGCCTATCCCGAAGAATGGAAGTGATAGAGCAGTTTAATCAGAGGAGCATGTGGAAAAAAAGAGGTATCTCAAGGATTCCAATTGTGTATGAAGTGATGGTAAGGCCAACCCCAGGTAAAGTTAGCATTCTTAGTGATGGCTCTATTGTGGTAGAAGTTGGAGGAATAGAGTTGGGTCAGGGACTGTGGACTAAGGTAAAACAGACTACGGCATATGCTCTCAGTTCAATTGGATGTGATGGAACAGAAAACCTTGTGGAAAAAGTACGAGTGGTACAAGCCGACACCTTAAGCTTAATCCAAGGTGGTTTCACTGCTGGAAGCACAACATCTGAATCTAGCTGCGAAGCTGTCAGATTGTGTTGCAACACTTTAGTTGAAAGGTTAGGCCCACTTAAAACTAAGTTGCAGGAGCAAATGGGTAATGTTAACTGGGAAGCCCTACTACTTCAGGTATCTCTCATCAGTCATGTTTCTCCATGTTATCTATCACTTGAGATGTGAAGCTGATAGTTGCTTCCTCTTGATCTACAGAGAGAAATTGTTGTCTTCACCTTGATCTGTTTATCATTTTGGTTTTTTTTTTTTTTTCTTCGGAGACATAGAGTGCATGTCATGTTAATTTGGAATTAATAGATGAATTGATCGCTCAAGTTCATCTTTACAGTTTTCTGAAAATTTTAGCATTGACCTAAGAGGTAATTATATGAAAATTATGTCCGTTTGGATTGTATCTCAAATAGGGAATTTTTGTTGGAAATTTTTTAGAGGAATTTTTTTTTATGGAAAATTGTGTAAGAAAGTGTAATGATTTGATTGTTTTTTAAAATAATGTGAGAGTAATTTTAGAGGGAGTTTTAAATTTTAAAAATTGAATTTAAAGGGAATTGAAGGTGTTTGGAGAGAGATTTTTTTTAGTGAAAAAATATGACTTTTCCTGGAAAGAAACTAAAACAAACATAGCCTAAGAAACATAATTTGGCCATGGAACTGCACCCTACATGAAAAGACCACCGCATTTTATCTTGTTTTACTGGTTATTGATTGATCTTCTCATATACTGTATTCTGTATAGAACTCATTACTATTTGTGAACAGCTATATTAACTATCTGTCGTTTTCCAGCATGTTAAAAGTTGCAGGAAACCTTAATATTAGTTTTGCAAGTTTCTTCAACCTGTCTACGACTATATTCACTGTAGTGTTGTTCCTTACGTTGTTGTGACTCCATCTGTTGTTCTTCTAAGTTTGGGCTTTCTGTTAAATTGTAGGCTCATTCTCAAGCTTTGAACTTGGCAGCACATTCTTATTATGTGCCTGAGTCTGATTCCATGCGCTACTTAAACTATGGTGCTACTATCAGTGAGGTAAATTTTGGTACATCAATTCACTTCTGTGGCAACAAGGCTTATTCTCCAGTTTGTTCGTAGAATTGCTTAAATGGAAGATTTTCAACATTGCAACTTTTTGATTGAGCAATATGATCCTACATATGGAGAAATCATGATATAGTTGTCTGATATGATTACAAGCATAATGGTTCAAAATGATGAGGCTGTGGTTCATGCAGGTAGAGATAAATATACTGACAGGAGAAACTAGAATTCTGAGATCGGATATCATCTATGATTGTGGACAGAGCATGAACCCTGCAGTCGATTTGGGACAGGTTAGTAAGTTATTCTCTAATACGTGTCAAATATATGAAAGGTATGGTCGTGCATGCAATGCGTTTTGCTGCATTCCGCAGTTATAGAGTTTTCTTCTTGTAGATTGAAGGAGCTTTTGTCCAAGGAATTGGGTTCTTCATGCTTGAAGAGTACCTTGTCAACAAAGATGGACTTATGATTACTGACAGCACGTGGACATACAAGATCCCGACAATTGATACCATACCAGAGCACCTCAATGTAGAGGTGCTCAGTAGCGAATATCACAAAAAACGCATTCTATCATCTAAAGGTATCTTAAATTTCTTTGCAATGGCAATGCTATAATTGCGTTCCTACCAACCTTATTCTAGAATAAGAAATTTTGAAAGTGGAAACATAATGGTACAGCAGAACTTGGCTTTGAAGATTATGATTAGGTTTAACCAGTAGATCAATGCATGCTACTTTTTTCCTGTTAATATACTCAGTGTTGTTATCCCTATGAATAGATGGAAAGTCCCCAGTGCTTACATGAACACCTTAGCCTTTTAGAGATTCGGTTTCATATTTTGATGATCTACTGGATTGGAACTAGTACATTGCATTGGTTTAGTTGACCTTTGTGTTTTCTAATGACACTAAGAACTGTAACTGATCTTAATAATAAAATTATATGCAAACGAAAAGGAGGCAGGGTTTTCTATGATGTTTAAAAAGAAAAAGGTCTAGGAGAAGATATGTTAGAATATCTATAGCTTTCATATTGACCTGTGAATGTCTTATGTTCTGTTTCTTTGCTTGCTCCAGATTTAAGATGTTGCTTTCTTATGTATCCTCAATAACTGTTGTGGTCTTGTCTTTAGCTTCTACAAGTCCCCTGGGAACCTCTTCAGATTGTTTTCTGCTATTAACTTAACCCGATAAACAATTCAGATTAGGATTTCCATTAAACAGAAAATATTTCCTAGACCTTCAACTCAGAGGGAAAGAAAGTGAATACCTTCATCCAAGTTGGTCCAATGGAAAGAAGATAAGAAATCTCAGAAAGTAAAAAAACTCATATTGAGCTGACAATAGATAATGGTTTGCTTAAAATGGCACACTGTTGTGGTTACTTTGTATTTACTTACACCGAATCTGATCGATCCATGCGAAAGCAAGTAGCATCATCATCAAGTTGATTGATGATCTTTCGCCACTTTTGCAGCCTCTGGTGAGCCACCATTGCTGCTGTCAGCGTCTGTACATTGTGCTACGAGGGCGGCAATTAAGGCGGCTAGAAAACAGCTAAAAGCTTGGGGGAAGCTTGATGCAACTGACTCAGCATTCCAGTTGGATGTTCCAGCTATTATGCCTGTGGTGAAGAACCTCTGTGGCTTAGACAACGTAGAGGTGTACCTGGAAAGTTTGTGTAAAGGTTGAGATAGATGGAGGGAGTTCATTTTTAGATTTGTCTACTATTTACAAGGAATTTCAGTTTTATTTTTCTGGGACTTTAGGCCTTGTTCTTTAAGTTTTGGTTTCGATTTCAGTTTTGGTTTCAATAGTAAATTTAATATATTATAATAAGTTTTTATTATTTTCAATACAACTTTTTAATATTCAATTATACTTTTTATATTTTTAATAAATTTTTTATATTATAAAACTATTTTTTCAAAACCAAAACTTAAACCAAACTCAAACATTCCTAAAAGAAAAGGTTTTTTGGTTTTGGTCTCAGTTTTGGTCTCAACGGTAACTTTAATAAATTATAATCAATTTTTATCATTTTCAATGCAGTTTTTTACTATTTCGCTATATTTTTTTATATTTTTAATACATTTTTTACATTATAAAACTATTTTTTCCAAATCAAAACTCAACCCAACCATGATAGCGAAATAATTAATCAATAATATCTTTAGGAATCAAAGTTGGTTGGGAGTTAGACATTTCATTTCATATGAGCGTGCTCATTGACTTGTTTTATTTTTAAAATTATTTTTAAGTATGAAGTGGCTAGAAATTTTCTCATGAGATTTTCTGTCTATTCAAATTCTGTCTTTTCTGTCTATAATATTTATAGTTAATGTCAAAAGAGTAATAATACATACAATGAAAATTTATAGTGAATTCTCACCACTAGTGTGACAATCATACATAAAAAATTTATTGGATATTTAAACTTTTAAGTGACTATTATGCAAAATGAGTTACTAAAATTTTGTAGCGAGACTTTTCTCTTCCCAATCATCGATTTAGTGTCCTGTGTCCCATAACAGAAAGTTTAGAAGTTGTCTTGCCGATGGATCCTCTAACAATTCGAACAAAACTATATTTTAAGTGCTATATGTGATTTAAGTAAGATACAATTTCTGATGTGAATTAATTTTGTACTTGAATGGATAAAAAGCTTCAATCTCCTTTGAACAGAACAGAACATAATGTAGTATTCTTATTTCCTAAGAACAGAACAAGAACAAGAACATAATTCTCAAATGGTATTTCAGAAACAATATCTTGAGACCTTCATTTCCGTTGCTCTTCTGTTTTGCCTTGATCAATTCAAGAGTTGAAACAGTTTCCAAGCAAGAAGGTAGCTCTTCCAAACAAGAACATCCCTCCAACACTAAAATCTAAAGACGTGGAAAAATGATGATCTCCAGAGCTTGGCCATCTTCTCATGCCTGAGTTTCCCAACTTCAAGAATTTGAGATTAGGAAATTCTTCTCTCCCATTTTCCATGTCGATGGTATTCCACACTCTGGTACTTTCTTCAGTAACTTGAGAACCTCGAGATGAGGCAGTTTCCGAATCGTGGAAATCATGCCCCAGGAAAAGCGTAGCAAAGTCAACTTCTTTAGATTTGCTGGGAAATTAAGTTCATATGCTGAGGTCGCATTTTCGCAAGAAAAAGCTTCAGTGATTCTAGCCGATCCAGATTCGGAAAGTTGAAATCCACACAAGTGGAACTTTCAGAAACTAAGAGAAAGCATTTTAGCTTGCGGATCCTTGGGAACTTCATCATACTCCTTTCTAAACATGTGACCAAATCCAGTAAGCTTTCAGAGCTTCCAAGATTGTCTTCAACAAAACTGAGATCAATCAAAGAACCACGGACATGTAGATGCCTCAGTTTCTTCATGTACCAAACACTACTTGGCAATACAAAATGTGGCCTTTTACTGTAGGTTGTCAACAAAAGAGTTTCCAAATTTGAGAGATTGGCTATTGAGTTTGGAACAGCCTTCATCTCCCCAACAAGCAGCGGCGAACGCAGAGCCAAATTCTCGGGGGGGCGAGCGTAATAAGAATTTTTTTCGCAGGTCATTAAATAAAATACATACCAGTAAAGTATCAAAATAACATAACAATAAATGTCCAAAAATTAAAACATCTAAACTTGTTGTTAAACGAGTGTGATATGCTATCTCAGACTCACGCCCATGTTCTTGTACCAACTGTGACACACTCTGTCTTTGATTTTTAAAACCTTCTAGTTGGACTCTTGCATCATTGTGCGCACTACTCGAACCACCAACATGTTTATTAAATATTTTAAGCCTTTTTTCCAATTACTCATCCCTACAGTAGTAAATGTCTCTTCTCCTGTCTTATTTCCTTTGTGCTTATTTTTAAAGAGATAGCAACAAAAACAAAATGCGGCATCTTTTGATATGCTATACTCCAACCAAGCATATTTCTGAAACCAAACACTTGAAAGCATCTAGAATTCTGACCATATTATTTTCGGGGATAATTATGACCAATTGGTTGACAAGGACCTCTAACCAAATACTCTCTTCGAACTTGATCTCTAATACACATATCATATTCTATGATTGGTTTCCGTAGGCCTGGGTCCATGACAATATCATTTAGATTGAATTCCACACGAGAATGTTTTTCCTTACTTTCATCCTCATGAGAGTTCTTAGAAACTTCTATACCTCGTTTCAAAAATTTATCCATAACCTATCAAAATTTACCAACCTTAACAAATTAAAATTATACCCTTCAAAGTATATATAACCAAATAACATCAAACTACAAAAAAAAAAAGAAAAAAAAGCATCACACAAATTATTAATAATTACATACTCAAAATTAATTAATCAATAATAAACACAATACGAAATAGATAATCACAATTCTATATATGAATATTAATTCTAAATTAATAAAAATTCTAAATTTAAAACAACATTGCTCTAGTATATAATCATTCATCCCATATATAATAATTATAAAATTAAACTACTAACAATAAAAAACTACACAAAAATTAGAATTAAAAAAAAAATTAAAACTTACAAACGCTGATGCTGTGAAGTGAAGCTGAAGCTATAAAGGCCAAAGGCAGCGGCAACCGGAGAAAGAGGCAGCCTGCAGTGGTCGCGGGCGGGGCGGCTGAGCCTTGGTGGTGGCTGCTGCTCTGTTTTCCAGCAGCAAACAAAGAGAAGAGAGGAAAGAAAAGGAAATGTTAGGTATGAATTGGGGGAAGAATTGTTGACCGTAAGTTCAAAGTGGGGGGGAGGGATTAATTTGCAAAATTCCATTTTCAGTGAGGCCCTTAATGTTAATTTTGTTTTTGCTTTTTCCCCCTTAGTAAAACGACGTCGTTTTACTAAGGGGGCATAAAAAAAAAAATAAAAAGAAAAGAACAAAAGCTGCACTTCATCTTCTTCACCTGGGGGGCAAGCTGGCAGCAGTAAGGTTCCTTCAGCGCGCTGCCGGGGCCAGCTCGAAGGGTAGTAATACTACTACCCTTCGCTCCCGGATAAAGGAGGGGCAGTGGCACCCCCGTGCCCCCCCTTCTCTCCGCCGCTGCCAACAAGTGCCAAGTACCTCAGTTCGACTAGCCTAGCTATTTCATCCGGAAAAACATCACCTACATTGATTTCCCCCAAATCCAACACCCTAAGAAGCTTGAGGCGAGAAACAAAGGGCAACCAGTAAGATGTGGCACTAGAATTAGCACCTTTAGAATGGAATAGTAGAGAATGTAATCGGGAAGATCCTGACTCAGAATATTCCTCTAGCGGATTGTAAATGAACAGGGTCAGGTGACTTATCAAGATCAAATAAGTCATCATTCTCACCTATCAACTCCAGAAAACTTTCCTTTCGGGATTTTGCCAAACAAAACTCACGCACGGAATCATGTACTCGGCAAGTTTTAACTCTGCCACTGCATCCTTGTTTGCCCACCATAAGGAAGTTTCTTTTAATCAGAGCCATAATATAATCCTTGGCTACATCCTCTACACCCTTCGGCTCATTCTTCTTGAAAAATCCTTCAGCAATCCACAAACACATTAACCTCTTGGCAATCATATTTCTTTCCCTTCAGGAAATGCTGCTGTATACAGCAGGCAAGGCTTCAAATAGTCAGGCAGATAGCTGTAGCAAAGCTCCAAAACATCATGAACGTATTCATTTATGGTACAGCCAAAATTTCTTCTCATGCTTCCAGCAATATCTTTCCATGCAACCTATTCTAGATTAGCAAGAATACCAGTTACAACAACCACAAATAAAGGTAATCCCTTACATTGTTTTGCTATTTGCTCCAAAATTTCTGGCTCGGATGGCAGAAAGTGTTCACCGTATGGTAACTTCCCCAGCAGCAACTCCCAGCACATATCATCACTACGTGGTTGAAGATCTTTTATAAAAGCACGGCTCATAAAGGGCTGGCTTTTGAGACTTGTCAAGAGAATTCTGTCTCCAGTACCTTCAAGCGGAAAAGAACTCTCCAACAGATTTCATGCTTCAGTGTCCCATATATTATCCAAGACTACAAGATACCTCTTGTGGTGCTTTAAATACAAATGGATTAATTCAGTTAAAGATCCTCCATAATCCAGATAATTAAGATTAAAAGTAGAAGGAACAACACAATGGAAAATCTCAAGTAACATATCTTCTCTAGAGCGTGCTCGAGAAAGATCACACCATACACGACAATCAAAGTAATCCACAACTTCAGAATCATGGTAAACTTTTTTAGCTAAAGTTGTCTTCCCTACTCCAGCCATGCCAACAATGGCAACTATGTCCAACTCCCTTGGTCCCCTCATTAGTTGATCTGTTATTTGTTCTGCCATAACATCAAAACCTACAACAGTATGATTGTTTAATAAGTAGATGTCTTCTTCCACGGAAAACTTCCTTCCAATTTTTTCTTTTATAGGATGAACTCTTTCTAGTAGCTGATGTATCCTAGAATTTATTTCCTTGGCCAACCTTTCTTCCCTCCTGAGCACATAAAGTTGGAAAATTATAATGGCCGAGTCATAGACTACATCTATTACAACGTCCTTCTCACCTTGGGATAGGAGAGAAAAATTGTGTTTTTGCTGCATGAGAACGGTCCTAAAGAATTGCAGTGTCCTGGCTAGCATCCGCATTCGGTAGTTCAAAGAGACCATAAAACTGGTACTTGTATCAAGGAACTCCATAAGACTACCAAGCATGGAATCAACAAAACCCCACATGATATGCATACCTTGCATTTCTATTACAGAAAAAGATGATCTGTACTGCCTTGATGTCATCAAGGTTTCATTATAATTCTGTATGACTTGGTCATTCCCAGGCTTGATGTCCTCCACTATTGTTGAAATTCTCAACCCCAATTCACGGAATACTTGATCATCATCTCTGTAAAACCAGCACATGCAACCAAGGCATGTTGCATTGACAGCTGAAATTTGACAGTGGATTAAAAATCTTCCAGATATCTGAGGCTTTTCGACCCCGGAAGTAGCAAAGCGAATGAAAGGGTCCAAGAATCTCATTATATTCTTTATGGGGTTAATACATTGTCTGATCGTTCGAACACGGGCTGTGCTCCAAGAGATGATATCCCGAAGACAACTTAGCAAGGAGTCAAAAACTGCAATCAGTTCAGAGCAAAGCCAAGGAGAGGTGTTTGATAGCATCGGAGGCAATTTACAGATCTCTTGCTTAAAGCAGTTGAACAATGATCCTCGAAATGAAGAGACCGCCTGAGGCAATCCATGACTCACGGATGAATTTTTCAAAAGAAGTACATCATAATAAAACAGTTCAGCCATCTCAGAAATGCCACATTCAGTTATAGCAAGGAAATGTTCATGACTTTCCTGGCATCTCATGTTGATGGCACATTGGTATAACAATTTGATTAGCTTCAACTCCATCTTCAGCTTTCTCAAATCATCAAGGTAATCGCCCGAGGTAATAAGGCCCCAGGGATTGCAGTTCATCCAACACTTGATCTAACAAACAAGTGCTCCATTCGCTAACTTGTTGCTTGAAATTCTTGACAGACTCGCGGAATCCGGCGATCTCTTTAACAAAGAAATTCATCCTCTGGCGCTCAGAGCGAAGAAGAAAATAGAATTCCCGCAACTCTTGAGAACAGGGAAACAGGAGCAAAGATTGGTGGCTCCTCCTCAGATGCGTAGTACACCGGAGGAGTTTCTGGAGATGATCCAACTGTGCAGATGATACAAACCACGATAATCTTGCGACACCAACGGCAGTCTCTGCGAGATAACCTCAATCAGGGTGAGCGTGGAGTCCAGAGTTGTTGAATTTTCTTTCATTTCACTTTCTTCCAACGATCCTCAGATCGCAACTCTGCTCTGAATCATCAAGCTGACCTTGAATAAGCTAGTAGGGCTCTGTTTGATTTTTCGTGTCCAATTCCATTGTTTTCCAAACAATGCTCAAACTTCGAATTGGAATTATGTAATTGAGTGAGATGCTTACCGAAAAGAAAGGCAGAAAAAGGAATTAGGGTTAGGAAAAGAGTTCAGATAGGAAGAAGGAAAGAAAATTTGAGATAGAAAAGAGATTCTTTCGTATCATTTGCATGAGGGTAGAATTGCATCCACTAGAATTCCATTGTTAATTTTTGGTAGAAGAATATAGGGCGAATTACATTTATCTCCCCAAAATTTGCTCAAATAACAAATAAGTTCTTATAATTTTAAAAATTATAAATACCTCCCTGAACTATCTAAAAGAAACATATTTGTGTTTATTTTTTCACTGACTATAAGGGTAATATCGAGTGAGCCGCGCCAATATTTTAGAACGCTCAAGTGGTGATTGTTTATGATGTGACGCAAAAATTACAATAAGGGAGCGATGCTTCTTCACGGCCCAATGAACTCTTGAAGACAGTAATAGCCCAATTTGTATGAAGTTGTGCTGTGAAGGGAATGAACAAAATTGAAAATGATGGAATAATCTGAGTTGCTGAGCTCGGCCAAGATGATGAAGCTTAATGATCTTGCACTCCTCCTTTCACCAATTGATGATTAATTCAGAAAAGGAGCGGGGCTTTCCCCCCTGTATAGGCTCCGACGATCAAGTCAGTAATATGAAAGAGATAAGCATTATAGAGCAAGAGTGTTCAAAGAAATTGTAAATGAGAGAATAGCTTCAGAAATGCTAGTGAGAATTGCCAGAAATTACTTATTGGAACCTACCAGAATGAGGCTTGTGCCTGAGTATTTATAAGCTACTCTTGATGGTTCCGTTGAGTAATGGAGACATACGCTCCTAATTATTCCTTTTGCAATGATGTTTTTTGCTTTTCCGGGAAAACTGGCTTTAACTTTGGCCCCTTTGTCATAATTGATCTGCACACATTAAAATAATGGCCCTACCATGATATTTTATATTATTATCTTTATTTCAGGTCGGCTTCACCGATCTAATCTTACATAAATTACCGACCTAAATAGGGATGAGTTTTAACATTTGACCGATCTAACTTCATTAAGCTTTTACCGACCTGGGATTCTTGAATAATACTGACATAATCATACCGATCTAAGATTAGTTTATTCCGACCTAAGTTTTAGTGAGTTTGCTTGTTCAATTCTTCATGACGAATATAAGATTATATGACCGACCTAACTTTGTAACAGAGACTCATTTTGTGTGATCTTTCTGACCTGAACATGGATCTGGGCTTCTTTATCTTTTACCGTTTCTTAGTTTTTAATTAATAGGGCTAGGCCCAATGGGGATTTCAATTTTATGCACATCAACAAGCCCCCCTAGTATTAGGTTTTACCAATCTAAAACTTAATACTCTTTGGGTTTTCCGAGCTAAGACCTAGCATAAAGGATATGATTTTCTAGATTAATCCGAGCCAATTTTCCGAACTAAGCAACATACCGTATTTTTACTAAGCCGTATGTGACTAAGGCGATTTTCCAGTATTTATCCGACCTATACTTCATATAAAAACATGAAATATGAAATCCGACCTACAAAGAATAGTCTCCTCCGACTGTATAGTAATAAGTGTAATTTCGATCTAAAGAATTTGAACAGTTTTCGGACAAATAAATGTAATCATAAATACGTACCTTTGCGTTACCCTAGGTCGGGATTTTGAAGAGGCGGACCGGTCGGGACACGCCTTTACATTTATCAATCGATACGACTTCCAAGGCCGTTTTGTGTCCTCAAAGCGTCATTAATGAATGCAGCTTTTGGTCTGCCCACGTCTCTTCGATTTCCCCGAGGCTCCATTATAAAAACCGTGATAGCAACACACATTTGGCACCCTACATTATTTGCTTTCCTGAAAAGAGAGAAATTTGTTCTTACCTTCCTTCTCATTCCCTTCGCCGGAATTTTTCGAAATTTTGCCGGAGTTCTATCGTCGTGTCCTAGTTCCTGCAATCTTCGCTAAGGTTGTTGTCCCGCCGCTGTTACCTTCCGTTGCCATACCTTTTCTTCCTTTTATCAGTCTGCAATGGCCTCCGAGAGAAGCTCAGGTACCGGAGCATCGCGTCAGGCACCGGCAGCAGGTTAGCATCCTTGTCTGATGATTTATTTTTCTTTCAAATCTGTCTTGTTTGAGCATGAGTGATTTGTCCATGATTATTTGCATTGATTGCTGTAGATTCGGCTGCTACACACGAATTTAAACCCGAGGAAATAATTTCACAAATGACTATGGCAGATTTAGTAAACCTTAGGTCGATCCATTATATAGATCCTTCTGTTCCTATTCGTTTACCCGAACCCGAGGAGAGGATAAATATTACATCAGAGGGTTGGGTCGGGGTTTATGAATATCATATTAACTTTGGGCTGAGGTTTCCGACCCTAGATATGTTGAACGAAATGTGTGACTTTCTTAATATTGGGTTGAGCCAACTAGTACCTAATGCCCTTAGGTTTCTTATAGGATTCATGTATGTGTATTTTGGGGCTGGGGTTCGGCCTACGGTCGACTTGTTTTTTCAATTCTATACTGTTCGTAAATACCCTTATGGCAAATGGTGGGTGACCTTCCAGAAGCGTAGGAATAGCCCTGTACTTATTACCGATTCCCCTGATACCAACAAACAATGGAGGGATAGATTTTTTATGGTGAAGGCTGAGGAAGCGAACCTACCCTGTCGTTGGTCTCAGTTTATTTTACCAGTCGAACAATCCCGAGACAAGTCCGACCCCAGAATTCAATCGGACTATAAGGTGTTAAAAAACTATAGTAGCTCGGCTAAATATTCGGTTAAATTTCCTTCAGAGGATCTTCTTGTTTCGGCCGGGCTGAGCCAATCCCCCAATGTAGAAAGTAAATACCTGTTCCTTGAACTTTTTATCAATGGTATCCTCATCCTTCATAGCTCGGTAATTTTGATTTATTCATGTTGCTTATTTTCAGGTAGTCTCGGCGGGTTCGGAAGGAAGAAAAAAGCCAACAAGCCTATTGCAACTTCGGGATCTTCCAAAAGATTGGCTGAGATTGATCTCACGGAAGAGGTCGAGGTGACCGACCCTCCCAGCTCGGCATTGACAACTCGGGTCGCAAAAAGGAGCAAGCCGACCCCGGAAGAAATCCAAGCAGCTAAGGCTGCTAAAGCTCCACAATTGTTGACGGGCCCCATACGTGATCCTGAGCTGCCGAAACCTGATGATCTTTGGGGACCCGTAGACCCGTCAACAAATGAAAGGGTTCTGCTGCTGAAGGATAAGAAAGATAGGCCGATTTCTCTAGCTCGGCCCATACGTCAAGTGCACTTGTCAGAACCCCTGCCTGAGGACATAAGGCCTTACCAAGAGTTGGAGGCTGAAACTGAAAGGTCCTTTGAGGAGATGGTACAGGTGGGCAATCAGCTCCGGCAAAATATGGAGCTGATGATGAAGCAGGAGGCCTTTCTTGCTTCACACATAAAGAGGGTGAGCATCAAAAATTAATTAATGTCTGAAAATAATAATTACCTCGACTGACACTCCTGGCTCGGATTTTTTGCAGGTAGCCTATAATTATGCTGCTACGTCAAAAAGGGCAACGGCTTTGGATATCTTAGCCCAAAGCTACGAGCTGGAGAGGTCGAAGAAACCGTCCGAAGCCGTTGAAGATCTGGAGTTTCAGCTGGGGCTCGAGAAAAGCAAGTATTCGGAGCTTGAGGTTGAAAAGAACGGGCTGATGAAGCAAAACCAAGGTCTGCTTTCCAAGTCGAGCCAGCTGGAGACCAAGGTCCAGGGACTGGAGACCGACGTGGATATCCTGAAGAAAAGCGAGGCCTCCTTGCTCAAAGAAAAATCCAACTGGGCAAAGGAGAAAACTGACCTGGAGAAAGCTGCCGAAGAGGCCAAGAAAGCTGCAGAAGAGGCTGCAAAAGCTGCAGAAGAGGCTACAAAGAAGGCTGCAGCAATGGTCAGTTCGGAAGAGGTTGAAACATCTCGTCAGGCCGAGCTGAGACTTTTTAAGAAAGGGACCCTGCTGGAGTTGATGAACCGGCGCTTTTTTGAGTTAATCCAGTGTGGGTACACTCTGTGCTGGGATGAGTTAAAAAGCTCCAGGTCGGCGGAAGGTGTTCCAGTAAACTCCATAGCCCATGGTTCTTTGCTTCCGGAGGGACGTGATCCTTACGACTTAGTAGAGGAAATCAAGCAAGAATGCCGAGACATCGGTGTTCCGATTCCAGAAAAGGTCGAAGAGGATCCTGTGGCCGACCCCCAGGAAATAACAGATGAAGCTTCTTCTCAAGCTCCTCCTTCCTGAGATCGGCCTTTCTTTAGATCGGGCTTGCCCCTCCCTCTAGCTGTGTGAGGAATGTAGGTAGCATGCCTAGATGCAGTTGATGTAATTGGCTTTATACTTTGTAGAATTTTTCTGATCCTGGTCCCTTTCGAAGATTTTTACAGATCGTCTTTGTAACCGAGCTGGATTATTGAATGAAAATGATCTTTTCTGTTTTCTTAAAATTTTTACTTCTTTAACTCGAACTGCTTTACTGATAATATTTCCTCAAGTGTGCTGTATTCCAAGTTCGTGGAATCAATCGTCCTTGCAAGTCTTCCAAAATATAACTTCCGGTAGGTCGAGCTTCGATTACTCGATAAGGCCCTTCCCAATTAGAAAATAGCTTGCCTTGTTCTTGTGGTTTGCTGATAGATCGGTTTCGTAAGACTAAATCTCCTGGTACAAAGGCTCGATGTTTGACCCGAGCATCATAGTGTTGCCGAACTAAATTTTTGTAATTTAGTTGATGTACATAGGCCGAGTACCGAACTTCTTCTATCAGATCCAGGCCGAGCTCCAAGTTTTTCTGATTTTGATTTCTTTCAAAGTGCATAACTCGTGGGGCTCCACTTTGTATTTCTGGGGGATGACTGCATTGACCCCGAAGGCCAACTCGAAAGGGGTTTTTCCTGTGGCTGATTTAGGCGTGGTTCGGTGGCACCAAAGCACATGGGGCAATTGTTCTACCCAATTTTTTCCTTTATCTTCTAGTCTGGATTTCAGCCCGTGCAACAAAGTTCGGTTTGTGAGTTCTACTTGTCCATTTGCTGGAGGATGGGCTACCGATGCGAAACGCTGGGTAATGCCAAGTTTTGAACACAAGGCTGTGAATTCTTTAGATTCGAACTGGGTTCCATTGTCCGAAATAACCGATCTGGGCACACCGAAACGACAAATGACTTGCCTCCAAAGAAACCGAGCTACGGTTCGCCCCGTAATATTTGTAAGTGCCTCGGCTTCTACCCACTTTGTGAAATAATCTATGGCCACAACAAGGTAATGGCATGAACCGACCTTAGGAAACGGACCCATAAGATCTATCCCCCACTCTGCGAAAGGCCATGGGGCAATTATCCCCGTAAAGCTGGAGGCCGGCAACTTGTGAATTGTCGCGTTGTGTTGGCAACTGGAACACCGTTGAACATACTCTACTGCTTCTTGGAATAACCGAGGCCAATAAAACCCAGCCCCGATTATTTTTTTAGCCAAATTCCGAGCCCCAATGTGAGACCCGCAATCTCCTTCGTGTACTTCCTTCAGCATGGCCTTTGCTTCTCCCGATCCCAAGCATTTCAGCAAAGGCATCAAGAAACCCTTTTTATACAGGTCTTCCCCAATTATTTGATAGTATTCAGCCTTCTTTTGTATCCGTTGTGCTTCTTTCCGGGATTCTGGTAAAGTGCCATCTTGTAGGTATTGCCATATAGAAAATCTCCAATCCTGTCCTTCACTTATAGACAATATTATTGGTTCAGCTGTACTTCTGTTATGTATTTCTTCTACTAAGACGGTTTTAGTCAGGTGAGAAAAAACCGAAGAAGCTAATTTGGACAAGGCATCAGCATTTGTATTTTTGCTTCGCGGGACCCGCTCTATAGCCCATTTTTGCAAGAATTTTAGTTGCTGTTGCACCAATGTTAAATACTCCTCCATTTGTCGATCCTTAGCCTTATACTCCCCCAAAATTTGTTTAACCACGAGCTGAGAGTCTGAACAAATTTTTAGATTTTCGACTCCAAATTTCCGAGCTAACTTCAGGCCGGCTATCATAGCTTCGTATTCTGCTTCATTATTTGTGGCTGTGAAGCAGAATCGTAAAGCATACGTGTGAATTTCTCCTCCGGGCTGGTGAGTATGATCCCTGCACCCGATCCGGACTGGCTTGAGGCCCCATCTACGTAGAGGATCCACGCATCGTCACCCTCGGCTATAGCTAAAAGCAGATCGGTTTTTTCTGTCGGGCTAGATATGCTCTCTTGGCTGTCTGGTACTCCTTCAGCTATGAAATCTGCCAACACCTGTCCTTTGACTGCTGTGCGTGGGGCAAAGGTGATGTCATAATCTCCTAATTCAATGGCCCATTTGGTGAGTCGACCTGAAACTCCTGCTTTTTGTAAGATGGCTTTGAGGGGTGCGTCAGTATAAACGGCGACTCCATGCGAGTTGAAATAAGGTCTAAGACGCCGTGTGGAGTGAACTAGAGCCAGGACTAGCTTTTCTAGGCTAGAATAATTTTTCTCTGCGGCCTGCAAAACTTTACTAACAAAATAGATGGGTCTCTGGACCCGGTTATCTTCTCGGAGCAAAACCGAGCTAATGACAGATTTGGTAGTAGCTATATACATGTACAATTGTTCTCCATGAATAGGCATAGTCAAAGATGGCAAAGAAGCTAAGTATTTTTTTAATTGTTCAAAAGCATTTTGACATTCCGGGGTCCACAAAAACTTATCAGTTTTCTTTAAAATGTTAAAAAATGGTAATGCTCGTTCTGCTGATCGGGCTAAAAACCTGTTCAAAGCTGCTAATCTACCCGTTAATTGTTGTACTTCCCGAATTGTCCTAGGCGGGTGCATTTTCAATACAGCTTCTACTTTCTTAGGATTAACCGAGATACCCCCCTCAGAAACCATGTATCCTAAGAACTTTCCTGAAGTGGCTCCAAAAACACATTTTTTTGGATTTAACCTTAATTTATATTGGGCTAGTGTTTCAAGGGTTTCACGTAAATCAGATAAGTAAGCAAGTTCATTTTTACTTTTTACAAGTAAATCATCAATATATGCTTCCATATTTCGACCTAACTGTTTTTTGAAAATTTTATTCACTAAACGTTGAAAAGTAGCTCCAGCATTCTTTAAACCGAAAGGCATGGTTATGAAGCAATATGTACCTTTGTCTGTAATAAAAGATGTTTTTTCTTCATCTTCCTTGGCCATGAAGATTTGATGATATCCCTTATATGCATCCAAGAAATTAAGGAATCGAAATCCAGCTATAGCGTCAACCAACACGTCGATCAAAGGCAATGGGAACCAATCTTTGGGGCATGCTTTATTTAAGTCGGTGAAGTCTATGCACATGCGCCATGAACCATCTGGTTTGGAAACTAACACGGGGTTAGCCAACCATTCCGGATAATCTACTTCTCGGATGATACGTACTTCCAACAGGGCGTTGACTTCGATCTCCACATATCTATTACGTTCTCCCCCGAGGTTACGCTTTCGTTGTCGGATCGGCCTATGATTGGGATCAATGGATAACCTGTGTTCAATGATATTTCGAGAAATGCCAGGCATATCCTCCGGTCCCCAAGCAAAAACTTCCGCAAATTCACGCAAAAGGTTAAGCAAATCATATTGTAATTGAGGGGGCAAATCAGCCCCAATTTTTATTACCTTGTTTGGATCGGCCGCGAGGGGAATAATTCTTACCTCGGCCCCTGCTTCAATGGACAGGTCCGAGCCACCTGTTAGATCGGTAATGTTAACGGAGGTCGGCCTGACGGTAGAAGTAATTTTTGATTTCAGATCTACGGGGGTCGGTTCCTTCAAGGAAGCCATGTAGCACTGCTTTGCCTGCAAGACATCACAACGAATAGAAGCTACCCCACCTATGGTGGGGAACTTTAAAAGCATGTGTACAGTAGATGCTATGGCCTGGAACTGATTTAGTCCAGGCCGTCCCAAATATACATTGTATGGTGATGGCTCATCAATGACCACGAAGTCTATGGTTTCCGTACGTTTTAGCTGTCCAGCCAGTAACGTGACGGGAATACTCAAGTGTCCCACAGGTATAACATGGTGATTGCCGAAGCCAATCAATGGTGTCCGAACTGGACTTAACTGTGCCTTGTGTAATTGACAACCAGCCAGTGCCTTGGTTGTAATTATATTGCTAGAACTACCCGTGTCTAACAATGTCCTACGTACTTGGTAATTTGAAATGTAGCAATCGATCACTAGTGGATCGTCACAATTGAAAGACAGAAATGTATCTGTGTCATCGAAAGTAATGCCTGGTGTCATGGTATCTGATTTACGCTTACCTAGAATAGAGTTCCTTTGCCGGTATACCTGTTTCCTTTGGCGGTTAGAGTCGCCTTGGGTTGGTCCTCCTGCTATGGTGTTTACAATCCCTGCTATATTTAGGTCGGTGTTACCCCCAGCATTTGGGGCTCGGGAGTCGGATTGGGGACATTCGCGGGCAAAATGACCGGTCTCTCCACATCGGTAGCATCCGTTAGGTCGTTCACGGATTGCTGAAGTCACCGGTTTAGGTAGAGGTGCTACTTGTGTATATTGTGGTAGTTTCCCAGCTTGAATTAATTTAGCTATTTCTGCAGCTAAATCACGACAGTCATTAGTATTGTGACCAATGTTTTTATGGTAATTACAATACCTGCCCAGATTGAGCCGATCTGTGGGACCCGTCATGGGTCGAGCTGGGGGCAGCAGCCCTTGACTCTGAATGGCAGCATATATGTCAGCTCGGGGGACTGAGAAGGGCTCGGATACCTGCACAGTGTTTACACTTACCCCGGCCTTTGGAATGGAATTAGTGGTATTGGCAAAGTTTAATTTCTTATTTCCTCCCGACGTAAGAATTGGGGAAGAAGCTTTCCTCTTACCATATAAATTGGAAAAACTTCTTTCCCTTTCCTGTTTTATAGCTGTAGCATCTTCAACAACAGCAAAGTTAACAGCAGTAACCATCATTTCAAAATAAGAATGTGGGGGTCGGATGGCCAATTCAGTAGCTAAAGGTCCTGACCGTAACCCATTAATAAATGATCCCATCATTATTCTATCATCTTTTTCATGACATTGCCTAGACTCTATATTGAACCGATCTATGTATGCCTGTAATCCCTCTCCCATTTTTTGTGTTATGTTCATTAAATGTGAAATCGGTTTAGACAATATCTTATTACCCATGAAATTGGCTAAAAACAGGTCACCAAACTGATCTAAAGAATGAATAGAATTTCGGGGTAAAGTACAATACCAATTTATGGCCTGACCTTTAAGTGTCAGATGGAATGTCATGCATCGGTTAGCGTCGGACAGGTTGGCAGCATCCATGACGCTCATGCACTGCATCCAGTAAGCCGTGGGGTCGGTGGTACCGTCATACTTGTCAACCTTACCTAGGCCTCTGTATCCAGGGGGAAATTGTGCCATTTGAATCTCCCATCCAAAAGGATGAGACACGCGAGACGTGGGGGCAGTTCGTCCGATCTGAGTATATCCAGATCCGGGTAGGCCGAGCTGGGGATATCCGGACTGACCGAAGGGGTGTCCCCCCAGGCCGAGGTAATAGTTTCCTAGGCCGGGCCCGGGATAATAATTTGGATTAAGTAAAGGAATATTTTCTAAGGGCGGCTGCATGGCTCGGTTATTGCCTAAACCATAATGCTGAAACATTGCAGGGTTGGATGTAGTGGTGTATCCGGGGTAATAACAGGGTTGATTCATTTGGCCGATTTGTATGCCATGGCCAGGTTGATTCAATTGACTCACTTGTTGTCCTAAAGTGGGAAAGGGCAGGCCTGATATAAGAGAACCGTTGTTGAACTGAGCATTGGGGGCCATAAAGGGGTCCGGAAAAGTAAGATTAGCCTGAGTATGAGCTACAGTGGTATAAACAGGTGGTGCCACAGAGGGGTTAGGAGGACCAGCAATATGACTGATTGAAGAAAAATTAACTCTCCCAGGTTGTGGAGGACATATAGTAGTAGATTGTGGGGGGAGACTAGACATTAAAGCAGCAGAGGGGTTGGACACAGGGTTGATGACAGCCCTGGGTGGGGGAACGGTTGGGGACCAGTGTAAACCATAGGGGTGTTCTGTGTTAACTGCTTCTGTGGTGGTGGTTGTAATGGGAGGTTCTGTATTAAGAGTAGAGATGATAGGAGCAACATGGTTTATTAAGTGAAATAGTTCTGGAAATAAACGGAAGAACCTATCTTTTTCTGCCTGTTCCTGTTCGGGGGTGAAAGTTTCAACAAGGGTGGTAGTAGTTGGTGGATCAGATGGAGGATTAGAACTGGTGGCGGAAACGGTAGGGACCAAAGCGGTTGTAACGGTGAGCCCATTGAGGTTGTCAGAAGAAGAAACACCCTTTCCTGAGCGAGTTTGCGTCATGGTTTCAACAAATTTATTTAACGGAGGAAAATTTGATGAAATAATTTGATCAAACGTTCCCCACAGACGGCGCCAGTTGATGTGACGCAAAAATTACAATAAGGGAGCGATGCTTCTTCACGGCCCAATGAACTCTTGAAGACAGTAATAGCCCAATTTGTATGAAGTTGTGCTGTGAAGGGAATGAACAAAATTGAAAATGATGGAATAATCTGAGTTGCTGAGCTCGGCCAAGATGATGAAGCTTAATGATCTTGCACTCCTCCTTTCACCAATTGATGATTAATTCAGAAAAGGAGCGGGGCTTTCCCCCCTGTATAGGCTCCGACGATCAAGTCAGTAATATGAAAGAGATAAGCATTATAGAGCAAGAGTGTTCAAAGAAATTGTAAATGAGAGAATAGCTTCAGAAATGCTAGTGAGAATTGCCAGAAATTACTTATTGGAACCTACCAGAATGAGGCTTGTGCCTGAGTATTTATAAGCTACTCTTGATGGTTCCGTTGAGTAATGGAGACATACGCTCCTAATTATTCCTTTTGCAATGATGTTTTTTGCTTTTCCGGGAAAACTGGCTTTAACTTTGGCCCCTTTGTCATAATTGATCTGCACACATTAAAATAATGGCCCTACCATGATATTTTATATTATTATCTTTATTTCAGGTCGGCTTCACCGATCTAATCTTACATAAATTACCGACCTAAATAGGGATGAGTTTTAACATTTGACCGATCTAACTTCATTAAGCTTTTACCGACCTGGGATTCTTGAATAATACTGACATAATCATACCGATCTAAGATTAGTTTATTCCGACCTAAGTTTTAGTGAGTTTGCTTGTTCAATTCTTCATGACGAATATAAGATTATATGACCGACCTAACTTTGTAACAGAGACTCATTTTGTGTGATCTTTCTGACCTGAACATGGATCTGGGCTTCTTTATCTTTTACCGTTTCTTAGTTTTTAATTAATAGGGCTAAGCCCAATGGGGATTTCAATTTTATGCACATCAGTTTATTAAATAAATAAGTTTAAACTGAATTTTTACCGAGTCTAAAGTTTTATTCATATAATTATGAACAAACCACGAGGAGATATTTGTAATTTTTAAAACAATATAGACTTATTTGTTATTTGAGAAAACTTTGAGGGAGGTAAATGTAATTTTCCGAAAGTTATATATAGAAGAGTTAATAACTCGGTTGTCCATAAATTTGGGGTTTTGTCTCACTTTTGTCCCCAAACTTGAGATTGTCTCTTTTTATTCCTCAAATTTAGAATTTTCATCGCTATGTAGACCTTTATGATCTAATGTCGGTCCAAATTCAGACATTGTTTGTTAAGTTTGCTTAGTCACAAAAATTTATGCACAAATGAGTGGATTAATAACCAGCACATCAGTCAATGATGTGGTGGTCATTAACCATGTAATATTTTCTCATAAAATACCATGAGTTGGTACAAAATATTTTAAGAAGGATGATGGTGAATGGAATTTGACTAACATCGACGGGAAAGAATTTTTTGTTTTTTTATTAGCCCCGGGTCTCACCCCTAAATTCCTTTCTTTTTGGCCGGGGTAAGTTTTAAGCTCGCAACATCTGCAATGAGTTTGTTTGTATTAACCACTGAACTATTGCTTGATTTCTCACATAAAAGAATTGGAATAAATGTTAATTGCTTCAATTTTGTGACTAGAGGAATCGCAACTTCCTTTTCCTGATCATGGACATTTCAAATTTGAAGCTTCTTGCGAAAGAGACTAGTGGAATGCATTTTTTTAGATAATGACGAAATACAAAAAGTACTCTGAAATTTGTAATTAGTACAAAACAAATCTTCAGTTTTAATTAAAAACTTAAAAAGTACAAAAACAAACATTTGATTGAAGAAAATAACTTTGACTAAAAAAATGTGCAAATTAATTAAGAAAAATACACTTCTAAGTTGCGTTCATACACATCTTGGGTCTTTTATTTATTTGTTTTTTTGGAAAACCAGATTTTCATTAATAAAATATTCAAAGAGTTGCTTTTTTAGGTCAGGTAGTGCGCTTTAGCTACACCTTCCGTTGGCACCTTCCTTCCTAACAGTAATCAATCGAATTATAAATTTTTACATATTTGCTTGTATCCTTCACCATTGCTGCCGCACTTGTACGTGCGCCGATGCATGCAATAGAGCATTCTCTATTTTACGAAGCCGATTGCATCTCCGTCCTTTGCATCTTACTTCAATTATTGACACTCTAATGAGCTAAAAACTTCTGTTAATGAAAATCATCAAACGAAAACCTTAAATGCACAAAAATGGCGCCAATAGCAATGATTTAGTTGAAGGATTCCAGAAACTCATCAACAAAACGTAGTATTATAAAAACTGTGGAGATTGTAATTTAGGTCTGCCTTGACTAGTCAGTGACGGAGCCAGAACAAAATTTGAGGGGTGTTCTAAGAAATTTCTTTTATACCATTAAATTATTATAAGTAATGATTAAAATTTTTTATTAAAAAAAAAGATTAAAATCACTGAATCGATAACTTAGAAGGTTTTATGATCTTTAAAAATATTATTTTTGCTGGTCAATTGTTTGATAAGGAAGGGTTTATAATAAAATGCAACTTTTAAAACTCATCTTATAAAAATATATAACTTGTTATTGTAGCCTAAGTCACTCAACATCCTTCAGGTTAAAGTCCATGCGTCAATATTTTTCTTAATGCTGTTTTTTTAGAGCTTTTAGAAAAATCAACATTTATTTTATAAAATTTATCCTTAACTAATTACAATGTATCAAAATCATCAAATCAAAACTCCCAAGTGAATTATAATTACATAAATTATAAAATATTTCAAATTATTCAATTACATATAAAATATAATAACTTGTAAATTATTTTATCACATTTATAAATAGCCTATAAGTAAATATTTAATCATCATTGTTTTAATTCATTATTAATCATCATATTAATAGTTATTCATAATTAATCTACTCATAAACATTTAATAAAAACAAAATTATTAAAAATACTTCATCATAAGTTACTTGATAGTAAATAATCAATTATGACAAACATAAGAAGAAAAAAAAATTACAACTAGAGAAAAAAAATTAAGTTAAGAAGAGAACTGAACAGAAAAGACACTCAGGGTGGTGGGAGTGGTGAACCCAGAAAAACAGGTTTATCAAGCTACATCAAAAGTAAAAATCCATCCACTTTTACAAACCTACCCCCAGCAACAATAAACCCAGAAAAGCAACTTCATCACGGGTCCTACTAATAAACAACTTTATACACATTCATTTATACTTTTTAATTATAATTTATCAACTATATTCAATTATAAATTTATTTTAATTTATTAAAATATTTAATTTCGTAAATTACATAATTCAATAAACCACAAGAAAAAAAATTAGATAATTAGTAAAATATTATATAAAGTACGTTACATTAAAAAAAATACCTGATTAAAATATCAGAAAAAAACTACATAATTCATAATTCCATAATTAAAACTTAAATCACCAGCCTCGTTTCACTCTAATCTCTTCAATGAGCTTGTTATGAACTGCTAGTTGTCCCGCATATATTCCACTCGTATCCTTCATGAAAATTTTGTATTCCTTCAGCTTCAACTCTTCGTCTTTCTGTTTTATTCTTTCCACATGCAATTTATTGAGTTGTTCCCATTTCTCGTCTTCATCTTCATCTTCATCAGCAACTTTCAATTTGCCTTTTCCCAATCTTTTTGCTCTTTGTTGCCCGATTGGACGGGACCGAATCGAACTCTCTGAAGTATGCCCTTCCGATTCGGAAGTCTTCGACTTCTTGTTAGCATGCTGATCCATTTTGAGAGGAGCCCATTTCTCTAGCTCTTTCATTATTTTCCATACATGTATGTACTTGAATGTCTTCGTCGGGTTAACTGTATTCCAATGGGCTATGCTAGCAGCAAAAACATCCTCATCACTTTGACCACTAGCACGATTGCTGTAAAAATTGTTGTAGACTCCCGGGAAGGCATTAACATCAGGTATTATCGCATAGTAATGTGATTTAAGTGCAGTACCTGATCTTGTGGCCGTACCTTCCGGTTTATTTTCATTATAATAAGTAGCTAATTTTTCCCAGAACTCCTTATTCTTCTGTGCATTGCCAACCTTCGAGCAATTGCTGATGGTGCCCCAAGCTTGTGCAAGACAACTTTCTTCGTCGTGTGACCATGGCCTCTTTGCCTTGCTGCTATGTCGACCTTTTTTTTCTTTGACGTCGACGAAAGTGTCCTTCACACCGGGTTGTGTAGAGTGTGGTGGGAACTGTTGCGCTGCGACAAATGGAAATGATGAACCTATCTCCTTATCGGATGAAGAGTCTTTCATGCTCAAATTTCTAAAATCGGGGGATGTCTGTGGTGGTGGATACATAAACGCTTGAGAATGTTGCATCCCAAAGTGGCTACCCATTGCTCCGACATTGGGAAAATTCGGTGGAAAAAATTGTTGGTATGGAACTTGTAAAAACTGGGGATTGGGAGAAGATTGGGGGTTGGAATTTTGCGAAATTGTATTTCCTTGCGTATTTGGCGAATCCAAAAAATATGGGAATGACGCGGGATTATTTTCGGCCATTGTGATAGAGAATTTGGATGAGGAAGACAATGGAAAAAAAATATGAAAATAAAATTTTCTAATGGGAAAAAGAAATATAAAAACTTGATTAGAGAGATGAATAATTTGGATGAAGACTAGAGAAATTTTAGAATGAATTGGTATTTATAACAAAATAAATAGTAAGAAAAAAAAAAACAATGCAACGGCAACATTTACTGTCAAATTTCTTAAAAAAAATTAAAAAAAAAATAGGCCGTTCAACGGCTCTAAAAAGATGTAAAAAAAAAAAGAAAAGAAATTCATTTGCTGGTGCCAGACAACTGTCTGCCACCAGCAGTTCCTCCCACGCAGGCGTGGGAGGAACTCGCGAAGAGAGTGCAGCTCTTCGCATGTGGGGTCCACCAAATTGCATAAACTCAGTTTCTGTTTTCAGAAGCTGGGTTTATGATGTGGCCAATTGGAGTGGTGGGAGTTGGGTTTTTGTGGGTTTTGCTGGGTTTAAACCCAGCAAAAACCCATCACTCCCACTACCCTGAGAAAGAGAAAAAAAACAACTAACTGGGCCTACAGTTGAAAAGGTGGTTAATGACCACCATATCAGTTAACTCACCTAAATGTTGCCTACTTGAACAATTTTTTACTGACTAAACAAATTAACCAGATCAAAGCCACCTCCACCTTGGCACAGCCCCCTCCTCCACCTTCACCTTGGCAGCCCAACAGTTTTTAATTTAAAAATTTTTTTTTTTTTTTTTTAACCTAAGCAAAACTGCACTACTTATGTGGAAAAAAAAGAAGAAAGAAATCAGAACAGAGCAGCAGCTGTTTTCAACTTCTTCTCCGAAAGAAGAGCAAGTGGGTACTGGCAGAAGGGAAGTGCAGGTGAGGGTTACTAGCTATCCTCACCTTCCAGCGAAAGGGGAGGCGGCTCTTCCAGCGAAAGGGGAGGCGGCTGCACCAGCTCGCCTCCCCCTAACAACCTTGCTCTTCCTCTTTAGCAAATTACAGGGCATCCTGTGTCTGCAGCCGAGAGCTCAAGTCTTCTATCTTAGCTTCACCAAAGTCGAAAGATGACATATGAACCGGCAAAACACCAAAACCTTATGAGTATAATAGAAGTTGTGGGAATCATCAAAATTTTCTTACTGGGTTTCTGTTGTTCGCTGATATTGCGCGCATTTTTATGCTCCTCACAATAAACATTTATTGTGTTATCCCTCAATTTCCAATGCCAATTGCTGGTTGAAGTGGACAATTTTGGAGCATTTGAAGAAGAGGGATAGTCTAGAGAGATTGAGAGGGCCTTAACTAAAAAGGGTTTGGAGAAGTATGCTCTCTGAGGGAGTGATGAGCCTCTGGTTTTGATGGAAAGAACCATGGATGATGATTGAAGAATTGCTGTAACGACCATTTTCCTCCTTTCTTTGGGCATGTTCTTTTTCATCTTTTTGAAAACGATTTTGAAAATAAGTTTTGGAAAATAGTTTTATAATGTAAAAAGTGTATTGAAAATGTAAAAAGTAGATGCTGAATAGTAAAAAGTTGTATTGGAAATGACGAAATATGATTAAAATATATTAAATTTACTGTTGAAACTAAAACCGTTTTCAAAACAGAACAAAAAGAACATGCCCTTTACTTTCCGTTCCTTTTTTGAAGTATTCAGCGTGGATTTGGGCTTTTGAAGACATCAGGTTTTGAAATGGATCTCATTTGTATGATATGTTTTATATTTTTTTATATAATTTTATTAATTATATATAAGTTTTATTGTAAAATTTTTAATTTATTTTACACTGTAATAGTGCATTCGTTTTTTATTATAGAAATTTTGATAAATTGTAATAACTTACTATTATAACATTATTCTTTTATCATTTTCATCCATTATTTTTTTAGAAATTTGGTTAAGCTTTTATTTTTCTTGTGGTTTAGTAATTATCTCTCCTTATTTATATTTTCTACTTAATATTAATACTAATTTTTCTTTTAATTTGTATGTTTTGTTCTCTTTTTTCTTAAAAAATTTTCAAGCCAAAAAAATTATGAATATATTGAAACTAATAACTATTTTTCTTATGAACAAGTTTTAATATTTGACCTTATTAAAAAAACTTCTCTCTTTTTATTCAAGTTAGTTATTGTTTCTCTCTTTTCTTGCAATCAATCCATCAGTTGAGTAAAGTCTTGCCCTGTTTTATCCTGCTATTACTGAGATTCCAGCCGCGTGGCAACACTTTTAACTCTCAAGCGCTTGGCTTTGTTAGACTCATTTGAGTTATATATGTAATTCTTTTTGGGTTCCAAGGTCTGAGAATATTGTACATAGTTTTGTGCATTTTGCGTGGCTGAATCACAATTATGGTTTTTAACTGATAAACTTTGTATCTCAATAGTATAGAATAAAAAATTAAAAAAAAACATTTAATTTAAAAGAATAGTAATATTTACTATTGCTTCAAAGAAAAGAAAAAGAAAAAGTGAGAACATAATTTATTTAATCAAAAGCTAGAATATAATGCACAAGTATAAAATTTACTATTGTTACAAAAAAGGTTAGAACATAATTTATTTAATCAAAAGCTAGAATATAACACAAGTATAACGTATATTTAGAGTTCATATCATTTGTATAAATTATTGTATTTTACTCTCTTAGTGTCCAAAATTATGTAGTTTCACTTAAATAAAAAATTAGACTAATTTGAAAGAGTAAAATCACTCTATTAGTTTCTTAGTTTAAAATATTATTTTCATTTGGCCACTTAACTTGAATAAGTTAAATTGTTTTATTTTAGGTCATTAGCTTCTGATGTGCATAAAATTGAAATCCCCATTGGGCCTAGCCCTATTAATTAAAAACTAAGAAACGGTAAAAGATAAAGAAGCCCAGATCCATGTTCAGGTCAGAAAGATCACACAAAATGAGTCTCTGTTACAAAGTTAGGTCGGTCATATAATCTTATATTCGTCATGAAGAATTGAACAAGCAAACTCACTAAAACTTAGGTCGGAATAAACTAATCTTAGATCGGTATGATTATGTCAGTATTATTCAAGAATCCCAGGTCGGTAAAAGCTTAATGAAGTTAGATCGGTCAAATGTTAAAACTCATCCCTATTTAGGTTGGTAATTTATGTAAGATTAGATCGGTGAAGCCGACCTGAAATAAAGATAATAATATAAAATATCATGGTAGGGCCATTATTTTAATGTGTGCAGATCAATTATGACAAAGGGGCCAAAGTTAAAGCCAGTTTTCCCGGAAAAGCAAAAAACATCATTGCAAAAGGAATAATTAGGAGCGTATGTCTCCATTACTCAACGGAACCATCAAGAGTAGCTTATAAATACTCAGGCACAAGCCTCATTCTGGTAGGTTCCAATAAGTAATTTCTGGCAATTCTCACTAGCATTTCTGAAGCTATTCTCTCATTTACAATTTCTTTGAACACTCTTGCTCTATAATGCTTATCTCTTTCATATTACTGACTTGATCGTCGGAGCCTATACAGGGGGGAAAGCCCCGCTCCTTTTCTGAATTAATCATCAATTGGTGAAAGGAGGAGTGCAAGATCATTAAGCTTCATCATCTTGGCCGAGCTCAGCAACTCAGATTATTCCATCATTTTCAATTTTGTTCATTCCCTTCACAGCACAACTTCATACAAATTGGGCTATTACTGTCTTCAAGAGTTCATTGGGCCGTGAAGAAGCATCGCTCCCTTATTGTAATTTTTGCGTCACATCAGCTTCAAATATTGTTCCAAAATCATCTCTAGCGCAAATTCTTACAATATTTGAGCTGTTTATAAGAAATTGGGATAGGGGAAACTATCTTGGAATAGTTTTTGAAGTTAAGGGACCAAATGTTTGACAATATCTCAAATTAAAGGATCAATCAAGTAATTTAACCAATTCTTTTAAGTAAAATAACATAATTTAGAACACAGAAGAAAAGGAAAAATTGCATTTTTAGTACTTAATGTTTGGTCTCTTTACATTTTTGGTACTAAATGTTTGACCAGTTACAAAATTATGCTTTATGTTTGGAAAAGTTGCATTTTGGGTATCGAAAGTTTGTCTTTACACTTTTGATACGAAATGTGTTGTCTAGTTGTAAAATTTTGCTTTATGTTTAAAAGTATTGCATTTTTTATACCAAAAGTTTGACCTCTTTGCACTTATGTTTCCCCTTTGGTGACACTTTTACTCCCGAGACATGCTGTTACATGTAATAAATGGTTAAGCAGTATTCATCAATATTTTGGGAGTGTATTTTGTAAATTTCATATTCATTTGTGGCTTTCAAAATTATTTTCTAATATTGCACCCACTAAAACGGTTAACGTGAATGACAGGTTAGTCTAATTTTTTAGGGAATTAAACAATTTTGTGTTGTCATTTTTAATAAGAAGAACATTAGAAAATAATCGTAAGGCCACACAAGAATATCAAATTTGTAAAAACTCAAAATATTGTTGAACACTGGTTTGATTAACATCATGCCTCAGAACTAAAAGTGTCACAAAATAAAAACATAAAGTGTAAATATATCAAACTTTTGGTATCAAAACTGCAAAACTTCCAAACAAAAAGTAAAATTTTGTAACTGGACAAACATTTGATACCAAAAGTGTAAAGAAAACAAACTTTTGGTACCATAACTTTTTCAAACATAAGACACAGTTTTGTAACTAGATAAACATTTAGTATCAAAAGTGTAAAATTGCTAAACATGAAGTATAAAAAATACAACTCTTCCCAGAATAAAACACAATACCTTGATTTAGATTATCTAAACTAATTACCATGCATGTAATTACTTATTAAAATAGAAAGAAATTAGATAAGTGAATGACTAAGCAATTACCACATTGGCGATAGGGCCATATTGATGAAGCTGTAGAAATGAATAAGGTCAAATTCCACGCCTGATTTGCTTTATCCAATCCCCAATATTAAATGTCAATTAAATTTCCCAAATCAGATACATTCCGTACGTCATTTGATATACGTAATTGTTTCCAGAATACCGTATATGTGTAATTTCTTTCTTTTCTTTATTTTTTTTTTTCATTTTCCTCAGAGGCTACGTTGACGTAGAAGTACACGTACCCGTGAAATTATATACAATTTTTTCTAAACATTATTTAGTGTTAATTAACCCAATGAACTTTTACCATGGTTGATATAATTGATACTACCTCCATTAGAAAAGTCTAATTTCAATATTTTTTTATTCTAATAAAAAGAGTCAACATTATATATATATATATATTTTTACTCTTCCTACCGTTACTTACTCACACTTAAAAAATAAGGACATTAGTGGAATAAATAGTGACAAAATATAAGTGTTGTACATTGAAGTTGATAATTAATTTGTACAACATTGAAATTGATAATTAATTTGTACACTCTCTAAACTAGACTTTTTCTGATGAAACGGAGGGAGTGTGACATATTGGGTATTAGTAGAAGAGTAGTTATTATTCATTATTCATGGATCCGCCCCTGATTATTCATTATCATGTTTTTGAAGTTTTGAATATTTTATTAATTTTTCATGATTCCCAATACAATTTTTTTTAATTTTATATTTCAACTATATCTTTTTTACATTTTTAATATATTTAAAAATCATTTCCAAAACTAAGTTTTGAAAACATGATAAAAACAAACCGGGGTACGTAATTTTCTGTCATGCAATAGCTTCACACGAAAGGGGCGTTTAATGAAAAGTTTCGCTGAAATAACAACTCTCCTCTTATGATAAACTTGGGTTAACAAAAAATTTAATAAATAGTTACTTTTTCTATAAGAGGCGCATAGTTATTTACGGATAAAAATGCACAACATTTAAAATAAGTAATTATTTCTAATTTAAGTGGTTGAACGCTTGGTAGACAGATCATTATGAGGTCAATAGTGTGAATTGCACATTTGAAAAAAAGTATAAATTTGAACCTAAACTCTTTTCAGAATTTTAGAGATTACTCCTTAATAGTGGTGTGTTGATGTACATGTGATCTATAGTTTCCAATGGGACGAATTCTAACACATTTAACAGAAAATTGTCAAGTGAAACCAAAACTAATCAATTTTGCATGTTCACAATACAAAATCATTAGTTACGGTTGAAATCAATCTATTCATGTTGAAGCCTAGTTATGAGGAAATATCTCTTAATTAAAACTCTTTCAACAGGGGAGAAATATATCATAAGACATTTCAAAATTTCAGAGTGTTGTTAAACGAATTTCATCGTCATATATAAAATACGCTATTTTTCGCAATTTTATTCCTTTTTTGTCTTTATGCCAAATTGACCTCATCTTCAACCTTTCCAAAACGTGAGATTTTTTTTTTTTTTTTCCCTTCTTTCAAGCCTTAGGGTTGAAATTTGGAATAGCTAGCTAGGCCAGAAATTTTGGTAGTGAAAAAACTTCCATATCTACAAGAGAAGCTGGAAATTGTCAAGAATTACATTTTGCATTAAGAAGATAGGATTCACATGTCAGAATTTGCTTACAATTCTGGCAGACTTTTATGCCATTTGGATAATGACATTGATTATTCCACGACAAGATTTAGATGCAGGTTTGAAATTGATCCGTTATCCCCAATTATCCCAACACTATAAAAAGGCCTCTCCTTTCTATCTTTTTTCTCTCAACTCTTCACATTCATTCTTTGATTTGATCGATGCCAAAAAATAATAATTAAACTCCTCTCCAGTTAATATTATTTTCACGTACATTCACTTTCGTTGTTCTTTACAACCCTCCAAATTAGCCTTCCATCATCAAAGCGTAAGCCCATTTGTCCATGCCTTGCATAACAGTTATTTTCCTTCTTTTTTCTTCCCTTCTATTGGGATAAGCAAAATTTACTATGACATGCATTGCATTAGTTATTTTTCATGTTTTAGTTAGTTGTATTCCATTTAAGAGATTTATTAAACCATTTACCTTTCATTAGAAGAATCCACTTTGATAAATATTTTTTTGTTCTAATAAAAAAGTTCACTTTCAAATTTTTTTACTCCTCATATGTGGTGTACAACTAGCTTATACTTAATGATTAAGGATATAAATGGAATAAAGGTGTCAAATTGGTTATTTTAGGTGTTGTACTTTGATATTCATAATAAGTTGTACATTGATCAAAGTAGACCCTTCTAATAAAATGGAGAGAGTAATAATAACGTAGATTTAATTTTGTTACAATATTGTCTATCAGATCATGTAGCTGATAAGGGGTTGCTTCTTTGTTATTTCCCGATTACATTTCGCAGAACAAAATGACTTAAAATTATGGTAGAAATATATGATTCATATATTCGATCGGGATACTTTAATTATTTTGCATCTTGTTGATTCATTAATCATGGTGTAGTTGTATTTTCAGGTTGTGGCTAAAGTTCTTGGGGATGGCTAGAAATGGAATTTGTGTTGGATGGATGGTGGTGCTACTTTTATGCTTTTGGGGCAAAGTCACAGAAGAAGCTGAGTATATGAAATATAAAGACCCAAAGCAGCCCTTGAAGGTTAGGGTTAGAGACTTGTTGAGCCGAATGACACTGGAGGAAAAGATTGGTCAAATGACCCAAATTGACAGAAATATTTCCAGCAAAGAAATCATGAAGAAATACTTTATAGGTAAAATATCTATTCTTTAAGGAAAAAATTTCCTACAAAAATTCATGCATGAATTGACCCAATCGTGCAAATCGCATCGAAAAATTGTTAGATGCATCTGCTGCACCACGTATGAGATAGATGATGCGAATCAAATATACTTAGGTTCTACGACACTTCTTACAAAATTACTAGGGCATATTTCTATTTTTTATGGAAAGAAAATATTATAGTATATACATTGCATAAAATTAGACACGATTATAGGGAAAAAAGAATTAATGTACATGCAGATCCAAGAGTAGGGAAGAAAACGAATTTTATTTATCGTTTGATCATTAATATTAATTACAATCGGATTAAGAGTTTCCTTTGTTGACTTATAACCGACAAGTTGCTTTGTTTGATCAAACCGGTTTGACCCAGTGATAATTGCTTGTGTACATGTCGATTAATTAAATTTCTTATTTTCCAATTGAAGAATTATTTGTAACTTTTTACTATTATATATATATATCCAGGTTTTCCAAATTTCAGTTTATTCCTATTTTCCATTTCTTTAGGTTATTCCTATATAGAATGGTTACAGAACCATTCAATCATATTATAAGATGATGACTTATCCAATAATTAATATTAGTAATATTGCATCAAAGCTACTACTTGGTAACATGACTGTAGTCTTTTTGTAATTGATCGATGACCACGATTGAGTATTGATTACAGCGTTCTATCTATCTATCTATCTATCTAATGATTAATTAATTTGTATGAATTGACAGGGAGTGTGTTGAGTGGTGGAGGGAGTTATCCATCTCCGAAGGCTTCAGCGGAGACGTGGATCAATGTGGTTAATGAGTTTCAAGAAGGAGCACTCTCCACTCGTCTTGGGATTCCTATGATCTATGGAATTGACGCCATTCACGGTCACAACACTGTCTATAATGCCACCATTTTCCCCCACAATATAGGCCTTGGAGTTACCAGGTACGTTACTTGGGGATTAGATTTTATGCATGTCAACTTTATTCTTTGTTTTCTCTATTTATCGTCTCACAAATGAGTGAGAGACCCACATATCACATCATTTGACCCACTTGTTCATTGTGAGAGTAGACAGAGAAAAGAGGAGTAAAGTTGACAAAAAATTTCACGGGTCTTACATGTGCTAACTTCTTGTATTTTACTTTGGGTTCAATATTGAATTTATTTATAAGTTTGATATCAAAGTGCATCATCAGAGTTTAAAGTTTGTGTCGAAATTTCTAAGATATTTATTTGCAGTGTTGTCAGACCCAGTTTAAATTGACTATTGGCTAGACCTCGAATTAACTAGCAATATAAACGATCCAATTTTATTGAAAAATAAAATTTGGTCAAGATCAAAATTGAGATTGGGTAAGGGTTGAATTAAGAATTGGGACTAAGTAATTAATTTTATACAATATATTTATAATTGGTGTAACCCTCTAATCCTTTGTCATTCAGTTTTTCATTTGATTCGGTTCGATTGAATTGACCCTCTAATCCTTTGACATTTTCTCTCAACTTGTTCGTTTTCGATTGCAAGTTGAATATCATTTGGCATAACAATATATAGTAACTCAGGCAATTGAACAATTTGAGAGAGTAGTCCATTTAATTAGTAGTAACTTAAATTAAAAGAAAAGTAGTAGCAACTTACCATGTTGTTTTGACCAGGGATCCAGATCTTGTAAAGAGAATTGGAGCAGCAACTGCACTTGAACTTAGAGCTACTGGAATCCCATATACTTTTGCACCTTGTATTGCGGTAATTATTTAATTAATTAATAATCACTAAATTTGATTTCTCAAAAAAAGTAAATTTGGCACTTTATTTATTTTTTCAATTTAGAACAATGATGGACTCTTTTTTTATTTATTATAATTATTACATTCTCAGGTTTGCAGGGATCCAAGATGGGGTCGCTGTTACGAAAGTTATAGTGAAGATCATCAAATTGTTCAAGCTATGACAGAGATAATTCCTGGTCTTCAAGGAGATCTCCCACCCAATTTCCCAAAGGGTGTTCCCTATATTGGTGGACGGTATAATCCCCTTGGCCTCATCATTCTTTGCGTGTTTTTTTCTTTCGGGAGTTTTATAAAACTCCAACACAACAATAAATTGACATAGACTAGAGGTCGACTCTGATGACATCATAAATAAATTAATAACATCTATTTTTTATTAGTATATAGGTAGAAAAAATGTATGAATTCAACATTTGAGTGTAATTAAATTGAAAGTTAAGGGTATATGTTAAGAAAATTTCAATGGTTATAACAGACAAATGTGTCAAAAAGTGATATAAAATTAAATTTATAAAATTTTAAGGTCTAAAATACAATTTTAACAAGTTAAAAAGAAAACTTAATTTTAAGGTCAAAATATAATTATAAGAATTTTATAACTTTTTACACAAATAAAACCCGGTCTTGACCAACTTTCTTCATTTCCCGTTTTGGACTTTGACTTTCCCTAATAATTGGGTCAAAAAAATCGAAAAGGGAATACCTTTTTGCAGAGAACTAGGCCCGGACTAGTTGTCGTTTTGCTGGCTTAGTGGGCCGGTTCTGACAACAGGGTTTTTTTTCTTTCTTCAATTTTTTTTTTTTAAATTTGAGCTTATTTGTTCATTTGTATACCTTATTAGCAAAATTTTTGGAGCTGAAAATTGGTAAATTTCGAAAACTTTCTCCATTAATTAATTAATCTAATATTGAATTAATAAAAGGAGCAAGGTTGCTGGATGTGCAAAGCATTTTGTGGGAGATGGAGGCACAACCAAAGGAATCAATGAGAACAACACAGTTATCGACTGGAATGGTTTGCGCAGCATCCACATGCCTGCTTATCTCGACTCCATTAGAAAGGGTGTTGCCACCATTATGATTTCTTATTCTAGCTGGAACGGCCAGAAAATGCACGCTAACCGTAGGCTTATTACTGGGTACCTCAAGAATCACCTCAACTTTAAAGTACGTAAAGCCCTCTTCGTTTTCATCATTATGGTTTAATAGATTATGGTACTTTTTCATCATTCCTAATACAGATTTTTACTATTTAACTATTTTGTTTAACATTTAAAATATTCTTTTTTGGAAACATGTTTTCAAAACTACGTGATAACTAACGGGGCCTAATGTTGTCGAATCAGGATTTTATCAAAATGATCATGTCCCAATTTTGCCAGCTAACAACTCGTTTTACGGTGTGTTTTTTCTCCAGGGTTTTGTGATATCAGATTGGCAGGGTATTGACAGGATTACCTCTCCGCCGCGGGCTAATTACACTTACTCGGTTCAAGCTGGAATTCTTGCAGGAATCGACATGGTAAGCCAAAAGAAACTGTATCCATTGTGGATTGATTATAATTGCTTTATGGTTAAATCACTCTGCCCGTCCCCCAATTTGGGTGCTGTTGTTTTGTTTAATTTGGTATCAACTTGAAAATGTCTCGCTTTTGTCACTTGAGTTCAAAAATAATAGTCTCCAACTGAAATTCAGCAAACATCTGAGTTGTTTTTTATTAGCACGTGATATTTACACACATTAGCAGGTCAGTGAATAAAAAGAAAATTAAATCACTTTATTCATTCTTAACTTGGCTAGCTGTCTCGATTCGTTAGCCAGAAATAGCTCGATGTTGTCAAAACTGAGATTAAGACCATCCATGAACTATTTTTGGATTAATTAGAGGGCCGGAAATGACCAAAGCGAGTCAAGGACGAACGGAATGATTTAACCTTAACGACTTTGTTATGGTACCTAGCATTAGCATATATATATCGATCAGAATATGCTTTAAGAATTCCTTGTTCATGTAAACTAAGTTCATTTAAATTAAGATTATCCACACCAAATCTTCATTGCAGATCATGCTTCCGGAGAAAATTACAGAGTTTATCGATGATCTGACTATGCTGGTGAAAAAGAATGTCATCCCTATGAGCAGAATTGATGATGCGGTGAGGAGAATATTAAGGGTCAAATTTGCCTTAGGCCTTTTTGAGAATCCGATGGCTGACTACAGCTTAGTCCATGAATTGGGAAGCCAGGTTCAGATCATGAAATTTGATCTCCATTTTTGCCTTTTAATCCAGAAAATTAAATATGGCTTATTTGACCGATCTGTATTTTATGCTTTTTGATACAGGAGCACAGGGAATTGGCAAGGGAAGCCGTCAGAAAATCTCTGGTGCTTCTCAAGAATGGTAACGACGTCGATGAACCGCTGCTTCCTCTTCCAAAGCGAGCATCGAGGATACTCGTCACCGGAAGCCATTCCCACAATATTGGCAATCAATGCGGTGGTTGGACAATCGAATGGCGAGGTCGTCCTGGAAACATTACAGTTGGTATGTATATTATGTTTCCACTTCCTCTGTTTTAACTGCATCAAAAGTATTTCAAATGAAAAAAGAGAAAAAGAAGCTAAATCAGCACATAGAAACTCTCGTGTGTCGCATTGCTTGAACTCGTGACTTCAGGTCACATGACATCAGCTTCTTACAACTGTGCCAAGATCCTCTTAAGAAGTACTCTATCCGTATTATATAATAAGTTATGCTTTGAGTTGTATCTCAGGACTCAAAAACATTATACAGTTGAACTCTTTGTATGAGACGTATGAGCGCCCCTAAACTTCTGTCTACCCTTGTTCTGTCTTTCATGTCTACTTGCTCACAATTAGAGAGTGAGCCTCATGATTTGATACGTGGGTCGCATTTTCTATAGTGAGAGGGTAAGCAGAAAAGAATGAGCGTTAACTGCACATATCTTCTAACATATTGGCTCATTTTGTACACAGGTACCACAATCTTAACAGCCGTGAGGAACACTGTTGATCCACAAACAGAAGTCGTATACAATGAAAATCCCGAAACCGAATTCCTCAACTCCAACAACTTCTCCTACGCCATTGTCGTTGTTGGCGAGCCACCTTACTGCGAATCCTTTGGCGACGACATGAAGCTCACGCTACCGGAAACCGGCATCAGAACCATCACGAACGTCTGCAAAGCCGTGAAATGCGTGGTGGTGATCGTGTCGGGCAGGCCTCTGGTGATCGAGCCTCATCTTGCCAAGATGGACGCATTGATGGCGGCCTGGCTGCCGGGGACGGAAGGACAAGGTGTTGCTGATGTTCTTTTTGGTGACTATGGTTTCACAGGAAAACTTGCACGCACTTGGTTTAGGACAGTGGATCAGCTGCCTATGAATGTTGGTGATCCACATTATGATCCTCTGTTTCCTTTTGGATTTGGACTCACAACTACGCCTGCAGAACAAAGAGCATCACAGTAAATTATATTGTATGCCTATATAGTCTTGTCTCAGATCTTATATATAATCTTAGGATTCTTACATGTTGTCCAATTTTCAAGACAAGAAAACTGATATATACATATATGTATATATATATATATATATATATATCTATATATATTTACATTTGTAAGGAATAATAAATAAATAAATAATTAGGGGGTTTTTTCTCCTAAGTAATACTGTTTTTTTTCCGAAACAACCGATTAAATAGTTTGAGGGGCGGGGAATGGAGACCCTTTGTTAATTTGAAATTGGTAAAAATGTACTAAATGGGACGTAACAAACCTTATCTCGGTGTAAAAAATGCATGTGCAAATGACCATAAAATAAACGCAGGCTCATATTTCCTTAATTAACCAACCTAACATTTGGAATTTATTGCTAATTATCCTAATCCAATCTAGCAACTCCCGTCAGCTGTCTTGAAAGATCATCGTCCTCTTCTCTGAATGGGCTAGTCAGAGCGTTTGCCGCTGAATTTGCTTCCTTAAATATGTGATTAATATCAAAGCTATCTTCATAAAACAAATTTGCCTAAAACAATCCGTAGGCATTCAAGGAATCTTGAAAAGCCATTGAACCATATACTTTCTTTTCCTTTTATTTTATTAATGCCATCCACACATGAGAACTTGATTTTCAAACTTATATGCCATACACTAACTTTTATAGTTTGAGGGTGACACTAGTGATGCTTGAAAGTATGACTAGCTTCGAGTTATCAAAGTAACAGTATTGCAAATAATAATAATAATAATAAAATAAAAATAATAATAATAAAGACAAATGTTAAACTCAAATTACACGAGTATCACAAAAGACTATCAAATTGAACAGAGATTGAGAAGCGAACACTTTCAAGGCAAAGTAACACTTTTGAGGCGGAAGGTAGAAGCAGCTCAATGATATTTTTGTCAGAATAATTATACAATCTCTTAGTCAAAATTAGTTTTCTTAGTCAATAATTTAATCCGTACTTTTAAAAAACTGTAAGTTTATTTTATACTTAATATAAATATCGAAGCTTAGTTATTGTAAGGGAATTGAGACTTAAGAGAGTAATCCAAATCAAAGTAAGAGATATAGGTGAGGATGTTGATTGTTTGTCCTACAAGAATGCATACAATGAAGTACATAGTAGGGTGACTAGGGGTCAATGGCGGAATTAAGGTCGTGAATGGCCAATACGGTCACCCCTAATTTCTTAAAGTTGAGGATAGTAATTAGTAATTTTCACACTTTGCATGTCAGCCAATCTCCACCTCCATCTGCTTAAGAAAGAAACTGAACATGAACATATTGTGTATGTCTATTATTATAGAAGAAATTGACAAGGCTATCTGCAAATTCGTATGGAAAGGCGATGAAGAGAGGAAAATGATCCATCGGAGATCAAGGAGAGCAATTACAAGACCTTATTGCCATGGGGGCCTAGGTGTGAGAAGCACGGAAGCAATGAACAAATCAATGCTGGCAAAAATTGCATGGAAAAGAATTGCAGAGGAGGATTCCTTGTTAGTAAAATTTCTCAAAGGAAGATTTTGTGAGGGGAAGAATTTTCTGACAGTATCATGCAGAAATGATGGATCGTGGGGATGGAAGGGAATATTGGTGGGAAGAGACTTAATAAAGCAGGATCTGATGCGGAAAGTGGTTAAGGGGGATAGGATAGGCATCATGGATAACTGGATACCTGGGGTGAATCTAGAGGAGATTCAATACAAGCTCTTCAGTAAACGAGCTTAAAGTGGAACATCTAGGGCCTGTTCTTTACCCGGTTCTCATTGGCCATTTTTAGGTCTCAATCCAAAAATCGAACCCAACCCCATGTTCTTTAAGAAGAAATGAAACCCAGTTTTGAGAACCAATTCCCACTGCCGCCGCCGCCCTCCTCTGCCGCACTCCTCCTCCTGCCACCGCCACTGGCCTCCTCCTCTTCTTCTTCTTCTTCTTCTTCCCCCAGCTTCTTCTTCTCGCAGCTTCTTCTTCTTCTCGCAACTTCTTCTTCTTCTTCTTCCTCCTCCTCCTCCTCCTCTTCTTCTTCTTCTTCCTCCTCCTCCTCCTCCTCCTTCTTCTTCTTCTTCTTCTTCTTCTTCTTCTTCTTCTTCTTCTTCTTCTTCTTCTTCTTCTTCTTCTGCTGCTCGCCCTTCCTTCTCTTCTTCCTGCCGGCCCTCTTCTTCTTCGTTGGCCGTCGGCCCTTCCTCCTCCTCTTCTTCTTCTTCTTCTTCTTCTTCTTCTGCCCTTCCTCCTCTTCTTCCCGCTTGCCCTCTTCTTCTTCTTCTTCTTCCTCCTCCTCTTCTTCCTCCTCCTCTTCTTCCCCTGCTTCTTCTTCTTCTTATTCCTCTTCCTCCTCCGCAATCACTCACAAACCCAATTGTGAGTGGATTTTAAATTTGAATCTTCAAATCACAAATTTGGGAATTTGGGAAAATATGAAATTCAAGCTCAACTTCTTTTGATTGAAACAGAAAAAAGAAGAAGAAGAAGAAGAATTGGATTTTGGGGGTTTAGGTTTTGGGCCGCCACCGGCGACCCGGCGGCGGTGGGGCGGACCGGGTGGTGGTGGAATATGTGTTGTGGTTTAGGGTTGAGAACGACGTTTCTTTGTTTTGGGTCTCAACCCATTTGGTCTCTGCCTAAAACTCAAACCTGGTTCTCAGAACGGCGTAAAGAAGAAGCCCCTAATTGATCAGATCGAAATTGGAGGGAACCCATTATCCAAGCCATATTCCCACAACAAGTCCAGGATAGAATCAAGTCTATATATCTTTCACCATGGCTGGAAGGAGAATATACACTTTGGTATGAACCATAGAAGATAGGTAAATATTCACCAAATCATGATACAAAAAAAAACATTAAGGGAATGAATTGGAGCATACATTTGTGCTAGATGTGGGAGGGAGGAGGGAGACACCGAACACATCTTCTAAATTGTAACCACTCTAAAAGGATGTGGAGAGTATCCTTACTGGGATTTAATTTTGATGTTGAGTCACCAATAAATATTAATGATTGGTTTTGAAATTGGATGAAGGAGGCAGTTGAGTTATCAATCCACATAATGCATGGAATTTGGTTGGCAAGAAACAAAATGGTCTGGGAGAGCTGTCTCATTCCTCCGGGTAAGATTTGGCAACAAATACAAAGGAAATTTGACTAACAAAAGTCCGCAGGCACAAGCAAGCCCAACAGTAAATGGGGAAGGAGAACAAACCATCCTAATACGCAAGTAAAGATTCTAGTAGATGAGGCGTTCAGAGCAGTGGATAACACAGGGGTTATAGGATGGGAAATAAAAGATAACTCAGTTTTTATTCTCCACAGGAAGGGATTGAGAGTACCAAGTGGATCTTCACTGCAGACAGAAGCCTTAGCCTACCTTAGGCCGATGTAGTATTCAATTGCGAAGAGATGGGGTACCTCAGGTAGATACTCATAGCATGAACTTGGTCAATCAATTACGTGATGCCCCAGTAGCCCACAATGAGGAACAAGTAATGTTATTGGGTATTAGGCGCTATGCTAGAGCCTTTTTAGATTTACTTATCAAGAAGATAGATAGGTCACTTGTGCATGAAACATATTTGATGTCTACAAATGCCCTTAGGGAGCCTAATATTATATATGTTACTTAATTGAATGAGAATGAATTTGTTAAAAAAAAAAAAAACATATACATTCAAATGGTATTAATTCTAATATATATATATATATATATATATTATACATATTCTATTAACTCAATTCTTCAATAAGTTGATATTCTCATAATGTGTGCAAGTCTTTGGCACATTCAAAGCTAAACTCATACTTTTTGACAAAACTAATTTTGCGCGGTAAGGGTGTTTATTAAACAGGTAAATCAAATAAGTCAGTCAATTTAAACAATACTCCCTCCTACCCAATTTAAGTGTCACTTAAGGTTGTTTCACACATATTAAGAAAAGTGTGAAAAAGGCTAAATTAGCCTTATTTAAGTTACCTTGTAATTCTAAATAAAATAATAATGTATTATCCCAACACTAATTTCTACTCTCTCTCTCTCTTCCATTAAGACTGAGTATTATCTAATCCGCTTTCAATTGAAAGCTCTTTCACATTTCCAACACATTGAAATGGAGCATTATAAATAAGGGTAAATTTGGAACAATCAATGAAATATATTCTTGGAATATGTAAGTGACACTTATTTTGGGTAAAAAATTTAGTCCTTAAGTGGCACTTAAATTGGGTAGGAGGGAGTATAAGTTAGTTTGATTGGCTTATTTGGTGTTCGGATTGGGTTAATGGCTGCACCAAACTCTTAAACAGTTTAATTGTTTGGAATTGAATTTGAGACTCAACCCAAATAGTGAATCCGAATAAACCAAATAAGATAATAGTACACACACACATATATATATATAGTTATAATAATTTATTTGTCATTGGAATTGGATTTGAAACTCAATTCAAATATTTGTTGCTCTGATTGAATGATTGTTAACGTTTAAAACATTAATTTGTGGTGTTTTATTGTTTTATGCTTCTAAGTTTTGAATAATTAGATGCATCATGAATATGCTTTGAGCTTACTTATATATTGTTGGAGGAATTTTTAAGATCTTGCTTATTTGGCTTATATGGGTCCGAATCAAATAAGCCATATTTTAAATAGTTTGAATTGGATTGGTATTTGAGTCCACAATTTAAAAAAAAAAAAAAAAAAAAAACCCCAAAGAAATCAATCCAAATAAGTTATTCATACAACTAAAACCCAAATGAACACCCTATGCAGGGTGTAGCTATGTTCTTTTCAATTCAATTCCATCAAAATCATTACTTTTTCTCCAAAATTTGACATAAAGAAACAATCTTACTTTTTACTATATTCAAAATTTAAAATTCCTTTAAAATCTTCACTTACATAAACTCAGAATATTATTAGTCATTGCACTTTTATTTTTTATTTTTCTCCCACAAAATTTCTCAAAAAATAATTCTCTCCAGAATATTTTCTTTCCAAAAATAAAACATTCCCAAATTTGATACAAAAAGAACAAAGACTAGGGGCTGTGTGGAAACAATCTCAAGATGTGGTTTTGGAATGGTTTTGGTGGGCCCAAAATCAAAATATTGTTTGGAAATGTTTTTTTTTTGGTTGTGTTTAATGGTAGTGGGTTAGAAAAGAAAGAACATTAAAAAAGTTTTAAAAAAATAAAAGTTATAAAGTGAAAAAAATATGAAGAACATTAAAATAAATAAAAAAAATACAATATCATATAATATCTCAAATCATATCTCAAAATATATTTTAAAAATATCTTTCAAAACTTATATCATACAATATCTCAAAACACATTTAAAAATATTTTTCAAAAATACCTTTCAAAACACATTCTATACATGGCCTAGATTTTCAGCGTAATAGTGTTAATTTTGTATTATAAAAAACAAAAAAGTGTGAATTTTGTAAATGTAGCTGCCGTATATTATATTACTTCTCTCCTTACTCAACCAAAAATATCTTCGACAAAATCTTGAAAAGGACATCCATGAGGGATGTCGGTATCTTGCTATCTAAATAGTCTGCATCTGCAAAACTTGAAATTTGAATTAAATCCTTTCCTTAAAATCCGAACATCAAAAATGGCATCTCACTTTTCGGCCAAAATAACCGTTGCAATTTGAATTATGGAGTGGTTCAATCCCAATCAATGAACATCGCCCAAGTGTGTACTCTGCCAGTTTTCCTACTTTCCTCTCTTTTTTATCCCCATGTCAGAAATGTTCATGGAAAAGCTAAAAAGCTCGAAATACTCGGCCACAATTCTCATAAACCGACAAAAGTTCCATTCAGGAACCACCCTATATATATTGGGGTGCCCCAGAACAGAGGCCACACGCACCTTCCAGAGCATTATTGGCAACAGCATTATTGTTGAAGTTAATGAGTGAGTTTTGCAGCATTTCATCCTTGTTCTTTGGCTCATTTTTGATGGGATGAGCTAACTTTCGTGTTTTGATTGTTCAATTCGATTGTTTTGCAGTTTGAGGTTTTGCTGGCAAAAGGGCTTGTGGAAATGGGTTTGTTGGGATTTGTAGTTCTGTTCTGCTTGGTGGCTGCTTCAGTTGTTGAATCTGCGATATATAAAGATCCGAAGCAGCCGGTGGAAGCTAGAGTGAAGGACTTGATGAGTAGGATGACTCTTGAAGAAAAGATCGGACAGATGACTCAGATTGAGAGGAAACTAGCATCAGCTGATGTCATGAAGAAGTACTTTATTGGTATATTTCTCACCCTTTTTTGAATAGTCTATTTGCATAAGCAGAATGGATTGCATAGATTCTGTTCTCGCTTTGATTCGAATGTCAAAATTTGTTAACATTGTATGTTATAATCGCTGAGTTGAGTGATGATTGGGATCTTTATATAGTTATTGATTATGTTCAGGGAGTGTACTGAGTGGTGGAGGGAGTGTGCCAGGACCTAAGGCCTCTGCTGAAGCTTGGGTGAGGATGGTAAATGATTTTCAAAATGGTGCCCTTTCCACCCGCCTAGGAATTCCATATATATATGGCATTGATGCCATTCATGGCCACAACAATGCCTACAATGCTACAATATTTCCTCACAATATTGGCCTTGGGGTCACCAGGCAAGTGTTCTTAGATTGCCAATTGTTTGTTTTGGGGTATTGAATGACATTGATTTGTGTAACTAAATGTAAAAGGAGGATGTTGGGTTGGTTCTATTGTGCATTGAACTTTCTTTGTGAGTGGCTCAGTTACAAATGAGATGAATATTTTGCTTCCTGCTTCAGTTCACCATTTTTAATTAGGTATTTCATTTGACTAATGACTGGAATTTGGTAAATTTGGAATCAGAGATCCGCTGCTGGTGAAGAAGATTGGTGCTGCAACTGCACTTGAAGTTAGAGCAACTGGAATTCCTTATACTTTTGCTCCCTGCATAGCGGTGAATAATCATTGATGTTTCTGGGGTTATGTTATGCTGTTTTGCGTAAGCAAGCTCGATGCTCATTGTCTCTGTTTGAGCAGGTATGTAGGGATCCTAGATGGGGTCGTTGCTACGAAAGTTACAGTGAAGATCATCGCATTGTTCAAGCCATGACTGAGATTATACCCGGGTTGCAAGGAGATGTTCCTGCTAATAAGCCTAAGGGGGTTCCTTTCGTTGCAGGAAAGTACGAACTAATTCCTGAATCCTCTTCATTATGATTGATAAGAATGTGAAAATAGTTGAGTTTGTTGATTGTCTATTGCTTCTTACCATTTTTTTCATAATAAATCACAATGGAAGAAAAACCATGCAATCATGTGAACTGAGCTTTGGACAGTTATGATAGAACATTGTAATGAATTCGGTATAGTCCAGAGAACGATTACTCATAACATCAACCCTCCTGATTTGAAAAGGCTTCATATCTAAACTGATTTCCATGTTTTAATCTTGTTCAGTTCATACTTCCGCTAGTGTCAAATGTAGCAGGAGCAAACTTTCTTTGGACCTATAATGTCATTTTTTAGGATAATGATCTGGTTTGCCTGTGGAATTTGTCAGCTAAATTGTTGCACTTTAACTATGAATCAAAAGTGTGAATTATTTTTGCCATTTTACCAATTGTTTTTGTGATTTATTTAAGGACAAAAGTTATGGCCTGTGCAAAGCACTTTGTGGGAGATGGTGGCACAATTAAGGGAGTTGATGAGGACAACACTATCATTGACTATAAGGGGTTGCTTAGTATTCACATGCCAGCATATTTTGATGCAATCAGAAAGGGTGTTTCAACAGTGATGGTTTCTTACTCAAGCTGGAATGGAAAGAAAATGCATGCTAATCGTAATCTTGTTACAGGATTTCTCAAGAACAAACTCAATTTCACGGTAATTTACAAAATAAATTTGCTAAACCATCTAGCTGGAATGAAGTAGGACAGGTTCTGATAATGTTCCTCATCTGGATGTCTTTCAGGGTTTTGTTATATCAGATTGGCAGGGTATTGACAAAATTACCAATCCACCTCATTCCAATTATTCTTATTCGGTGCAAGCTGGAGTTCTGGCCGGAATTGACATGGTAATTTCAAGTTCTTGATGCATAAATTTGTCCATGGAGTTGAAATTGCTAAATTAGGAAAATTCTGTTACTCAGAAGCTTAGAAAAAACAAACATGATGCAGAGATGGTCCATTTGAAGCTCAAATTGCTAAATTTAGAAAAATTCAGTTATTCCCATAGCTGAGAAAAATATGAATGTTTTTGAGAGATGCATAGATGGTCCATTTTGAGCTCAAATTGCTAAATTTAGAAAAATCCTGTTATTCACATAGCTGAGAAAAATATGCACAGATGTAATGAGAAGAACTTTCGGTTTTCTGTTTTTCAGATCATGCTTCCTGAGAACTTTGAAGAGTTCATTAATCAGCTTACCCTTCAAGTGAAGAACAAAATCATTCCTATGAGCAGGATTAATGATGCTGTTGAACGAATCTTGAGGGTTAAGTTCACCATAGGTCTCTTTGAGAACCCCATAGCTGATCTAAGCCTGGTAAATCAACTAGGAAGCCAGGAACATAGAGAACTAGCAAGGGAAGCAGTGAGGAGATCACTGGTGCTTTTGAAGAATGGTAAAGATACTCACAAGCCGTTGCTTCCTCTTTCGAAAAAATTGCCGAAGATCCTAGTTGCAGGAGCTCATGCCAATAATTTGGGCTATCAATGTGGTGGCTGGACCACAGAATGGCAGGGAGTCACTGGCAATGACATCACAACTGGTAAGCTATTTCAAACCCTGAACCTGCAGCTGTTTTGTTTATCCAATTTCTGTAGTTTTTAAACAAAATTGGATTTCTTTCTTCAGGAACTACCATCTTGACTGCCATAAAGAACACAGTCGATCCATCGACAAATGTCATCTACAGCGAAAATCCTGATGCAAACTTCGTTAAGTCCAGCAATGTCTCCTATGCTGTTGTTGTGGTGGGAGAGTTGCCCTATGCAGAGATAGCTGGTGATAGCATGAATCTAGCCATTCCTGAACCGGGGCTGACCACCATAAAAAACGTATGTGGACAAGTCAAGTGTGTTGTTGTCATCATCTCTGGCAGGCCGGTTGTAGTTGAGCCCTATGTTGCAGGCATAGATGCACTAGTGGCTGCTTGGCTTCCAGGTACAGAAGGCCAAGGTGTTGCTGATGTTTTGTTTGGCGACTACGGCTTCACCGGGAAGCTTGCAAGGACTTGGTTCAAGTCAGTTGATCAGCTTCCAATGAATGTTGGTGATCCCCATTATGATCCTCTGTATCCATTTGGATTTGGCCTTACAACAGTGCCTACAAAGAGGAGCTGAAAAAAATGCAGGTTGCATTAGCCATACTTGAAGGAGCAGCTAAACTTGATTCTTTTCTTCCTAAATAGCATACGCCTCTTCCATGGGATTTTAAATGATTTTATTGAGCTGTTTTGTTATAGCAATGGGCCATTCAAATTGCATTCATATGAATGACATGAGCTTGTATTCTCTATTGGTGACATGCTCCAGTATAAGAAAAAGAAAATGCCAACTTAATTGATTCTCATGCTATAATAATGTCGACTTCAAGTCATCTTTTTAAACACAAAGAAGGGGGAAAAAAGGAAAAAAAAAAAAAAGAAAAAAAAAGCATAGAATTGCTTGAATATTTTTCATGATCAAAAATACTAAATTCAACTCTTTTACCAGATAAATGGCCTTTATATGGACATTGCTATGTTTATAAAGGATCTACCTAACAAGAAAAGTATAGATTTTCTAACACAAGGATTACTTATATCAATAATGTAATCAAACTTAACCCCCTTTTGGGGTGCATCTTCTGAGTTCGAAACCCAGGATTGCATTTCTGGAGTTGCCAGTTACAAAAAATGTCAATGTACTCATCGATTTTCCACATTGTGAGAGATACAATATATATAGTGATTAATTAAAAGAAAAAAAATTCTTTCATGTGTATATTACCCAAAATTAAGAAAAGTAAGCAACTGAAATAGTACCATCATATAATATAATATACGTATATTATCATTAATTTAGTTTGGTTTGTTCCACCTTTAATTGGTGAATCGACAACGATGTACTAACTAAAACCATTAAAAATAAGTCAAATTAATTGAAATAACCTTCCTATTTTAATAAAATAGTTTTGCTTTCTTTTTTATTTTAAACTTATTATACCTTCATTATTATGTATTAATATATGTATCAATATATTTATGTGTATTTATCTGTGATTCATAACTAATGGATCTATACTTGAAAAGTAATGTAACTGAAAAAATTGCAATAAATTACTTATCTATTGTATTAAAACTCATAAAAATTATCCCCCTATCTCCCCCTTAAGAGAGTCATATGACTCTTTACGCAGGGACGAAAGTAGTATATTATTAAAAATGACTTTTCGCATAAGATAAATAAAGTATATTTATAAAGATGACTCTTTTATCGGAAATGAATGAAGTAAGTGTACGTTATAATTTCTCATAGTAGAATTCTTACATTAACACCCATTCTTAAACAAGGTTACATTAATTTTCTTTAACTTCTTGATGCCATAAATTTCCAAACCCACACACATCACATAAAAATTCTTCTCCTCTACTGATGTTTATATATTCTGGACTTCTCCCTGAAAATTAATTCATCAATATTCCCCAAAAAAATAAAATAAAATAAAAATAAAAGAATTAACTAGTTTTAATTAGCTAGGAGCATATTCATGGAGAACTTCTCTGCAGACCATGATTTTTCTTGTTCACCAATCCTGGAAAATTATTACTATGATTCATTTGCAGCTGATCAATGGACGTTTGAGGAGAACAAAGTGTTTGAGAAAGCTCTGGCTTTGCATCAGTATGACCTCACTTCTGTCGATTTCTTCCAGAAGATCGCCGCGGTGGTTCCCGGAAAGACAATCGGACAAATTAAACAGCATTTTCAGTTACTAGTTGAAGACGTTAAATTCATCGAAGCATACGACGATGATCCATACCCGTATCCGAATCCATATCCATATGAGGATCCGACTCCGGCTCCGACAAGTGTGTTTTATGGTCCGGATCCACCAACTAATTATTTTGATTTCTGCAAAAATATATCCCCCAAATATTCATTTATGGGCCAAAAAAGTAGTGTTTCAAGAAAAGGAAGAAGCAGCAGCAGCAGCAGCAGCAACAAAGACTCTGTTTGCGTTGATGATGATCAAAAGCTGAAGAAGGGAAGTCGACGTTGGACTAATGAAGAACATGAGTACGTTTCACTTCGCTTTACCCGTATTTTCTTTCTGTCACTGTCACTGCCACATATATTTATGTCTCTTCAAGTTTGATTTAATTCCCACAATATTCATTTTGGGGGGTATAATTACCAAACTAATCAAAAAAAAAATTTTAATTCCTCTTTTATAGAAAACGAATTCTGCAGATTCGTTTTCAAATTGAACACGAATATGCAGACTTCATTTTCTCAAAAAAAAAAAATTTTAAAAAAAAAATAAAAAAATTAAGGAGAAACGAATTAGGTGAATTCGTTTCTCCTTAGAAACGAATTCACCTAATTCGTTTCTCATTTTATTATTACTTTTTTTAAAAAATAATGTTAAAATTGAAAATGAATTTGGTGAATTCATTTCTATAAGAAATTATATTTATTTTTATTTTTTAAAGATTTTTTTTAAGAAAACAAAGTTCAGAGATTCGTTTTCAGATGAAAAAATATTCATTTTATTATTATTTTTTAACGAATTTCCAAATTCGTTTTCTTAAAAAAAAAATCGAGTCAAGCTCAAGCTCATATTTTGGGCTCGAGAGCTCGAGCTTAAACATATAATCGACGAGTCGAACTCAAGCTTACATGCACATAGCGAGCTTGAGCATATAATCGAATCGAGCTCGAGCTCATATTTTGGGCTCGAGAGCTCGAGCTTGAGCATATAATCGAGCTCGAGCTCATATTTTGGGCTTGAGAGCTCGACCTTGAGCATATAATCGAGTCGAGCTCGAGCTTACATGCACATAGCGAGCTGGAGTTCGAACTCACATTTTGGGCTCGAGCTTGAGCTGAGGTGTAATGGGTTGAGCCGAGCTCGAACATAAGGGTGTTCAAATTATTTTAAAATTTAAAAAAATAAAAACTTTAAAATGAATTCAGAAAAATTAATAAAAATTGAAAACTTGAAAATTAAAAAAAAAAAAAGAATTAAAATAATTTTAGGAAGAAACGAATTTGGTAAATGCATTTAAATTGAAAACGAATTTGGTGGATTCGTTTTTAGGAAAAAACGAATTCACCAGATTCGTTTCTAGGCAAATTTAATATTTTTTTAAAAAAATGAAAATTTTTTTTTTTTGGGAAAACGAATCCCGCAAATTCATTTTCAATTATAATGGGAAGAATTTTTTTTTTGCTTATTTTAGTAATTAGATCCCTTCAAAATGAATATTAAGGGAAAAAATCCCTTCAAGTTTTGATGATCATTTTCTGGAAAATTAAATTATATGAGTATATTTTGGTAATGTACGTCAGATTTCATTTTTATTTTTATTTTTGGGAAAGTGTGGAAGTAAAATTTTCTTGTTAACGTTTATTTTCTTAGTGCACTTGCTAGATTCATAAAGTTTGAAAAAATATATATAAGAAAATTTTTTATATATATATTTACTTTTGTATATAATTTATATATTTTTTACTTTTGTATATAAAAAAAATCAAATTCTTGATAACTCTTTTCATTTTAGGATAAATTTCAAAATACTTATAGGATTTGGTAAACATTGAAATATTGATTGGATTTTTATAAAGAGAAATGATATATTTAGCAACAAATCTTAGCAATTTTCTGATAGCAACTCATGTAGTATGTATTCACTGGCAATATTTTTATTAAGAGTAATGATAGATATCTCAACTAATTCATCACAATTTTTTGATAGCAACTCATGTGTCATGCATTCATTGGTTATATTTTTATGAATAATTATTAATATCACATTATTGACTAATGAATACATGGCACATGAGTTGCTAAATCAAGTCTCATATGCTTACATTTTATTATAATATATGTATATTTATTGGTTTTTATTTTGTGGGCTAATTTTTTGGCCCCATTTTTTGAAAGAAAAAAATTGGAGGCCCAATTTTGGGCCTGTTTTTAAAAATTTCCCCCTTCTCTCTCTCTCTCTCTCTCTCTCATCAAATAAAATTTTTATTTTTTTCAACTTGCTAAAAATTTGCTGGGCCCCAAAGCTTTGGCCTTTTTGTTTTTTCTTCCTCAAATCAAAATTTTCTTTTGTTTTTGTACAGACGGATTTCTACTCTCTTCTCCTTCCTTTCCTACTCCATTGCAGTACTCCAACCCTCCTCCTATAATGCCTTTCCAGTTAGTACTATTAACTTTCATTTTTTTTTTTTCACTTAAATTTTTTTGCCTCTTTACTTTCTAGTCTACTTTTACTATTATAACATTAATTCTTTTCTTCATTTTCATCAATTCTTTTTTTTTTTTTTGAAATTTGTTTAGACTTTCATTTTTCTTTGGTTTTAGTAATTATTTCTCCTATTTTTCTATTTTCTACTTAATATTAATACTAACTTTTCTTTTAGTTTTTCTTTTAATTTGTATGTTTGTTCTCCTTTTTTCACAAATTTTTTCAAGCCAAAAAAATTATAAAAATATTGAAACTAGTACAGAATAGACTATTTTTCCTATGAACAAGTTTAAAAATTCTTCATACTTTCTAGATAATATTTTACCTTATTATAAAAAAATTAGGGCATATTTCATAATTTTGCCCCAGGACCTTTGAAGTTGATGACTGGGGCTATTGCTAAGAAAAGTTGTGATGAATTAGTTGATATGTCTATTATTTTAGTAAATAATTATTAATATCACATAATTGACCAATGAACAAATGTTACATGGGTTGCCATGAAAAAGTTTACACGATTTGTTGTTAAGTCTATCACTACTCATTTATAAGTTAGGAAAATTTCCATTTTGGAAGGGGGCATATCTGTCCAAATATTGAGGGTAATCTTGCAAATTCTGGATAAGTATTAATTTCATTTTGTTACAATATGCAATTACTTGTATATGTGCTATTCAATTCTTGATAAGTACTTCATCTGGTCCCGAATAAAAGATATTTTGGATGGAGAAACAAAATTTAAAACAAATGATGTTTTAGCCAAAAAAAAAAAAAAAGATTTTTACCTAACCTAGCCTTGTAGTATTAATTGGATTACAACTCTAACACTCCTAATAATATTAAATTACAATATAATTAAGGGGCTTTTGTGTCATTTAAACTAATTTTTAATTTGTTTCCAAAACTCTAAAACGTGGTTTATTCTAAGGTAAGTATTTCATAGTGTTACAATATCCAATTATGACATGTATGCTGTTCAAGTTAACTAAGGTTCGGACAGTCCAATATATAAAAACTCTCGTATGTGCAGGTCGACGAGCTGGAGGTAAATACCTTCATTAATTTGCTTCTTTAATTAGTTGGTTTCATTGATTTAATTTTTTTAATTAATAATGTTTCAGGAAGTTTCTAGTTGGTTTAAGGAAGTATGGGAAGGGAGATTGGAGAAGTATTTCGAAAAACGTTGTCCAAACAAAGACACCAACTCAAGTTGCAAGTCATGCACAGAAGTACTTTATTCGCCAAGCTAAGTTATCATCAATTTCACAATATCACTACTTCGACCCAACCTTGACCCCAACCCAATAATATTTAACATCATCATCATCAATCTTCTTGTGTTCCACACGGGGTAGAGTCACGTGTTGAAAGTTAAAATTGGCAAATATTTAATATAGTAAAAATATTTCATAAAAAAAATTATAAACTAAATTTTATAAAAATACTGTTGTTGTACGGCAAAAGTGTCAAGTATTGAAATTAAAATATTTCGATTTCAATCCACTAATTTTTTTCCATTATTATTAATTTTGATATTTATACCTCATTATTTTAATTTTTGTTGGAGTAAGAATATAAATACCTTTAAAATTATATTAAAATATTAAAAATGTTTTTCAGAAATTATGATGGGACAATTTCTCCAGTAGCTGATTTGTAAGTACACAATCGATGATCACCAGACCCTACACGAGCTTGGATATTTCAACACAAAATAAACTAAAGAAACTTAGAAACTCGACTAGCAACTTAATTGATTAAAGTTTGCTCGATCATACAACAAGTGATCATCATAATCAACACATACATACATGAAGTTAAATTAATTTATTAGTTGGCTTAAATTTCTTTTCTAAAATAGACATATACTTTTATAAGTGTTTTTTAAGCCAAATTATTTTATTCTTACATATGTCTTAATTTGTAATTTTCAATAAAAAAAAAAATCAATTTTATTCTTCATTTTACTTTCCCCAAAAATGATGTCTTAGTTGTTTTTTTTTTTTTTTTTTTTTTTCATTTTCCAAAACATAACGAAATGGCTGTTTTAGTTCATTCATGGGCAAATGATTCAATATATATATATATTTCTTTTTTTAGGAAACAGCAATTTAAGTGGTCGAGGGACATGGTGACGTTTTATCATAATATAACGACAAAAAGGCGAGGGAGACGTAATTGCCTCAAATCAAACCCAACCTCTGAATAGCACATAAATTTTCACTTTTCTCAATGTGCTGACAGAATTTCGCGAGGGAAGGCTATGAATGATGGAAACGTGATTATTTCTTCAAACGAAAATTTTCTTTAGTCCTAGAAGTATGCTGGTATTTCCAGGGCTAACGAGCCCAAAGAAATTTTTTGCACACATTGCCATCATTCAAAGCCATCGATCCCTGATGAAATTCTATCGGCAGATGGATATAAATATTCACACATTGCCATCATGTATCACCCACCTCCAAAACACCAAAAGGAGGCGGGTGTAACTCTAATAGTGTTTCAAAAATTCATTATTGTTTTGAACTGTTGAAAGTTAAAATTGTTTTTGGAAATTTGTCGAGGTTCGAGCAAAGCGATAAATTAGTAGGTAATACAAACCATAAGTTTTAGAAGAAAATATATAAATATATAATTTGGATTTTAACTTTAAATTCATGAGTATATAGCCTAGTGGTAAATTTAGTGTGCAAAAGTCAAGTCCTTATGTAGGCGCATGTTCGAATCCTATTGCACTAAGGGAGTATTGGAGGTGGGTGAAACAAGCGCCCGCCTCTAATATCATATCTATTCGAGACGGGTGCTGTCCAATATCATGCCTATTGGAGGCGGGTGTTGCGGGTGCCAATATTGGAGGTGACCGCATTGGAGGCGGGTGCCCGGTCGCGAAACTCGCCTCCAGGCATTTTTCGGGTAGTGATTGATGAAAGTAACAAATCATGTGCTGAAGGTACGTACCAAAAGTACACAATTTTTAAGCTTTGGAAACTTTGTCGATCAATCCCATAGTACAGATTGGTTGATGAGTTGATTATTGTTAAAAAAAAGAAAAAGAAAAAAGACTGACGCGTATGACACTAGCTATTGATTGTCTGTTTCTTCACACCCTAGTCAAATATAAAATTCGCTCTACGAGACTACGATCTACTATAGGAAAAATGGTAATTTTAGTTTTTTTTGTTTGGTCTCGTGGTAGTTTTAGTTTATTTCATTTGAATGACACTTTTACTATGACAACCCCAGCCCCGACCTCCTGTTTCACGCGGGAGTTTCGACCGAGATGTTGTCTGGTTCACACCAGGACTCATTCACGATATATAGAGCAATCGCTAAGTAAATAATACATTTATTTATTGAAGTAAATCATAAACTTTCAAACTATATTAGATTTCCGAAAGTTACAAATACTAAGTCAAAATATTACAATAGTATTTCAAAACACTAAAGTTAGGTTCTTAAATAATAGTATAATACTAGCGTTCCAAAACCTAAGCAAAATGGTCTTCATCATCATCACACCAGTAGCAATTACTCTTGGGATCTGTTACATACAAAACGTCTAAGGGGTGAGCTTCTATAAGCTCAGTGAGATCGCACTAGTAAAAACATTACCAAATAAATAATTACAGGCACATAACAAGTATTTCCTAAGCACAAATGGGGGGATAGAAAGAGCATAATCAGTAAGCTATAATGAGCATCTAAGTGACCGTTCGGTAAGCATTACTAATTATACTTTACCTGAAATTAGACACTGAACAATGTAAAGTGGTGCACTGTACAAAGTGAACCATTTCTCATGCCGACAATCCAAACAGTAAACAGTAAACAATGTGGTAAATCCCGGCATGTTACCCAGTACCTCTCCAGTTATTTAGTCGGGCACTCCAGTCCGACGTCGACATGCCCGATTTTAATAAACTGAACAGGGTTTGGAGACCCCGACTCTCATGCACAGTTAACGATTAATAGTAGACAGTGAACAATGAACAGTGAACAATGAACACGGAACAATAACATTTAACACTTTAACAGTAAACATTTACACTTTAATCATAACTATACGATAAACTTTAACATTTGAGAACGTCTATATTCGTATAACACATTTATGAACATTTCACTTTGTACAGTCAAAGGGCATAATCATATATCGTAAACATTTCAGTAAAGATACTTTTAATATCAGTGTCATATGTAAACAATAATATCAGTAGAGCATACTAACCTATTTAAAACATTTAACCTCTTTAGTGAGAACACTTACCTCGTATATATCGCTAGTATTTTGTAAGCAAATCTGCATTACATAAATATCATAGTTTAGACATTATTCTTAAGTCTAGATAAATATTTAGATTCTAAGTTTTGATAGGCATCATTTCAGCTATAAAAAAGTATTTATAAAAACCTACTAAAAACTAGTATAGCAATAAGCAGTATCGTGTCCACAGGGACTGATAACTTTATTTCTCCCATTAATAAAATTACAAATACACCTAGTTGAAGACATAATCACAGTTAATTCATGCAATCGATCATCAACTCAAAGATTGTCATGCAAAAACACAAATAAGTTAGTTCTAGTGACGATTGAACCTCGATTACATTTATCCATTACACATGTCAATAGTCTAATGAACTATCAAACTAACTCAGGTAATTCATTCAAATATGATTAATCGCAGCCCCAAAAGAACCTCTCACTAGCCCCGAGGTACCCATACATTTAATATTACAAGAACAATAATTTCACCCCAAAATATGCATACAGACATAAATCAACCAGCTATAGGTCACTCCTTGTTAATAAACGTGTCAATAGTCTATGACGTTTCAACTAATATGAACACTACAGACATGAACCAATTCCCCCTTTTACATTTATGTATTGGGGGAACTAATTGACGGTACCTGATATATTACACCCAAGTTAGCTATGGTTAGATAAAATCAGAATTAAGATTTATGCACAGAAGATAATCAGGAATTCATGCATACATATTATGTTGAGAATACTTTTATATCTCACTGTAAGAACAACTATGATCAACCTTCAACTAGAAAAGAAAAGAAAACAATAAAACTAAAGTGAAGAAAAGAATAAAACTGACATAAAGAAAAGAAATTAACATTGATTAAAGAGAGAGAAGGTAGAGAGCCGAAGCTCTCTACTGTGAAGGCATCTGCAGTGGGAGCCTAAGCTCCCCTGCAGGAGAGGTCTCTGAAAGATCGTACAAAGCATCCCTTTATATAGGGGAATTATTCTACTAATCTCCCAATAAGACTAAGAAAAGAAAATAACTATTTAACTTGTACCAAAAGAAAAATACTAAAATACTAGAATCTCGCATCATCAGACTTAATGAAATTTGTAATTGCCAAAGTTGCATGCTGCTCAATCCATTCACGTACACAATTTTCAATTGGACTTTGATCCAATTACCCTCAATTTAGATTGGAATTGGAATTGGGTTTTGGATTGCAATTTGAACTTCTCTTTAATTAATTGCCTTTGGCCACTAAGATTCCAGCCCATCAAGTAATTCGGCTCAAGACATTATTTAGTCCACTTTGCCTTTCTGCAGCAGAGCTCATCCACCACATTATGAATTCTGCTACTGTTTGCTCAACTATGGTTCACAACCATTCATTTTGGCAAATGGACCCTTATTTCTGCTCCTTTTGCAATCTTTCTTCTTTCACTGCCTTATCACCAAAACTTGTAATTATCTCTACAAAACTAGGCACATGCCCGTGAAAATTACCAAGAAAGACTCTAAAAATAAACAACTAAATGATGCTGATCAGTTTCTACATGTTTCTAGCTTTTGATTTCTATAATCCCAAGTGTTTCTAAATCCTAGTTACATATTTAAGTAAAAGGATTTAGTTAACTAAAAAGAATTATGAAAGGTTTTAAGTTAATTTTGCAAAAATCCATATTTTTAGAAAAATATCGGTTTTACCCGCAAAAAGATTGGCAAAAACAGATCAAGTTTTATTTCCAGCCCGAAGATCGGTTTTACTCGCCTTCGATCGGTTAAAACCGATCAGAATCCTTCCTTGGATCTTGAGATTGGTTTTACCTGCTTCTGAATCGGTTAAAGCGGCTCCAAAATTTTCAGAAATTCCACAAAGCAGTTTGAATTGCCAGTTCCGAAGTCTATTTTAACGGGTTTTCTTAAGCAAGGATCGGTTTTACCCGCCCTTAGATCGGTTAAAACTGATCGTGCCCAAAAAATCTTTTCTCAAGATTTTAGCTTCGGGTTTTGATAAAAATATTCATAAAACATATTTTTCTTTGATTCTTTTTGCTTAAAATCATTCCTACAATACTCATGCAACATTCCTATCAATCCATAACATAAAATCAACGTTAAGATTTAAAGATTCAGATCAAAATCCTAAGAAAACTAAAAACTTTACTTTTCCATTTCCATGCATTTTTTCTCTAAACCCTAACGTGATAAGTGAGTAGAATTCATTACCTTTACGTTCTTGAGGTTTCCTAACATGAAATCCACGTTGTGGAATCCAAATTCCAACTCCAAAGGCCTTCCTTTCCTAGTTTTCTTTCCTTCTCTTCTTCTTTCTCTTTCTTTCCTTTCTCTCCGTTTCTCCCTCTTTTTGATTTTGATTGTGTTGGTTTAATGAATTGTGAGGATGAAAGGGAGTCTATTTATACTCTTAGACTACCTAATAATCCAAAACCTAGAGGCTAGACCCCTAGGTCATAGCTCTCCTTGAGAAAATATATATTTTTTGAACTCCAGCACCTGATCGGTTTTACCCGCTCAAAGCCTAGGTAAAACAAGTCTTATTATTTTTTGTCCACTAGCCAGATTGCTTTTACCCGCTCTAAGGCTGGGTAAAACTGGTCTCGATCGATTTTACCCGCTCAAATGCTGGGTAAAACCGCTATTTTAGGCGGTCAAATATTTTCTCCTACTGTTGGATCCGTTTCAATTGCTTCAGGACTGGGTAAAACCGCTATTTCAGGTGGTTGGTTCGGTTTTACTCGCTCTAGGACTGGGTAAAACAGCTCCTACCCCTTTTTTTTCTTCCTATTTTTTATTTATTTTTTAATTTTCATTTCCTAATTCCCAAAATTAAACTAATATATCTACTTTCATATATGCTTAAATATAATACTACACTTAAATTAACACCCTAACTCCAAACTAAACATCACAATTTCTAAATACAAAATCCAAAACATTAAGATCTAGACCATAAGATTTCATAGTCAAAATACTTCAGAAAATTCACAAAATTTTATAATTATACCTAATTGAGTTTAAAAGCTAATAGTACAATAAAATATAAATTACAAAGTTTAAGCTATGGCGAGAAACTACGGGGTTTTACATTTACCCCTTTTGTTTACACATTTTAGTATGTCTATTCATTTTACCAGCAACAACCTATTTTGTAAGTCATTTGGGGGTGGTTGTACAAGTTAAAAAAATATGGAGGTCAAATTTAAATTAATTTACTATTAATTTTCTTCATAAACCAAACAGATATAACTTTTTTGTTTTTTCATATTATAGAATAAGCATACTTTAGTGCCTTTAAACCATTTATACAAAACTTTCTATTTAGTAGTCAATTCATAAGATTTTTTTTTTTTTTCCTTCTCTAAACAAAAACTCCAATAGCAAGACAATAGCAATTTCTAAGTGCAATATATACTAATGATCTATTAAAGTTTTGGGTTTCTAAGGATACGTTCGAAATAATTTTGATACCATTTTATCATGAAGTCAATAATCCAATTTTCTTTCATAGGTTTCCAAATCTGGAATCAGTTGGCAACTTTTGTTGAGTTACTAATGATAAATGACGTGGGCAAATTCCCAATACGCACGTTCAATAGGCTCCAAATTAAATCGGCGGCCAAATAGCCTGAAATGAGTCCATCTATTTTATCTAAGTGTTATCTGACTTTCTGTCATCTGTATTGTATTTTCCACACTTAACTAAAATCTTCAATATCATGAAAGCCCTCATTGATTTCAGCCTTGGCAGAAAAATTCGACCAATAGGTATGAATGTTCTTTCATAAATGATTACTTCGTTGTCCTAGTGAAAGAATCGAGAGGTACAACTGTTTACGAATTACTATGTAAACTTCTAACACGACTCTTCCATTGGGACGAAAGACATATTTTTCCTTAGAGAGCTCGCAAACATATCCTCATGCCGGAAACAGCAACAACACAAGCACGTGTCAGGTAAATATGCAGAATGGGGAGCAAGACTGTGCAAACTGGTTGTGCAGGTCATTGGGGTGATTGTGTAAATTGTACAAATTGATAGAATGGTTGTGCAGGTCATTTGGGGTGGTTGTACAAATTTATTGCTTTTAGACCATTTATACAAAACACTCTATTTAGTAGCTAATTCTTAACCCTTATTTTTACTTTATTTTTTTCTTTCTCTAAACAAAAACTGAGTTTCTTCGTTCATTTGCTGTAGTAATTAAGATCATGTTACTACAAATTGTTATTTATTAATTTCACATCAACCTATGAAATTGCACAGTCCGTGCATTCTATATAGCTTTTATGAATTTTTAAACTATGTCAAGTTTATTTTTTTAAAAAATTGATGCATCACTCATCTGAATTAATTTACGTTTTCAACTATTCTTTAATGATATATTATTCGACTATACATCTTTTCTACAGCAAATGAACCAAATCAAGTTTTTGTTTAGAGAAGGAAAAAAAACCTTATAAAATAGTTACTAAATAGAAAGTTTTGTATAAATGGTCTAAAACCAATAAAGTTTTGTTCTAAAAAAAAAAAAAAAAAACTATGTTAAGTTCTTTAAAAAAAAAATAATAATAATAAAATGAGAAACAGGGAAAGATCGAGATCAGCACAAACACACATGCACTGCACGCATAATCAAAATATATATTTCCTACCCAATCGATCCAGATGAGGGGTAGACCGTTATGCAACTTAGAGGGCAGAAGATGTTCTTGTTGTGTGTAATTCATGGTTGACCTTAGATAGCATTTTTTCAATTGATGAAGATTTAGTGAATGTTAGCAAAATTTCATGACTCTTACAAGTAATGTTGTTGTAGTTGCTTCCCTTTTATGTGTATGGGCATTAATCTATACAATCGAGGTTGCTTTTATCTAGTATCCTCAAGTATTAGCTAGACTGATGAATATGTTTTATTATTGCAATGAGAAGGATGATAAATTCTGAAACAGTGACTGGTTAGGAACAGTAGCTGCGCCTGCATTGAGAGCTTAGAATTTCATCATCTTGCTGATTAATTTTCCATTTGCACTCCGGCTTTTACAACAGTTTGAAATAATAATGTTTCTTGAAAACACTTAAGCTGAAAATTTGCTTAGAAGTGAACTCAAAGGAAATGGTTTGGCATCATTGTGGCGCGTAGTTGCATTTTCATGTAGTATGTACAGTTTTATTTATTGAGAAGTAGTTCTGTACTAACAATTTGTTTGCTTGCCCAGAAAAGATTGAATGGTTGATGTCCAGCTTTTGCTCATCTCTTATTGTTTGTTTGCATGTAAAAATAGTCTTATTTGTTTGGCCTAAATCCTGTAATTTCCTCCTGAAGCCTGCTGACACGTGTTGTCTTTCGTTTTTGTTGTCACAGTCACCAATTGATTGATTCATAGCCCGGTCACTTAGATACATTTAAGTTAATCTATATTTGTCTGGATCCTCCGGCGGAAGCAGCAGCAGCAGCTGTGTTGGACCCTCAATCTTCGTCCTCTTGAGCTCCGGTGGAGGAGGAGGCTGCTCAATCTTTCTCCTCTTGAGTGGTGGCTGAGGAGAAGATCAGCACAAGCACACATACAAATGAGAAACATGGAAGAGATCAGCACAAACAAACAAGCACGAACACTGCACGTATTGTACATATAATTAAAATATACACATCCTACCCTTCTCCCAATAGATGGACAATCTTAAACCTGTACTAAAAATTACTAACTTTTTTGGCCCTGTTCAAGGTACGTAAGAGTGCCCCCGCTTCTCCATTAATTGTGTCCTTCTCCGAAACCACTGTGGCAGCCTCAGATAGCAACGGGGTTGCAATTGAGGTCAAGGAGAAGCCGTTTGCGGAGGAAATGAGCAGCGACTCCAGGACGGACAGCAGCGGAAGTTCCAACGGTGGAAGCGACACCAATCCGAAAAGGACAGTTTGGATATCTTACCGTTGGAGAAAATCCCCCGCAAAGCATTTGAAAACACGCGCTGAGGGTTTCTAGCTGACAGAGGGAATTAATCGATATTTTCTAGAGTGGATGGGAGGTTTCCTTTGAGTTGTGCGTTCACTGTGCATGCATCTCTTTCGCTTGAATAATGTGGAAGTGAAATTTTACTGCACACGGTGAGGATAAATGAAAGATGAAAACTAAAATTAAAAGAGAAAGTATTTAGGTTCTGTTTGCACGTGTCTTCAAAAACGTTTTTAGTGTTTTAAAAGTAAAAAAAAAAAAATTTTAAATCGTGTTTGGGTAAGAAATTGTAAAATGTTTTTAAAAATAATTTTAAGTAAAATGTACTTGAAGTACAGTTTTTTAAGAATAGTTTGAACATATTTTACAAAATATTTAAAAAAATTTAAAGTCATTTTAAGTTAAACTCGCGGGTCGGTCACCTTGACCTGCCCTCGACCCCGGCCCCACCCCCGACTTGCCCCCAACCCCGGACCCACCTCGACCAGACCTGACCCCGCCCCCGACCTTCCCCGACTAGACCCGACCCGGACTTGACCATGACCTCGCCCCAGGCCCGACCTAGACCCCTTTCCAACCTTGACCTCGGCCCCACCCCTACCTCACCCCTCGCCCCAACCCCAACCTCGCACCCCCGGCCCAAACCTGACCTCGCCCCGACCCGACCCGACCCGACCCCGTCAAACAAAAAATGGAGTGCAAATTTTTTTCTCCCAAAAAATCGGTGGAAATTGATTACAAAACGGAAATTCCCCTTCCGTCAAACAAAAAAAGGAAGGATTATTTTTTCTTCTTCTTCTTGGTTTTTAATATCTAGACTGCAAGGACCATCCACTGGCGGACGAGCTAGCTCTCACCACCTGGCTCACCCTAGCGTCTATCCAGGCATAAACCCCTTCTGGACAAGGGGGCTACATAATGTATAAGGGCTCCCTTGGGACCCCCTCCTCTTCATAGAAGCTAGAAGGTAGAACTAATAAATATTTTCAATGTCATTTCTGCAGTTTAATGCCTCATTGGAAAATTTCTTTTGATGCAAATCAATAGGAATTAATAGAGAAAGGCAAATCTCAGCCCCTCTTATCATGACATCTTTTTTCTCTCCCTCAATATTGTTCTAAATCATTACCCATTGCTTTTTCTATAGATACTCCAACTTCCAAAATGACCCTAAGTTTAAGGTTAATCAAACCAGAATATGAACTACTAAAAATGTATTATGAAGGCATAATGCATGGCTATTCCATCAAAATTTCACCTTTCCAAAAATTAATCTATATCTATTTGTACACTATGTAGTCTTACACACAACACATGAAACATACACCCATTACCAAATAGTTTTGCCTGACACAGCAACAGGAAAAATTATTTTGGGTATACTAAAATAAGGAAACACATGAGAAGATAGATTTAGAAGAAGAAAGGACAGCGATCGTACCTGTCTATTTATTAAATAGCCTCAACTCTCTGTAGACTGTAGTTCAATTGCCCCATAGGCTAACCTATATAAAAATTTGTTATCAACAAATAAGGTGTTTGCATTAACTAGTGCTAAACTATAGCAGCCCAACAAGAACATTTTGCCACCAAAATTCCTTATACTCACTCATATGTACTCGAATTCATCAGAATTTTAGAAATCAAAGAATGCAAGAAGATTTTAGAAAGAAAGTGTCAATGTACCAGTCCAGGAACCACCCATATTCAAAAGTTATAAAATCGAAACAACAGAGAAAAGTTTTTGAAATTCCCAAATTAATAACGCCACCGTTCAAATAGAACACAACCTCAAAAAATTCAAATCAATGAATTTGAAGCTAAGAATTCCGAAATTTGGATCACATGGAGACAAAATAGAAAATCCGAGAAGAGTTATGAAGCAATTACAGAATTCAAAATTTGTGGAAAAAGTTGAGGGAGAAGATGCTCACCTGGGTTATTGACAAGATACAAAGGAAAGCATCCATGAGAGGATGAATGGTATACATTAACAAAAAATTAAGCCAAAATAATTTTGAAGTAGAAGTACCATCTACAGAAATTGGTAAGCAATTTTTGATGGAGATATTTTGTCATACACCATCATCCCCAACACCATTGTGAAATTCCTTGTCCTCATATTCATCAGAACTCCATAAATAAAAAATGCAAAAAGAATTTCGATACTTAAGATCATCGTGCCAATCCAATCCTAAGAGGTCGAGGAACTACCATCGTTCAGAACCCGTCAAAACGGTGGGAGAGTTATGAAGCAAAGCAGCCAGTCGACATTTGATTTACTTCAACTTCAAGATTTGTTAAAAAAAAAAAAAAATAGGGAGAAGACATAAGTTTTCATGGAGACATCTTTTCCGTGTTGAATGAAAGGAGACATCCAAGAGGAATACTGAAGATAAGTTTGCAAGATGCATATATCATATATCATATAGAAAAGATGTCTCCTTTCATGGCCAAAGTTTATACTAATATATTATAATATAGCAGTAATTTATGCATATAAAAATTTAAACCATTAATTTTTGTACATAAAAATTTTAAATTAAAACTTGGTCATGAAATTTCAAGTCATGAAAGATTGAAAGATTCACATTTATTTATGTTTGCTTGATATATACTCGTACAAGAGTGAGTTTTCTATTTTTTTTAAAAAAATATAACCGATCAAAATCGGCCCATAATTTTAGGGACCAAACCTTATACTAATATAACAATAATTTATACTCATAAAAATTTTAGAACAACAATTTTAATTTTGAACATAAAAATTTTAGAGCAGCAATTTTTCTCATAAATATTATACATTAAGGCTCATATTTATTTTTTTTTGAAATTGATGGGTGCAAGGTTGTGTCTTTTTCTTTTTCCTTTTTTCATTTCAAGGCCCAATAATTTTAGTGGCCCAAGTTTATAACAATATGTTGTAATATAACAATCATTTTTGCACGTGAAAAATACACAATAATAATTTTTGCACATAAAAATATTAAAGAAGTAATTTTTGCACATAAAAACTTGCACATAACAAGTTTAATTATAATATGGCCCACATTTGTTTTTGTTTGAAATGGGCTGACGCAAAAGTAAGACTTAGAAGGATGACCGTGTGGAATGAAATGAGGCGTCTTTTCTATATGATGACATAATTTGAGGATGTGAGTAAATTAAGGATGGATATTCATTTGGTGGTCGTCCTTCACATCCAAAGGTTGTATTTGCTTCAGGGCGTTGTACATTATAACCCGTCCGACATCATTTCCTAGGTCAACACCTTGCTTTCGAAGCTCAATTGTCAACCGGGTTCATCGTCAGCTCTCCAGGATGTTAAAGAATTGCCCTCTGCGGGTCTGGCGAGATGGGTTGAAACTCAGCCGTTGCCGCAGCTCCAACCGGAGGCGCATTCCCTTGTTTTGCACGTGATGGACCAAGAGTGTAAGACTCCATACTTTTAACCCTAAATTTAAACCTTAAATAGCCGTAAAGCCATATGACTTCCTTAAGAGTTTTAACATAAAATTTTATTATAATTCCTCAATTATTAATTTAAAGTTATGATATTTTCTTAACCAAAAGTATCACTAAGTAAAATTACGATTTTATGATAATCGAATGGAGTTCAGATATTTTATTAAAGTCAAGTTTTGAACTATTAGGAAGTTTAAAAATATTTTAGGGATTCTAAAAAATTATAAATGTAGAAAACTAGTTCAATTGTATGTTAGAAAAATAACACGACTTTTGTGGTCGTATAAGATTTGGTACGAAGGATCGTTAAAAATTTTAAATAGATAGAAATCGGTTACCTTGCCTAACAAAACCAAATAGAGAAGAAAAAGAAAAAATAGAAAAGGAAATTAGTGATAAGGCGGTAGAAGAGGAAGGAGGAAGAAGGAGCAGAAGAAGCAAAATCAAATAAGCTAGGAAACCAAATAAAATAATAAAATTAAAAAAAAGACAAAATAATAAAAAAAACAAAAAATGAGACAGTAGAGACTTGTAATTCAAGTCAGCCACGCAGCCTGCATCCTCTATATATATATATATATATATATATATATATATATTAAAAAGCCACCCAACCAAACAAAAATCAGCCACCACCCCTCATTTACACACGTATAAATAGCAGACTTAAGCTTTGATTCAGACACACATTTACTCCTAACTAAATGAGAGAAAGAAGAAGAAACTAGGAATTGAGGGAAGAAACACTCCTACGGAGGTAAGGACATAATTAAAGCATTAGTAACTTATGGAAATCTCTATCTTTTTGGTTCGGCTAAAGGAAAACAAAGGAGAGTTTAAGAAAGGAAAGGAAGAAGAGGCTGGACTGGAGCTTATTAGGGCAACCGAGGGAAGAAAGAAGGAGAAAGGGAGGAAGGAGAGGAAAGGAGAATGAAAGAAGAACTGAAATTCGGGACCTTAAATTTTGATTCTAATCCGGTGGCTAGGACCGTAGCAATCTCATGAATATAACGGTAAGATTAAATCACTTACGAAAACGCTAGAATTCGGAATTTTAGTGCATATAAGTTTAAACTATAAAATTTTAGGGTTTCTTGAATTTTTATTTGAATATTTGATTTTAGAAGTTATATAAATGTTATGGATTGTTAGAAATGTTATATATATGTTATAGGAATGATTTTAATCAAAAGGAACTAAAGAAAAACATATTTGAACTTGTTTTAATTTAAAACCTGAAAGTTAGAATTTTGAGAAAAACTGAAATTTGACAAATACCGGTTATAACTGGACATCAGATCAGTTATACCCGATCTTCTTTGAGGAAGCTCAAGAAAATCAGCTATTGCCGATGGAAGGAGCAGGAAAAACCACTCAGTAGTTTAGAAATAATTTTCTATTGGTTATTAACGATGAGATTTCGGGAAAAATCGATCTTTAGAACTAAAAGTAATTTCTTTATCGGTTATTGCCGATAAAATGGTGGGAAAAACCAATCTCTTGAAACAAAATGATTTTTAGCATCGGCTATTGCCGATCTTTGAGCGGGGAAAACCAATTTACAAAATTGGAAAGGAAGTAGTATTAGTTTTTACCGATATTCCTTGCGGGTAAAACCGCTCTTTATCTTCAAAATAAGTTTTCTTGAAAATTCAAATTAAAACCTTAAATTATTCCTAAATGTTTTACTTTAAAGAAAGTAATTACCCAAGAGTAATCCCAGACTAAGGAACCCTAAATAGGTAAACAAGAACACTTAGAAGTCTAAAATTCTTAGAGTAATCTTATTTTAACAATAAAGTCTAAACTATGATATTTATGTAACGTAATTTGCTTACAAAGTATTAGCGATACGAGGTGAATGTTTCACTAAAGGGGTTAAGTGTTTTAAATAGTAACAAATGAGTTAGCATGCTCCGCTCATATTATTGTTTATATATGACAGTGATATTAAAATTATGTTTAGTGAAATGCATGTAATGTGTATAATTTTGCCCTTTCAGTGTATCAAATGAGATGTTTATAAATGTGTTATATATATTGAAATGTTCAACGTTAAGTGTTAAATGTTTAGTGTTAAAGTGATAAGTGTTTAATGTTTCATGTTTGCTGTTAATGTTTCCTGTTCATTGTTACTGTTTTGTGTTCACTATTCACTATCAACTTTTAATTGTGCATGATAGTCGGGATCTCAAACCCTGTTCATTTTATTGAAATCAGGCGGCGTCGGGCTGGAGTGGCCAACTAAATGATTGAATATGTACTATTAGGTAACATTTCGGAATTTACCATCTGTTTACTGCTGTCAATTTCGGCATGTGAAGCGGTTCACATTGTACAGTGTACCATTTTATATTTACACTGTCCAAGTTCAGGAAAAGTATCATCAGTAATGTTTCTGAATGTTACACAGATCCTTCGGTATGACTTGCTGATTATGTGCATGCTCATTCTATCCCTTATGTGTCCCCCCTTGTGTGCTTAGGACATACGTGTTATGTGTTAGTAATTGTTTACTCAGTAATGTTTTTAATAGTGCGACCTTACTGGGCTATGTAAGATCACCCCTTAGACATTTTGCATGTACAGAATTAAGGGCGACGTTATGAAAAGCGTCAGGATTATAGCATTTAAGTTTCATACTGGGTAATTAAGACGAGAATATTATAATAGCTATAGAAGTACACTTGTACATTTTGTATAAGTGAAATAAAAGATATCATATTCTAATTTAGTGCATAAATGTATTATAATTAGTTAGTGCTCTGTGTATCGAGAATGAGTCATAGTGCGAACCAAGCAGGCATTTCGGTCGCGCCCCCGCTTGAAACAGGGAGGTTGGGGCTGCGGGTGTCACAACAACAACAACAACACAAGCACGTAGCCGGTAAATATGTCGATTGGGGAGCAAGAGCCAGAACTAGGGAATCTGCAGATCGTGCAAATTGATGGGATGGTTGTGCAGGTCTTTCGGGGTGGTTGTGCAAATTGATTGAATGATTGTGCAGGTCATTTGGGTTAATTGTGCAAATTTGTTGCTTTTAGACCATTTAGACAAAACTTTCTATTTAATTAGTAACTAATTCATGAGGCTTTTTTTTTTTCCCTTTCTCTCAACAAAAACTAAGCTTGGTTCATTTGATGTAGTAAAGATCATGTTACTACAAATTGTTAATTTTATTAATTTCACATCAACCTATCAAATTGCACAGTCCGTGCATTTCACATCAACTTTTTGATGAATTTTTAATTTACGAAATTATTATTTGCAGTAACCAATTTACCATTTGCAGTAACATTTTTCTGTAAAATGTCTAAAATGCCTCTTAGATTTTTTAAAAAATAAAAAAAATCCTTTTCACTCTAATTATGGCCGATAGTCACGAGGACAATCTATATTACATCGTAAGTAAACAATCTATATATATATATATTTTTTTACGTAAAATTGGTTTTTTAACAAAAAAAAAAAAAACAATCTCTACATTATTTATGTTCTTTTCTTCTCTTCTCAAATTCTAAAATTTTTAACGTGGTATCAAAGGCAACTTAATCCAAACTGGGCGGTATTTTGACCTATTTTGCATCAAAATACCGCCCGGGCGGTATTTTGGAAGATCTCGCCCCGGAATTTTTTTAGAAGAAAATACCGCCCAAAAAGGGTGGTATTTTGGATCAAAATACTGCCCAGTTTGGCGGTATTTTGAATACCGCCCAACCCGGGCGGTATTTTGACCTATTTTAATATCAAAATACCGCCCGAGCGGTATTTTGGAAGAAAATACCGCCCAGTTTTGACCTATTTTGGCGGTATTTTGGAAGAAAATACCCCCTAGTTTAGGCGGTATTTTGTGTCAAAATACTGCCCACTTTGGGCGGTATTTTCAACAATATTACTGCAAATAGGGGGCGAGAATCTGGAAAAATCTCGTTTATTTTGTGATTTTTTGGACAAAATTTCGGGTCAGACATGTTTTTTTTTTTTTTAACAAACAAACTTTTTGTAAAAAAATGTATATATACACGTGTGAGTGAAAAATGAATGAGTGTAAATAAGTAGAGTGTAAATGGGTTTTTTTTTTTTTTTTTTTTTAGCTAAAGGGCAAAATAGTAATTTAATTACTGCAAATAGTATGCCCCTTAATTTATATCAAGTTTATTAAAACTTTCCAGCTTTACGTTAATGTTTGGTCAAGGAGAAATGATATCTACCTATGTACAAATGAGCTTTTTGTCTTGCCAAAACCTTCAACTAGTTTATGTTATATCAAACTTGGGTTTGGCTTTTCAGCTCAAGTAAGGGAATATACAGTGGTGGGCTTGTTTCCAAACAGTTCAGGTTCTCGTAAAAGGTCTACGACTGAAGTTGATACTAAAATCAAGGGAATGCAATGTGAGATCCTTACCATTTCTGATCACTCTAAGGTTGATTCTTCTTCTTGGAAGTCTTTGAGATGTCCACGCGGTGTTTATTCTCGAACGATGCCCACAAATGGAAGAATCTACTGGTTTATTGATCACAAGGCCTCTCTTCATACTCTGAGAACTTAAGGATTTTGCTTGAATGAAGAAATTTCTTTTGATCCAAAAAAAAAATACACATATGTACGAACACTGCAGGCATAATTAAAATATATACTTCCCACGTACCCTTCTCCCAATCCATCATCAATCTCTGATATCCAATCCTAAATTCATTCTCTCAACCACGGGAAGAGAAGGAGCAATTGTGGGCTGTTCCACTCGCACATTGGGTGGTAAAACTTGTGATCTAGAACGGAACGGTTTCTATACTAAGATGATCAACTTTCTATGGTAAAACTTCCTATTCCGGTTGGTAAAGTTCCATGTAGCTATTTTTTGCGTTAAACTTCAAACTGGATTGATCTTCCATTGAAACAGAAGACATTTTTTTTTTTTTTTCTTTTTCTTAGAGAGCTTGCAAACCTGTCCTGGTGCGGTCGGCAATAACCACAACACAAGCACATGGTCAGTAAATATGCAGACTGGGGAGCAAGAACCAGAAAAACTGAGCATGCACATTGTGCAAACTGATGGCCATGGTTGTGCAGTTCATTTGAGGTGGTTCTGCAGTTCATTTTGAGTGGTTGTGCAAATTTATTGCTTTTAGACCATTAATTTATAAGGATTTTTTTTTTCCTTTTCTAAACAAAAAATGGGTTTCGTTCATTTGGTGTAGTAAAGATCATGTTACTACAAACTGTTAATTTATTAATTTCAGGTCCCATATCCAATTTTCAGAGGATGGTGTACAAGAAGACGTATCGAGGCCCATTCTGTGCTTTTCAGCATGGGCATATCCCTCAAGTTCGACACAGAGTTGTATTGAGCTGCAGATTATGTTGTTGTTTAAGTATACTTCTTTCAAACTTTTGATAAACAAACATGTTTGAACGCAGATCAGTTTAGTTGGTCTACATTTTGGCTAATTATGGCAATATAATTGGGGAGTCTTGAAAAGCTTTTTTTTCAAATATAATATATATATATATATATATATCATTCAACTCTAGATCTTAACGTCTAAAAGAAAAAACCCTTATGATAGCTACTAAAAATAATCCTGATGATCTACATTTCCGTGTGTGAATTGTGCGTTCACTGTGCATGCATCAAGCCATTATGTTTGTGTTTCACTTGAAGAAATTCACAAAGTGAAAATTTTGGCCTTCACATTGGCCTTGGATCCTCCAGCGGAAGAAGCAGCGGCAGCGCCACCACCATAGCGGTCGCCCCAAACACGCAAGCTGCTTGCCGGGTTGGACGCTCAATCTTTGTCCTCTTGAGCGCTGGCGGAGGAGGATCTATATGCATGTTGTTGTTTGTTTTTATTTTTCTTTTGTGCGTGGTTCCCTATTGATTAGAAATAAAAGTTGAAGTTTAATTAATTGGTAATGCTATGAATGCAATTTTGAGAGAGGGAATTCGATTTATTCTAGAGTGGATCGGAGGCTTTCTTTGCTTTCCTTTGAATTGTGGGTTCACTGTGCAAGCATCGAGCAGTGGGTGCTCATCTGGTAGAGCAAAATTAATTTTTTTTGTAATTTTTACATAACATTAGAATATACTTTCAAAATAATTGTCCCACCAACCTAATATGTGATTATGTCACTGCTCAAACACTGCACACAATTTATTTGCTCGATGGGTGGGATTGTATCACATCCCACGTCTGCTAACTATAAAGTTCCAAATTCTTGCTCCCTGCATCCATTTAGAACTAATCGAAATCAGTACCCCAAGGGGTGTATAATGGAAAACGGTTAATTAAAATACTTCCAACCTCCTTCCCAATTGACAAGCTTAAACCCATACAAGTAAGTAATTCTCTTTATGGAATGAACCCCAACAAAAATCATTTCATTCCAGTGCGGATAGTGTCCTTCCCATATCACAATTTGCGCCCAATCCGGCGATCCTCGAGGACAATGTCATCGAATGTGCGAGGATCTTTATCGATCAGTCCTATTTCCCAGGTCACTTGAATGATGTGGTACATATATCCAATTAAATTTTGACACAATAGCCCAATTTCCACATATGAAAGTTGATAAATGGAAAATACTAATTTAGATCCTAAAAATTAGCTGATTTGAATCATTGCCTAAAATTATCTCTTTCCAAACTCTCGGTTAATTTCTCCTCTGTGAGACTCAGAAAAAAGAAAAATAAATGAAATAATATATAATAGACCTATAAGGCACGATTAGATTAAATATGAAAATATAATTAAAACTGATGATCCAGGCACGTTCTGTGAGTGTATTGTTCGTTCACTGTGCATGCATCGAGCCAGTTTGTGTTTCGCTTGAAGAATTCGGAATGTGAAAGTTTACTGCTCGTGGTGAGGATAAATGAAACATGAAAACCATAATTAGAAAATAATAATAATAACTAGTGGGATTAACACCATGCTACGCGTGGTGCCCTCTTGATATTATGTCGATAGTTTAGTGATTCAATACTGAATAAATTTTTGCATGATGTATCCTTAGTACTTTGAAGTCAAATTATAGATTTTGACACATAAGAAGTAAATTGTTTTTCATAGTATTCAGTGCTGCAATTGTTGATAGTTACAATGTCTTTTATACAATATCAGTATTAAGATCATAGTTGGAATGCTTTTTCTACTATCTCACTTTTGAAAGGAGAAAGCCTACAACACTATATCATGTCCTTACTGAATTTTCTATGAAATAATGAAGTGTCTTTTACGTAGCACTGCTAACACTCTCCAAGGAAAAAAAAATATCAGTACTAGGATGAGTTAAACAATTATATATATTAACTTTAATCGATAAATTGGCATTTGAAGTTCAAAGCAACTAAATCACATACTTCTTTTACTGCATCTAGGACCACCAGAAAGTAGTAATATACACTTCATAAGAGCATTTCAAACTTTCAACAAAATAACCGTACTTTCATGCAAGCAAAAAAAAAGAAAACTTTGTCGTATCTTGCTGAGAGTGATTTTTGTTGAGTTTCTACCATAGGACTTAATTCATTGATCAGGAGTGAACAAATCAAGAGTGGAACTTTTTCAACTCTAGATATTTTGGACAAATCCTAAGACATCTGCAAACCAATAGTTGTACAATAAACATAATTTTGTTGCAACTTGTGCTATAAACATTCATCTAAAATAAAATTTAGAAAAAAGAACGTAAATAAAGTAGAACAAATGAATTATCAGCAATAATGAAGCAGAAGCAGTTAAGAATTGTAGGAAACCTATATGTATACAAACAACATAATTGTGGAGTAGCTTTCGATTAAAAACTACCAATCCTACCATGTACAGGCAGCAACCCATGCTAAAAGCTCACCTAGAAAGATCTTTTAGATGGTAGATTCTTCAGTGCAGAACATGGGGGATTAGATGGTAGAGCTCCATTATTTTGAGATCCAAAATCACCCCATTCGGCTTTGTATCTGAAGACTCAATCGCCATCACTGATACTAAGAGCAAGTTGACTGGGATCAATTGGGTTAACTGCAAAGACAGAACTGCTGCTAGTGCTATCAGTTATGAAGCTCATGTCAGATAAGAGAAAGCAACTCTACTCTATTACATGAGAAATCAGAAATTTATGAACTTTGATGATGGAAGCATTTCATGCCATGAAATCTTGCCATACACGTTTATAATAAGCTAGTTACAATACTGAAACTTTAGCAATCAACTTTTATTTCTAAAGTGACTCAAAATGCTACAATATGCCAAAACATCCCCACACTTGTTCAGTTTTCAAAAGCACAGCTCAACAAGGTAGCAAGTGTAACTCTACTTTCCTTTTCGCTTTGGTAATTCATATCAAGTATAACAATCACACTTGTTCTTTTTCTAATAGATACAAATTAGTTGATTATCCTACCACTAGATACACTTTCTACCTTGAGATCAAAATGCTACAAATTAGTTGGTCTATGAAATGCATCCACTTCATTCATCAATAACATCGAGGATCTTATAACTCAAGTACCTGACAATTGCTGGAGACATATAATCAGTTGGTGCAATCCGACAAAACCTTAAGCTATCTACATCAAAGATTCCAACTGGACCATCTCAAATTCCTACAAAGACCAACAGACCATAAGAAAGCTATATTGCACTTCAAATTGAGGCAAAAAGTTCATGTCGTGGTAGGATAATCAACTAATTTGTATCTCTTAGAAAAAGAACAAGTGTGATTGTTATACTTATTCAGAAGAGATATTCCAAAATAACAATACTTAATAATGAAGAACTAAATCATATATGTTGTTTCACAATGCATAACAAGAAGATGAGAATAACAGAGTAAGGAGACAGAATCCATACTGTGCATGAGTATCTATTGATGGCGGCGGCCAAAATCGTACATGTATTCAACGCATTTCCACTCAAAGCTTGAAGAAGATCCCAAGAGAAATAACCGGCTCCAAAAGTTGATTATAATTTGCTATTGATGGAAACAGTGTAGAAATTACTTAAATATTGTTATTCCAAGCACCAACGGTCACATTCTTTCATTTTTCCCTCACTTTCCGCAGCAAGAAACGTACTTGTTCTATAGTGAAGTTAAATGTCTCCATAGTTTTCTTGTCTGTAAACAACCTCAACCATTGGATGTGAGTGCATTTCCCCCAAATTATTACAGGCCCTTGGATCAATTAATTAATTTACCCCCAGGCAATGCATGAAACTAACAACGTACCTTAATTGTTAAGGGAATTGGCTATGCCAATAAGGTAGAAAGCAAGCAAAACTGTAGGATTAAAAAAGACGTAGGGAAATAAACAACTGAAGAAACAATGCATCTGTTTACAATGATAGTAAAGCGACACGACCATAAGAAAACTGATACAATCCATGTATGTTAGGAAAGTTTACAACCGTTAGATTAGAAGAAAAGGACCATCCCTAAAGCAATATGAACTGTTAGATTAAAAAGAAGGAAATTTATGTCATATGTTAATAATAATAATAATTTCTAGGCTCAGATAATTTAAAATGGACTTTATAGTGAAGATATCATTGCTTTTTGCGTGTAATACATAATTAAGCTGATTTTAGAATATTTTCAAAACTCTTTGTTAAACATCGTCTCTTCTAATTAATTTCTCTTCTATATTATTTCTACAAATCAGTGTTGTGCTTTTCGGATGCATGTTTAAGAGAAAATAAAATTGCAATATATATAAAAGAGTTATTCATGCCATATGAATTATAAAAGGATACCGATGACACTACTACAAAAATGACTTTTAATGGCGGTTTTTAATTGCTTTTAACGGCGGTTTTCGGCCTTTTTGAACCTCCATCTATCTGGCAGCCATAAAAAGGTTACGGACTTTCTACGGCGGTTGGGAACTGCCATAGAAAGTTCGGACTTTCTATGGTGGTTCGCTTAGGAACCGCTGACTTTCTACGACGGTTCCTAAACGAACCACAGTAGAAAGTTAGGCTTTCTACGGCGGTTTTGAAAAATTTGTAAAAAAAAAATTTAATATTTAATTTTTTTATCTCTGCATTCAAAATATATATATGATAGGTGTCCTTTAGCTGCTGAATTTTAGAACATATTTGTGTCAAATCTCACGGGTATGTGCAAGTTTTTGTAAGATAAATGCAGGTTTTAGGAAAAAGAACAATTAGAGAAAGTATGATGCAAAAGAAGAAGAAAAGAGCAGTCCAGCCAAAGAAGAGAAGGAAGCCCAATGAAGAAAAGAGCAGTCCAGCCCGCAAAGAGCAATTGGAAGGGAATTCGGATTCTTTAATTATCAGCTTGGGTGATGCGCATGGAGCTGTTTCCTAATATATTTATCCTTCTTTATTTTAGAGATTAATTTAGTAGTGTCCTACATGGAAAAGAATTTTAGTAGTTTACTATTTTTGAATTAGTTTCTACTCTCCATTCTACACCTATATATAGGGATAGAAGGGAGAGGAGAAAAACACGTTTTTGGGAGTAGACTTTTTATCCCATATTTTCATAGCTAGTGCAAGGAAAATAGCTGTAGGTTTCGTTTTCTGCAATTGGAGAATTTCTGCCCAGAAGACGTCCCGTTTAACCTAACGGGCGGTAGCTTACTCTGAAGATTAAATTCAGCTCGTAATTCAAGTATTTATTCCTTATTTATTTTATTCTTTTCGACTATTTTCAGTATGAATCATATAATAATTATGTGCGTAGTTAGTTTGATTATGAGTAGCTAAATTATATATTCAGCATAATGTAATAGCAATTAATCCGGGCATGTTATGAAACCGAATTGTTCTTAAATTAAATTGCATGTGTTCCATCTTATTCTCTGCTCAGAACGTTGATTACTGATATTTAATTGAGATTGATCACCTTAATTGAATCAGGTAGAGCAAATTAATTCCCGATTAAATAACATAATATTTATTGGGCAAGATTAATTAGTGGTAAAGTTACTTTCAGGTAATAGAGAATAAGGGGTTAGTAATTCTTAGATGTTAATTCAATAAGAATAACTAAAATCGGGTTTCCCTAAATCTTAAGGCTGTTAACTTGGTTAATAGGTGTCGATGCGTAACGGCCTGTTCCTTGTTAATTAGAGTAGCAATTATGTCTGTGCGGGTTCACGGTAATTGTCGATAAAGTAAGGGGAGATTGGGTTATGTCTGTGCGGATTCACGGTAATCTATAACTGATTGATGACATGTTATTTAATATATTATTGAGTTAATGATTAACATGCACGTGATTGTTGTGATTTACATATTGCTGGAATACTTTATTACATTGATTAAACTCTCTTTCTTGCTTTAAGTTCGTTATTTAGTTTTCACTAATATTTTACAAAGTCTCTCTGAGCACAAAAGGTGGTTGCAAACCAAAACTATTTGGGATTTAATAGGTTTTGGATTTTAAGCACGCCGTTCCCTGTGGGATCGACCCTGTTATCATTGTGTTACTTATAGCTATTTGTTGCAGGTTTATACATTACTTTTACTGTATTTGATAGGGCTAACGACGGTCCTACCAATATATCAAAAACAGCAATAACAGCCGTAGAAAGTTTTTGATATATATATTTTAACTTTATTCAAAAAATATATATCAAAAACTTCCATGCTAATAAACCGAACAACCACCAAACTTCACAAAATTTTTGCGTGCTTCCATCAAATTCTAATTAATTTAATCATTAACAGCAAGAACAATACAATAACAACATAATCCTGAAGTAAACAACCAATCTATATACACAAAAATCCAATCTCAACCTACTCAATTTTGAGAATAAATCAAACCAAAATCATTAGGAAAATTATAAAATGGAACATACAATAAACCACCGATTTAACACTAATGAAACCCGAATTTAATCATTCATCATCTCACCAAACCCGAATTTAACACTTATAATAAACCCTAGGTCAATCGCAATAATCAAGTAACAATAAAATTTGTAAAGCTTAAATAAAGTTAAAACTATTCGATATAACTTTTTTTATGATTTGAAGCCCACAACAAGGACCGATTGTGGTGAAATTATGATGGGGGATTAACTCCAAGTGGTGGGTGATGGCTGATTAAGAAACTATCACCAGAGTTGGATGGCGGGGGATCTTGTTATCAACGCCGCCGGAAGAACGGCTTCGGAGTAAGACAAGAGAAAAAACCAGCGGCGAGAGGATGGGCGCCGGCGACCAGGGAACGGCTTCGGTTTGTTGGAGATGGAAACAGGGGGAAGCCGCGGTTGGCTGGAGATGGAAACAAAGGGAAACCCTTAAAATTCAAACAAAATAAAGTTTTATGGCGGTTTTAATAAAAACCGCCCCGTAGAAATGGACTCTCTACGGTGGTTGAAATTAAAACCGCCATAGAAACTTGCTTTCTGTGGCGGTTATGAAGAAACCGCAATAGAAAGTAACTTTCTATGGCGGTTATTAAGAAACCACTATAGAAAGTAACTTTCTGTGGCGGTTTTAATTACATCCCCCGTAGAAAGGCCGTAATTCTGAATTCCGCCCGTTCCTCTATTCCTATTAATTTCTAGTTTTTTTTTTTTTGTAAAGAACCCCCAAATTTTTTTAAATTTAATAATAAATATGTAATTTACTATTTATCAATTTTTATAGTAAAATTCATCATATTTATTAATTATATACAAACTCATGTCTTTATGTTATTATAAACAATAAATAAATTTCAACTATTGTTACATAATAATTATAAGAAAACTTCAAAAATAGCAATTTTCATTGAATTACTAATAAGATTTTTGAACACACTTTCGACGGCCGTTTTTTTAAAACTGCCGTAGATACATACTTTCTACGGCGATTATCAAATAAACGCCGTAGATAATGTCTTTCTACGGCGGTTATCTATAGAACCACCGTAGAAAGTTCGTACTTTCTGTTTAATGGCAGTTTTTTCAAAACCGCCGTTAAAAGTGCATTTTTTAGTAGTGTGAAAATTAAATTTAAAAAATGGATGAAGCTTCAAAAATCTCAAGAGTTTAAAATTAAAAAAAAAATTTCAAGAGTTTACTCCATTTGGAAGAAAAATTGGACCAATTGGTTCTTTCACAAATGATTACTCAATTTTGTTCTAATGGAAGAGTCAATATGTACAACTAGGGGTGATAACGAGCCGAGCCGAGCCGAGCCGAGCCGAATCGAGCGTTGACGTGTTCATTTATTGTTCATTTATTTATCAAACTTAAAATCTTGTTCGTGTTCGTTTATTTATTAATCGAGCCGAGCCGAGCTTGTTCATGTTCGTTCTCAGCCCTAAGTGTCATGCTCATCTATTTATAAGGAATTTTCCTCCCAAACTTCTCTCATTTCCGATGTGGGATTGGGTGAAGTTCACCTCAAAATTGTGAAATAAAATAAATTTGGCCTTGTGAAGATTCAAACCCTAGTTCCCTTACTTCTCCTTTTGATGTCTTACCACTGCACCAAATTTATTTTCATGTCATATGTATGAATGATAAATTATATATGTATTTTATCCTTCTTAAAAATTATTTTTTTCTTATCGAACTGTTTACGAACATAATCGAGCCTAGCTCCCTTTTGTTCATTTATTGTTCGTTTATTAATCGAGTCTAAAATTTTGTTCGTGTTCGTTTATTAATAAATGAACGATCTCGAATCGAGCTTTTAACGAGTCGATCCCGAACTTGTTCGTGAACGTTCATGTTCGTTCTCAGCCCTATGTACAATTTCAAGCATGACTCTTCCATTGAAATGGAAGACATATATATATATATATATATATATTCTTGAAGGAGTTAAGTACCAATATCCCTCACATGGCTTAAAAAATATACCAACTACTCTCCCATAGTTTAGAAAGCTACCAATAACCCTCCCGTGGTTTGTTTGAACTAGTAAAATGGATGAAAAACGTTTAAAATAATGACGTGTGTATCGCAGATGACATTGAACGCGCATGTGATTCAAAGAAATAGGTTAGTAATTTTTTATACCAAAAATACCCCTCCATTATCTTATCCTCGTCTTCATGCTCCCTCCTCTCTTTTCGCTTCGCCTATCAATTTCTCCATTTTATCTGGAAATCTAGTTCTTACATATGTATGGCTTCCGCAGATGTTGAGTTTCGACCGTAGCATCATCATCAATAACGAGGCCAAGTGAACTGTGGATTCCGTGGTCCACGCGGTTTTGGGGGACGGCGGCGGATTCCGCGGTTGATCCGACTGTGCGGTGCTAGTCATTAAGGTGGGTTCGGTGGCGGTAGCGGAACAGAAGTGGTGGCCGTGAAGGTGGATAAGGAGGCGGTGGATATTGTTACTCCAAGGTCTGCGGTGTTCTCTAAGAAAATTGGAAAAATTCACTAGCTTTAACTTTTCATATAAAGATTAATACATGGGTTTTGTGGCGCTTATACTATCTCCGTCATGTCCATCATCAAGCTGCTTATGATTTCATCAAGCTTTTGCCTTTTCTGTTTTTGCGAGATTTTGAAATGGGTTTGTCAAAAAAATTTAAATAATGAATTAATCAGTTTTTTGGGTTTCTTGTTTTCCTCTTGAGTGCTGAGTTTCCTTTGTTTTGTTAGTAAATTATTGATGGTGTGTTGTTTTGGTTCTTTTTGGATGAGCAACTGTAATGGTGGTGATGTGTAGGACTCAAAATAAAATAAACTCACAAGATTATGCGGAATCTATGATTGATGCAGAAGAAGCAATCACCAAGGTCAAATCAATTTACCTCAATTTTGATTTGGTGCCGAAGTCAACTAAAGGAACGAAACTCAAAGAAAAGCTAAACCAGAACAATTGATTTCACAAGTCGCCGAACAAAGTACAATGCTTACCATGCAATTTAATTTTGCACGCAAGCCGATGAAGATTAACAAACAAATCAATCCAAATTCCAATTGATTTGTTCTTGCGTAGAACCGAAAAGCTAAACCAAAAAAAACTGAAGCTTGCGAACTTCGACGTTGCAAAACTGCCGCCAACCGCAAGGCTTTTATTTAATCTTTGTATTTTTCTGTAATTCTCTGTGATTACAATGGCAACCCAAGGCATGTATTTATAGGCTAAACTATCCCTGAATCTTACACTGATTCAGATTGCAACTATTTCCTAAAACAATTAGGTTTCCTAAAATAAATACGAAATCAGACAGGAAACAAACGAACAGGAAACATTAACCGAATAGGAAATAGTAATTAATAGGAAACTTAGTTTAATTATTCTACATAAGCCTCCCTTAAACTAAGTTCGCGCCGTTAGCCATACCGAGCATCTTCTTCAACTTTGCAAAGATCTTGAACTTCAATGCCTTGGTGAAAATGTCCGCCACTTGATCTTCAGTCTTGCAGTAATCAACAATGATCTCCTTCTCATTAACCAAATCACGAATAAAGTGATACTTGATATCAATATGCTTACTGCGACCATGAAAGACTAGATGTTTTGTTAGCTCAATTGCCGACTTGCTATCACACAGCACCGTAGTCGGACCATCCTCTTTATGCTGAAGGAAACCCAGCATCCTTCTTAACCAAATTGTTTGAGTACCACAATTAGAAGCTGCAATATACTCAGCCTCAGCAGTAGACAATACTATCACTGGTTGTTTCTTTGAACTCCAAGAAAACACACCAGAACCAATGAAGAAAGCATACCCAGAAGTGCTTTTCCTTTCAACTGTATCACCTGCCCAATCGCTGTCAGTATACCCCAGAAGCTTTACAGGTTCACCTCTCGGATACAGAATACCATCTCCTTGAGTACCCTTAATGTACCTCAATATTCTTTTTGCAGCCTGCAAATGTGACTGACAGGGATTCTCCATGAATCTGCTTATCAATCCAACACTGAAATTTATATCTGGCCTTGTAGAAGTCAAGTATCTCAAACTACCAACCATACTCTTAAAGTATGTTGGATCCACAGAATTCCCAGTGCCTTCCTTCGTCAACCTCAACCTTTCTTCAGCTGGAGTCATGATCGAATTAGCACCATCCATCTTGAATTTCTTTAAAATATCACCAGCATATTTTCTTTGAGAAATAAAGATTCCACGATCAATCTGAAAAACTTCAATCCCAAGAAAATATGACATTAGTCCCAAATCAGTCATCTCAAACTGCCTGATCATTGCCTCCCTGAAGTCTGACATCATCTTTTCGTTGTTTCCAGTGAATATCAAATCATCCACATATAAGCAAACAATAACAATATCCCCACTTGATGAAGACTTCACGTATAAAGTATGTTCATATGGGCACCGTTGAAAACCACTTTTGATAAAGAAGGTGTCAATTCGAGTATACCAAGCTCTCGGAGCTTGCTTCAATCCATACAAGGCTCTCTTCAATCGATAGACCTTCTTCTCTTGACCTCTTTTCACAAAGCCAGGAGGTTGATTAACATACACCTCCTCTTCAAGAACTCCATTCAGAAAAGCAGACTTCACATCCATCTGAAAAATCTTCCAATCATTCTGGGCAGCCAGAGAAATTATCATTCTCACAGTATCAAGTCTAGCAACAGGAGCAAACACTTCAAAGTAGTCAATTCCAGGCTTCTGCTTGTACCCTTTCACAACAAGTCTTGCCTTATATCTATCGACTTCTCCACTAGGCTTGTACTTTGTTTTGTAGACCCATTTTACACCAATGGGCTTCTTTCCACTCGGAAGGTTTGTAAGCTCCCAAGTATTATTCTTCTCAATGGAATTAATTTCTTCATCCATTGCCTTCACCCAACGATCATCTGCAACAGCATCTATAAAATTAACAGGATCACAATCTGCAAACAGAACAAAATTCACAACATCCTCATAGTCAAATTATCAACTTCATCTCCAACTACATAATCATTCAAACGAGCTGGTAGTTTTGACTCTCTCCGCGGACGTCCACTTGAGGTGGAAGCTGTAGAAGTGGAAGAATCACAAACTGGTTGTTGAACTGGCTGACACTGCTCTTCAGTTGCATTATCTCCACCAATATACACTGCTGATGATCTTTTTACAATTTCTGGTGCCTTCTTTTTCCAATCCCAAACTCCCTGTTCATCAAAAGTAATATCTCTGCTGATAATTACCTTCCCATTATCAAGATTGAACAGTTTATATCCTTTAGTTTCACTGCTATAACCAATAAAGACACATTTTTCTGCCTTGTCATCCAACTTCTTCCGTATAGCATCCGGAAATGGGCATATGCAACACACCCAAATACATTAAGATGGGAGATATTTGGTTTCTTTCCTGACCAAATCTCATATGGAGTCTTCTTACCAATACTTCTTGTTGGACACCTGTTCGACAAATAAACTGCACAAGCTACAGCTTCAGCCCAGAAATCCTTAGGCATACTTTTGGCCGTCATCATCGACCTTACCATATCCATCACTATTCTATTCTTTCTCTCTGCAACACCATTCTGCTGAGGAGTGTACCTGGCTGTCATCTGATGCTTAATCCCATGTTTTTTCAAGAAATCATCACACACCGTATACTCAGTGCCTCTATCAGTTCTCAGAGTTTTAATGGAACGCCCACTCTGCTTCTCAACATAAGCCTTGAAACTCTTAAAAATATCACATGCATCAGATTTAAACTTTAACAAATAAACCCAGGTCTTCCTACTAAAATCATCAATAAAAGTGATAAAATACTTATTACCACCCCGAGAAGGAACATCAACAGAACACAGATCAGAATGAATCAACTCCAGTGGCTGCTTTGCTCTCCAAACTTCACCTTTTGGAAAAGGCTCCCTGTGCTTCTTACCCAAAACACACGACTCACATTGTCGAGATTTAAAGTTAAGTGATGGCAATCCAGAAACAACATTATTCTTCACAATAAAGTTCAACCCGCACAAATGAAAGTGGCCAAATCTCATATGCCACAACCAACTCTCATCACAGCCAGTGGTACTAAAGTAAGCTGAATTATAATAATTAAGAGTGATTGGAAATAACCTGTTATTGTTCATGTCTACCTTTGCAATCATCCCCATCCGTTCATCACGAATTGTGCAAATACCATGCCTAAAATTAATATCATAATTCTTCTCCTGCAACTGACCAAGACTCAACAAATTCTGACTAAGATTAGGCACATAATAGACATCACCTATTGCACTGGTCCTCCCATTTTTTAAAGTAATAGGAATACTACCTTTCCCAACAACAGACATAACATGATTATTTCCAAACCTCACTGTATTCCTGTAGGTCTCATCAAGATCAGAAAAAATTTCCTTTCTCCCACACATATGATTACTACAACCAGAATCAATGTACCACTTAGAACTTTTATCTTCTTCACCAGCACCAGCAATAAATAAAACAGTTTCATGATTATCACCACTACTTTCAGCTATTTGAGCATGTCCAGTATTGTTATTTTTAAGACCCCAACAATCCTTTTTTATATGACCCATCTTTCCACAATTATAACATTTAATTTTGGACCTATTACGTTTTTGCCCATTATTTTGAGCATCCGAATTAACCTTTGGTTGGTAAGAAAAATTACCTCTACCATGTCCTCTGCCTCTGAAGCTTTGACCGCACGTCCTCTCCCTTGAGAATTCTGGCCCTGCTGATTGGTTTCACCACCATCGGATTCTTTAGGCTTATATACCAAAGCCTTCAATGCTTCTGACGCCGCATCAACAGATGGTCTGTCACATGACATCTCATATGTCATCAATTCTCCTTCCAAATCAGCATACGAAAAAGTAGAAAGATCTTTAATGGCCTCAATAATCTCCTTCTTTGTGTGAAATTTCGAAGTCAATGTCCGAAGAACTTTAGACACCATCTGCTCTTCTGTCACTTTATCACCATTGATCTTCATCTGACCAGCTATGGATTTTACCCTAGCCATGTATTCTTGCACCTTTTCATTAGGTTTCATCTCTGCCAACTCAAATTGTCTCCGTAGCTCCTGTAGTTTGACTCTTTGAACGTTTTCGTTTCCTCGATTGATAGTTTTTAACTTGTTTCAAAACTCCTTAGCTGTCTCTTCCTCTATTAAACTTCTACATATGTCTAATCCAACCTTCGTTCTTAAATAATAGAGTGCTTGATTATTGTGAGAACGATTTTTCTCCAATTCTTTACTTCCCTCAGCTGTTAATTTTTCACCTTCTTTGTCTTTCTCAGGTTCTTCAAAACCTGACTCAATTACATGCCAGATACCAACCATCTTGAAAAAATTCTCCATCAATTGACACCAGATTTCAAAATTATTTTTTCCATCAAGGACAAATACATGGCACTCAGGAGGGTTAAATAAAAAAGACATCTTGACTCCAAAAAAAATAACACAGGCTCTGATACCAGATGTAGGACTCAAAATAAAATAAACTCACAAGATTATGCGGAATCTATGATTGATGCAGAAGAAGCAATAACCAAGGTCAAATCAATTTACCTCAATTTTGATTTGAGCCGAAGTCAACTAAAGGAACGAAACTCAAAGAAAAGCTAAACCAGAACAATTGATTTCACAAGTCGCCGAACAAAGTACAATGCTTACCATGCAATTTAATTTTGCACGCAAGCCGATGAAGATTAACAAACAAATCAATCCAAATTCCAATTGATTTGTTCTTGCGTAGAACCGAAAAGCTAAACCAAAAAAAACTGAAGCTTGCGAACTTCGACGTTGCAAAACTGCTGCCAACCGCAAGGCTTTTATTTAATCTTTGTATTTTTCTGTAATTCTCTGTGATTACAATGGCAACCCAAGGCATGTATTTATAGGCTAAACTATCCCTGAATCTTACACTGATTCAGATTGCAACTATTTCCTAAAACAATTAGGTTTCCTAAAACAAATACGAAATCAGACAGGAAACAAACGAACAGGAAACATTAACCGAATAGGAAATAGAAATTAATAGGAAACTTAGTTTAATTATTCTACATGATGGGTATCTATTATGTGGAAGAGATAGTGGAACTGATTGCTTCGGAAGTTTTCTTCGTTACTCCATTGAATCTGACCACTTGTTGCTGCAGTTTCTCAATCAATCAGTGGGCTGCAATATTTTTTTAAAAAATTTTTTTGGCGGTAGTTTAGGATGGTTTCCGATGGTATTTTGTGGTTGAAGGAGGTGGTGGAAAGTGGTGGTGAATGACCGTTGGTAATAGATGCAATGGTGGTTAATAAATATTGTGTCAAACATTAATTAAGAAAATTTTGATGATTTTAAGTTTGAAAAGAAAAGAAAACGTAAACAAAAATATTGGAACGGGAAGAAAGAAAGAAAACATCTTAAGCTTTTAAATCAATTCTTAAAAACTTGAAAAAAGAAAAATTCATATTTCCTAACAGGAAATTTTTTTGTTAAATTATGAATTGGCACATGTGACGCCTTTTAAATAAAGAAAATGAATAAAGTGAAAAAGAAAATGAATAATGAAACAAGGGTAAACATGGCACTTTAAGATCACAGTTACCATTAACATTTTCAATCCATTTTACCAGTTTAAATAAAGCACGGGAGGGTTATTGATCGCTTTCCAAATCACGGGAGGGTAATTGGTATATTTTGAAACCATGTGGGGATTATTGGTACTTAACCCTTTCTGTAAATATAATTTTTCAATAAATAAATAAATAACTTGTAGTCTCATCTTATCAGTATTTTAAATTTTATTATTAAATTAGTAGGGTATTTTTTTTTTCTTCCAAATAACTCTATAAGTATTTGACATAAGATAAAAGAAAATATCAAAACATTAATTACTAAATGGCTTAATCACTTTTGACCGCCTTCTGTTATTGCCTTTTCAATGTATGCCCCCATCTGTTTTAGAAACTAACACTTTGTCCCCCATTGGATCAGCCAAGTAAAATAAAACACTGAAAAGACTAAACTATCCCCAGTAAATGCTAAATTAATTAATAAAAATAAAAAGGAAAAATTCCCCTTAAGGGCATAATAAAATTTGAAATTCTTTAAATGGGTGTAAATATTTTATAATTATTATTAAGGGCATAAAATTAATTCAAATATTTTAATATTTTGTGTAACACACTTTTACCCTCACGGTGCTTTCTTTCTTCAGTATCTTAGCCAGCGGCTATATTCCGCAGTCGTTTGAACGTAGTTGGGATTCACCGGACGTAAAAAAGGATATGCTCTATTTTTTCTTTTCTAATCTTGGATGCATTGATTGTAGCAAAATTAAATTATATAGGAAACTCCGGGTTCAACTTTGATAATCACAGTCAATTTTAGGGGATGAAATTGTGAACGCTAGATCTAAAACCTTACTCCTCGTCATCATTGTGGCAACAATGGTGCCAACCTTATATGTAAACATTGATGATCTGGAGACCTAGAATAGAAACTTGTGATGATATCAATATATTGCCACACATCTTTTTAAGATTTCCCAATCGATTGGCAGTGCAGACCAAGATTTCTTAGACTATTCAATTTATCATGCGTATGTTCAGGCTTTACTCTGGAGTCCAACGAAGGCCGTGCGGTTCTAGGGCGAGTAGGGGCGTTGAAACATTGATCGGCAGACGGCAGGTTGAGGGATTTGTTCTAGATCTGAAGCAAGATCCTAAGACTCAAGCTGTGGAGCATGCTCAAGAATACCCCATGAAATATGAAGTTGTTCCAGGGCGAACAGGGGCAGTGAAACCTCGATCCGCAGAAGACGCAGCACGGTAAGAAGAAGTTGACTTAGAAACGGCATCAAAGTGAGCTCTGCATAAGCTTTTTAAGCTTGTTGATGTGCAAGTTAATTCAGTATGCTGGAGTTTGGTCTTATTAATAGCTTCGCTGAGCATTTGATTTGCGTGAATTGTTTGTGTTCTTGATGTGCTTGAAAAGGGATAAAAAGAAGATGATGAAATGGTTGGCATGAGGTAGCGATAGGTTGATGGAAAAAGAATTAAGCACCAATAGCTTGCTATTAAATTAATAATGATTTAATATGGGTAAAAAGTATTAGATAAAATAATTAAGATACTAAACATAATTTATGTCCCTAATAATAATTATAAAACATTTACGCCCTTTTAAGCAATTTCAAATCCTGCAACGTCCTTAAGAGGAATTTTCCCAAATAAAAATACTAAAACATGTTGTCTTCCCCGTAGAGAGAAATTATTACTTTTTCCCCTTTCATCTTCCTTATCCATTGCTCTTCTCTCATTTTCACGACGGCAATCAGTCTTTAATACTATCTGCGAATGAAGGAAGCCAACGAATAGAAGAGCATAAGCAGAATGACAAGAGGCATGAGGAAAAAGCCTATGGTGAAACTGACGGATCCAAAGATCTTGAGGGCCGGCGAGGCCCGAGAAAGAGGGAGGTGAAAGCCGCTGAGGAGGTGCGTGAGGCGACACCTCCGGGCCCACGAAGGAAGGAGAAAAGGAGGAGATCTAGAGAGGGTGAAGTCCGGAGGACGCGAGAGATCATGGAACAGAACGGGTACAAAAGCTTGTCTTCTTCGATTTCTTGGATTTCCGTTTTTTTTTTTTTTTTTTTTTTTCCTCTTCTAGTTTGTTTATATCACTACGTGGGTTTCTGATTTTCCTATTTTGAATGAGGTTAAACCTAATAGATCTTGTTAATTTAGACCCAGATGTTGCTAGTACTACTTTGTGTTGTGCGTGTGAATTTGCTTAATTGCTTTTTATGAGAAGTTTGGAAGTCCATATACAAAGATCCTCTTAATTGTACATGTTTTTCCTTTGTTTGTTTGATTAATGAATCTTAGTTCAAGTTTTAACCCTTCTAAATTTAAATCTAGGTGTCAGCGTAGATGAAAGTCTGCTTCGAATAGGGCGGTGGCGGATGCAATCTTCTAGCGATGCTTGCAGCACCTCTAAAGAAAGGGTTCATCCATTTGCTTATGTACCTGATGATGATGGATGATGGATGATGGATGTGGCCTGTGAGACTCCCAGAGAAAACGGAATGTTCCTGAACATGATTGACTATGTGGTAGCTTGATTAATGAATCTCAGTTCAAGCTTGTTCTTATTTTAGTTTGAAAATGGTACTATGTTGTATTCTATGCCAAATTTTCCCTTCTTGTTGCTCATTGTAATGCTGAAAAGACACAAGCAAAATTTCTTGCAAAATAATAATAATAATAAACTTGGTTTTTTATAATATTTTTATTTTTGTAAATTAGTTCATTATTTAATGGGGATAGTTTGATCTTTTCAGTGTTTTATTTTGCTTGACTAGTTAAAGGGGGTAAAGTGTTAGTTTCCAAAACAGAGGGGGGCAGATAGTAAAAAGGCAATAAGAGGGGAGTAAAAGTGATTAAGGCTTACTAAAATAGGTAAATATGCATTTAAGGAAACAACAAAATAAGTTAACATTTCATTTTATAATAAAGTGAAAAAAAATACTTGAAAACTAGTTACTCATCCGTTTCACTTGAAAAATTCAGTTGACAAATATACAACTTTTAGGAAGATTAATGCACAATACCTAAAATAGCTAATGTGACTCTATTAATGTTCTTACTTTTTAAGTGTGTGTCAATTGTTAACTACACATAATTATTTGTAAGGATAAGAAGAGTAGAGTTTTTTAAAACTGTCTCCTTTATTGAAAAATATATATATATTTTTTCAAAGTAAACTTTTTAATAAATCTTACCTAGCAAGACTTAAATAGAAATTTATCCATACAATTATATATAACATTTTAAGGATCAAATTTACTTAAATTAAATTTAAAAATCAAATTGAAAATTTTAAATCATGCCAAAAACTACTTCAACATAAAGAAAATAGTGAATTTACATAAATATTTTGTGGGGACACATGCTAAAATTTGAAACTAAAGAAAAAATTAAATATATAATTTTAAAGTATTGTGGTGGAGGCAGTGGGGGCAGGTTTCCTCAGTGCCTGCACCTTGCCTTTGCCTCTGCACAAGCACGTGGTCAGTAAATATGCAGACCGGGGAGCAAGAATCAGAAAAAAAAATAATAATAAAAAAAATAAAATAAGAAGTGAGCATGCAAATTGTGCAAACTAATGGCCATGGTTGTGCAGTTCATTTGCGGTGGTTGTGCAGCTCATTTAGAGTGGTTGTGCAGTTCATTTGCGGTGGTTGTGCAGATCATTTAGAGTTGTTGTGCAAATTTATTTCTTTTAGACCATTATACAAAACTTTTTGTTTAGTAGCTAATAATTCATAAGGATTTTTTTTTCCTTCTCGAAACAAAAATGGGTTCGTTCATTTGTTGTAGTAGAAACAACCAAATGAATAGGAAAGATCCTTTCTTTGGTTTTTTTGGTGGCGGTGACCTCCTTTTTCAAATTTGGTGGACGTCAAGATTTAATGTCCAGTTCATTTGGAGGAAGTATGTTTGAGTCGGGCTTCATTGGCCCTGGTGGAAATCCATTCGTTGGCGCCCAACAATCTGGCTTTATTCCACGCTCAGTCACCTCCAGTCCCTAGATCTAGGAGTCTAGTTATTGAGGAATTGAACTCTGAGCAGGAAAAAGATGAAAAAGAAGGTACAAATGAGAGGAAAGACAACCCAAGGAAGCATGGTAGGTCAAGCAACGAACCTCGATCTAGTTAAGGATCCGGATGATGAGGTTGAAGGGAGAAGAAGTAAGCAATGCAGCTCCGAAATGCCAATAAACCAAGTAATATTATGTAGCCACAACGCACAGGCCATAGCTTCAGTTTCCAGAACTCCACTGTCGCATTCGGTGGTGGAAATGGTGCATATTACACTTCATCTACTACAAGGAGTTTGGTTCATTTGTTGTAGTAAAGATCATGTTACTAAAAATTGTTAATTATTAATTAATTTCACATCCCCTATCAAATTTCACAGTCGGTGCATTTTATGTAGCTTTTGATGAATTTTTAATATATTATTTAATGACATTCAACTTTGAACAAAACCCAGAAAAAAAATAACAATAAAATGAGAAACAGGGAAGAGATCAACACAAACACACCTGCACGAATATTTGTACTTAAGGATGTTTCCTGGTTCAAGGTATCCAGTAAAAGAGAAAGCTCAAACACACTTGCACGAACACTGCACGCATTTTATTGGTCGGATGGATGGGATTGAATCAATGTGTTCTTTTTTGAAACCACTGCGGCAGCCTCTGGTGTCGGCGGAGGAAATGAGTAGCGACTCCACGACGGACAGCAGCGGAAGTTCCAACGGTGGAAGCCACACCAATGCGACGGGGACAATACTATATATATATATATATATATATATACAGAATCCGCTTCCTTGGAGTGTCATGGACCTGAAGTAGAATCTTGTGAAAGCTCCAAGGTGGCTAGTTCAGTTTTGGAGGTTTCTTTTGCAGAGGATGTCTAATGCAGCCCAGATTGCTTTGTGACAGTGAACGGTGAAATCAATGAATTGGGAATGAAACTGCAGCTTCTGAAAATGGAAGCAGGAGGTTAAGAAGATTCTTCTATGGCTTCCTCCAACAACCAGGACACCATGCAACATCAACCAGGAAAGGGCTTTGGAGACAAACAAATTGTTGGAGGTGATAGTTGTGAGTCAACCTATATATATACTCTATTCTGGCATTGAGGATTTTGACCCCGACACTTTCTACTCTCTTGAGTGCCCCATTGATCCTTGGGTGTTTAACAGTCTGCAGATGAACAAGTACAATGATGAGAAACCTGAGCTGAAGTTGGAAAGGAGGTTGCTGTTCGACCGCTTCAATTGGGCACTTGAGGATATGTATGTAAACAATTCCCATTCTGTTATGGGAGTTCCAAACTTGCAAGAAGATCAACACAAACACATATGCACGAACACTGCACGCATTGTATTTGCTGGGTGGTGGCAACGGGTTGCAATTGAGGTCAAGGAGAAGCCGTCCGCGGAGGAAATGAGCAGCGACTCTATGACAGATACCAGCGGAAGTTCCAACGGGGGAAGCGACACCAATCCGAAGGGGACAATACTAAATATCTTACCGTCGGAGAAAATGCCCCGCAAACCCTGTGAAAGCACGCACCAAGGGTTTCACCCTGGGAGAACCCTCCCATTCTCACACGGCTTCGATGGAAGGACACGTCCGAGGTCCTCCGGACATCAACATCAACTCCCTTCCGTTCGTCGTGCTGATTTCGTATATATGGATTAGAAATAAAATTTAAAGTTTAATTGGTAATGCTATATGCATGAATGCAATTCTGCGAGAAGGAATTCGATCTTTTCTAGAGTGGATCGGAGGTTCTCTTTGCTTTCCTTTGAATTGTGCATTCACCATGCATGCATGGAGCAGTGTGTGTTAATCTTTTTATAGAACAACCTATTAAGTGGCTGGCAGAATTTGTTACGGTAGGTAAAATAGAGAAAAATACAGCCAAAGGAGAATGATGTAATCTCGCTCGGTAGCGTTTGATCACAATGCGAAAGCCGATCTCTCTGAGGGTTGTTACGGTGGTTTTGGTGAAAAACAATGAACAAACGCAGCCTTGGTATAAATGATCGCAACACACGTACAATGTTGAGAATCTCGATATAAGCACGCCACGAACAACTCACTAAAAGATTGTTCGATAAATTTTAAACGCCACAAGACGAAGTCTTGATAAGTTCTAAAGTTCAATGAATAACTAGAGTTTTAGAACAATTCACAAAATTTAAATTCATCCAAGTCTTACCTCAAATGATTACAAAGAGGGCCTTTTATAGGGAAAGAAAGATTATTCTAGAAAAGAAAATGAAATGATGCTTTTGCCTTTATTTGAATCAAATTTACTCCATGAAGATTTAAAGCTGAATTGATCTCTTATGACTCTTGGATTTCTTGATAAAAAAATCAGCAAAACTCTTGATAATCCTATGCATTGGCTGCTTGGATTTTATCCAAATTCTTGGCTTGCTTTGTGCGTGTGATCCATGCATTAATTCGGCTTCAATAGTTAATTGACTAATCCGTCAAATGCCCTTCTTGAATCTTAAGAGATCTGATTTGAAAAACCTTCTTGAAGGCTGAATTTAATTAATCTTCCTCAAATTGCACATGCATGCCCATTAATTCCAACTCATTCACCATGGCTGTATCACTCATGGACATTTAGCTAACTTCAAGAGTTCCAAATAACTTCACTTAATTTTTAATATTTACTACCCTTAAGAGCCGAACCAAGCAGCACCTAGTTAACATCTCGGATGTTGACTATTTTGTTGCTTGAACTGAACTGGAGAACTGCATCAACATGGCTGAATTAATCTCCAAAATCCAGCAACCCAAGTAATCCCTCCATGGCCAAACAAATCAGCTCCAAATGCAAGTGAATTCAGCCAAAAGAAATGACTAAAAATATCCTCCAAAAATCTGCTCTGATTTTATCGGTAATGCCCTAGGCCGGATTGCATCATTCCCCTCCTCTTGAAAGAAAGGTTTGTCCTCAAATCTTGTTCCTGCATTAAACAACAAGGACAAAGATAAGAATCATGAAAACTTCTCACAAGCATTGTAACTTCCCCAAGCCTTTTGAGCCGGCTTCTTGCTCCAAAACTTGAAATGAACAACTGTCTCCATGTTTAAAACATAAAAACATGTGATTTCCCATATGCATCCAAATCCAAACTCCAAACTTCCATTTATGCTCAAAGATAAAATGTTTCTTGTAGGATTGGATATCAAATTGGCTCAACTTGAGCTTGACTTTTTTGCAACTTCACTCCCTTGATTTCCTTCAAAGTTCACCCCTTCACTCCAAAAAAATGTTAATTCCAAAAACTATCAAACCATGTACCCCCAAACATTGAGAGCATAGGATAAAGCAAACAATTTCCACACAACACAATAATAGTTCTTGGCATCCAAAATTTTTTGGCAATTTCATGGAAACACATTGTAGAAATATGAGAAGCCAAAAGTCCATGCAATATGATTCCATAACATGCATATCCAAATAACAACACTTCATGCAATTGAAACATAGAACAACTCAGGAAATGCAACTTGAACTCATCAATTGAAAACCCTCTAGATTTGACAAACTTTTGAGGAACTCTTCGAGAAAAATCAAGACTTTGTAACAAAGCAAAAGTTCTTGTCAAATCCAGAATTTTTAGGCTTCAAAATTTCCTCAAACATAAATCCTTTACCATTGAAAATTTTTGCCAAATCCTCCTTTCCACAATGAAGAACAAAGGGTTCAAAATTAAAACCTTCTTTCAAAATTTCTTCAATGGAATGAACACTTACCTCAAATTCCTTAAACCCAAAATCAGCACTCTTGAACAATTCTCCAAAAGAAACTTTAGTATTTCCATAAAAGCTTTTCCAAAAATCAGAATTATAACACTTGAAAAGTCTCTTCCAAAGGATTAGAAACTTTCCACAAAACTTTGAATCGATCATTCCAAATTTCAATACCATTATGACAAATACATTTGACCAAAAATGGCCATTTACATGTAAATTGCTTATTACAAAAATCAAGATAGCTCACATCTTTAGCATGCTTGACACCATGGAATTCAAAATTTGAGATAGAGATCAAGACATACCTTTGAGAAGATGAATTAATTATAGAACTCACAAGAACTCCTTTGATTTGCCATACCTCTCAATCAACTTCTTGTGACACTTCAACTCTGTAGGCTCATGACCTATCAAAAAGATTTGGAACCACAAATTGTATTGCCACGTGTCTTGTACTTGAATCCACAAAACTTTATATCCCTGCAAAGCAAGCGAAACAATTTTGCTCGGTGCGCAACCGACTAAAGGATGAGTGGATGCAAAATTCTTTTCAATCAACAAAAGCATGAGAAAATTCAAGGAATCCTCACTTTTTCTTTTGAAAAATCTCAACTTCTCTTTTTCTCTCAAAGCACTAAATTTCCACTCATTTTCTCCCAATTCTTTTCTTTCCTTTTCACTCTCTTTTTCTCCTCTCTTTTTCAAACACATCTTTTCCCTCTAATTTGTTTTTCACTCTCTCTTTTTCAATCACTCTTTCACACAACTTCTTTATTTCTTTTGAACTCTCAATCAAATCTTTCCTCTCACTAAATCCTCCATTGATTCTCACAAAATTACAATAGTGGTAACAATGCACAAATTCCAGAATTTTGGAGGAGTATAAAATTATATTCAAAGCGCCTATCAAACCTCCATGGAAGCCCAACATCACAAAATGAACTTGCTTTGGCACGACATGAACATGAAGAACTCTATAGTCATACCATTGGCTAGGATAAGGCATCACAATCTCCTTTGGCACATAACTACATGAATGGTCAAAAACCACCATTGATGCACCTCTTACCTTCAACAAGTCATCACGAACAAATTACTTTGACCCCCCAAAATTTTTTTTTTGCTATACCTGACTTTGGGGCCTAGCTCCGCCACTGTTTTCAGAGCTAGCGAACCCAGAGAAATCTTTTGCATGAAGAAATGGTCACGTTTCCATCATTCAAAGCCATCGATCCCTGATGAAATACTATCGGCAGATGGATATAAACATAGAGGAAAGTAACAAATCATGTGCCGAAGGTACGTACAAAAATTACACTATTTTTAAGCTTTGGAAACTTTGTCAATCCCATACCTAAACCTGAGTTAATTCTGCTGACATTCTTCTATAAACCATTCAGATGATTTCAAAGATGCAAACAAAATACAAGAACAAAATGTGGTGCATAAGATTTAAATATAATAGAGACTGTTTGATGAGTTGATGATTGTTAATATGTTTGACGCGTATGATACTAGCTATTGATTGTTTGTTTCTTCACACCCGTAGTCAAATATAAAAATCATTCTACGATCTATTATAGGAAAAATGGTAATTTTGGACTTTTTCGTTGGGTCTCATGGTAGTTTTAGTTTATTTCATTTGAATGAGCTTTTACCCCTTTCTGTTTACACATTTTAGTATGTCTAGTCATTTACCAACAACAACATATTTTGTAAGTTATTTGGGGTGGTTTTGCAAGTTTAAAAATTATTGACGTCAAATTTAATTATAAAAATTTATCATTAAATTTCTTCAAAAACCAAACATATATAACTTTTTTGTTTTTTCATTTTATAAAATAAACATACTTTAGTGCTTTTAAACCATTTATATAAAACTTTCTATTTAGTAGTTAATTCATAAGATTTTCTTTTTCCTTCTCTAAACAAAAACTCAAATAGCAATGGCAATTTGTAAGTGCAATACTAATGATCTATTAAAGTTTTGGGTTTATAAGTATATGTCCAAAATAATTTTGATACCATTTTATCATGAAGTCAATAATCCATACCTCTTTCATAGGTTTTTCAAATCTGGAATCAGTTGGCAACTTTTGTTGAGTTACCACCAATGATAAATGACGGGGGCAAATTCCCAATACGCGCATTCAGTAGACTCAAAAATTCGCAGCCACTAGCCCCTTTTGTAGTAATGCATGCAAGAGGCTTGGAGGTAACTCCTTGATGTTTCTATAGTTAGCCTGAAATGAGTCCATATCTTTTATCTAAGTGTTTGCTAACTTTCTGTCATCTGTATTGTATTTTTCATCCTTAACTACAGTCTTCAATATCATGAAAGACCTCATTGATTTAAGCCTTGGAAGAAAAATTGGACCAATTGGTATCAATGTTCTTTCATAAATGATTACTTCGTCTGTCCTAATGAAAGAGTCAAAAAGCACAACTGTTTATGAGTTACTATGTAAACTTCTAACAGGACTCTTCCTTTGCGATGCAAGACGTATATACTTTTCCTTAGAGAGCTCGCAAACATATCCTCATGCCAGAAACAGAAACAACACAAGCACGTGGCCGGTAAATATGCATACTGGGGAGCAAGATTGTGCAAACTGGTTGTGCAGGTCATTGGGGGTGGTTGTGCAAATTGTGCAAACTAATAGGATGATTGTGCATGTCATTTGGGGTGGTTGTACAAATTTATTGCTTTTCGACCATTTATACAAAACTCTCCATTTAGTAGCTAATTCTTGACCCTTTTTTTTTTTTTCTCTAAACAAAAACTGAGTTTCGTTCATTTGCTTTAATAATTAAGATCATGTTACTACAAATTGTTATTTATTAATATCACATCAACCTATGAAATTGCACAGTCTGTGCATTTTATATAACTTTTATGAATTTTTAAATTATGTCAAGTTTATTTATTTTTTTAAATTGATGGATTACTCAGCTTAATTTACGTTTTCAACTATTCTTTAATGATATATTATTCAACTATACATCTTTTCTACAACAAATGAACCAAATCAAGTTTTTGCTTGTTTAATGAAGGGAAAAAATAAACATTATGAAATAGCTACTAAATAGGAAGTTTTGTATAAATGGTCTAAAACCAATAAAGTTTTGTTCTAAAAAAATAAAAAATAAAAAAAATGCTTGGTTTTTGAAAAAAATAAAAAATAATAAAATGAGAAACAGGGAACGCATGCACGAACACTGCACGCATATGTCCGCATAATTAAAATATATACTTCCTACCCTTCTCTCAATCGGTCGACAATCTTAAACATGTTCAAGTAATTACTAACTTTTTCAAGGAAGTAAAATATAAAACTGATGATCTACATTTCTGTGTGTGAATTGTGCGTTCACTGTGCATGGATCAAGCCATTGTGTCTGTGTTTCGATTGATGAATTCGCAAAGTGAAATTTTTTGCCTTGCCCTTGGCCTTGGATCCTTCGGCGGAAGCAGCAGCTCGCCCCAAACACGCAAGCTGGTTTGCCCTGTTGGACGCTAAATCTTCGTCCTCTCTAGTGCGGCGGAGGAGGAGGCTGCTCAATCTTTGTCCTCTTGAGTGCTGGCGGAAGAGGAGGCGGCTAAATCTTTCGCCTCTTGAGTGCTGGCGGAAGAGGAGGCGGCTCAATCTTTTGCCTCTTGAGTGCTGGGGGAGGAGGAGGCTGCTCAATCTTTAGCCTGTTGAGTGCTGGCTGAGGAGGAGGCAGCTCAATCTTTCGCCTCTTGAGCGCTGGCAGAGGAGGAGGCTGCCCAATCTTTCGCCTCTTGAGCGCTGGCGGAGGAGGAGGCTGCTCAATCTTTTGCCTCTTGAGTGCTGGCGGGAGAGTAGGCTGCTCAATCTTTCGCCTCTTGCGTGCAGGCTGAGGAGGTGATCAGCACAAGCAAACATGCTAATGAGAAACATGGAAGAGATCAGCAGAAACAAACATGCCAATATTACCTAGTTCAAGGCATCAAGGAAAAGAGATCAACACAAACACACATGCACGAACACTGCACGTATAATTGAAATATACACATCCTACCCTTCTCCCAATCGATCGACAATCTTAAACTTGCACTAATAATTACTAACGTAAGAGTGCCCCTCGCTTCTCCAATAATTGTGTCCTTCTCCGAAACCACTGCGGCAGCCTCCGGTGGCAAAGATGTCACGATTAAGGTCAAGAAGAAGACGTCCCCGGAGGAAATGAGCAGCGAGTCCACGACAGACAGCAGCGGAAGTTCCAACAGTGGAAGCGACACCAATACGACAGGGACAGTACTGGATATTTTACCGTCGGAGAAAATCCCCCGCAAAACCTTTGAAAACACGCGCTGAGGGTTTCCAGCTGAGAGAGGGAATTCGATCTTTCCTAGAATGGATGGGAGGTTTCCTAAGGATTTCCAACGGACAGTATTGGAAACTTTCCTTTGCTTTCATTTGAATTGTGCGTTCACTGTGCATGCATCGAGCAGTGCGTGTTCGTCTTTCGCATGACTAATTTGGAAGTGAAATTGTACTACGCACGATGAGGATTAATGAAAGATGAAAACTAAAATTAAAAGAGAAAATATTTATGCTCTGTTTGCACAATTCAAAAGGTTTTTAATGTTTTAAAAGTATAAAAATAAAGAAGTAAAAAAAATATTAAAATGGTGTTTGGGCAAGAAACTATAAACGCTTTTAAAAATTATTTTAAGTAAACAGTGCCGGTCCTCAAAAATGCGAAGCCCCTGGCAAAAAAAAAAAATCTTAAATACACTTCAAACTAAAGAAATTGAATTAGATTTTATTTTATTTTTATTAATTTAAATTTTTTATATTTAGGAAAGAGGACCAAAAAGTGGGCCTATTTAACTTTTATGTTTGATCCTTTGGTTTTTCTTCTTTCTAGTGGAGTTCTATGAAATTTCAATTTTTTTTGTTTCTAGATGTTAAGCTATGGTGATTAATTTGATCTGAATGTTAATGGGTTTTAGGTGGTTTAAATCACTTTTGCTGCTTTTGTGTTGGAGTATTGTGATTAAATTTGATTAGAAATTGGATTTGGAACATAAAGATGAAGTGGGCCCAAAATTACAAGATTGATGATAGGCTTATTACCAGATCAAGCATAAATTTATATATGGGCCCAAAATTAATAATTAGAATAAAAATTATGCTTGTTATAAAAACACTACTACAATAGATAGTAGTAATATTATATCTCCAACAATTAGATATACAATATTATAGAATTGCTAGAAATGTAAAGAAGTAGAGAACAAAGAATAATAGAAGTAGACAACAAATAGAGACAATATTTCATTCTTTTTCATCCTCTCATTTGATCATCTAAACCTCTATTTATAGGATTAGATTCTATAAGTTACAAGAGTTCAAGAGTTCATGTAGTAAATGATATATAAAGGTAGTGGTAATAGAGTGGGAGATTATTGGGAAGATGTAATGCATGGTGAGAATATGGATGGACAGCCATCATATATTCATAATACTCCCCCTTGGATGCCATTATTTAGATAAATGCTTCGTTAAAACCTTACTAGGAAAATCCAATGGGGAAAAAAACCTAGTGAAGGAAAAAGAGTACATTTTTCTTAGTACAATACTGCCTCGTCAAAAAACCTTACCAGTAAAACCTAGTGAGAAAAAAATTTGGATAAGAAAAAAGAGTACAGTGTGTAACTCCCCTTCTTGAGCACATCATTTGACATAGTTAAATGGTCGCCTTTCGATCTTGTATCTCAAATTTTCAAAATGTTGAAGTTGACAGTGAATAAATCTTTGAAGTATCATTCTTGCAACTGAATAATCTATGTAACATCATCTTCAAACAAAGTAGTGGGAACTCTCTGAAAATCTAAGAGCAAACCACTTGATTTTCAAATTTAATGGATTACTGATCTTAGCCAAACATGCTTTCGACGTACATTATAAGAAGTAGTAGCTATGATTTCTCTTATGAATATAGTGCCCAGAAATAGCTGTACCACTGCATGGAAGCACATATATAGTTGGTTTGATCGAGCATAAAGGATCAGTAAATTAATCAACATTTGTATAACTTGTAAAATCAGACTTGTGTATTTTTGAATAAATACCCATATTTATCGTTCCTTCAAGCTAAAGAAACAAATGTTGTTCATGACTTGCAAGCATATTTTAATATTTGTGTACAACTTGCAAGATACATTAATGTTCTGATAACCCATAAAATATGGTACGTCTTCTAAGTGCTCCATTTGCAATTCAAGACAAATGTTGTCTTTTCAAAATATTTCATTTCAAACTTGTGCTTCAATCCAACAATATTTTGAATATCTTCAACAGTTCCAATTCAAGATTATACTTAAATAATCAATAATGATTTTATATTCTTCAGGAGTTCTAAATAAAATCATCAATATAAATCGGGATCCGGATCTCTCAATAAATTATATATATAGAGCTCTACAAAATTAAATATAATAAATATCGCGATAAATTGCATCATGCCTTCAAGGCAATCTAAATCTTTCAAAAATTTCTTTATTAGCCATTCTAATAGGCTGTCATGACATCCGTAAGACGCATTTTAAAATTTTTCCTTGCTGCCAGATAAAGCAAGTAACAATAATTATTGCATCCACCACGTGAGATTATGCCGCCCCATAATCAATATATTTTCTTCAGGAAAAAAAAATTGTGCGATAAATTGTATCAATTCATTATTTCATTTCGCTTTTCACAAATACTCATTTATGACTCACAAGTTACACATCTTCAGGTGTGTGAATTATTCGCTCAAAGACTTCTCTTTGAAACATTGAATTCAATTCTACTAGAATTGCGTCTTTTCATTTCCTTCATTTTTCTTGGGCAATAATTTATATGTCAACATTTATTCATAGGCCCAGATTAATGATCCTCGTTTTCATTCATAATGGCAACTGCTACTGCATAAACAATTTTATCGTCGACGTTGATTGTCCATAGCTAGGTTCCATATTTGGTAGTCAAACATGACACAATTAAGATCTCATTATTATAAAAAACTTTCAGGTACCTGAGCTTTTTCCATAAGCTTATGATCTATCATGCTGAGAAAACTCTTCAAGAGTTTTTTAATCTTGAAAATTCTTCAGGAATATATTTATCACTTGCTCTTTTTTTTTCTCAAGGATTTTTATTTTAGAACCAATTAGTCTACCACATTTTGATGTTGCCTTTAATTATTTATTAGTGGTAGAAAGTCTTTCAGGGACATCAATTTTAATTGGAGCATTAGTAGCCAATATGTGTAATTCAGTCACATTTTTTTTTTTTTTAGGTCAGAAAAACATCTAGCAAATGCAAGTTGTAAATGAACTATCTTTTGAACTTCAGGTTCATATAATTTTATACAAGGATCATTGATAATTCACTCAAAGTCATTTTCTTAATTGGCTACGTACTTTTCTCCCCCTGATGTTGGGAAAACTGACTTATCAAAATAACAATCAGTAAAATAAGTAGTGTATAAATCTCCAACTTTAGTCTCAAGATATTTTATAGTGGAGATTCGTTCCCAACATCTATTTCTAACCTCCTTTGAAGTCTCATCTTTGTGCGTTGTGGTCGAGCAACCATAATATAAACTGCACATTCAGAAAATTATTAGATGAGGAATATTTTGGCTTCTGACCAAAATCATTTGTTGGGGAGAGAATTCATCAAAATTTATTGGCCTGATGCGAACAAATATTGCACATGCAATATAGCATGCCCCAAAATTTATATTTGGGAGTTCCTTCTCAAAAATAATAGTCATGTAATAAGTTAATGCATATAATAAAATGATTCTACTAGACCGTTTCTTGTATGAATATAAATTACAGGATATTCCACACTTATTCCAAAGAGATGCAATAATTATTTAAATAGTAAGGAAACTCATAACCGAATTATCTCATCAAGTAATTTTTCAAACTCCAAATTGCGATTTTTAATAATAAACGTAATGCGACAATTTGGTTGATGCATCAATTAAAATTATCAAATACCTAAATGGTCTATACGATGGGTGAAAAAGCCCACAAATATATCACTATATATATGTTCTACTAGTGCAAGAGATTGAGTACGAATTTTCACAAGTAATGACTTTACAATCAGTTTGCCTTGAGAACAAGCATTGCATTCGAATTCATTCAATTGAAAAGTCCTACGGCCCTTCAATGAATTCTCTATTTTATTCACGTCATTATAGAACCGGGATGGCCTAACCGGTTATGCCATAATAAACTCATTAGTAAACTTCTGGTTTGCTATTGCATAAATTTCAATTGCAGTAATATATGTGTAGTACAGCCTTGAGGAATAAGAATGTAACTTTTGCAATAAAAGTTTATTTTCATAAATAGTATTTGTAATGTACAAGTATTTATTATTACCTTTATTTTTATTAGAATATGATATCCATTTCAGCGAATATCTTTAGAAATCTCAATAGATTTCCTTGGAACTTTAAAAAATAATGCATCATCAGGTGCAATATTTTGTTTCCCCAAGTAAAATGATAGTTACTCTTCTAGAGCTTTTAATAATTTGTACCACCAAATATATAGTACTAACAATAGTTTATGACATTATTAGATAAGAACATTATTTCTTATACCTATTTGCAATATATTGTAGCACCGTCTTCAAGACATAATGTTTTATGATTGATCAATGCAATGTTTATTTTTATCACAAAATCAAAATTCTAAGTGATGTATTTGTTTCAGTATAATATTTAATATTTATAAATAAAATAAAGATTAAAATGATAAATTAATAAATAAATATTATATGTGAAAACATAATTAAAATTAAATACTTCAAAACAAACAAGAAAGAAATTTCTTATTAGACATTTTCAATATTATAACCTTCAGGGTGCATAATTGAAAATTAATTCCACAACATCATTACATATAAAATACGTCTCCATCTTTTCTATTTATTCTTCTTTTGTGATTCATGTTAAATAGTAGCAAAATATTTTAGTGTGCGACATGTACATATATGACCCAATGGTCTTTCATGTCACAACGATAAAACTAGTTATCTAATTTTCTTTTTAATTACATTTTTCTTGTCACAACTCCCCACTTCTGGTGGTGAGTCATAATTATGTATTGCATAATAATTCTTCCACTTCTAGTGGTGAATTAAATATATTTGTAATTATCATTACAATAGTTAATATAAGGTTCACACCAACGACTGCGATTTTGTGCATCATTACAATCACCGGTGGATTTAGCATGGGGGCGCTGGGGGCACGTGACCCTAGTGGCCCCCACCGCTCTTTATATATTTAGTATAATTTTATTTAAAAATTTGTTAAAATAATATATTGTTCCCCCACTACTTTTTTAAATTGTAAATTTAAACATAAATAATACACAATACATAACTAAATTGTATTAGAGTATTAGTATTAGTAAAATTCACAATACATAGGCAAATTGTATTAATGTTATTATTTTTTTTCTTCTAGAGTATTAGTAAGATTTACATTGATTAAAACTAAAATTGCATTCAAAGCGAAAAAACGTAAAAGAATGACTAAATAAATTTCTTTTTCTTTCTCTTTTACTCTCTCTGTTCTACTAGAAGAATCCACTTTATAGTTTATTACACTATTTAAATACAACAAAGTGAACTCTTCTAATGGAACGGGTGGAGTATTATTTTTGCTATTTTGTATCTAGTTTAACCCTATTTTCAAATATAATTTTTTTGGTCATACGATATATATTGTGCCCCCACTAAAATAAATTTCTAGATATGCCACTGATTACAATAGTTAATATAAGGTTCGCACCAACGACTGCGATTTTGTGCATTATATGAATGCATAATTAGAACATTTACTTCAGAAATGAAACCTTTATATATTGTAGGAGTTCATGATTTTCCCATTTACTTCGGGGAAAATGGAATTTTCATTCATAATATGGATGCATAACTGTCACATTTACTTCAGAAAATAAAACATCTTTATTGAGCGAGGCTCGTGAGTTTTCAACAAAACTCATTATTTTATCGTGACAAAAAGATAAGGTAAATCAAATGTATAATAATTCAAAATAATCGTTGTATAGCAATCTATCTCTATTTTAAATTTGTCAACAGGACAAATTGATACTTTGTAATCAAATGATCATATATCTCTATTACAAATTTGTCAACAGGACAAATTGATATTTTTCACTCAAGTGATCATATATCACTTTTAAATTTGTCAACGGGACAAATTGATATTTTGCATTAAAGCGCCCGAATTTCAACACTACTATTTCAATTGTACATACTTTTCAACTATGTGAGAAAATACATACAATGTAAAACATTAAAATATCTATTACAAATAAATTCTTAAGATAATGAAACAATCACATAAAATATCAAAACAATATATCCAATTACGGTTAGGATTTTCACAAGTAAAACCATTGAAGTACGACGTATGTGAGCAAGTTTTCAAAATCCCTTACAATAGTTAAATTCACAAAGATAGAAAATTAGGCATATCAAACAAAAATTTTAAATCACTGATAGAGCCCGTCGTGAGGCTACCAAAACGCACAAAAATTAGTGCTTAAACTTGCAAGAAATTACTACAAATATTATAGAAAGCAGAGTCGATTCGCAGGGAACAACTGACTTAAACTTTCATATTCCTATTGATTTGAAAAATGGTTTGATTTGTAATCACCTTTGTGTCTCAGAGAGACCTTTAAAATTTGTCACTTTATAAAAAACTAAAAATTCACAAGAACAAATAAAAGTATTAATTAAAAGAGTATTCCAACATTATATGAATCAGATCAATCTATGCATGCAATCATTAACGTCACAAATAAATCCAAGAACAATGTATCGGCTGGTTATAGGTTATCGTGGGCTCCTTACAACATAACCAAATCCCCCCTTAGTGTGTCGGTAATTGTCGTGGGCTCCCTATGACACGACTACCTCTCTAACTAACCAAACTAACAGGTCGTGGGTTCCCTACGACACCTATTAATATAATTAGCAGCATTAATTACCAGGAGGACCCAACACTAACACTTCTATCGGGTTAACTTTAGAAGTTGTTACCTATTTATCTTGTACTACCCGAAGGTAGGTTTGCCGCTAGTTGACTTTACCGGATTAAACAAAAGTTGATCAGACTTTAATTAAATCTAGCATTTAGAATTATGTGCACAATATAAATAGGAATACAAGAACTTGAACCAATATTAATCCTATGTTTCATACATGCATAGATCTACTTCATCACATAATGCCGAAATAAAGAGTTTAGTTACTCATAGTCATGGCAAATACACCTATATTTAATGTAAAAGCCATGGGATGAAGCAACAAAGAAGAAGGAAAAGAAATGGAATACTTATTAATAATTGCAGGTCTAAACCAACCCTCCGTTTGGGCAAATAAAGGCTTGAACGAGAATAATTCAGCAACAAGAAACAATTCCAAACTTTATTGTACCGATTTTTCCTTAATCCCAGAACGAGAAACGAAGGAAAAACTCATATAAAACTATTTGAAGAACTTAAAGAAGAACTAAATAAAACTAAAGATTGTATCAAAAGCTTCAAATGAGATAAGCTGAACAAAGAGAACTAAGAACTAAAGAGAACTTTTGCTGGAAAAAAACTAAAACTAACGTGTGAAACTAAAAGCTGAATGCTGAATGCTAAATGCCTCAAAAGCTCCCCTATTTATACTAGATAACAATGGCTCTAAAATAGGAAGTAGCATAATCCTCCAAATCTCCCAAGAATATCTCCAGCAATTAACTTCCTTCCAATCAGCATAATTAATATCTTCATCAATTATATCCCTACAAATCAGCATTTTGAATTCCTTCCTTACCCCTTTGATTTTCCTTCTTTATCCTATTGATTTTCCTTCCTTATCACAAGTTTCTTCAAGTAAGGAAACTGAATATTTACTTCTCTCTTCCCTTATTTCCAGCAATCAGTTCCATCCGAGATAATTCTCCAATTTTACTGCTGCTGGAATTTTGCCTCTTGATTCACTACGGTAACAACTGAAATTTCTCCATGGCTGCCGATTTTCTGCTGCTACCTTCCTTTTGCTCAAACGGACCCCTTTTTTCCTTCTTTTAGCTCATTCCTTTCCTTCTTGACTCAGTCTCTAAACACCTGCTCTTGGCTTCATAAAACAACAAATATACCCGTGAAAAGCACCCAAGAGACGCTAAAATAAAACAACTAAAAGACACTCATCAATCACATATTTTTTTATGGATCTTAGTCAAGTGCAATGAGTAGATATACAAATATATATATATATATATGTTATATTCTAATAAATACATACCTCAAGATTGCATAGCAATCATTAGGAAAAGTCTCATATATAATCATCCCATGAGTTTGAACCTTTGGTAATTCCATACAGCTATAAATTCTCCTCGTCAATCAACTAACCTCAGTTGGCTAGAGTCTCGTGCTGATAACGTGTTATAAAAATGCTACTACGATAGTAGTAATATTATATCTCCAACAATTAGATTACAATATTATAGAATTGCTAGAAATGTAAAGTAGAGAACAAAGAATAATAGAAGTAGACAACAAATAGAGACAATATTTCATTCTTTTTCATCCTCTCATTTCATCATCTAAACCTCTATTTATAGGCTTGGATTCTATAAGTTACAAGAGTTCAAGAGTTCATGTAGTAAATGACATATAAAGGTAGTCGTAATAAAGTGGGAGATTATTGGGAAGATGTAATGCATGGTGAGAATATGGATGGACATCCAACATATATTCATAATAATGCTATATATATAAAGGGTATTATAAAATATTGGGCCCCTAAACCGATTGGCCCTGGACTACAGCTCAAGTTCGCCCTCATATTGGGCCTGTAAGTAAAATGTATTTGAAGGCCTGTAAGTAAAATGTATTTGAAGTTCAACCTTTTTAAGAACACTTTGTACGACCCTGGCCCCGCACTTGACCTCGCCTTCGACCAAGCCGCAATTATAGAATTTAAGATATGTGAAAAAAGTTGAGGGAGAAGATGCTCGCCTGGGTTATTGACAGGATCTAACGGAAACCATCCATGAGAGGACGAATGGTGTATATTTAACAAAAAAATAATTCAAAATAATTTTTAAGTAGAAGTACCATCTACAGAAATTCGTAAGTATTTTTTCATGGAGATATTTTGTCAAACACCACCATCCCTAACACCATTGTGAAGTCCCTTGTCCTCATATTCATTGGAACTCTGTAAAACAAAAATGCAAAAAGAATTTTGATATTCAAGATCATCGTACCAATCCAAACTTCAAAGGTCCAGGAACTACCATCATTCAGAACCCGTCAAAACAGTGGGAGAGTTATGAAGCAAAGCAGACAGTCGACATTCGATTTGCTTCTACTCCAAGATTTGTAAAAAAAAAAAATGTAGGGAGAAGAGACAAGTTTGCATGGAGACATCTTATCCGTGTGGAATGAAAGGAGACATCCATGAGGAATACTCAAGATAAGTTTGCAAGATGACATCTTTTCTATCTGACATCATATAGAAAAGATGTCTCCTTTCATGGCAAAAGTTTATAACAATATATTCTAATATAGCAGTAATTTATGCACATAAAAATTTTAAAACATTTATTTTTGCACATAAAAATTTTACATTAAAAATGCGTCATGAAATTTCGAGTCATGAAAGATTGAAAGATTCACATTTATTTATTTTGCTTGATATTCCTTGTGCAAGAATGAGTTTTCTATTCTTTAAATTTTTTTAAACTGATCAAAACCAGCCCATAATTTTAGGGACCAAACCTTATACTAATATAACAATAATTTATACTCATAAAAATAGTAGAACAATGTTAATTTTGAACATAAAAATTTTAGAGTAGTAATTTTTCTCATAAATGTTATACAAGAAGAGACATATTTATTTTTGTTTGAAATTGATGGGTGCAAGAGTGTCTTTTTCATTTTCCTTTTTTCTTTTCAAGGCCCAATAATTTTAGTGGCCCAAGTTTATAACAATATTTGATAATATAACAATCAATTTTGCACAAAAAAAAATACACAACAATAATTTTTGCACATAACAAGTTTTATAATATGGCCCACATTTGTTTTTGTTTGAAATTGGCTAACACAAACGTGAGACTCTGAAGGACGACTATGTGGAATGAAAGGAGACATCTTTTCTATATCTAAGATTAGACTATAAAGAGGTTTGGGGGAGTTAGCCGTGGTAGTCAAAAGGGGGTTAGTTTGGTCTGAAATTTTTCTTCCTCCATGACGGCTCAGCTCCCTCATCTTACGTGTCGCTCAGCTATTTCTTCAACATTTTGCACCTGGGACCTGCTTTTGAACAAACAGTGTCGTTTTGCGCTGTGGCCGGGTTTTCTAATTTCGTCGCCTTTGCCTCTTTCGGCTTCGGTTTCTTCCATTCGTTCGGTTACTCATCGGCTTCAAGGAAAATTTTACTTGGGAGGGTACAAACCGTCATTCTTCATCTACCTCACTAGACAATACTCATCGGATTCGAGCTTGGTTAACCGCTGAGCAAGACTACAATACTCATCGGAATGGCCACCCCTATTTCCCACCTATTGCTGCCGGGCTTCTTAAACAGCAATTAACAGCAATCGCTAATCTTCTGTGCTGCCTGGCGGTACTAGGGCAAAATTTGTACCCGACGCTTATCTTCATCCCCTTCTCCTTCTTTTCTCTTTTCCTTTCATAATGATGCCGAAAGAAGAAAAGGATTAAAAATAGGGTTTTCCAAAGGTATTTTCCCCTTTATCCGTTCTGATATTCAATAGAAATGGCGTAGTCTATGGGTTTTTCTCTCAACTTGTTTTTCTTGAGTTTCTTATGTTCATTTGTCAAATATTACATTCGTTTTTTTAAAAAATTTATTGGCTTCTTTTTTTAGATGGAAACTTTTCTGGTTTGGGACTTCAGATAAAATGAGGACTACAAAAACACAAATATGATAAAGGTTTAACATTCAGGTGAAAGCCTCCGTTGATGCTAACTACATGATCACTCTGTTTTTTAGTTTTCATTTGTTCAAATATTACATTTTTATGATTTTCTGTATGTTCTGTGCATTTGTAGGCTGTGGATCTAAAGAAGCTGAATTTGTAGTTGCTGTCTATGTTGAATCTATGGTTCCATCCGCATTCTTTGACCCTTCAGACGTCTGAAGGTGAATTTTTTTCCCTTTCATTTAAACTTTTGTTTCTGGCTAATGTTGTTGTGCTGTTCATTTGGTCATTTTGTTTATGATGGGGATTATGGTTTTCCCCTTCTTTTTTCAAACTTCACTGCGTGATTTTAGGCAAAATCTTTAAGAAATGGAATAGGTTATAGGGTTACATTAGATGCAATGAGCCTAATAAATCAGAAATTTAAGAAATACTATTTTGAAACTCAGTGGAAAGAAAATGAGTATTGTAGAACCTATTCTTAGATGAATTTTTAAGTATATGAAACTGTACATACTACACCAACTTACTGATTTGTTGGTGGATAAGTTTTATTTTATCAGTGTCTCATTACTGAAATTGGAAAACTTTCAACCTCTTTGTAGTCTTTGTTCATGAAACTAAAGCAAACATGTTTATATTGTACTTTCTTGTCTCTTTAGTTTCTTAGATACTCTATTTCAGGCTTTTAGCTTCAGTTTCTTGTTTTGCAGGATGCAAAAACATTACAATCATATGAGGAATTATAAAGGGAATGCTGCCTCATAAATGGGAGGTAAACATTGTTATAAATTTGCCTCCTTTATACTTCTTTACCGTTGCGCTGAATTTTTATTCTTAATTTTTCTCTTTTTTTTATATGTTTCATAACATAGGAAAATCGATTGCTTCACCCGATGGCTATTTAAAATAATGTGGGAAAAAAGAATCTCGACAAAGTGATTGCTTCATCACAGGATTCGTATGATTTCAAGGTTCTGCTTTGCGCTCTTTGTTTCTCTGTTAAACTCCCTTCATCTATACATTTCTAGATATCTGATTTTAATTTGCCTAAAAAATACAATGTTTAAGCTTAAGTTGCACCTATTGTGTTTCGATCCTTCTGCCCTGAAGGTGACCATTAACAAGAAACAGCTCTTCATGGCTAAATTTATGTTGGTTGTTGGTAAAGTGGAGGGTTATACAGCTATTTTAGTTGCTTTTAAGAACGACTCATGTTACCCTAATTGGTCTAGTTAATTAGGCGTGCTTTAGAATTCTGTGTTAAGATATACAGTGTGGCCAGGAGTGGGCAATGGTTCGGTTTGTGGTTTCCATGGTTTCCTTGAATCGATTTATTCGATTTTAATTTTTTTTGCCCAATTTGAAAACCAAATCGAATTCGTTTAAAATTTGAAGAAACCAAATCGAATTCGCAATTCAAATTCAGTTTGAAACCATGAAAACCGAATTCAACATTTTGCCTTAAAATTTTTTAAAGGAGGAGAACCGTGTAGAAAGCAAAGCAAGGAGGAGAAGTATGCTTTGAGTTCTGCAATCCATTGCAGAATTGAAGCGCAAAACCTTCTGCAATCCATTTCAGTTCTACCAAGACGGCACCGGCGGAAGGAGCAGGAGACCACGACGGTGAGAATATCCGATCTGGAGCAAACGTGAACCTCCGACGGCAAGAGAAGAATGAAAATTGCAGCATGTCGTTGGAATCGGTGATGTTTGTCTACTGGGCTGTCTTCCTCGGCGAGCTGCGAAAACGGAGGAGGACAAGAATCTAGAGAACGACAGAGAGGGAGGTTAGGTGGGAGGGAACTGGACTGGGGGAGGCGGCGCCTGTGTGTGAATGCTTTAGAGATTAGGTTTTACTTTGACTCATTAGATAAGCTTTAGTCGTAAATGATAACTTTATGATATCTTTATCAATTTAAAATATTAATAAAGCCTTTAGGTGAAAAAAAAAACTAATAAATATTAATAATAATTTTTTTTTTTTACTATTTTGAATTCGGTTTTCGGTTTGGATACCCATTTCGAAAACTGATTCTAAAACCAAATTCATAATTCGAATTCGGTTTCAAACCAAACCTAATTCGAATTCAGAATTCGAATTGGTTTCTTCGAATTCGGTAAATTCGAATTCGGTTCGAATTTCGAATTGGCCAAACCATGCCCACTCCTAAGTGTGGCGCATAAAATGAGGCCTTTTAATTTGGACGTTTAGATGTTTTAGTTCATTGTAATGATAAAGGATTATAGTCATTTTTATTCATTGTGATTTGAGCTTGTTGCATTCTTTACTTGCTTAGCTATTTTCCCTTGGACAACTATTTAATTGATGCAATGGCACAAAAAGCCATTCTTTTGGTTTCCCTTTACTTGTTTAAATTAACAGTGTTTGTTGTTAGTAAACCGTTTTGATTTAAAATTGCTTTACATGCTGCAAAAAATATATCATACAGAAGTCTCATCTTATTTTTTCTTAGTAGTCTTTTTCCAATCAAACAAGTTAATGGTTAATATGTTTGTAGGAGTAGATGTAGAGGCTAATCTTATAAGAAGAATGATTACAGCGTGATCCCATTAGTTTACATGATACTTTTCACTTCTGACCTGTCATTATTTTACAGCATAATCCTTTTTTTTCATCATTCCTGAAGTTGGTGGATCTAAGCTTAAACGAAGTTGATGCCAATGCAGTGCCCTGTTATGCATAGACCTTCACGGAATTAAGGCGCTCAATGTCCCGTGTGGTGGCAATGCTCTCTGACATGCGCTATGATCCATGAAGGAGCTCAGTAGCTGCTGCCAGCTATTCCTGGACAAATGTTATAGAAGTAACACCCATGCTTGAAGAGGAGACCCCGGGACTTAAAAGATGTCATTTGTATTGCATCAGCAGGCAGTTTGTATAGTAAAGGAGAGATTTGACTTTCAACTCCAGCTTCATGCATGCTAGATGGCGTCTACCTTTGCTGCCATTTCTCCCATAGATTTACACTACAAATTATTACTTTTGCTGCCATTTCTGCACTAATTTATTTTTGTTTTTGTTTTTTGGTGAATGATTGAAATAATTATGGGATTGCATATCATCAAGATTGGTCATTCTTTGAATTATAAATTCATGCTTACTCTTTTACTTGACAACATTTTGTTGCAGAATCAATGATCATGTAGCCTTGAAGAGCTGCTAATAGAGAATTTAATTTATAAAGATGGTGCTTGCAAAAGCTTGAGTTTTTTTAACAACTACTAAAGAAGGTGCTGAGAAAGCCTAATGTGCTTATATATTTAATTATTTGGCTACTGCTACAGCCAGTTGAGCCTAATGTTCTTGAGTCTTTTTTGTTAGGTTTATTGTATGAATTGAATATTTTGGCCTCTTCTATTCCACAAGATATGTTTGGTCACATAACCCTCACTTAACTTTATTAATTAAATGCATTTTTTCCTTGCTTCACAAAATTTATCATCACACAAAGTTACTCATCTAGTCCATGGGGTGTTAGCACCGTGTAATTCCCCTAATAATGACATAATTGAAGGATGTGAGTAAATCAAAGGTGGATATTCATTTGGTGGTCGCCCTTCACATCTAACGGTTGTACTTCTTTAGGGTGTCGTACATTATAACCCCTCCGACCTCTCCACCTGGGTCGACACCTTGCATTCGGAGCTCAATTGCCAACCGGGTTCATCGTCGGCTCTCCAGGATGTTAACGAGTTGCCCGCCATGGGTCTGGGGGGATGGGTTGAAACTCAGCCTCCGCTGCTGCCGAGCTCCAACAGGAGGCGCTATCCCATGTTTTGCACGTGATGGACTAAGAGGATTCCGGGATTCATTTGGTCCACGCCTTGATTACTTGTGCAGTCTATCTAATGCGGGTATTTCTTGTTGGCCGGAACTTTGATTGAAGAATTGCGGGTGATTTTCACCCAGGTCAATATTTCCTCCAGCATCGGAAAAGTCGCGGGGTTTTTCATAAAAGCGCTGACTCGGTGGATATACATCACCCAAGGATTCGGGTAGAATTCGATGATCTAAATGAAGACACCGATTACGCTCTTGTTCGTTGGTTTAATTTTGTTTATAGACTTTCCACTCTTCAATTTGCACATACGCTCCTGTCATAGATGCCTTTAATCTGCTATTGTCATTTTCTTCACAAATAGGGGATAATACTCCATGCAAACTTATCTCTTCTCCCTAAGTTCGCAAAAGTGAGATATGTTTCATTGTGTTGGTTTTGCAGGTCGAACCCCTTAGGAAGCAAGTACAACCGTTGGATGTGCATGACCACCACCAAATGAATATCTACCCTTGATTTACTCTTATCCTCCAATTATAACATCATATAGATAATTATTTCTTTCTAGTCTCATTCATTAGAGGGAAAAATGCTTATTTGACACGCTTAAGTTATAAGGGAATCAAATATACATGGTAGGAACTTGATAATATGGCCCGGATCTTTTAAAGAGCGAAAAATAATTTGCAACCATTAGCGGGAATTGGGATGGACATCTGATTTTTAAAATTAAAATTTTATATTTGGTATGTACATGAATTTAATTATTTATACTATTATATTCTCTAAAAAGCAATTTAAAATTTATTTAATGAGAAATTTATTCATTCTCAAGTATGAGATGTCTCATCCCCAATTTCAATCCCATTTCTATTCCCACACACGAAGCGCACTAGAACTCTAATCACTTATATTAATTGGTGATTGTGGCATGCGGGGTTCTAAGGCTGAGATCCAATGGCCAGTAAATTTGAGGGTTGGAATTCCAAGTTTAACCGTAAATACACTAGCGGAGCCTGCAAAGGAGAATACGAATACAGATACAAAATATGGAAGGCGAACAAGAACTGGAATCACTGTACCAAATCCAAACAGGGGAATTAATATCCCTTTACGAACAAGAACTAGTGGACGGGGCCTGTAAACAACCTAGTCTAACTTTAGGAGACCCAAAGCAAATAATAAAAGATGCCCAAATGAAATAATAATAATGAAAAAATTATAATCTATAATGTTTTCTTTGAGTTATTTTAAATTGTAAAATAATTGAAATATATCCAAAGCAAAGACAAAATTTAGGCAATTTCATTTTTCTAAAAAATTCTAGTGTCAACTTTGAGATGAAAAAAAACTAAACAAAAGTCAGAGTCTCACATTTGCGTCAACCCATTTCAAACAAAAACAAATGTGGGCCATATTATAACATATTGTTATAAAATTGGGCCACTAAAATTATTGGGCCTTGAAATGAAAAAAGGAAAAAGAAAAAGATACACTATTGCATCCATCAATTTCAAACAAAAATAAATATGAGTCTTGGGCTCTTTTCTTTTAGTGACCGGAATGGAAAAATTTTGTTTTGAGGAAAGAATATTTTTTTGAGGCAATTTTTTTGGAAATTTTTGTGGGAAAGAGAAGAAAAAGTGTAATGATTATGTTATTTTTTAAATTTATGTGAGTAAAAATTTTAATATTTTAAATTTAGGATTTAGTAAAAAATAATGTTGTTTCTTTAGGTAAAATTTTGGATGAAAAAATGACGATTTTTCTGAAATGAGATGGAAAAGAACAGAGCCTTAATGTATAACATTTGTGAGAGAAATTACTGCTCTAAAATTTTATGTTCAAAATTAAAATTCTTGTTCTAAAATTTTTATGAGTATAAATAATTGTTATATTAGTGTAAGGTTTGGTCCCTAAAATTATGGGCTGGTTTTGATCAGTTAAAAAAATTTGAAAAATTGAAAACTCAATCTAGCACGAGTATATATCAAGCAAAAATAAATAAATGTCAATCTTTCAAGACTTGAAATTTCATGGCCGAGTTTTAATTTAAAATTTTTATCTGCAAAAATTAATGTTTTAAAAATTTTTATGTGCATAAATTACTGTTATATTATAATATATTGATATAAACGTTGACCTCTAAAATTTTTGGGTCTTTAGTTGTAAAAGAGAGAAAAGAAACAAAAAAACAAGGAGGGGTGGAGGGGAAAAAATATTGGCTGGTTGTTAACTACCACATCACTCTACTTACGTGGTGGTTAACATACCATTAAAATACGACACATGGCAATTGTTGAAATGAATTAGCATTTGATTATTTTAATATACACACGTCCCAACAAAATAGCTAATAATCTTCTCTCTCTCACAACTCGCATCAGCCCTTCGGCGCAACCCACCTCAAATCAAACCCTCTTCCTCTTCTCCAACAACCCTATTAATGACCGCCGCCGCCCTCTCCATGTTCCTCTTCCATCTGCTCCAGCACCACAACCTACTTGAAACCCATTCTCATTTCCCCCAACAACCTGCAAGTACAGTCGCAACCCCCTCCTCCCCCTTCATGTTCATTTTCTTCTTCCATTATTCCCTCCACCACCACATCTAAACCCAGCCCCCATCCGCCCTTCAAACCAAGTTGGTTTCATAGATTTGAGAAATTTGCGTTTTTCATTCTTCTTGATTCTTTAGAAACTGTCAATTAAACCATGAAATTTGAACGGTAAATAATTCAGATCCAATCGTATATGGGTTTTTTTCCTCCTAAGAATGATTATTCAAAACTATGAGACCGTTACTGTATTTTGATTTAAAGGCTCCCCTTCTTCTTCATCTTCCTCATCGATCTCTTTCCTGCAGATTTCTCTTCCAAATCATTGAATACAAGAGAGAGATCATGTTAATTAACTTTTCTTTTTCTTAGAATGTGAAGTTATTGAAGGCAAAAATTTCAGGCTTCTCGTTTGCTGAACTGTACATATTGATGCAAATTGCTTTTTTGGTATCAATTTGAGGTATATATAGACTGCTCCTTGGCTTCGATTGAGAAGAGAATACTGCATGAAGTCAAAAAATGGAACTAGGGGTTACCTTTCAGTAAAGTAAAATACAAAAATGTTGATGTAATAGCACTTCACATTCTAAGAAAAAGAAAAAGAAAAAGAAAAGTTAATTAACATGATCTCTCTCCTGTATCCAATGAATTTTGGTTGGAAGAGAAATCTGCAGGAAAGGGATCGATGAGGAAGATGAAGAAGAAGGGGAGCCGAAGATGGCTGCTGTGAGTTGTAAGAGAGAGAAGATTATCACCTATTTAATTTGTTGGGATGTGTGTGTATTAAAATAATCAAATGCTGATTCATTTAAACAATTGCCATGTGTCGTATTTTGAATGGTATGTTAATCACCACGTAAGCAGTGACGTGGTAGTTAACAACCAACCAATACTTTCTCGGGTGGGGGGAGGCTATATATATCACTTTTGCCCCATTATATTTCAAACAAACCAAAAATACGAGTTGAGTCTAATTTTTATGAGCAAAAATTATTGATATATTATAACATATTAGTATAAACTTGGACCCCTAAAATTATTTAGGTTGTATTTGAAACTTGAGAGCCATTGAATTAATTGGGAAGAAAGTTGAAAATGATTGGGAATGAAAAAGATCTTTTTTTTTTCTCTTTTTTCTAATGATGTCCAATTTATCTGAAGGGGTAGTTCGGTAAAGCCGCAAGGGGGATGGTGAATGTTTAGGTACTATCGAATGAGGTTTGGACGCCAAACTTGTCAAGGAGAGAGAAAATCATGAGGAGAGTTTTGGGACTTTGTGCTAGGAGAAAGCTTTGATGATCAACTTAGTATTGTGATCTTGAGGGTCAGTATTTTTTAGTAAATGAGAGAGAGAAGATCTCTTTACCTTGAGGTTTCCATTAATTATTTATAGTGAAGTGTTGGTGCCATTGTTGGTGAAGGGATGATGGTTCCTGAAAGTTACCTTTAGTTTGGAGACAAAGTTTTTATTTTTATTGGATTGTGTCTTTTTAATTGGTTCATTATAGGGGAAAACCATTCGGAAGAAGGGGACCCTTTTATCCCATACAATGTAATTTACCTCAATTAATTTAGACTCTTTTTCTTTCTGGTGTGTGGTTTGTAATTGAAGGTTAGTTATAGGGTGGGGTTAGAAATATTGTTAATTATGTCTACTTTTAATATGATTATCTTCCCTTTGACTTGGACTATTTTTTCTTTATTTAGTTTTGACCTCAGTGTCAAATATGTACACCAAATTCTAATCAATTATTGGAAAATTTCCAATAACCAATAATGATAAATGACTTGGGGTTTTATGCAAACATGATAGAGACTTGGAGGTAATTCATTGATGTTTCTATAGTTATAGCCTGATATAAGTCTATCTCTTTTCTCTAATTGTTTTGCTGACTTTCTGTCCTCTGCATTGTATTTCCTACGGATAACTAAAGTCTTCAATATTATGAAAGACCGCACTGATATCAGGCTTGAAAGAAAAATTGGTTCAATTGGTATGAACATTTTTTCATAAATGATTACTTGTATGTCTCATTAGAAGAGTCAAGGGATACAACTATTTATTGGTCACTATGTACAACATCAAGTAGGACTCTTCCACTAGGACAAAAGACGCGTATATATTTTTTCTTAAAGAGCTTGCCTCAAGAACTGATAAGGCTTGTTCGAGTGCACTCGGAAGGTTTCCCAAACCTCCCTTGCTTCTTGAGTTTGATCTGGACTTTCAATCAATAAAACACGTGAGGATCGCTACACACTTCTTTATTAAAAAATAATACATTATGAAATGAATCCACATATAAACGTAGCAAACGTATCATCACACCGGCAACAACAACAACACAAGCATGTGGTCGGTAAATATGTCGATTGGGGAGCAAGAACCAGAACTAAGGAACATGAAGATCGTGCAAACTGATGGGATGGTTGTGCAGGTCATTTGAGGTGGTTGTGCAAGCTGATGGGATAGTTGTGCAAACTGATGGGACAGTTGTGCAGGTCATTTGGGATTGTTGTGCAAACTGAGGGGATAGTTGTGCAAACTGATGGAATGATTGTGCACATATTTGGGGTTGCTGTGCAAATTTATCGCTCTTAGATCATTTATACAAAACTTTCTATTTAATTAGTAACTAATTCATATGGCCTTTTTTTCCTTCTCTAAACAAAAACTAAGCTTGGCTCATTTGAGGTAGTAAAGATCATGTTACTACAAATTGGTAATTATTAATTGCACATCAACCTATCAAATTGCACAGTCCGTGCATTTCACATTAACTTTTTGATGAATTTTTAATTTATATCAAGTTTTTTTCTTGAAAAGAAAAAAACATTGATAGATCACCCATGTTAATTTACATCTTTATTTAGAGGAGATAAAAAAATCCTTATGAATTAGCTACGAAATAGAAAGTTTTGTATAAATTGTCTAAAAGCAATAAAGTTTGTTTGTAAAACAAACAAAAAAAATTTATGTTTGGTTGTTGAAAAAAAAAATTAATAATAAAATGAGAAACATGGAAGATATCAGCACAAACACACTTGCACGAACACAAGTTCCCATTTATTGGTAAGATTCCCCTCTCTGAAAATATGAGAATTGATTTTAGAATTAAAATATGGTCAAGATCTTTGCCCTTTCACGTGTGATCATGTTTTACAAGGGGAAAAGATATCTACCTATGGAATCCTAGTACGAATGAGTTTTGTGTCTTACCAAAACCTTCAACTAGTTTATGTTATACTAAACTTGGGTTTAGCTATATCCTTACCATTTCTGATCACACTAAGGTTGATTATTCTTCTTGAAAGTCTTTGAGATGTCCGTGCGGTGTTTATTCTCCAACAATGTGTTGGAGATTTTCCAATAATTAAGTTAAATGAAGAAGAGAAGAGAAATGAACATGTTATGTCAAGTCGCATGAGTAGTAGGACAAGATTTCTAGGACTGGAATGTGTCCTAGTGTCTGTGCGATTCGCACATAAACTCGGACGAGTTCCAGTAAACTTCTAGAACTGAGTTGTTCAACTTCTGAGACTGATCTATGTCCGAGTTTCTGTGCGATTCGGACAGAAACTCAAATGAGTTCCAATAAGGATTTCCTTCTTCTGAAAAGTTGCATATCTTCACAGAAATAGTGATTCCGAACTCAATTCTTATCCAAATTCAGTTTCGTTTCTTCCTACCTCTTCATAAGAGTTGTGGCTATTGAATGGCACCCTTTGGAGGTCTATAAGTAGACTCCTTATGACGGATTTACAGATACACTAAATCATTCTTATTTTACAAAGTTTTCTTACTCTTTTCTCTCTTGTTCTGATTTTGTGTAAGTCAGTGTAGGCTTACTACAAAAGACTTCATCTTATCCCATAAGGATATTAGTTCCGGATCTTTTTGCACACAAAAGGGAACTAATAAAACCTAAAGGAAAGTGCATTTGAACGATTTGAAGCAACATTTCCTTTTACTATATCTTGTAATAAATTAGTATTTTCAGAATAGATTCTTGGTTTCAGTTTTGGTTAGTCATTGTTGTGTTATCCGAAAATTATATCCAACACGATGTCTGCAAATGGATGAATCTACTGATTGATTGATCACAAGGCCTCTCTTCATACTCTGAGAACCTAAGGATTTTGCTTGAATGAAGAAATTTCTTTTGATCCAAAAAAAAAAAATAACAAGAAAAACTCACATGCACGAGCACTGCCCGCATAATTAAAATATATACTTCCTATCCTTCTCGATCCCAATCCATCATCAATCTCTCAAAGCCGATCCTAAATTCATTCTCTCAACCACGGGAGAACGGGCAATTGCGGGCTGTTCCACTCGCACATTGGGTGGTAAAACATGTGATCTACAACGGATTGGTTTCTATACTATAGATGATGAACTTTCTACAGTAAAACTTCCTATTCCGGTTGGTAAGTTCCATGTAGCTTGTTTGCTGTAGAGAATTGTCCCAACTCAATGGTCTGATAGATAGGTATCTACCTAGGGGGCGCCTACAGAATAGCCTCTAGACAACTTCAACGAGGACTCTTCCATTAGAACATAAGACTTTTTTTTTTTTTTCTTAGAGAGCTTGCAACCGTATCCTCGTGCTGGCCGGCAATAACAACAACACAAGCACGTGGTCGGTAAATAAGCAAACTGGGGAGCAAGAACTAAAAAAAGTGAGCATGCAAATTGTGCAAACTAATGGCCATGGTTGTGCAGTTCATTTGGGATAGTTGTGCAATTTATTGCTTTTAGACCATTATCATTCATAAGGATTTTTTTGCTTTTAGACCATTATCATTCATAAGGATTTTTTTTCCTTTTCTAAACAAAAAATGGGTTTCGTTCATTTGGTGCAGTAAAGATCATGTTACTACAAATTGTTAATTATTAATTTCACGTTCCATATCCAATTGCAATTCAGTGCATTTCACGTCCCAGAAACATGGCTACTGTGATTCAGAGGACGGCGTACAAGAAGACGTATCGAGGCCCGTTCTGTGATTCTGAAGAGGACATTGTGAAGTTGAGTGTCTGTTACGTGAAGTAACTAGCCGAGTTACTGCATGCATGCGAGTGACTTAGTCAATTAGATTTGGTCTTCTCTTTCGGAACGGCCGTAGTCGTAGGAATAAGTTAGCTTATTTGTTTTGATCTTTTCCTTTGATTAGGTAGTCTGTTATTTAATTTGATTCCATGTAAAAGCCTCTCTATATAAAGGCTTCTTATTTCTGAGAATAAATCATCGAATGAATTGAACTAGTTTTTCCGTGATTATGTTTTGTAAGCTTTGGCTCGACATGAATTGAGCTTTGATCATCTCCACAACTCACTGCAAGCCATCATGGAAGAAATCCAAGCTATGAAACTCGCCTAAAGATCCCCCGAGAACCCCTTCTCTGCCTCCACCTCCCTCACCACCACCCCAAACTTCCAAACCGATCCAAAACTACATTTCCCAAAATTTTCTGGTGACGACCACGTGGGTTGGATTTACAAATCCACCCAATTCTTTTCTTACCGTAACACTCCCGCCGATTAAAAGGTTACCGTCGCTGCCCTTCATTTGGATGGGGTTGCTCTGCAATGGCATGTCTGGGTCACCAAACAAAAGGGACCCTTAAGCTGGTAGGAATGGAAGAAAGCTTTGCTGGAACAATTCGGACAGACGGAGTTCAAGGATCCTTCTGAGCCGTTGACTCGGTTGAAACAGACCTCTACCGTCACAACCTACCAAGAGGAGTTTGAAAAACTCTCCAACCAGGTCGATGGCCTTCCGGAACCGTACCTAGTCAGTAACTTTGTCGCCTGTCTGCAGGACGACATCCGTTACGAAGTCAAATTAAAACAGCCCAGAACATTAACCTCAGCAATCGGCGTTGCCCGGTTAGTTGAGCAGAAAATCAAGCTTCAAATCCCTATTTCACCTCGCACCTCGTTCTTCCCTTCCTCGGTTCGAAATAGCACTCCCGTGCAGTCAAACTCAACCCCCAGCCTGCTAGGCACCTCCCCAGCCACCCAAACCTCCCTCAATCACAACCCACAACCCGTCATCCGTCACCTAACACCACAGGAAACACAGGAACGGCGACGCCAGAATCTGTGCTACTATTGTGATGAGCATTACGTCCCCGGCCACAGGTGCAGCTGGCCTCAGCTCTTCATGTGCACCGGCAACCCTGCCACCTCGGATGAAGATCTGCCCGACATGGAATTGGACGGCGAGGCCACCTCCCGGGAAGTTGAAGCACCTCCTTCAACCTTGCGGTCAAGGTTGGTTAAAAGGGATGGGATTGTTACGTGAAGTAACTAGCCGAGTTACTGCATGCATGCGAGTAACTTAGTCAATTAGATTTGGTCTTCCTGTTCGGAACAGCCGTAGTAGTCGTAGGAATAAGTTAGCTTATTTGTTTAATTTGATCTTTTCCTTTGATTAAGTAGTCTATTATTTAATTTGATTCCATGTAAAAGCCTCTCTATATAAAGACTTCTTATTTCTGAGAATAAATCATCTAATGAATTGAACTAGTTTTTCCTTCTTTTTCCCCTGCTTCCCCGTTCGAAATTCTTTTGAGGCAGTAAAAGCCTTAACAGTGTCCCTTCCAAGTAGCTTTTCAGCATGGGCATATCCCTCAAGTTCAACACAGAGTTGTATTGAGCTGCAGATTATGTTGTGTAAATATACTTCTTTCAAATTGAACGCAGATCAGTTTAGTTGGTCTACATTTTGGCTAATTATGGCAATATATTTGGTGAGTCTTGAAAAGCTTTTTTTTCAAATGAACCAAACCCAATTTTTGTTTAGAGAAGGAAAACTAAAATCCTTATGATCATTAGCTACTAAAAAGAATCCTGATGATCTACATTTCCGTGTGTGAATTGTGCGTTCACTGTACATACATCAAGCCATGCATTGTGTTTGTGTTTCGCTTGAAGAATTGGTAAAGTGAAAATTTTTGCCTTCCCATTAGCCTTGGATCCTCCGGCGGAAGCAGCAGTAGAGGCGCCACCACCATACCGGTCGCCCCAAACACGTAAGCTGGCTTGCCGGGTTGGACGCTCAATCTTCGTCCTCTTGAGTGACGGCCGAGGAGGAGGCTGCTCAATCTTTGTCCTCTTGAGCGCTGGCGGAGGAGGATCCATATGCATGGTGTTGTTTGATTTTATTTTTCTTTTGTGCGTGGTTCCCTATGGATTAGAAATAAAAGTTGAAGTTTAATTAATTGGTTAAGCAATTCAATTCTGAGAGAGGGAATTCGATATTTTCTAGAGTGGATCGGAAGCTTACTTTGCTTTCCTTTCAATTGTGCGTTCACTGTGCATGCATCGAGTAAAGGCTTGTTCTTTAAGTTTTGGTTTTTGTTTCAATAGTAAATTTAATATATTATAATTAAATTTAATTTTTGGTTTTTGTTTCAATAGTAAATTTAATATATTATAATTAATTTTTATCATTTTCAATACAATTTTTTACTATTCAGCTGTACATTTTTACATTATAAAACTATTTTTCCAAAACCAAAACTCAAACCTTTCTAAAAGAACAGACCTAATTATTTTTGTAATTTTTACATAACATTAGGATATACTTTCAAAAAGAAAATGCAAGTTGCACATATTTTGTGCAAATTATTGTGCACGTAAAGTGCAATTTGTGGGCAATTATATTTTGCATACCATAGTTGCCCTTATAGTGGAATATCCAGTTGGACTGCCACTAGGATAAATATTTTATATAAAAAAAAAATGAGTTGGCTAATGAGTTGTCACAATGACATTTTAGTATGCAGGTTGTGCATAACTTAATTTCACAATGAAATCCTAGTATGTAGGTGATACACAATATAATTTTATAAGTTTCTAAGATTTATTAAATTTTCTAAAAAACAATAAAAGAAAACGAAAATTAATCATGCTAAAGGGATCAACAAAATAAAGAGAAATGAAAATAATAAAAAGAAAGATAAATTCAAGATATGTATAAATAAAACAAAAAAAATTAATGTATATTGAAAATCTGTATTTCAAAAAGAAAAGAGAACTTTAACAAGATAAATAGGTTATACTGAAAATTAAAAGTAAGGAAAAAAAAATGAAACAAAATATTGATTTTTTAAGATACAAGGTGGATTCAAAAAGCGATTCAGTAGCGCCACTTTTTATGAGCCAAATTTTCTTCCTTTCAAATTTTAGTCCTGCCATGATGTGCCTTCTACTTTACTTGCCAAGATTTTTCTTTATATTTTTTTAACCAATTTTTACGTTTTTAAAAATGTATTGGTGATAGAAATTTTTAACCCTTCTTTTTAATTAACAAATATGTTCTCAGGTGTAAATGCTTATAATTTTATTAAAACTAATAATTATATATGATTTTCAAAATGAAAACTACTCATTTCTAATAAATTTGAGTTTCAAATCAAGATTTTGTTTTCCTTTTTATGTTTAGATATATGGACTATTTATTTATTTTTATTTTAATTAATTTTAGTCCAAAATAATATATATGATCTAACTAAGAAACCATACATTATAATGTTTTATTATAAATTATGCTTTAAATATCTTAATTTTCATATCAAAGAATGAACCCGAATAACGAAATATATTAGTATGTGTATAGCTTTAGTGAACCTTTCAATTATCTTCATTACCATAAATGAACTTTTCTATTATCATATAATTTGATGATTGTGCTATAGCTAATAGTATAGAATACCAAATAACATAATTAAGAAAAAATCAAGACTAATTAGGGTTAATTAGCAAATTTTAATTAAAATTGGGGACACAATTATAATTTTTTCTCACTAATTACATTCAGTACAACATAAAAAGCATCTAATTATATTTATTTTTAAACAATTTGATGAATGCACGAAAACTATTAGTATAGAGTGACTCCATTGAAGAAATTTGAGATTATTTGACGTCAATTTGTAATTTTTAAGTAAAATACAAGATGCAAGTGTCTTTTTTCACTAATTACATTTAGTACAACATAGAAATTGTACTTTGTATCATAATTTTCAAAAAAATTTATGATACCACACCATAACTATTAGTATAAAATAACTAATTACCAATTAGGAACGTAGTTATCATTTTTCTCACCAATTACCATCAGTACAACATAGAATTTGTCATATTACTTTTATCTGTAGATAATTTGAAAATAGAAAAATAACTTTTAGTATAGAAGCATTCAGTTGAAGATAACTTGATACTATTTATGGTCAACTTGCATTTTTAAAGTAAAATTGGGGACACAAATGTCATTTTTTTAATCCCTAATTACGTTTTGCACAACATATAAATCATCATTTTATCTAAATTTCATGATAGGACCATATAGAATGACTAAATTGAAGAAAACTTGTGACTATTGGGGTCAATTTACAAATTTTAAGTAAACAATTGGGACGCAAGTGTAAACTTTGGTTAGTAATTACGTTCAGTACAACATAGAAAATCAACCTATTATATTCATTTGTATATAATTTGATGGTAGCAGCATAACTATTAGTATATAATGACTCAATTTAATACAAAATTGAGATTATTTGTGATCAATTTGAAAATTTTAAGTAAAATTAGGGATGCAATTGCCATTTATTCCCTTTTAGAATAAGTTGAACATAAAAATCATCGTTTTATCTTAATTTGTAGTTAATTTGATGATTGCACCATAACTATTAGTATTGAATGACTCAATTAAACAAAACTTGATATTATTTGAGTCTAATTTAAAATTTTCACCTGAAATTGGGATCGGAAGTGTCACCTTTTTCTCACTAAGTACATTCTTACAACATAGATTCTCGTCCTATTTTCTTCATTTGTTGATAATTCGATGATAGTGCCATAACTAACAATGGAATGACTCAACTGAAATTTTTTTGAGACTTTGAAATCAATCTGTAATTAAAATTGCATATGCAATTGTCAATTTTTTTCACTAATTACGTTCATTACTAGATAGAAATCATCATATTATCTTCATTTGTAGATAATTTGATAAGCATCATAAAATCAATATAGAATGATCAACTGAAGAAAACTGAGACTAGTCGGGGTTAATTTGCAATTTTTAGGTAAAAGTTGGAACACGATTATCGCTTTTTCATACTAATAACATCCAGTACAACATGAAAATTGTCATATTATATTATCTTAATGGTTGATGATTCAATGATTGCACTATAATTATTAGAATCGAATGATTCAACTGAAGAAAACGCGAGACTATTTGAGAAAATCTGCAATTTTTAAAAAGTTGGGGACGCAATTTTCAATTTTTTTTGTATCCCCATTTATAAAAAGTACAACATAGAAATCGTCTTATTATCTTCATTTCTAGATATTCTAATAAGTGCACCAATACTATTAAATATATAAGGACGCAATTAAAAAATCTTGAGACTATTCAGGGTTAACTTGAAGTTTTTAAGTATAATACGAGACGCACTTGTCATTTTTTCTTACTAATTACCTTAATTACAACATAGAAATTGTCATTTTATCTCAATTTGTAGATAATTTGATGATTTTCCATAACTATTAGTATAGAAAAACTCAATTAAGAAAAATTTGATACTATTAGGGATCAATTAGTAATTTTGAAGTAAGATAAGGGATGCAATTGTCATCTTCTCTCACTAGTACATTCAGTAAACCACTACTACAGAATGGAGTTTTAACGGCAAAAAAGACGAAACCGCCATTAAAAAAGAAATACGGGCATTCTACGGCGGTTTACATATAAACTGCCACAGAAAGACATTATCTATGGCGGTTATCAAATAACCGCCGTAGTAACTAACTTTCTACGGCGGTTAATCAAAAACCCCTTTCTACGGCGGTCGTAAGCAAACCGCCATAGAAAGTCCCTACTTTCTACGGCAGTTTGCTTACAACCGACTTTATACGGCGATTTTTAATTAACCGCCGTAGAAAGCCATTATCTACGACGGTTTTCAAATAAACCGCTGTAGAATTAACGTATTTAACCCTAATTAACAGCGTGTATCTCCATAAACCCTAAACCCTTCACTGTTTATTTAACAAGGAATTATGGTAAAATTTTCAAGGGAAGCTCTATCAAAATTGATGTAAAACTAAGTTTGCAATTATTTGAAATTTCATAAAGCTTCACTATTTATGGTAATGTGATAGGGTGGTTTAAAGTTGTTTAAAACTACAATGTTTTTTTCTTGATTTCACTGTTAACCTTTGATAAATTAATTTTCTAGGCATCAGAAAAAAGATATTCATTTAGCGAGGTTAGTTATTGACCGCTAAATGAATAAATAATTCGTTTATCGATTAATAAATATTTATTATTTTAGAGAGATTCTTCAATATAGTTTCTATTAAGGCGCATTTCGTACCCACGTCAACCTCTTTCTATTTTTTCGCCTCTTAACTAGCCTGCATGTATATGAGATATACAGAAACGATTGAAAATTAATTAAGACTATACATGGATATGCTATGAATGATTTATCTTAACATAATTGAAATTCTTGATTGACTTTAATTATTTAACTAGAGATAATTAAGTACACAGAAATTCAACAGTACAAAACCTACCATTAATTCAATGACAATTCTTACTTTTTAAGTGTTCCTATAATTATTGTGTAGCAGTCATTGAAATTTTTTTGCGACCCCAAAATAATTGATTGGTTAAATGAAAATTTGAAATTTATTAATTAATTTTTTTTCCATCGGTATAAAGGTTGTATCTTGTATATAATTAATAAATATAATGTTTTTTACTGTAAAAATTGATCAATATTAAATTGAATATTAAGTATTAAAGGGGAGAAAAAATTTTGGGGTTATTTTACAAAAAAAGAAAACCTTAATAATGGACACTTTCTACTACGGTTATTTTACATAGGAAAGCCACTTTCTACGGTGGTTTAAATTTAAACTGCCTTAGAAAAATGAGGCAAAAAATGGAATTCCCGCGCGCTAGTTGATTACTTTAGCCCGTTCGCCCAAGTCGAAAACGCAGAAAATTTTTAAATATAATCAAGCTTATTACTTTATCGAAGCTTAAATGTACTTTATCAAAAATTATTAGTTTTGAGGTTTTCCTATAATTATTATGTAACAGTACATGAAAAATTTGCGGTGGAATGGTTCACAGGAAAATTTGAAATTTCACTATTTAATGTTTATAATAATAGAAGGCTAGATTTTGTACATAATTAATAATATAATGTAAATTGGATATTTAATATTATATTTACAAAATTGTGGGGTTAATTTAGAAAAAGAAAAACAAAAATAGAAATTAATAGAAACAGAGGCGGGCGCGGGAATTGGCACCCTTTTTTCCCTATTTTCTATGGCGGTTCAAAAAAAACCACCGTAGAAAACACCTTTCTACGGCGGTTTAATTTCTACGGCGGTTTAAACCGCTGTAGAAAGGTGTTTTCTACTGCGTTTTTTTTTTACCCGCTGTAGAAAACGGGTCGGGTCAGCTCATAAATTCAAATTAGGAATTTGAATTTACAAGCTTTCCCTGCTTCCCCTGTTTCCCTCTCCTCTCTCCCAGCCCATTTTCTTCATTTTCTTCGCACAGGAACCATCGCTGGTGCCATCCGCAGACGGCCGACAGTCTCCTTCTCTTCCCCGCAGCTGTTCAGCGTTGACTGCTCGAGCTGAAGTCACCCAGCTCCGGCTTTAGCTTCATCGGAACCCGGCGTCCATTTCATCTATTTTCCCCAACAATAGTTTCGGCTATAGGGTCCCTTGGTTGTAGGATTGAAATCCTAAATAAGGTTTAGCCGAATACTTAAAGTTCATTTAAGCTTTTGAAATTTTACCTATCTTTTTTTACTTGTGATTAGCCTAGGGTTTTTTGTCAATGTTGCATTCGGGTTTGTTGATAATGATGAATGCTTGGATTGTTTTGGGTTGGATCGATTGGTGGTTTAATTGGTTTGGTTGTTGAATTCGGGTTTGGTTTTCATCGAATGGTTTTTGAGTTCGTGTTTGGTTTTGGGTTTAGGGATGTTGAATTCGGTTTTGCTTTATTAATTTGAGAACCTTGGTGTTTGTCAATGTTGCATTCGGGTTTGTTGGACTTTCTACGGCGGTTCCGAAATATATCGCCATAGAAAGATGAACTTTCTACGGCGGTTGGGAAGAACCGCCATAGAAAGTCCATCTTCCAACCGCCGTAGAAAGTCCATCTTCTAACCGCCGTAAAAAGTCCTTCTCAACCGCCATAGAAAGTCCGTAAACTTTCTACGGCTGCCGGATAGATGACGGTTCAAAATGGAAGAAAATCGCCGTTAAATGTGTTTAAAAACCGCCATTGAAAGCCCTTTTTGTAGTAGTGAACATAGAAATCAATCTATTCATTTGTAGATAATTTGATAATTGTACCATAACCATGAGTATAGAATGACTTAACTAAATAAAAACTTGAGATTATTTTTGGTCAATTTAAAGTTTTAAGTAAAATTGGGGACGCAACATTCATTTTTCCCCAATTATAAAAGCTAGGACATAAAAATTGTTACTCTATTTTCATTTGTAGATAATTTGATGAGTGCACCAAAACTACTAGTATAGAAGAATTCAATTTTTTTTTTAAAAAAAGTAGAGATTTTTTGGGGTCAATTTCAAATTTTTAAGTAAAATTAGGAATGCAATTTGAAATTTTGAAATTAAATTGAGGATGTAATTTTTGTCTTTTCCATTATTAGATTTACGATACGTTTATAATATGGTAAGATACGTTCATATATAATAAATAATATAAATTTTATATTAAAACTATTTAAAATTATATATGTTTTTATTATATATATTATAGATTATATATAAACTAAACATTTATTGTAAAATAACTCTCTCTCTCTCTCAAATTTATAAAATTAATATTTAGGTGAAAATTATAAAAATTATAAGTTAAAATTGAAATCAAGTAATATCATTTGAAGGCAATCATAAATTTATAATAGAAATTAAAATCTTTTGAAATTAAAATTCAAAAATATATTATATTACACTGATACTCTTATTTATAATTTTTATTTATTATCTAAAAATAAATAATTAATTAATTAATATTCTCATCGTAAAAAATATGTTAGTGAGATTATTTTTAAAATCACTAAATAAATACTCCTCTCTATAGAGATGATTAGTATGTGGAAAGCTATTTATGAGAAAGAAAGAGAAGATAAGAATTTTCAACCACACACTTGCTACCCCTTCCACCCAACAAAAAAAGTAAGTGACAAATTTCGCCTATATTCTAAAAGAAGTTAGCCCTTCTGCCTAACAAAAAGGGAGTAGCATCTTTTTTACCCCTCCCTGATTTCAATTTCTGACTTAAAAAGTGGGAATTTAGAAGAATTTAATAAATTGCTTGGGTTTTCAAATAAACAAATTCAAAAAAAAAAAAAAAAAAACCCAAAAAAGAAGAAGAGAGGAAAGAGAAGGGATGAGTAACTATATATGTGCCAAGTAGGAAAGAGGGGGTAGGCAAATAAAATCTATGTGTAATTACAATCAAGATTATATAAGGAATTAAAATATCTTGGCCCACCTTTTTCATTTTATGTGCACAATTATTTGCACATATTTTGTGCAAATAACTGCATCACTTTCAAAATAATTGCCCCACCAACCTAATATGTAGCTCGATCTGTCACTGCACAAACACGGCACGCAATTTATTGGCTCGATGCATGGGTGGGTTTTTATCACATCCTACATCTGCAAACTAACGTTCCAAATTCTTTGCTTATACATCCATTTAGAAGTAGTCGAAAGAATGTTAAATCAGAACCCCAAGGGTGTGTAATGGAAAGAAAAAAGAAAAAAAAAACTACAGTCCAATTGAAGAACCGTTAATTAAAATACTTCCAACCTCCTTCCCAATTGACAAGCTTAAACCCATACAAGTAAATTAATGCTCCTTATGGAATGAATCCCAACAAAAATCATTCCATTACAGTGCCCGTTTCTCCAGTGCGGATAATGTCCAGGGCCGGCCCATAGGGCTGGGCAGCCTAGGCGACAGTCCAGAGCTCAATTATTCTATAAATATAATATAATATAGTAGGATTTTTTACTCATAAAATTTATATTAAGGCCCATGTTTATTTATATTTCAAATGACTTAATGTAAAAATGTGTCCTTATTTTATTTATTTTAGCTCAAGACCCACATTTAAGTTCCATATTTGCTTTTGTTTTAAAAAAAAATTGATGCAAGAGTGATTTTTTTCTTTTATCAAATCAAGGCCCAATTTTGTTTTAAGGTCCATATTTGCTTTAGTTTTAAAAAAAAAATTTTGATGTAAGAGTGAATTTTTTTTCTTTCATCAACTCTAGGCCCGATTTTGTTTTTGTTTGAACAGAATTGTTGTAAGAGTGATTTTTTTTTTTTTCCTTTGGTTGTTATAGTTGAAAGACCGCATTATAATTCCTTTTTTTTTAATTATAAATTTCTAAATTATCATATTAAATTTTTTTTTTTTAGGGCCATTTTATTTATTTGGCCCCAGGGCCTCGAAAGCCTTAGGACCACCCCTCATAATGTCCTACCCATATTACGATTTGCTGCCAATCTGGCGATCCTCGAGGATCAATGTCGCCGAATATGTTAGATTGGTCCTATTTCCCATTGGATTTTCAATGAGAATGGGGTTATTGGAAGGGAATTTTCATAAAATTTTAATTTGCATTGAAATCAAAGGGGAATTAATAGGAGGTACTTCCTCCGTCTCACTCGAAAAGTCTAATTTAAAAAATATACAACTTATTATGAGTTGTGAGGTACATGCAATACCTAAAATGAGTATTTTGACAACATATTTACCACATATATCCGGTTAATTGGGAACCGTGCATATTATTATATTAGTAAGATATGTAATGTAAATAAATTCATAGTGCATTATTTAAATGAAACAAAAAAAAGAAAAAATTGAATGTAGAGTCTTTGAGTGGGACAGAGGGAATATGTTTTAACTGGAAAAAAAAAATTAAAATCGCAATTACGCAAAATCTGATCACCTCCGGGAGACTCAGAAAAAAGAAAAATAAATTAAGTAATATATAATAGACCTATGAGGCACGATTAGATTAAATATGAAAATATAATATTAAAACTGATGATCCATGCACGTTCTGGGAGTGTATTGTGCGTTCACTGTGCATGCATCGAGCCAGTGTGTGTTTGTGTTTCACTTCAAGAATTCGCAAAGTGAAAATTTTCGCCTTCCCCTTGGCCTTGGATCCTCCGATGGAAGCAGCAGCCGCGGCGCCACCACCAAACCGGTCATCCCAAACACGCAAGCTGGCTTACCGCGCTGGACGCTCAACTTCGTCCTCCTCGAAGGAAACCTTCAGATCCAAAGACCTACTGCTTCCGAATTGCCGTATAGCAATGCTATCACTAAGGAAAACATGGTGCAGAACAGTTGAAAACCAGGCAGTGGCACACCAATAAAGAAGCTACTAGCTGAGGAAATGTCAAAAGAAAATGAATCTAAGAGAAGACAACCGACTGTACATTAACTGAATGCTTTAGAATAGTAGAAGTAGCGCCTATCACCGAGCTCCAGCTTGGCTTACCTTCTTCGGCGCTCGCCGGATATTCGGAATGGGATGATGCCCGAATGGTTTTTTTCGAGGCTCGACTCTCCCCCCGAATAAGTAAGGCCCCGTTAGCCTTGGCGAAGATGGGGATTGCCCTATCACTAGTTTTTATCTAAGGCACTTCAAAATTTTCAGTGTTGTTATGAAATTTTTTATTGCAGTTTGTCTCCTTTTTTTCATTTTGGATGAATTGATGTGGAGACTCCAAAGTTAGTTTGAACTTGACTTGGCAGGAGATCTGGGTTATATGATAAAACTATTTTCACATCTCAAAATTCTGACTCTGAAGTGCATTCTCATTTTGATAGAAACTTTTTAATTCTTTTTCCAGTTTGAAAACCTCCATTGCGGAGAAAAATCCCAAAGTGTGATGAAAATAAAAAGGATAGTAAAAAATAGGATGCTTTTTGTTTTGTGGAAAAAAATAGGGTTGTTGCATTCGTGAAATGCAACTCTTCATATAAAGTTGCATTCACCAAATGCAACTATATATTTTCACTTCTCAATTATTTAAATGTGAGATATTAATTTAAAATGTATAAGTTGCATTTGCATAATGCAACTTGAAGTAGTGTTTTTTTCATGGGTTTTGTTTGACGGAAAATTTGAACTTGACGGAAGTAAGATCAAAATTGCATTCTTTAAATGCAATTTTAAAGATTTTGTTTTTTAATTTTTTTAAAGAAAACGTATACCCAAATGAATAGATTGGAAAAAGCCCTAAAAATTAAATAGGGTTTGAGAGATTCTTTGTCTAGAAAATTTTCTCCCAAATGAAAATTTTTAGTTTCCACAAATTCAAGCTGAACCACAGATTTCTACGAGAAAGCAAGATTACCCATTCAAATTGAAGTTTCTCGTAGTGAGATGGGTAGAGAGAGATGCTCTCGCTTGGAGTTTTCCCTAGGAAAACTCCTTGTGCCCGTTCATGGCTGCTCTTGAGTTCTTTCTTCACCGATCTACTCCTCTATGTTTGATTGAAGCAATTTTGAGCACTTAATGGTGTCTTAAAATTGTTTTCATAGGATTTAGGGGGTTCTTTCGGGTAAGGGTTAATTATTTTTGGAAAATTTTGGTTTTGTGAAATCTGGAGTTTTCAGATTTCATTTAATCAAAAACTTAAATTAGCCAAAGGATTTTCACCAATTCTTTGGGTTTGAAATTAAATGTGAGATTATCGAACTATTGCGACTGGTTGGGGGTAAATGACGAAAAAGGTGATTCTTTTTTCTGAATTTCTACTTCCACGGGGTCTGTAATATTGAGCGCTTGGTTCAATCTAGCAACTCTGTTGGTTCTTCCGCTATTGGGTTTTTTAAAGGGGGGGAGTCAGTGTTTTTTTCATTCTGGTGGGATTAACCGAGAACTGCCGAAGTGCGTTCGTGGGTTGAAATCCGTCGAAGAGCTGCTGCTCCGCCGTGAATGCGGAAATCTGATGAAGGTCGGAAGCACCTATGACGTGTTGCCAGATGAACCTCGGATGTCCAAATCTGGATAAAGGTGATACTTTTTTTGTTTTTGGGTCATTGCCGACTTGGGATTTTACCGGATTTCAGAGGGGAATGGCTCCGGGCTGCGGGTTGAACTTCCGACATGGTGGAGTTCGCGCTGGGTTTTGGGTGTTCTTCTTCTTATCTGGGAAATTATGGTGGACTCACGGCGCCACCGAACTGCTTCAATTCGAGGGTCGACGGTGAAGCTCAAGGTTGGGGTTCCATTTGATTGTGAGTTCTGACTTGGGGCTTTTTCTGTGTCTGGATTGAAGAAGCCATTATTGGCGTTGTGGTGGCTCACTGGGGGTCGGGTCTGAGGCGGGTCGTGGGTTATTTGGCCTTATAAGGAGTGGAGTAGCCCTGATGGGGAAATGGGTCGGATTCGGGTCTTTTGAAAAATCTGGCTATCTTCAGCGATTGATATGTTCTACGATTTCTCCATTTTCCGGGTGGAAGGTGGTGGGTTTCAGTTGACCGTGGATAGAAACTCCGGGTAAGAACCGTCGGAGCTCGGCATAGAGAAACGTCGACAATGAAGCTGTGGGCTTGATGGCGCATCGAAGCTCTGGTGGATTTCATTTGATGTTCTTGCTGCTGGAAATAGCTGTCGGTTGCTGTTTGGAGTTCATTCGCTGAAATTTTTTAGACAACTTTGAACCGAGGTATGTGCTGAAATTGTTGACTGAATTGTAGACTGAATTTTGGTGCAGAATTTCGGGTGTTAGTTTTCTGGATGAAGGTTTCTGAATTTCTGCTGGATTTGGGACTTATTAGTATTTTGAACCTTGATGATGTTGGATGATTTGAGGGCTTCTTTAATTCCGTTACAAATTTCTTGCTTTCGGGTGTTAGTTTTCTGGATGAAGTTTTTTATTCTGGGAATTAATTGCTCTATGTGCGGGAGGTTTTGAGGGAGTAGAGTTGAATAATTTGGATTTGTGCTGAATTGGGAGTGCTCTGATTTGGGAGTGCTCTGATTTGTGATCGGAATCTGGATTTTGTTGCGTCTTGCCTGGCTGTTCCAGCTTGATCGCAGTTTGCTGTTAAGGTGTAAGCCTCTTGGCTTTAATTTCTGGAAGTCTGTTCGGAATTTGGAGCTGGAAAGGGAGGGTATTAATTTCTGTTGTGGACATAAATGCCTCTGTGCTGGACTCTTATTTCTGTAGCTTTGCTGAATTAGGTGTTAATTTTCTGGATTTTGTTCTGGAAATTAATAGTTTTTGCTGCTGTATGCTCTGAAATGTGAATGAATTTTTCGGTTGTGTCCTGAATGGATTTTAGAGTTGTGTACTGGAATTAAATCCCTGTTCTTCAATTTCTGCTGTTGCTGGAATTTGGGGATGTTGGATTCTGGAAATGCCACAGTTTGGCACAGGAATTTCTGTGCTGGAAATGGATTTTGTCATCTGCATTTTCGGATTGCTTGCAGAATGATTGCTGAATTCTTGCGTCTGCAGCTGTAAAAAATTGCTGAATGTGTTGGGAATCTTGAGTTGGGTATTAATTTCTGGATATAAGTTTTGTTCTGGAAATTAATAGCTTTGTGTGCTGGATTCGGGGATGTATTTCTGGCTTGCTGCTGGAATGTTGTGCTGATTGGGCTGATCGTTTGGGGGGGTAGATTGAGTCATCTCTGTTTCTTGCTGCGGCTGCTATTTTTGTGCATTTCGGCTGCTGGATTGAAAGCTGGAAATACTCAATGATCTTGCCATTGAAATTAATGACTACTGGAAATCATTTCTGGATTTTGGAATTGTGGTAGGCTTGTCCCTACTTTTTTGCTGCTGTTTGGTGGATGGAAATGAATGTTGGATTTCGAGTTTGTTGGAATTCATTATGAGTTTCTTTGATGATACCTTTAGGAAATGATGGCCTGGTCTAGCATGGACTGAGGACAATGGGGAATTGCTAGATCATGATTTGATAATGTGCGTCGGACTTCATCGGTGATGAATTTTTGGTTAATTTTGATTGTAGGGCTTAATGGTGGCTCCTTTCGATTATGGGAATTTTGATGTAGAGCTTACTGATAGCTCCTTTGATTGTTTAATGAGTTAAAACTAGTGCTTGTTAGCCAGTTAGGCTAATTTTGATTTTAATGCTTTTGATTAGGGGTATGCCCCTATTTTGATGTATTATTGAATTTTTGGTCCTCTTATATGTAAATGCTAGGAATTGTTTTGTTCAATTAAATTAGAAATTAAAACTTCTCCTTAATCCTTTCATACATTTATCTCGCAGACATAAGGTATAATCTACGTGTTCTCTCTGACATAAGAGATTATTACACGTTATGACACGCATGGATGAGTGGAAGGAATCGTTCGCATATCAAAGATTCTGTTTGACACATGTGAGGAGTAATGTGACCAAGAAATTTAGATATGCAAAACTGAATAAATTGATTTGGTCCATAGGTTGTACTACCCAGATTAACTAGTAACTATTGTAATATAAGTAGTAAATTGCTTAATCGATGACTTTATGAGACTTCAATATTAACTTTTTTTTTTACACCAACTGTCTATATTGATAGGTATAAAAAATTTATCGGAGACAATGGATATATTGAGCTTATATATATATATATGACCCTACTTAAAAATCCTAAACCCATCTAATACTTTAATGGGATGGTAAAAAGTAACATAAAGAATTTCTTATGCAACAATAATATTTTTAATTTGAGAAATGAGAAATAAGAAGGAAAAAAAATTTACATACATCTTTTTGCATTTCTTAGTACAATATTTTATATTTATAATAATAAAATTAGATATGTATAAATTTTAATCAATTTTTAAAAATAATGTTAAAATATAAACTATAAAACTTTAATTTGACAAATCCAAGCACACGTCCACAGAATACCCCCCCTTCATTTATGTAAACTCCCCTCAATTTTGAGGGAAAATTTTAATTTAAATTATGATAATAAATGCAACTCCCATCTCTTAAGAATGCATCTAACATTCTGTAAACTTCCGTCAATTTTGACGGCACCCCTCAATTATTTAATTTTTTTTTTAAATTTTTTTTTAAAGTTGCATTTACATAATGCAATTCCAGTATTTTAAATCAATATCTAGTAAATAAGTAATTAAGAAGTGAAAATATAAAATTGCATTTGACAAATGCAATTTCATTTATAAAGTTGCATTCTGCAAATGCAATAACCCTACTTTTTTCCATAGAACAAAAAGCATCCCATTTTTTACCAACTTTTCCATTTCCATCACATTTCGGGAATACCCTCCCATTTGCGATGTCAATTTATACTTGAGATGTGTATTTATAAGTTTTACTGAGATGAAAAGAATTGGATCTGTTTTATCTGTAAGTAAAATGTAACTTTTCCAACTAACAGCACCACCATTCATTGTAAAGATGTACCCTGATTGGGACTCGCAATCATATTAGTCGGATTGAAAACTAGCATTAGCAAATCCACATATTTTGAATTCTGTCTCTCCATAGATCAAGAATGAATCCTTAATTCTTTTTAAGTACTTAAGGATATTCTTGACTGCTATCCAGTGACGTTCACCAGGATTGGATTAGTATCTACTCGTAACACTTAGAGCATAGGAGACATCCGGCCTTGTAGACAACATGACATACATAATTGATTATGTATCTGATGCATATGGAACACTTTGCATGTCATTTATCTCAACATCTGTCTTTGGACACATGTCCTTAGAAAGGTATACCCCATGAGATATAGGAATATAACCTTCCATATATTGATCCATTCTAAACTTCTTTAGAATTTTATCAATGTATGTTGATTGTGATAGGCCAAGCAACTTCTTAGATCTATTACGATATATCTTAATTCTTTGAATATAAGTTGCTTCTCCTAAATCTTTCATCAAAAATTTTTGGACAATCACTCCTGACTTAAGGGTAGGTATGTCATTTCCCATCAATAGTATGTCATCGACAGGAAGTATGAGAAATACGACTATACTCCTACTTATCCTTTCGTATACACAAGGTTCATCTTCGTTTTGGATGAAATCAAACTTTTTGATAATTTCGTCAAAACGAATATTCCAACTCCTAGAAGCTTGCTTAAGTCCATAGATAGTCTTTTGTAACTTGCATACTTTGTTGTTGTATCATATACACCTCTTCTTGCAAATATCCATTAAGAAAAGCTGTCTTAACATCCATTTGTCAGATTTCATAATCATAGTATGTAGCTACAGCAAGTAAGATCCTAGTGGATTTCAGCATTACAGCTGGTGAAAAGGTTTCATCATAGTCAGTACCATGTTTTTTATAGTATCATTTTGCAACAAATCGTGTTTTGTAGGTAGTCATGTTACCATCCATGTCAGTCTTTCTTTTAAAGACTCATTTGCACCCTATGGGTTTTATCCCTTTGAGTGGATTGACTAAGGTCCACACCTTATTGTCATACATGGAATCCATTTCAGACTTCATGGCTTAAAGCCACTTCTCAGAGTCCTTATTATATAAGACTTCCTTGAAAGTAGTAGGTTCATCATTCTCAATGATGAATACATCATCATACCTTTTAGGAGGTTGACTTATCCTACTTGGCCTTCGTTCAACTTGTGTATTCTCAGGTTCAGATTGTACCACGTCAGTATGTGGTATAACCTCGTGTTCCAACTCATTTTCCTTTGCTTACTTGTGGCATAGGAACTTCATCAAGTTCTACTTTACTCCCACTTGCTATTTCTAGAAGGAATTCTCTTTTTATTAGAAAAATAGCATGTTTTGAGACAAATACTTTTTGCTCATTTGGATTATAGAAGTAATGTCCAAACGACTCTTTTAGATATCCGACAAAGTAGCATTTTTCTGACTTAGGATCAAGCTTGTCTAATTCTACCTTTTAACAGAGGCTGGACATCTCCAAACTTTTATGTGTTTAAAGTTTGGTTTCTTACTATATCTTATATGGGGTAGAATTTACCGCTTTAGAAGGAACACGAATTAAAATATATGATACAGAGTTTAGGGCATATCCCCAAAATGATTTTGGGAGACTTGCATGGCTCATCATGGAACGAACCATATCCAATAGGGTTCGATTTCCTTTTTCTGATACACTATTTAATTTGGTGTATATGGAGGGGTCCATTGGGAAAGAATTTCATTTTCTCTAAAGTAATCTTAAAATTCTTGGTTTAAGTATTCTCCACCTTGATCTTATTGAAGCGTTTTTATACTTTTACCAAGTTGTTTTTCACCCTCACTTTTATATTCTTTGAATTTTTTAAAGATTTCGGATTTATACTTTAATAAGTACACATGACCATATCTACAATGATCATCCGTAAAAGTGAGAAAGTATGAAAAACCTCATCTAGCATGAATGTCACATTTTCTCATCTAGCATGAATAGGTCAACATACACCAGTATGTGTGAGACTTAGTAATTCAGTAAACCTTCATCCTTTCCATTAAAGGGTAATTTTCTCATTTTGCCTAATAAACAAGATTCACATTTATCATATGATTCATAATCAAATGATATCAAATGGTCATTGGTATGCAATTTGGTTATGCATTTCTCATTAATATGGCCAAGCCTACAATGCTAAAGGTAAGAATTTCTAAGATCATCAACCTTTTGCCTTTTTGTGTTTATGTTGAAAACAGAATTCAATATCAAGTATAGATAAACCATTATGTAAATGACCAATGCCATAAAAAAACATCATCACGATAAATAGAACATCATTTATTCTTTTGAATTACTGTGAATCCATCCAAATCCAAACTAGAAATAGAAATGATGTTTTTCATGAGTGCAGGAGCAAAATAATAGTTTCTCAAATTCAAAATAAATCCACTAGGTAGAAAGACTATAAGTCCCTACAGCTAAGGCAACAACTCTTGCTCCATTGCCAACACATAGGTCTACCTCTCCTTTAGCCATCTTTCTCTTCATCTTTAGACCCTACATATTTGTGCAAATATGAGATCCAAAGCCGATATCTAATACCCATGAGTCAGACTTAGTAGTAGACAAATTTATTTCAATCATAAACATACGTGAAGAAGAAGCTTCATTCAACTTCAACTTCAGCTTCAGCTTCTTAAGCTTTGCAGTAGCAGCGTAAGTCTTGTGATTTCTCCTCCAGTGTCCCCTTTCGCCATAGTGGAAACATGTGCCCTTAGCCTTTTTGTCCTTCTTGGGTGTTGGTTTGGCTATCTTTTTCTTTCCCATTTTGGGTCCAGCCTTGAACTTTCTCTTCTTGTTAGAAGAGGGCTCAACCAACAGCACATTACCCTTATCCTTCTTGATGGTGCCTTTTGCTTCCTTAAGTATGTTTCCATCTGTTCTGGCAAAGTGGTGGTCTCTACTTTGTTTAGATTGTTGTTCATAACAAAGCCAGAGAGGGAGGGACAACACTTAACTGATGTATCAGCAAGAATCCCAACTTTGAAAATTCCTCGACAATACCAATCATCTTCAGCATATGTGCCAAAACCGATGACCCTTCTGCCATCTTTTAATGAAAGAGCTCATGAGAGATATCATATCTCTCATTCCTAGCCCTTTTGTGATACATTGCATTTAGATGATGTATCATGGTGAAAGCAGTCATGTCCTTATGTTCTTTTTGCAGCTTAGGACTCATCGATGCTAACATGAGGTAACTGACATTTTCAGAATCATTAGTATGTTTCTTAAATGCCTCCTTGACCGCATTGTCAGCATCTTTCTCTGGCTCTTCATGGATAGGGTCGTTAAGGACATAGAACACATTTTCTTGCCTGAGAACAATTCTTAGGTTTTGGACTCAATCCATATAGTTTGGGCCAGTGAGCTTATTGTTATTACTACAACAAGAGTAAAGATAAAATAAATACTTATGTAATAAACAAAACCAAAATTATTAAAATATATATGACAACTATTTTTATTTTGTCCCATACTGTTTTATGCAAATCAATATCCCCAAAATTGATTCATAAATGTTAGTGAGCTAGAATCTAATTTTAATTATTTTAATATTGAGGTAGGTCAACAAATTAAAATGATCTCAACAGATAGGTAACAATTACCAATTATAACAATTATAATTTCTAGATAATTAGGCTATCAACGTAGATACACATATCACATATGTCTCATAATTCTTTGCCTTAAAAATAAATGACCTTGAGGTTGCTCAACAAATCAAATATTTTAGTTAAATCAAACTCATTATTCATGGATCTTATCCAATAGAGAAAAATAAATTTTAATAGAATAACCTTGAGGTAGCTCAACAAATTATTTGAGTTATAATAATGGAAGGCAATTTAGATTTAATATTTTAATTGAGGGGAGTAAAATTTAAAAGGTCTCATCAATTTTATACATGTCACAAATTTATTTGATCAAATCGACATACAATATGCACTTTAAATAAAAACATTATTTTATCAAATAATTCATACATGGCATACATAACAAATAATCACTTAAATAAATTAAATGAATACAAATAATTTCAACCATTAATATATGTGTATAACATTTCCAATCATATTAGAAATTATTTAATTGAAGACTTTTGAAAAATTTGATGCTTTAAAGTAATTAATTAAAATTACTGTGACCAATTTGCAAGTATACTAATAATTTAGGACAGTGTGCAAATAAAGAAACTTATTTTAAAAGTAGTAAACTTTCTGGGCCAGTTTATAATAAAATAGAAGTACAGTGAAATAGTTACAATTTTCAAAAGTTTGGAAAAAAAACCCTACTCCCTTTCTCGCTATCACTGTTCATCTTCCCCAAAATTTTTTTTTTTTTTTTCAAAAAAACACCCCGCTTCCGCCTTGGGTTTCTCCCGTCCAGAACTATTCTAGCCTTTGTTTTTCCGGCCAGTACTGTTTTGGCCGGTCGAGTTCCGGCTGCGACCAGAAGATCTGGTCGCCTGGGCTGCTGCCACTCGCGACCAGAAGCTTTTGGCCGTAGCATCCTCTCCGTCGGGGTGTGCGACCAGAACTGTTCTGGTCTCAGCCACCGCCGGTGGTTGTTGTTCCAGCCACGGTCAGATTTTGTTCTGACCGAGAAGGCTGGAACAACAGCCCAATTTTTTTTTTTTTCTCTCTTTCTTCTCCGGCGGAACTTTTCCGGCGAAGTGAAACAGAATCCAGCAAAACAGCACCGACGCGACTTTTGAACATTAGAAACAATTCTAGAATCTAATCACCAGTGGCGGAGCCAGAAGTAAATATGAGGGGAGGCTCAACAGTACAATTAAGAAAAAAAAATCATATCATTAAACAAATATATGTTTAAAATGTCATTATATAAGCAACTGTTAAACAACCATTTGTTAACATTTGAACTACTAGGATCTGTCGTGAGAAATAAAAGGAGACAAATGTATCCTACGCTCTTTCATATGTTGAAAATGTTACAAAATTAGTTCATTTGCAAGCTTCACAAAAATCTCATTCTCGATGTATACTACCAAACTGTCATTCATCCACTTATCTCCTATGCTAGAGTTGGTTAATTAAACAAAGGAGTCTAGACAAACTGCCTTGGATTTTCAAATAAAGTCATTGAATGAATGCCAACAAATTATAGTTCGTATGTTAAAGCATTGCAATCTACAACAGAAAGAGAATCTCAGTGTGTGTACGCAAGAGCATATTTTTATGTGAACTCATTCTATGTTGTTCAAGGCAATGAGGACAAATTTTCCTCCTAGTCCAAAAGGCCTAACAATAATATTAAACTTAAAACACACCCCAGAAAACAATGACCAAGTCAAAAAAATAACACATTAAAATTTTGTCTAATAGGAAACTTACCCACTCTTTACTCTTATATCCAATAGGAATGAGTCACAAGCCAAAAACTTAAAACTAGTTTATCAATAAACATCTAATCATAACCAAATTAATAATAAACATTTATAAAATATAATTTCATAATAAATCATATAAAACATACCCAATATGTTTTAAAACTTATAAATACATTATATGTATAAAATGTAAATAACTAAAAGAAGACTCACATTAAAAAATCAAGAAATTGAATTTATGAGGCTTTGATGCTGGACTGGAGGCTGGAGCGATGGAGCAGCAGCTTAAGGCAAGCTGCCTGCTGCGGAGAGAGCAACGGAACGCCTGTCAAGCTGCCTGCTGCGGAGCAACGGAACGCCGGTGGTCGGTGGATGCCAGACTGGAGCGATGGAGCAGCGCTGCAGCAGCTTAGGTCTTTTGCGATTGCATTGGGGAATTGGGGGAATTTTACCTTCTCGTTTTTTACATACTAAGTTACTGTTCTTTTTTTTTTTTTTTAACTCTATTAAGTAGAACGACACCGTTCTATCTAATAGATGAAAAAAAACCACAAAAATAATGTTTCATCTTCTACACGTCGGGTCTTCTTCCTCAATCGTCTTCATCGCTGCATCTGCAATTTTCAACAACCCAGTTGCAGGCGACCGCAGGGAGGGAGTGGTCCGTGGCTTCGGATACGGCGCTGTGCGCAGTGCTGCGGCAGGAAGACAGAGGCGCCGTCTGGAGACGAATGGTGGTTGTTGGGGTGGTGCTGCAAAGGATAAAAAAAAAACTTAAATACAACTAATACCTTTGCTTACCGGAGGAAGGGGAGCCGCCAGCACCGCCTCGCCTCCCCCTAGCTCCGCCACTGCTAATCACTGTAAGCAAAATAGCAGCAACCAGAACCCAGCAAATTCCAGAACCCAAAAACCTTGTTCGGGAAAAAAAACGTTTTCCCCAAACTGTAGCCGAAACAAACAACTTTCAAAAAATAGAACGGTCAAACTTGATTGAGAGTGATTTCCAAAATTAATTCCGAATTAGTCTGAAAAGCAAACAAGAAAAGTTTTGAAACAACTTCTGGATTTTCATAAAGCCTTGAACAGCCCCAACAGTCAAAACTTCATAAGGCATTGGAGATGGCAAAATCCCGAAATTTCACTCAAGGACAGCCGCTGGAACCCAGAGGCACAAAGCGACTAGTTATGCAAAAATGTACTGTACTCCAGCATTAATGCTGGAAGTACTGTACATTCTGCATGCTTTTCAATTCTTTTTTTTAAAATTTTTTATATGTATATATTATTATATTACTTTTGTAATTTGTAGTCTAGTCCTTAGTTTCTTTAATTACTAATTTATTATTTTATAGTATACAATATGATTTATTCTATATAATAGTAGTTTTATTTTTGGTCATTTATTGTTTATAGTTATTTTATAATTTTTAACACTTGACCATTACAATTTATGGATTATGATTGTTTTAACTATTTTGTTAAAAATTATGTTTAGAACTAATTCAATTTAAAATATTCTTTAGTTTTAACAATTTTTTTCTCGATATGGAAAAATAAGAAATAAAGATACTCATATTGAGCTTCGTAATGGGCTAATAGAGCATTTGTGGGAGAAACATTCGAATGAAGAGAAATGAATTATTAGTAGCATGTCTAATGTAATATTTTATTTTATGTTTACGTGAGTTTAATAAAGAAATTTTGATTATTCATTAAAATAGTTATGTGAAATGTTTTAATTAGTATTTTAATAGTATAGACAATTTAACACTTTCGTTCACTATTTATTACATGTGTAATAATAACTAAAAGTAGGGGGTATTCTGTAACAAAGTGAAAAAGTAAAAAATAATAATAAAAAAGAATATAAATTAAATAAGGAAGAGAATTTAATGAAATATTTTTTTTGTGGATGGAGATGTGGAATTGGTTGGAGTAAAGTCATTGTAGATCCTGCAAAATGTGGAAACAAAGTCTCTGATACCAATGTAAGTATACGCTATACTCAATATGCCCAGGATCTATTGACTAAAAGCTATACAGAGTCTATACCTCAATCGCAAATCCAGAACTTTGGTGGAGGTTCTGTCGATCGATCAGCCGCACACTTGTCCGGCCTCTAAGGGGACTGTAGCAGGTTAACGCGCCAGTTCCGTCAATAATCTAATAACAAATCTACAAAACAGAAGAACTTTTTTCTGTTTGGTACACGCCTGTTGAAGAGGCCATGAAGTGTTGGTCGGTTACGTATTTAATAAGCATAACTTATCTCTTAATAATTACTGATAAACATCCAGTAATTATTTTGAACGTAGTTGTCATCTTTAAGGATGACAACAACTTGATATCTTATTATCGTATAACAACTAATATGATAATCATATACAGATAAATCACTTTTATTTCAAAGTATTATTTGAAATAATTAATTTGCCACTAAATACAAATAGGTTAATTATATTAAATTAATCTTTGTTCATATAATTACATTTAGTCTCAATTAGTTCAGAAATTAATTCCTTGTGTGTGACACTTTAGGTTTCATAATTCATGGCAATAAATAACTCAATCTTTTTATTTGGCTTTAGTACAAAACCCAACGGGCAATACATTTCCTTCAACTTCTGGCCAAATTCTTTTGGGAAAAACATCTTCGTCAAAACTTTGACCAAATAAAAAAAAGGCTTAAATCCTTTAAACCCTTTGTGTTTGTGGGTTTGTTTGACATTTTCCCTTGTGTTTCTTAAACACATTTATTGTCGCCCGTGTTTTTGAAATATATCTTCTGACCCCCATTTAACTACAAGTTAACTGTTTAAAAAGCAATATAAAGACATTCATACTCCTCCACAATATTTTACCCATAATTTGTATGTATTTAAACATTTTATATTTTCAAAAATAAAAATTATAAGAGGGAATATGCCAAATACATGGGAACAAGAAATTTATTTAAGAAACACATGAGAGCAAATGTTAAATTAACAAGCAAAAACAAGAGAGTTTAAAGGATTTAAGCCATAATAAAATTAAAAAATGTTGGGATCGGAGCTTTGTATTTTTGTTGATGGTAGATTTTTTACTAATTTACTTCATGATGAGATGAGAACTTGACATATTTTTAACTGAAATCCATTAAAAGGAAAAAAAAATCACTTAGAAAAAGTAAGGGAAAAAAAATTGTTTTAGAATGTAATTAAGGGAATAAAAAGGGTTTTTAACTAACTGTAATTAATTCCGGACCAAATTCGGAGTTTACCCAATAGTAAAAGAAAGAAAGAAAAACAGTGTGTTAGATCTGCTGCATGCCAATTAGTCATATAAAGGAAAAAGAAGATAAGCAAATGAAATAATACTCTATGAGCACTATTAGATTAAATATTACGTACTTCACTTCATTTGTCCTATTTAAATAATCAACTTTGAAAAATGTACAACTTATTATGGGTTCTGCGATACAATATCTATAGTAAGTAATTTGATACTATATTTTTCACTTATATCCTTACTTATTAATTATAGAACACACATTATTATATTAATAAGATATGTAATGTAAACAAATCTAAAGTAGACTCTTTGAATGAGATAGGAATTTTTTTGAAAGTGAACTCTTCAACTAGAATGAGAAAGTAAAATATGAAACTGATGATGTACATTTTATGTGTGTGAATTGTGCGTTCACTGTGCATGCATCAAGCCATTGTGTTTGTGTTTCGCTTCAAGAATTTGCAAAGTGAAATTGTTTGCCTTCCCCTTGGCCTTCATCCTCCGGCGGAAGCAGCGACGGCGGCGGCGCCACCACCATACCGGTCACCCCAAACATGCAAGCTGGCTTGCCCTGTTGGATGATCAATCTTTGCCCTCTTGAGTGCCGACAGAGGAGGAGGCTGCTCAAACTAAAAGTTAAAAATAAAAATTAAAAAAATAGGATACGGTTGCAACCTTACTGCAACAGAATGGTAACAACTAGGATTGGTTGACCTCGTTCAAAGCTCATCCAAACTGATATGATTGTGTGTGATGAGGGGATAGATACACTACTACAGAATTAATCAATGGAAGCGCCCCTTTGGAGGTGGGTTTCCAAACACCCGCCTCTAAAGGGGGCGGCAAAGCTTTTGGAGGCAGGTGAAACATGCACCCGCCTCCAATAGATATATCTATTAACATGCACCCGCCTCCAATAGATATCTATTGGAGGCGGGTGCATGTTAATAGATATATCTATTGGAGGCAGGTTCATGTTGGACCCGCCTCCAAAAGCGACATAATATTGGAGGCGGGTGCATTTTCACAAATTTTCAAATAGTGTTTCAAAAATTTTTTGTTTTGGACTGTTAAAAATAATTTTGAAATTTTGTCAAGATTCGAGCAAAGCGATAAATTAGTAGGTAATAAAAACCACAAGTTTCAGAAGGAAATATATAAATATATACTTTCCATTTTAACTTTAAATACATGAGTATATGTAGCCTAGTAGTAAATGTAATGTGCAAGAGTCAAGTGATTCTGCAGGCGGGAGTTCAATTCCTACTGAAGCCATAAATTGAAAAAAGGAGATTAAACTTTTGTACTGGGGGAGTATTGGAGGCGGGTGTAGCGGGCACCCGCCTCCAATTACTATTTATTGGAGGCGGGTGCCTATTACACCCACTCATAATGGTTATTGGAGGCGGGTGCAATAACCCCTATCAACGGAGGCGGGTGAAGGTACCTCCAATTGGAGGAGCCCACACTGAAGGCGGGTACACAGGCGCAACACCCGCCTCCCATCTTCATTTTTGCCATAGTGATAGATTAGTGGGAGTTAATCTTCCTAGTTTTTAGGAGTTAGTGGGCATATCAGGATTTACTGGTTCCTATAATGTGGGAGTTATTTACTACTATTATTTGTTTTGTTAGTCTTTTAGTTCATTATAAATACTTAAATTGTACGTAAGATTAAATATCAATGAAAAATATAGAACAATTACTATCTCCCTGATGTCTTCTTCTACTATTTCTCCTTCCCCAAATTCTATACGGATTAGAGTTGTGGGCGCAGTGAGGATAATTGAATGAAGAAAACTAAAACTTAAAAAAAAAAAAAAAGAATTTCTATATATGTTCAGATCAATTAAAATTGACTATATATATATTATTATTTTTTGCCTCTAAAATTTTTTTACTTTTTTTTTTTTTTTTTTTTGGCCTGTGACACTTAATTAAGCTGATTTATAATAGTTTCAAAACACATCGTTAAGAATCATCTCGGATTCTCTTCTAATTAATTTCTCTTGTATATTATTTGTACAAATCAGTGTTGTGCTTCGGATGCATGTTTAAGAGAAAATAAAATTGTAATATATGTAAAAGAGTTATTCATGCCATATGAATTATAAAAGGATGCCGATGAAAATTTAAATTTAAAAAATGGATGAAACTTCAAAAATCTCAGGAGTTTAAAATTAAAAAAATTTTAAAAATCTCAAGAGTGTACTCCCATTTGGAAAAAAATTGGACCAATTGGTTCTTTAACATAGGAGTGGACATGGTTTGGTCCAATTTGAAAATCGAACCGAATTCGAATTTACCGAATTCGAATAACCCAATTTTAATTCAGTATTCGAATTAGGTTTGGTTTGAAACCGAATTCGAATAATGAATTCGGTTTTAGAATTAGTTTTCGAATTTGGTACCCAACTCGAAAACCGATTCAAAAATCGAATTGGGATATATGATTTATATTTTTAAAATTTTATACTTCTCATTTTACTCTTCCTATTTCCTTCTTCCATCTTTCTTTCATTTTCTTCTATTAGCCATCAAGTTTTTGGGAGAAGGTTATGGTGGTGTTGATTGTTATCGTTAGATGGTGGAGGTTGTGGATCTGGGAAGGGGTGGCAATGGTGGATCTGGAACTGGACGGTGTTTCTTCTCTTAATCTATTTTGTTTCTTCTCTTCATATCTTTATTTCTTTACTCTTCCTATTTCCTTCTCCCATCTTTCTTTCATTTTCTTCAAAACCTTATTGTGTTAAACTATTAATTATGGAAACAAATTTGTGAATTTGGTTTCCATGGTCCAAACCGAATTTGAACCGAATTTGAATTACGAATTCGATTTGGTTTCTTCAGTTTTAAAATGAATTAGGTTCTGTTTTTGAATTGGCCAAAAAAATTTTAAAATTCGAGAAAACCAATTCGAGGAAACCACAATTCGAGGAACCCAATTCGTGCCCACCCCTACTTTAACAAATGATTACTCCATTTGTTCTAATGGAAGAGTCACTCTGTACAACTTCAAGTAGGACTCTTCCATTGAAACGGAAGACATATATATATATATATATATATATATATATATGTTCTTAGAGAGCTTGCAAATGTATGCCGGCAATAACAACAACAAAAGCACAGTAGCGAGGCTAGAAATAGTTATTAGTGTGGCATAATGAGAACTTAAATTTAATTCTTAAAAAAAATTAAAATTAATTTGCTAAAGTTTGATTTAATATTAATTTATTTAAGGGTCAAGTACCAATAACCCTCACGTAGTTTCAAAAATATACCTATTATTCTCCTATAATTTGGAAAGTTATCAATAACCCTCTCGTAATTTGTTTAAACTGGTAACATGGATGAAAGCGTTTAAAATAAAGGTACGTGTATCACAGATGACATTGAACGTGCATGTGATTCAAAGGAATAGGTTAGTAATTTTTTTAATACCAAAAGTACCCCCATCTCTCCATTATCCTCGTCTTTATGCTCTCTCCTCTCTTTTGGCTTTGCCTATCAATTCCTCCATTTTATCCGGAAATCTAGTTCTTACATATGTATGGCTTCCGCAGATGTTGAGTTTCGATCGTAGCATCATCATCAACAACGAGGCCAAGTGAAGGCGGTGGATTACGTGGTCCACGCGGTTTTTGGGGACAGCGACGGACACAGCCGTTGATACGACGGTGCGGTGATAGTCATTAAGGTGGGTACGGTGGCGTCAGCGACTACGGTCTACGGAAGTGGTCGCTGTGAATGAGGTGAAGGTGGATAAGGAGGCGGTGGATATCGTCACTCCAAGGGATGCGGTGCTCTCTAAGAAAACTGGAAAAATTCACTAGCTTTAACTTTTCATATCAAGATTAACACATGGGCTTTGTGGTGCTTATGATATCTCCGTCATGTCCATCGTCAAACTGCTTATGATTTTGAAATGGGTTTGTCAAAAAAAATTTAATCATTAATTAATCAATTTTTTGAGTTTCTTATTTTCCTCTTGAGTGCTGAGTTTCCTTTGTTTTGTTAGTAAATTATTGATGGTGTGTTGTTTCGGTTCTTTTTGGACGAGCAACTATAATATAATATAATATATGAAGAGATGGTTGAACTGATTGCTTTAGAAGTTTTCTTCGTTACTCTATTGAATCCGACCACTTGTTGCTGCACTTTCTCAATCAATCAGTGGGCTGCAATATATTAATTTTTTATTTTTTAGGGGTAGTTTAGAATGGTTTCCGATGGTATTTTATGGTTGAAGGAGGTCTGGGAGTGGTTGTCTGGTTGAAGGACGTGGTGGAAAGTGGTGGTGAATGACTGTTGGTAATAGATGCAATGGTGGTTATTAAATATTGTGCAAAACAATTATGAAAATTTTGATTTTAAGTTTGAAAAAGTAATGCAAAAAAAATAATAAAAATATATAAACAAAAATATTAGAACGAGAAGAAAGAAAGAAAACATCTTAAGCTTTTAAATCAATTCTTAAAAACATGAAAAAAGAAAATTTCATATTTCCTAACACGAAAAAAATTGTTAAATTATGAAGTGGCACATCTGACGCCTTTTAAATAAAGAAAATGATTAATGAAACAAAGGTAAACATGGAAACTTTAAGATCACAGTTACCATTAACATTTTCAATCCATTTTACCAGTTTAAATAATCCACGGGAAGGTTACTGGTAACTTTTCAAACCACGGGAAGATAATTGGTATATTTCTGAAACCACGTGGGGTTATTGGTACTTGTAGTCTCATCTTATCATTATTTTAAATTTTATTATTAACTGTAGTTGTGTATTTTTTTTTTTTTTCTTATAACTCTATAAGTATTTGACATAAGATAAAAGAAAATACAAGACACTAATTACTAAAATAGGTAAATATGCAATTAACGAAACAACAAAATAAGTTAACATTTGATTTTATAATAAAGTAAAAATACTTGAAAATTAGTTACACCTCCGTTTCACTAGAAAAATCTAGTTGACAAATATACAACTTCTTAGGAAGATTAATGCACAATACCTAAAACAGCTAATGTGACGCCAATTGTTCTAGTAATCTTCTTACTTTTTAAGTGTGTGTCAATTGTTAACGACAAATAATTATATTAGTAAGGATAAGAAGAGTATAATTTTTTAAAACGGTATCATTATTGAAACAAAAATTATTTTTGAAAGTGAACTTTTCTAATGAATCTTACATCTTACGGAGCAAGACTTAAATAGAAATTTATCCATACAATTATATATAACATTTTAAGGATCAAATTTACTTCAATTAAATTTAAAATTTTTAATTCATGCCAAAAACTACTTAAACATAAAGAAAACAGTGAATTTATATAAATATTTTGTAGGGGCAATGCTAAAATTTGAAACTGAAAAAAAAAAAATTAAATATATGATTTTAAAGTATTGTGGTGGAGGCAGTGGGGCACGGGCCCCCACCTTGCCTCCGCCTCTGCACAAGCCCGTGGTCGCCTCCGCCTTTGCACAAGCCCGTGGTCGGTAAATATGCAGGCTGGGGAGCAAGAACCAGAAGAAAAGGGAGCATGCATGTAAATTGTGCAAACTGATGGCCATGGTTGTACAGTTCACTTGCGGTGGTTGTGCAGCTCATTTAGAGTGGTTGTGCAGTTCATTTGCGGTGGTTGTGCAGCTCATTTAGAGTGGTTGTGCAAATTTATTGCTTTTTATTTAGTAGCTAATAACTCATAAGGATTTTTTTTTTCCTTCTCTAAACAAAAAAATGGGCTCGTTCATTTGTTGTAGTAGAGACAAGGAAGGGACCCCTTTGGCAATTCGAGTAAAAAGATGAAAAAGAAGGTACAAATGAGAGGAAAGACAACCCAAGGAAGCATGGTAGGTCAAGCAAAGAACCTCGATCTAGTTGAGGATCCTGATGATGAGGCTGAAGGGAGAAGAAGTAAGCAAATGCAGCTCCGAAATGCTAATAAACCAAGTAATAGTATGCAGCCACAACGCACAGGCCATAGCTTCATTTTCCAGAGCTCCACTGTCACATACGGTGGTGGAAATGGTGCATATTACACTTCATCTACTACAAGGAGGACTGGCAGTAGAAATAGAAAAGCAATATTAAAGTTTGTCTCTGTTCTAAAAATAAATTTTAAAAAATTATGTTTGGGTATTTTTGAAAAAGGATAATAATAATAAAATGAGAAAAAGGGAAGAGATCAACACAAGCACTGCACGCATTGCATGTATTGGTTGGGTGGATGGGATTGAATAATTGTGTCCTTTTCCGAAACCACTGCGGCAGCCTCCGGGGGCAACGGGTTTGCGATTGAGGTCAAGGAGAAGCCGCCCGAGGAGGAAATGAGTAGCGACTCCACGACAGACAGCAGCGGTGGAAGCGGCGCCAATCCGACGACGGGAACAATACTATATATCTCACCGTCAGAGAAAATGCCCCCGCAAAGCCTGTGAAAACACGCGCTGAGGGTTTCCATGTGGGAGAACGCTCCCATTCTCACGCGGACATTCACATCCTTAGAGCTACCATATTCCATATTCTGCTGAGCATCAAGGAAATTCTGAAGTTCGGAAGTCAACAGAGATGGATCATACAAACGTGATGTTAGCTCTCGCAAGAAACGCGAGGATGGTCTTCTACTGCTGTCACATAACTGCCAAAGTTGACGCAATAGCTACCAGCCGCCTGTCAAAGAGTCAGACAAATGTGAAGCATAACATATATAAGCACTCTTACAACAGAATTAATATTGTTGTTTTGAAACCACACATTGGTAACAGGATGAATGCGACACGTGCATGTTTCGTCCCTCACATGCTTCTTTGCCTGAATTAAGCGTGCAGTATATATACAGGTTCTGGGAGTGACGACAAGTTATCACGCGGTAAAAAGAATTTAGCTAGGAAAGTATTCTTCTCAAAGCCCAATTCCAGAGAAAGTAGAGTTATCTCAAACCTTCCAGCGCTGCTCTTTTCAAGGCATATTCAGGAGACGAGAGTTCATATGATGCCTATGAAAGTGATTCTTCCTCCATCCATTGGCAGCAGAAATCCTAAAACAAATGGAAGGCGTGAAACTCTTGTGAATGATTTGGTAGAGAAGAAGAGAATTAAGGGGAAAATTAAGTCAAGGAAAGGAAATCTTAAGAAAGAGGGTGATTATTCATAAAAAATATATAGTTTCAGCAAAATTAAGTCTCAATCTTGTCTTAGAGAGCTTGCAAACGTATCCTCGTGCGGCAATAACAACAACACAAGCACGTGGTCGGTAAATATGCAGACTGGGAAGCAAGAACCAGAAAAATGGAGCATGCAAATTGTGCAAACTGATGGTCATGGTTGTGCAGTTCATGTGGGGTGGTTGTGCAGCTCACTTGGAGTTGGTTGTGCAAATTTATTGCTTTTAGACCATTATACAAAACTTTTTATTTAGTAGCTAGTAATTCACAAGGTTTTTTTTTTCCTTCTCTGAACAAAAGATGGGTTTCGTTCATTTGGTGCAGTAAAGATCATGTTACTACAAATTGTTAAGTATTATTTTCACATCCCTATCAAATTGCACAGTCAATGCATTTTATGTAGCTTTTGATGAACTTTTAATTTATTATTTAATGATATATCATCCAACTTTAAACCAAATCCAGTTTTTGTTTAGAGAAAGCAAAAAAAAAAAAAAAAAAAAACTTATGATTTAGCAATAAAATAGAAAAAGCAATAAAGTTTGTCTGTGTTCTATTAAAAAAAAATTTTTTGAGAAACAGGGAAGAGATCAACACAAACACACATGCACGAATATTTGTACTTAAGGATGTTTCCTAGTTCAAGGCATCCAGAAAAAGAGATCAACACAAACACACTAGCACGAACACTGCACGCATTGTATTGGCCGGATGGATGGGATTGAATCAAAGTGTTCTTTTCCGCAGCCACTGCGGCAGCCTCCGGTGGCAAGGGGTTGCGATTGAGGTCAAGGAGATGCCGTCCGCGGAGGAAATGAGCAGCGACTCCACGACAGACAGCAGCGGAAGTTCCAACTGGTGGAAGCGACACCAATCCGACGGGGACAATACTATATATCTTACCGTCGGAGAAAATCCCCCCCGCAATGCCTGTGAAACACGCGCTGAATGTTTCCAGCTGGGAGAACCCTCCCATTCTCACGCGGTAGATATATAAGCATGGTGTTGTTTCTTTTAATTTTCTTTTTTCTTTTGTGCGTGGTTTCGTATGGATTAGAAATAAAATTTGAAGTTTAATTGGTAATGCTATAGGAATGCAATTTTGAGAGAGGGAATTCGATCTTTTCTAGAGTGGATCGGAGGCTTTCTTTGCTTTCCCTTCGAATTGTGCATGCATCGAGCAGCGTCTTAGGCGCAGAATTTGAGAGAGGATTAAGGAGAGAAAATTTGACAAGATAAGGATAGAATTAGGGGGAGATTCAGTAGAAGAAGGAAGTCAATATATATTATTCATTGATAAGAACGTAAGTAAAGGGGAGATGTATAAATAGTCTCCTAACAATAATATGATAACACTAATCCACTATCCTAAAATTAAGTAGCTATGCTACTAACTAACCACTACTAACTAAATTATAGCCAGTAAATCTTGACTAACTATCATACAAAATAAAAATAAGTAGTTAATTCTAGTTGCTATAGTAATTCAACTGTTCCACCAAAAATAATTGTATCACAGTGTGTTCGTCTTTCTTTTTATTTTTTTATTTTTTTATAAACTGCCGATTAAGTGGCTGATAGGATTAGGTTCCCTTTATTAATAGTAAATAGAGAAAATTACACCAAAGAAGAGGAAGATAGTAAAATAGTGTGTTCGTCTTTCACTTGAAGAATTCGGAGAGTGAAATTTTAATGCGCACGGTGAGATAAATGAAAGAAGAAAACTAAAATTTAGTTTCTAGGTTCAAATCTTGAGTTAAAATGGACTTTAAAGTAACGACATCTATAGTTGCTTTTTGCCTGTAACACTTAATTATGCCGATTTTAGAATATTTTCAAAACTCTGCGCTAAGAATCAATCCTTCTAATTAATTCATTTCTATTTTAATTTGTTTGAAGTTTAATGTCTGGAAATTTGTTATCCTTGGGATTTGTAATCCATTAGGATGCTGCATAAGTATGGCTGCTATGGAAGACATACAAAAGTAGTATTTAAAAGGATCTAAAGGTTCAAGAAGTGGTTGAGTTAGTTAAGCCTTAAACCTTCATTTTAGAGGTTGGATTTTGTAACTTTATTCGAATGCAAATTACGAGATCAGATCTTCTGTCCACTTTGTTTCTGTCTTCCTTGTTTATCTTCTCACAATTGAGTGTGGAACCCATATATCACATCCTGAAGCCCACTAGTTCATTATGAAAGGGTGATCAAGGAAGACAGTGATAAAGAGGACAGAAGATCTCAGCCCGCAAACTCCAACAACCTCTTTCTCGATTCCCTCCAACTGGCGACTTAAAAAAATAAAATAAAAAACAATAAGGAGGAAATTGATCCTTGTTGCAAGCAAAACCATGATTTACGCATCGATGAATAAATAGAGCAAATATAGTTATGTTTCACATGTGGAGCGGGAAATTAGATATATAGCTCTCGTTGAACATAGGTTTCCTAAATTTGTACTTAAGAATCTGCAAACCCTAACTTTCTGGGAATTTATATTTGGAATCTTCCCCTCATTTTGCAATATTTTTTTGTGGGGGGGTCACTAATCAACCCATTTTGGTCATGAATTCTATGAGCCAATACCGTACTAATATACTTACATGAGTACCAAAGAAAACTAATTTCTCAAGAGTAGCCAATGCTATCCTTTTGCTTTAGGTTTTTACAATTTGCTTTTGTGGTTTTATCAATTTCTGTATAGAAGTGTATAGAGTTGAGTATGAATAATTGCCTACATTTCCATTGAGTGTAATTTCCTTTTTATAGCTAACCTTTACACTTATGATGTGAACAAATTAACTACAGGAATAATTCTAGGGATACAACATTAATACGAGGAGGATTGTATGGAGAGGATGATGGAGGATTTTGGGGATAAGGGTTGACTACTATTTATGTACATGGAGTGTTGTATGGAGATGATAATGGGATAAGAGTTTGACTGACTCTTATCTCTAATATGCCCCCGCAAGTTGGAGCTCCATGAGGAGAGACCAATTTTGATCAGCAAGTCTTGAAACCTGGATCGAGGTAGTGGTTTGGTGAGTGCATCAACTAGTTGGACCGCCGAGGAGACATGTGTGACCCGTAAAGTGCCATTTTGAACTTGTTCATGAATAAAGTGAAAGTCAAGGGCCACATGTTTCATGCACGAATGGAAGACGGGATTGGAGCAGAGGTTTGTTGGCCCCACATTATGACAGTAGATAACTGGTTGTTGAGGGAGTGAGACTGCTAGTTCACCGAGGAGAGAGATGATTCAATTGACCTCTGCTGCCATCGAATCGACACACCGATATTCACTTCAGTGGAAGAGCGAGCGACGGTGCATTGTTTCTTCGAGGTACACAATGTAAGCACTGGTGGAGGTCAAGTCGTCTTTATTGCCCGCCCAATCAGCATCAGAGTATGCGTGGAGGGCAAGAGGCGACTAGTGGTGGAGAAGGATGCCACGATCAGAAGTGCCACAGATATAGTGAAGGAGTCACTTGGCCACATGCCAATGGTCAGTGGTAGGACAATGCATGTATTGGGATAACTTGTTGACCACATAGGCAATGTCTGGTCGGGTGAGAGTCAGATATTGAAGACTCCCAACCACAGCTCGGAACTCAGTTGGGTCGGGGAGAGCCTGACCAGCGTGGAGTGTGAGAGTGGGTGATATGGCAAAGGGGAGTGGCAACCGGAAGAGCATCAGTCATCTTTGTTCGAGCTAGTTTGTTAGAAATGGAGCGACGTTGGGAGAGGAGTAGCCCACGAGGTTGAGGAGTGACCTCAATCCCAAGGAAGTAGTGTAGGTGGCCGAGGTCTTTAAGAGAGAAGCGACAGGCAAGAGTAGAGATGAAGGCCTGAACTTTGGATGCATTGTTACATGTAATGATGATGTCATCCACATAGACAAGGAGCAGGAGGGTGGTACTGTTGTCCTTAAAGATAAACAAAGAGGTGTCTGCAACGGAGTTTGTGAAGCGGGATGCAAGGAGGAAGGGGCAAAGTTCACCAATCAAGATGTCGTCAAACCCATCATACGGGGAGTGAAGAGAGAGGTTACGAGGTCTGATGTGACATGGTGGGATGCTCCACTGTCAAGAAGCCAGGGGGGAGTCCCGGCACTTGATATCTGAGTGGCATAAGCCTGTGGTTGCCTCTGGGGTCCAGGGGGGTGAGGAGCTGGTTCCCCCTTGAGAGGTGACAGGGACTAGGTTGAAGAGGGGACATTGGGCAACTGTGATGCCCTATTTTTTGCAGCCTTGGCACTTGCCCATATATTTTGAGGGCCTAGTTGCAAGGTGAGAAGGCTAGGCCGAGGACTGGTGGGAACTGCCGGGGTTGGTGGGGCCGAGGTACGAGAGACCACGACTGGTGTTGAGTACCGAGGAGAGCCATTGTGATGAGTCGACGCTGCGTTGGCTATGGCAGGATGATCGAATGAGGTAGCCGAAGACTGCCTTAGAACTAGTTCGCGATTGATGAGTTTCTCATGGAGTTCGTCAAACGAGATAGGGGTGTCCCGTCCGTCGACTATGTCAGCTATGTGGTGATAGTCCTCATCTAGACCCCCCAGGATTGTTTCTATGAGGTCCTCATGGTCTAGTGGTTTTCCGAGTGCCACGAGTTCATCGGATTTGCCTTTGATGAAGTGCATGAAATCCGAAATCGACTGTGAGCTCAATACTTGTCCCCCAAATCCTCCCCATCATCCTCTCCATACAATCCTCCTTGTATTAATGTTATATCCCTAGAATTATTCCCGTAGTTAATTTGTTCATATCATATGTGTAAATGTTAGCTATAAATAGGAGATTACATTCAATGGAAATGTAGGCAATTATTCATACTCAACTCTATACACTTCTATATGGTATCAGAGCCTTATCGATCCTAAACCTCTTCCAGCATAACTCTCCCTCTTCAGCCATCGTCGCTACTATGGCCAATGATCAACATATCGTTGACATCCCCAACCCAAACAGTTCAACTGCTGATCATTACGGTGTGACAATCCCCAACCCAAACAGTTCAACAGAATCCCTTCACCTCATAAACGTTTTCCTATACCAACTTCACAAAACTCACCTTCACAAATTACATTGCATGGAAACTCCAAGTTGAGGCCATCCTCATTGGCTATGACCTCTACAAGTACATTGATGGCTCGCATTCATGTCCACCTCCCATTGTCCGCACAACTGATGGTGAAACACCCGACCCAGTCTTCCTGCCATGGACCCGACAAGACAAACTGTTGTTTGGCGCCCTTGTCAGATCTATCTCGTCCAACCTCATTTCTCTCATCCAGAATTCAACCATGTCCTGTGCGGTATGGCAGACACTTGCCAACACATATGCTCGCCCAACTCGTGGTCACATCAAGCAGATCAAAGACCAGATCAAGCGGGCAAATACTATTTATGTACATGGAGTGTTGTATGGAGATGATAATGGGATAAGAGTTTGACTAACTCTTATCTCTAATATTCTGAATTAGTACATTAATTGCTGACAAATCTAGTGCCTTGTAAATAGAATTTGATCGTGACTAAGGAGTTTATAAGAGTAAGAAATTCACTTTTAGACAATAAGAATCCACAAAATTTTATTTTAAAATTTATGAAATTGGATAATATGCAAATTCTTTAAGCCCAACGCACGTACAAACATATACATGCATATGCACGAACACTGTACGCATTGTATTGGCTCGATGGATGGGATTGTATCACATTCCATATTCTCTGCTCCCTAGATCCATTTGGAACTAGTCCAAAGAATGTTAGATCAGAACCACGTAATGGCGGATTCAAAAAATATATTTTAAAAATTCGTGAGCAGTCCAACATATGTTCATAAAAAAAAATATTATTTTAAATATACATGCATGGCTAATAAGGGTGGATGGGTGGATTGGAGGGGTCTGGGACCAAACCCACCCCCCCCCCCCCCAACCCCCCACCCCAACTGAATCTCAAATCCTTTCAAGAAAACTTCGTTAGACTTGCATGTGTGTTAAGCATATAGCTTCAGTAGTCGTTCATAGCTCCTCTATTCCTTTTTATTTAAGTAAGAGTCATTGTGTAAGGCACAGGCTTTGATTGAGGTTGGAAATTTGGGGCTGGGTCTAATTTAGGATAAGAGAAAAGTTATCGGCCTAGAATAAAATCGAGAAGAGCGTACTGACCTTGCACACGGAGTTTTGATGGCCTAAACTAATGCAATCTCTTTTTCAAAAGATCAAACAACTCAACTGGATATTTATGCTTTAATACTACTTACGCAAGGATACATGAAGTAAGAAAGACACCTTGATTGGTCTATTCTGGCTAAGCCTAGTTCATCCTCGTCTCTAGCTCCAACCGCTTCAAGTTTTATTTTAGAATACCATTTATGGACATAACATAAGAAGGCTAAGACAAGCAGTATAAGGGGAGGTCGAATTCCAAACTTTTTCTCTCGAGTATACCCATTACCAAAAAATGGACGTAACTTTGGGACACATGCGGATCTTTGCCCCGAAAATTCTTAAGAAATGGAAGAAACTCTAACAGGAAATGCCTACGCATGAAGTGTCATTGAAAGATTGGATAATATTTTATTTTCTTTTCTTCTTAAGTGCTTCTCTTTTGAAGTAGAAGTGCTACTGTTCAATAGTATCAATACTTTGCTCGATCTTCTAGAGCATTTCTATTCTTATGTAGTAGCACTTTCAATTTTTTTTTTTTTTCCGATCATTTTCTTCATAAGTGTTACTCCAGACTAACAGTACTACTAGCACTTTCATTTAATTTTTTTTGCCTTTTCTTCTTAAGTGCTACTCCTCTGTGATACTTTTAAAGAGTAGCACTTGTATTATCTTAGAGTAGCACTTTCAATTTATTTTTGTTTTTAATTTTCTTTTCTTCTTAAGTGCTACTCCCAAAGTGTAGAACTTTACTCTTCTTAAGTGCTACTTCTAAAGTACCACAAGTTTTCTTTTTATTTTGGCTTTGTTTTGTTGGCCCTTTAAGTAATACTTGAAAGATAGCTTTATTATTACTCATGAACAGTACCACTAGTATTGTTCACAAGTATCACTTTGATTTTGTTTAAGAATCAGTTTTTTTATAAATGAAATTTAAAAAACGTACTTAGTGTTCATGTTAACAATTGTCACATACATAACCCATTTTACACAAAGGCTAATTCTTATAATAAATTTAGAAAAACCTTATTGCACACACACTTCACAATCATTTCAGGATTAAAAGTTTGTTTCAATAGTGATTGTATTAGGATTTTGAAAATATACCCCAAAAGTATAAAACTTTCTTCTTCTTTTTTGAAAGCTTAATTCCGTAATTATACCGTGTTTACAAGCAATTTTCTTAAATTAAGATTCATATAGCTCTAAATTGCAAAAAGTTAATAAGTATTGGTTTGATTATAAACTCTTAAATGTTCAGAGAGTAATCTGTAACCCATGAAAGTTTGGCTAGTTTTTCGCGATTAACTCTTGAATCTAACAAGATATTCTAGGTTGATATAATTAAGTCAGTTGGGCAGCTTTCTTTTACATATGTATGCTAGATCTGTTTCGATTTGCTTGTTGACTATGTTTAGATTATTTTTTTAATTGTTTTTTTATTTTTAGCTTCTCATATTTTACGTTGGGCCCAAATAAGCATTTTCCATCACATTGCATCCAAACAACCCCTAACGTAGTGTCTAAATAAGCGCATGACGTAATCTGTTGTGTAGTTCAATATACACTCAGTATTTACAAAATTATGTTAAATTAGTCCTTCCCCGTTAATCTACATTTACATGTACGTAGAGGGGTTAAATTGGTCATATTTTATAATGTCAGTAACTTATTAAACCCAACATAACATGAGGGACTTATTTAGACACATACTAAAACATGAAGGGTAAAATGAACATTTTCCCTAAATACATTAATCTGTATAATATTATGCATGTATATTATAGATATCCCGAAAGAAAATCGGATATTTAGGCCCTGAGGAGAATAAGTAAATTCTTATCAGTTATCGAAAAAAAAGAAAGTAAATTCTTATCTTTTAATAAAGATAAAATCTTATCCATTTATCCACGTATAGATTACAACATGCATATATATATATATATATATATATATTGCTCCAAATTAAGCTATTCTGTTCATCGATCGATCACTCCCACCTTTTCTCACAACTCGAGGTAAACTAGGTTTGTACTTTTCTTTTCCAGCGTTTCTGTATTGATCAGTGCTGAAGATCAATGCTTCCATGGCATGCCTTAATTTGTACCAAGAGGAAGTACTGTAATTTAGCCTTACTAATTTCCCCCTAGATACTTATATTAGTATAACTTTTGCTTTTTTTTCCGGTGAAAGGACCCTAGTATTTTATTTAGACTTGTAGGAGGGTTTTAATTAGGAAGATCATGAGGCAATTGTAGGATTTTTCTTCTTTCATATTTTGAACAAAATAATAAAATTAAGATTCCATTCTTTAAGTTAATGCAGAAATATTTGACCAGTTCTTTTTCTTGTTTTTTTAATTAATTGATCAGTACAGTTGAGATAGAGGAGCAATGGAATCTTCAAGATTTAAGGTATTATATGGGATCTTCTTCTTCCTAGTATTTGCATGGGCTGAAAGGGCAGAATCGGAAGAGTACATGAAATACAAAGATCCAAAGCAGCCGATGGTTAGCCGCATAAATGATCTCATGTCCCGAATGACCCTCGAAGAAAAAATAGGGCAAATGATGCAGCTTGATAGGCAGAATCTAACTGCAGAAATCATGAGGGATTACTCCATTGGAAGTGTCCTCAGTGGGGGAGGAAGCGTGCCTCTTCCCGAAGCAACTCCTCAAGATTGGGTCAATATGGTCAACACTTTCCAAAAGGGTTCCCTCTCCAGCAGACTTGGAATTCCTATGATTTATGGGATTGATGCTGTTCATGGCCACAACAACGTTTACAAGGCTACAATTTTTCCCCATAATATTGGCCTTGGAGCCACCAGGTAAGATGATTTTGGCGTGATGTTAATACTAGAACACTTATTAGTATTTAAGAGTAATACGTAGTTTTTTTTTTTTCCTTGAAATGCCCTTCATAACATAATACTAAGTTGGTTTAATCTTTTATAAAATATTTTACCGAAATAGAGGGGCAATACATACATTCTTATCTTTATTGGTTTGCTGCACGACGAATACAAATGCAGCAGATGTATTTTGATAATTTTTCATGTTTTATAGTGCGTGTGTGCGTGTTTTATTTTCTTAATTTCTGCAAATAATTTTGAGCAGAGACCCGGAGTTGGTGAAGAGAATTGGAGAAGCAACAGCTAGGGAAGTTAGAGCTACTGGAATCCAGTATGCTTTTGCTCCATGCATTGCGGTAATTTAATTAATTAATTCATTCATTCATTAACTTTTTTTCTGAGCTAATTGTCATACTAATAAAAGCTAATTTTTCTCTCTGTTAATCTTGATATTATAAGTTTGTAGAGATCCAAGATGGGGTAGATGTTACGAGAGTTACAGCGAGGATCCCAACATTGTGAAACAAATGACTAGTATTATTTCTGGCTTACAAGGAGAAATCCCTCCTGGTTCCAAAAGAGGTGTTCCTTATCTTGGCGGACGGTAATAAACTAATTAATCTCGAGAACTCTTACGATTCCAGTGTACCACAATTTGAAGACATGTTCATTTATTATTTTAACTTACTTCAAAATAGTAGTGTAGTATTGATTATGTTGAATGACGATTAGGGATAAAGTTGCAGCTTGTGCAAAACATTTTGTTGGGGATGGTGGCACAACCAAGGGAATTGATGAGAATAATACAGTGATTGACTTTGAGGGATTGCTACGTATTCATATGCCTGGATATTATGACTCAATAATGCAGGGAGTCTCTACCGTTATGGTGTCCTATTCCAGTTGGAATGGACTCAAAATGCATGCAAATCATTTCCTTTTAACCAAGTTTCTCAAAGGAGTTTTGAGATTCAGGGTACGATATATAAATATTTCGTTCACAAATTTGTTTTGTTGTTAATTAATGACCTCCAAATTCACTCACTTTTTCGTTACTTTTTTTATTTTTTTTGTTGAACAATTTTCAGGGTTTTGTAATATCAGATTGGCAAGGACTTGACAGGATTACCACCCCACCACATGCCAACTATACATTATCAGTTCTTGAAGGAATCTCTGCTGGAATTGACATGGTTAATTTGCGAATATATATTTGATTTGTGTTGTGTAAATTAAGGGATCAAGAATTTAGAAAAAAATTCCATGTCTTGTGCGGTTTTTCTGATGAGTAACTGATTTTATACGTTTAATTTGAATTCTTGAATTGATTTTTGCAGATTATGGTTCCTTACAATTACACAGAATTCACTGCTATTGTAACCTCCTTGGTGAAAAACAACCACATTCCAATGAGCCGAATTGATGATGCTGTGAGGAGAATTCTAAGAGTGAAATTCACCATGGGTCTCTTTGAGTATCCCCTAGCTGATTTAAGCCTAGTTGATCAACTTGGTAGTCAGGTAAGAGTATATATATTTCTCATCTCATTAAAAAAGTCATATTTATAACACTGAATGGGATGAGTTTTACTACTCACAGGCTCATAGGGATCTGGCGAGGGAAGCCGTGAGGAAATCGCTTGTGTTGTTGAAAAATGGCAACAATGCCGATGAGCCGGTGCTTCCGCTCCCCAAAAATGCATCAAAAATTTTAGTAGCTGGAAGCCATGCAAACAATTTAGGTTTACAATGTGGAGGGTGGACAATAACTTGGCAAGGACTCGATGGGAACAAGAATACTACAGGAACTACCATTTTGAGTGGCATTACATCAGCTGTTGATCCATCCACTGAGGTAGTCTACAAAGAGATTGTGAATTCCAGTTCATTTGTGAAGGGTAAACAGTTTGACTACGCCATTGTTGTTGTGGGAGAGCCTACATACGCTGAATATTTTGGGGACAACCTTAACTTAACCATGCCGGCCGAAGGTGCAGCGACAATGAAAAATGTCTGCGGCTTTGTCAAGTGTGTGGTGGTCTTGATTTCTGGCCGGCCGTTGGTGGTGGAACCCTACTTGCCCTCTGTAGATGCCTTTGTCGCCGCATGGTTGCCGGGCACGGAAGGCAACGGCATTGCGGATGTACTCTTTGGGGATTATGGATTCACAGGGAAGTTGTCCCGTACTTGGTTCAGAACCGTTGATCAACTGCCGATGAACTATGGCGATAAGCACTATGATCCACTTTTCCCTCTTGGTTACGGCCTCAAAACCAATCCAGTTGAAGCTTCAAGATAAGAGATTCCTTAAGTTTTAGAAATTGTTTGATTTGGTTATAAATAAGTTTTAGAGTTGACAGCATTTCATTATTTCAGAATTCATTTACCTAGCGCAGCTTATAAATATATATATGATTGAGCTTGTTTGAACAATTTAGTAACGGAAAGTCACAAATATCGGAAATAACCCAACAAAAAACACCTTATTGAAATTGAAAAACATAAAAAGAAATACATTAATTTAATATGGTCTAATCCACATGTCCTCAATTATATTCTGATAGAAGAAAGAAGAGAAGAACAACTAGTATTAGGGAGAAATTAGAGAAGAGGGAAAGAAAGATGAGAAAATAAAATTACAAATTACATGCCCTTCGTCTATCATTCAATTTCTATATATGTTTGGTTAATGCCTTTGTTCCTATTTAATTTGCTATTATCCCTTATGGCCACGTCGTTCCTCGAAATGGTTGAAGCGGTTACATTCTAGACGATATGCTTGGATAGTTGTAGTTAGAATAAGAGTTTTGTATAGTGCTAAAATTTTGCAAGATGCAACTGAACTGATGTATTTTGTATCTTTTTCAGATATTGTCCTGGTAGAATCCAAAATGGACACATATTCTAGCGGCGTGCACTTCTGTTTGCCATTAATTTCCATAAAACCAAATTTATGATTAACAGAATTATTATGGTTATTTAACGGCCACTCGTATAGAGCACACAAGGGCCTATTCTTTTTGTTTCGTTTTGAAAACGGTTTTGGTTTCAACAGTAAATTTAATATATTTTAATCATATTTCATCATTTTCAATACAATTTTTTACTATTCAGTATCTACTTTTTACATTTTCAATACACTTTACATTCTAAAACTATTTTTCAAAACTTGTTTTCAAAATCGTTTTCAAAACGCTCAAAAAGAGCAGGCCCAATATATTACTATGTTAATTGAACATGATCAGCATTTCTATACATATTAGTTGTCCAAATTATAGAGAATTTAATTATGAGAAAATCTTATCACTCTTAATGTTAGAAGATATGATGTTATAACCTCTCCGAAATAAGTTATTCTTCTGTTCATCACTCTTACTTTTTCTCACAACTCGATCTGACCAAGGTTTGTGTTTTCCTTTTCTTTGTTTTTGGTTTTGGTTTTTTCTATAATTCTAACGTCAAAGGTTTGTTTGCTTATCACTTTTTTTGTTTTGTGATATAATTTAATTTGGTTTCTTTCTTTGTTGAGTACACTTAAAAATTCCTTAATTTTGAGTTCTATAATTCCAAAGCATTAACTGGTTAAAGTGATGATGATGGAGAATTGTTGAAGTATTTTGGATTTTCAGCCTTAATTAATTAGTTTGTTTGTCATATTTTGGAAACTAATAAATCAATAAAAGATCCCATTAATTCTTTATAATTGCTCACAAAATGTTATGTGAATGCAGCAATGAAATCATCAAGATTTGTGATATCCCTACATGGGATCTTCTTCTTCCTAGTATTTGCATGTCCTAAAATGGCGGAATCGAAAGAATACATGAAATACAAAGATCCAAAGCAGCCGATGGTTACCCGCATAAATGACCTCATGTCCCGAATGACCCTTGAGGAAAAAATAGGGCAAATGACGCAGCTTGATAGGCGGAATCTAACTGCAGAAATCATGAGGGATTACAAAATTGGAAGTGCCCTAAGTGGAGGAGGAAGTGAGCCACTTCCCGACGCAACCCCAGAAGATTGGGTGAATATGGTCAACACTTTTCAAAAGGGTTCCCTCTCCACCAGACTTGGGATCCCTATGATTTACGGTATTGATGCTATTCATGGCCATAACACCGTTTACCAGGCTACAATTTTCCCCCATAATATTGGTCTCGGAGTCACCAGGTAATAAATACTCCCTCCGTTCCACGCAAAGAGTCCACTTTGAAAAATGCATAACTTATCATGGATGATAAGGTACAACACCTAAAATAAGTAATGTTGAGCAGAGATCCTGAGTTGGTAAAGAGAATCGGAGAAGCAACAGCTAGGGAAGTTAGAGCTACTGGAATCCAGTATGCTTTTGCTCCATGCATTGCGGTAAATTAATTAAATAATTAACTTCTTTCTGAAACAGTAAATATTAATTTCATACTAATAAAAGCTAATTTTCCTCTCTGTTAATCCTGATATTATAGGTTTGTAGAGATCCAAGATGGGGTAGATGTTATGAGAGTTACAGCGAAGATACGGAGATTGTGAAACAAATGACAAAAATTATTACTGGCTTACAAGGAGACCCTCCTCCTGGTTACCCAAAGGGTGTTCCTTATGTTGGTGGACGGTAATTAATTCATTAAGTCTCAACAACATACTCTTACGTACCACAACTTGAAGACACAAGTGTTTTAACGTTTATTTATTGTGTTGAATGATGATTAGGGATAAAGTTGTAGCTTGTGCAAAACATTATGTTGGGGATGGTGGCACAACCATGGGCCTTGATGAGAGGAATACAGTGATTGATTTTGATGGATTGCTACGTATTCATATGCCTGGATATTATGCCTCAATAATCCAGGGAGTTTCTACTGTTATGGTTTCCTACTCTAGCTGGAATGGAGTCAAAATGCATGCAAATCATTTCCTTGTAACAAAGTTCCTCAAAGGATATTTAAAATTCAGGGTACAATATATAAAATAGTTCGTTCACGCGTTAATTAATTACCTCCAAATTCACTCACTTTTCTATTTTTTTTCTTTTTTTTTTTTTTTTTTTTGGAACAATTTCAGGGTTTTGTAATATCAGATTGGCAAGGACTTGATAGGATTACCAGGCCAGCACATGCCAACTATACATTATCTGTTCTTGAAGGAATCTCTGCTGGAATTGACATGGTTAATTTTCCACTAAAAGATCATCCCCAATATATATATTTGATTTGTGTTGTGTAAATTAATGGATCAATAATTGATTTTATACTGAATTGTTTTTGCAGGTTATGGTTCCTTACAATTACACAGAATTCACTGGTATTTTAACGTCGTTGGTGAAAAACAAGCACATTCCTGTGAGCCGTATTGATGATGCTGTGAGGAGAATTCTGAGAGTGAAATTTACCATGGGACTCTTTGAGAATCCCTTGGCTGATTTAAGCCTAGTTGATAAAATTGGTTGTCAGGTAATACTTTTAGTAGCATGACTTTTTTAATGGAACAGAATGAGCATTATTACTCTGCGTATTCACATATTTGTTACAAATATTACAAGAAACTGTATCATACAAAGTAGTATTCATCTCCTTGTTATGAACAGGCTCATAGGAATTTGGCGAGGGAAGCCGTGAGGAGATCGCTTGTGCTGTTAAAGAATGGCGATAATGCCGATCAGCCGGTGCTTCCCCTCCCGAAAAATGCGTCGAGAATTTTAGTGGCGGGAACCCATGCAAACAATTTAGGGTTACAGTGTGGAGGATGGACAATAACTTGGCAAGGAGTTAGTGGGAACCAGAATACTACAGGAACTACCATCTTGAATGGCATTACATCAGCTGTTGATCTATCCACTGAGGTAGTTTTCAAAGTGTGAATTCCAGCACTTTTGTTAAGGATAACCAGTTTGACTATGCAATTGTTGTTGTGGGAGAGCCTACATATGCTGAATATTATGGGAATAACCACAACTTAACGATTCCGGCCGCAGGCGCAGCGACAATGAAAAATGTCTGCTACGGGGTCAAATGCGTGGTGGTCTTGATTTCTGGCCGGCCGTTGGTGATAGAACCCTACCTTTCCTCTATCGATGCCTTTGTCGCCGCGTGGTTGCCGGGCACGGAAGGCAACGGCATTGCCGATGTACTCTTTGGGGATTATGGATTCACAGGGAAGTTGGCCCGTACTTGGTTCAGGACCGTCGATCAACCACCGATGAACTACGGCGATAAGCACTATGATCCACTTTTCCCCTTTGGTTACGGCCTCACAACCCAGCCAATTGAAGCTTCAAGGTGAGAGATTCCTCAAGTTTAAGGTCATCAAGTTGACAGCATTTCATTAATCCAGAGTTCATTTACCCAGGGAGCTTATAAATAATTGAACGATCTACATTCATCATTCTCAACTACGTAACGTTCGACATATGCTCCTTTTTACGAAAATTATCAGATCAAATCCTCCATATCTATGTACTCAGAAACAAAACTTTTTACCCCATGTATCTACGTACCTCAATTTTTTTATCCAGCGTAAGAAGGTACATGGGTACACAATTTGATCGCTGAATAAGAGATCATTTCCCCATAGAACGGTGTCTCTATTCTAATAAACATGAACAAGACTTCTACAATCAGGATTCCTTAATTAATAACTGAGTATAAAACAAGAGTCGCTTCAAAAGAATATGAATTCAACACAGTCGAGAACTATTTAGCAATAAAACCCCTGAAGGGCTCTTAAGAGGAGCTATTACATATACCTATCTCTCTCAAAGACAACCACACTGATGTCTTCCGGTGCATGTGAAAGGCATAATTCATGCAGAAGCTAACATGTACGTCGTCATCTACATCAACACTATGTACTAAAGGAGGGGCCAGGAAAGGCAACAGAAGCTAATCCCCAACAGGGACACTTTTTTTTTTTTCAAACCAATTACCCAGCATCTGCCATTGCCAAGTAAAAGAGATAAAATTAACTGTAGCTGGAGAAACAAAAATCCATTTCTATCTTCATCTCCCAAACTACTATAATATCGAACCACATAGATCTCGTGTACACGGAAACAAAGAAGATGCAATTGTAAGGTAAGGGCTGACCTCACTGTGCGTTATGGGATTGATCGTGTTCAATAAAGTCAATAGCCTCCTCCTTAGTCACAACATTCACACGGCTAACTCTGTTTTTATGCGTCACTCCATAGATTTTATCAGCAACTCTCACAAGCTCTGCTCGAAATGTTGTGGTAATGAACTGGGTACTAGCCATGTCTGCCAAACGTCTCACCATATCTATGTTGCGCAAGTTAAAGGATGTACACCAATAGGTAAGTTGGATAAACAGCAAAAAATAAATTAAATAAAATCTCATTAAAAAGTAACTAGCCAATCTTCTAATTGTCAATATTCAATATGACCACCTCAAGACACACAATACAATAAATATTCATTGTTTCAAAATGGACATTAATTTAATCAACAAACTAATAATGGTCCAGAACTGAACGCTGATCCTATTAAATAAAAGAAACAAAAGAAGAGCACTAAAGACTATGACTTCAGCCTCACAATGAGACAAACTCCCAAAAGCAATATTCAAGCTGCAGTAAAATGTTAGCATGAATTTTCAGTCTGCATATTTGATGAACTACCAATGCAAGGAAGCAAGAAACAAAAAGGAACTGAAATCATAAGTGTCAAAAAAAGGACTAAACAGACATGTATAGACAAAAGCCATGGCCATCTTTAGTTTCAATAACCAGACATTGATGGTCTAAACATCAAGGAACTCAAACGTACTCAATGAAACGGCGAAATATAGAAAATCACAAATTCTACTAGTTGCAAACTGAACATAACTCTGTCTCTGCTACCATCACACAAAGCACCCGAACATTTAATGGAAAGAAATTAACAAGAAAGTAAACATGATTCCAGTGAGTGTGGAAATGCTTAATTAATGTTAAAACTTAGGATACTCCCTACTGCAGTTCTGTATTGAGGATCCAGTGCAGCATCTATCTCATCAAAGAGATAAAAGGGGGCAGGGTCACAACGTTGTATAGCAAAGATCAAAGTCAGTGCTACAACAGTTTTTTGGCCCCCAGATAATTGTTTCATTGATTGGGTCTCACCTTGCCCAGTAAAAGAAACCTGCCACAGCAAATTAATTGTTATGCAAATTACATTCTACTTTGCAGCCCCAGTATTCAATTGGATGCTTCTGATTCGACAGCCAGATAAATGTTTAGACCAATCAACTAAGCTACATCAATTCCTTCTTAAGGTCTATATTTAGCCAACTTTAGTCTCTAAGAAGATGCTACATGCCATATATAGATATTTTCCACATGATAAACCTACAGGAGTCTCTTTTGAAGCTTTAACCAACAACTAAACATTTATCTCACCCACTATGTGGGTCTGCCGAAAAAGGGGCAGTTAGGTGCATAGAAACTCTCATGTGTGAGGGTTTGGAGGGACAAGCCATTAAGGCCTAATGTATGCAGCCCTGCCCTACATTTTTATGAAAGGTGGTTTCCATGACTCAAATCCATGACCTCTATTTAAAAGGCTTAACCAAAAGAAAGCTGTACAGAAGTTCAAACCTTCACTTTCACACCAACATATTTTTCAACTCTACCCTCCATATCAGCTGCACGGGGTCCATCCTCATCGTCAGTATCATCTTCACCACCGTCCTATGCATGCATTGGAAAAGAAAACTGTAAGTGCAATTAACTAGAAAAGGGTGAGTAGATCAACTGAAACTATTGTTTGAATCTCATTAGTGAAATACACTTAACCATTTGAGTTATCATTCACTCAAAATGGGAGAAGTTAAAAAAATAAAATAAAATAAAAAACAGGGAAAAGAATAAACAAGGTGAAGGAATTAAGGGATTTGACATCATATGGTACAAAAATGAAATGTATAAACTAGAAAAGCTAACACCCCACCCCCAAACCACACTGCGGGGAGGGTTTGAAGAAAGAGAGACACATTGCTCTTACAACACCAACGATTTAGCAGACAAATGAACAACTAATTTGATTCAAGGGCTATGTGCTAGCAGCATTCATAAAGGATGACAACTGGTCTACTGGCAACTAGAGAACAAAGGGGGGTGGCTTCTGTAATAAGTTTCAATAATACTCCTCCGTCCCACTAAGAGAGTCCAGTGGTAAAACTGTTTCTAAATCACAAGGTACAACTCGAAATAGGCTTCTTTATATAGGATGGCAGGAGTAGTTAGACGTGCAGAGCCTGTGTCAATGACGTTTCAGGACAAAAGATGACAAGAAAAGTAGTGATTGTTCAAATGGATGCTAATGAATAAAAATTAGTTCCAGTCAGAAGGAAAATACTCAGGGCTTGGATGGCATGGGCCTTTTGCCTCTTCAAAACATATTTTTCAGTTTATAACAATTTTTCATAATTCTCAAAATATACCTCCTTATGTTTCCAATACACCTTTTTACATTCCCAGTACACATTTAATATTAAAAAAATAAATTCAAAACACATTTTTATACCATAAAAGCCCATAATATCTTCATGAAAAATGTATCATGTGGTGGGTGAGGAAGGATTAGAAATTATTTTGCTCCAAACTTCCCCAATCTATGCCAGTGTCTCAGATTTAAGGGAACTACAAACCGGCATAACAGAATTTAGCAATACCTACTACAGAATTAAATAAACAAGAAAGCTCATAAACGGTAGATGCAGTCATTCCATCTCAACAATAAAGTAATGACAATTTTTAATGCTTATTACAAGGTTCTGAACCTGAAGAGAAATCCCGATGTATGATAACTGCCAGCCAACATTAATGGGGCAGCATTATGACCACTTTTTTTTCAAGGTCAACAACAATATCAGGAACAGGGAAACTGCTCCCATCAAGCCTTACTATTGAAGGGAGAATTAAAATAATTGACTTTAACATTTGCAGAGTTGGATGTTGTTTAGTTCTAATTAATTTCTATCTTAAAGGAATTAAGATTAAGTATCCAGACTTTTACTAATTTTCCATTCTACTAACCAAAACACAGATCCTAACTTATATTGAAAATAATTAAATAAAAATTACCAAACACAAAATTAAATCCTAATTAAAGCCTTTCACTAATTTCAACGCCAACCGAAAATCAGTTCATGCAAAAGAAAACAGCAGTATTGTAGATTTATTTGTTTGGAAGAAATATCATCACAGGCACTTTCAAACATCTTAAAAAATAAAAATTCGTAATTTTGACATGTATAAAAGTCAATGGAATAGAATTGGGAACTAATATTTTCAAGGCAATGGCGACTCTTGGCTCTTTGTAGTCTAATCAGTTTCAAAGCAATTTAAAGTAAACAGAATAAGATATACTGTAAATGGTAGAATGTCCTTGAAGGAAGACAGCAAAGCACATCATGTTGAGCAGTCACAAATTCAAACGTTCATGGCTAACATGGTCTCTAGAGAAAATTTGTGGTTTACTAGTCCAATTTAAGGTTTTTATACTCGAACATTTTCGATAGTCTATATAACTTTTTCTTTGTGTCATGTTGACACACAGATCATTCTTTTTTCTTTTTTTTTTTGTTGTTGAAACACAGACCATTCTCGTCACACAAAAACTAATTAATGCTGCTCTCATTCTTGAGCTAATGAACCGTCATGCATCATTCTCAAAACATCAGAAAAAGAAGATGGTACCAGGTTTACCATTTACCTTAGACTCAAAGCAGCTACGAAAGACAACTTTGAGATATTAGATTACCATTACAGCATATCTGGGATTTACACCACATGCTCCAAAATTTATACACTTAAAATTTCTTAATATAAACAGAATGCTGCTCTTTTCAGTTAATAAAGTACAAAATCACCCATCAATAAAATTAAAAAAATTTCAAAAAAAGGCCAAAAAGAAATCCGAAGTGACAAAAATCTGGAAGGGAGGTGAGAATTCAAGATGTTATCCAAGATCTGAAATAAATCCAGCCAAAAGAAATTCAAGAGCACTACTACTCAATCATAAGATGTTACCTGTTTCTTCATCATAACCAAAAATCCATGGCCCCCTTGCACCAGTTCAGAAAATACGTCTCGGAAATGCTTAGCCACACCCTTGAAGGTACGCTCTATTGATTCATCCTTTCTCATATCCAATACTTTTATAAGTTCTTTAATTTTCTGCAAAGTAAATAAAAACATAAACAGCAGCACAGTGGAGCCAAGCATATCATCAAGAGTATAGAAGATCATAAGAGCATTTCAGGTTGATGCATAGCAGAAGTACCTCATCCCCTGAATCCAATTCAGCTTGCCGTCTTTGGAGCTCTTCTCGTTGCTCTGTGAAATTAACATACTGGTCGAGTGCTTTTTTATTCACATGACTAAACTTTTGCAGTTGTTCATTGCAATTGTGGAGCATCTTATACAATTCTTTTATGCTCTTCCTCTTATACCTAAAAATAATATTGCACCACAAAAGTATATGAAAAATGGACAGTCATACATAGAAAGCTAACAAGCATGAAGCTCTCACCTTCCCTGTATTAAATGTTAAATAGCTCATAGGTTATGATGTTATGGATCAGCCAATGGAAAAATGAGCGATGATAGGGAGAGTGAAATTGTAGTAGAGCGAAAGAGTAGAGGGAATGATGCAGCATGGATTAAAAGACAAAATTATCCTTAATGATTGTACTATGATAATAAGATGTGGATAGTGATTTTTTCTGATAATAAGATGTGGATAGTGATTTTTTCTTTTAACCCATGCCACATCATTCCCTCTACACTTTCACTCCATAATTTCACCCTCCAAATCATTTTCCATGGAAAAATAGAGTGCATCAAACTTTCAGATCACAAATGGCTAGTTTTTAGTGGGAAATAAAAATAAGAAAAGATACCTCTCAAAAGCATCCGAAGACAAAGGACCCAGTTCACGTATTTTTTTGGAGTATTCTTCTTGTTTGGAAAGAAAGGTGTTTCTTTTACTGACTAGCTGTTCTAGCTCTTTCGCTTCATCTTGAAGAGTACTCTGATATTTATCTTCCAAAGCCTGCATATGAAAGTTGACAAATTAGAAATGGACAGACAACAAAGGGAAAAACTGGATGGAACAAAAAAACTACCTTTATGTTATCTTTTTCAACTTTAATCTGCTTGATTTCCTTGTTCCGCTTATCTATGTTATGAGAAACTCCTAAAGAAGTACATGTGTCAAGATATAATAACAAGGGTAGAACGAAGATACCAAAAACTAACTATTTCAAAATCTCACCGTTTAGCTGCTGTTCAAGATTTTTAACAAGAGTATCAGCTTCCATCAGTTCCTGCCTCTTCATATCAGCTTCACTCTGCAACATATCAGCATCTGCAGACAATTTTATTGCCTCTAACTCTTGTTTCCGCCTCACCAAGTTCGTTGAGAGATTCATCTCAAGCTCAGCCTTTCTAGTTTCCGTCTATGAATCATAAATAGAAAATTATGAGGGAAATAGTTACATGAATGATTAAAACAGAAATCATTTTCCTGTTAATTATATGCAATAGAAAACCTCTATACGATTGGATCTGCAGATATTAAGCTTCTCCTTTAGAGATGTTATCTCAGGATTCAGCCTAGAAAGGGAATCTTTCTCCTCTGGAGTCAAGTGATCAACGAGTTCAGTACCCATCTCATCTTGTTTCATAGCAATACTGGCTCTAAGCTGATCCACTTGAGTCAAAACATTTGAAAGTAACTTCTCCTATAACACCAACCAGTTTCAAAGCATTTAGCAAATCAAAGGGCATCAAATTTTGTAATTATAAATTATTCATATACCTTTTTCTCAAGAGATTTTAAAATAGAATGTTTTTGCTTTTCTGCATTTGCAAATTCCTGCCTCAGCTGTTCCAGTTCTGATCTGTCATGAGCCAGCTTGGCATCTTTCTTCTGCTGCTCAGACACAAGTTCATTGATTTCCTGATCAATCTGTAAAAAAAGGTTCAGGGAAAACAGATGTACAAAGATTTGCAAATTCAAACAGATGTAATAGTTCTCTCAATTGTTTGAGACTTAATACATTTCCTCTGGATAGAGATTAATCAATTATCGACCAATTCCACAAAATTCGCAGGCATAACAAAACATACAAAGATTTAGAAATTCAACGAGACAAAACTTCTAACAATTGGTAGTGACTTCATAGATTTCCTGGGCATAAGGATTAATTAATGATGAACCAATTCCACAAAATTAGCAGGCATAATTAAATTATCATCTGTAGCTTTTCATTTTAGCAAATAATGATAAAACCAAACAGTAAATTCACGTTCCTTTCCTTTCTGACCAGAGCAATTCCTTTCTAGTCTCGAAGCATAGTAACCAGGGATTTCTCAGTTACAACTACTACCCCAAATCACCCATTTTTAGGTTTTTAATCATAGTATATAAGCAAAAACAACCTAGAAACACCATCCAAGCAACGGCTTTAAGCAAGGTAACAAAAAAGCAAACTAATTATTCAAAGATGCCATTTAAGGATATTTTGAAGTTGAGATTTAGTTGTATCCAGCTCCTCCTGCTTCTTGACAATAGCATTTGCATTCTGTCTGATTGTATTCATGAACTTCAATTTTGAACGCCTATAGTCATAGAACCCTCCAGTCATGCCACCTTTTTTGCTCACCTGATCCCCTGTAATAAGGGCAAACCTTGATGGAACAAAACTGATTTGATAGACCAAAAGATTCCATCCTAAAGTGATTCTAGACTCTGACCTTCTAAAGTTATACAGTCCAAGCCATCAGTTCGGGCAACCCTTGTAGCAACATCCAGATCTCGACAAATTACTGTCCTTGCAAACACCTGCAGAACATAAACAAATAAAGATATGCGTGAAAAAGAAAGGAGAAATTGGACATTTTTACGACCTAGTAAACATCAAAATCTAATAGCCTGTACACATTAGTAATGTATGAAACAAAAGGAGTTCAGAGCACAAGAAGCCAATTACATTTTACATTACTATTCGGATAGGGCACAATGCAAGCAACATACTTCAGATGCGGCAACTTTCTGCCATTCAATAAGTTTAAAAAATTGAAGTTTAAAATTAAATTTCCTTCACCAATGAAGTGTAGGCCAATAAGCATTTGATTTCAAGTAGGTGATTTTTTATTAGCTGCTGGGATTTGGGGGTTTATTTTTTCCACCAAACCTGTTTTCTTCTGATTTGGAAGGTGGACATCTCTTTCAGATTAGATCTACAACATCAGAAGTAGTTATAAAATAAATGAGAATCTCCTGAGAGACGCATTGCCTTTCTAAGAGAGGACAATGCCTTCCTGTGAGACTAGAGCTCAGTGTAACAACCTAGCCTATATGGTACCATAGTTTTGTTCGGAACCAACGTTTAGAATGGTCATATTAGTGTCAGGAAAAATGCTGTACAGATAACATTCAAAAACGTGTACGAGGTCAAATAAACTTGACATGCAAGCTCATTCTTTGACAAAGAGGTCACACTTTAATACTTCGCACCTGGTTTGGTCAATGGTTATTACAGTTAAATACTAGTAGAAAAATAATGAACCCCAGAAAAGACTTCCCAACTGCTAACCTGAGCAAAGGCCGGGGCAAGGTGCTCTTTATATTTCAGTTTCTTTAGGAGAGGTATTACATCCGAGCTTTGTGGGTAATTAACTTTTGGAGCTTTCACTCTGTTCAAAGGAATGAATGTAACTCTCCCTCCTCTTTGATTATTAAGATGTCGAATAATCTGGGTTGATATTTCATCATTTTCAACCACCACGTGAAATAAACTGTAACAAGAGGATAAAGGTGGTCAGTAAACTGAAAGAATAAAACAAATACAATCCGTTAAACCAGGTTTGTGGCTACCAACAAGGGAACAAAATACCTGTTTCCAGCAGTAACTTCAACAGCTGTGAAAAATTTTTCATCACACTCAAGCAGCTCAAATATGGGCCCAAGTACACCGGAAATTCTATGCTGCTTTATTATCCCCTTCACAGAATTCAAACCCCTCCTAATATCCTGAGAATTTTGGATATTGACAAAATTATTCTCCATAATTTTCTGAAGCAACTGTTTGGGGAACTCAATCAAAGATTACCTAGAGTAAATGTAAGGATCTTTTATCCTTTCACATATTTGACATATTCAGGAGCATGAAAGATGTGGTTAAATTGGTGATTTTTGTCACAATCACATCAGGCAAGAGAACACTTCCCATATAGGAAAGGTTTTAATTGAAGTGTCGTTGCTCTTTTCCTTTTTTTATTTTTATGCCAGCAAAAGTATGAAGATTCAATGTTCACTTGGTTGTCTTGATTGCCAAAATGTGCATCCTATTGCTCAACACAGTTATATGACACTCCACCAGAAACAAATGATATGCAGTATGAACTATGATTTTGTCCCAAGGTTCGTAAGAACTTTTAATCAGTTACATCTACTCTCTAAGTTAATGAGAAAATATACTAGGCTAGCACTGAAACTGGCCAACGGGATAACAATAACAACAAATTTCTCGATCAATTGAGGCTCTGCGTTGTAAACACATGTTTGTGTTTTGTTTTGTTTTCTGCAGTACATTTTACACATTATGATAACTTCACATCATTCCCAATACACTTCTTTATTATTCAGTTACAACTTTTTACTTTTTCAATACACTTCTCACATATAAACACTCATTTCCCGAAACATTTTCAAAACATGGTAACCTACAAGGCCTTGGTGGCACAAGCACAAAAGAATTCAAACATTAAAGGAGCGCTTACACCCGGAGTAGCATGGTCAAGGCTTTTCTCTGCCTTCACCACCTCTGACTGAAGCCGCTCAATTTCAGAAGAGAGTTCACTTTCTTTTTCCCATAAAGACCTGAAATTAAACATTTATTAAGTTAAATCTGTAAAACACTCTTACAGGGGAGCCTAGCACGTAATAATATAGCATACTTCCGCATTGTATGCAATTTATCTCTCTCTGCTTTGAATTGACTGTAACTTTCTCGATAACCAGATATAAGAGTTTCTAATGCAGCTGCTTCATTCTTCCGACCACATAAATAGCCATCCTGCTCCTCTAGATCTTTCTTTAGCTGATTAATTTCATTCTTCAGCTTTCCCTCCTGCCAGACGAAACCCGGTAACGATCAGAACAATCTTTCCCTTGAAAAACCAATAACTCTATGGAAAGCGAGGATAAATGCACAAGAATAATTTAATACTATCATCTACGCAAAGAATTGGCAAGATAACAAGCATCACACCATGCAGACATTTCACAATAAAGATAACAGATGAGAGGAGATTCATAACACATTTCAGAAAGAGAAGAATGATTATTATAACAATTTCAACAACTAAGCCTTTACCACATGAATCATTATTACAATTTCTAAAAGAAAAAGTGGTTAACATTAAAGATAACTCTTTTGGCTTACTTGTATCACAAAGGAATATAACAACTAAGCCTTTGTACCACAAAAGGAATATTTTAGGAATTTCCACTACTCCAAATGAATCCTTTTTTAGATCAGATACTCAAGAAAACATAGCAGTTACTCACTTTTTTCTTAATTCATTGTTAAACCCCTCCCCCCCAAAAAAAAAAAAAATGAAAAACAAAACAAAAACAAAAAGAAAGAGATATCAAGAAGAATCCTTGGAGCTCAAAGAGGGTGATTTACGTTTTGTATAGGTCATCTAATGCATCATCACGATTCTTCTCGGACAAGAATTCAAGGATTAGGATGGTCAATTAAAAACTGAAAAGAAGATAAACTCAGGAATCTTTTAAAGCAAATAGAAAGGATGAAATCACATACTAAATGAGTAAAACCACTCCTAGGAAACCTTGGCATCACATGTCTCCAAGAACACACCAAGTGTGCAGAAAGTCTATGCTACCACCTCTCTTTTGAAGAGATGTGCATCACTTATAGGCTCCAGAAGTGATATGCAACACTACTTACAGTAACTTCAATACCACCAGATGCAACCCTCTACGGTGCTTCAATAATTTTTACATTGAGCCCAAAAAACATCATTGAAGACATTCATGATTCAAAGAAATTTGGGAAAACCTCACTGCAATCTCAACTAGAACTAATCTATAAAAGGACAACCTCATGCACAGAAGGGCTCATCTTAAACCATAAAAGATTATCGTGGCTGAAAGAAGAGGATTTCAAGAAGTCACTGAGATTCTTACTTGAGCTTCTTTCTTGAACATTATCCAATTACTGGATACTGCTTTCTTACTTCAAAAAAAATCAACATTTATTCCTGCTATTACACAAATTCTGGCCAAAATATGAAGAATAAAAAAGGGACAAGTTCAGCATTTTTTTATACAGGCCCTGACACAAGAAGGTGAAGGGAAGACCAGACGATGCAAATCCTTCTAGGAACTATATCTTTATAAAACCTTTAGGGCAAGCAAATGAACATCATGAAGCCATCTTTCCATCTTTATGCATTGCTAAACTCAAACTTATCAGGTGACATCATGATACAGAATTCACATCCAGCTAAAAAAAGTCACCTGTTTTAAGTTTGATGAAAGGACTCTCTCATACTCTTCAATTTCTTTCTTAAGCCATTTATCACGAGAAGCTTTAGAAGTAAATTGGGTAGCACGGCCTTGTTTCTGATAAAGAATGCTAAGCTGCTTTTCACGGTCCATAATTCTGCAGGAAAACAAACAAAAATATACAAAAGAACTTCAGAATATGGATATGTAATATTTGACAAAAATAGTGGCACAGGAAACTACATTTAAGCATCATCCTGAGTTTTCCCCTTTCATGGAACTATGACTCACCAAGTATCATTATCCTATATGTTTATTCAACAGGTGATTCGGGGCAAGATAAACAAAATCTAGTGCATTATTCAAAAGTGATGCAAGCTCATTAGCATGCAAAAATAAGCAAAACAGTAACCGCATACCCTCTCGTTATCTCCTCCTCCTCTCTGACTTGACTCTCATAGAGAGGCTTCATTTCATTTAGTTCACTAGTTGATTCATAGATTTCTTTCTCCAGAAGATCAAGCTGTTTTGATGCATCCTCCTGAAGTTCCAAAAGCAAATATGAAGACCCACAATCCAAAATCCCCACTCTGGAGTTTTAAGAAACCAAAAGAAGAGCCAGTTTGGAGGTCTGATTTCTTACCTTTGCCTTTATACTTGCAGATATTTTTTCTTGAAGGTCTTTATCATCAAGATCAAGCTTTGCACGTTTTTGAATGGCTTCTGTGCGTTGTTTCTCCACTGCTTCTTTCTCTTTAGTTAATATCTGAACTTCTTTCATTAGATCTTTATGCTTTCTGTCTAACTCCTTAGACTTCTCATGGGCGTCCAGCACATCATTATACATTTTAGTGGATGTTTCAGAAACCCGATTACGAGCATCTTCTATCTGAAATCAAAAATGAGTGTCAATAGGAATAAATATACAATACAATGAATAAAAATATAATACAAGGAAAAACCCTCAATAACCCAAACCTAAGTGTCAAAGGACAGGCTCCGAACTTCAATTCCTAAGCATTGAGTGCCGTAAAACATAGCATACCATGAAATTTACAAAATAGGCTTGTAAACTAAGAAATACTCCAATAGAATATTAACAGGCTAACATGGAAAGTTAATAAGTAAAAAAATAGAAGTGAACAAAGAATATATGAAGCTTTCTTCCTAAAATGATCATGCGTGTATATGTATATGTCTCTGTGTGTGTGTGTGTGTGTGTGTGTGTGTGTGTGTGTGTGTGTCTGTGTAAATGTCTGCATGCATATGCATATATAAATAGCATTAAATGGTGTTAAGGATGCTGACTGACATCTATTAGAAAAGAAATCAAACATCACCAGAACAAGGATGAAACTATCTATGATACCAAATAGAAGAATTTTTTAAGGAAATTTGAAAATCGTCATTGAACCCATTCAAACTAATGAAACAATGTGCAACACGACAAACCTCTGCCAGTTTCTGGCGTGCATCATGAAGTTCTTTGTCAAAGATAGTGTACTCCAGAGATTTCCGCTGCTTGTCCAACTGCTGATATTGCTTTAATTCTTCTTTTTCTTCATCCAGCTCTCTCAGCCTTTCATCCAAGTATTTGACAACTTCAATTATTTGCTTTCTTTTATTACCTGATAAAACCAATAGATGTCAGTCATAAAGAACACTTCCCCAGAAGCACGCAAACTTAAACAACTTGCCAGTTTCTTGCATAATCTTCAAACTTTCACGACGTCTCTCTTCATAAACTCGTGTCCCACCAATTTCCTTCAACAAGTCAAGTCTTTCTGAATCTTTCATCAATGTCAATGATGCTATCTGCAGAAAATGCAGAAGCAATGAGGGCGAGATCCTAAAATAATGAAAAATCCAAGTGCAATCAAAGTCAAATACAGAAATTGCAATATCAATGTTCCCTTCCTAGGAAAAGCATCATACTTTCCCCTGCTGGACCACATAGTAAGGATTGGATCGAGAAAAACCAGCACTTTCAAGCAAATTCATCACTTCAGTCTTCCTGCCAAATAGTTATCTTTATCATCTACCATATTAAAGTAGTTCAAAGAAACTTAAAAGAAACCAAAAATTTCTCCTCAAATTTAGATATACATCGAAGTAAAAGATACTCACGTGATGTGTTTGCCATCCAAAAAGTACTCGTCTTTCTTAAGACCAATTGTTCTCCTCAACCGCACCTCCTCCTTATCAACCTAAGACAAATAAGTTCTAAATGATCACGTAACCTAGAAACCTACAGAAAAACTAAATGCATTGGAACCAGAACATAATATGCCAAGCAATGGAGAAAGAGAGAGAAAAAGAATGAGAGCATGGAGATTAACAAAGTTTATATGCTTTTGACACTGTCAGATCTTTAAGTTAATTTTATGTGAAATTGACATGTCTTGACTCCATAAAATGAAAAAGAATAAAAAGATTCAAAATTCAATTGGTTTTTTTAGTTTCTATAAATCGTTAGGCAGCACTGTCAATTTGTGATGAATTAAAGAAGCTTTAATTCATTGTGATATACTGCAGAGAAGTCTGGTTGCTTCTGAGTACTTTGTCAGCTTACCAGACAGAACCCAGCCAAGTTAGTTTGAAACTTAAGGAGACAGTTGATGTGAACTTCAATAACTGGTTCTCAATAATTTATCTTTACCAAAACTGACAGAACCCAAGCATTGCTTTACAGAACACTAATGGTTTATCAAGAATATTTCAACTTCTTCTGTTAAAACAACTGAGAACAGAATACAATCAAAGTTGCAGAACAGATTACACAGACAATCACACAGCAGGAAATTCCACATAAGTATTGATGGGTGAAGCAGCAGATAAAACAACAGAAACAAGGAGTGTAACTGATATTCTAATTGGGTAAAGTACATGATCGGTGGCAAGCAGAAATCAACTCTACCATGAAGATGGGAAAGGTGAAAGATGCTAATGGCAAATATAAAAGTATAAACTAACATCATTCATGTTAAGTTGGGTTATAGACAGTGGCAGAACCACAACAAAATTTGAGGGGGGCGAACTTGTACATGGAAAAAAAATTCTGTCATTAAATAAATACACATAAATAATAAAGTACCGTATTGGTAACCACAATGATGAAAATATAAGAAAAGAAATTGTGTCCTATGAGTGCATATATTGAAAACGTTGCAAAACTTATAGACAAGAGCCTTAATCAAATACTCTCTTCAAATTTGGTCTCTAACAAAACCATCAGATTCCTAAATTGATTTGCGTATCTAGGTCGAATTCTACACGAGTACGTTTGTATCTACTATGAGTTTTTATAAGACTCAACACTTTGTTTTACAACTTTATCCATAGCCCATTAATTCACAAAAATTACCAAATAAAAGAACCTCAATATCAATACAATTACATAAATAGATAATAAATACTCACAAAATCATACAAGATTTCAAATAGAGTAAATTCCCAATATGGTACCTTACATATTAGCTAAAAGCTTTTTTAGTCCCTTACATTGAAAATTGACTTTTTTGGTCCATTCAATTTGTGAAATAATTTTTTTTAGTCCACAAATGAATGCTGTTAACAAATCCGTCTATTGCGTGCTTCTCACATGTGTGATGTATCATCACTTTAGGGGCAAATATGTCAACACATTTAAGTTGAAACACGTCCACACTTAAAAACCAGAAAATAAACAAGCCAATTTCCTTCATCTTTGTCTTTGTGGTTTTCCATATGATTATGCAGGAATGGATAGTCATTTTCCCAAAACTACTGGTGATCAAAGCAATAATATTCATCTTACAAATCCAGATTTGTGCCTGCCTTTCATCTACTTTTCTTCCTAATAAAAAGGCTCTTTCTCATGGTAGCACCCATCCCCATTACCATCAGCCACCATCCACTGCACACGATTAGCATCCACCACCACCACCATAACCAACTGCACAACCAATCCCCACCACCATACTCTCAAGACCCACAGCCACTCCCCCTACCGCTGCAATAGCCTGAGCTAACCCGTAGTCACCATACCACCTGTGGGGAACTCTTTGTAATGGTTCATATGTCATTTCAAAATAGTTTTAATTGGATAAACAATGTATGTCGACTTGTAGGAAAAAGGATGTAAACCCATCTTCTTAGAGTAGTCGACAAGGATGTGGCACGCAATATAACATTAGCTAGCTCACCCAATTTATATGTCAAACAACAATATGCAACTACCTTCAAATTAGGTGATTTCAAAATAAAAAAGAGACTGTTCCTAGCGGGTGCTGTGTTCATAAGATTTTACAGGTTTGAGACCAATAAATTTATCTTCTTTTGTAGCCTTCTTAATTTGACTTTGTGCAAGTAGGAATACCAGTATTTGAAGAAACTGACGGAGGAAAAATAAAATTGATTCTTAAATTAAGTTTCGGTCCAAGTTTCTTTTCAGCTTGTGCCACAGTCAAGACCTTAAAAGTGAGGAACAATAGACTATACTTATTGTGCTAAGTCCCTTGAATGAGTTAAGAATTTGGAGAGGTGTGGTTGATGTTGGGAGTGGTACCGGGTTACCAATTGGTGGTGGCGGTGGGAGTCTTTGGGATGGTGGTGCTGGTGGGTGGTAAATTAGGGGTTCACTGCTTTATTCCTATTTATTTATTAGTTTTTAACCAAATTTTTTCCCTAATATATTTGCCCCTCAAATGGTGATACATATAACAGATCTGGGAACGACGTTCCCTAAAAGGACTAAAAAAAATTATTTTATAAATGTTAGGGACCATAAAATTTATTTTAAAATGTAAGGGACCAAAAAATTCACATGTCAACATGTAAGGGACAAATTTTGGAATTTAATCTTTCACTATTCAACTCCATGTAAAATCTTTAAACCAACAATTAGATAATCATAAATTCAAATTTATTTAATCCCAATCACAAAGAACTTATTTATAAATAATTAATCAAAATATTAATAAATATTTACTCAAAAGTAACCTATTAACAATATTCAATACACATTGCATTAATAAAACAGAAATATTCAATAACATAAAAATAACCTATTAATATTACACACAAATAACTTTTTAATAAATATTTAAACACAACTAAACTATTAATAAATAATTTAATAAACATTTCATTAAAAATCTAACCTATTAATAGAAAGGTTAGGATTTTTGGCTTGGAGTAAAAATAAAGAGGTTGGGTTTGTTTGGTTTGGGCCATCGATGGAGGGGGCTTTTGTTGGTCCAGAACTGTATTCTTTTAGTAAATTTGTTTTTTATTATTTTTTTGTCCCCCTTAACCAAAACAACATTGTTTTGATTAAGAGGGAAACAAATTTTAAAAAATAAAGATAAAAAAGAATGGCAGGCACTTTAATAGCACCTGTCCAGTTCTCAGCCGCTGAGGTGAGGGTAGTACCCCTTCCCTTACATGTTGGACCAAGGGGTGCAGTTCCGCCCTGGTTACAGAGTTAAAATAATAAGTTTAATTTGGTTCCCTATTTTTGAGATTTGTGAGCATAATGCTACTAAGCAAGTGTACTTTAATGTATTAAACTATAAGACATCCAATGTGGGATACAGTATTACTGCAATCCTGAAAATAGCATTAAACACTAGGGAATAAAAACTCTCTGATTACATTTTTTTCGTAATTCGAATAAAAACATCAGAAGGCCCACACCAAATTTATAACACTCCATTATCAAATAGCCTCTTCATCAAGAAAGATAGTTTGGCGTTGCAGTACGGTATTGTAGGACAAAAGCCAAAGAGCTTAAAATTTTCTAAACATATTATTAAAGTAATAAGAGATTGGGAGAGAATCAAATGGCTAGGCCACAAGGTCTAGAATAGTGCTCACTAGAGGTGCCTTATAAGGCATTCCCTGGGCCAAAGGGGAGGCATTCAAATACCCCCCTACTCACTCCCTCTCCTCAATCTCTGCAATTTGTATCCTCTCCCCTCTGGTTCTGAATGTATGTTAACATTGTACTCCTTGAGCCTCACTACCACAGCATGTGCATCATGTGCAGCAGCTACACATTCTAATAAGAGTTGAGGAGCAAAGGAAAAATAATAATAATAACAAAGCTTCAGAGTACTTCTTCGAGAGCTAACCACTACACCTTTACTTACTGTAAACTACTTATAAAGTATCAGTGAGCTATTATCTTTTCTGGTTAGAAACACTTATAAGTTGTAACCATCTCCCCTCTCTGGTATCCTTCCTTAGCTTCCACCATGCTGAACAGTTCAACTTATCTGTACACAACTCCCTGATCCAATGTATCTATCCCAGGTGTTTCAAATATGAGTTTTACAACAAATTTTTCCATGGATCTGCCATATTCTCGTTGCTGCTAAAAGATGAAAACTAGCAATTACAGTTATACCACCGTCAAGAATCTAACTTATACATATCTAGAAGTATCAACACACAATCAACTACCCAAGCATCAGCACTTTTCTTGAACCCACAAAGGAAACATTGAGGCCAATAAACTAAAAGTGTATTGTACTATAAACTTCATAATAAATTTAAAAGTTTATATGCTAACTTCATTAACAGTTTTAGGCCCACAAATAGCCATTCCCTTATATGAAATTATGTCTCAATAAAAGACAGTGATGAGTTATGAAAGAGACAACTAACTTCACATAATGGGATAAAGGACTAGTAGTTGTTGTTATACAACCATTTTCTTCTCATCAGTCAAATAAAATTTGATAAATCAGGCTATAGTACAGGAAATCAAACAGCAACTAATATCTAAAATTAGGTATTAGTTAATTTAGCATAACACAAACAGAAATGAATCCCTATTTAGAATCCTAGCTCAAGAATTATCTGTACAGGCTATAGACAAAAGGATTATAAAATAATTTACCGGAATGCGATTGTCAGAGTTGTCAAACACAATCTCCACAAAAGCAGATTGAACTCGAGGCCCTGCTCCTTCCTATGAATTCCAAAAACCAAAAAGTTGAACAGAAAATTAACTTATTTCATCTTCAATAATCTGCTAAAAAGTATCATGGCTGGAGAGTAGAACATACATGAAGGAAACCAAGCCTTTCTTCTGCCCTCAAGTTATGGAAAAGGTCGCTTATAACAAATCGAATAGCTACAATCCAACAGGCAAATTAAAACCATCAAAACGCGGGGGGGAAAAAACCCTGTATTAAGCATAAATTAGCAACAAGAAAATGGTAGTAATACACCCAACACGTACCATGGAAAAAATTAGACTTCCCAGAGCCATTTGCACCAACTGCATGATAGTTTGTCAAATCAATTATTAATTAATTTCAAAATCAAGTAAACAAGATACGAAATCCCACCAACAAAAAACAGGAGAATTGTAAAGCAACATTTACCAACACAGTTAACTTTAGGGCTAAAAGGTTCAGTAGCGACTTGCTCTTTGTAGCTCTTAAACCCTTCAATTACAATCTAAGCACCAGATCAAACACACGATTAGTTTAATAACTTAGTTACAAACAATTAAACTTTCCTAATTGATACCTACCTGCTTTATATACATGATTGCATCAATTTGCCGCCGATGAACAGCTCTTCCTGCCGCCAAAATACAAAAACAAAACAAAAATTAAAACAACTTCATTAGCAACTTTTAATAACGCAATTTTTTCACTAAAACCTACAAAAACAATAGCAAGATTTGCTATTATCATTACCTCGAGCAAGCACAAATCGAAGTAGAACCCTAGCCGACGAAACTTTTGTTTGGATTTCTTTGCTTTTTCTTTTCTGGGGTAGGAGAATATGAACGGGAGTAGAGTAGTTTATGCGGTAAATTAGAGCTAATTTGAGTGGAATTGAGAAGGCGCCATTTCCAGTGCGAGAAAGACAACTCGCAAAGACAGAAAGAGAGAGTTTGCGGGGGAAGGAAAATGGAGGGAATAGCAAAACGGGTAAGGAAATTGGAAAAGCTTTTCTAAAGTTTTTCTTTTATTTTTTTTATTAGGTAAACCGTATAGGTATCTTTATTTTAGATGAGGTGAAATGCATTATTCATCATTTTATTTTGCTAAAAGTTGCAATTTTGGACATTATCCTTTCAAATTTTCATTTTTCATCACTAAACTCTGAAAGTGTTGCAAATTTTGACATTCCGTTAGATCCCTCCTTCGTCAATGGCTTAATGGAAGCCAATTTGACAGCGGTAAAATCGTCCAAAATTTACTATTCCTCTATAGTATTTTTGTACTATTTTAATTTTTTTGCAAAATAACCCATAAGCTTTCAATTATTTTACATTTTTGTCCAATATTATTTTACTTTTTTAACCAAACAAATCACAATCTTTCACTTTTATATGATTCTAGGATCTTTAGTGAATTCAAGTTTTGATCACCTTACTTCAAAAATCATAAACTTAGTCACCAAACTTTAAAAAATGCATGTTTTTAGTCGATTTATTAAATTACTTTGTTAAGGGTATCTCTAGCAGTTTTTTACTATTACAGTCACCTCTATCTTAACTGAAACACTAAATTCCCCACCAGACAACTTTATTATTCTTCTAAAAAAGAATATTCTATTTTAATTCCTCTATATAAATAATTTTAAACTCAATTTTATTACCATTGTACTATTTAAGTTATTTATTCAAAAACCCCCCAAATAAATTTTTTTTTTTTTGCATTTTCCTCTAATATAATTAATTAAATTGCTTAATAATGAACGATAATTATATTAAATATCTAAATCAAAATTGCTAAACTAAAAATTAAATTAAAATTAGTTACAATACAAAAAAATTAATAATGCTAAAAAACATACATAATTATTTTAGAAAGCAAATGTAAACAACTAATATGAATGTTTCAATTAGTATATTTATAATTTTCATTTTTTATATTTATATTATTTAAAATTTTTAAATTATTTTTTAATTAAGTAGAGTTGATTAATAATTATGAATATCACATATGAAATAACAATTAAATGGAGTAAACTCTTAAAATTATAAAATAGCAAAGTTTTTGTTTCAATTAATTAATTAAAATAAAAGAAAAAACTAATTTATGGACTAAATCATAAATAACTAAAATTTTAAAAAAACATATTAAAAAAAAAAAGAGTGAGGTGTGAACAGTGCACTTGGATGAGCTCAGGTGAACTCTTCACATATGAGCCAAAAACTCAAAGATTGAGGTGGGCTGGAAGCCCACTTCAACCTTTGAATCCCAAAGACGAAGGTGAGACGCATCTCCAGCGTTCTGCTAGAGATGGTCTAAGTGCCAACCGGACTCTAGAGTCCCTTGTTTTAGGGTATTTTTATCTTGGAAAAATGGCAATTTTAGTCCCGTTTGTTTGAACGCGTGGAAATTTTAGTCCCTTACGTTTTATCATGGCAATAATGGTCCTTTATGTTTGCATGGTGGGGCATTTTCAGTCCATATAACCGGTTATATCAAGTTTTCAAGAGTCAAACTTGCGGTTAACGGTTTTTAAGACCTTTTTGAAATGAAAAAAATAATTAGGGCTTTCTTGCAATTTTCATATTCTTTAGTGGCCCAAACATTAATTTCTTTCCCAAATATACTGTTCATCTTCTTCTCCAAATTAATCCACCTTTCTACTCCCTTCTCCGCTGCAATCTGCCTCCCCTCCCTTCTCCCTACTCCGCCTCTCATCCTCCCTCCGCCGTTATCCCCTCCTCCAAGAATCACATATAATCAAGGGAGGAAAAACCCAGAAAAACTAAACAATCAAAATTTTGGATTCCTCACAAACTTCACTGTATTTGCAGCCATTCATGTCCTTTTCATTTTCTATCACATGATCTTTCATCCTCTTAGTATTTATCTTTCCATTTGAGTTTCCCTTCTCCTCTTTTTTCCTCTCTCGCCATTTTTTTTTTTTTTTTTTGCTTTCCTTTTTGGTTTTTTCGTTCTTGTGGAATTTTGTTAGAATTTCCTCTGGAACTCTGTGTTATCTGTAGTGAGAGTTTCTTGATGTCTTGTTAATTATAGTGTTGAAAATCGAGAGAGATAAATCTTTCTTTAGTTTTTTTTGCCCCATTTGTTTTCTGTGTGTTTCTTTAATTTCTTTAGATGCGATGTATATTATCTGTGCTCGTGAAAGTGGGAAGGAAATTAAATATATTATGGCAGCTACAGTGAATGCATTCTTGGAAATTATGGGAAAACCCACAATCTGGGGAATGATTCAAGGGATGATTATGATGTTGGGTCCTGTATGAAGAAATAGATTTCTTGTGGTCTAATTGTTGGATGGGCATGGAAACCCAGATGGTCTTGTAGCTTGTGCAATTGTAAATTTTATTTTTCAGCTCCATCTCCCCCTTCTACTTTTTTCGCAGTTACGGGTTTTGGTCCACCTCCTATCACAAAAATTGGCTCTTCTAGTGCCAATCCGGAAAAAAAAAATTACTTTGGCTCCCGAAATAGAGTGAAAAAAAAAAAGAGGCAGAAGAAAAGAAAACGAAGAAGGGGATGAGAAGAACATGGAGGAGGGGATAGTCGCGGAAGAGGGAGGATGAGAGGCGGAGTAGGGAGAAGGGAGGGAAGGCAGACTGCAGTGGAGAAGTAGAAATGTGGATGAATTTGGGGAAGAAGATGAATAGTAAATTTGGGAAAGAAATTAATGTTTGGGCCACTAAAGAATATGAAAATAAAAAAAAATGCCCCAATTATTGTTTCTCATTTCAAAAAGGTCCTAAAAACCGTTGACCGCAAGTTAAACTCTTGAAAAGTTGATATAACTGGTAATATGGACTGAAAATGCCACACCATGCAAACGTAAAGGACCATTTTTGCCACGATGAAACGTGAGGGACTAAAATTGCCACTCATCCAAACGAAAGGGTCTAAAATTGCCAATTTTTCATTTTTATCTTCATGCCTCCTAACTAAAAGACAACCCAAAAAAGTACCCATCACATCCTTTTCTTCTCCATTTACTTTTTCCAAAGGGAAAATCGCAGTTTTGTCCCTTTTGTTTTGCCTCTAGGCGATTTTGATCCCTTTTGTTTTGTGAGTGGCAAAAATACCCCTTATGTTTGCCCATTGTTCGTTTTTGGTCCACTAAACCAGCTATAAGCAGTTTGTGCGGTCAAACTCCAAGTCAAAGGTAACTTGGGCCATTTTCCAAACCCAAACAAGGTTTGGGGCCAATTGGTATTATTGAAAAATAATTATTCTTCTCCCTCCTTACTTCCTCTTCCTCTTCCTCTTCCTCTTCCTCTTCCTTCTCCCTTCTCCCTCCCCTGCTGCCGCGGTCCCCCGTCACCGTTGTCACCTTCCCCCTAGTCCCTCCGAAATCCAAAGAGAGAAGTTGTAGTGACTGGAATGCATGAAATTGTTTGTTGTATTTGGCATTTGAAAGTACTTGTTATAATGTATGCAATTGAAAGTTGTTTTTGGTTTTTGGTATTGTGTAGTGTTGGTTTTGGCTAGTAATTATGATGAAGCAATTTATGCTGCTGTAGGATTTCGTATGGCTTTTTTGGATTTGAATTATAATGAGTGGAAATTTCTTGTTAATTGTTGACTTCATCATTTCCTTTGGAAAAATTGGACAAGTATGCATGGTTAATGTTTGATAAAATGACTAAGAGAGGGAAAAAAATAAAAAAAATAAAAAATGAAATGTCATCTAGAAAACATCTCAAGATCAACATGAATGGAAAACTGCTACTATTCTAAACATTAAAAATTGAAAATCAAGGTTTTTTTTTTTTTGGGACAAAGAATCAAGTTTTTAGCATCATCTCAATGTCTTGAGGTGCTCTTGCTTTTGCTTAGAGAGGAGGGACTAGAGGGAAGGTGACGGCGGGGGAAGGTGGCGACAGGGGACCGTGGCGGCGGGGAAGGGAGAAGGGAGAAGGAAGGGGAAGAGAAAGTGGGGAGGTAGAAGAATAATTATTTTTCAATAATAACAATTGGCCCCAAACTTTGTTTGGGTTTGGAAAATGGCCCAAGTTACCTTTGACTTGGAGTTTGACCACACAAAACTGCTTATAGCTGGTTTAGGGGACCAAAACCGAACAATGGCCAAACATAGAGGGTATTTTTGCCACTCGCAAAACAAAAGGGACCAAAATCGCCCAGAGGCCAAACAAAAGCGACAAAACTGCGATTTTCCCTTTTCCAAACACCCCTTCCCAATTAATTTTCACTGTCCATATTTTTCCTATTTTTCAGTCACCTCCCTCCCTCTCCCAATGACTCATTCCCCTCCTCTTTATCTCTCTCCATTTTCCCCATTTTTCAGTCCCAGTATTCCTTTCCTCCGGTAACAATGTTGGTGGTCGTGAGAGGCGACATGGAGCCAGTAACTGGCGGTGAATAAAGTCACGGCGGGCCACATTAGTGGAGGCCGCCATTGGGCACTTTATGGTGGTCGCTACTATGGGTATCACATGGAGAATTTTAAGGCAGAGGAAATAAAGGCTATTATGGATAATGGGGTGCTCTCTATTATAATTCCTAAGGTGGAATAGAAGAAGCCCTAAGTTAAGGCCATTGATATCTTCAGTTAAAATCTATCCTTGAGTGGGAAACTTTGATGTTACTGGTTTTATTTATGTTGATGGGTCTATTCTGGCTGCAAAATTGGAGTGATAAGCAAGTGGATATTTTTTGTAGATACACTATTAGTTCTAGGTTAGGCTATTTTATGTTGTTGGGTTAGGTCTAATTTTATTTGTTTCTGGGAATCCGATTGTATAAATCTTCTAGGAATTATATACAAAAATGGCGAAGCCATTGATAGATTGGATCAAAAAATTCGAAGCAACACTTGTGTTCAGGCCATTGAAAGTTGGAGACAATATGGCACCATAAGCTTCTAAGTTGGAATCACCGTGGTGTAGTGATGGAGAGAGTACACCTCCGAATCTTGTTGGTTTGCTATTACTGACACCTTTATTCTGCTCCTTCTACTTACCGCCGTTTTGTTCTTCCTTGACGTCAAACATCAGCACTGCATCACTGGCAAATTGCAGATTGATTGGAGTTTGACAAAATAATGATAATTATCTTTCTTAAAATTATGGGGCTGATGGAAGAAAGGAAAATGGGGTAAATGATCATTGATAAGAGGAAAAAGGTTGACCGAGTTGAAAACAGAGAGGAGATGGAGGGACTTTTGTTAATTGACTTTAGCAACAATAAATAAATGCCACTAAATTCCATTTATGACCACAAGTCATTTTTAGAAGTTTATTATTACAGAGTGAAAATTTTTCTTTAAAAAGCGGTTATGTTAGGCACTTAACAAAGGGGTTTGACCACGTGACTACAAATATGTATTTTTAAAAGTTTGGTGTCTGTTTTGAAATTTCAAAGTAAGGTGACTGAAAGATGAACTTTTTGAAATAACTGAAATTCAAATAGCAACCTAAGAGGGGGGAAGGGTGAATTAGTTTCTTGGTAAAATACAAATCCTTTTGAAATTAGCTGAAAATTTCTGTTTCAAATCTGCCTATCAAAGCAAGTGTAATGTGTGAAGCATATTTTGTCAAAACAATTTGTAAAGCAAATTAAAAAAGACAAAACACAAGGAATTATTGTGGTTCGGATTCCCTTTGCATCCTAGTCCACTTCCCAAGTTCTACAACTTAAGATTTCATAATACACTATAGAAAATACGTAAAGGTGTGTCTCAAAACCTTTACACTTGCTTAAGATCAAACTATTGATCTTAAAAATTTTTACAAGACAATTCTATCTAACTCTAAGTTAGGATTTCTCTAATTCCGTAAGACTAGGAGGTAGATCGTACCCTATCATTTGTCAAGGACTTTGGGTGAAAATAAATCTTTAGTCCAATCCTTCTCAAGAAATTAGGACTTACTCAAGACCCCCACTTTCTTCAAGCCCTTTCACCTTGATTATCTCTTCAACAAGAGATTAGACTTCTTACAAGATGTCCCAACCACGACCTCTTGGTTTTGAGTTATACAAAGATGAAAAGAAAATATTTTTGCTCAAAACAAATGCGAGCTTACAAATGATGAACAATAAAATGCCATGGACTTTGAAAAATCTCTTACTAGAATGTTTAGCTCAAATCTAATGAGTTGAAATGAATTGAAATGATGTAGGAATGAGCTCTCTTCACTTTGGCATTCTTATGCCCGTTGCAAGTCTTGACGGCGGCTCGACGGCTAGGGTCGGTGTTGAACCCCTCTGACGCTTCTCAACGGTTAGTTTTTGTTTTGGCTTTTCCTCTATTTTCTTCTAGCTTCGACGTCGACTAGGTGTCGCCCCTCGATGTCGAAACTTTCTGAGAAATGTTTCCATGTCGACTTGGTGTCGAGGCTTCGCCGAATTTTTTTATTTATTTATGGCAATAGTTTCGAAGGGTCTCGAGGTGCCATTAAGCTGGTGTTGAGCTTCGGTGTATAGGATTTGCCTTAACATTTTCTACACTTTTTCTCAACACTATGTGAAGCCATTAACCATAAATCTTATATTTGTTGATTAATGAAAACAAAAATTGAGACCATAGGTCTAACAATAACCAACTTCACCCATATAAACTCTAGTTAATAATTTACCTTTTTAGAAATTATAGAAAATAGTAATTTTTTTTAACGGCAAGAAACGAATCCAACCCTTCTCCTCCCTCAATCTTTGCCACGGTTTAAAATAGTTTGTTCCTCCATCACCCAGTAAGTTGGTCACTCACAGCCGTTCCATTGTTTCCTCCATCACCAACACTGCTCAATCTAACATGTCCAACCCTTCTCCTACGCAATCTACTTCTGCATCCGCCGAAACGCCTTCTGAGATATAGCCATTCCCTTCTCAATGTACCTTCTCTCTAGCGACTATTATCCCACTGGCTCTTAATGTAGTTTCGCGCCTTGGTTTGATAGTATTTTAATACAATTCATACTTCAAGTTTTAAAATTTTATCGTGTCACCAAATAAGTTCTCTATATATAATAGAAAAGGGTAAAGGTGCAATTTTGTCCTTGAGGTTTTACTCTTATAGTTTTTATTGGCTCAAAAATACCCTCAACATTTTTAAATAAGTAAAAAAATGTCCTTACTTTTAAATCATTTACCACTTAAGATTAAAATTGATTATTTAGCATAGTGGTTTGGAAAAAAAAAATACCGAGTCACATAATTATTTTCAGCAAACCCTTCCTCTCTAAAAACACCTCCTTCGATTTTGATTCATTAACTAAATTCTCCTTTTTCTTTTCTTTTTTAATAACAAAAAAGATAATTATTTCCTTTCAACTTCTGCTGCAACCCATTTTATTGAAAAGACGAATTACTCAAATCAATCCATTGATTAAATTAACACTCAGTCCTGCATTTAGAAATTATACGTATTCCTTTTTCTATTATAGTTTACAAGTGAGTCAAACACTAACCCAAAATCACTGAATGGAGCCGGGTTTTCACCCTTATTAGAGGTGGGTTTCACAATTGGATGCTAGTGCCTCCAATACGGGCACCCGCCTCCAATAGGGTTAGTGGAGACGGGTGCCACGGGCACCTGCCTCTAATAACCCATTGAAACTCGCCTCCATCCAGGTTATTAGAGGGTCACCCACTTCCAATAACCTTCTTCAAACTCGCTGTAAACAGGTTATTGGAGATGGGTGCCCGTGGAACCCGCCTCCAATAACCTTCTTCAAACCCGTCGTAAACAGGTTATTGGAGGCGGGTTATTTTCGCACCCACCTCAAAGTCTAAGTTTTTTTAGGGAGTTTTGGAGGCAGGTGCTGGTTAACTTGCCTCCTTTCCTCAGGTTCCTCATTTCATTGGTTTCTCCACTAGCTTAATTTACTATATATATATGAGTGAATTTCTTATTTCATCACAAACATTTGGCCATGTTACTCGATTCGACCAATACTGTACTTTATTGGAGGCGGGTGACGAAAAAACCCGTCTCTATTCCTCCATCCGAACTTTTTCATCGCCTTTGGAGGCGGGTGTTTAGTAACCCGCCTCGAATGCTCCCAAAAATCCGCCTCTAAATGGGTGCCTCCAATGGCACTTTCTGTAGTAGTAAAAATTCAATGTGTGTTACTATAGTGATCATATTCTTATGCTTAGGAGGTGCCCATCATCCTCCTTTAAATAATTTACATAAAGATTATCATGAAGGTAAGGGTATAAGCAATTACATATATAAGCAAATGACCAAATGTCACTTTAAGGGTGGAATATTATTGGAAGAGTGCAATAGATATTGCTGTCCAAAAAAAAAAGGAAAAATCACACTTTCGATCCCTCTTCTATACTCTGGTTACACTTTTGGTCCATTTTTTATTTCTCGTTGTATTTGTGGTTCTTATTCTTTTATGTGCTGGCACTTTTAATTCTTATGACCGCTGGGTCATAGGAACTAAAAGTGCCAGCACATAAAAGAATAATACTGGGTCATAGGAACTAATAGTGCCCGCACATAAAGAATTATAGAAACTAAAAGTGTCAGCACATAAAAGAGTCATAGTAACTAAAAGTGTTAGCACATAAAGAAGAAGAACTACAAGTACAACGAGATATGAAAAAAAGATTAAAAGTGTAATGAATGTATAAAAGAGTGATCAAAAATGGGATTTTTTTCCCCAGAAAAACATATCGAGATGCAGCAAACCAAAATGGGAAAAAGAAAGACAGGAAAAGCATGAAATAGTTCTTCAAGATCATGAACCAACCATTACTTATCCAATACATCTAAAGCGTTGTACATGAACAGAGTTTTAAGGCATAATTCCAAATAATCAATTGGAGGCGGGTGACGAAAAAACCTGTCTCTATTCCTCCGGCCGAACTTTTTCATCGCCTTTAGAGGCGGGTGTTTGGTAACCCGCCTCGAATGCTCCCTAAAATCCGCCTCTAAATGGGTGCCTCCAATGTCGCTTTCTGTAGTAGTGAAAATTCAACATGTGTTACTATAGTGATCATATTCTTATGCTTAGGAGGTAGCCATCATCCTCCTTTAAATAATTTACATAAAGAGTATCATGAAGGCAAAGGCATGAGCAATTACATATATGAGCAAATGACCATATGTCACTTTAAGGGTGGAATATTATTGGAAGAGTGCAATAGATATTGCTGCCAAAATAAAGGAAACATCACACTTTCTATCCATCTTCTATACTCTGGTTACACTTTTGGTCCATTTTTTATATCTCGTTGTATTTGTGGTTATTATTCTTTTATGTGCTGGCACTTTTAGTTCCTATGACCACTGGGTCATAGGAACTAAAAGTGCCAGCACATAAAAGAATCATAGGAACTAAAAGTGCCAGCACATAAAAGAAAAAGAACCACAAGTACAACGAGATATGAAAAAAAGATTAAAAGTGTAATGAATATATAAAAGAGTGATCAAAAATGGGATTTTCACCCCAGAAAAACATATCGAGATGCAGCAAACCAAAATGGGAAAAAGAAAGACCGGAAAAGCATGAAATAGTTCTTCAAGATCATGAACCAACTATTACTTATCCAATACATCTAAAGAGTTGTACATGAATAGAGTTTTAAGGCTTTATGCCAAATAATCAATTATAATCCTAAGTTGCAAATGATTTTAAAAGTAAGGGCACTTTTATACCTATTTAAAAACGTTGAAGATATGTTAAGCAAAAAAAAAATTATAAAGGTAAAGTTGAACCTTGAACAAAATCTCGAAGGCACAATCATAAAGGTAAAATTGAACTTTGAACAAAATCGCGATGGTAAAAGTGCACTTTCACCCTAATAAAAGAATGAAAATCAACTGAAGCTACAAAAGCGATTTGTCAGTATATGTTGACTGGGAATATTGTGAACATGGAAATTAAAGAAACAAATATACAAAATAGAATTCAAAATTTTTCATCACTAAGGAAAATTCATCATTTCTTATCTATGAGAAAATAAGGTTTTCGTTTCATGTAATTAAGTCAAGGGCCAGACAAATACATAGTACGTACAAAGTTAAGTAAAGACTTTGATGTGACGCAAAAATTACAATGATGAAATGATGCTTCTTCGCGACCCAATGAATTCTTGAAGACAACAATAGCCCAATCTGTATGAAGTTGTGCTGTGAAGGGAATGAACAAAATTGGGAATGATTGAGTGATCTGGGTTGCTGAGCTCGGCCAAGATGATGGAGCTTGATGATTTTGCACGGTTCCGGTGATAAAGTTGAGAATAATCAAGAAGGAAGGAGCGGGGCTTTCCCCCCTGTATAGGCTCCGACGATCAAGTCAGTAATATGAAAGAAATAAACAATATAGAACCAGAGTATTCAGAGAAATTGTAAATGAGAGAGAATAGCTTAAGAAGTGATAATGAGAGTTGCCAGAGATTGCTTATTGGAACTTACTTGAATGAGGCTTGTGCCTGAGTATTTATAAGCTTACTCTTGATGGCTCCGTTGGGTCATGAAAACATACGCTCCCATTTATTCTTCTTGCAATGATGGTTTTTGCCGTTCCAGGAATAATGGCTTTAACATGGCTCCTTTATCATCATTGTATATGTATATTAAATTTGGGGTCCTACCATGCTGTCTAACTGATTTGACAATATTATCTTTGTCATATACCGGTGTGCTTTTTACCGACCTAAGCTTTCCTTTATTTATTTACCGACCTGAGTTTTATCATTGTTGACCGATCTAACTTCTCCAGGCTTTTACCGACCTGGGCTTATAGTTTATACTTTTCCTGACTCAATCTATCCGAGCTGGGGGTTATAAAGTTTACCGATCTAAGATTACTAAGTTGGATTATAACGTTTGCCGATCTAAACCTTCACGAGTCTTTTAAGTCTTCAGGACCGAGCTAAGCCTTCATATCCGACCTAAAACTATGACAAATAGACTTGGTTTGCACGATCTTTTCGACTTGAATGTGGATCTGGGCTTCTTTATCTTTTACTGTTCCTTTGTTTTAATTAATTGGGCCAGGCCCAATGGGGATTTCAATTTTATGCACATCAGACTTCAAATTGAATTTGATAATGATAATGACATTAACAATTGTGAGATATATACTTCCATATGTTCTGTAATAAAAGTTCTTTACAAATTTTAATACTTCAAATATGAAAAGTATCAATTTTACTCTTCTTGTCATTCTTCTCAAAGTTGGTATTATTAAGCTCTGTTCTTTTTGTGACCGACCGGATTGGGGCAATTTTTGGTTTTAGGGAAATTTTTTTTTTTGGAGAGAATTGCTTTTAGGAATTTGTGTAGGAAAGTGAAGAAAAAGTGTAATGATTATATTATTTTTTGAATTTATGTGAGTTAAGATTTAGAAAAAATTTTAAATTTTGAATTTTAAATTGAGCATAAAATAAGTTGTTTTTTGTGTAAAATTTTAGAAAAAAAAGTGATGATTTCCTTGAAATGGAATGGAAAAGAACAGAGATGAATTTTCATTTTCCCAAAAATTGATTATCACATCGTCATTACCAACGTAGCATAGTGATTTTGAAAAAATAAAATATGTATTTCAGAATTACTTCCAAAGGAACGAAGGGTGTAGAAATTAAGGAAAATATTGTTTACTCTTTTTCATTTCAAAAATTATAATGTCCAATAACAATATAAATGCAATGAAAAACGATATCATGTGATTGTAATTACTTTCATTAATTATGGTAAAAAAATTCATTATGATTTTTCATTATATAAATATAATGTTTAATCACTATTTACCCCCCCGTGTTCCCTTTGACTATTTGCCCCCCAACCACCCCCCTCCCGTGCGTGTTTCTAAAACAAACTGTTTGCTCCTCCGTATTTTTAAAACTAACTATTTGCCCCTCTCTTACCAGTGAAACCATAAAAATTCATGAAAAGACAAAAATACCCCTTTGGAATGCTGACATCACACTCTCAAGTTTAAGTAAAAAATTTCAGACGAATATACCCCTAAGCATTGGAAAAAAACGGCCGACGATAATTTTTTCCCAGAGAAAAATGCTCAACTCCTGAGAAACGGCAATGGCAATAGGTTCTTTGTGAAAACTGCGATTGGAGCGATAAAAGTGTAGCGTCGTCGATAATGGAGTTCGCGGCTCGGCTCCAGAAAAAGGACAGCTGCAGTAGTTTGGAGCGGGAAAAGTGCAGCGGCGATGCGTATCGGAGAAACTTTCACCCTTTTTTTTTTTCTTTCTTAAGTAAGATGCAGTTAATACTTGGGATATATTTGTCTGAAATTTTTTACTTAAACTTGAGACTGTGATGTCAACATTTCAGAGGGGGTATTTTTGTCTTTTTATAAATTTTTATGGTTTGACTGGTAAGAGGGGGCAAAATAGTTAGTTTTAGAAACACGGGAGACAAACAGTTAGTTTAAAAAATACGGTGGGGGAGGCAAATGGTCAAAAGCCAATAACACGGGGGGATAAATAAGGATTAAGGCTAAATATAATTATTTGTTTTTTCACGAGACATTGTCACCAACACTAGCAGGCCCGGCCTTGCACGCGTCTCACATGGGCGACGATGCAGGGCCCCCAAATTTGTGGGGCCCCATAGGGCCCATTATTTAATATATATTATTAATTTTTTAAAATTATTATTTGTATATATATGTACATATATTGCATGAGATTAACTAGTAGGCCCGTGCGCGTTTCTCTTCCCTTGTGATTAATTTAATATATATAATAATAATAATTAAACTAATTTTTTATTTGTTTTTATTTTCTATCCAATTTAAGTTTCATGTTTGGTTTCGTATTTGTTTTAGGAAATCTAATTATTTTAGAAAATAGTTGCAATCTGAATGAGTGTACGATTCAGAGATAATTTAGCCTATAAATACATGCATTGGATTGTCATTGTAATCATAGAGAAAAATACAGAGCAAAATGGAAAAGCCTTGTGGCTGTTTTGGTCGGCCGCCTAATTGTGTGCGTCCAATTTAGTTTGGTTTATATTGAATCAGTTTCTTATTATTTTTTGGATTCAAAATTCTCAACATCAAAGTCAATACTTCGTTTCGTTCTTCCAACTTTATCACCGTACAATATCAGTTGTATCACTAGGTAATATATATTTTTCTTCCGTTGGTTGTTGTAATAATGTGATATAAAGTTGTGATGCTGATCTAAATTTTTCTTTTTAGAAATTGATTAGTTAATTGTGTTTATTTGTTGTATATATAGATCAAAATACATGTCGTTCAATTATTTTCTTTTAGTTCATAATTGGCTATAATCTGTACGTACGACTTATATATTAAAATTCAGCCTTAATTTATCAATCACTCATCTTCAAATTCATACTTATAAATTTTTGGAAGAAGTTGACATAAACAACTTGATGGATGATTTTGCAGCTAAATATGTAACAAAAATGTCACTTTTTAAGTGAATTTTTATATTTATATTTTTCTTTTGGATTAGAAATCTTTATTTAGAAAGTGCTACTAATGAGAATATATATATATATATAAATATATATATAAGGGTCCAAATTTTGTATTATCGAAACAGACCTTTTTTTGGTTGGAACGCCCTGAACACCAACATCAAAGTGAACATAAATTTTCTATCTGCAAATTCACTAATTAATATGAAAGATAATACTCCGCGCGCGCGACGACTTGCCAATCGCACTGCCAGTATTTTCTGGGAACCTTAAAAATTCAAAACTTTGACTCCCACATACGTACGTAACTCTGAAAATTAAGCCCTGGACTGAAGTAATGGTCTGATATATATATTTTTTTAAATTAAGCCCAAATTTGATTAAAGTATTTTAATTAGGTGTCATTATCATCCAGGACGGACGACCGTTGACTCCGGGAGGTGTGGAAATCAACCACCTAATTCAAAATCAAAAGACAAATTTCTAAAATATTACACTTATGTTATGAAAATAGGTGTATTGAATTTAGTATTTAATGTACCACCAATTTAGTTTAGCATATATTGTATCGATTTTAATCTTAGTGTATCACCTATTGAGGTTAGCATATACTGTATCTAGTTTAGTACTACTGATCGATGCATTAGTGCGGTTATGAAATTAGTTAATGATTTGTCACGTATCAAGTTTAACATATAATGTATCATATATTGATTTTAACATCTTGTGTATCAGATTTAGTGTTTGGTCTGCTGAAATATCGTGTATCAAGTTTAGCTTTTTTTTTTTTTTTTTGGTTTCACGTATTGAATTTAGTTTATGGTATATCGATTTTAGCTTATAATATAATGTATTTATTAGCTTCGCTTATTTTATATCGCCTATGAGTTTAACTTCTGATGTATTGCGTATGGATAAAGATAAGTATATCAAATTTAACCTCTAATATATCGCATGTCAGACGACTGTCTGACTTAAACCCTTCCCCTATATATTACTCTTCCCGTTCTATTAGAATAGTCCATTTTAAAAAATATTTTTTGTTCCAATAGAATAGTTCACTTTAAAAATTTTTACTTCTCTTACACTTACTAATATAACAATGTGTGGTTCACAATTAATTCATAAATAATAATTAAGTAAGGATATAAATGAAATAAAGTGTGTCCAATTAACTAATTTAAGTATTGTACCTTAATAATTAAAATAAATTGTACATTTGTGATAGGGGGCCCTTGTTTATAACTCTTATAAATTAGGACTAGAGTTTATATCAGTGGCGGAGCCAGAACTAAAAGCCAGGGGGGCTCAACAGTACAAGCAAGAGAATAAAACTCCAACGCTGCCGTCAAACGAGTGTGATAGGCAACTTCAACTTCACGCCCTTGTGCTTGTAACACATGTGACAAACTCTGTCTTTGATTTTGGAAAAATTCAAGTTGAATTCTTGCATCATTGTGAGCACTAGCCACACCGCCTACATGTGTATTAAAAATGTCCATTGCTTTTTTCCAATTACTTACCCCTGCATTGGTAAATGCCTCTTCTCCAACTCGGCATCCTCTTTGTGAATTTTTAAAGAGATAACACCAAAAGCAAAATGCGGCATCCTTGGATATACTATACTCTAACCATGGGTATTTTTTAAACCAGCTAATTTGGAAACATCTATTATCTTTACCTATCTTTCTGCGAGGATAACTATGGCCAATCGGTTGACAAGAGCCTCTAACCAAATACTCTCTTCGAATTTGATCTCTAACTGAAACATCAAATTCCTTCATTGGCTTCCGTAGGCCGGGGTCACTAACAACATCATTCGGATTGAACTCCACACGAGAAGGTCATTCCCTATTATTCTCTTGACTAGAGATATTAGATGACTCAATCTTTCGTTTTAAAAATTTATCCATAACCTCCTAACATAATTGATCAAGATGACATAAATTAATAATTCTTCAAAATATATATAAATCCAATTATCCAATTATCCAATTATCCAATTTAAACATATAACTTTGTTTAGATGATAATGTACAACACATAAAGTATAGTCATATTAGTAATATTATAGATGTTCAAAATAAATAAATAAATAAATGGGGGTGTTATATAATATATATATATATCAGTTGATATTTGAAGACAAACAAAGCAAAGCAAAGAGATTCCATTTAGCAATCAATCACAAAGCAAATACAATCACTTTTTTGCCACCACAAGGTCCACACACGGACCACACCACAACCATAGCAATCAATCATATTACTTTTTTTTCCCACAAATTACAATTACTTTTTTTGCCACAATAGAATAAATATATGAAATTTCTATAAAATAATTTCATAATCAATCATATAAAACATTAAATGATGAATGATGATGCTGCTGAGTGCTGTTGCTGTGCAGCTAGTGCTGCCTTGCGGTTATAATTATATATATTAATATTAATATATATATATATATATATATATTCAATTGATACTTGAAGACAAACAAAGCAAAGCAAAGAGATTCCATTTAGCAAATAGCAATCAATCACAAAGCAAATACAAATTCATATAAAACATTAAACATACGGATGATTTGATGAATGATGATGCTGCTGTTGTTGTGCTGCCTTGCCTGCTGCTGCTGCTGGCAACCAGTGTGGACTGGACAGTCTGGACTCCTCTGGCCAAGCAACAAGCTTCCTGCGTGGCTGCGTGCTGCGGCGCTGCAGCAGAGATGGAGCGGGCACTGCGGCGCTGAAGCAGGTTAACCTTAGGTTTGTTTTGCTTCTCAATCTGATTTGGGGATTTTGGGGAATACCTGACTTCTAGTTTTTAGTATATGGAAAGTTCCCTTTTTTTATTTTTTATTTTTCCTTTCTCTATTAAGTAGAACGACACCGTTCTACTTAATAGAGAAAAAAAACAGTTCTCTTCTCCTTCTCCACGACTCCACGCATCTTCTTCCTCTCAACCAAACCAGTCAAGTCAACCGTATGGAGACGGATGGAGACGGAGGAGGCGCTTACAGCTTTCTGGTGGGGAGGCGCTGCAAAGGGAAAAAAAAAATTAAATACAACTAATACCTTGGCGCACAGGAGGAACGGGAGGCGCCAGCACCGGCTCGCCCCCCCTAGCTCCGCCAATGGTTTATATTACCGAGATATTCTCTAATATTCTTTGCAAAATATGAGGAGATTAAAAATTTGAATATACTATTGACTTTGTACAACTAATTATTAGTCACAAATCTAAAATATCCATGCTTCTTTAATATCTTTTTCATCAAAATATGTGTGTGTAATACAGAAAGTACAAAATTAACACGACAAAGAAGTCTGACTCAGAATAATAATATTGAATCCATGCATATTTCTCAGTCAAACTAATCCACCCCAACACTGCCCCACAAGGCACCAACCACCACCACCACCCGATTGAGCATTTTGTCCAAAGGATTGTCCGAATTAATTAAGTTGCATGGACCTACCTATATATTCTTATCTCGAAGCCACAACTGCATCTGTTCTAAATCTCCGATTTGATCTAATTAAGGTACAAATAAGGAGTCCCATCGTATCAACAAAAGAAAAAAAAAAAAAAAAAAAAAACAGCAGAAAGGAAAATGGCCAAACAGAACTTACCATTCTCTCCCATGACTCTCACTCACTCCAACTCAAAACCTAAACCCTATCTTGTCTCATCCTTCATTAATAAACCTAAATCAAACCACAACAACTTCATCTTCCACCCTTTATCTTTCACCATCCCAGACGCCCCTTCCCGCCGCCAATACCTTTCAATCAAGCCGGCAAAACGCCGCGGCGTACAAGCTCATGGTCGTGATCATGCACGGACGTACTCGGCGGCGGGGGAGGGGGTGGTGGGGGTGGAGCATGATGAGCAGCAGGAAGAGGAGGAGGAGAAGTCTCCGGCCACTTGGATTGACTTGTACCTGCCGGCGTTCGCCAGGCCATACGCGTACCTGCTGAGATTGCACAGTATGTTCCTGCCGTGGCTGTTGTGTTGGCCGTATTTCTGGTCGATCGCGGTGGCGGCGGAGGCCGGAAAGCTTGTCGACGTGAAGATGTTGGGGCTGTTCTTGGTGATAGCTTTCGGGGAAAGAAACGTTATGATGACCGTTAATGATATCATCGATTTCGACGTTGATTCAAAGGTGATGGATGAATTCTATTTACTAGTCAAAACCATTAAATATTATTTTGGATAAAGTAATTATATTTACCACCCACATTTGATCACACTATCATTACTTCGGAAGTTGTTTGGATCGTAACTCAAATAGAGATTTTTTGTGTTTGGGGAAAAAAAGTTTTTGAAGAAGTGTTTTTTTGGAAGATTGTGTAAAAAAAGAATAAAAAAGTGTAATGATTAAATTGTTTTTTAAAATTAGGTAAATGTAATTTTGAGAGTATTTTTAATTTTTTAAATTTGATTTTAAAATACTTTTTTTTTTTTCTGCTGCTAAGTAACTACTTTTTGAGGGGAATTTTTTTATTCTAATTTTGTAAAATAAAGAGTAAATTACTAAAATTCCTTTGAGAATTGTCTAAACTCCTAAATGAATTCGTGATATGTAAAAATTTCTAAATAAACAATTGACTCGTAAATTCGGTCAGTCTACTTGAAAAGCACAAAAATAATATTTAATAAATCATATATAAATTTTCACAAAAATAATATTTAATAAATCATATATAAATTTTCTCCGAAAATTTATATATGATTTATTAAATATTATTTTTGTGCTTTTCAAGTAGACTGACCGGAGAAAATTATTTGGGCCAATATTGACTTGGTCTTTTGAATGGGCAATTTAGTCCAAAATCACAAGGAACTAACATAATAAGGGCAATGGGCATGTTGTTTTCGTTGTTTTGAAAACGGTTTCGGCTTTGTTTTGGGTTTCAAACCCTATTCCCAAACGCAAATCTCAAACCAAAAATATTGTTCTGTGGCCTGGCAGTGGTCCGGCGGCAGTTCGGCGGCAATAGTCCGGTCCAATGCTTTTTAAGAAATTGTTTTTTAAAACGCATCTCAAACAAATTACCAAACAACATTTGAAAACACATTCTAAAAAAAAATATATTACAAAATGCATTCCAAACATATTTTAAAACACATCATGAAAATTGGTTTGAAAACATTGTTGCTTTGAATCAGTCGGAAAACAACTGTTTTCAAAACAAGATTCAAATAAAAAAGAACAGGCGTTGAAAGAAGGTGACCATTATTTGTAGCAATTTAAAAGTCCAGGGGTAAGTACGTAATTGTCCTTGTCATTTTCCCTATGAAATTCATGGATCTTGTACTATTTTTTTCCCTTTTGAGAGCGTTTATTCTATTCCTTCTAGTAGAAGATTCGATTCTCAATAAACAGTGTTAGAAATCGAACTTTTCTAATGAAACGAAAGGATTATATGTTACAACAAGAAGGATAAATATTATATGCTAAAATTGCAGATTAAACGAACAAAAACGAGGCCAATTGCAGCTGGTTCTATCACTAGATTTCGAGCCGTGTGTTTCCTAGCGGCCCAACTGCTACTCAATTATGGCTTATATCATCAAGTAAATAATCTCAGGTATGTTTATACTTTCTTTCTATAAGTTAAAAAGAAGAAAAAAAAAAATCCAATTTCTAAATAAAAAAGGCTTATTATTTCATTTTGTTATACTTGCAGTCGCACATTATGGCTTCTATCGTTGCCATTCAGTTTTGCTTATCCCATCACCAAGAGACTAACACATTTGGTAGGTGTCACATGAGCAGGGTATTATTTCATTTTCTGTTCCTCTCTCATGATTTCATTTCTCAAATTATATATATATATATATATATATATATATATAATCACCCCGTCATTGAAACTGGCCTATAATACATCCAAAACTAAAAACTCCATATAATGACTAAATAATTTTTTATAGTTTTTCCCATGTGTGTGTATATATATATATGTATAACAAAATTATTTTTCATTTACATTTTTATTTTTATAATAATCATAGACACGAAATGAATAAAAAATAATTTTTAGATTTATAAATGAATATTTTAATCATGTTCTTTACATTTTTATTTGAGTTTTGATTTTGGTTTCAACCGTAAATTTGATATATTATAATAAGTTTCATCATTTTCAATACAACTTTTTACTATTCAGCTATACATTTTTAAATTTTCAATTCACTTTTTACATTATAAAATTATTTTCTAAAATCCAAAACTCAAACATTTAGTAAAGAACTGCCCATAATTCACATAAACAAATACATGATCTGTTTTTCAAGGATAAAATTTTAGAGGCACAATACCAAAAACAACAAAAGATGCATGGATAACCTAAATTCTATTACCAAAATTTTGATCTAAAAGAGAGGGAAGAAATAATAAAAAGCAATTTACAAATGTGAAGGACTACATACTTTGGTCATTCCTTAAATAAGAAACTCAAATTGTTATTTTAAAAACTATAAGAGACTAATTAGGTAATTTGATTAAATATATATTGTACAGAGCAAAAGAAAATCCAAAGTAAAATATTTATAGTGAAAACATTATAGCAGTTCCTCTGTTTCATTAGAAGAATCGGCTTTATTGAACTGTTTTAGTTTAAGAAAGTAGATTCTTCCAATAAAAGAGTCATACTTTTATTTTATTTTTACTTTTATACATTTACTAATATAATTATGTGTAATTTAAAGTTAATCTACCTCAACAAATAAGGATATAAGTAAAATAATAATAATAACTATTTATTTTAAGTTTTAATTTTTAAAGTCCATAAAAAAATTAAAAGAAAACTAATCTTTATTGGAAAGAAATAAATATAAAGCAATATAAATTATTAATTTTAAAAGAAATGTTTTGGTGCAGTCTCAAGCCTATTTCAGTATGACTGTGCATTGGGGAGCTTTGGTGGGATGGGCTGCAGTTAGAGGATGTTTGGATGCTCCCAATGTGTTGATGCCTCTCTACATTTCTGGTTTTTTTTGGACACTCTTTTATGAGACTATTTACGCATCTCAGGTACATTTTCTTGAATTTGACTTAATTAATCACTCTTATTATGAATAATGATATACTTAAAGAAAATTTAGAGTGAATTCTCTCTGTGTTTGATGTGACATTTATGAAAGAAAATGATTGAATACTTAAAAATAAAATTGTCAAGTGACTATTGTCATATGATACTACATTAGTTTATGAGTGTTTTCAATGAAAATTTTCATTTCCAGTCATTTCCCTGCTATTATTTCAATGAATTTGATTTCCTCTCGTACAATGTGAAATGGGGTTTTCTTAATATAAAATAGTACAAGGCATTATTATATAAAAGATGGTACAAATGTAAAGAGGAAAAGTTTAAGAAAAAAAGAAGAAGAAGAGGAAATTGCTTCCCATTTTAAACACTTGTTTAGCTCACTAGAGCACAGGGAGGATGGAAATGGGTAAGGTACGCTTAGAAGGTTTGTAGGAACTTTCTAATATTAGGCTCCTTTTGGACAATTATTCCAAAACATTTTTATAAAATATGTTTTTGAAGTTTTTTAATGAAATATGTGTTTGGACAAATATTTTATAAAAACATTTTTTGAGTTAAAAATAGTTTAAAAGATGTTTGGACAACTATTTGAAAAAAATATTTTAAAATTATATTTGATGCGGAAAATTATATAAAATTATGTTTACTGTATATAAACCATATTTTTTCTTTTGGGTGGGCAGGGGTCGGAGTCAGGGTTGGGTCGGGGTCGAGCCGGGGTCGGGGCTAGGATCAGGCTCTGGTCTAGGTCGGGGTCGCGCCAGAGTCGAGGTCATGATTGGGCTCGGGTCCAGGGTTGGAGCCAGGGCATGGTCGGGGTCGGGTCCAAGGTCGGGGCCAAGGCAGGGTTGGGGTCGAGTCCAAGGTTAGGGCCGGTGAGGGGTTGGGGTCGGGGCAGGTTGGGGGCGGGAAAGGGGTGGGTTGGGGGCGGGGCCGAGGTCAGGTCGGGGTGGGGCTGAGGTCGGAATGTGGGCGGGGCTGGGGTTGAAGTCTGACCAGGCGAGGCTGAGGTTGAGGTCGGAACGGGGGTGGGGTCGTGGTGGGGCCGATGTTGGGTAAGGGGACAGAACCTAGGTCGAGGTCGAAACGGGGGTAGGGCCAGGGTCGAGGCGAGGTCAGCGTGGGTCCGAGGTTGGGGACGGATCGGGGGCAGGACAGGCCGACACGCGAATTTAACTTAAAATGACTTTAAATTTTTTATAAAACATGTTGAAAGTGTACTTCAAATACATTTTACTTAAAATTATTTTTTTAAAACATTTTCAATTTCTTGTCCAAATACCATTTTTTAAATTTTTTATACTCTTAAAATACTAAAAATATTTTTGAAGTATTTGTCCAAGTAGGACTTTAATCTTTGAATCTACAGTAAACGAGATGTTGTAAGTAGTGATGTGATAGTTGTATCTTATGCATTCATTTTTTTATGTTATTAATTCGAACTTTAATGACAAGCTATAAAATAATCAATTTTACAAATTTTCTCGGGGAAAAATAAAGAAGGAAAATGCTAAATAATACTCCAATTTACTGACAAGTTTTCCATATGTTAGCCAGTTTTCCTATATTGTACTAGCTTTTGCTTATTTGTTCTCATCTCATCTTGTATATTGTATCTTTTCAGAGGTAAGGCCCATTACATTCCTCTCTGTTTTTTTTAATACTATTTTAATAAAGGGGCCTCATGCACCCAACCACTTAATCAGTTGTTATATTAAAAAAAAATAATAATAAAAAATAAAAATTGAATGGAATGTTCATTTTCAATTTTCAGATAATAATAAGTCATTGCATTCTAAAAATCTGAATTTGTGGATGGTTGTAGGATAAAGAAGCGGATGCGAAGTTGGGTTTGAAATCTACAGCCATACTATTTGGTGACTCAGTCAAAATTTGGCTCACAGGCTTTGGAGTTGCTATCATTTCTAGTTTGGCTCTGCTTGGGTTCAACGCTAATCTTGGTACTCATCTTCACGGCTATGTTCACTTTGATTTCATTTCAAAAAAATCATTACTTTTCTTACAAATAATTTTTATATGCAGACACTCACAAATTTCACTATATTCATAATTTAAAATTTTAAATTCTCTCTAAATCTTTATTCATATAAATTCAAAATATAATATAATTATTTCACTTTTTATGATTCTCCTACACAATTTCGTAAAAGAACAAAGCTAATTTTTACCTCATTTTTTTTTCTTCCCGTTTTGACTAGGGTTTATGAGGCTTACCTTTAAAGCTAATGTCATATTCTCTTCCCTTAATTTCGATCCTACAACGTGAGATCTCTGCACCTCCACTCTGAATTTACCAGTGGAGTATATTTGACTATCTCACTTTACCTTTTTTTTTTCCCCCTCCTTGTAATTGATGATTCGAACGTATAACTTTAAGGTTATGAGATCCTCTCATTACTATTGACACAACTTTTTCCATCCCGGTTTGCTTAAAATTGAGGCCAATTAATTTTATGCTACATTTTTCTTTGTCTCTAACAATATGACAGGATGGCCTTATTATGCATCTTTGGTACCTGCTTCTTTCCATCTGATTTGGCAGATTTTGACCGTTGATCTATCAAACCCTGCTGACTGCAGAACTAAGTTAGTACTTCTTTTTTTTTTTTTTTGAATTTAACACTATTCAATCTTCCTATTACATATCTTTTTTTTTAAATTTATATATATTTGTTTTATAATTAAATAATATGCATAGGTTGTACTCATTATTTAGTACAATAAACCAGTAGAAATAAATAATCATTAAGCAAGACTGTCGATTTGTTCACACTTTTTTTGCAAAAAAATTACACTCTTCCCGTTACTTTTATTCAAGTTACATACCCACATTTTGTGCATAGGATAATTTCTCCAAATTATTATTTCCATTGATAGTTGAAGATAGTATAAAAATAAAAGGACAATTACATTTATATTTCTAACATTTCATGAAATTTCACATCAGCCCCTAAAGTTTTAGCAAATTACATCAATTTCCCTTTTACGAGGATCAAGATAATATTTTAGGATAAATTATAAGGAACGAAATATTACATTGGAATAAAGTCTAGGAATAGAGATGTAATTTAATAATAACATTATAGTATCATAACATAGTTTGTTAAAAATTTTTAGGGTCGATGTGTAATTTAATTAACAAAAGGTTAAAGATCAAAATGTAATTAATTAGTGTTTTTATGTACTTATCTCATCATACATCGATTCTATCTATAAAATAATTAATTACGTTTCTTGCTTTTAATTTGTTGGTCACAGGCAAAAATCCAACAAGTGGTTGGGTGCCGTTGTTTTCCTGGGAATCGTGTTGGGAAAACTTTCCTGAGAGGGTACGTACGATAGTATAATGTATGCTATTTATTTATTTTTCATTAGTGATGACTGATATTTTTATGATGAGCAAAATAATTAATTAGTTTTGACTTCCTTCTTTTCATTAAAAGAGTTTACTTTGATAAATGTACAACTTATTATAAATGTCAAGGTACAACTTAAATAGCTAATTTTGATACTATGGCCCTGTTTGGTGAAGAGACTCAAACTATGATTTGAGTTTCATTTTAATTTTATAATATTAAAATTACATTGAGATTGTAAAAATGTGTGTTCAAAATGTAAAAAAGTTTATTAAAAATGTAAAAAAACTTATTGGGAATGAAGAAAAACTATTATAAAATCAAAATGAGATTCAAAACATGATTTGAGTCTCTTTACCAAACAGAGCCTATTTATTTCATTAATATACTTATAAGTATAGACTAATTGTGGAGCACATATTATTATATTTGTAACGGTGTGAGGAGTAAAAGATTTGAAAGTTGACTCTTTTATTGAAACAAAAAATATTGTTGAAAGTGGATTGCTCTAATGGAACGGATTAAATACTTTTTTTAGCAAAATGGCCAGACTATCATGTTATATGAACAGAAAATTTGACAGAATTTTCAAATTGCATTTGTTTCAATCAAAGCGACAAAATTGTTAGTGTCTATTATTTCTAGTTTAGAATAATATATCCAATTTTCCTCAAAGGTGTAAAAATATTGGGGATTGACATTAATCCTTTTTATTCAAATGAAAGAAGCATAAATATTTTTTCGGTTTTTCTTTTTATGTTTATTTTTTATTTGACAGTTTATAGCTAAGGACGTGAGATCGATGCAGGTGAGGATGTTACAATTGATTCACTTGTATATATAATTTGTGTCGTAACATATTCACAAAACTAAAGGCTGACTTTATTTTCCTGTTTTGGTTCTTGTAACCGAACAAACCATTGAAGCAACATCAAACACCATAAGGAATTTTAGTTTTTTTAATGCATCACTGTATGTTAGAGTACTATATATATTACATGAGGAGTGGGCTTGGCGCGTGGGAAATAGAATGAGGGAATGAGCGTTTGATTGGTAAGAATAAGATGTCTATGTTTGGTAGACAGAAATATGAAAATAAATTTGATCACTTGAGCAATCAGATCTTCTTAATTAGGATGTTTGATATCCCTTGTAATAAACGGTCCCTTGTTGTTTTTAACCATAAATAACAATTTTTTTTTACCACTTCATAGATTAAAATCAAGAATGAGAATGGGAAGCTGATGCCCATTTCCGCGATTATATGACATTTGCCAAACAGTTCAAAGGCAATCTAAAATGCCTTTAATGAATGATTCATCCATTCCCAGATCCCATTCCCTTAACCAAGCTCCTAGCGCACCTTAGAGTCCTAAAACAAGAGAGTTTATGTTTGATTGGTGTTTATTAATAAAAAAAGGTTTTTATAAGGAAAAAAAATCAAATATTACCTTTTATTTTTAAAAGGGTAAAGTGGATAATAATAAATTTCTTAAAGCACTAAAATATTTTTATGCCCTTAAGAGGAATTTAAAAACTTAATATTCGTTTGAGTGATTTCAAATCTTATTACGCCCTTAAATAAGAATTTTTCCTTTTTTTTGGCGGAAGGAGAGTGATGACAAGGAGACATAAGTATAGATTTGGGGGTTTGGGTTTAGGTGTTGTTATTTTTTCTTTTCTTTTCTTTTTTTATGTTTAGTTCCAAAAGAAATTTTTTTTCATGACATGTATAATTGGGGCCTGACGCGATCCGGCTCAAATATTTATCCGTTTGCCCAAGCAAAACACAATAATGAGTTGGAGCTTTTGTGACACGAGCCAAATAAATTAATTATGGCTTGTTGGACTTATTTTTTTGAGGCCATATTCAGCAATCACACAATTGATTGCAGCCCAAGAACTTATGGAAGTTCAGCTCAACAAAATTCAAGGGAGAGCCTGCAAAACTGGTTTTGTTTGGTTCGGCTATCAAAGGCAATTAAATTCAACAAATTGTCATGCATGCATGTGCCAATGGAGGGATACATTAAAGTAGATTTTTGGTCGTCCAAGATGAATTGATGAAGCTTTATGAAGCTGAAGGGGCACGGCTGAATTTTGATCATTTAAGCTAATCAATTGCTGTACATGAAGAGATTTTGTGGGATTAATTAAATTTCAGCCAGCCAACCCACCCTTCCAATTCTCTATATTCAGAACCAAAGAAAGCCAAGGGATGATCAAAGAAACAAATTCAAAGCTGACTCTTTTAATAAGACAAGAATATTTTTTTGAAAGTTGACTCTTTCATTGAGTATTTATGTTAGGAAAAACACCTCTTAAGATCTTTGAGCCATTTGTTGGAAGAGATATTCCAATAAGAACACTGCAGTGGAATTGAAAACAGAAAATAAAACTCAGCAATTTAACGTGGTTTAATCCACTGGAATACGCACTATTCCAAATAAATAAAGAATTTACAGAATAGAAGAGTTAACCTCTTTACCCTCAATTCTATTCTACCCTTCCCCTCTACAGTTCTCTCTAGCACCCTCTCTGTCTAGAATGAGATCTGTCTATTGCTCTCTGCTGTACTACTTCATCTAGTCTATTACAAACAATATCTATTTATAATAAAACTAGAGAAACCCTATTGGGCTTAGTTTCCTAATCTATTCAGGATTAGAAAGCCTGGCCTAATACTAATTGTATTACGAATTTGAGGAGATACCCCAACAAATCCTCCCTCAACTCAAAGTCCTATGTACAATAACATCATCTGAAAATGAGACTTGTTTCTTCTTCTTCGGCTTCAACTCCTCCTTTTGAATGCCAAACTCAGCACAAGACCTATTCTTCGAATCACTAACATAGAAAATGTGATGATTACTCCTTGTCCCTTGCAGAATCAACTCATCTCCCTTGAACACTTTGCCGAAGTCTCTATCACCTGTGAATTTGTACCCACGAGAACATAATCTACCCAACGAAATTATGTTATCAACACAAGTAGGCACATATTTCACATCAGTTAATTTTCTCATAGCACCATTGCAAGTCTTGAGAAGTGTGGTACTAACACCCTCAATCTTCATATTCTGACCATTCCCCACAACGATGTGTCCAAAACTGTCATCAGCCTGCAAAGTATTAAAACACGATCGATCTCTACATATTTGCGCAGATGCTGCACAATCCATAACCCAACCTGAGTTGCTTGACTCAGTATCCTTCATCATCAACAAATCATCATCATTAGACACAACATTTGCATTAGTAGAGTCGTCAATCTTCTCTTTGCCCTTCTTCTTCATCTCCCTCAAACTTTTCAAATCCTTTTTCATGACAGGGCAAGCATATTGGATGTGACCCTTCTCCCCACAATAATAACACTCTAAATTACTGTAGTCTCTCAGCCAAGATCTTCCACGAATGTCACTCCTCCCTCGCGAATGACTCCTCCCTCGATCAGAACTCTCTGCAACAGCTAGTGTTTCCTCTCCCCTAGGCATAATCTGTTTCCCCATTATCTTCTCATTCTCTCTCAGTTGCGTAACCACATCATCAAGTGTCAAACTTGTTCTCCCAACAAGCATTGTTTGCACAATCTGTTTATAAGACAATGGCAAAGAAGACAACAACAACAAAGCCTGCTCTTCATCTTCAACTTCCTCTCCAAGAACATTATCCAATACTCACTTATTAGAAGCGCTTACTAAGAATCTTCTCTAGTACTCACTTATTGGAGGCGTTTCTTTAAAAATCGCATCCAATAATGAGTATTGAATATGATTCTTAATACCCATCACTGAATAGGCACTACAAATAGGCGGTTCTGTAATAGTGAATTGTTATAAATGACAACAAAGTATGGGGGCTTTCTCAATATCCTTTTCACATTAAAATGTGTACTATATCATCATATTCTCAGTCAAACCAAATCCCACCAAACACCCCACTGTTAGAATTCATGAGGGGATCTTTGGCTATAATCTGTAAATACGAAGTAAGACATTACCTTGAGCCATTGATGTTGTCAGAGTGCTGACAGAGTCACGTACGAAGTCTCCGGTCTTCCCTCTCCAAACTCTCTCTCACTATAAATCGTGTGTATGCTGATGGGTGCACACTACGTACATTGGTTGAGTGGAGAGAGGGACCGGGGAGATACGTATATATAATTATGACCTACCCCATCAGAGGTCAATCGCAATAAATTATAATCAACTTATTATTCTCCCTGATTTTCCTCAATCAATCATAATCATCCAATATCATGGTCGATCAGTTATATACCATAATTGTCTCAATTAGTGGGATGGCTTATAAGGAAGGATAGGTAACTGATGGTGGTCATGAAGTCCACCTTTACAGTTACCATAATATTTTAACATTCTCCCACTTGGACAAATGACCACGTAAATGGATGAGTTTCAGTAATGTGGCCACAATAATTGTATATTTATCCTACATCGTTACTAAAATGGATCATGGCGGTTATATGTCTTAATAGTCACACTCCCTTCCATGTATCACAATTTTAATAACTAAATGTAGACAAATTTAATGAGGAAAATGAACTATCAACAAAAAATGTTCATATGTGGTCCAAATATTAAATCCTGTAACAATAATGTGCACAAAACAGGAATCTAATATATCCTTATGTGTCCCTACCATAAACAAGCAATTCAATCAAAATTAATAAGACCCATGGAACTAACATGTTCCACAAATTTCTTTGGCGCCAATGCTTTTGTGAATGGGTCTGCAAGCATCAAATCAGTCCGTATATGCTCTATGGACACCTTTTGTTCTTGAATTCTCTCTCGAACAACATGGTATTTCAATTCAATGTGCTTTGACTTGCTTGAGCACTTGTTGTTCTTAGAGAAGAAGACAGCAGCGGAATTATCACAATACATGGCTATTGGTTTAGAGATGGACTCCATAATTCTAAGTCCCTCGATGAAATTTCTCAACCAAATAGCCTGAGACGTCGCTTCATGGCATGCAACAAATTCAGCTTCCATAGTTGAAGAAGCAGTGATTGATTGCTTAATGCTTCTCCATGATACAGCACCCCCAGCGAGCATAAAAATATATCCAGTAGTTGACTTCATCGTTTGCTCACAACCCATGAAATTGGAATCTGAGTATCCGATGATTTCAAGTTTATCACTTTGCTTATAAGTGAGCATCAAATCTTTGGTGCCTTGGAGGTATCGCATCACCTTCTTAGCTGCTTTCCAGTGATCGATTCCTGGATTACTTTGGACTCTGCCAAGCATCCCGACTGCAAAGCTGATGTCAGGTCTCGTGCATGTTTGAGCATATATCAAACTTCCAACAGCTGATGCATAAGGTACATTATCCATTTGACGTCTCTCAATTTCATTCTGAGGACATCTGTTTTGACCAACTCTGTCTCCTTTCACAATAGGACATGGAGTGGTTGCACAATCTTGCATTTGAAATCTTTCAAGAACCTTGTTGATGTAATTCTTTTGAGATAAACCAAGAGTCTTCTTGAATCTATCTCTGTGAATCTCAATGCCAAGAACGAAAGATGCATCATTCATATCTTTCATTTCAAAGTTCTTAGAAAGAAATTCTTTAGTGTCATGCAACAAACCCAAATCATTTGTGGCAAGCAATATGTCATCAACATACAAGATCAAAAATATGAATCGGCTCCCACTGACCTTTAGATATACACAATCATCAAGTTTATTTTCTTGAAATCCAAAGGTCTTTATGGTATTATGAAACTTGATATACCATTGTCGTGAGGCCTGTTTGAGTCCATAAATTGATCTGTTCAGTTTGCATACCAATTGCTCATTTCCTTCTTCCTCAAAACCTTCAGGCTGAATCATATAGATTTGTTCTTCAAGATCTCCATTCAGGAATGCTGTTTTTACATCCATTTGGTGTAACTCCAAGTCATAATGAGCCACCAAAGCCATGATTATTCGGAAGGAATCTTTCTTTGATACAGGTGAGAAAGTCTCATTGTAATCGATACCTTCCTTTTGAGTGAATCCCTTAGCTACTAGTCGGGCCTTATAACGGTCAATGTTGCCATTGGAGTCTCGTTTAGTTTTGTAAACCCATTTGCATTGAATGGGTTTTGACCCCTCAGGTAAATCAACCAAATCCCAAACTTGATTGCTTTTCATAGATGCTATTTCATCTTTCATGGCATCTATCCATTTATTGGATTCATCACTTTTCATGGCCTGTGAGAATGTAAATGGGTCATCCATAATGCCAGTATTGCTACTTTCTTGCAAGTACACAATATAATCATCTGAAATTGCACTTGTTTTTGGTCTTTTTGACCTTCGTACAACATTCAGACCATTATTGCGTGTATCAATGAGAGTGGTCGGGTCATGAACATCCTGAGAATCAACGTGAGTTGATTCTTGTGACTGTGAGATTAAATCCACCTTCCTTTTCTCATGACTCCCACTAAAATTCTCATTCTCAAGAAATCTAGCGTTATTTGTTTCCATAATTCTGTTGTAATGATTAGGACAGTAAAACCGATATCCTTTTGATCTTTCTGGATATCCAATAAAGAAACAACTAATTGTTCTTGGATCAAGCTTCCTTTCATGTGGATTGTAAAGCCTTGCTTCAGCAGGACATCCCCAAACACGTATATGGTTTAAACTTGGTTTTCTACCAACCCATAATTCATAAGGGGTTTTAGCCACAGCTTTGGTAGGAACTCGGTTTAAAATATACATTGATGTCCGGATAGCTTCTCCCCACAAAAATTCAGGAAGAGTGCTGTCACTAATCATACTTCGAACCATATTCAATAAGGTTCGATTACGCCGTTCAGCCACACCATTCTGCTGAGGCGTTCCTGGCATTGTGTATTGAGCAATAATTCCATTTTCTTGAAGAAATCTAGCAAAAGGTCCCAAATTGCGACCAGTTTCATCATATTTTCCATAATATTCACCACCTCTATCTGACCTCACAACTTTAATTTTTCTATCCAATTGATTTTCTACCTCCGCCTTGAACACTTTGAACATGGTCAAGGCATCGGATTTTTCCTTAATTAGATAGACATATCCATAACGTGAGAAGTCATCAATAAAGGTGATGAAATATTTTTCATTGCTTATAGAAGAAGGAAATGGTCCACAAATATCTGTATGTATCACTTCAAGCAGTCCAGAACTTTTAGTGGCATTTTTCTTAGTACCCTTAGTTTGCTTGCCCTTAATGCAATCTATACAGGTACCAAGATCCATAAAATCAAGAGCTGGCAAGACTCCATCTTTGACTAGCCGCTCAAGTCGTTCCTTTGATATATGACCCAAGCGTTTGTGCCACAAAAGTGATGAAGTTTCAGAATCATGACTGCGTTTGTGGCTAACATTCATATTCATATGCAGAGAAATAAGGGATTCAGAAAATTTAGGATCAAGATCTATCTTATACAACCCATCAATTAAAGTACCACCACCAATAAAAACTTTATTTTTTGTTAAATTGAAACACTGATCACCAAGTTGAAAGAAATAACCATCTAAATCAAGACGAGATAGAGAAATTAAGTTTCTAGAAAAAGCAGGAACATAAAAGGTGTCAAGTAAATCTAGGCATGTGCCAGATTTTAAAACTAGTCTATAGGTGCCAATAGCTTCAACTTTTGCTTCCGTTTTGTTCCCCATTAAGATTTTCTTTTCCCTTATCAGTGGTTGGCGGGTTGTAAGGAATCCCTGCATGTTATTAGAAATATGAATGGTAGAACCACAATCAAGCCACCAAGTATTAGAAGGAACATCAACTAAATTGGTCTCAAGACAAACAAAGGAAAGGGGATTACCTTTCTTTTGAAACCATGCCTGTCTCTTACGGCATTCTACTTGCTTATGTCCCTTCTTCTTGCAAAAATGGCAAGTGCCACCAAAACCATCATGGCTAGGAGCCCCTTTATTTGGTGTTCTGTGGCCTTTACCTTTGGGCTTTCTTGGTCCATGAACATTATGACCATGTGATACTAGATGGACAGTTTGCAATCCTTCTCTTTTCAATCTCGCTTCCTCTTGGACACACATAGAGATAAGTTCATTTATAGTCCACTTATCTCTTTGAGTATTGTAAGTGATCTTAAATGGACCATATTGCTGAGGAAGCGAGTTGATGATGAATTGCACCAAAAAGGACTCAGAAATTGCCATATTCATTGATTTGAGTTGTTCAGCCAAGTTATTCATTTCCATAATGTGTTCACGTATGCCACTTACCCCGTCATATTGTTTTGTGGTCAAGGCTGCCATAAGTGTACCTGCCAATGCTTTATCAGCTGCTTGAAATTGTTGCTCAACTGAAGTGAGGAAAGTGCGAGCGTTGTCAGAGTTTGGAATTGACTGCCTTATGTGCTTTGCAATCTTGCTTCTAATGATCATCAAGCTTAGGCGGTTGGAGCGTTCCCAGCTTTCACGAAGTGTTTTTTCAGCTTCAGTGCTTTCAGGTTGAATCTTCCCAGGTTCATCAATACGGAAACACAGATCCAGATCCAAGCATCCCAATGTGATAAGCAACTGTTCATGCCAATCAGAGTAATTGGACCCATTCAGTTCAGGGATGTCAGAAGTGAATCCGGCAACTGATCCTGGAATAGTAGCTGAAAATAAAACACGAATCATGCCATGAGTTTCATCATAGAGGAGCAATCAGGTGCATCATTGTAGTTCACCTTTGGGCAAGAACTTACAACATGCTAGTGATGTGCTCAATGCGAGATTCATCATAATAGAGCAATCGTGTGCATCATTGCAAATTTGCCTTTGGGCCAAACTTACAACATGCCAATGATGTGCTCAAAGTGAGGAACAATTATTCACTTTTATATTACAATCATTAATCGAGATATTATATTCCTTTGGGTAATATAATAACTCTGTCATGAAAATAGAATTAAAATACCTTTGGGCAAATTTTAATGCTATAATCATGATATAACATTAGTATAAATAACCTTTTAAATTTCACAACTAGTTCACTTTGGTGAAACTAATTGATATCTTTAATGTTTATAAGGTTATTTTGGCCTACTACTCACTAGTACAAAATGTGAGTTTCATCTTAGTAGTGTCAATCATTCAAAATTTGACTTTCAATTCATTAATTATAACCCTTCGTGGGTTGAGAAATTAATGAACATGCATAATATAATAAAACTAAATTTTGTACAATGAATTAAAAAACGTGGAGGGTACAGAACTTCCCAAAAAAAAAAAAAAAAAAAATTATGAAAGCCAATCAACTCATGGTATATATATATGTATCAGGGTGCTTTGGCAATGTCCAGTAATTACAGCAAACATTAGGCAGTAGAAAAAAAATTTACATAATGTTTTTAAAATTAAAGATATGACATAACCATTCACGGGCATATATTTAGGGAATCAATAATAGACTTAAATATGATTTAATAAAATAACCAGGGAAACCAGGACCATTAAGGATGATGATCTTGTTCTCAAAATTAGAAAATAGTGTCCCAAAGTCACTGTTTGCTTTATTTTAAAAGATCCAGTGATATGTACAATAATCCTTGAGGACATAATCATAGAAATATTGTTCATGATGATTTAAAATAATTTTCAACTTAGAACTAGCCCAGTTATGCTGATCTCATTAGGTACACATAACTTACATATTGGAAAATAATATTTCCAATTAAGTGTAAATTTAGCATATAACAAATTATACATCAAAACAAGCAAAAATAAATAAATTAATTAAATTTACTGAAGAGTACTACTAGATATCAAAGAGCTCCAGCAACAGTAAATCAAATTATAATCAACTAAATTGGGTTATCATGGAAAAGGTATACAAGTTCCAGTCTGGCCTTAATCAACACAGTAAATTTTGACCAAAACAGCACAAGTCCTTAAAAGACTTCTTTGATTCTTTGGTTAGGAAGGCAGCGGAAAAACAGCGGAACGAAGCTTAACAAAAGCTTTAAGTTTTAGTCAAATACTGAACCAAATTTTCCTTTATGACGTCGGATTTGGGTAATACTAATGATGAATGGTCACAAATCAATTACTTTATCATGTTTAATTGATTTACAAAGACTTCACAAAATTATGATCCTTTCATGTAAACCAAATCCGTCCATAAGTCATCAATTAATTAAATACTCCACATGAATCGATATTATAAAATCAATAAAACTCATATCAACTTAAATCCGTAAAATTTAAACCCATTGATTCTTGTCAAACCGTAGAGAAATCAATGAGTTATATCGGAATCCAAAGATTAAAATTATAAAATCGACAAAGGCATCCATCGATATACAATTCATAAATTGATTTACAGATCATAACCTTAACCTCGCTCTGATACCACATGTTAGAATTCATGAGGGGATCTTTGGCTATAATCTGTAAATACGAAGTAAGACATTACCTTGAGCCATTGATGTTGTCAGAGTGCTGACAGAGTCACGTACGAAGTCTCCGGTCTTCCCTCTCCAAACTCTCTCTCACTATAAATCGTGTGTATGCTGATGGGTGCACACTACGTACATTGGTTGAGTGGAGAGAGGGACCGGGGAGATACGTATATATAATTATGACCTACCCCATCAGAGGTCAATCGCAATAAATTATAATCAACTTATTATTCTCCCTGATTTTCCTCAATCAATCATAATCATCCAATATCATGGTCGATCAGTTATATACCATAATTGTCTCAATTAGTGGGATGGCTTATAAGGAAGGATAGGTAACTGATGGTGGTCATGAAGTCCACCTTTACAGTTACCATAATATTTTAACACCCACCCCACCCCCCCGATTGAGCATTTTGTCCAAAGGATCGTCCAAATTAAATTCCATGAACCTAGCTATATATATATATATATTCTAATCTCATCCAATGAAGCCCTAACTGGATCTGTTTTAAATATCTGATTTGATCTAACTAAGCCACAAATAGAAGTCCGATCGGATCAACAAAAGAAGAAAAAACAAAAAAGAACAGCAGAAAGAATGAAAATGGCCAAACAGTACTTATCCTTCTCTCCCATAACTCTCACTCACTCCAAACCTAAACCTTATTGTTTCTCATCCTTCATTAATAAACCTAAATCAAATCACAACAACTACATCTTCCACCCTTTATCTTTCACCATCCCAGCCGCCCCTTCCCGCCGCCAATATTTTTCAATCAAGCCGGCAAAACACCGCGGCGTAGAAGTTCATCGTGATCATGCACGGACGTACTCTGCGGCGGGGGAGGTGGTGGTGGTGGATCATGATGAGGAGGAGAAGTCTCCGGCCGCTTGGATTGACTTGTAGCTGCCAGAGTTCGACAGGCCTTAAGCGTACCTGCTGAGATTTCACAGTCAAATCGGGCCGTGGCTGTTTTGTTGGCCGTATTTCTGGTCGATCGTGATGGCGGCGGAGGCCGGAAAGCTTGTTGACGTGAAGATGTTGGGGCTGTTCTTGACGATAGCTTTTGTGGAAAGAAACGTCAGTATGACCGTTAATGATATCATCGATTTCGACATTGATTCAAAGGTGATCATATTCTATTTACGAATCAAAACAATTATAATTTTGGATAAATTATACTATTCATCCGTCATATTCACGTAGTCTACTTTAAATTATTATTTTTAGTAATACAAAGTGAATTTTTCAAGTGAAACTGATGAAATACCACCCACATTTCTTCACACTATATATCATTACTTCGGAAGTTTGAAAAATTCGCGTCATTCCATATCAACAAAAAAGATAAACCTCATCGCGGTTTGATCAAATTAGTGTCGCCTTAGAAAAATAAAACACAAACTTCATAATTTTTCTATTACTTACAAAAATTTTGAGGATTGAAATGTATAAGTAATTTCTCAAAACCTTAGCACGTAATGATAGTTTAGCAAAATGCGTTTATTTATTTTTTTTCTTTCTTCCGGCTAATTAAGTAACTGCTTTTTTGAGGGAATTTTTTAAAATTCTGATTTCATAAATTTAAAGAGTAAATTACTAAAATTCCTTTGAGAATTGTCTAAACTACTAAATGAATCCGTGTATGTAAAAATTACTAAATAAACAGTTGGCTTATAAATTCGGTCAGTCTACTTGAAGAAAAAAAAAAAAATCGGATACAAATTTTCGGAGAATAAAATTTTTGGGCTAGTATAGAACTGGTTTTTTAAATGGGTAATTCAGTCCAAAATCACAAGGAACTAACATACGTAAGTGTCCTTATCATTTTCCCTATGTACGTAATAAAATGTCTACGTTTCTAGTTTTTTTAGTAATTAGCAGCATGGAATTCATGGATCTTGTAAACACCACCCCCCACCCGACCCTTTTTTTTTCCCCTTCTGAAAGCGTTTATTCTATTAGTTCTATTATAAGAGTTTGACTCTTAATAATAAAAACATACAATCTTAGAAATTGAACAATTTTAATCGAACGGAGGGATTATGTGTAATTTTTAATTCAATTACAACAAGAAGGATAAATATTATATGCTAAAATTGCAGATTAAACGAACAAAAACGAGGCCAATTGCAGTTGGTTCAATCACAAGATTTCGAGCAGTGTGTTTCCTAGCTGCCCAACTGCTACTCAATTATGGCTTATATTATCAAGTAAATAATCTCAGCTATATTTATACTTTCTTTCTATAAGTTAAAAAGGAAAAAAGAATCCAATTTCTAAATGAAAATGACTTATTATTATTTCATTATGTTAAACTTGCAGTCGCACATTATGGGTTTTATCGGTGCCATTCAGTTTTGCTTATCCCATCACCAAGAGGCTAACACATTTGGTAGGTGACAAGGTGTCACATGAGGAGGGTATTATTTTAATTTTCTTTTCCACTCCCATAATTTCATTTCTCAAATTATTTTCTCTTTGTTTAAGGAGGAATTTCACACACACACACACATATATATAACTCTATATTTAAACCTCTATAAATAAATGTTTGATAAAGTAATAACATCGTTTATAAAGTAAATTTTTTCAGTTTCGACTTGGGTCAATGGACTAAAGTAATAACTTTGTTAAATGCATTAAGTAATAAAAATATTTAAATTCTTACGGGTCCAATAAAAATATAAATTAATAATTATTGAATTCCATACAATTTATATATATAGACACACACCAAAACCTTTCAATTAATCAACAATATTCATACAAGAAGTCATTTCTTTTGAAAAATGCATCTATAGTTGATTATTTTTTCTTTCCACCTCAACCAGAAAACACCATCCTTAATCTTTTGTAGTGCACACACAATTTCTCGTATATTTTACTCATTTCATAACTAGAGTGGCAAAAAAACCCATTAACCCAAAAATCGTCCAAACCCATTGGGTTTTAACCCAATAAAATCCACCTAAAAAAATAATAGGCTGGGTGGGCTTGGGCTAAATATATAATAGACGGGTTTAGGATAGCCATTGGATACCCTAAAACCTGCCCATCATGTCTACCAAAAATACCCATCCAAAACTACCCTTAAAAGTATAAACAAAAACCCAACAACTCACCTATTTTAGTGGGCTCATTTTATTTTTTTTCTTCAAACTTTTTTTTTCTTTATTTTTAGTGTCCTACAATTACTTTGCTTTTTTTTTTCCCATTTATTCTTTTATAATATTTTTAAATTGTCCACTTATAAATACTAATTCAAAATTCGTTCGGGTTCCAAGTCGAGTTCATGCTCGGGTTTCGGGATGGGTTTGGGTTCGGGCCGGGCCGGGCCGGTTCAGTTCCGGGTCCAATTTCGGGCCCAGTTTCTAGCCGGGTCCAATTTCGGGCCTCGGGCCAGTTTCAGGCCGGGCCCAGTTATGGGCCAGTTTTTGGCGGGGTCCTGTTTTGGGCCTCGGGTCGGGGTCTGGGCATGCACAGGTTTATATATAAATATAAAAAAATTAAAAATTGTGTTTGGACACAAAAAATTACATACGATTAAATATAAAAGTATACAATATAGAATATTTCAAATTTTAGAATAGATTCAAAAAATTAAAATCCGCTTTAAAAAAAAGAATTAAAATGAAATTAAAAAACTTCGAAATTTTTTTATTAATAAACCATTAAATAAGCCTTACATTTTTGTATAATGGGTATTATGGGTACCTACAGCTACCCATTACCCATTAATTTAATACCCATTTAATACCCGCCCAACACGCCCGTTTGACACCCCTAGTTGTAACAAGTAGTTGTTTAAAGTGACCATTGCTTGAAAATGCCTATTTTGACAATACATTTGATAATTTTCTATGTACATGAACTTATATTTCAATTTATTAAGTTTCACCAAACGAATTGAACTTCTCTAAGGGCCTGTTCTTTTGGCAAGTTTGAAACTAAGTTTGGGCCAATTTTTGTTTGAAACCAAAAAAACTTTCCAAAAGTGTGTTCGGAAATAGCTCCATTTCAAACAAACTTTCCAGCCCACTATTCCAAATAATTTCTTCTATCTCCCGTGAACTTCCACTCTGCGCCACGGTTATTCCTTCTCCCACCGAAAAGCTTCAATCCATGGTTTTTCGTCGGCAACAGTAATTACACACCGACCGACTGCCTTTCGCCGCTCCGCTTGCATCAGACTGGATCGGCGGCAACTGTGAACAAAAAACAGCGTCTTCTCCGCCGCTCCCGGTCAAGCCGCCCGGTCGTGTTTGTAAATCGGTCAGAGCAAGGCCTTTCCTTTTCCGCCGCTGCAATCATCCGCCGAGGGATATTTCTGCATCGCCGCTTATGGTCATAATGCCTCCATCTCCATAGTCCTCTTCACATTCCAATTAAGGTCCTGTTCAATTTCGATTCGGTTGCTTCTGTTGTTGTACTGGTGCCCTAAATTTTCCCCCTTTCCCTCGAATATTTGAATCTGAGGTTGTGCAACCGTAGTACCTCTACGGAGTTGGTCGAGACCGAAGGACCCCGTTTCCGGCGAGCTTCGTTGGCTTCTTTGTGGCTACAAAGTTCAGTGCCCCCATTTATTGGTAAGTATGTTTGCGGCTTAGCTGCATCCGTTCTGTTTTTTTGCTTATAGTAACATCTCTACGTTCCTTACATTGTGCTCATTGTTTGAATGTATGCTGAAATTTGGAATTATGTTGGGTTATGTTTATTCATTGTGATGAACATTTTCATACTCTGTGTTGCAAAACTGATGTCTTCCCTTTCCTAATTGAGGCAAATTCGGTTCCTCTCCTATCCGTTTGCATTTTGGTTTCTGTTTGTAATTGCCCCTTAAGCCGACATAATTGTCTCAATAACTTGTTAACTCTTAAGTGATGAAAAAATTTTGTGTTGTCACCAACCCTGAATTTATTATTTGTTGTGTTCAAGTCTGGCGTATGGAATTTTTTATGGGATAGTGGTCAATTAGGTGCATTTTGGGCCTTTTTGTAATGGGGAGTCCGGCTGAGCTATCATCATCTATAAGCCTTACGTTTACTTGACGCTGGTTTCGATTTTAGTGATGCAGAGATTGTAGTTGAGGGAAATTCAGTCGGTGTTCATCGATGCATACTAGCTGCTAGAAGTGAGTTTTTTCATGATCTTTTCAAAAAAGATGAGAGATATATTAGTAAGGATGATAAACCAAAGTACATCATGGAAGATCTGTTGCCTTCTGGTAGGATTCGATATGAGGCTTTTGTTGGTTTCTTGGCCTATTTGTATACTGCCAAGCTCAGGTCTTTTCCAGTTGAAGTGGCAACATGTGTAGATAGCATATGTGCCCATGATGCTTGCAGACTTGCCATTAACTTTGTGCTGGAATTAATTTTTGTTTCTTCATTCTTTCGGATAGCCGAGCTTGTCTCTCTTTCTCAGGTTAATTATCTCTTTCCTTTTTATATGAACGTAGAGAAGTCAAGTTCACATGAGAAAGCGGCCTTGTTGTATGTTTTCTGCACCACTGCATTTTTCAGTGGGATACAAAACTTACTTTGCTTACATATGAAGAGTTGAATTTGGTAATTTCTCTGTGTATTGCAATAGATTTGATTGCTGGAGAGTTAAGAGTTTGCATAGTAAAAGTTCTGAATAGTGGAGAGCTAAATTGCTTTGGTTTGATGGACCTGTTGATTTATATGGTTTCGGATAGCCGAGCTTGTCTTTCTTTCTCAGGTTAATTATCTCTTTCCTCTTTATATGAACGTAGAGAAGTCAAGTTCACATGATAAAGCGGCCTTGTTGTATGTTTTCTGCACCACTGCATTTTTCAGTGGGATACAAAACTTACTTTGCTTACATATGAAGAGTTGAATTTGGTAATTTCTCTATGCATTGCAATAGGTTTGATTGCTGGAGAGTTAAGAGTTTGCATAGTTACAGTTATGAATAGTGGAGAGCTAAATTGCTTTGGTTTGATGGACCTGTTGATTTATATGAACGTGCATCTTTTCAGCAACGATGAAGGCTGAGGTAGTGCTATTGAGATTTCCGTTTCGACTGTAATGCAAGCATACGTTGGTTGAACATATTGCAGATAGATATGCTGAAAGATGTGAAAATTGCATCTCCAAAAGCCTAAAATTGTGATGATATTTTTAAAGGGCATTGAATTATGAATGCTAGTGGCCTGCCTTTTGCCATATTTTGATCTCCATGCCTACATATGAAGAACTAGCTTGAGTCTTTTGATGAACTTGTGTTGGAATGTTGCTCACCTATATGCTCTAACCATACGTTCCATTTCTGTATCTATTTCCTTAGATAACCAACCATACAGTAATGTGTGAAATAAAAATTGTGCATCTATTATTGACAGGATTTAGAGAAGCTTGTTGTAGTGATCATGCATTCAACGCTCCCTCAGGATCAGGATGAGAAGACCTAAGCGTCGGAGACACACAGGTACCGCGTTACTTTCTCCCTCTGCAAGTTGATATTACCTACTTACTTCTCCATCTTGACTTCATACTTATACTGCACATGGTTCAACTATTCCGTATGCAGAGATTTTGGAAGCAAGGTCGAGCTCAATTAATTCTGTGTCGGACAGCAACGACCCCACTGTCGTCGGTTACAAGTCCACATTACAGGTTATTTCCTTTGCTACGTTGCGTTTTCAGCAGTTGAATGTGAACTTATACACTTCATTTTTGGTCCCATTCAACTATTCCATTGTTAGTTGATGTTGCATGTTAACTGCTAGACTCATGTGGTGGATTTTGTATGAATTGTGTGGATTAGTTTTGTGGAATAATACCTATATGCTGCTGTATACGTGACTTTGTTGGTAGATTAGATGCGGCCTGTTCATTATTTTATTTTATATTTGGAAGATTAACAAAATGGGAGGAAATGGCAAGCAAAAGGGGCCAAAGACAACATGGCCGCCCCATTTTGAGAAGCTGCTTTTGGATCTTGTGAAAAATCAGCCTAGGACTCCGGGTCGTAAATGTTTTAATATGACAAAGGATCAGTTGAATGCAATCGCTGCTGAGTTAAAAGGGGCTACGAGCATGTCATTGAACACTCGTCAATTGCGGGGTAAATTTGAACGTTGGCTTAAGGATTGGAGGGTATGGAAAAAATTACTGTTGCATAGTTCTGGTTTGGGATATCGCAGCGAGGAAGGGACGATCCTGTCCGACGACTGGGACGCGCTTGAGAGGGTAAGTAACTTCTCCATAATCATTGTGCATTTGATTTTTGATGTACTCATTGTTTGTTATGTGGCTGCCCATTTCACTAATGATTAGTTGCTCTGCCGCAGATGATTCCTGGGGCAGCTAGTTGGAATGGTAAAGCATTCCCCTTGTATGATGAGCCAGATGAATTGTTGTCGGACCAAATGGCAGATAAACGGAAAGCTATTAGCTCAAATCATATCCCCCAGAGTCCCGGCAAATATGTTCCCATTGATGATTCTGATGACTACGACAAATTGGGTGGTGATTCTGACGAGTGTAAGAGCCCGCTGCCCCAAGAGAAGAGAAAGGGAAAACGTTTAGCCCAAGTAGACATCGGATCTGCTACAAAATCAAAAAAATCAAGTGAAGGTGGGGCATACAGTCTTGTTTTGAGACATTTAATAGATCCGTGTCAAGGCCACCTCCAGATAAGGACAAAGAATTTTCGCGTGGCATAGTCAAGGCAATGACAGTTTTGAATCTTGATCCACGGACCTATGCGAAAGTTGTGAGAGAATTAGTGAAAGACAAAGTTCTAGGCAATGTATTCATTGAATCTAATGAGGAGCAGCAAAGGTCAATGATTGATCTTTACCTGGAGGACTGAAATAATGGATGCGTCTGGGAGCCCTGTGTAAATGCATGCGCTTCGTTGAGTTTTTCCTTATTATTGCGGATGATTTCCATTTTGTTTTTTCATTGTCGTAGGTGTGGTTTTTATATTGTGGTCCGGTAACTTGTTTATATTGATTGTTTTCGTTTCATTGCGGATGATGTGCATTTCCCTGTTCTAGGAACTTAGAGAGTGCTTTTTAGATGGCAGCGCTATATTGTCGCTGATAAGAGTGTTATGTAATTGGTCGGAACGTCGGTCATGTTTCTCCTGTTCTGGCAGAGCGTTTTTCAACTTTTTAGGACAACACTGACAAGTTTGCTGCATTAATGTAATATTTATGCTACTTTTCTGCATTTATGGTCCTTGCCTAATAACTGCGAGTTGACAAATATACTTACCCATTGCAACACGGGAATGTAACTGTATTTTCATTTCATATACAGATATCAACATGGATGATGCCGACTTGAATTCGGAAACAGAGTCCGCGAATGAAGGAGGGTACAGTGACAGTGATGGAGAATATATGGCCGACCATAGCAACGCAAATGGGCACGCGCAGCATTATTTACACCATCTTTTGTTGTTGCAAGATCTGGTAAATATTGAACGGCAGCAACGACTTGATAGACTGATACAACACGACTACCCTCTTTCAGGAAAGGATTACATGAAATGGATGTTGAACTCGCGTCATCCACTAAACCTTTATGAGCAGACGCGACTTACTCGGCCAACATTCGATGCCCTCCTTAAGCGGCTACATTCACAAAGTTTTTATGACAAGAAAGAGAAGGGTGTTACTCGTAAAGAAGCGCTTCTTATGTTTTTAATATGCATGGCAAGAGATAAACGGATGCGCGATCTAACAGATAGATTTCAACATTCCACTTCAACATGCAGTCGTGTTGTACGAGGGGTTCGTGTTGCTATATGCAAAATGGGGCCGCAAGTTATTTCACCCCGTAACCAAAACATTGTACATCCCTACATTCGTCAGAGGCGGTATTTGTACCCATATTTCAAGGTATTTTCTCATATACATAGGGAATATTGTAGTTATGCTACCTTACTACTTGTTTTGTGTGAGTATCGAATAACTTGCAACAAGCTGATGTGTTATTTTAACAACATTGACATTGCAAAATGTATCAGTTAAATACAGGGATGTGTAGGGGCTATTGATGGAACACATGTGGAGGCGTGGGCAATAAATGAGGTACAACAGCAGTACAGAGATCGGAAAGGGAGATTATCACAAAATGTGTTAGCTGTTGTTGATCATGACATGCGGTTTGTGTTTGTCTTCGCCGGATTCAGGGGGAGTGCACATGATGCCACGGTGTTACAGGCAGCAATTGACAATCCCGACCATGAATTTCCAATGCCACCACGGGGTAAATATTATGCGGTGGATTCGGCATACCGAAATATGCCTGGGTTTCTAGTCCCTTTTCGTGGCCATGAATACCACCTGAGTGCTTTTCGGGGACGAGGCGGACAATATAACTCAGGGAAGGAGTTATTCAACCACAGGTATGCACAAGTGCGTAATGTAGTTGAGCGCACTTTCGGAGTGATGAAGAGCAGATTTCACTTCCTGACGGGCCCAATGTTCGCATATGATGAAAAAAGTCAAGCTGAATTTGTGTTGGCATGCTGTATTATCAACAATTTAATACAAGAACATAATTCCACAGATGAGATTTTTGCAGAGTATGCTGGGATCGAAGAAGATCATGTGGATCCGATAATAAGTGGGGCCACGCAGGGAAATTTGCACGAGGAGGTGAATCAATCACAAGTAGCAAGAACTGAAATGGGACATGTACGAATGGCCATTATGCAACAAATGTTGGAGGATGTACATATATGACTTATTATTGTACCGTATTGCTTCATAGTCAGCATTGTATATATTTTCCGTTCGCACAATATGCACTAGTATTTTGTAAGGTAGACGTATTTCATAATTCGTGTTGTATTATGGGCTGCTTGAATTTTATTTCAATTGCCACGGTTTTTCAATGGAATAGGGAAAACAAAGTAATGAAGCAAATCGGGGCATACAGTTTTTTTAATGAATAGGGAAAAAATGGGCATTCTGTGCGTACCATGTAGAATCGGAAATTGAAAGATATTAGACTTGGAATCGGTTTTGGTGATTCTTTGGGCCAAAAGAATTCATTTGTTGAAATTAATTTTTTTTAGCACACGGTTGCAGTGATCAAATTGCAGACAAAAAAACTAATGTGGGAAAAAAAAAAGGGTTTGGCAGAAAATTTGGTTTGAAATGGATGTTTCTTATGGCCAGTTTGAAATTCAGTTTCAAAAGAAGTTTCAAACTTGGTTTCAAAAGTATGTTTCTGTATTTTTGGTCTGAAACTTATTTTGCTTCAAACTAATTCTGAAAACAAGTTTCAAACTCCCTAGGAAAACATGCCCTAAATACAAGTAATACTTTAATTGATGTTTTCTAATGTTTCTTACCACATCCAACATATGCCTTTTACGACAAAAAATTATCTATAAAATAATAAATATTGATTTAAAAATTTATATTACCAAAATTCTTATTTAAACGAGAGGGAAGAATGGTAAAAATCAATTTATAAATATGAACGACTACATTTTTTTTCTTCTTCTTCCATATATAAGAAACTAAAATAGTTATTTTAAAAAATATAAGAGACTAGGTAATTTGATTAAATATATATTGTACATAGTAAAAAACATCGAGTAAAACAGTTATATTGATTCAATTATACTTTTTCTATTCCAATAAAAAAGTCATACTTTTATTTCATTTTTTACTTTTATGCACTTTAACAAATAAGGATATAAGTAAAAAAAAAATAATAAACTATTTAGTTTAAGTTTTATTTTTTTTAAGTCCATAATAAATTAGACGAAAACTAGTCATTATTGGGACCAAAGAAATTTAAAACATAGAAATTTTAAAAGAAATGTTTCGGCGCAGTCTCAAGCCTATATCAGTATGACTATGCATTGGGGAGCTTTGGTGGGATGGGCTGCAGTTAGAGGATGTTTGGATGCTCCCAATGTGTTGATGCCTCTCTACATTTCTGGTTTCCTTTGGAGACTCTTTTACGAGACTATTTATACATCGCAGGTACTTTTTTTTTATAGTTGTACTTAATCACTCTTATTATTAGCGTGAAATGAGGATTTCTTAATAGAAGATGGTATATCACATTTATATTAAAAGCTGGTACAAATGTAATATTAATTTTTGGGTATATATTAAGTGAGTACTGATGTGACAATTGTGTCTGACGTGTTTATTTTGAAAGTTATTAATTCGAACTTTACTTAGAAGCTACAAAATACATCAACTTTACTAATTTTTTTCGGCGTAAAAAAAAGAAAAATGCTGAGTAATACTCCAATCAAATGAATGAAATGTTCATTTTTAGATAATAATAAGTCATTGCATTCTAAAAATCTCAATTTGTAGATGGTTGTAGGATAAAGAAGCGGATGCGAAGTTGGGTTTGAAATCTACAGCCATACTATTTAGTGACTCGGTCAAAATTTGGCTCACAGGCTTTGGAGTTGCTATCATTTCTAGTTTGGCTCTGCTTGGGTTCAACGCTAATATTGGTACTCATCTTAGTTTTAACTTAATTTACCTCAATCTTTTTTTTTTTTTCTAAATTCCTTTTGTAATTTTAAAGTTCGAACTCACAACTTCAAAATTGTAATATCCTTTTATTATCATTTCACTTTACCTAAAATCGAGACAATGACATTTTTTTTTCTTTCTAATAATATGACAGGATGGCCATATTATGCATCTTTGGTACCTGCTTCCTGCCATTTGGCTTGGCAGATTTTGACGACTGATCTATCAAATCCTGCTGACTACAAAACCAAGTTAGTATTTTGAATATTAAGGCTCTGTTCTTTTCCATAATATTCTAGGAAAATTATCATTTTTTCCTCAAAAATTTTTACATAAAAAAATAACATTATTTTTTACTAAACTCAAAACTCAAATTTCAAAATTTTCTCTAAATCCTCACTAACATAAATTCAAAAAATAACATAATCATTACACTTTTTCTTCTCTTTCCTACACAAATTCTCAAAAAAATTTTCATTAAAAAAAAAAATTCCTTCCCTAAATAAAAAATTTCTCATTTCAGACACGAAAAGAACAAAGCCTTAGACATGGACATAAATATTGTACTTAGTTTTTCTCTTTTTTTTTGGAATTTTAATAATTAAATATAATCATGCCCCATGGTTAGCTAGGCAGGTAACTGCTCTCATCCTCAATGCCATTAATTTGAACTTAAATGGGGTTTAAGATTTTACTTATTTTTCTTGGGCAAGGAAAAAAGTTATTTAAAATATGGAACAATTTTCAGAAAACTTATGAATATCAGTCTTCGCTGTAGTTTAAACATAGTATTGATAGCGGCGAAGACTGATCTTCGTAAAGTTTAAGCAAATTACACCAGTTTCTCTCTACAGGGGTCGAGATATTATTTTTTGATAAATTCTAGAGACTGAAATGTTACACTTGGATAAAGTCTAAGAATTGAGATGTAAAATAGAATTCCCGCTAGCTAGTATCAGAATGTAGAGTTGGTCTCCCGGGCAATGAGTTTATGCATGCGACATTGTTCACATGAACATAGTACTGGATAGAGTTTTTTTTCCCTCAATATTAGAATTGGGGTCCAAAATTACTAGAATACTCAATTTTTTTCTTCTATCCCCAAACTATTAAAAAGGAAGTTGGCGAATTCGTTTTTAGTTCAAAAAGATTTTTATTAAAAACAAAATTCCGTGAGAAACGAAAAAGTTCCGCGGCTATTGTCCGCGGGTGTCTGTTTTGGCGGCGCCCGTATTGGAGGAGGGGACGAGTTTCGCAAAACCCGCTTCTAACAACGTGTTTTGTAGTAGTGAGTCACTCTTAAAAGAGTAGTAGCTCTTAATGGAGTATTTAGTACTTCGTCAACAACAAAGATACTCTATAAGAGGTCAAGTGTCACTTTAAAAGAGCAATAAAGAGTTATGCTGGTTTTGCTCAACTCATGGAGTATGAGTTAATTTTAACAGCTAATTCGCCAACAATTAACTGATACGCGAGTTTACAAAAAAGAAAAAAAGGACGCGCGTGGATGATCAGCCAAATCCCGTTGCATGTATAAACCCGTTTTTGCACATAATGTAATATTTTTTTTTGTTTTTTGGAACTTTTTTTCAATAATGTAATATGTTAGTTACTATATTCTAATTAGTGTTTTTATCTTTAGGTAAGTATGCCACCATCGATTCTAACTATAATTTAATTAATTACGTTTCTTGTTCTTAATTTGTTGGTCACAGGCGCGTGGGTGCCATTGTTTTCCTCGGAATTGTGTTGGGAAAACTGTCCTGATAGGGTCCGTACTATTTATTTTATATTTCATAATTGATTACTTTAATTTTATGGTGAGCAAAATAAGTAATTAGTTTCTACATTTTTAGCAAACTGGCCAGATCGTATCATGTTATATGAATTTCCACATTTTGATGGATTAATTTTGCTGAAAATTGAACCACTAGAATTGAACAAACCACCATAAATACATTGATAGAATTTTCAAATTGCAATCAAAGGGATAAGGTTCTCAATGTCTATTATTATAGTTCGATTCAACTGGTAAGAATAATATATCCAAATAACTAGGTGTTACATGATTAATTGAGCAAAAAATTCCGTGACACTAGGAGACATTAATAGATAAATTCCTTAAAAATTTGAAAGTGTAATGTTAGAGAAATTATTCAGTGCATCATATGTATGACGTAGGATGATTTATCAAAATATATTTAAGAGGTAAGGTACTATTTTAAGGAGAAACTGATGTATATGTACGAGGCCCAAAAATATAAATATTAATCTATCATTCATTTGCTACACTATTTTTATTAATGCATGAGATCTATTTAATAATTTTATGTAGTGTTGGCAATATTAATCATTTTTACTCAAATGAAAGAAGCATAAAAATATTGTTTGACTTTTTCTTTTTCTTTTTCTTTTGACAGTTTATAATTAAGGGCGTGAGATGATGGGGAGGATTTAGAATCTTGGACTGCAATTGAGGCGGGGCTTTGTTGTTGTTGTTGTTGTTGTTGTTGTTTTATTTATTTATTTATTTTTTGTTTTGTGTGTGTATATATACTAGTACTTTTGCGAGAAACTATAGTCCATTGAAGAAACCATTCAACTATTAAATTTGGCTTGCAATTGTACAATTAATTTATACAAGGCCAAATTCAAAGGTTGAATTGTTAGAAAATTAAACCAAACATAATTAGAAAATTTTATTTGTGATAGGATTTAATAATTACTTGTTTAATTTATTTTCAATTTGAATTTGATTTGTTTTGTGAAAGGATTTGGTAATTTATGGGTCTATATAAAGAACTTAGGGGATATAGTTTTCAGTTGAATTGAGAGTTTGAAAGGTTAAACATGTAGAAGCCTTTTGACTCTCTATGTCCGAGTTATTTGAGGGAGTCTTTTTGGATAGTGTGATGGGTTGTTATAGGATCCGAGGTCATAAGAGATGAATATTCTTGTTTATGTCACGTTGATGATTAATGGGTTAATGAGGTAATGAGTTGATGTAAGTTGTAAGAGATGTATGTTGTATCTTATGCCTCTATGTTTGATATTAGTGGATTTGGGTAGATGTAGGTATTTTATAATCGAACAACATTAAAATTGTGTGTTGTTTCATCATTGTGTTTTGTTTATTCCGTTAGGTGTTAATCTCTTTGCGATATAGACATTTATTTTTATATCCTACATATGATATCAGAATCAGAAAAAAGAAATTACTAACTTTCGTTCTCTCAGTTGCCGAACAAAGGCTTGAGGTGCTGACTTGTGTTAAAAAAAACAAAATACATAAAAATAAATAAATAAAATTGGAAAAAAGGGAAAGAAAGGAACTGCCGAAAATAAGAATTCGCCGCTTGGACTTTGAGTATCAAATTGTGGTTACTTCTAGCAAGAGAAGATTGACTGAGGATATTTGGCTTTTAGAGTATAAATTGTGTAGGTTTGCTTCGGGAATGAGAGGGAGTACATTAGGTTCAACAACGAAAAAAAAAGAAAAAGAAGAAAGTTTTAGGTTAATCAAGTCATCGAAGTTAATAGTATTATTTATGGGGTACACAATTTTAAAGGCAGCTTTGTTTTGTTTAGGTTTTGGTGAAGCAATTTCTGTGCTTTCAAATTCAGTTTCGACTGATCCGTGACAAGTTTGGAATAACTGGAGTTTTGGTTGCAAGTTGTGTTGTGGCGCGGCCCTTTAAACAAGGGAGGGGTTTTAGCAGAGAAGGGATGAAGATTCGCCGAATACGAAGAGTGATTGTTCGTGTTCGACATTGGGTTGTGATTATAGAATTAGAGTTGCGTTCGTCCAAAGGTTGGTTGAAGGGGAGGCTGTGTTGGAAAATTAAACCATACTTAATTAGGAAATTCTATTTGTCGTAAGATTTAATAATTACTTGTTTAATTTATTTTTAATTTGAATTTGATTTGTTTTGGGAAACTAATTTTGGGAAAGCGGAATCATCCATAAGTATTGGTAGGGATCAATCTCCCGCAACTTCCTTTCCAATTATATGATGAGTGGTCCTTGATGTCTACATGAAACATGGTGGGAAGGGCTCTGAAGGTGGATTTTGCATCGGCTAACCTATCACGCCCATCGGTTGCAAGGGTATGCACGGAGATAATCTCCTCAAACCTTTGCCGGAGGATGTTTATTTGGAAACCCATGTAAGAGGTTTTCTCCAAATACTAGATTATGACAAGATGCCCCATTATTGTGTCCCCTGTTTCAAGGTAGGACATCATGAATATGAATGCCACAAGGGGGCAAATCCCCCCCCCCCCCCCCCCCCCCAAAGCTGTAGTGGAAAAGCAAGGCAAGGGAGAACAAAGGGAAAACAAAGGCCCCGGGTGGGCTGGGATTTCTGGATCTAGTAGATGAGCGTACGTCGGAATTAAGGGTGTCGGAGGAGAGCAACACCGAGATAGTTTATGGTGAGCCCCAACCGAAAGCAGATGCAGTCTCCTCTGCGCAGAAAGGCCCCAGCCACGACGGCCCAGAATGTGTTCGACCATTTGCCACACTCATTTGCCCCACCTCTAGCTATCGGCGTGCAGGCTACCCTGCCCAGCCTAGCAGACGCGCAGCCCAGAGACCCAGAAACATGCGAGCAGCCTGCACCTATCAGTGTGCAGGCCACAGCATGCTCGCCCAACCAAGCTGCGTAGGCCACCAACCCTGCACCACCATGCTCACATACCACTACTCCAGCGCCAGCATGTGCACACATCCCAGCAACAGGTGTGTAGCCTGCGCCTAGCCCAACCAATTGGGCGCAGGCAACCAATCCAGCAGCAACAGAGCAGCAAGAAGCCAACGCCAGCACACCCTTGTGCGATGAAGGTGCTCGACATATTTCCCAATCAGCTCCCACGCTATTACAAACCTCAGAGCCTAGCCCAGCTCCCCCAGCTTCTGAACTAGTCCAACCCTCAACGCAGCTCACAAAGGATGCTACTCAAGTATCTACCACGACTTTGTGGTCCGATATAGTCCAAACACAATGAAATCCCGAAAAAGAGAAAATATGTCCCTGCCACTTCCCAGAGTAAAGCCCCTCAAAAGGATTTTCACTCCGATTCAAGCACATAGAATGCTTACAGACAATGAGCTCATCACTCGTATGCCTACTAAGCCACGCGTTCCTGTTATAGAATTGCCGGTTTTCCACTCACATGAGGTCCATTGTGATGGCAAACAAGATGACGAAGGGAGGGGTGATTTTGACCCCTGGGAAACTGATGATGAGGTCGAAAATTAAGAGGTAGAGCAGCCGCATGTTTCAAGATCCAGGAGGTCAGAGTCGTTCGAGTATGAACTTCGGAAGCTTCGGAACAAGCCCAAAGTAGATTATGGTAAATTTAACAATCACGGGTACAAAATGTTAGCCTCGAGGTTTAGTCTCATTTGTTTTTCCTTTTACTTTTCCGCAATTAGTAAGACGGGTAACCAATCCCATATAATTCCAAAAAAAAAATATTAGTTTGATACTTAAATAGTTACATATATTTATTTAATTAATCCACTTTTCTTTTTTTTGCTTATACTATTTCGCCCCCACTTGATATTTAGCTCTGGCTCCGCCACTGCCCACGTGGGATCGATATGGATGTAGGATTGATATCGATCGGATCGCATCGTATCGTAGGATCACAAAATGTGCATGTGTAAAATTACTGATAAATTATATAATTACTCTTATTTGAGCTATTTTAGCAAAATTTTGTAGTATCGTATAAAATTAGAGTTAGAATTAATTTGGTATTTTGGGATCATAAAATCTTACAATATGTATCGGAATTTTACAAACTATGATTCCAGAGTTAGAATCGATTTGGTATTTTGGGATCGTAAAATCTTACAATATGTATCGGAATTTTACAAATTATGCTTCCAGGTATCTCTAGCTTTGGATTTCATCATAAAGTAGATGATCAGTGTTCTCTGAACTGAATTCCTTCAGCATTTTTTTCCTCGATCCATAGGTTCAGTCAAGTGATTATTGAACAGAAACACAACTGTATAGAGGATAAAGATACTCACTCATGAAATCAGGGTGTTGGACGTTCAATTAATTCCACTTTGATGCCTTTCTGTAATAACCAAATACTGTATTATATATTGTATTTTTTCCTATCAACAAAAATATATAGAGAAAATAAAATAATGTTTTATAGAGTACGTGTATATTCCTCCACCGCAATGAAAGAATTATACGAAAATATAACTTTTAAGGTTGAAGGTACAACACCTAAAATAACTAATTTGCATTTACTTTTTTCATTTAAGTTTTACTTTCTATTTATGGGTTAATTATAGACTATAAATATTATATTAGTCGTATATAAAGTTTAAAAAAAAAAATCAAAACATGACACTTTTATTGTGATAAAAATAAATTTTGAAACATGATACTTTCAATATGATACATCCCTTAAAATTTTTTTTTTTTTTTTTAAAAAAAGCCAGTCTTATAATGTATGTTTAGGTAACAATAAAAGTATTCTTCCGAAAAAAATAGTTAAAGAAATCTTGTGTTCGGTATTGGAAGTTTAAATTAAATTGTTCCCTGTTAGGTTAGAGCATGTGCTAAAACACCAAAGTTTGCATGTTATATACTTTCTCCGTTCCTAAATGTAAGATATTTTAGTCTATTAAATTTGTTCCTAAATATATGATGTTTTAGGAATTCAAAAACAAAATAGTGTATTTTATTCTATATTTGCCCTTATTTATTGTAATCTTATATATCATTCATTTATGTTGTAGATTTTCAAATGGCTTAAAATCTTTTATTACACTTTCTTATTACAGTCCTTGTTACACATTTTAATAACTCATTGTAAATATTATTTTTTATATTTATTTTTTTTACCAATGATATTTATTAGCATTATAATAAATTTTCTGACTAAGGGTTAGTCCATTTTGGTGTAGGGTATATTTATTTTAATTTATTGATATTAAAAAAATCAGAAAAATACTATAAAATTATATTAAAATATAAGACGAATGTAAAAAATAAAACAATTTATACTACAATTAGGTAGAATACAAATGAATATCATTGGTAAAAAATAAATATAAAAAATAATATTTACGATAAGTTATTAAGATGTGTAATAGGAAATGTAACATGAAAGTGTAACAGAGGACCGTGAGTAATTTTCAAGGCTAAACTCAATAAAACTACAACTTACATTAAAAAAAAAAAGTGTAATATGTTCCTTTTATCATCAAATTAGGTTGTAAAACTCCATGTTCAAGATAAAATGTGCTAGTTTTATCATTAAAAAAGTTAGAATAATTACACAATTCATGATATTTTGGTATAATCAAATAAATTTAATAAGATTAACAAAGTAATTTTATCAATTTTCTTAATATGTTTGCATTAAACTAAAACATCATACATTTAAGAACGAAGGAAGTAGTATAATATATCGAAGGACACACTCGATTGCATTTGGGAGAGTATGAGGCAGCAAGCCTTTTCTTTTTCAATGTGAAAAGAAAATTGAGTTTGAGTTAGTGGAGAACTGTTATAGCCATGGTTGTTAGGCCTGGCCCGGTTGACCCGCGAAAGGCCACCTTTACGGACCAAGGTTTTGTTGAATTTTTGTTGAGAGGATCTCTAAATTTTTGCAGCTCCATTCCGTCACCGCCATTAACCACTTGAGCGATTCAAATTCACAAGCCACTGACCACCGTCGATCCATTTCCTCCCTTTCCTCCTTCCCAAATCAGTTTTCCTTAAAACACTAAAAAAAAAAAAAATGTTAAATTAAATTCAGATTCTGTAAAAATGAAAAGAAAAAATGAAATATAATGGTTTAAATAAATAGGTTCATATTAAATTAATTGTATTGGATGAAAAAAAAAGTAAAAGATTGAGAGTTTGTTTGGTTAAAAAAAGTAAAATAATGGAAAGGTAAGACAAATGAATAGGGAATCAGACGATTTTGCCCTCAGTAATTTGCTGCCTTTTGGGGTCTAACGGAGGGGTTTGCCGAAATGTCAAATGTTGTAACGTTTTTGAAAGATTTGTGAGGAAAAAATAATTTTCAAAACATAGTGTCAGTTTCTATGACATGGCCAAAGGTTCGTGACTAATTATTCAATTCACTCCAGTTTAAATAATTAGATCTCTGCATGACCAAAACATATAAATTTTAATTTAAGAAATTATTTGTCAATTCTTCCCACTTTTATTCCCGGAGGATAAATGCACCTGGTGTGCCTGAACCGACATTCAATATGGGCTTGATCCAAAATGCTTAAAACTCATTCGGGGAAGACGGTCATCCGACAATGAATGTCGGACAAGATGGTCAAGTAAATTATTCTTAAGGGTGAGAGTTATAAGAAATTATGAAGGTCACGGTTTTTATCTTCAAGAATGGAGTTGATAATAGTCATTACAAAGGTAATGGTTGGATGGCGGTTACAAAGAAGCAAATGTCCAGCATTAAACTCGATGACAGTTACACAGCATTAATTAAACTCGATGGCACACTAGCATTAAACTCGATGGTAGTTACACCAACATTGAAAACTCAATGGCGGTTACACAAACATTTCAACAAACGGAAACGGTAAAGATATTCTATAAATACGAAAGGAACAATTCTAAACAGGGGTCAATATGTTATCTTTAAAATCATAAAATCTTATTCAATGTAGTTCAGAGGGATCATAATATATATAACTTAAAAATAACATTTTAATCCTTATGTAGTTAAAGTGTTTCGGCTCTAATTTTAACGTCATTTCTCAAGATTCAACAATACTCAACAAGAAGTCATTCCTCTATGTTCAACAATACTCATATAAAAAGTCATTCAACAATACTCAACATATTGAGCTTGTCTAGATTCAAGTAAAACTTTAATTGTTAATTGATGTCTTTTAATCTTTCTTACCACATACCTTGTATGCATTTTACAATAAAAATTATCTATAAAATAACAAATATTGATTTGTCGATAAATGAATAATTCATTTATTGATAAATGAATAATTTATACATAATTTTGCTAAATAAATATTTTCCTTGACCGTTAAACTCAAGTGAACCATAGACATTAAAAATGGACGGCAGACCATTTAGATTGATAATCACAAATAGTCAATGAAACAAAACACATACCCTTCTCGTTTCATTCGAAAAGTTTATTTTTAAAAATATTTTTCGTTTCAAACTCCTTCACCTTTACTAATATAATTATGTATAAACCACAATTAACCCACACTTAAAGGTAAGAATATAAATAGAACAAATAAGATCTAATTAGCTAATTTATGTATTGTACGTACCTTGATATTGTATATATGTGAAAATGAACTTTTCTAATACAAATGATGGAATAATATTTAAGTTTACAAAGGGACAAATCATATGTTAACAAAGTGTGATTTGATAGTAATTTCATACAATTCATACTTCGGATTTAAAAAAAATTTCGCCGTGCGGATTTTCTAGTCCATTCCCTCTTCCACTAGTAAAATAGTGTCACGTGTTTAACTAGAATTCCTAAATATCTGCAACATAGCGATTCTTAGCGATTTTGCGTACATATTAGAAGACTTCTCCCCAATCCTTAAACCCTTGTTAGCATAATCAAGCGTCGACAAATCGCTTCTCCCTCGATCCCAAACGAATTGGAGGGATAAAATGTTTCGAGATGTTGACAATGTGAAGATAGCTAGGGAAATCAGATTTCTTTTGGTTACGCATTTAGAGCATTGCTTTTCTGTTCATTAGGTTGACTTCTTTGGCGTTTGGGTATTGTATCCACTTAGATGCAGAAACCCTGTTTGGAACCCACTTTCAAAACATGTTTTGAGAAAAAAAAAAAAAAGTAGACTCCATGACCCAAATTTATTTGGAATGAGGTTTAAGTTTTGCCATCTCAAAACATATTTTAAGAGCTTGTTTGGTATGTGATTCGAAATGTACCCAAAAATATTATTCAACTTTCTTTCCATTTAAAAAAAAAAAAAAAAGTTTTTCCCATCATACTCTTCTTCTACCCCACCCATCTACCTCCAGGCTCCAACCCCCACCACCCACCCCTCCTCTCCCATTTCCTTTTCTTTTTCTTTTCTTTCAACCTGCACTCATCCCGAGCCTGACCTCTCTTTTCTTTTCTTTTCTTCTCTTTTCTTTCTTTCTTCTCTTCCTTTTCTTTCATTCATCACTCTCAACCGCAATGGTGGTGGTGGAGGATCTGAAAATAGGCAGTGATGGTTGCTGGCGGTGGTGGTAGATCTGAAAGTGGGGTGATTGGTGGCAACGGATCTGAAAGTGGGCAGTGACAGTGTGTTACGGGACGCACCTCCTGTGCTTGCCCCGCAACCCCATCGGTGCCCCATGAGCCTAAAATGACATGTTGCAACCTTTGCCTAAAGCCGAGATCCGACGGAGCGGAATGGCACGATGCGTCGCACAACGCGTCACATCATATGTCGGACAGCACTTGGTGCACAACATTGCCTGAGCGCGCTCAGCCCAAGCCCTGCACCTGTGGTGTGGCTGCGCAGCCCAAGCCCAGCGCCCCGCGCGAAGCGCCCAGCCCAGCACGCCAAGCACCAGTGGCACAGCCCAGCACCCTGGCGCCCAGCACGCCAGGCCCCTAGTGCCAGCGCCTGGCGCCCAGCACGCCAGGCGCCCAGCGCCCCAGTCAGCCCCATCGCGCCCAGCCTGTGCCCCAGCGCGCACCAGCGCGCGCCAGCCTGCGCCCAGTGCGCCTAGCTACCAGCACCACAACGACCGAATCCAACGGCGCCCAACCTTTGTAACTATTCATTTGTGTTATTTCTTTATATTGTAATAGTTAGTAAGGTAGGGGGAAATGTCATTTTTAGTTAGATTAGTGATCTTTTGCAAGATCACCCTTTTGTACGCCCTGATCTCTCCTCAGGGAACTTCGGATTTTTAGCCTTTCTAGTTGTTGGTGGGGTTGATGTAATGAAGCAAGAGTTGGGTTCCCACCGCCCACTTAAGCTCTTGACTACTTCTTGTAATTTCCTTCTTTCATTAATGAAAACCAAGCTTTGGCTTATGAGTTGCCTTTGTTTATTTTCATCGATTCGGGAGGCTTAATTGCAAGTACTGCGGGAAATGGCGGAAGCTTGGCTATCCTGTGATGCGGGGGCCTTGCTTGTCTCACGGGAAATGGCGGAAGCTTGGCTATCCGGTGATGCGGGGCCTTGCTTGCCTCACGGTGCGCTCGTTTTGGTGATTCAAATTGGCGCCCCGTGACAGTTGGTATCAGAGCTATGGAAGAGCCCCGAGCCTCTCGTGCGTGACTACGCTGGTGAGCTATGGGTAGGGTGACGAAGTGTGACTCTCCGTAGGGGACGCCTATGCAGACCGAAGAACCATGGTTCTTCCACGAGGGAAGTAATTCGTGGTGAAGGTTGGTAGGTGGCAAGCTGATAGATCTAACTTAGTCACCTATCGGGCGATTGTGGTCCAAGTTGAGATCAGAGTCTGGAGACGGGATTAACTTGACGGTTTGGATCGCAGTGCTGACTGGGTTCAAATGACAGTTGGTTTGAGGGACGGACCCATGCTTCATCTACATTTACGGCTATGGTGACTTGAGAATAGACGATCTACGTATAGAGTGTGTACGCCAATCAGAGTACACCGCCGGTGGACGGCTGTGGTGACCTGAGAAGGGGCAACTTATACCTAGGATGGGCCAATCAAGGACCGCCGTGAACGTTGGATCTAAGTGTGGCGATTATAATGACAGTTGGTCGGAGGGACAGACCGATGCTTCATCTGCATTTGCGAAAGTGGTGACTTGGGAAGAGGCGATCTACGTATAGAGTGTGTACGCCAATCAGAGTAAACCGCCGGTGGACAGAAGTGGTGACCTGAGAAGGGGCAACTTATACCTAGGATGGGCCAATCAAGGACCGCCGTGAACGTTGGATCTAAGTGTGGCGATTATAATGACAGTTGGTCGGAGGGACGGACCCATGCTTCATCTACATTTGCAGAAGTGGTGACTTGGGAAGAGGCGATCTACGTATAGAGTGTGTACGCCAATCAGAGTAAACTGCCGGTGGACGGAAGTGGTGACCTGAGAAGGGGCAACTTATACCTAGGATGGGCCAATCAAGGTGTACCGCCATGAACGTTGGATCTAAGTGTGGTGATTATTCGGGTCCCAGTATCACAAGTTGGAGACTCTCGAGGATAGCATCCTTGAGTTGCGGTTCAGCAGTAACCCAGGGAGCGAGACCCCTGGTGTAAGGTTCGAGATTACTTGCGCGTGTTGCGCTTATTTTGCTGGTTCAACTTGGTGCGTCAGAGGAGGTAGTCAAGTGTTCCAGAGTTGAATGGCATGATGTGCAGCGTTGATTCCTGCGTGGTTCAAGTGGATGCGCTCATGGTACCAGGTCAATAATCGCGCGTGTTGCGCTTATATCGCTGGTTCGACTTGGTGCGTCAGAGGAGGTAGCCAAGTGTTCCAGAGTTGAATGGCATGATGTACGGCGTTGAGTCCCTGTGTGGCTCAAGTCGATGCGCTCGTGGTACCAGGTCAACAAACGCTAACTTGCGAGTTGATGAAAAATTCTGTGTTGTTGCAAGATGCTGAGTCAAGGACAATGTTTCTTTCGGGAGTTGAGCAAACGGTTGTGAAGACTTATGCTGAGATGTGAAGCACAGTTACTAGACGGTAAGTTGAAGGGCAACAATTCTTCCACGGGTGGGGGCAATTTGGTTGTGAAGGCTTATCGCATTTATAAGGGTGTCAGATACGATCACATACCTTCGTTGTGGATATACAGTGGTGACAGCATGTATGTGGCAAAGAGCTTAACCAAAAATCCATCTAGCCGATGGTCAACATTGGAGCTATGCACGACTATATGGGTAGGGATGCATGGTTTCGTGTTCAGAAGTTCACATACCTTCGTTGTAGATATACAGCGGTGACAACATGTATGTGGCAAAGAGCTTAACCAAAAATCCATCTAGCCGATGGTCAACATTGGAGCCATGCACGACTATATGGGTAGGGATGCTTGGTTTCGTGTTGAGAAGTGCTAGCAGAAAGGGAGGCGCAGAATTGCAATGTGCAACTGTTCGTGAGTGTCGCAATGATGCATGGACAGAACTACAGTGGACAACTGTTCGTGAGTGTCGCTATGATGCATGGATATGTTTGCTCCTTACCGCCACCCCAACAGTTATGGTTCATGCCGTGAAGACAGAGGGAAAAAGTGAAAATCCGTGGCATGAAGTTTGATCGGGATTGCTTGGAGTCTAGTGGCGCAAGCCTTGTTCCTCATTGCAGCAACCCGGTACGTGAAGCCGAGAATAATGGTCCAGCCAGCAGTCAAGCACAGAGGGTTAAAAGGTCATAGTACAAGATTTATGGTGAAACTAAGTCAGCAAAATGGTGATTGGTCCAGTATTCGTTTGTGGGAGATTGATAAACGACGCCCTAATCAATTAAGCCGTTCGTCAAGCAGAGATGGTTAGAAGCCCTGTTTGCATGATTTATGGTGAGATTGAGATGGTCGACATCCAGAACATTCCACACCCGACCGGTCCAGCACACTGAAGTGGGAGATTTGAGAAGCACAGTCAATCGGTTAAGCCAATGGTTGCGCGAAAATGGGTAGAACCCCAGAATAGCAAGATTGTTGGTGAAATTGAGAAGGCACACGTCTAGGACTTCCCACACCCAGTTCGAGATTGGTTATGAATGCTGAATTTTTATGTCTCGTTCAGGGAACGCCCATCATCAGAACAGAAGAAACCACCAACCTTGTCCCAGTGGTGGTGCGCTCCAGCGGAAACAATGATGAATTGGGTTAGAATTCACAGTGGGGGAGAAGAATATTGTGGCAAAATGAAGAAAGACTGCTCAGACCGAGTCGTCACTTTGGAAAATTTTTTCTCCTACACGGGACATTTTGAAGTGCAGGCAGTTGCAACACAGGATGTGCGTTGAAGCCAACCAAGCAGAACTTTTTGTCTTGTTGAACATGGACTCAAACTAAAACTGAGGGAGTGTTCAATGAGCTATTCCTTTCGGATGGCACAGATGCATAAGCAGAAGTGGGCACAAGGCGAGAAACCTCGATGCTTTCCCAGTGGTGAAGTGTCAAGAAGAATATTGATGGCGCCGAGGACGTCGCCAAATCAAGTGGGGGAGAATGTTACGGGACGCACCTCCCGTGCTTGCCCCGCAACCCCATCGGTGCCCCATGAGCCTAAAATGACATGTTGCAACCCTTGCCTAAAGCCGAGATCCGACGGAGCGGAATGGCACGACGCGTCGCATCATATGTCGGACAGCACTTGGTGCACAACACATGGTGCAGCACAACATTGCCTGAGCGCGCCTAGGTCCCAGCCTTAGCGCGCTCAGCCCAAGCCCTGCACCTGTGGTGTGGCTGCGCAGCCCAAGCCCAGCGCCCCGTGCGCAGCGCCCAGCCCAGCACGCCAAGCACCAGTGGTGCAGCCCAGCACCCTGGCGCCCAGCACGCCAGGCCCCCAGCGCCCGGGCCCAACGCCCAGCGCCCCAGTCAGCCCCAGCGCGCCCCAAGCGCGCCTAGCTACCAGCACCACAACGACCGAATCCAACGGCGCCCAACCTTTGTAAATATTCATTTGTGTTATTTCTTTATATTGTAATAGTTAGTAAGGTAGGGGGAAATGTCAGTTTTAGTTAGATTAGTGATCTTTTGCAAGATCACCCTTTTGTACGCCCTGATCTCTCCTCAGGGAACTTCGGATTTTTAGCCTTTCTAGTTGTTGGTGGGGTTGATGTAATGAAGCAAGAGTTGGGTTCCCACCGCCCACTTAAGCTCTTGGCTACTTCTTGTAATTTCCTTATTTCATTAATGAAAACCAAGCTTTGGCTTATGAGTTGCCTTTGTTTATTTTCATCGATTCGGGAGGCTTAATTGCAAGTACTGCGGGAAATGGCGGAAGCTTGGCTATCCGGCGATGCGGGGGCCTTGCTTGCCTCACGGGAAATGGCGGAAGCTTGGCTATCCGGTGATGCGGGGCCTTGCTTGCCTCACGGTGCGCTCGTTTTGGTGATTCAAATTGGCGCCCCGTGACACAGTGGCTGACGGATGAAGGTATTGACGACAGGTTGGGGGCGGTGATGGTGGTTAGTTAAGGGGTTGGTTATGATGGTGATAGGTAAACAAAGAAAAAAAAATATTAAAATGTCAAAAGTCTTAAATAAAAAAAGAAATATTAAAACCAGAAATAGAAAAATATTATACCATACATATCTCAAATCATATTTCAAAATATATTTTAAAATGTCATACCATACTATATCTTAAAACATATTTTAAAACACATTTCAAAACATATGTTGAAATGTGATGCCAAACAGTGGCTTTCCAAGTATAGCCTTTACATTGACTGAGAATATTGTGAACATAGAAATTAAAGCAACAAATATAGAAAATAGAATTCTAACTTTTCATCACTAAGAAAAATTCTTCATTCCTTATCAATGACAAAATAAGCTTTTCGTTCCATGTAATTAAGACTTGGGCCAGATAAATACATACTCTCTTCATTCTATTAGAAGGGTCCAACTTGACAAATGTACAATTTATTATAAATATCAAGGTAAAACATCTAAAATATCTAATTTGACATCATTTGCTCTATTTAAATCTTTACTTTTTAAGTATGGTCCACACATGATTATATTAGTAAGGATAGAAGGTGTAAAAAAATTAAAAGTGAAATCTTCTAATAGAACAAAAAATATTTCTCAAAGTATATTATTTTAATAGAACGGATGAAGCAGTAAATAAAAAGTTAAAGACTTGAAGTTGATTTTGATAATGACATCGACAATTGTGAGAGTTTTTACTTCCATATGTTCTGTTATAAGAGTTATTTACAAATTTAATACTTAAAATATAAAAAGTATCAAATTCACTCATCCTGTCACTCTTGTCAACAGAACAAAATATCACATTGAACGACTTTAGTTTTTGAGAAAATTTTGATTAGGGGCAGTGAAACTTTTAATATATTTAAAAGAGAGTGCAAGTTTTACTTAATTTCTATTGAGGGTAGTGGTTAATTAACTTTAAAATAAATAAATTAAATTTTAATTCATTAGACAATAATACCCTTTAAAATATTCCTTAATACGAAAAAACATGATAAGCACTAAAAGCAACAACACTATATATATCAATTCAGGCCGATGTAATTTCTTATTAAAAAGCAAAAACAAAACAAAACGTAATCACAAAAAAACAGCATTTGGACTCATTGCCTTCGATTCATGTTCCTAAGCTGGTCAGGGGAAAGATATGGAGTCTTTCTCTTCCTATCAAACAGTGAAGATTTTGTTTGAACACAGCTGCTTGGGATAATGAACAAAAAAAAAGAGCTCCAAAGAGGATAGAAATGAGGAAAAGAAGATGATGATGATGAAGAAGTCACACGAAAGGGTATTGTTGGCTAATGAATTAAAATTTAATTTTTTTTTTTTAAAGTTAGTTACTCACTACCCTTAATAGAAATTGAACAGTCTTTAAAAATATTAAAAGTTTGGCTGCCCCAACCCAATATTTTTTCGGTGTACAACATTAAATAAATTACATGTTACTAAAGTATTAAAATAACCAAAATTTTATATATCCCAAAATAATAATTTTCATCATTTTATGACATTTCGCAAACAATTCAAAATATTTATGATTCACATGAAATAAACAATTTCAAACCCATGTATAAAATGTCCTTTATTCTTATTTTTAGTCTCGCACTGCAACTGCACTTTGAACTTAATTAGGTAAATGTGAAATGAAAATGAAATATGCAATTTACATCCATTAATGTCGCACTGCAGTAGTCTCGATCACATTTGTTCTTATGTTTTCCCCACTTTCTAATTGATTGAGTCTATAATTAAATTACGTCCAGAGACAGAAAATTGATTGCTATGATGGGCGTCCAAGGCGGGCGACAGCTTGTGATTAATTGGCAGTGGTTGAATGAAAGGCACACTTACAGAGGGGGAAAAAAAATAATAAATCGTCTTCTGCACAAGCTGAAGAAGTGGCGGAGTGGTCTTTATGCCCCTCCAAACCCTCACCTCACCTTATATTTATCTATATATTTATGTACTCTCTTCATTTCATTAGAAGAATTTATCTTAATAAATGTATAACTTATTATAAATGTCAAGGCACAACACATAAAATAGTTAATTTGACACAATTTGTTTTATTTATATCCTTACTTTTTAAGTATGAATTAATTGTGGACTATGGTTGTTAAACTCCCTATCCGAGTCGTAGATTCGCACGATTCTACGACCTAAAACCATGAAATCCCTCCGAATCGGTCTAGAATCTTTGATATAGCTAGAATCTTTGAAGAAGTGGTAGAATCGCCTAAAATCGTAGGATCAATAAAAAAATCGTAGGATTCTTAGAGTTTAGGCAATCCTAAGATTTTTTTTTTTTTTTTTTGGGCTGTGCATTTTGACCTATAAAATTATATTTCAAGTTGGACTTTTGTTTTTCTAGCCCACAATTTACAGTCCAGAACTCCAGATTCGCTATCTCCTCTTTTGAAGCATCTCTTTCCTTCATTCCTTTGTTATTTTGATTTGTAATTTTGAGTTTGAATGAGATGCTATGTTATAATTGTGGTTGAACTTTTGTTTGAGGGGAAAATTATTGTTGAATGTGTATAGAATATGATTGATAAAATTATTGGTGGTCTATAACATTATTTGGTATACATTAGCTGTTTTTCGATTTTAGGATACAATTCTATGATCCCGATTCTAGGTAGAAATCTCGAATTTAACAATCTTGTTGTGGACCACACATGCATGATTATATTAGTAATGGTATGATATGTAAAAAAAAATTAAAAGTTGACTCTTTTAATGAAACAAAAAATATTTTTTAAAATAGACTCTTCTAATAAAACATAAAGAGTATTAAATATATTTACTTACTTGCATAGAAATTTTTTTTAGCATTCGGCCCCTTACATTTGTTTTCGTGACTACAACCCTGTGGTGGAAGCCGGGGTGTCGGCACCAGCCTGCCCGGCCCTGTGACGGCCGCTGCTTCACAAAGTTGGTATTATTAATGATGAATTTCGTTTTCCCAAATGATTCTTCATTTTAATTGACTATCACATCTTCATTACCTACCTAGCATAGTGATTTTGATTAAAAAAAAATATGTATTATTTCGGGAGTAGATTAATTGTATGCATTTCAGTACCTCAAAAAAAAAAAAAAAAAAGAAGTATGTATTTCAGAATTACCTCACAATTTTCGGTTCATGGTCCAGTTCGAGTTTTACAATAATAATTAATGAAATTAGCTTAGTTACCATCCAATGCAATCTAATCCATCCCCCAATTTTGTCCCCTTATATATTAGTCTTTATGACTATTATAATGGACTCTTTGAATGGAACGGAGGGAGTATATATTATCGAGATATTTGGTAATTTTTTTTTAATTTTTAGATCAGGACTAAATATTTTGAATCTATTATTGACTTTATACTTCTTTCTCTATTTTTTTTTATTTTTTTAATTTTAAGGAAATATGTTAAAATTCATCCAACTGCGATTAATATATCTCACACAATTCATGGTGAGACTCCCGACAGAAAAACAATTGGGGAACCACTGGGGAGGGAAAGGTTGATTCGGGGATAACCACATGTTTGCCGTTGCTGCTTGTACCTATATGAAAATAGTGTCAGCGCACTTGAGAGTTCCAAGATTTCGAACGCTGACTCAAAGCCAAAGGCTCTAACATCCTTTGTACTAATTATGAATCACAACGTTTTCTCAATATATTTTTCATTAAAATATATGTACTGTTAGTCATATTCTCAATCAAATCACCACCCCACCCCCGGGGTTGGGATCCGTAATTTGGACCAGATGTCCTATATGCTTAAATAAGGCAAAAATATGGGGGATCCAAAGGATCGTCCAAATTAAATTGCATGAACCATCTAGTCTCATCCAATGAAGCCATAATAACTGCATCTGTTTAAAATCTCTGAATTTGATCTAACAAATAAGAGTCCGATTGGATCAACAAAAAGAGAACAGCAGAAAGAACGAAAATGGCCAAACAGTACTTAGCCTTCTCTCCCATTACTCTCACTCACTCAAAACCTAAACCTTATTGTTTCTCATCCTTCGTTAATAAACCTAAATCAAACCACAACAAGTACATCTTCCACCCTTTATCTTTCACCATCCCAGACGCCCCTTCCCGCCGCCAATTTTTTTCAATCAAGCCAGCCAAATGCCGCGGTGGCGTACAAGCTCATGATCGTGATCGTGCTGGGACTTATACGACGGTGGTGCCGGAGGTGGTGGTGGTGGAGCATGATGAGCAGCATGAGGAGGAAAAGAAGTCTCCGGCCTCTTGGATTGACTTGTACCTGCCGGAGTTCGCCAGGCCTTACGCTTACCTGCTGAGATTTCACAGTCAAATCGGGCCGTGGCTGTTTTGTTGGCCGTATTTCTGGTCGATTGCGATGGCGGCGGAGGCCGGAAAGCTTGTTGACGTGAAGATGTTGGGGCTGTTCTTGGTGATAGCTTTCGTGGAAAGAAACGTTAGTATATGACCGTTAATGATATCATCGATTTCGACATTGATTCAAAGGTGATCATATTCTATTTACGAATCAAAACCATTATAATTTTGGATAAACTATATTCTCTCCTCTCCTCCATCTCATTCAAAAAGTTCGCTTTGTATTACAATATATGATACGAAGTGAACTCTTTAACAGGACATAGAGTTTTTACCACCCACATAACCACATTTCATCACACTATGTATCATTAGTTTGAGAAATTGGCATCATTCCTTCTCAATAAAAAAGATAAACCTCATCGGTCTGGTCAAATTAGTGTGGTCACTTAATATATAGTAAGAAAAATTAATAAAACACAAACTTCATAATTTTTCTACTACTTACAAAAATTTTGAACATTGAAAGGTGTTAGTAATTTCTCAAAACCTTAGCAAGTAACCCTCGTTTGGTATCTCATTTCAAAACATGTTTTGGAATGTGTTTTAAAGCACATTCACACATTCCAAAATATGTTTTGAAATGTTGTTTGGTAACACATTTTCAAATGTATTTTGAGATGTTTCCAAAATACATTTTGAGACATTGTATGGTAATGTTCATGAGTTGCGGCCGCCGCCGGCGATTGGTGGTGGTCTGGTGGCGGCTCGGCAGTGGCGGGAGGTGGTCCGGTAGTTGGAGGCGATGGTCCGACTCATCAAAATGCATCTCAAACACATTACCAAATAATATTTTTAAAACACATTCTAGACTGAGATATTGCAAAATATATTCCAAACATATTTTGAGTTTGGGACCCACCATTCTCATTTCAAAACACATCTCAAAAGGAGCCTCCAAACATGATAGTTTCACAAAATATATTTTTTTTTGTTTTCTTTCTTCCGGCTACGTAACTTCTTTTTGGAGGCAAACTTTTTTTTTTTAATTCTTATTTCGTAAATTAAAGAGTAAATTATTAAAATTCCTTTGAGAATTGTCTATACTACTTAATGAATCGGTGATATGTAAAAGTTACTAAATAAACAATTGACTTATAAATTTGCCAAATCTACTTGAAGAAAAAGAAAAAAAAAATCAGATATAATTTTTCGGAGAAAAAAAAATATTTGGGCTGGTATAGAACTGGTTTTTTAAATGGGTAATTCAGTCCAAAATCAGAAAGAACTAACATACTAATATTTTTAGCAAATTAAAAGTCCAGGGGAACGTAATTGTCCTTGTTATTTTCCCGATGCACGTAATAAAATGTCTAGATTCCTAGTTTCCTTTAGTAATTTGTAGCATGAAATTCATGGATCTTGTACTATTTTCTTTTTTCCTTATGAAGAGATAGTTTTATTTTATTCATTCTATTATAAGAGTTTGATTCTTAATAATAAAAATAATATTAGAATCAAACTCTTTTAATGGAACAAATGAATTGTACGCAGTGATGGACACAGGGCAGAGCGTGCCGACGTCCCGTCTTCCACCGGGAGCGAATGGTAGTAGCAATACTACCCTTCTTCTTCGCCTCGGTGCCGCCGCTGCTCGGCTGATTTAGGTTGATAAGGAAGAAGAAGACCTTAGACTCCGTTCTTTTGCATTTATTAATTTTCAGGAAAATAACCATTTTTTGGAATAAAAACGCTACCTAAAGAAACTTCATATTTTACATATTTTAAATTTTAAATTTTAAATTTCTTTCTCCATCCTCACTCACATATTTTCAAAAATTACACAATCATTACACTTTTTTTCCTCTCTCTTACACAATTTCTCAGAAAATATTTCCCTCCAATTTTTGTGTCTCTCCCAAACCAACCAAATTTCTAGATTGGTCACTAAAACAACAGAGCCTTAATCTTCTTCCCTTTTTTTTAGAACCCAGAATTTACAAATCCTTCCACCCAAATTCCATGTTGTCCCAAATCCTTGTCTCATTCGCTCCATGCGCGAACAAAACCAAATTTTAGCCGCCAAACCCATCCCTTCAAACTTCACTGCCTCCTCCATTTCTTGCCTCATTAAAAGCTTAAAACTTGTGAGTTTAATTATTTATTTTAGTCTATTTATTTTTCTTATCATTGTTTGTAAATTTTAATTTTTGTATATATATATATATATATATATTTTATGGTTAGTAGTTAATTTTGTATTACATGTGATGAATAATTATAGAATATCGCAATATTATTTTAATGATATCTATGAATTTATATTTGGATATTTTTGAAGAGAATTGTGATTTTTATTATTGATGAAATAATTTTAAATTGATATTTTACTAGTATGTATTTATTTTTATTTTTATCACTTAGGTTTTTTTTTGAGACATATATTATTATGGTTATTTTGATACTTTAGCTGGTGTATGTATCTTATTTAATGATATTGAAAAACATTTGCCACTAAAGTTACCCTCTAATATTTTGTTATGCATTCACCGCTAATTGTACATGTAGTGTTTAATTACACCAAGAAGATAAGTATTATATACTAAAATTGCAGATTGAACGAACAAAAACGAGGCCAATTGCAGCTGGTTCAATCACAAGATATCGAGCCGTCTTTTTGCTAGCTGCTCAACTGCTACTCAATTATGGCTTATATCATCAAGTAAATAATCTGAGGTACAGGCCCGGTTCTGGCCATGTTCCACCGGAACATTGGCACAGGGCCCCACATTATGTGGGGCTCCCCATACATATATATATATTTTGTCTAATTATATACGTAGTCTTTCATTTATACTTTTTTTTATTTATTTATCGATTTAGGTTAAAACAAAAGATAAAAATTTGTAGTCTTTTATTTTTAATCATTTGCACATTGTTTACATAATAAATTATATAGATATTTAAAATTTTAGTGTTATTTGATTTACATAAATTGGGATTTATCCTAAACTATTTAGTTTATGAGTAATGATACACTTCTCAACTAATCTCCTCAACTTTCTCATAGCAAGTGAGGTGTCATGTGTTCATTGGTCAATAATGTAGTATTAAAAATTATTTTATAAAAGTATAGCCAATGAATGCATGACACCTTACTTGCTATGAGAAAGTTGAGGAAATTAGTTGAGTAGTGTATCATTACTCTTAGTGAGTTTATTGATAGTTTAGTTGTGATTTGACTCCAAACAATTTTGTTGTTTGTGTGTTACATGACTAGCAATTGTTGTAATGTAGTGAAACTTTTCATAGTTGTCTAATGTATTTATGTATTAAGTGACATTTTTTATGGATAATTTTGTAAAAAAATTAACTCTTAAACTATTATCGACAATTCAATGGGAAAGGTGTGTGAAGTGTTGAAGCAATCAAATTTTAAAGTAGTGACATCATAAAAGTTTTACATCTAAATTTGGTTTCAGGCGATATGATTTTGCATCAAAATATGCAAGAAAAATATTAGTTTAAATTTATGTGAACTTTATATTTTATATTATTTTTGGTTGACTATTTTTGTATTTTTTGAAAGAAAAAAAAAGTGATTTATAAATATTATATATTTTTATTTTAAATTTACAATAATATATAAGAAGCCCAAATTCATCACATTGAGCAGGGTCCTTATTTATATAGGAACGGCTCTGCTGAGGTATATATGTATACTTTCTTTCTTCTTTCTTTCTATATGTTAAAGTGGAAAAAAAAAAATCCAATTTCTAAATAAAAATGACTTATTATTTCATTTTGTTTTACTTGCAGTCGCACATTATGGCTTCTATCGTTGCCATTCAGTTTAACTTATCCCCTCACCAAGAGACTAACACATTTGGTAGGTGTCACCCGAGAAGGGTATTATTGTATTTTCCAATCCACTCCCATAATTTCATTTCTCAAATTATTTTCTCTTTGTTTGGGGAGAAATATCATATATATAAAGAGAAAATAATCTGAGAAATGAAATTATGGGAGTGGAATTATATATATAATTCATAAACATTAAACTAATACGTTAGGATTGTTCAACTCATGGAGTATGAGATAATTTTAAAAGATAACATATGACATGCCAAATCGCTTGTATAAACCCATTTCACACAAGTTTTGGTGCATAATGTTCTTTTTCTCAGGACTCAACCCAAATCAATGTTCTTTAGCCTTGGGTCTCAACCCCACTCTCAACCCAAGTTTAAGTAAAAAAAAAAAAAAAAAAAACCCAAAACCTCAACTTCTGAGAACAACCCCCACTTCGCAATTTGGCTCGGGCATTGGGTCAGGGTTCGTGCCTCTTGTCAGTGTTCGGGACTCGGGCCTGGGTCGGTGTTTGGGCCACGGTTCAGGGTTTGGGCCTTTGGCCGAGGTTCTGTCCTCGGGTCGGGATTCGGGCCTGGTTCACGTATTCGGGCCTCGGGTCGGGGTTTTGACCTCGTTTCAGGATTTTGGCCTCGGGTTGGGGTTTGGGAATTAGTTTGGGGTTCAGGCCTCATTTCGGGGTTCAGGCCTCGTTTCAGGGTTCAGACCTCATTTCGGGGTTAGAGCATCGGGTCTGGGTTTGGGCCTCGGGTTAAGATTCGGGTCTTGTTTCAGGATTCGTGCCTCGGGTCAGGGTTTAGGCCTCGTTTTAGGATTCGGGTCTCGAGCTGGGGTTCGGGCCTCGTTTTGGGGTTCAGGTCTAGGTTCAGGCCTTGTTTCGAGGTTCATGCCTCGTTTCAGGGATCGGGGCTCGGGTCAGGATTTGTACCTTGGGTCAGGATTTTGGCCTTGTTTCGTAATTCGGGGCCTCATTTTGGGATTCGTGCCTCGAGTGGGGGTTTGGGCCTCATTTTGGGGTTCTGTCCTTGGGTCGAGATTCGGGCCTCGTTTCGGCGTTCGGGGCTCGGGTCGGGATCTAGCCTTGTTTCAGGATTCAGGGTTTTGGGACTCGGTTTGGGGTTCGGATCTCATTTGACCTATCGGTTGACATCAGCGTGAGAGCATCCTGAGCTAACTCATCGTCGGTGACGACATGGATGAAGGGATTCTCCAGGATTGCCCACGGGTTTGACACCCATGTTCTTTACCTAGGTTTCAGTTTTGGTTTGAAACCAGAACTCGGGACCTTGTTTCTTAAAAATGGGTTGAAACCCATTTAGTTTGAGTTTTATGTGTGGTCCACAATTAGTCCATACTTAATAAGTAAGGATGTAAATGGAATAAATAATGTTAAATTAGTTATTTTAAGTGTACATTGACATTCATATATAATAAGTTGTACATTGGTCAAAGTGAGCACTTCTAATGAAACGGAGGGAATACTATATTATAATTAGTGTTTTTATCTTTATGTGTACGTATGTCGCCATCGATTCTAACTATTAACTAATTAGTTACGTTTCTTGTTCTTAATTTGTTGGTCACAGGCAAAAATCCAACAAGTGGTTGGGTGCCATTGTTTTCCTTGGAATTGTGTTGGGAAAACTCTCCTGAGAGGGTACGTACTATTTATTTTATATTTTCATAATTGATTACTTTAATTTTATGGTGAGCAAAATAAGTAATTAGTTTCTACATTTTTAGCAAACTGGCCAGACTATCATGTTCTATGAATTTCTACATTTTGATGGATTAATTTTGCTGAAAATTGAACCACTAGATTTGAGCAAACCACCATAAATTGAACAAAAGAATTGATAGAATTTTCAAATTGCATTATTCAATCACAGTGATAAGGTTCTCAATGTCTATTATTTATGAGAAATTATTCCGTATAACTTCTTCACCACGTATGATTGTGCAATCAGATACAATTGAGAGATGCGTGTTATTTTCATGGAAGGGTGATGAACATGTAAGATCTCATAAATAAAAATTACTATTAGTTGCAATTTACTATCGGCTGATTATACTATTTTTAAGGATGCACTTAATAGTTTTTCATTATTTATAGTTCAATTCAACTAGTAAGGGCACGTTTGATAACATCACTTAATGCTAAAAATTATTGAATTAAGCAATAATGACTTAGTGTGTTTGATAATGAAAATTCAAATCTCTTAATCGTTTAAACATTGCTTATTTTCTTTAGAAAATATTAAGCGGAAAAAATTACCTTGTTGCTTATCTCTTAATGGTCTGCGTAACAATTATTTAAATAATTCATATTTGATTTTTGAAACTACCGTTTTTATTTTGTTCATATTGATTTAACTATAAATATTTATTTTTGAATAAACTTTTCTTTTTCTTCATTAGCATACCACGTATTTTAAACTTTTTCTTTTCAACTAAAATTGATTTATTTTGGTTTTAATAATTTATTTAATAAGTTATATCATTTACATGTATTTATAAATCTCATTCATATGATATGTTTTATATTACTTATGTAATTTTATTAATTATATATGATTTTTATTGTAAAATATTTAATTTTTTTAGACTGTAATAGTGGATTCATTTTTCATTTTCAAGAATTTTAATAATAAATTGCAATAATTTTTATTTTTTGTATTTTAGTCATTCAATTTAATGTGTTTTATCTTATTTTGTTTTCTTATGTTTTCATTAATCATAATTTACGTTTTATTATAAAATTTGATCTTTTGCATATATAAATACAAAATATCCACGTAAGGGCAAAATGGTACATTTTTAAAATTTTAGTATTAAGATCAGCGTATTTATCAAAAAAATCGAGTGATTAAGCATTCTGATTCAGAGGTTCGAAAAATATATTTCAGTATTAAGATGTTAAGTGCTTAATCAATTTATCATTATAGTTTCAACATTAAGCATTCAGACATAAACATTAATTTTTATCAAACAGGCCCTAAAAATAATATATCCAAATAACGAGAAGACATTAATAGATTGACTACTCAAAAATTTCAAAGTGTAGTGTTGGGGGCTTTACAATATTAATCCTTAAGCAAAATACAAAAACAACCATGAACTTTGTTATAAGTACAAAATAAACCTCCAATTTTTAAAATGAACAATTAAACCTTTGACTAAAGAAAATAGTATTGACTAAAATATGTGTCATTTGTCAGACAAAAATACCCTTTATTTTTTAATGTCCTTGCATAAAACAACATGGCCTTCTGCCCTGATATGCCGCTGTTAAAACAGCCACGGCCCGTTATAGTGCTCCGGAGCTGCCGCTGCCATGCAGCTTCGTCTCAGATCTGCACTCCAGAATCAAAATTACTTCGTGCTCATGGCTCCAACATTGTGGAGTTTTTTCCTTCTTATTCCTATGACGTGGATATATTAATGGAACATTCACCAGGTGACTATCATAATGCACCTTTTGTCGGGTTTCCTTCTGTGCTTGGAGATTGAAACTTCTCTTTTAATGGAAATCACAAACTGATCCACTTTCCTTTTAGAATCTATTAGCATGAATAATTTTTTATTCTAGAGCGCAGATCTGGAAACGAAGTTGCAAGGCAACGGCAGACTGACGCGAAAGGCTGTTTTAACGTAAGGAAATAACGGTGAAGGATATTTTTGTCTAAAAAATGACACAGGGAAAATTTCTTTTAAAGGCGTTGCAAGATTTGAAATTTTTTAAAAGGGTGTAAATGTTTCATAATTCTTGATAAAGGAACAAAATTATTTTTAATATTGGGAAAATTCTTATTAAAGACGTATTAGGATTTCTTAAGAGGGCGTAAAACTTTTAAAATTCCTGTTAAGGGCATAAAATTATTTTAATATCTTAAATAGATAACTAATGGCTAATTTACCATTTAAAGATAAAGAAAATATTAATTTCTTCTTTTATGATTCCTTTATCAAGATTTAATAAAATAAATAAGAAACCATCTTCTGATAGGACTCAATGATTAATCATATCAAACGTAATATTAGTTTTAATTCTATCCGTGGAGTTTGAGGTTTGATAATTAATATTTTATAGACCATTTTGTAGTTGCAATTACAGTAATTCAAAAAGATAACGGTTTTGGCTCTCTGCAACCGTCATAGGAGGCGCAGCAAAGCAGAGTAACTGGTACGTTTCGAATAACATTATATTGCGAGAATATACGAAGAAGACGATCGCAATCGAAATCTGGATACTTACCGGAACCAGAGTCCTTCACCGAGAAGATTCAAAAGAGAGCTATGGTGATGTCAATGAAAAACTCAGCATCTGCAAATGGTCTCACACAAACGCATGATTATTTGAAGAAACAGATGAGAGTATTAAAGGAATAATATCCCAATATTTCAGTCACAGATTCTTTATTAGTCTTCTGAATTGATTTTTGGAACTAGATAGGTCTTTTTTTTTTTTTTTTGGGTGAACTAGATAAGTTATAACCACGTGAGGAAAGTAGGGGTGTTCATTTGGATTTATTTGGCTTATTTGGCTTATTTGGATTGGCTAATTTGGATTTTCCTAAAAAAAATCAGCATCCAAACACCAAACCGTTTAAATAAAAACCAAACCAATCCAAACCATTTAAGCCATGGCTTATTCGGTTTGGGGCCCGAATAAGCCAAATAAGAAAAAAAAAAAAAAACCTTATAAAAATATTTCAAAAACATATTCATCCCATACTCAGAATCTTGCAATAATAAAATAGTCAAATACAAAAGATTAATATTTTCTCCAAAACAAGTTTAAAACTTAAATAACATTCATTAATAACTTTAAAAAACAACAAAATAATAGAAAGGGCATTGATATTCTTCTTCAGATTCAGCCCTCAACAATCAACATTCTTCTTCAATCTTCATCATTCCCCTAGAACAGTTGTATTAAAAGTAGTAGGCCCTTCTTCTGTTGGCTCAATAGAAAAAGCTAAAACACATTAAAACATTAATTGAATAACTCAATAAACTTGAAAGGAAAAGTGTAAAACACTATTGTTTTTTATTTTTTTGTAAAGGAAACCCTATTGGTTAATGGGCCAGCCAAGAAATGTACTGGGCTCAAATGGTCAGCTTAAAAAAAAGTTAAAGGGCCTATCACTCCAGACATTATCACACCCACCCACTCAATTAAATAACTATTAAAAAAATTAATATATATTATATTATATTAATTCTTATTTGGCTTATTCGGTTCCTTATTTGGATTCTGATTCAAATCCAATTCCAAACCATTTAACCGTTTAAGAATTCGGTTTGGACGATCCACCCGATCCGAAAACCAAATAAGCCAATCCATTTACCATAGATGGTTTGGATTGGCTGGCTAATTTGGATTGGTTATTTTCTGAACACCCCTAGAGGAAAGGCATTTTGGATTGAATATGTGATAAATATTAAATATGACTTTAAAGGGTAAATTAGTCATTAGTTATTTATTTAAGACATTAAAATAATTTTATGCCCTTAAGAGGAATTTTAAAAGTTTTACACGAATTTTAAATCCTAGTCCGCCCTTAATAAGAATTTTCCCTTGAATATTTTAATAAGTTTGTCTAATACATTTTTACCCTTCCTCTTCTTTCTCTCGTATTTCTTCAACCACCTCCATTCTTTTTTCTCTTCCTTTCTTCTCTTTGGCCGCCACACCAGAATGGCCAAACCTTGACGCACCCTTCTTCTCCTTTCTTGCCCCCAGCCTTCAACAACAAAACATAATAACCATCTCAAATTTCACCTCCCCATATCAGCATCCCATAAGATCAACACACAAAAAAGAGGAAAACAATTTCTTTGACAACTTTTAGGAGTTTCCTCTGCAGTTTCCAAATTTCTGTCTACATTGCTATCTAATTTGCTAACGAACAAAGCAATGAAAAATCATTCTCCATCCTGAATAAAAATGTCTATGCCAAATGCTTCCTATGTGACATGAGAGGAAAAATGTATAAAATGCCAAACTCATGTTATACTGGAAAATAAGAAATCGTGCTTTCGACACAATTGTTATTGGACCAAAAAAATAAATAAAGATTAACCCACAAACTAAACAAATTTAAATCGCCGGAAGATGTAAATTACGTAGGATCAAATAAAAAACAAAACCTTTAAGTTCAATTTGGTTAACTTCACAAAACAAAACCTGATGATGCCCCATGAATTTGATGCAATCACCAAAAACAACACTAAAGCCAATCAACCTTTTACACAATTAAAAAGCCACACACAAAAGCTTATCACAAACAAGGCATTCAGCCTATTGATGTCTCGAATGTTCTCACCAGAACTTTGACACTTTTTTTTTTTCTCTGTTTTGTCTGCAAACAAAATACCAATTGGATAATGGTCCGTTTCTTTTTAAACAATGGTGTTCTCACCGGAGTCTGTTGTTTTTTCTGTCTATATATGGCCATTTGTGTTTCTAGATCGACTGTGATTCCTTCCGTAAATGCTCTCTTTGTTTGTGATGGCGGGATCTTCAAGACGGAGGAGAGGAATAATAAGGGTAAAAATGTATTAAACAAAATAATTAAAATATTAAAAGAGTTTTACGCCCTTAATGAGAATTATAAAATAGTTACACCATTCTAAGGAATTTCAAATCCTGCACCTCAATGAGAATTTTCCCAATGACATACTCCCTCTGTTCTCAAAAGAGTGTCGCTGGAGCTTTAAAAAATTTTCCTTAAAAAGTGTCACCTCACAATTTCCAATACAAAAAATAAATAAAGTTCCGCTTTTACTCTTCATATAAATTTTTTCAATAGTGATAATTAATGACAATAAAGCTGATAATTAATGACAGTAAAGATAAACACATTTTCCTATTTTCTCTCCCTCTCTCCTCTTTCTTTCCGGTAACTGTACTTCTTCTCTTCTACTCCTCTTTCTTCTAATCTTTGCCTATCTTCCTCCTCTTTCTTCTTCTCTTTTCTTTCTTTCTTCTCCTACCTAAATTACAGTCGCACTGCCTTCTTTTTCATCTTATTTCCACCGCCGTCTCTTTCCATCATCTTTCTCTACTTATTTATACTATATAAAAATTTATTTATTTACTCTCAAATATTAGTGAGGGAAATTAAAAGGTAGCGGCTCTAATGATTAAAGCCTGCAAAGTCTACTTTTTTTTCTTTTTTTTTTTTGAAGGGTATTAATATATGGTCCCATAATTTTTTTATTTCTTCATGGTTTACATTCAAAAATTTTGTTGATTAGAAGAACATAACTAATTTTCAACCAATTAAGTTGGAGTCGACGATGATGACTGAATATTTTCATTGAACTTTGTTGAGGAAGACTCATTCTTCCTTTTGTTAATTTTTGTTTGAAAATTTGAAACTTTAAATTTACTTCAGTTTAAAAATAATCACATTTATTTGAGTAGTGATGTTTTGTTTTTTAGACAATGGGTGGATCTGTTATGGTGTATCGGTAGTGAAAAAGAAGATGGTGACATTGAACTGTCAATTGTGTTTATTACTATTTAATAAGGGCAAGTATGTAAACTTACCTGTTTTCTTAATTTGTGAGCTTTTTCCCCCAGCGACACTCTTTAGAGGACAGAGGGAGTATAAATTATACTCCGTTCCATTTCATTAGAAGAGCTTACTTTTACTCATGTACAACTTATTATGAATATCAAGGTACAACACCTAAAATAGCCAATGTATATTCTTCATTCCATTTATATCGTTACTTATTAAGTATAGACTAATTATGAATCACACATGATTATATTAGTAAGGATATGATGAGTAAAAAATTTGAAAGTGATCACTTCTATTCGAATAAAAACATATTTTTTAAACTGGACTTTTCTAATAGACAAAATGAGTTTCTCCAATGAATGTTACAGGAAAGCGCATGCAGTTTGATGAGTTACAACAAAAAATCAATTATAAAGCCAACATGGATGTTTCAGCCTGAATGTGATCTTCGCCGTTTTGAAGATGATGCATTAATTCTTTTCTCCTTTTGTGTCTCGTCTCCGCTGCCTCCGGCGTCCATTTACTTCTAGGTAGTGGCGGAAGATTTAAAGGACTATCATAGGCCAGGGAAACAAATTACGCTGAACTCAAAACTGTCAATCTATTGTACTGGTTCAAGGAGATAAAAGTGGGTGTCAAACGCCCTAACAACGCCAATCCCTGGCTAACAACGGGCTAAACTCTCATCATCCTTTAAACAGTACAAAGATGCCTGTTCGAATTCAAAGACCCAAGCATTCTTCAATTAATCCATAAACAGTAAGACGATTTACACAAACAGAATCATCAACATTACAGGAAAATTTGATAACTAAGCTTCATGGTTTAACACTAAGTATTTAGCCTACTATTAGGCTAAATATAAACTGAAAAATAAAAATTTAAAGACAGAAAATTAAAAAGACTTACTTATGAAATTGTCTTCAAGTCTTCAATTCTTGAAATGAAAATTTTATTTCTCAAAGGAAAATTTACAAATGGGAGAGGAAAGAGTTGGATGATGTACAAGAGGGGAATAAGGAAAGAGGGAGGAATTGGATTCTAAATCCTGCCTCTAAATGAGAAATTTACAGCATATTTATAGGCAAATTCTGCCTTGCACTATTACGGATTCTAAATTTTTAATTTTCAAATCCGCTACAGTATTTTACGCATTCCAAACTATCAGTCTTTGAAGTCCGCCACAGTATTAATGTCGGTGAAGTCCGCCACCTCCTATGTTAGTTATTGTTGGAGCTTTTTCCGGTAGAACCGGTTACTGAGCTCTTTATTGCCAGCATCATTTCATCAATGTCGATGTCGACATCTTCCTCTTCTTCTTGAGATTCTCCGGGAAGGCAGTATCCTTAGCTTGACATTGAAGCATCAGATCTGGTCTCCTCAAGATTCTGGGATAGATCTTTTTTCAAAAGATCCATGTAGGAAGCTATAATCTCTTCTCGGGTGACAATTCCCTTCTGCCTTTGGAGCATTCTATGAATCTGCTGGAAAGGACTGATTTCCTCCCTTGGGATCGTCTGCTGTTGCTGCTGGTATTCCTGCAACTTGGCTTTGATTTGATCAATCAATTCTTGGCCTTGAATTAGACCAGTGGCATCAGCCTTAATTAATTTTTCCCAGAATTTAGTATAACTAGCCCTTTTTAGGCATGGGAGTTTTTCTGGAGTATAACCCACCTCTGGCGCCCATTTCCAGATCCATGGAATTGAAAATTCTATAAAGAAATACATTTGAGCAATATCATCATTCCAAGGATGGCTATTATCCAAATTCATGATCTTGGGAGAAATTTTCACCCAATCTGCATATAATGCTTTGAATGGTTCAGGTAGTACCTTGATAGATGGACCAAAATTAATCCATCATTTAATGAACCAATTTGGCAGAAGCTTTTTATACACCTCAGAACAGATTTTTATAAACCAAGAATGTTTCTTCCTTGAATTTTCATAGAGTAGAACTCTGGTAAGAGACTCAACATAGTCCCAATACTTGTACTTTATCAAAGTTTTCTGATCATGATGGAGATATTCTCTATCCTTTAGAGTTGATAAACCCCATTCTTCTGCAGATATCACCTGCTTGATAATAATCTTGCTGAAATTATAAATATTTTGGGCACTACCAGCACCTGTAAAATGTGTAATCTCACAATTTTCTGAAATTTTCAGAAGATTTTCAAAATATGGCCTTGGCTTATAAGCCATTTCAGCATATCCAGAGCTGTCAAGGTACCTGTTCATCAAGGTCCATGGATCATTGATCCATTGTAAATCCTTACCTTCCAAGAGTATTATCACCTCTTTATTATTATTCTGATGGTAGGAAGTCAGATATTCTTCCTTGTCTTCTTCTCCAACAATTTTTGAATATGAAGATGATGATGAAGCAGAAGTATCACCTTGATTCTTGTTTATGAACTCCATAAATTCTTCATATAATGGGTCTTCAGGAGACATACTCCTTCTAATAGAAATATTTTCTGCTACTAGCCTTCTTCCACCATGCTGGGCAAGGATATTTCCTCGTCCTCCTCGTCCTCGGTAAGGGCCAGAGGCCCTTCCTCTGGGGTGCATCAACCTGCAATCATAAAAATTATTATTAGCCATTATTCAAAAATTCACGAGTCAAAAAATCTAGGAGACTATTGTCTTCTCCTTTCTTATACTGAATATCAAAATCAAATGGGGCTAAATGAGTCTGCCATCTAGCAAACATTTGCTTAGATACATCATGTTTAAAATCTTTATTAAACATAAGATTTGCAATCAGTTCGTATGACAAACTTTTGATTATATAAATCATCTTGAAATTTCAATACACATTTAACAATGGCTAAGATTTCTTTTGCCACCGTAGCATAATTTTTCTGGCTATCAGACCATTTGCCTGAATGATATCTAACAAGAAATTCTTGTTTACTATCCTTTGATTTTTGCTTTAAGATTCCACCATAACCTATATCTGAAACATCTGTTTCTATTATTTTCTCCAGATTAGGATTTGCAATCATTAAGCAAGGAAGTGATTTCACTTTAGATTAATTCTTCTAACTGCCTGAGTATGATTCTCAGACCAAGGCTTAGGATTCTTTTTCAGCCTATCATAAAGAATTGCAGTATCTTCATTAAGATTTTTATAATATGAAGAAATATAATTTAAACTGCCCAAAAATCTTTGTAATTGGGTTTTATCCAAAATTTCATCTGGAAATTTAGAAGCAAAATCTATACTTCTATTGATGGGAATTATATTTCCTTTTTTAATATTATGACCCAAAAATCTGATTTTTGTTTGAAACAAACTCATTTTAGACTTAGATATGACTAGACCATTTTGAATAATCAAATTCTTGAAAATATTCAAGTGTTTAAAATGGGTCTCAATATCTTTAGAAAATACTAAGATATCGTCAATATAAACAATAATAAATTCACTATAAGGAATAAAAATATCATTCATAATTTGTTGAAATTCTGAAGAAGCATTCTTCAGACCAAAAGGCATAACTTTTCACTCATAATGTCCTATTGGAACAGTGAAAATAGTTTTATACTGATCTTTTTTATTACTAATAGATATTTATATTTTAGTATTAAAAAAAGTTATATAAATATTTGACCATTATAAAAAAAAATTTATTGCTATTAGTCCCATCAATTGTAGAACCCGAATTCCGCCATTGCTTTCGGGTATGCCTAGCTTTAGATTTCATCATAAGTTGATTAGTGTTTTCTGGCTTTATTTACTTTGTGAGCGTTTCAGAAGGGGAAAAAAAAAAAAAAAGATATCAATTTTTTACTCAAAAAAAATTCTCAATCCAAATACCCTCATTTTTCCTTAATTTCAAACTTTCGCTAAAATTATACTCACATTATTTTAAAAAACTAACTCATCATTACACTTTTTCTTCTTTTTCTTACACAATTTCTAAAAGAAATTAACTCCAAAAATCATTTCTTTCTCAAAACTTAACTTTCCATTTTGATCACAAAGTAAACGGAGCCTGAGTTGCGCAGTTGGTCATAGATCTTTAGTCATGTTACCAAAATGGACCTTTGTCAAATGATATATATGGAAAATAGTAAGATCACTTAATACAGAAACATAGATTTCTAATTAGTAATAATACATTTTTATTCTAGCTATTGTTGGTTTTCTCAGTTCATTATAGTTAGATCTTTCTATGTTGGAATGGTTATAAGTTCAGTATTAAACACTTCAAACGATTTGTAGTCAAGTCAGTCTTAAGGGATAAGTATACTTTTTTTTTTTTTTTCCTCTTTTGGAGCCCAAACTCGGGTGAAAGTGGGCCCTGAGGGTCAAAATCCTGCATTTGCTTTTTAAAATTCATCCATCTTAGTTTTTACTCCATTCGTTCTATTAAAAGAGTATATTTTAAGAAATATTTTTTGTTCCAACAATAGAGTTCATTTTCTTTTATCGTTACTAATATAATAATGTGTGGTCTATAATTAACTCATACTTAATAAATAAGGATATAAATAAAATAGAGAGTGTCAAATAAGCTATTTTAGGTATTGTACATTAACACTAATAATAAATTAAATATTAGTCAAAGTGGATTATTCTAATAGAACAGAAGAAGTATTTATTACTATTTACGCTCATTTTCTGTTTATATTTTCAGAATAATCTTGAGTGAAATAAATAAATCGCATCATATTTTCATTGATATCTAGAATTGCTTTAATCATGGTGGATTAAAATAAAAATAGGGCCATGGTCACGCCTTGTGCGAACTCACAATACTAGTATACTGTATATATAATATATTATTGAATGATATTTATGAAAATAAGTAAAATATATAACTTATCAAATTTTTAATATAAAAATAGAATAAAAAACTACCAATGAAATTTTGTTGATAACATTATGACAAAAAAACATAAATATGGTATGCAAATTAAAAAAATTAACACAAATATTTATTTAAATAGAGTTATTTATAGTTAAATTATGAATAAAATGAAAAGAAAAATAAAATGTGTAGTATATTAACTAAAATATAGTTTACTCAAATAGTGTCATTTATAATTAAGTCAATATAAATAATAAAAAAATTCAATATGAATAAAATGAAAGGATATTTTCAAAAATAAAAGTAAATTATTTAAAAAAATTACTCAGTAAAGAATTAAGTGATAAATGATAAACTAATTTTTCACTGTTTAAATTTTTCTAGGGGCTCGTTTGATAAAAATTAATGCTTATATCTGAATGCATAATGTTGAAACCATAATGCTGAATTGATTAAGCACTTAATATTTTATTGCTGAAATATATTTTTCGAGCTTCTAAATCAAAATGCTTAAATCTTATTTGATAAATATGCTGATCTTAATGCTAAAATCTTGAAAATATACCATTTTACCTTTACCTTGAATTTTTTATAATTATATATGAAAAATATCAAATTTTATAAAGAAACATAAATTATGATGAAGAAACAAAATAAGATAAAATACATTAAATTGAATAATTATAATAAAATAATAATAATTTTTTACAATTTATTAAAAATCCCTAAAAATGAAAAACGAGTCCTCTATTGCATTCTAAAATAAATTAAAAATTTTACAGTTAAACTCATATATAATTAAAATATTATATAAGTAATATCAAACATATAGCACAATTCATATTTATAAAAATAAGTAAATGATATAATTTATTAAATAAAATTTTAATACCAAAATACAATAATAAAAAACAAAAAAAAATTATTTGACAATATTATGATGAAAAAATTTAAAATACTGGTATGCAAGTGAAGAAAAAAAATAAATTAATAATTTATTCAGAAATAAATATTTATAGTTAAATTAATATGAATAAAATAAAATGGGTAGTTTCGAAAATCAAATATGAATTATTAAAAAAAAAATTACGAAAGAACTAAGGGTGTGTTTGATAACATGAATTATTGCTGAAAATTATTTAATTAAGAGGTTTTTAGTTTAGTGTGTTTGATAATAAATTTTGCACCCTATGAACCAATTAAGCAATGCTGAAAGTGTATTAAAAAAAATTAAGCAATAAATTTCAACTTATTACTTATCTCTTAACAAAATCTCAGCAGCTCTATCCAAAATTGCCCTTAGTTTACCTCAATTATTAAACTAACTTTTTATATTAAAAAATAAAAGTCCATTAAATTTCTTCTTTTTCCCGCTACTGTACTATATATATATATATATACAAAGTTTATAATTTACAGATAACATTTATGTGATGAATTGCAAAATCGTTATAAATTTTTTATAAATTTCTTTTTTACTGCAATTATGGATTCTTTTTTCATTTTTATTAATTTAATATATTTTACTAATTTGTTATTTTTTGTGTATTTTAGCCATCCATTTTAATGTGTTTTATCTCTTTTTTTCCTTATGTTTTTTATTAATCATAATTTATGTTTGATTGTAAAATTGATATTTCGCATATATAAATATAAAAAAATTCAACGAGAGAGTAAAATTGTACACTGTTAAGATTTCAACATTAAGATTAGCATATTTATCAAACAAGATCGAGCGATTAAGCATTATGATTCAGAGGTTCGGAAAAAATATTTCAGCATTAAGACGTTAAGTGCTTAATCAATTCAGCATTATGGTTTCAGCATTAAGCATTTAGATATAAGCATTAATTTTTATCAAACGACCCCTAAATGATAAGTAATAAGCTAACTTTTACTACTTAAATTTTTCTAAAGGAAATAAGTAGTGATTAATTAATTAAAAAGTTTGAATTTTCGTTATCAAAGAAGACAAAAATCATTATTACTTAATCAAATAATTTTAAACATTAAACAGTGTTATCAAACAGGGCCTAAAAAATATAAGAAGTGCTTAATAATATATATTTGAATTTTCGTTAAACAGAGCAGATATCATTATTATTTAATTAAATAATTTTAATAATTAAGCACCCTTATTTAACATGCCCTAAATTAGCAAGAAGGGCTAGAAAATGACCGGATCAGACTGCATTTGGGCGGAAAAAAACATCCTCCCGATAACACAAACACACTTACTCACCGGCTCCGCCCATCCTCCGCCGCTCCCCCCCCCCCCCCCCCCCCTCCCCCCATAGATTAGGCCTATAATCCCCTTTCATGATGGACCAAACGAATCACGACCGTTCGGAAAACCTGACGGCCGACGATGACTCGATTCCGACATTGCTTGATCTCACCAGCTATCAGCTCCATGATCTCGACTCAGTCGACTTCCCACCGAGTCTCACTGAGTTGGACTTCACCGCCAACCGCTTGTCCAAGCTGGACCCTCGTATCGCCCACCTCTCTAACCTTAAGAAGCTCTCTTTACGCCAGAACCTATTTGACGACGCTGGCGTAGAGCCCCTCTCCAGGTGGCACGCCATTGCTGACGTCGAGGTACTGGGCTCGTACTGTTTTGCTGTTAAAATTGTGATGTTTTTTCTGTTCTGATAATTTGCTGAATTGGTAGAAAGTTTAATCGGTGTTTGTGTTAAAATTGTGATTTCCCCTGTTTATCCCGTTATAGGGCACACTATAAAGTCAGGTTCTTCTGATTTTTGTTTGTTTAGGTTAGTATAGTGTTAAGCATCCTTGTTTAATTGCTCAAACCCTATATGAACATAGGGATTATTACAACAGGAAATCTAGTCGTTGTCTTCTTATCTTAAGAAGAAGGAGAAACTTAAGGTTTTTGAGTGTGATGACTTGAGAAGCGTATGGCTGTGTGAAACTGATCTTGGTAGAAAATTTAAGCAATGCTTATATTATTGCTTTAGATGCTGAAATGCGGTTGTCAAGGTGCAAGTAGAGTAAAATAAAGATCTTGCTTTTGATATATTTTTTGGCATCAATTTGTAGAATGACATATTATTTAGCTCTTGGATATTTGATTTGTAAGTGGTAAAAGTAGTTTATTGTATAGTAGAAAGAGTCAGATAGGAATTTGTGTGTGGTATTCTCAAATTAGATATATTCTCTTTCCGGATGGTCCACCCATTTTAGCAAGTGAATGGTGCAGAGGATAGTTTAACGAATTTTCAGTGCACGAATTGTGGGTTTATGGTTTAGGTACTTATTATAATTCTGTGGTGGTTTCAATTTTTTTTTACTGGATGTCCGGTCGCCAAATAAAATTTATCACCAAATGGAAATTCATTTCTGGTAACTTCCTCTGAAGTTGATAGTTCTATACCTTTTTAGAAGTTGTTGATTACAAAACCCAGAGGCCACAATCTACAACTTTAGTTTGGTCTATTTGCCTTGCATGAAATCTCATGCTTGCATCTTCTTTCTTGCACTTTCTTATGTTAATGCTATTGGAATTTAGAGATTACTTCACTGAAATAATCTCGCTTGGTTTTCATGTAAAATAAGGGGCAAAGTTTCCTATTCTTTTGTGCGATTGAACATAGGATAGGGTTAAAAGTTGAAATGTTGATTCACTTTTCTTTCAATTGTCTTTTCCAGAATGGTAAGGTTTCTTTTTTTGTCTTTTTCCATTCTTCTTTTGTCTCGCTCTCGACCATACACGATGGCGATAAATGAACCATATACCTAACCACATATAGTGGGATAAAGGCTTAATTTTCTACTTTTGTTGATGTACTCCTTTTTGCTGCATCCAATTCTTGTCTGTTTTTGTGTGGTGCTTGAGCAAAATTTAAAGTGATGCAAGTTATTTGTTCTATAGGAGCTTGTTTTCAGGGACAACCATTTGAAGACCGTTCCCGATGTTAGCATTTTCAAGAGACTTCAAGTTTTTGATATCTCTTTCAATGAGATTTCATCACTTCATGGGTTGTCTAAGGTCTCTAACACACTTAAGGAACTCTATGTTTCTAAGAATGAAGTTGCCAAGATGGAGGAGATTGAACACTTTGAGGCACTGCAAATTCTTGAACTTGGATCCAACAGATTGCGGGTTAGGCTCTTTCTTTACAAGGATGTTGATATCAACATGTTACTATTGACAGAGATAGATATAACAATGTTAGGTTCTCTTTTATTATGTCAGTAGACAAAAATAGTATGTTATGCTAAGTGCTTCCTTTTAGGTGATGGAGAATCTGCAACACTTAACTAATTTACAAGAGCTGTGGCTTGGTCGTAATCGAATAAAAGCCATAAACTTATGTGGGTTGAAAGGCATCAAGAAGATTAGCCTGCAAAGCAATCGGTTAACTTCTATGGCAGGACTTGAGGTACTAAAGTCTTTGGGAAGTTGAAAGGTCAAACTATGACTGAATATGAGTGGTTACCAATAATGCATTTGATTCCATTGCTAACTTTTCTTGCTTCCTTCATTTTCAGGAATGTGTTGCTTTGGAAGAGTTGTACTTGAGCCATAATGGTATTGCAAAAATGGAAGGCCTATCAAGATTAATAAATCTTCGAGTTTTGGATGTCTCTTCTAATAAGCTTTCCGAGATTAGTGACATTGAGAAACTGACACAGTATGAATATCTCCTTTGTACTTCTGTGTTTACAAATATAATTGTAGCTCTGTCCTTTGTGATGATCACTTTATGATTAATTTCCTTGCAGATTAGAAGATTTGTGGCTGAATGACAACAGTATTGCTTCATTAGATGGAATTGCTAATGCAGTTGCAGGTTCGAGAGAGAAGCTGACCACCATCTATCTTGAGCGCAATCCATGTGTAAGGGCTCATTAGTTATCATACCTTTTTAATGATATGAAACATGAAGATGCATGTTTGTTTTTTTGCCTCTGATCTTCATTTTTGTAGCTGTTGTCTGTTGTAAAATAAATGTACTCCAGTAGGAAATTTCCAGGTGAATTTCTTTCTGATCTTGCTTATTGCAGTCTTGGTAGGTTTGTTCAAAATTACTTTGACTATTCAGGTTTGCATGTGTGACAGTAGAATTACTTTAATCTCAAATTATATGGCAAAAATTTTCTGGTATTCTCATCAAAAGAGAAGAGAATCAGTTTTCTGATGGATACACCATTTTGTGTTGTCTTTCGCATTCGTCAGATTTTTATGGTCAATAGTCATTTTAGGACCACCCTTGAAAGTGTAGTGGCTGCATCAATCTCTTTGTGAAAAATAAATTGGAATATGTTTAGACCAAACATTACTACTTTAGACAATCCATATTTCTGCAACAACTGAGACATAGCACTTTTTATACCAGCATTGCAGACTGTTTTTGATTTTCTTTTTCCAAACACCTTTCCAATTAGACTACTACTTCCCTCTTCATATCCAATCTTTATATCCTCCTCCTGCAGTTCTATTCCTTCATCTTGCACCGACGATAAAGAGAATTTTCTCATTCATTCAACCACATCTGGTCTATGGTAGGAAGGAGTTTTCTCAACCCCTTCCTGTGGAGCATAGATTGTTTTTTCCCCAGTTATATGTACTTGGAGCTAACTGCAATCTATCGCTGATAATTTAAGATTTGTCCTAGATCTCTGTCAGTTCTCTTGATTAAGTCTTTGCTTTCTGCGTTACAAGTTATGCATTGCTATAGAATACTGTAAATATACGAAGATCTCCGAACTTTATATCGTCAATGTCAACAAACGCACGCAGGAGATGACCCAATTATCTTGGCTATTTTGGCCGCCTCATGTCTTTCAATATGTCTTGTCATTCTGTGTTTTTTTGTGAAAGCATATTCTAATCTCCCTCTCTTTCTCTAAATCCTTGCAGGTTAAGTCTCCAAATTATGTTGCTGTCCTGAAAGAAATCTTCCACAATATTCAACAGATTGATTCTGAAGTATTTAATTATTAGGTGGTCATTTTGTCAAGTCAAGTCAACCTTCTTGTTCAGATAGGATGCAATATCGATTATGAAGGGGGTGATGTGATGAAGAATCGAACTTAGCCTTGGGGAAGAACGGACATGTGATCAAGACCGATCCATACTGATATTTAGAACTTACGAGTGTGTTAATGCAATAAATTTTGGTCTACTTTGAGAGACTCACTTTGTTTTTCACTCTTAAATTTAGTGTTCTGTTTATAAGATGAAAATTTGATATTTTTCTGTGAGATTGTCTGTTGATCAATTTGGCTGCACATATTCCTTCTTCAAGAGACAATATAATACATTCGTTTTAAAATCAGTGTCGTTTTTCATATCTTTTCACATTAGAGTAAGGAAAGTAATAAAATTACCCTTATAACCTTCAGTAAGTTTGACTAAATTTAAAGAAAAGTATAGTCATTGGTTTCCAATCAGAAGTTATCATGTCAAAATTTAGTCGCAAAATTTTTTTAGCTGATGCCTGTGATAGTCTACCGGTCTACGTATTAAATAAATCTTCTTAAATATCACTATGTTGAAATAATAAGTATAGTGTATTTTAGAACATACGTATCATTTTACGGTATTGAAATTTGAGTTTAGTTCAAAAAATGGTGTGTATATTAAAACAATAATTATTGTGTGTTTTTAAAACATGCGTACCGTTTTTAGGTGGTGAAATCATGAGTTTAGCGTCTGAAGTATTGCATGTATGTTAAAACAAAAAAGTACTCAAAACACATATTGAGTTTAGTTGCCTAAGTATCAAGTTTATTGGCTGAAATATTGAATATAGTTGTCGAAATATAGCATTTATTTTTTCTTTATTTCTTTAAAGTAAAAGATTTCATTAATGTTGTTAGAAATCGTTCAACAACGATTGACAAGCAACTAAAAATCAACTCGTACAATTGATTACGTAAGATTTGGTCTGACAATTATTATATCTTTATCACAACAATGTATTTAATCTACCAATATGTGAATCTATACATAATATAGATCATACCCTTTGTAGAAGTATAAATCTCACTACCGACAACACATGGATATACCACTAAATATCAATGAAAATCTCAAAGTTCAAAACCGAATTTTTTTGATTGAATCTTCATTCACTATAGGCAAGGAAATCACTATAAACAAGGAAAGAATCACTATAGCTATAGATGAAATAACCACAACAAGAGAAACAATCACAATAAATAGGGATGGAATAATTATTTAAACGAGAAAGCTTTATCTTATTGTTCCAATTATGAAGACTAAAATTTAGATATTAAATAAATGAAAGCAAAAAATATAGTAAAATCATTTCTCTCATCCTCCTAGGAAGGGAAGATGAAGAAGGGGGAAGTCTCTTGTCCTCGTGTCCCCATGTCCCCCCTTATATTCAGGGGGCACATGTGGTTGTGCTAAAATAACAAGTATTGAAAGTAAACATGTATAATGAATTTAGCTGTTTAATTATTGCGTGTCGGAATGTCAGAAGGTCGAACATGACACTCCCTATATGTACTATAGTTAGGGTAGACAACATACAATTATATTATTTTTGTTTAGTTTTTGGTTTTATCGAGTAGTATTTATTGTTTAATTGACCATTATATATATTTTTTCATGCTGAATGAATAACACATTAAAATTAGGGAAAATTCCTGTGAGGGGTGCATTAGGATTTGAAATTCTTAAATAGGGCATAAAACTTTTTAAATTCCTTACTAGGGCCTAATATTAATTTTACTGTTATAAAAATCTGATCATGACAATTATACCCCCTTCTCTATCACTAATTTTCTTACCATCCTTATCCAATTCCTTCAATTTACTCCTGCAATCACATATCGCAATTGGCTTCATATTTTTTGTTTTTTACGAGTAACGAATAATCAAATCAAAAAAAGGGAATGTTATTTCCAATATCATTTTTACTATTCACAGGAACATTTTTTGTAAAATGTCTAGAATACCCTTTAGGCTTAAAAAAAAAATAAAAAACAAAAAACTTTATAAATACTCCTGCAAAAAAAAAAAGAGAAGCAGAAAGAATTCCCTCAAAGTTCTTTGCTTTGTGGAGAAAAAAGGAACACAAAATCGGTCAAATCAGATAAAAGTCCAGAAGAATCAAATCATCAAAGGTGAGTGCCTAAAATTCATATTTGTTTTGTTCATGTTTTGTTCGTTGTTTTGATTAATTTGTTTATAATTTGTCCGAATTTGTTAATTTTTTGCACAAATTTGTTATTTTTTTGCCTGGATCTGCGATTATGACCTGTAAAATTCCGTCTCCTTAGCCGGAATTTCATCGGCAGGATTTCCAGCTAAAATCCCGCCGGAGACCAGTGGGATTTAATATGGAAATCCCGCCACGGCGGTATTATGGAGGGAAATACCGCCCTGCAGTATTTTCCTCCAAAACACTGCCGTTCTCCGGCAGTGTTTTGTGCCAAAATATAGCCCGGAGAGGGGCGGTATTTTGGGGGAAAAATACCGCACAGGCGGTATTTTTGTACGGCGGTATTTCTGTGCTGTATTTTGTTGGAAAAAATACTACTGACCGCTGGCAGTTATTTTCCGGCGGACAGCGGTATTTTTTTTGATTTTTTTGCCCAAAATGGCAGAGATTTGCACAATATTTTAATTTTTTTAAGCTTTAATTGTGTTCTTGTTCCTTATATATTATCAATTATTTTCGTATTGATAACTGCGTCTTTATATTATTGCAGATGATATAAACATTTAAAAAGTTGAAATTAAAATTATCTAGAACCAAAAAAGATGACAATTTGCAAATTGTTGAAGACAATGAGGCAACAAACTCCTCCTCTGAGGAAATAGTTGGCCGCTCCCACTGCATCCGAGCGCCAGAGAAGGTTGCTAGGAAGAGCGCAAAGTTCTTCTCGGTTTTCAAATGGGGCGGCGGCAAGTAACATTGATTACGGTGATACTGAATTTGCACCGCAATACATTGGAGATGCGGAGGAGGAGGAAGCTAGGAAAAATGCTGAACGAGTTTCGAGGGAAATGTCTCAGTCACAGGGGTACATGGAATGTAATTTGGGGCGAATGGAGGATGAAAACGAATGGGCGAATGCACCCAACCAACCAAGGAGGAGTGGAAAAGGCTTAATGGTCTCCTTACGTAGGTCAGTGTAAAGGTCCGGGTCCGGGAGGGATGCCGGGTGGAAGGCATACCAGCCTCTAGATGGTCTGATTGACGGTGGACCTTCAGATCCAGAGTTGTTATGAAGTTTAAGGGTCATGTTGCCTACTACATATGGCATTGACAGGTATCTCATTATGCTTTATTACTTATTGTGAAATACTTTTTATTTATTGTGTAGATTTATGCTTAATAACTTAGTGCCTAAAATGTGTTAATTTATTTATTAAATTACGTAGGAATGTGATATATTGAGGTGCCATAATGGGCATGAGTGGCTGCAAATGTGGGATTTAGCCGAGGGGGAAATAAAAATTATAATGGAACAGTCCGGGTTGGCACATTTGGTATGGTGCATACATCCAGAGTTAGACTCTGCACTCCTCAATGCCTTTGTTGAGAGATGACATCCGGATACTAATTCATTTTACATGCCTTTCGGAGAGACGAGTATCACTCTCACAATGTGCCCTACATATTGGGAATTCTGATTATCGGATATCCCATTGGTTGGAAATGAAGCCGGGAGAAATGAATGAACTGCTTTTAGAAATGCTGGGGATAGAGCTAGACCAGTTCGAGGAGCGAGATTTTGCAAGTGTGGAAATGTCCCTCCTTCGAGACCATTGTGTCAGTGGACAGGTGGACCCTGCCAATTCTGCCGTAGGGTATTTGTTTTGGTTAGTTGGAAAAACCCTGTTCGTGGATAAGAAAAAAAAACCCATGTTATTGGTCATTTCCTACCTTTCATCCGCGATGTAGATAGCGTAAGCGGACTTGCTTGGCAAACATTTATCGCAATCTTGGTAAGGCCTCTCGGGCGGAAGGTGCACAGTTAGGCGGGTGTCTGACATTATTGCAGATTTGTAAGAATCATTTATAAATTATTTCAATACTTCATACTGGTTTATTAAAATCACTAAATTTGTTTTTCTTATGCTTAGTAGACCTGGATATATGAGTATTTTCCCACGTTTAGTCCTCCAAAGATGAGATCCTGGGATGTTAACTCGCCTACTACAACGAAGTGACACATCGGAACCGAAAGGAAGCGTGAGCCTAAACGGGATTTGGTGGCATACTGACGCGCACTAGATGGATTGAAATCTGATGAGGTAATATTTCTATATCATTTAAATGTCTTAAGGTTTATTAGTGTAGTATCTGAATTGGTCGATTAATCACTGACTTTCTGTCAAATGAATTAGTTAAATTGGCTTTCTTTTGGGCCAAATCCTACAAGCGTGCACCCAATAAATTGTACAGGGGTCTTATTTATTGCTCTATGATCATAGAGCTCTATATGCCTGATCGGTTCTTGCAACAATTTGGATACACGCAGTCGATCCTTCATAAAGTTTTAGAGCCAAAGAACTGTTACAGAGGCCCTGAAATTCTAAAGTATTCGTGCGTGTACTATCTGGATTATATGGCATGGCAAATGTACAAAAGTAAGTTGTTAAAGGGTCTGCAGAGGGCTCAGTGGGTCGATCAGTTGTGCCCTGAATACCTCGAATAATTTCATATGCGATCGCACGTTCGTGTTAGTCCCGACGACATGGAAGTGGAAGAGACATCGGACCCCAGACAGCTATTAGCGGTTGCGGTAAGTACATGTGATTGATGCTTATTTCTGTCCATTAGTTATATTTTTTATGTCAGTGTTTATTTACTATACTTTGATTTTTCTTCCCAATGCAGCGTTTGCAATAAATAGCAAGTAAACTGTATCTAGCTCATCCCCGGACAAGGCATTCCATCCCCAGTGACTTGAGGGAGGGCTATAGATGAGGTGGCTATCCATTTGGAGGATTTGATGCCGGCATTAGAATAACTTGCGGCAAGGTCACCTGGGCTATAATATTGACTCTTTTTTTGAATAATATTATAAAAAATTACTGAATAATCATTTGTAAATTATTGAGATGTAGTATATTCGCTTTTTGATGCAGTGTAGAAAGTAATATATCAATCGGGATGCTATATATGTATTGTATGTGCGTTCAGTGATGTTAAAAATAATTACATATGAAACTTAAAAATAAGATACTTATATTGGGAACGTAAAATCAAAGTAAATTGCATTCAACGTGAAACCAGTGGATAAGAAAAACATCTAATACTAAAACTCAACAGTAGATTTATTCCTGAAAGTATCAAATCGGGGTTGGAAATGAGATTTTCAACTCTGCATTTGTTCTGAGGCCCTGTTTCTCCACGTCGGATAGACTAGGGGTAACATGACCTCCCCTGTCGTTAACAAAGCAATGAAATGATTATGTCTTACAAGCCCTATATTGATAAAACTGCTAGGATCATTAGAGATGCCTGCCCCCTGCCACTGAAGCGCATTAGAGACGCCGGCCCCCCGCCACTGAAGCGGAAGGAAAGTATTACTCTATTGGGCATATAATATAACAACTCTCTGATACTTCGTGGCAACAAGTAATCCAAAAAGATGAAAATCAAACCAAAACTCATCTATGGTCAGAACTACATAACAGTCTACCAACCTGTATGCTAATTCGTAATCGACGGGCCCAAGAACATTGAGCCAAAAAGTAGCTTTTTCACGCAGTTCTTGGTGCAGTTCTCTGCGCAATTGGGACCAATACTCCTCATCTGCATTGTGAACGAAATAGGAAATTAATCTAAAATCACAATGTCCATCGGCCACTACATTAACGTAGTCGGTAATGTGGTCAAACACGAACTACTTAAAAAATATGGGAAGGTCAAAAGGGCATTCAGAACCGTGGGGCCTCACAACTCTTCTTCTCTTCTGTCCGTCTGTGGATCTCCGACCTACGATTGTAAATCATATTAAATTTAGTATATCGATATGTAATTAACCACAATAATCTGTACATGAAAAGTAATATTTGTACCTCATTTTATTGCATTCCTTTCGGCATGCTCGTACTCTGATAGATCTCGTTGGGTCAGATTGTGTCTTAGCCGTCCCCTGTGTGGCCTACTTACCGGCTCAGCTTGGACACGTAATTACATCAACAAACATTTCATGCAGTTGCCCTTCAGGGTTTTTCCTCGCCTCCTCAGTTTTCGAAATATAATTATCTCCCAAATGCAGCATCTTCCAGAAGGCATCCACATCAACAGGATCAATTGAAGGTATGCTCGCACCAACTGTTATATCTCACATGCACAAGGCAGCCCGCAACTAGTTCGGAGTTCGCAATCACACAGCGCACCATCTTTTCCGATAAGGCCAATTTTTTTTTTTTGTACATACTTCTTCTACCATTGTAATACTAGTGCAAGACAGTATACCATTCAACCTACTATACAGTATGTAGTCTCTTTTCTGGTATGTTTTTGTTATGAGAAGACTTCATTGCAGTCCGAATTTTATGAAAGTGCTCCTCTATCATAATATTAATTCCTTGAAAAATACTTGAAAATGCTTTTCTATTCGTCCCAACTGCCTTCTTCAACTGTGCATGTGCACTCTCAACCCTGAAAGCCAATTAACATTGAAAATCAAACTTTCACATAAAATATTATATAAGTATCATGTAATTATACAGTATACAAACGATAAATTAAAGATATAAGTAAGTTACATGTTCATTATGCGTCCTCCGTAATGCTTTATATTTTTCGTCCAACACGACACAAACTTGTCCGAGTGCAGATCTAACCATACTTTTTTTCAAGTATGGAATGATATTTCTAAATTTAGATTTATTTTCATATTTAGTTTCAATAAAATCCACAGCTTCCGTGAACTGTTCATATGTCAAGGCTTTCACCACTTTCTTTCAACGATATAGAAACACATCCGTTGTAGTTTTGTCGTTGCCAGCCTTTATAACATGTTTCTTTACATCCATTTCAATGTGTGTCCTACATAGTAGTTGGCTAGCATGTGGAAATACTATTTACACAGCGTTCATTAAAGCAATCTCTCGATCAGTCATGACAACATGTGGGTATTTGTTACCATTGAACAAATTCCTCAATTGAGTCATGGAGTAGAAATAGCTCGGCAAGGTCTCATCCATCATGAAAACGAAAGCAATATAAATATACTGAGATGTGGGTACATGAGCTACTATCTGGAGTAGAGGCATGTCATACCTGTTTGTCTTATACGTTGTATCCATAAATAAAACGTACGGAAACAAACCAAGTAGATAAGGCGCCTTCTTGTGTGCAAAGAAGACGTGCCCAACTGCATTACCCTCATCTTCAACTGCGTGCGCATATATATATTCGTGATCATGCAAAAGTTTGAAGAAATACTGCATGTTAGTCAAATTTTCCCTTGCCTCCCTTCTACCTTTTCCTGATTTATTGTACACCTGTCTTATGTGGCTGACATTTTGCGGATCATCCGCTCGCAACTGGGCCAATATATGCTTCGGCCTGATGTTAACACTTGACATTTCTGCAATATTCTTCTTCTACGATTCTGTTAATCGTGAGTACACTGAATGCCAATTTCGAACTTCTTGTAATTCATGGTTGTGCTTACCGTTTATGACCTCTAAATTCCAATTTTTTCCAGCAATTTCTCGTTCCACAAGGTGAAATGGACATTTTGTCAACTTGTTGTTTGTATTGTTCTGACTGCTTTTCCATTCAGGTAGGGGTGGCTTGTCTCTAACTTGTAGTGATCTATCGCACTCTATCTCAACTCACCCTTTTCTCCCTCTTGTAAGGAAAAGCCTTAATATTTTGGAAGAAGAAGTTATTTTTATAGTTATATTATTTTCACCTGCTCTAGCTTTAACCCATACAAGCAAATCTTCCCTACTTTTGAACTCTTCGTCCGTCTGAAATGCATCTTTGTGATCAGCAAATATGTCATCCCTCTCAATCTGGATATCCTATTAATACAAAAAGATGGGTCAACGTACTAAAACCCTAAGCTCTAAAACCTAAAATTTAGCTTGAACCATTAAATTTTAGAATAATCTCGTCTTCGATAGATGAGATTGTGAAATTTTTTTGCTATGCATAGGGGGGAGGGAGATTTCGAAGATCTTGTCCATTTCGGATGGAAAATCGGGATAAAAATCGCCGGCATCAATACCACCGGCAGCCGGCGGTATTTTGCCGAAAAATTATCGCCCAGGCGGTATTTTTCTCGCAAATACCACCTGTTTCTGGCGGTATTTGCGGGACAAAATACCGTCTGGGCGGTATTTTTCCTGCGAAATCCCCCCCCTCTCCGGGCGGTATTTTCGATCAAAACACTGCCTGAGGCCGGCTGTGTTCTGGACCCTCCCTTGGCGGTGTTCTCCCAATCTCGCCACAGGACGAAAATCCTGCCGTCCTGTTGCGGGATTTCATATGGAAATTCCGCCGGTCTCCGGCGAGATTGCCGCCAAAAGACCAGCGGGATTTCATTCAAATTCCCTCTTCGGCCGAAATTTTACAAACCCGGCCAAAATCGGCCTGATAATCGCAGATCCGGGTAAAAAATCCCGCTCACACGGGGCAGACAGGGATTTTTTTTTAAAAAACAAATAAATTACACGTTAAAAAAAGTATTAAGTGTTGACTTACCGTGTAATATGAATCGTCCTCGTGTCTACCGGCCATTTTTTAATACACGTGTGAGTGAAAAATGAATGATTGTAAATCAAAAGAGTGTAAATGGAAAAGAAGAAGCAGGAATGCTGAGAAAATGAAAAGAAACTCTCATGCAACCTTTATAATGTGAAAATGAAGCTTTTTATTTTATTTTTTATTTTACCTAAAGGGCAAATTAGACTATTCAAATAAAAATGTTCCTGTGAATAATAATAATGTTCCTGCAAATAGTATACCCCATAAAAAATTGCAGGCGGCTGGTTTCAAGTTCAACAACAAAAAATGGAATTTATACATTCCTGTATGAACATATAAACATGGCATTCAGATCTGGTAAATCCTTACCACATTATGGAACGATGATATACATATTCTTGAAAACAGAGAGTAACTCGTTGATGGAGCCAAATATGACTATCAAATCCTTATGGGAGATCCATTAGCCATTCTAATTCTGGAGACTGGAAGATAGTACAAGTCACGGCCATGTTGATGAATTCTATGTTGACAATTCGCAGACTGGTTGGCGGTCTCAAATTGTGCAAATTTAGCAAATTCGGGGCTGGAGACTAGTTTTATCCATGGGTTGCACACACAACGATCCATGACATTATTCCTGCAAATTGCACAGTTGCCCGCAACAATATCCCAAACCGAGACAGCGATGACATTCCACTCCTTGATCTCGAAGCGCTTGGCCTTTTTCGAACTGCGGCAGCGAATGAAGGCTTTTCCATTGCTAGTGATCAGATCGACTTATGAACAAAGTTAGCTTCTTTTACGAATCGTAATTTGTAAGAGTTTTGGTCTATTAAATTTGGGGGAGGATGGAGAACAGAGATGACAAAACCTGAAATAGAAACAAAGTGATATATGAATATGTGATGAAATTGGTTTCTTCATTCATTGCGGTAGAATTCAACACCAAAACCCCTTTTTTTGATTATAGAAAGTATTTAATTTGCTTCATCCAAAAGTTTATTTCAATGTGCAAGGGAAAAGTAATATTCATGAGGAAAAAATGGAGTTTGCTAAGTAAATAAAAAACGATGGTGGTGTCGGCCAATAAGTTTAGCTTAATAAAAATGATATTAATAATATATTAGGTTAATTTAAAGGTTATTATTGTAATAGACAAATTAATTAAACATTAAAATTAATATTACGCCCTTTTAAGGAATTTTAAAAGTTTTACACCCCATTTCAGAATTTTAATTGTAACACGCCCGTAAAAGGAATTTTCCCGTATTAAGCTTCTCTTGAGTATTCTTAGCGTACGCAAAAAGATTAGGGGCTTTTTCTTTATGATATTTTAAAACTCGATTTTGAAAACATGTTTTTGAAAAATAATTTTTTATTGTAAAAAGTGTATTGAAAATGTAAAAAAATATAGTTGAATAGTAAAAAGTGTTATTGAAAATGATGAAAAATGATTAAAATATATTAAATTTACTGTTGAAACAAAAATCAAAACCAAAACGAAAAGAAGGCCCTAGAACATAATTTTGTTTTCTTCAGTATTTTAATATTGTAAACCATACTAAAAGTCATTTAACCTAATTTATAATTGATTGTGCACCAATATTGTTGAATTTGCAATGGTTAAGTAAAACAATGCAATTGAGTTAACATTATGATAGCCTAAATTAGTTCAATCTGTGATCATCTCAATACAAGTTTTTATACAAGTTTAATAGATAACTTCATAAAACAAAAATAATAAATGTACATATTATTTCCAATAGTACGAAACATAAACATATAAATATACATAGGGTGCGCTTGGTTCATAGAGAAAAATGGAAATGGGAATGACAATAATAGTAGAGGTAATCAATATATTGATGTTGTTTGGTTTGTGATAGGAAATGACTATCATTACCATTTATGGTATTTGGTTTACAAATAAGATTTTTAAGAATAAAATTTATTTTATTTTTTTTTTTTTACATTTAGCTTTTAATATATTATAAATTATTTATGTCTAACTATAGTTCCTTCAAGGAACCATTAAGCCACAGGAAAATGGTCTATGATGCAAGATTAATGCAATTGCATAACTGGTTACATAGGCCATTTTGTAATGGTCGAATGATTTTTTGAAGGGACTATAGTATTCTCCGTTTAAATTTATTGTAATGATAAATTTTACCACTTCAATTTTTTTCAAATAAAAAAAATATGCACAAAATAAATTTTATAGGGCTCATTCCCCCAAAATGGAGGGGAATAGATGATGGGAGAAAAGTGGGGTTTGGGAGTGAGCTCCGGAGAATGAAAACTCCCAACTAAACACTCACTTTCATTCACATTCTCATTCCCCACTCCTCCAACCAAGCACACTCGTATTTGTTGTGATTTTCAAATACATGAGCATGACTCAGATACATTTTTCACAAATCTTCTACCTACATAGAAAGCATTATAAATTAATCAAACAAATTATGTAAAAAAAAACTAATCCATAAATCTTCAACAATAAAACGGGTACCATAAATGAGTTGATTTCCATCACTGGAATAGAAATATATTATAAAGTGTTGTAACATGTATGATTTGGTGCGGATTTTAAAGTTAATTTTGTATTATTCTAAGTATACATTTGGTTATTTTTTGTATAATTGAATATTTGCCTAGAAATTTTACGGCTTTAAATTTACCAATATATAATTTATTAATCCAATTTTCTTTTACCAATTTCTAAAGTAGAGTTAAAATAAAACAATTAATACAAAACAAATAGCATATAACCTACTTTGTTTTTCACTTTTTCAAGGCTATTTTTCCAAAATACAACACTAATCAGCTCTCCAATCCATTTCTTTTTGTGATCATCCTGAAAGAAAGAATATGAGAGCATCATATTCCTGATAAGAATAATATGAAACAAGGTACCAAAAATGGTGATAAAGAAAGCCTATGAAAGGAATATACAATTTAGATAGAGGCCATAGTAGAGAAAAAGACGAACATGATTTGAGCCTTTGTTCAGATTTTGGAAAGGGTTTAATGATTTTGTTATAGATTATGGAATAGTGAAAGATGAAAAGTGATAGAATTGAATACCATGAATGGTGAAAGTTAGAAAGACTGATCGTTACTTAAGAGGAGAAGACATATTGTGTGTTTTTTTATATAGGTAAATATATAATATTATATTGCATAAAATATATTATTTATAAAAGTATAATAATATATTATACAAATAATATTGAATAGCTCGAGCTCACTCGTTATATTATTGCATATAACATATTCGAGTTCGAGTTCAGTCGAGCTCGAGTATTAGTTTCCAAGTCTTTCTTAAGGGCACAAGCTTCAAGAACACAGTCATATTTCTCTTTTTGCATTTGCTCACCAAACAATTTATTCAATTTTTCACTCTGTATCCATAGTGACTGAGCAACATAGGCCTTTGTTCCACACAAGTTAATTGATCCTGACACTTTGGGCATCTCTTCCAAAATACATGATAGTAAACTGGAGTTCCCTGCTCCAATAGTACCGTAAATGGCCACTCTCATTCCATGAGAAACAATCACATTTTTGTCTCTCAGAGTTGGACTGGAAGATAAAACTATCACAAGTAAAATTTCCATCAACAATTTCAATTGCTTAGTGAGAGGTACCCTGTGGAAGCCTCCCTATGGCCAGGTGGCTAGTGGTCAATTGAAAGGAATGAATCAATTTGATCAAACGAAACTTTAGTCTCAATAATCATTGAAATTGTATAAGGAACATTGTAAATATTCTGGAAGATTCTGAAAGTTGCAAGTGCATATAGAGCATCTTCCCAGACTCAAGTTGGATGCTTGTCAAACAGCAAAGGGGAACATAGCCATTCGTGTACATATACTTCCTCAACCATCCACCTTATGTATTTCGAAGCTGTTAGATTCTAGACAAAAACTTCATCTCCCAGACCTGAATCAACCCTCATGTTACTCAAAAATTCAGACATTGCCATCATCCTTCTATATTTTGATTTCATCAATTTATCCTGAAAGTTTTCCCAAAATTTTCTTTTGGAAGGTTTATCAACATCACCAATACTATATAAGCTTCATCTCGGCTCTCTGTATTGCATTCATAGGTGGCAAATTCATTTTTCAAAATTTGTATTTTCAACTTCAAAAAATTCTTCTTCATGCTCCTCATCCACAATTTTTGAACCAAATCTTGAACCATGGTACCAAATTTTTTTTTTTCCACATTTTCTGAGCTAATATTATTTTCTGTGTTGGTTTCAATGTTGAAAGATTCTTGTATCAAAATAATTCCTTGATCATTAACGGCTTCTTATTAATTCTTTGTTCATCTACAATTAATATACTTAGCAATTCTTCATATACCAACAATGAAATATCTCTTATCCCAATTATCAATGCCATAAAGTAATCAAACTTTCTAAACAGTGTATTGAGAACATGATTCGTAAAAATTTGTTGGTCGAGAAAATACCCATTTGATCTCATCACCTTTGATCTCCAAAATTTCTATTAAGGGCGGAGGAAGAATCAAAATTATTATAAGGGGTATAACTTTTTAATATTGATTATTAAGGGCATTAAAATATTTTTAATGTATTCATAATAATCAAAAGACTATCTTATCCTCCAATATTAAACCACTAAAATATACTTACATATGTTTATCTCTATTACCGTTGGCACCACCCTGAAGCGCGGCAACACACCGGCAACCATCTACTTCATCTGCAGCATAGTCATATCTTCCCCCAAACACACTCTCAACGCTAAGTGGGACTAATAAATCCTAAATCATGTGGCGCAGCCGCCCAATGCTGACGATTTCTGCTACAAATTCTTTGATTCCCTGTCTCAAAACCCCAATCTTCCACTTTTCTGCAAAAAAATTTTCATTTTCAATTGATAAATTATTCCAGCCAATCCGATTGAAAACAAAACAATCAAAATCACAGGCACCGATAATAAGAAGTTTGGATTTTTTGCTTGGGCCCAGCTCCTGGAAGCTCCGGAAGCAGAGATGTTTACATAATTTGTGACTCGTTTTGAATGAATTGTAGTAAATAACATGTTCCTAGACAAGCCGCCATCTACCTTATCCAGTAAGGTAATTTTGTCTTTGGGATCATGCTAACAATATCGTAACCATCCATAATTTACATCTACCCAACAATAATCAAAGATCAAAACTCGAACTAGGACTTCAATGTAATCAGACAAAACAGAACTGTGAGCTGCAACAATTCTAAGAAGTCGTGACTGAAATTACAACTGCGAGATTTTATCGAAAGCCGAGCCATCACCGCTATCAAACCAACCTTGAAGCTGAAGCTTTGATCAACCAAATTGCAAAGAGATTCCACGGGAACCAAAGAGCAAAGAATCAAGTTTGGTTTTTGATCCAAGAACCAACCGAAACAAACAACCCAGACTAATTGAATTGAATTTTTCTTGCGTCGGCAGAAGTAAAGCAACCCAAATTCTCTATTTTTCTTTTTTTTTTTATTATTTATTTTTAATTTCCTTCGGCCTTCTGTCAGCAACGAACAGAACTCCGGCTTCACAATGTAAGCAAATCAAACAAAGGCTTTAACCTTGTAAAATAATCTGAATGAAACCGAATCTTAAACAAAGAATCTGGCTGCGGAACTCGCACAGGCGAGGCTTTATTTTCTTAAACAGCCAAAGGCTTTCTCTGTTTTTCTTAAAAACGTTACTATCAACAGATTTTTCGTGGCTCTTCTTCTGTTTTGACTCTGATACCACTTGTAAGATATAAACAATATACATCCCTATAGTATAGATATTTTACAGCAAGGAGGTGAGATAGGCAACAGATTTTTTCACAATGCCGAGGCAGGAATTTCTGTTTTGACTCTGATGTCACTTGTAAGATATAAACAATATACTATCTTTGAATTTTACTATGAATCTGATTCGAAATTATTTCCTAAAACAATTGTATTTCCTAAAACAAATACCAAAAACTAACTAAAATAACAAATCCTATTATAATTTACAAGTATAATTAGCTAATTAATATAGTTAAATTTGGTTTAATTAATATCCAACACAGATGGTGATTTCTAACACGATAATGAAATCCGACACGATATAAATGGGTTAAGGTTGAACTTTGACAGGTTTGAGGTTAATTATATCGGTCGATCCGAAAAACACTAATAATTAAACGAGTAAATTTAGGGTTGAAAATATCGACGCGTGAATTCGCTAACCCAAAACTAACATGAGACATTTATACTACGACACGAATAATTAAACGGGTAAAGATATGGTTCAAAGGTGTTTTACGGAAACTTGCCAACCCAAAATCGATAACTTGAATACCACACAAATTGCATACCCTCTTTTCCATGGACAGTCGCAATTCTAAACTTCTAAGTTCATGAGGATAAGGATGGAAAAGGAAAACTGGGTTCAAAGGGCAACCCTCCTCAAGTTCGTCAAATTTCAAAGTCTAGCTGTTCCCATAAGCGGGAACTTTTCTTTCATTATTTTCTTTTTCTTTTTTTTTTTACTTATACTTTTTCTCTGTAATTCAACCTCACGTGAAATTACCGAAGACAAGGTAGCATATATAGTAAGCTGTGACTACATCAGAAATAAATTATTTTAAGGCTAATTTATAACTGACTTTCTTTATACAATTAATTGATCTATATATATTTAATCAAATATCAAAATAATAAAATTTTATGATATTTACAATATGATTTTATACTTATTAAATTTTCATTTTTATTTTTACAATTGTAGTTAGATTGTCAACATAAGAAAATTATTTTATAGATTTTTCTGAACTTTAATTAAATATTCTTGTTTTTGTTTAACCATATATTAATAGTAGCTGTTAATATGTCAACAATGCTAAAAATTAATTTTGAAAAGTAAATTAAAAATATATATAATCAATCGTAAATGTTATATAATTTTGCAACCTTTAAATTTGATTTAAAATTTTCACTTAATTTTTTTAAGATATGTTTTTTTGTTTAAAGAAAATTTCCTTAACCCTCAAACTCAAATCAAAATTTTTTAAAAAAAAGACATCTATTTTCTTACTATAGATATACAAGGAAATATATTTTTAAAAACTTTTAAAAGTTAAATGTGTAGTTATATATATATAATTATTAATGTAAAATTCAATAATATTTGTTATTGAAAAAGTTATTAGTGATGATACATAAAAAATAAGAATAATATGTATTTGAGTTCTTTAAATCTAAAGGGTAAAATGGCCTCCCATGATTTGCTACCTATATGCTTTCATCCTTTTTTTTTTCGTGATTTGATTTTTTTTTTTGTTTATACAGACAATTTAATATATTATTATACCTTCTTTCTTTCTTTTTTTTTTTTTTTATCATTTCTAGAACAACTTTTTATTATTCAACTACATTTTTTTCATTCATTTTTTTTTCAAAACAATTTGAAAACAAATAGGGCCATTTGGCGAAATATTCATGACTGCATGTACACAAACTATTAAAAGATATCCAAAAAAAGAAAAACCATGAAAATAGTTTTGTTTTATTTCTCTTTTTTAAACAGAGGAATTAGAAGATAAAATAATACTAAATTACATTCATGATTCAGATAATAAACAGTCTTTCTCCAAATCAAACCCTAAAAAATTTCTCATTTTCTTCCTTCATCATTCTCCCATGATGGGAGGAATCCGAGGACAAGGTAAATAGTTTTACTTATCTTTTGCTTTGTTTTATTTAATTTCATTTAGTTTTAAATTTTACTCTTTCTAATTGAAGCAATAAAAGAGAACCTTTTCCTCCAAACAATTATTCTATCCCTATTTATGGTACTTTTTTTTTCTCTTTCTATGATAATTTCAATTATAGATATGGTGGTTCTTTCATTGTCTATTGTATGAAAACCCAATTGAAAAAAATTCAATTTTGAGACTTTCATCTATAATTAGTAGCATCTGGTACGATATTTGTCAAATGCAACAATGGGTTTTATACTTCTACAAAGGTTAGATCTATGTTATGTATAAATTTACAAGTTATCTTGGTGGTCCCATCAAGGTGCCAAGTTAATTGGAGACGGTTCGGCGTAAGGAAATCTGGGATACATGGGGGCAGTGTATGTGATAAGAAAGGAGAGAGGAGTTGTCCTTGTGGCTAGTTCGGTCCACCTTGGTTTTGGCACAAATTTTGAGGCCGAATATTTGGCACTTCTTCATGGTTTGCGAACAGGCTAAGCTTTGGAGAGCAAAAGATTCTTATAGAGTCTGATTCTTTAATTCTAGTCCAAATGGTTCGACGAATATTCAAATCCATTGGCACTCGATCAGTAGCTTCCTTTTGATCCATTCCATCTTGTGGAAACAAATACCTAGACGATTCCGCATATTTATCGAGAAGCAAATTAGGTGGCGGATGCTCGGGCAAAGCAGGCAAGCAGGACCCGCTCCACAAATCTATACTCTGCGGACAACTTGCCTTGGCATATTGTAGGCCTAGTTAGATTAGATAGGAACTCAGTTCCTAATCTTAGACTATTCAAAATGTAACTTCATAGTTTTTTACATTACATCTGCATTCTGCATTTTGTACACCAGGGTAAGGCGCATTATGTCCCCTCTGGCCAACTTTCCATCTCTAAATTTAATAAAGGGTTCATATGCCCCCCAATCACTTAATCGGCTGTTTTTCCTATAAAAAAAAAAAAAAGAATTTACAAGTCGATAGATTAAGTACACTATTGTTGTTCAAATTTGATAATTGTTAGATCAAATCGTGTAATTAGTTGTATGGCTATTTCTCAATGTTCTATCAATCATTTTTGAATTTTTGCCCATTGTTGTTGGATGAATTTTAAAGTCACTAATGAGATTTTTACTCTAAAAAAAAATCAGTTGATTCACTATATATCCATGATTAATTTTAGCACACAAGAATGCAAATATTTACATATTTATTTATAATTTAAAAACAATACTTCTCTGTTCCATTAGAATAGTCCACTTTATTGTACTATTTTAGTTCAACAAAGTGCACTTTTCTAATAGAACGGAGGTGATGTGACGCAAAATGTCCGTTGATGGATGCTTCGGGTGGCCCAATAGAAATCTCGAATGATCAAGCCCAACTGGGTAACTGCTAACCCAAAAAGAAAGAAAACAAAGCTGAAAACTGGGCTGGATGGCTCGGAACAACACAGACGAAGAGAAAACTGTTGACTGAAGACTATTCCGGTGACCATGTTAATGAATAAGAGAAGGGTGGGGCTTTCCCCCTGGTATAGGCTCCGACTGTCAAGTTAGCGAGGTTGAAGATGATCAACAGTATTCACCAAGAGCTCAAATGTAAAAGATTGCGTACCTCTCTAAGCCTTATGACTTAGTATTTATATCAAGACTCGAATATGTCCGTTTGAGCTATGATGACCTGTATTCCCAACTGCTCTGTTTCTCTGCACATCCAACTGCTCCTGTCATCATGATCAGACTTTTGGCTTCCTTCACGCTATCATGCTGAGTGATTTTTGCATGCATTCAAAATACATGTCTAATCCTATAATTATTTCTACCTACTGTGTCAGCGGATTATTGCCTATTCCGACCTAGCTTCCCCATCTTGGTTATGGTGACCGATATGATGTTATGTAAGAGATTCTAGTAAGGCATACTGAGGCTATTGAATGACCTAAGCCATTGGCCGATCTAATCGTTGGCTCGGTTTTAAGGAACTATCCGACCTGAGTTTCGTTTTGGACTTTTTATGCATCTCTTTATCCTTACTGTTTACCTTTTCTTTTGTCCATTGGGCCAGGCCCAATGAAATTTCAATTTTATGCACATCAACAAGTCCCCCCAGTATTATGTTTTACCGAGCTAAAACTTAATACTTTTTTGTGTTTTACAGAGCCAAAAATTTGACTAAGGTATTTATTATGCATCCGCCCGATATCTGCCCAAACCGCTTTTTAAAATTTCTTTTCCGACCTAAGCCAGCATGAAATGTGGATTGTTCCGACCTAAGCTTACTAGAAGTGTTAAACTATTTCAAGTGAAGTAGTAGAAGGTTGCCGACCTATCGAATATCATAACTATCGAAGGGGAAGCATGAGTTACAACTAATAAAAATCCGACCCAAAACAAATAATATGTTAGCTGGTCTATAAGAAATTAAAGCAATATTGACCCGGAGAAAGTGAATTCGTCAATAAATGCGTACCTTTGCATCACGACCTAAGGACTCCGGCTTTTAAGACAGGACATGACGGGACAGGTTCGTCGACTTTCGAGGTGTCTGATACAACTTCCCAGGCTTTTACGATCTTTGAGAAGGTATTAAGTACTCCAGCGGTTGGTTTGTCTCCTTACTCGTTTCATCTTCCCGAGTTCTTCTTTAAAATACGAAGAAACCTGATCGTTGTTTTTATGTTTCCTGAAGAAAAAAAAAACTTTCTGTCCTTCTCCTTTCTGCCGTGACCATTTGTGCTGTTGGTTCTCCGCCGCGCCTGTTGGTATTGCTGCTTTCATCCACCGCGCTAGTTTGTGCCACCGATTTCCTCCGTTACCCCTTTATCATTATCTCGCAAAACTCCATGGCTGAGGAAAGGAGCTCTGGCACCGGCTTGCCCCCAATAAACCCGTCCGTAGGTTAGTCGGCTCTTCCCCCTTCTTCTGGTATTTGTAATTGAATCACCGGCTTAAGAATAGTTTTCCTGCAAGTATGATGCATGAGCCCTTTTTTACTGTTATTTGATGTAAGTTGTACCCTCTCTAACTGCTAGTTTAAACTTATCTATGGGATCTTCTGTTTTCTAGAATTTGTACAATTATGCATGATTTCGACGCTTCTATATTGCTTCCTGTAGATACGGCTGCCTATAAATTCCACCCAAATGAGATACCTTTCTAACTAACTAGGGTAGAATTAGAAACCCTAAGATCGACCCATCACTTTAACCCAACTATCCAAACCCGACCGGCCACAGCCAAAGAATGAATAACTAATACCTTCGATGGTTGGGTCGGCGTATACGAACACCACATAAGATTTGTGCTAAGATTTCCTGTCCCGACTTTTCTAACCGAGCTATGTAACCATTTAGAAATCGGGCTGAGTCAATTAGTACCCAATGCCTTTAGGTTCCTAGTGGGTTTTATATATGTCTGCTCAGGGGCAAAAATCCGACCCACAATAGATTTGCTATTCCAGTTTTATACCATCCGTCAGTACCCCTATGGGCCGGGGTGGGTTTCTTTCCAAAAGCCTAGGAACGGACCCATTCTTACAACCGACTCCCCATATACCATAAAACACTGGAAAACACGTTTTTTCATGTTGAAAGCGGACGAGGCTAACCTTCCTTGCCGATGGTCGAAGTTTACCGCACCGACAGATCAAATCCGGGACAAGTCCAATCCCACAGTGCTGTCGGATTATAAGGCTTTAAAATCTTACACCAATTCAGAGAAATATTCGGTTAAGTATCCGTCTGAGGGCCTTTTTGTCTGGGCAGGGCCCAATGTTGAGAAAGAATGTAATTACCTTCCTCTGAACTTTTAACTGTTGTCTTCTTTATCTTAGGTCGGCTTCTTAGATTGGCTTTTTTTGATATTTTTATGCCTGTCTTCTTTGTTCTCAGGTGGCTTCAGTGGATATGGCCGGAAGAAAAAGTCCAATAAGCAAGCGGTGGCTTCAGGGTCTTCAAAAAGACCTTCCGCAGAGATTGATCTGACTCAACAGGTAGAAGTTGCTGATCCTCCCGCTAGCGCCTTAATCCCTCGGGCGTCCAAGAGAAGTAGGCCGACCCCCACGAAAGTTCAGGCGGCCAGAAATGCTAAGGCTCCTCAGTCGTTGACTGATCCGACTTTTGGAGCCGAGATACCCAGCCCTGATGAGTTGCTGGGGCCTTTGGACTCTTCGACCAAGGAAAGGATGATTATCCTAAAGGATCAGAAGGAAAGACCGGGCCCTTTAGCTCGGAGATAGTGGCCGACTCCCATGGTTGTTTTGCCGAGATAATTGAGGCAAGTAGCTAGATGCGGCAAAGCCTTGAGCAGTTGGTGAAGCAAGAAGCCTTTTTGGCTTCGCATATAAAAAGGGTAAACTTCTAAACTCTTAACTTGTTTCTTGAGATATACGAACACTTGTGTAATATTCTGTAAGGCTCATAATCGAGTTTTGTAGGTCTGTATAAATTACGGGGCCACGGCCAAGAGGACGGCAGCTTTGGACCTCCTCGCCCAAAGCTATGAGCGGGAGAGGTTGAAGAGGCAGACTGAGGAGATTAAGGAGTTGGAGATGAAGCTGGGGGTCGAATCCAGCAGAGTTACCGAGCTCCAGGCCACGAATACTGAACTCTACGCAGAAAACCAGGAGCTCAGTACCAAGGCTAGCCATTTGGGGACCAAGTTCCAAGGCTTGGCAGCGGAGGTGGAGGCGCTGAAGAAAAATAAATCGGCTCTAGAGGAAGAGATCATCGCTCTTAAGCAGGAAAAGGCCGATCTTCGTACAGCTTTGGAGAAGGAAGAGAAGAAGTCTGCCGAGCTGCTGAGCCCGGAGGAGGTGGAAGCGACACATCAAGCTGCTCTGAAAACCTTTAAGGAGGGGCCTCTGCTGTATTTGATGAATCGCCGGTTCATGGAGCTGATCCAGTGTGGTTATACCATTTGCTGGGATGAGTTCAAGGGCCTTAGGTCAGTGGACGGCCTTCCCAAAGACTCTTCAGCCCATGCTTCCCTGTTGGCTCTGGGCCGGGATCCCTTCGACTTGATAGACGAGGTCAAGCAGGAGTGCCGGGACACCAGTATTCCTTTGCCGGAGAACGTAGAAGAAGAAGATCCCGTTGCCGACCCAAACGGGGCATCTGAAGAAGTGACTTCCCAAGCTCCACTATCTTAGTCTCGCCTTGTAAAATTTTTTTCAGAATGTTTCATTTGAACAACTCTGTATTGGGTCGGCATAACATCTTTGAATAAATACTCATATTTTTTCCTTCGCGATTTTGACTCTGACTGATTCATAGATAGTATTTTCTTAAGTGCGTTGCGTTCTAGGCTCGCGGAACCAATTGCCCTTGCAAATATTCTAATACATAATTACCGGTAGGTCATGCTTCTATCACTCGATAAGGTCCCTCCCAATTAGATACTAACTTGCCTTGATCTTACGGTTTACTGATAGACCGGTTCCGCAAAACCAAGTCTCCCGGTATAAAGGCTCGATGCTTGACCTGGGCATCATAGTGTTGCCGGACTAAATTCTTATAATTTAGCTGATGTATGTAGGCCGTGTCCCAAGCTTCCTCCACAAAATCCAAACTCAGCTCCAAATTCTTTTGATTCTGGTCCCTTTCAAAGTGCATGACTCGGGGTGCACTATTTTGTACTTCTGGGGGTATGACCTCATTGACTCCAAAGGCTAACTCAAAAGGAGTTTTTCCTATAGCAGACTTAGGGGTAGTTCGGTGGCACCACAATATATGAGGTAGCTGCTCCACCCAATTTTTGCCTTTATCTTCTAGCCTGGTTTTTAATCCATGCAACAAAGTCCAATTAGTGAGCTCCACTTGTCCATTTGGCGGAGGATGAGCCACAGATGCGAAACGCTGAGCGATACCTAGCTTTGTACACAAGGCTGTAAACTCCTTAGATTCAAACTGAGTCCCATTATCCGAAATAACCGAGTTAGGTACGCTGAATCAAAAAATGACTTACCTCCATAGAAACCGAGCTACAGTCCGTCCGGTAATATTCGTCAATGCCTCGGCTTCCACCCATTTTGTGAAGTAATCTATAGCCACGACTAGATATTGACAAGAGCCGATCTTAGGAAATGGCCCCATAAGGTCTATCCCCATTCTGCAAAAGGCCAAGGTGCAATTATCCCGGTAAAACTGGACGCTGGCAACCTATGAATTGGTGCGTTATACTGGCAGCTAGGATAACGCTGAACATATTCACCGCTTCTTGAAATAACTGAGGCCAATAAAACCTAGCCCCAATTACTTTTTTTACCAAATTTTGAGCCCTAATATGAGACCCACAATCCCCCTGGTGTATTTCCTTAAGCATGGCCTCCGCTTCTCCTGGACCCAAACATTTTAATAAGGGCATCAAGAATCCCCTTTTATATAGATCTTCCCCAACTATCTGATAATGTTCTGCCTTCCTTCGTATTCGCTGCGCCTCCTTTCGTGAGTCTGGCAAAGTACCATTTTGTAAATACTACCATAGAGGAAACCATCAATCCCGACTTTCATATATGGACAAGATAGTTGGCTCGGCTGTACTCCTAGTTTGCACTTTTCTACCAGAAAGCTCTTAGTTAGGTGAGAGAAAACCGAAGACGCCAATTTGGACAAGGCATCTGCATTTGTGTTTTTGCTCTGTGGAACTCGTTCTATAGTCCATTTTGCAAAAATTTGTAGCTGCTGTTGAACCATTGCCAAATATTCCTCCATTTGTTGATCTTTGGCCTTATACTTCCCCAAAATTTGTTTAACGACCAACTGGGAGTCTGAACAAATTTTCAAGTTTCGTACTCCGCCTCGTTGTTGGTGGCTGTGAAACAGAACCGTAAAGCATACGTGTGGGTTTCCCCGGTAGGGCTGGTGAGGATGATCCCGGCACCCGACCCGGACTGGCTGGAGGCACCGTCTACATAGAGTGTCCACGAATCATCGCCTTTTGCCACGGTTAAATGAAGATCGATTTTCTGTGATGGACTGGGCATGTCCTCCAGAATGTTTGATACCCCTTCAGCTATGAAATCTGCTAACACCTGGCTTTTGACTGCTGTACGAGGCATGAAAGTGATGTCATACTCCCCCAACTCAATGGGCTATTTGGTGAGACGACCTGAAACTCCTGATTTTTGCAAGACGGCCTTCAAGGGTGCATCAGTGTAGACAGTGACTCCATGTGCGTCAAAGTAAGGTCGGAGACGTCGTGCGGAGTGAACTAGAGCCAGGACTAACTTTTCCAGGTTAGAATAATTTTTTTCTGCAGCCTGCAAAACTTTGCTAACAAAATAGATGGGTCTTTGAACCTGGTTATCTTCTCGAAGCAAAACCGAGCTAATCACAGATTCGGTAGTGGCTATATACATGTATAATTGTTCCCCAGGAATTGACATAATTAAAGATGGTAAAGATGCTAAGTATATTTTCAATTGTTCAAAAGCTACTTAACATTCTGGAGTCCACATAAATTTATTAGATTTTTTCAAAATGGTAAAAAATGGTAAAGCTCTCTCTGTCGACCTAGCTAAAAATCGATTTAAGGCCGCTAGTCTACCCGTTAATTGTTGTACTTCATGAATTAAACTAGGAGGGTGCATTTGTAGAACAACTTTTACTTTCTTAGGATTAACAGAAATACCATTTTCAGAAACCATATACCCTAATAATTTACCCGAAGTGGCCTCAAAAATACATTTTTTAGGATTTAGTCTTAATTTGTATTGAACTAGAGTTTCAAGTGTCTCACGTAAATCAAGCAGGTAATTAGATTCATCCCTATTTTTAATAAGTAAATCAACATATGCTTCCATATTCAAACCTAATTGTTTCTTAAAGATCTTATTCACTAAGCGTTGAAAAGTAGCTCCAGCATTTTTCATACCAAAAGGCATAGTAACAAAGCAATAAGTACCTTTGTCCGTGATAAAGGATGTCTTCTCCTCATCTTCCTTAGCCATGAATATTTGGTGATAACCCTTGTATGTGCCTAAGAAATTGAGAAAGCGAAACCCGGCTATGGCATCAACTAGTATGTCAATTAAAGGCAAGGGAAACCAATCTTTGGGGCATGCCTTCTTCAGGTCGGTGAAGTCGATGCACATGCGCCAGGTATCATCTGGCTTGGGGACTATTACTGAATTAGCTAGCCACTCTTGATAATCTACTTCTTGAATGATATGCACCTCCAGTAAATCATTAACTTCCATCTCTATGTGTTTACTCCTAGGTTACGTTTCCGTTGGCGAACCGGCCTATGACTGGCATCAATGGATAACCTGTGTTCAATGATACTTCAAGAAATACCAGGCATGTCTTCCGGCCCCCAAGCAAAGACTTCCTCAAACTCACGCAATAGTTTAAGTAAATCATGTAATAACTGAGGAGATAGATCAGCCCCTACCTTGATTACCTGATTTGGGTCGGCCGGTAGAGGAACTATTTTGATTTCAGCCCCAGCCTCGATGAATCGCTCCGAGCGACCTGCTAGGTCGGCGATGTCTACAGCGTGGGAAGTACTGCCTTTAGGAGGTACCGGCAAAGCCAAGGATGCGGGGGTCGATGCAACGACCGGGGCGTCTGGCAGTTTTGAATCTACTAGCATCGGTTCTTTTAGAGAAGCTGTGTAACACTGTTTAGCCTGTATGACATCACAACGAAGAGAAGCCACACCCTCTGAAATAGGGAATTTTAAAAGCATATGCATGGTAGAAGCAATGGCCTGAAATTGATTTAATCCAGGCCAACCCAAATACACATTGTAAGGTGATGGTTCATCAATGACCACGAAATCTATGGTTTCTGTTCGTTTTAGTTGGCCAGCTATCAATGTGACCGATATGCATAACTGTCCCACAGGAATAACATGGTAGTTGCCAAAGCCAATCAAAGGTGTGCGTACTGAATTTAAACGTACCTTATGCAATTGACATCTAGTTAATGCCTTGGTAGTAATAATATTACTAGAGCTACCCGTATCTAATAGTGTCCTTCGTACTTGATAATTAGAAATATAACAATCAATAACTAGAGAGTTATCACAATTATAAGGTAAGAAAATATCACTGTCATCAAAAGTAATAACTGGGGCCATGGTGTCTGCTTTACGCTTACCAAGGATGTTTTTCCTTTGTCGATATACCTGTTTTCTCTGACGATTAGAGTCACCTTGGGTTGGTTCTCCAGCTATGGTATTCATGACCCCAGCTATAGTTATGTCGGCACCAGCCTCAGCGTTTGGGGCCCGGGGGTCGGGTTGGGAACACTCTCAGGCAAAATGATAGGGCTCCCCACACCGGTAACATCCGGTAGGTCATTCTCGATTTGCTGTAACTACTGGTTTGGGTAAGGGAGCCATTTGCGTATATTGGGGTAACTTTTCAGCTTGGATGAGCTTTGCTATTTCTGCAGCTAAATCTCTACAGTTATTAGTATTGTGGCCAATATGCTTATGATAATTACAATACCTACTGGGATTGAGTCGGTCCATGGGGCCCGTCATAAAACGAGCTGGAGGTAATAACTCCTGGTGTTGAATGGCCGCATATATGTCGGCCCGGGGCACAGAAAAGGGTTCGACCACCTGCAAGGCATTAACACCGACTCCGGCCTTTGGGCAAGTGTTATTAGTACTTACGAAGTTCTGCTTCTTACTTATTCCAGGGGGAGGAATCGGAGGAGAAGCTTTTCTTTTACCATAAATGTCAGAAAAACCTCTTTCTCGTTCCTGTTTTATTGCTGCAGCATCCTCAATAACAGCAAAGTTAACAGCAGTAACCATCATTTTAAAGTAAGAGTGTGGGGGTTGAATGGTAAATTCAGCAGCTAAAGGTCCTGACCGTAACCCATTAATAAACGATCCCATCATAATCCTATCGTCTTTTTCATGGCATTGCCTAGATTCTACATTAAACCGATCTATATAGGCCTGTAACCCCTCTCCCACCCTCTGAGTTATGTTCATTAAATGTGAAATAGGTTTAGATAATATCTTGTTGCCCATGAAATTAGCTAAAAACAAATCACCAAATTGATCTAGTGAATGAATAGAGTTTCAAGGCAGAGTACAATACCAATTAATAGCCTGACCTTTTAGAGTAAGATGAAAGGTCATGCAGCGGTTAGCATCAGATAAATTTGCAGCATCCATGACACTCATGCATTGCATCCAATGAGCCGTCGGGTCAGCAGTACCATCGTATTTGTCAACCTTACCTAAACCTTTGTAGCCCGGTGGAAATGGAGCTGTTTGAATTTCCAGCCAAATGGATGAGAGACGCGAGATGTGGGCCCGGCCCTTCCCAACTGAGCATATCCAGATCCAGGTAAGACTGCTTGACCGGGCTGGGCATATCTTGTTTGACCTAAGGGATACACCCATATTCCCGGGTAAGCAGGTATCGACCCTCCATTCGCAAAGTTCCCTGCTACAAGCCCTGTATAATAGCTTGGGTTAAGTAAGGGAGAGTACCTAGTGAGGGGCTGCAGGGCTCGACTTGTGCCTACACCATAATGTTAAAACTGGGCTAAACTTGACGGGGCTATGTATCCGAGATAACCTAATTGATTAACCTCGGGACCAAGGTGGCCAAACTGACCAAACTGCTGACCTAGGCCAGGCTGACTTATTTGACTCAACTGCGGACCTAAACCAGGTTGACCTAACTGTCCTACTTGCTGTCCTAACATAGGAAAAGGCAAACATGACATGAAAGGGTAAGTATTGATCTGAGCGGTAGGAACCGTGAAATGAGCGGGGAAGGTAGGAGTGACCTAGGTATGGGCTAAGGTAGTGTAAACAGGAGGAGCGGGGAAGGTAGGAGTGACCTAGGTATGGGCTAAGGTAGTGTAAACAGGAGGAGCGGTAGAAAGGGTAGGGAGACCAGCTGTATGGTTAGACCCCTGAAAAAGGATGAACCCCTCCAGGATGAGGAGGACATCCAGAAACAGCGACAGACTGAGGGGGGGGGGGGGGGACTGGAAACCAAACAACAGATAGATCGGTCATGATTGAACAATGGGATTGAACTGACGGAGGAATAGTAGGAACAGCCTGTGAACCAAGAGGATTTTCAACGTTAACAACATCTAGGATAATGGTCGTAATGTCTGAAACGGGGAGCCCCAAACTAGGAGTAGAGGTGGTGGGAGGGGTAGGATTGATTAGGTAAAATAACTGTGGGAACAAACGATAAAATTTTTCTCTTTCAGCTTGTTCTTGCTGAGGGGTGAGAGACTCAGTGGTGTGAGATACGACAGCGGTGGTGGAATCTAGTGGAACATTGGTGGTGGTAGGAACTAAAGCGGCGGTTGGAACAATCGTAGCTGTAACGGTGGAAGTAGCAGTGGTGCTGGAAGAAGAAGCATCCACTCCCAAACAATCTTGAGTTTGCGTCATGGTTTCAACAAATATCTTTGAATATGGAGAAAATTTGATGAAACAACTTTGATTAAACGTTCCCCACAGACGGCGCCAGTTGATGTGACGTAAAATGTCCGTTGATGGATTCTTCGGGTGGCCCAATAGAAATCTCGAATGATCAAGCCCAACTGGGTAACTGCTACCCCAAAAAGAAAGAAAACAAAGCTGGAAACTGGGCTGGATGGCTCGGAACAACACAAACGAAGTGAAAACCGTTGATTGAAGACTATTCCGGTGACCACTGTTAATGAATAAGAGAAGGGAGGGGCTTTCCCCCCGGTATAGGCTCCGACTGTCAAGTTAGCGAGGTTGAAGATGATCAACAGTATTCACCAAGAGCTCAAATGTAAAAGATTGCGTAGCTCTCTAAGCCTTATGACTTAGTATTTATATCAAGACTCGGATATATCCGTTTGAGCTATGATGACCTTATTCCCAACTGTTTCGTTTCTCTGCACATCCAACTGCTCCTGTCATCATGATCAGACTTTTGGCTTCCTTCACACTATTGTGCTGAGTGATTTTTGCATGCATTCAAAATACATGTCTAATCCTATAATTATTTCTACCTACTGTTTCAGCGGGTTATGGCCTATTCCGACCTAGTTTCCCCAGCTCGGTTATGGTGACCGATATGATGTTATGTAAGAGATGCTAGTAAGGCATACTGAGGCTATTGAATGACCTAAGCCATTGGCCGATCTAATCGTTGGCTCGGTTTTAAGGAACTATCCGACCTGAGTTTGGTTTTGGACTTTTTATGTATCTCTTTATCCTTACTGTTTACCTTTTCTTTTGTCCATTGGGCCAGGCCCAATGAAAGTTTAATTTTATGCACATCAGGAGGGAATAGTTTTTTTTCCTAAAAAAATTTATAGTCAAACTAAAATGTTAGAAAAAACATAATTTATTGAATAATAAAAACTAAGAGAGTATAACTAAAAGAGTGAACAACTTTTAATATACCTTTACTTTCGATTGTGTCCGCTTTAGTACCTATACTTTTTGTAGCCACGAATGTACCTATACTAATTTAAATGGGCCAAAAATGTACTTTGCCGTTAACTTCGGTTAGTTTTGACGGAATTGCCTTTTTTCAAGGGGTATTTTCGTCTCTTCACTATTCATTTTCTTCCTTTTCACTGTTCATCTTCTTCCGCTCCAAATTTCAACACCCTTCCTCCTCCACCATGCGCCTCTTCTCCATCCAATTAAAGTGTGAAAACATCAACAGCTAAACAACAATAACCAGAAAGAAAATGGAAAATGAAGCGAAGAAACAAGATTTCCTAGAAAGTTATGCAAACGTAATCATCAAAGGCTCAATTAATGAAGACGAAAATGACAAAGACGGGGGCGGAGGACGGCGTCTGCACGGTTCGATTGCAGAACCGAAGTTCTGCATTCGAATTGCAGAGCTTCGATTCTGCAATCGAATTGCAGAACCGAACTACAATTCGATTGTAGAACTTCGGTTTTGCAATTTTTTGATTGTAGAACCGAAGTTCTGCAATTGCGGACCCAAAAATAAGAAAAAAAGAAAGAAAAAGACAAACTGCAACGGAAGATGACGACGACGATGATGACGGGAGGGAGGAGGACTACAGAAGCAGGGTGAAAAGTGGCAGCCGGTGCGGGGAGAGTCCAAAGACAGACAAAGAAAAGAAAAGAAAGAAAAAAGAAGAAGGAAGAAGACGACGAACAATGAAGGGACAAAAATACCCTTGAAAAATGGCATGTGACGGCAATTCCGTTAAGTTTATCGGTGAGTTAACGACAAAATACATTTTTAGGTACCAAAGCGGACACTTTCGAAAAGTAAATGTATATTAAAGGTCGTTCACTCTAACTAAAATGATAATTCAGTTGTGTCTAATGGTCTAACAGTTCACATATCGAGTTTAGCCACAAAAATATCTCGTAAATGTTATGGAAACATGTGTATAGATTTAGCCTATCGTATATTGAGTTTAACTTCTGTTGTATTGCGTTTAAAAGTTACCTGTTGAATAAATACCGTCTATCGAGTTTTAAGTTTTGATCGCATATTGAGTTTAGTCTCTAATTTGTCGTGTATATATTAAGTTTAAACCCTCAAATATATTGATGAAAATACGCATATCAAATCGTTGTTAAAATATCACTATCGAACGGCCAAATGGTCGAATATGAGTATTCCTCAACTTAAAGTTCTCAATGAGAAAAGCATAAAACTTAAAACAAATATACGAGTAAACAACTAGCTATCACTAGAATCTACAATTTGTAAATATAAGTTATGATTTTTCAGAAGAAACAAACCTTTGAATTAGTGATTCAAAATAATTGACCCGTACTTTTACGAATAGATGAGTTATTCTAAGAAAGCTACCTGGTCTAGTTACGATTCAAAGGTTTGACCCATGAGGCGTTGGAACCATGTCCATTGTGCTTACCCCACTCAATTGACTTCTCCATCCAATCAATCTCACAAAATTTCTATTTTCCTTCACAAATCTCTCTTGTAATTTGTTAATTTCAATTGTGATTGACGGACGTTATAGCATCACAAGTTATAAATTACTAAAAGTAACGACTTATTAGTCTTCGAGTAGTAGTTGTGAGTGGTGGGATACAAAAAACGCATTTTAAAATATTTTGAGGGGTCTAATATAAGAATAAAAATAATTTTAAGATTTAAATACTCTATAAAAAAAATTTTAATAGTTAAAAATACCTAAATAATAAGGCTGAAGGAGAGGGTTAAGGGGTCCATAGACCACCCTCACCCCAGATCCGCCACTGGTTGTGAGTCTTGTGACGCATGACCGACATACCATTCAAAAGTCAACTTTCAATTCCCCATCTTTGACCGTTTTGCCATATTTTCGTACCATGCCTTCTAATATATTCATTTAGTTTCATATAAAAAGTCATACTACAAAATTTTATTTTGATTCAATAAAAGAGTATACTTTCAGCTTATTTGCATTGCATATATATCTTTACTAATATAATTATGTGTGTTTTACGATTAATCATTACTTAGAAAGTAAGGATATAAGTGTAGAAGTCAAATCACTTATTTTGTGTTGTATCTTGTCATTCATAATAAGTTATATATTTTCGAAATTAACTATTTTCGTGAGACGGATAAAATAAGAGATCGTGAGACAGATAAAATAAGAGAGATCGAAGACATCCTAATAGTTGGGTGTTCAGAAAACAAAGGTTAATTATTAACATGTGTCAAATTAATAAACACTAATATCTATTATTGTAGAAATTCACTTTTTCAATGCTATGACTTTAAAATAAGAGTAATGATATTTATTTCAATTAATTTATGATTACAAATTTTTATAAAAAATTATGTGACATGTATTCATTAGATAATAATATTATATAAATAACTATTTCATAAAGACGATAACCATTACTCTTCAAATAAACTTTGAATTCCGTTGGAGAAATAAACCGTGATTCCAAATGCAAACAGCTCCAAGGCGTGGGCGAGTATATCAAGAAAGTTCTATGTTATTTGAAATTGAAAAGTCGAAGGTTCTTGAGGAGTAATATGTTATTTATTTGTTATTGCGTTAACAAAATTTTTAATGGGTAATGATACTTTTCTAAACCTCGGAAAATAACCGTTTTTATAGTGTTTAAGGACTTAAATATTAAAAGACTCACAAGTCTAGAAGATTTTATTATTATTATTATTATTATTATTATTAGAGAATATTTGATGAAGTGTTGTGGGGTATGATAACCCTTTATTAGAATTTTTAAAGAAAATATGTAACCTTTAACGTAACGAGTCTTATCCCGATAGACAAAAAATACAAGATGGGCCTTTAAAAAGAATCAATACAAATAAACCTATTACCTAAAATCTTATGTGAGGAATTTGGGTAAAATCAGAAAACACAGCCTCTACAAGGGTGGGAAGCAAGTGAGCCGGCGCAAATGAGAGGTCTCGCTGATAGGGGTCGAAATTTGCCGGGCTACATCATCTGCTAGAACGTGAAGGCTCACAAGTCTAGAAGGCAATAAGAATTATGTAAAATTATAATGGTTATTTAGGGTCTGTTTGATAACCTAACTTAATGTTTAAAATTATTTGATTAAAGAATACTGACTTTTAGCGTGTTTGAAAACGAAAATTCAAATCTCTTATCATTTAAGCACTTTTTATTTCCTTTACAAAAAATTTAAGTGAAAAAGTCATTATTGCTTATCTCTTAATGTTCCACGTAATAATTCTTTAGATAAGTCATATTTGATTTTCGAAACTATCCTTTTTATTTTATTATACTGATTTAACTATAATTATTGTTTTTTTTTTCCTTCATTAGCATACCACGTATTTTAAACTTTTTCATTATAATATTACCAAATAAAATTTATTTTATTTTTATTATTTTATTCTAGTATTAAAAATTTATTTAATAAATTATAGCATTTTACATGCTTTTATAAATCTCATTCATACGATATGTTTTATATTACTTATATAATTTTATTAATTATATATTTATTTTATTGTAAAAATTTTAATTTCTTTTAGACTACAATAATGGATTTATTTTTTATTTTTCATTTTTAGGTGTTTTAATAAATTATAAAAACTTTTTTTTTTGTATTTTAATCATAAATTTTATGTGTTTTATCTTTCTTTTTTTTTTTCCTTATGTTTTTCATTAATCATAATTAAAGTTTTATTATAAAATTTGATATTTTGCATATATAAATATACAAAATTCAACTTAAGGGTAAAATTGTATATTTTCAAGATTTCAGCATTAATATCAGCATATTTATCAAACAATATTGAGTGATTAAACATTATGATTCAGAGGTTCGAAAAATATATTTCACCACTAAGATATTAAGTGCATAATCAATTCAGTATTATGGTTTCAGCATTAAGCATTCAAATATAAGTATTAATTTTTATCAAACGGGTCCTTAGTAATTTTATCAAAATTTGAAATTATATGCTGAATTTTACATTTAAAAATATATTTCCTTTTGGTACTATTTTATTATCATTTTATTACAACTCCTTATGTTTTTAATAGATTTTTATTATTTCAAAAATCAAATCCAAAACAAAATTTTGACACCTTAAAAGCAATAATTTATCCCAAAATCTTAATACGAAAAGTATGTATGGTGGGTGGATAGTGGTAAACATTATTGAAGGTCTCCTAAGGGACTTTTTGATAGTGGTGGAAATTGATATGTACATGTCGTTTTCTGATTCTTAAAAATTAAACTAGCATATTCTAAACAAATAATTAGAAAATCCTTTGGGTGAATTTGGCGGGTGCGAAAGGGAATGAGAATAGGAGGCATCTCATATTCGAGAATAAATGAATTTTTCATTAAAAGCATTTTAGATTGTCTTTGAGCTATTTGGTAGATGTTATATAATCATCGGAATGGGCAGCGGTTTCCCATTCCCATACTTGGTTTTGCATAATATGTATGAGAATTACAAAGTTATTGCCTATAGAGCACTTGCCTTAAAAACATGTAAAAATAAACAAAAAATAATTTATCAGAAATAAGAAGGAAATTATACGTATGCTCTATTTTCTTGTTTACCGCAATTTTTTTTTTAAAAAAATCTTAGAAGTAGTTGAAAAAAACTATAATTTATGGTTAAAAATAACAATGGGTCATTTATGACAAGGGATATCAAATCTCCTACAAATCAAATTCCTTTTCTTATTTATGTCTACATCTTAATCCCACTAATCAGATGCTCATTTCCCTCATTGCCTTTCCCACGCGTTAAGTGCACATGTAAATGATCTTACACTTGGCATATTTTCAATTAGTATATTATACAGTTAGAAAGGGGACTTACATTTTTCAACTATGCATGACTCTTCAAGCGGAACTGAAAGGGGACTTACTTTAAATAAAGTGGTTGTTAAGTTTCAATATTTAAAGTAAGTCCCCTTTCAGTTCCGCTTGAAGAGTCATGCATAGTTGAAAAATGTATAATTTTTATTTGTTTTAATGTACAATATTTAAAATAAATGATTGGACAAAAATTTTTTAGTTTACCTTCACTTTATTAAGGTGGGTTAATTACCTAATTATATTAATTAATAAAAGTATATACTTTATACGTAAAAGATAAAAGTAAAAATAAAACATGACTTGAAACATGATCTTTACTTCTCAATGAAAATGTTCCAATGAGTTGGTTTAGTAGACATTCCAACGCATTTCAAGCCTTGGGCTGTGAGAGATAGAGGATCGAATCGTGACAACTCTCAGGTGCAGTGGCCCCATTTTCATGTAGATATAAATACAGTAACAGGTAGGCAATCTTCCCCAATTAAGTCTTTTTCCTCCTCTATAACCCCCAATTTGTTATATTATCGGACCTCATTTTGTGTGAGGCATGTTAATCGTGGTTAGAGACTCCGTTAACATTTCTTGAAAAAAATTCCGAGTTCTTGAACATTTGATGCAGGTTGGGATTGCGGAGCTTAGTTTTGGAATCGGCAGAGTGCTTGAGAACTACTGGATTTGCTCTTGGTGTTTGGGCCAATGGGTGGAGGTCATTGGACGCCCTGGGTGTTGGAGACCACCTTAAATGCTGCTTCCCTCCTCTCCGTGGGTGAGAGAATCATGCAATGTTTGATTTTTGTTTTTGTTTTTATTTTCTTGATAAAAATGGAATCATCAATTTTTCTTAAAATGTTTTTACATTCAAACAGTAATTTTATTTTTCACTAAATTCAAAATATAAAATTTTAAAAATAATCACATGCATGATTATGTTTTTTTTCTTCTTCTCTATATATATCCTACACAATTGGCTCCAAAAAATTGTCCCCCAAAACAAAAGTATATCTACACTAAAAACATATCCTTTTTCTTAAACCTTGGACTATTGATCTATTGTCCGTTTAAAAAAAAAAAAAATCTATTGTCTTAACTAGAATTTGCCAAGCCCTGTCCTAAATTGTGGAATTAATATACACTTACGTGCCGCAGGATTCAATTTGTTTCTCCACATACAAGTCTTCAGCCAACTGCTGATCCGTTCACATACACTACTGGAAAAAGAGGCTTCAACGGCTGTGGTTTAACAGCAAAAGAGACCAAAACCGCTATTAAAAAGAAAGTGCAGACTTTCTACGGCGATTTAAAAAAAAACCGCAGTAGAAAGCAATTATCTAGGGCTGTTATCTGATAACCGCCGTAGAAAGTCACTTTCTACGGCGGTTTAAATTGAAACCGGCGTAGAAAGTCTGTTTCTACAGCGGTTTCAATTAAACCGCCATAGAAAGTTCTTTTCTACGGCGGTTTTTTTAGAACCTGCCATAGAAACATGGGTCGGGCATATTATAATTCAAATTAGGCTTCTGAATTTTGGGGCCAAACAATTGCTGCCTTCCCCTGTTTCCATCTCCTCTTTCCCATCTCATTCAATCATCTTCTTCGAGAGGAACGCGTCGCCGGCCCCATCCGCTCGATGCCGACTGTCTCCTTCTCTTCCCCGAAGCTGTTTGACGTTAACTGCTAGACCCGCCATCAACTCCGGCTTTGGCATCTTAAATGGCCATCATCCACCCATTGGGTATCTTTTCCCCAACCAGAATTTTGGCTAATCAGTGGCTTGGTTGTAGGATTCAAATCCTAAATAAGGTTTAGCCGAATATTTGCAAGTTTAGTTAAGCTTTAGAATATAAATTGTTGTTTGTTTACTTGTGATTGGCCTAGGGTTTTTTGTTAATGTTGCATTTGGGTTTGTTGAGATGATGAATGCTTGTATTGTTTTGGTTTTGATCGATTGGTTTTTGAGTTCGTGTTTGGTTTGGTTTTGATTGATTGGGGTGTTGAATTTAGGTTTACATAATTATTTTGATCGATTGGTGTTTGAATTCGGGTTTTGATCGATTAGGGTGTTTATGTTTTTTTTTTTTTTTTTTTGTGCTATAACTGGATTTTCTCCTTTACACTTTCATTTTACACCATTACTTCTATACGGTGGTTTTATTTCACTTGGTTATAGTTCCCTCTATTTCTCATGGTATGCATCTACATATAAAGTGTTTACATGCCTTTACTTTTACCCTTTTGTTGGTTGGGGGAGGGGGAGGGTTGATAATGAGTGAAATGCTTTTCTTGTTTTAGGCATGAAAAGTGTAAAATGAGTGAACTTCTCCTTAAACCTTTTACCTTTCTTAGTCTATTTTGTGTTCCTCCTTTAGTGCTAATCAGTGAAATGCTTGTTCTCATGAATTGAAAGGGTGAAATGTCAATTGCTTTTTCAATTTTAACCTTTCTTAGGCCACTTTTTCTGTCTCCTTTGGTTTAAAGTGTGTAATGGCACTTGGTTTTTGAAATTAAAACTTCCTATGCCTCTCTTTCCGGTATCTTTTTTAGAAACGTTGCTAGTATACTTTGTGTGTCGATTTTCTTGAAAAGGATCCTTGTTTTATACTTGGAGAGTGTGAAATGTCACTTCTCCTTCAAAATTTTCCCTTTCTTACTCTATTTTTTGTTCCGCCTTTATTGATAAAGATTCAAATGCTTGTTCTCATGAATTGAAGGGGTGAAATGTCAATTGCTTTTTCAATTTTAACCTTCCTTAGGCCACTTTTTGTGTCTCCTTTGGTTTAAAGTGTGTAATGGCACTTGGTTTTTGAAATTAAAACTTCCTATGCCTCTCTTTCGGGTATCTTTTTCAGAAACCTTGCTAGTATACTGTGTGTGTAGCTTTTCTTGAAAAGGATCCTTCTTTTATACTTGGAGAGGGTGAAATGTCACCTCTTATGAAAAGATGTTATCTTGTTTTCTCTCTATCTTTACCTAATGTTTAAGATAAGGTAATGGCCCGAAAGAGAAAACGCAATGATGATCATAGTGATGAGGGAAATGGCAATGAAGATGGTTCTTCTACTAGAGCTACAAGAGATAGAGGGCCTACAAATTGCAACGATCTTTTGGAAATGCGTATGAGGGGGAAAACAATTGAGATTGCATTCAATTCCAAAAATGAGCCTAAAAATGCACATACGAAGTGGATTACTTTCGTAGCATTCACTGCCCCGAGCAAAGTGGACATTATGAAATATGCATCTTGGCCTAAAGTCCCTGACGAGATCAAGAAGAGAGTGTGTATTTCATATGCATCATGGCCTAAAATCCGAGACATTGGCACTCGAAAAGGTATTTGATTTTGATTTCACATAACTTAATTATTTGATTGTATTTCCTTTTGCTACTCAATGAAATTTTTCTTTATACTCTGTGGCAGTACTTCAAGATTGACCACACTCCATTAACCACTGAGGATATAGATGCTATGAGAAAATTATGCGCTAGTTATATTGTGGAGCATTATCCAAGTAGTTCTTGATTGTTTTGCTAGTGTAGAAACTTCTTGATATTATAGTTGTATGAATTGTTGTGGATATGACACTGTAATGTAATAGTGATTTCTACTTCTATCTTGGCAATATTTGGTATATTTATTTTAAACTTTTAGAAGCAGGTTTTGCTCTAAACCAGAGATAGCTCAAAACTTTCTATGGCGGGTAAGGAAAACGCCATAGAAAATTAGTACTTTCTACGGCGGTTTTGCTGAGAACCGCCGTAGAAAGTGATACTTTCTCACTTTCTACGGCAGAACCGCCGTAGAAAGTCTGTAACCTTTCTACGGCTGCCAGATAGATGGCGGTTCAAATGCAAGAAAATCGCCGTTAAAATTGCGAAAAAACTGCCATTGACTGCCCTTTTTGTAGTAGTGATACGAGGAAAATAAGAAGTGAGTTTTGCTTATTACAAAGTTCCATAATGATTTCTATATATCTTTTTAATCTTCTTATTTTGGAATAACGGTTTAGTTTCAACTTTTTAGTTTTTACCAGGGGTGCCTGTCCATCCTGTTTTGAATTGACGAGTAGACCTCAAACTAGTGATATAGTGTTAGAAAATTAAATCAAACTTAATTAGAAAATTCTATTTAAGATAGAATTTAATAATTACTTATTTAGTTTGTTTCAATTTAGATTGGCTAGTGTTGAGCACTTTTTAGCATACAAAGCAAAAAATAATTCTATTACTAAATTGCCCTTATCTAATATTTAGTGATAATTTTTTTCTTTCCTTGTCCTTCACAGTTTCTTCTCTCTCCCACCCCCCAACTCTCATCGGGAAATAGCCAACAATCATCCTTTCAATTTTCAAAGATGTCGATTTGTTTAAAGAATATTTAGTAGATGAAGAGAAAACTCACCATAATGATGAACAATGCAACTAATGCTTTGGTTAACCTCAAACACAATTCCCTTTCTGAAGGAAAATTTTGATAAGATATACTGTTGATTTAGAAGATAAATATTTGAGAGGAGATTTGCTTTTTTGGGTGATAAAATCATCTAAAAACATAGGCGATTTGATTTTTAATGTTGGGTAAGAAATTGAGAAGAAAAAACAAGAAGGAAAATTGAGCGGGAGAAATCGTAAGGATAAGAAAAATTATCTCTAAATATTAAACAAGGGCAATTTGGTAAGGATATATATTTTTTGCTCTGTATTCTAAAAAGTGTTCTGACAATAACACTAGCCATTTAGATTTGGGTTGTTTTAGGAAATTCGTTTTAGGAACGGATTGATTTGGCAATTATGGGTCTATATAAAGAATAAATGTTGTTTTCAGTTGAGTTGAGAGTTTGAAATGTTAAAGATGTAGCCTTTCTGCTCTGTCTCTTGGTTGTGTGAGGAAACATATTTTGGCAATTGAGATTAATTATGTCTGTTTTATTGGGAGTCTATTTTGGCTATTTGATGTAATTGATTTGAATTGAGTAGATGTAGATCTTTTGACATCGAACCAAGTTAAAATTTTGTGTTGTTTATTATTGTGTTTTGTTATTCCGGTGCATGTTATTGCGATGAGAACATTTTTTTATCCTACACTTAGGCAGTCGACTTATACAATTCAAAAACTAAATTTGGTTAAATCAGGTCAAAATTGAAGTTGGACCTAGAGCTGGGAGTCGAGCAATTAGGAACGAGTTAGTACTCTAACGGTTGTGACGCATAGATGACCACCTAAGTTGGAGTTATATACCTACCTCTGTCAGTTTTGCCTATTTAGAATGCAAGCTAACAGGACTCTGCAAGAGACTCTCCTACTTCGTTCTTCCTCTTCCCACAATCACTGCCTTCGATGTAATAAATAACACTGAAATATAATGATGAATTCAAAAAAAAAAAAAAAAAAAAAGAGTCGAGCAAATAATTTTAGAATATATTTATAACAGAATACAACATTTTCATATTACTAAGGTATTCATTTTTAAGAGGTCATTCAATAATTTTATCTAGTCTAACGAATGAAGAGTGGATTTTGATGTTGCAGTGAAAAGCTTGAAGGTGGTCGATGCATCAAAAGGAAAGATCTTCTGGAAACCTTAGGGAAAGAGCTTCCACAAGGGACGATAAGGATCTTCTTCCAAGGTTGTTTTCACTGAAGAATCCGGCTGTTTCAAGCTGGTGCACCTTTCAGATGGATGTGTTATCCGAACTAAGGTTATAATTAAACAACAATCCCTATTTCATTAATCTTCTTGAAAGAAAAAAATTAAATGTGTGAATATTGTTACTTTTGAAGGTTTTAGTTGGATGTGATGGAGTCAATTCAGTTGTGGCAAAATGGTTAGGCCTTCCGAACCCAATCAGTGCTGGGCGATTAGCGATGAGTGGGATTGTAGAATATCCGACTGCTCATAACATGGGGCCAAAAATATATGCCCATTTCGGCGGAGGTGTTCGCCTTGGAGTCGTTCCCTGTGATGATAAAAGCATATATTGGTACTGCACTTACAAGAAATCAGCTCCAGATAGTAAGCCACTTTTGTACTCCCTCTTCCATCTTAGAGTCAACTTTAAAAAATATACTCTCTTGGTCAATTTTGACAAAAATATAATTTATTATGAATGTCAAAGTATAACCCATAAAATATCTAATTTGACACCCTATTCTATTTATATCCTTACTTTTAAACTTATGGCTAATTGAGGACCATACATGATTCTATTAGTAAGGGTAAGAAAGTAAAAAAATTGAAGGTAGACTCTTCTAATGAAACAAAAAAATGTTGATCAAAATAGACTCTTCTAATGCAACCAAGGGAGTATAATTTATTATAGGTGATAATTGGTAATGTATAACACTTCAAAACGTGCACTGCTCGTGGGGCAATTGTCCAACCTTATTTTTTTTCACAAACTCACTTAATATAGTATAAAATCTATACAGTTTAAGAGATTTCGAGTAATTGGCCCACCAAAATTTATAATAATTTAGGGAAAAGTTGAAATTGAAAAAGTAAAAATGAAATACTTCTTAATTTGTATGCTTAAATTTCATAATTTCTCTTAATATCATTGAAAAATTTTATTATCCATTTAAAAAAAAAAAAGTTATTCTGAATATTTTGTCCCTCCAGACATTGGGGGTCTGGCTCCTTCGCGGGGTTAAAATAAGTAATTCGTCACTATATTTGTCACTTTTATTGTGAACCATTCATTATTATATTATTAAGGATTTGCAATGTAAGGAAATAAAAACTAATGTCAAATCTATAATCGTCGCTACGAGATTTATTCAATTTTATATTTTGCTATGTTTAAATAGATACTAAATAGATACTATATATAAATTTACAATTTAGTAAATTAGATACACTTTTGTAGTGGTTTAGATCTGAAAAAAGTCTGATCAAGGGCATGTTCTTTACGTTTTTTTTTTGTTTTGGTTAATTATAATCCATTGTTATCATTTCTAATACAACTTTTTACTATTCAACTATACCTTTTTACATTTCTAATACACTTTTTATATTATAAAACTGTTTTTCAAAAATCAGTTTTTAAACCCATAAAAAAGAATAGCCCCCCAAATATTTTGTAATTAGTTGTATTGACTCTTTCTTGGTTTTCTATCAATCGATGTTGTATGATTTTTAACACCATTAATGAAATATTTGTTTTTCAAAAAAGAAAAAATAGTCTTTAATTTATTGGGACAAAATTTGTTTTTTGAATAGGACAGTATTTAATTTTATGAAAGATCATACTTCACTTTTTGTTTTCCACGCATGGATAGTTCCTCGTTTCACTTTTAGTCACTTTTAAATGCCATGAAAATACATTGCAGGGCATGAAGATATGGCGGGGAATCCAGCTAAGATGAAAGGATTTATGTTGAGCAAATTGGGGAATGTCCCAAAAGAATTGTGGGATGTACTCGAAAGAACTGAGCTTCACTCAATCCACGGCAACGAAATGAGAATAAGATTGCCTTGGAACATCTTGACAAGGAACATTGCAGAAAGAAACGTTTGTTTAGCCGGCGATGCGCTTCATCCCATGACCTCAGATATGGCTCAGAGTGGATGTTCAGCTCTCGAAGATGCCGTCGTGCTCACCCGGTGCATCGGGGAATCGTTCGGGAAGGTCCAGAAGAGCGGTCCCGGCCGCCGGGTAAAAGAAGAAGGTGTTGATGAAGAAGAGATGGAAGCAATCTACCAAGGGGTGGAGAAATATGTGAAATGCAGGAGGTGGAGAAGTTTTGGCCTTGTGGCTGCTGCCTTTGTGGTTGGTTTCATTGAAGAGAGTGATTCTAAGTTGATTCGTTACTTGAAAGAGAAGTTCTTGTCCAGCTACACAATTTCTCTTACAGCCAAGATTGCTGATTTTGACTGTGGCAAACATACTTGATTGTGGTAATGATCCGTCATCTTCTGTCTAAATTACACAATTTATATATTATTAAAATTATATCGTTTTACAAAAGTGGTCAACTTTGTAATGAAATAGTGTAGGGACCAATAGTATTTGGTTTCGTGATAGGGGTTGGCCTTTGTTTCTTAAAGTCCTGTACTACAAGACGTTGGCAAAAATTCGAGGAATATTGCTCTTGGTTTTAATTCGAATAAATTGTGTGTATTGTTCCAATAGTAATAATAATAATAAATTGTGTGTTTGTTTGATACCGTGTGGATTGGCTCTCGTTTAATGTTGGGTAAATGACAAATACTCCTTTACGGTTTACTTCTAGTGACATTTATCTTATCTTATTTAATTTCAATATACGGTGTTATTTTCTTGTGGAGTTTTTACATTAAAAAATGGTTTTTTATTCTTAAATTTCAAAAATAAGGACAATTTCTGGGGATATCCCGATTTAGTGAAAACAACATCGAAACTTCGCTTTCTTTTAAAATAGCTCAATTTTGGCCCATCGGCAACTTTACAAAGAAAGCGAAGGTCGAACTTTTGCTTTCCTTTGAAAATTTCCGGATACTGAAATTTTCACTGAAAGTGAAGCTAACACCTTCGCTTTCTTTGTAAATTTTTGGATTACAGAAATTTTCAAAGAAAGCGGAGCTGATACCTCCGCTTTCTGTACAAAATAACCCTCTTTATATTGAAAACGAAGGTGCCATAAAGCGAAGGTACCAGTTTCGCTTTTTGTACAAAATGACCCTTGCTTGGCCATTTTACACAAAAGGCGAAGGTGTCTGTAACACTTTCTGCATTTCGCAAATTTTCAAAGAAAGTGAAGCTTTCACTTATGCTTCCTATGTAAAGTGGCCAAGGGACATTATTTTACAGAAAGCGAAGTTGGATGCTTCACTTGCTTTGAATGTTTTCGGAATACAAAAAGCATGTTTCTTTGAAAATTTCCAACACACCATTTTGGGACCTTTCCTTGTTTGCCTTAATAATTTTTATCAAATTGTGGTAATTTTTAAAAAAACAAACGATCTATCCTGAATTCATTCTGGTTTATACACAATTGGCAAAAAGTGAATTTGACAAATCGATTTTTTCATAACAGTGGAGACATAATATAATCTGATATTGTATTTTTGAAATAAAATTACCAACTTTGTATATATTTAAAAAACATATTTGTAAACAATAAAAGTTTGACATACTACAATTTTAATTAAAAAATCGACAAAGTTTCCCCTGTAACTGGATCAAACTCCCTGTTAACAATTCACATCAACCACAATTATATCACGACATACACAATGATTCAACCATTAAAATAAACAATCACACAACAAAAGTACAACAATAAACCATCCCAAACTACTATTTAGAAAACCTATTCAACCATTAAAAACATCAACCAACAAAAGGAAAAACATTAAGCCATCCATTCAATATTCAAAATAAACATTCATCATCCAAATAATAATTTCAAAGGCACCCTCCCATCCCCTCTGGCCTACGCGGTTGTTTCCTCCTGCAGGGTTCTTGAGCATTCGATGGGTCGACATGTAAAGAGAGATGATGTGGGTCATTCTCATTGTTAAAGGGCTGCGTACGACGCTCATACACATTTGGAAAAAATTGTGTGTTATTTGAAATGTTCCGTCTGCCAACTTGAAAGGTATGTTCTCGCAGTGTTTGTTCTCCATGATGATGTAATTGGCCACCTAACAAATAACCAACTGTAAGAGTGTAGCCCTCATCATGCCTTAGGTGTGTGGTCGACGCTTGACAATGTGAATTATCTCCACCTTGCTGAACTGTGTAACCGACAAAAAAATTATCATTGTACTGTGAGTCATAATTATCACCTTCTTAATTGTGTGCTGCTGTGGATGTTTCACCGTGGTCATGAGTGGACGTGGATCCTCAAGCTTGCGCAGACCGCGAGAGGGATGTTTGCCCTTGTGCAGAAGTCAATTCTTGACCATCAATAGTTTGTATCCAACGAGTCTCTCCAACTACATCGAGTGCGCGAGCACACATCTTGCGTACATTAAGAAGCTTGGATTCAATAGGATACTTATCTATGTGAAGCATTGACTCTAGAAAGGGGAAAAAAAAAGAAAAAAAAAAAGATAGCTTCCAATACAAATTTCCACTTCACCAAATTTCCAAGAAAGCGATGTTCTAGGTTAGCTTTCTTTGGAAATTTTCGCCCCACCCTATTTTCAAAGAAATCGAAGTTTCCAACTTCGCTTTCTATACAAATTTCCGCCTCACCCAATTTCCAAAGAAAGCGAAGTTCTAATCTTTGCTTTCTTTGGAAATTTCCGCCCACCTTATTTTCAAAAAAAATCGAAGTTCCCGACTTCGCTTTCCTTACAAATTTTCAACCCACCCTATTTCCAAAGAAAGCGTTGTTGTGAACTTCGCTTTTTTTTTTTTTACAAATTTTAGCCCAAACCTATTTTCAAAGACCACTAAATTGGAAAATCCCCGAAAATTGTCCATATTTTTGGAATTTAAGAATAAAAAACTATTTTTTATGGAAAAAACTCTTGTGCTTCCGGACTGAAAGGGCATTCTAATAGAAAAGTTGTCAATTTAACACCGTTTACATAAAATAACAAAAATAACCACTTGTTCCAAAAATTTTGCAAACCACTTACTTGCCAATTCGATCTTCCGACCACCGCACAAAACACCTTTTGTCAACCGCCTCTCATTTGTGCACAACCCACTCAGAATCTCCAAATAATACGAAATCAACAAAAAAACAGAAGAAAAAAAATAATTAAAATTCAACGGAGCGGCCAAAGTGATGACTTTAATATAAAGAAACTTTCGGCAACACAATTGATCTGAAAATTATTGAGTGTATCTATATATTTTTGAAAATAGTGCAATCATGAATCGATAATTCTGATTTTTATTCATTCATGGGCCTCCTATATATACATCTGTTTTCCCCCAAAATACTACTCTTTCGCCTTAATTTATCTGACTGCACAACCCTACGTGGTGCATCGAATGCATTGAACAATTCCTCCGAATGATGGCTTATGCTCGCATATTGGAGTATCAGAGGAGAAATGTATATCCCTCGCAAGTTCAGCAAGAATTTCCCGGCAAATCTCTCTCTATGTATATAATCAATACGTGGAATGACCACAAAAATTTTCAGATTATTTTCCAAATCGCAACCCACAGTTATCATTTATTTTAATTACGTCATAATTTTGTAGCCGCAGGTATCTTCCAAAATCCTTTTGTAGCCTTGTTTCTTCAATTATTAATCCAAGCAATGATACATTTTTAGTATTTTAAATTCAAATCCAAAACAAATGTTGACGTCATACAAGCAATAATTTACCCCACAATATAAATGTATGGTTGGGGGGATAGTGGTGCAAAATTGGATGTTTGCAAAGCTTTTGTGTTATCATTCGGTGTAATCAATACTGTTTAAATATACTCATTTGATAAGTTATCATAGATCATGTGTAAAAGAATCATGATTCATACACTTCAGCTTTAGAATTCTAAGTTATTCTTAAAAATAGCATATAACAATTCAAGAACGGGTCAGTATTTCAATAATTGTAACGCATAGTGAGGCACTCAAAGGTCGGGGATTCGATTCGTATATTTGTCATTTCTATCTTCTTAGAGCATAAATTGACAGGACTTTGCAGGCGACTCTCCTACTTCGTTATTTTTGTCCCCTTCTTAGTTGAAGAAGATAAAGGGTGATAAGGAGAAAGATTGTGAGGTTGTGTGTTTTGGTGACAATGGGTCAAAGAGAGGAGAGAAGAAAAGAATAAATAAAAACAAGAAAAAAGGAAAAAGATGGCCGTTCTACCAATGAAGACATTATCTCTCATGAGAAAAGATAACAAAGTCTTTTTATAATTATAAACTTATTGAAAATACTTTATTGTCAATAATAATAAATAAAATAAGAGTTACACTTAATTTTTTTTTTTAATAATTATATTTCTTAGTACACTCGAAATAGGAATTTCCCAAGACTAGATCAGTGAGCAACCAAAAAAGGAAACTTGGAAATACATAACATTGTCAACTTGGACCAAAAAAGAAAATTGGTCCAACAAGAAAATAATAATTAAAAAAACATTATTTATTTATTTTTTTACCTGGGGCCCCATGGGCCCCACAACCCCCTACAACAATTCCCTTTCTCGGATAGGATAGGAAATCGAACCCACGTCCCTGCAACTACTTATGTGGGGACAATCACAGAATCAGAAATTACATTTTAAAATTTTTAAAAGAGTTCAATATATAAATAAATTTTTATTTAACAATTAAATACACTGTAAAAGAAATTTCAATAGATAAATATATACTATTAATAATGATATAAGAGGGTCGGAGAATCACCCCAACCCACCCTTAGCTCTGCCCCTACGTGCGGATGAACCGCTAGGGTAAAAACATAATTGAAAACCACCACGTACTTCTCGTTACAAATTTTAATCTGTTCTCTTGCTATGCACGTGGAGCATCCGAACAAAGTAAATGTACACAAGTTTAAGTACGTTTGTCGAATTAATTAAGCAGTGCAAAAAAGTAGGACCAACGAAAAAAAAAATAAAAATAAATAGAACATAACTGATAACCACGTACTTCTAGTTACAAAATTTCCCGGTTCTCTAGCTATATATATGTGGAATCACCCTTAGTTCTAATATTTGTTTTTTAGTTTAAATTTAGACTTTAAAATTTTAATATGTACGATGAATCTCACCGCTCAAAAACTATATATATATATATATACACACATAAAGAATGCAAATTTAACAAAATTAACTTTGATTGGACTGGTCATCCATAAGAAGTTAAGAGGTCTTCTTTTACTTAGCAAGTAATCAGTTGAAATCTCATTTGTGGCTATATTTTTCTAAGGAAAAAAAATACATATCTAATAAAGTTTAAAAAGAAACAAAACTGCACAAACTCGGGTCAAATCGGGTCCCGAGTCAACCTTGAATTTGACTCGGCTTAACTAATTTTTTCAAAATCCAAAATCGATAACTAGGGTATGGCACAAATTACCACCCCTCATTTCCATGGACAGTCCCAGATCTAATTTCATGAGGATAAGGATGAAAAATAAAAACTTGGTTAAAGGGGCACCCCCCTCAAGTTCGTAAAATTTCAAAGTTTGGCTGTTCACACAAGCTTAGTTAGCATATATAGTTAGCTGTGACCACATCAGAAATAAACTGTTTTAAGCCTAATTTATAACTGATTTTCTTTATACAATTAATATTACAATTAATTGATCTATATATGTTCAAATGAAAACATTATAGATATATATTGATGTGACGTAAAAAATCCGCTTCAGGAATGATGCTTCTTCACAGCCCAATGAATTCTTGTAAACAGCAATTGTCCAATCCAAATGAAGCCTCGCAGGAAAATGAGGAGCAATAAAGGGCCCAATCTTTAGATGAAGCTTTTTACTGTGCAGTAGAATGGATCACTCTAATAATTGATCTGAGTAAATCGGTTCAGCAACAGTGATGAACTTTAAGGATTCTGGATCACTTGATTCGGTAATGGTGATGAAGCTTGAGGATTTAGCACTGTTCCGGTGACAACAATGGAAACTAACCAAGAAAAGGGGCGGGGCTTTCCCCCCTGTATAGGCTCCGACGATCAAGTCAGTAATATGAAAGAAATAAACGGTATTGAATGATATCTTTGGGAGAAACAACAATAATCAGAGAGAGTAGCAAGAAATTGTTCATGAAGTACTTGTCTAGAATTCCCCTCTCTTTCACTTACCTGAAATGAGGCTGGTGCCTGAGTATTTATAAGCCCACTTTGATAGTTCCGTTGGATTGTGATGTCATACGCTCCCACTTATTCTTTTCTTTAGTGATACTTTAGCCGTTCCGGGAAAACTGGCTTTAACTTTGGCTCCTTTGTCATCATTGCTCTGCATATATTAAGATAATGGTCCTACCATGATGTCTAACTGTTTCGAATATATTATCTTTATCTCGGATCGGTTTACTCTTTACAGATCTAAGCTTTTTTGTGTTTTAGTTACTTACCGACCTGAGCTTTAACATTGTTGACCGATCTAACTTCTCTTAAGCATTTACCGACCTGGGCTTCTTGAGTATAGTTACATTTTGACTGACCCATTCTTACTGAGCTGAATTATAAGTTTTACCGATCTAAGATTCACCAATTGTTTTATAATGTTTTCCGGCCTAAGCTTTCATGAGTCATTACTGATCTAAGTCTTCATAACCGACCTAAGCCTTTATAACCGATCTAAGCCTCTGTAACCGATCTAAACCTTCATAACCGATATGAAGTTGTAACACAGATTTGTACGATATTTCCGATCTGAGCATGGCTCTAGGCCTCTTCATCTTTTACTGTTTCTTTGTTTTAATTCATTGGGCTAGGCCCAATGGGGATTTAAATTTTATGCACATCAACAAGCCCCCCCAGTATTAGGTTTTACCGATTTAAAACTTAATACTCTTTGGGTTTTCCGAGCTAAGACCTAGCGTAAAGGACATCATGAATTTCTAGATATTAATACGAGCCAATTTTCCGAGCCAAGTGTGATTCTATGTTTTAATGAGGCTAAAGATTCATCCGACCTATAACTTATCGAACAAGACAAATGTGAGTCATGACTGAGAGATCCAGCTTTGAAGAGAATATGGTGTCAGCCAGTGTATAGGTTATAATTGTAATACCGATCTAAAGAATTTGAACAGTTTTCGGACAAATAAATGTAACCATAAAGGCGTACCTTTGCGTTACCCTAGATCGGGATTTCGAAGAGGCGGACTTGTCAGAACACGCCTTCTCAAACGATACGACTTCAGAGGTCGTTTATGTTCTCGAAGCATCATTAATGACTACAGCTTTTGGTCTGCCCACGTCTCTTCAATTTCTTCGAGGCTCCTTTATAAAACCGTGAGAACCACAAACATTTGGCACCATTTGATATTTGCTTTCCTGAAAGAACGAGAGAGACAGAAAGAAAAAGATTTTTTACTTCCCTGCCTACCGCCGGAATCTTCGTACTTCGCCGGAATCCGAAGGTGTCATCTTCCCAATCCGTTGATCTCGTCCGTGTTGTGGCTCCATTGTCACCGTCATTCCGTCACCGCATCGTTTTACCCGTTCGTCTATTCGCAATGGCCTCCGAAAAGAGTTCCGGTACCGGAATGTCTCGTCAAAATCCTAGCTCAGGTTAGTGTGTTCTTTCCCTTCTTGATTTTTCCAATTTATTTTTGCGAATTTCACCTAAAAGTTTGTGTATGATTTTGGTACTGCTTCATGTAGATTCGGCCGCCTCCCATGAGTTTAAACCTCAAGACATAGTTTCTGAAATGACTAGGGAAGATTTAGAAAATCTTAGGTTAGCTCATTATATAAATCCCTGTGTCCCGATTCGTTTACCCGAGCCTGAGGAGAGGATAAATAGTGTTTCCGAGGGTTGGGTCGGGGTTTATGAGTATCATATAAATTTTGGGCTGAGGTTTCCGACCGTAGATCTGTTGATCGAGATGTGTGAATTCCTTCACATTGGGCTGAGCCAACTAGTACCAAATGCCCTTAGGTTTTTGATAGGGTTCATGTATGTGTGTTTTGGGGCTAGGGTCCAACCTTCGGTAGATCTGTTTTTTCAATTTTACACGGTCCGTAAGTACCCTTATGGTAAATGGTGGGTGACCTTTCAGAAACGTAGGAATAGCCATATAATTATTACCGACTCCCCCGATACCAATAAACAATGGAGGTCTAGATTTTTTATGGTGAAGGCTGAGGAAGCAAACCTACCCTCACGTTGGTCACAATTTATTTTACCAGTTGAACAAACCCGAGACAAGTCCGACCCCAGGGTTCAATCAGACTATAAGGCACTAAAAAATTATACTAGCTCGGTTAAATATTCAGCTAAATTTCCTTCAGAGGATCTCCTTGTTTCAGCCGGGCTGAGCCAATCCCCCAATGTAGAAAAAGAAAGTAAATACCTGTTCCTTGAACTCTTTATTTATCGTATCCTCATCTTTTCTAGATCGGTATTTTTGACAATCTTTGCACGTTGCTCGTTTTCAGGTAGTCTCGGTGGGTTCGGAAGGAAGAAAAAAGCCAACAAGCCTGCTGCAACTTCGGGATCTTCCAAAAGATTGGCTGAGATCGATCTCACGGAAGAGGTTGAGGTGGCCGATCCTCCCAGATCGGAATTGGTGACCCGGGTCGCGAAAAAGAGCAGGCCGACCCCGGAAGAAGTCCAGGCAGCTAAGGCTGCCAAAGCTCCACAATTGTTGACGGGCTCCACGCGTGATCCCGAGCTGCCGAAGCCTGATGACCTTTGGGGACCCGTGGACCCCTTAACAAAAGAAAGAGTTCTTCTGCTGAAAGATAAAAAGATAGGCCGATCTCCCTAGCTCGGCCCATACTTCAAGTGCATTTGCCTGAACCTTTGCCTGAGGACGTAAGGCCTTACCAAGAGTTGGAGGCTGAAACTGAAAGATCTTTTGAGGAGATGGTACAGGTGGGCAACCAGCTCCGGCAAAATATGGAGCTGATGATGAAGCAGGAGGCCTTTCTCGCTTCGCATGTAAAAAGGGTGAGCATCGATACTAAATTAATTTATCTGAAAATAATGATTACCTCGTATGACACTCTTGGATCGGTTTTTTGCAGGTAGCTTACAATTATGCCGCTACGTCAAAAAGGGCAACGGCTTTGGACATCTTGGCCCAAAGTTACGAGCTGGAAAGGTCGAAGAAACCGTCCGAGGCCGTTGAGGATCTGGAGTTTCGGCTAGGGCTCGAGAAGAGCAAGATTTCAGAGCTCGAAGTTGAAAAAACCGGGCTAATGAAGCAAAACCAGGATCTGTGCAAGAAGTCTAGCCAACTGGTGACCAAGGTCCAGGGCCTGGAAGCCGATGTGAAGACCCTGAAGGAAGAAAAAGCTTCCTGGGTGAAGGAAAAAGCTGACTTGGAGAAAGTTGCAGAAGAAGCTAAGAAAGCTGCAGAAGAGGCTACAAAAGCTGCAGAAGAGGCTACAAAGAAAGCTGCTGGGATGGTTAGCTCGGATGATGTTGAAGCAGCTCGTCAGGCCGAGCTAAAAACTTTCAAAGAAGGGACCCTGCTGGAGTTAATGAACCGGCGTTTTTTCGAGCTAATCCAGTGCGGATATACTCTGTGCTGGGACGAGCTGAAAACTTCCAGATCGGTAGAGGATGTCCCTGAAGATTCCATAGCTCCAAACACTTTGCTTCCTCAAGGTCGCGATCCGTTTGATATGGTTGAGGAGATCAAACAGGAATGCCGAACCATCGGTGTTCCTATTCCGGAAAAGAATGACGAACCGGAAACTGATCCCCAGGAAACAGCGGACGAAGCGACTTCCCAAGCACCTCCTTGATGCCGAGCTGTCCAATTATTTTGAAGAAATTTTTTGTAATTTCCCAGATCGGATTTGTACTTTTGAATTTTTATGGAATAGAAAATCCCTTTTTCTTTCTTTCGTTGTCTTTAATCTTTTTTCCGACTTTTGACTTTTACCGATAAGGCCCTTCCCAATAATAACTTGCCCTGTTCTTGTGTTTTCCTGATAGATCGGTTTCGCAAGACTAAATCTCCAGGTACAAAGGCTCGATGTTTGACCCGAGCATCATAGTGTTGTCGAACTAAATTTTTGTAATTTAGTTGATGTACATAAGCCGAGTCCGGACTTCTTCTATCAGATCTAAGCTCCAAGTTTTTATGGTTTTGATCCCTTTCGAAGTGCATAACTCGCGGGGCTCCACTTTGTATTTCTGGAGGATGAACTACCGATGCGAAACGCTGGGTGATGCCAAGTCTTGAACACAAGGCTGGGTATCCTTAGATTCGAACTGAGTTCCATTGTCTGAAATAGCCGAGGCCAATAAAACCTAGCCCCAAATATTTTCTTGGCCAAATCCCGAGCCCCAATGTGAGACCCGCAATCCTCTTGATGTACTTTAACATGACCTCTGCTTCTCCCGATCCCAGGCATTCTAGTGAGGGCATCAAGAAACCCCTTTTTATACAGATCCTCTCCAATTATCTGATGGTGTGCGGCCTTCCTTTGTACTCGTTGTGCTTCCTCTCGGGAATTTGGTGAAGTGCCATTTTGTAGGTACTGCCATATAGGAAACCTCCAATCCTGATCCTTACTTATATAGACAAGATTGCTGGTTTGGCGGAATTGTAGAGCATAATTGTGAATTTCTCCTTCTAGGCTGATGGGGATGATCCCCGCACCCGATCCGGACTGGCTTGAGGCACCATCCACGTTGAAAGTCATGCGCCGTCACCTTCTGTTTAAAAGCAAATCGGTTTCTTCTGACGGGCTGAATATGTTCTCTTGGTTGTTTGATACTCCTTCAGCTATGAAATCTGCCAACACCTGTACTTTGACTGCTGTGATGCAAAGGTGATGCCATATTCCCCTAATTCGATGGCCCTTTTGGTAAGTCGACCTGAGACTCCTGCCTTTTGTAAGATGGCTTTAAGGAATGTATCGGTATAAACGGTAACTCCATGAGAATTGGCATAAGGTCGGAGATGCCGGGTAGTTTGAACTAAAGCCAAGACCAGCTTTTCTAAGCTAGAATAGTTCTTTTCAGCTGCCTGCAAAACTTTGCTAACAAAATAGATGGGTCTTTGAACCCGGTTATCTTCTCTAAGTAAAAACGAGCTAATTACAGATGTAGTAGTGGCTATGTATATGTATAATTGTTCTCCATAAATAGGTATGGTCAAAGATGGCAAAGAATCGTTCAAGAGTAATTTGTTCAGCCGACCGAGCTAAAAACCGATCTAAAACTGTTATTCTTCCGTTAACTATGGTACTTAACGAATTGACTTAGGCGGATGTATTTGTAATTAACCGAGATACCCCCTTTGAAACCACGTAACCTTAGAATTTTCCCGAAGTAGCCCCAAAAACACATTTTTTCGGATTTATCCTTAATTGATTGAACAAGATCTTCTAGTGTTTTCGCGTAAGTCAAGCAAACAGGCAGTGTCATTTTTACTTTTAACAAGCGACTAATAATATATGCTTCCATGTTCCGTCCTAACTGATTTTTGGAGATCTTACCAAATGCTGAAATGTAATTAAGCATAGTAATAAAGCAATAAGTACCTTTTATCCGCGATGAAAGATGTTTTCTCCTCGTCCTTTTTAGCCATGAAGATCTGATGATAGCCTTTGTAAGCATCTTAATAAGTTTTTGTATGACCTTGACTCTGGTGAGTTATCCGGTCAAATGCTATCCCTTCCTGTGTCTCAGCCAACTGCTCAGCCTTTCTTATGATTTGTCTCGGCCATATACACAATCCTGCCTACGTTTGTCTCAGCTAACATATTGACGTTGCCCCTGGTTTGCCCTGATCAACGTATTGATCCTGTACATGGTTTGTCCCGTCCAATGTATTGACCCTGTTCCTGGTTTGCCCTGGTCAACGTATTGATCCTGTACATGGTTTGTTCCGTCCAATGTATTGTACTTGCCTATGTAACATTGCCTTGCCTGTTTAATGTTAACAAATAGGAGCCATCCCATACATGATAGACAAAACATATGCAAAAATTGAAGTCATGGCTTAAGAACGGTTTGAGCCTTCCAAGGTATACATGGTAAGGTGATCACATGATTCCTGTAAGTAGTAGCTGGCCAGCTATCATGGTTACTGGTATAATACTCAACCGTCCTGTGAGTATAACATGGTGATTGCCGAAGCCAATCAATGGTGTCCGAACTGGACTTAGCTGTGCCTTGTGTAATTGACAACCAGCCAGTGCCTTGGTTGTAATTATATTGTTAGAACTACCCGTGTCTAACAATGTCCCACGTTCTTTGAAAGCGGTTCCAAACCGTGTCTTTCAGTAATAATGAAAATCATGATGTGAAAGCGGTTCCAAACCGTGTCTTTCAGTAATAATGAAAATCATGATGTGAAAGCGGTTCCAAACCGTGTCTTTCAGTAATAATGAAAATCATGATGTGAAAGCGGTTCCCAACCGTGTCTTTCGCAATACATACTGAATAATGAACATAGTAACTTGAGCATCTAAGATATTTTATCGTCCTATAGACCGTACCTGATGGCCTCCATGTCCTACTCAGAGTGTCTAACCTGACTTCATGATTTGAATGCGTGTCCCGGGGTCGTCCCTTAGATCGTCAACTGATGGGGGATTTATCCTCCAGGTCGTCCACTGATGGGGTTGTCTACTAATCCAGGTCGTCCACTAGTGGGTTATCCTCCAGGTCGTCCACTGATGGGGTTGTCTACTAATCCAGGTCGTCCACTAGTGGGTTTTGCCTCTTGGGGTCATCCACCGATGGGGTCTACCCTCTAGGTCGTCTTCTGCTGGGTCGGCTTCTACGGTCATCCTTTGCTGGATCGATCTCCAAGGTCATCTTCTGCTGGATCGGTCTTTGAAGTCATCCTCTGCTGGATCGGTCTTTGAGGTCATCCTCTAGAATGTCTTTCTGATTGCCATTCTTTCATTTCTCGATATTCATGCGCCACAAAGAACAACAAATGCAACAAAAATTATAGTATACATCCAAGAAAACAAGAGACATGGTATACAATTTCAGAACATATTTTTAATTGTTTCAATGGATGCCCTTTGAGGCGTTCCTCGCGAAATATTAATGACCAGATAAATGCACGCGGTATGCTGGTTGGAAGCGGTTCATGAACCTGGCCTTCCCAAATGTACATGATATGCTGCTTGGAAGCGGTTTAAAAGCCAGGCCTTCCCAGATGTATACGATATGATGTCGATTCATTGATGCCAACCAAATTTGTATTTCTATGTGTCAGTTAAGAAATTAATTGTCCCAAAAACAGTACCTCATTGGAGAATTATTTCCTTATTGCAAACTGCTACTCTGAAAGAGGAAGCATCCGTTCCCGAACTTCTTGCGTCATGTCTTCAACAAATTTCTTTGATTGTGAAGAAAATTTGATGAAGAAGATCGATCAAATCGTTCCCCACAGACGGCGCCAGTTGATGTGACGTAAAAAATCCGCTTCAGGAATGATGCTTCTTCACAGCCCAATGAATTCTTGTAAACAGCAATTGTCCAATCCAAATGAAGCCTCGCAGGAAAATGAGGAGCAATAAAGGGCCCAATCTTTAGATGAAGCTTTTTACTGTGCAGTAGAATGGATCACTCTAATAATTGATCTGAGTAAATCGGTTCAGCAACAGTGATGAACTTTAAGGATTCTGGATCACTTGATTCGGTAATGGTGATGAAGCTTGAGGATTTAGCACTGTTCCGGTGACAACAATGGAAACTAACCAAGAAAAGGGGCGGGGCTTTCCCCCCTGTATAGGCTCCGACGATCAAGTCAGTAATATGAAAGAAATAAACGGTATTGAATGATATCTTTGGGAGAAACAACAATAATCAGAGAGAGTAGCAAGAAATTGTTCATGAAGTACTTGTCTAGAATTCCCCTCTCTTTTTCTTACCTGAAATGAGGCTGGTGCCTGAGTATTTATAAGCCCACTTTGATAGTTCCGTTGGATTGTGATGTCATACGCTCCCACTTATTCTTTTCTTTAGTGATACTTTAGCCGTTCCGGGAAAACTGGCTTTAGCTTTGGCTCCTTTGTCATCATTGCTCTGCATATATTAAGATAATGGTCCTACCATGATGTCTAACTGTTTCGAATATATTATCTTTATCTCGGATCGGTTTACTCTTTACAGATCTAAGCTTTTTTGTGTTTTAGTTACTTACCGACCTGAGCTTTAACATTGTTGACCGATCTAACTTCTCTTAAGCATTTACCGACCTGGGCTTCTTGAGTATAGTTACATTTTGACTGACCCATTCTTACTGAGCTGAATTATAAGTTTTACCGATCTAAGATTCACCAATTGTTTTATAATGTTTTCCGGCCTAAGCTTTCATGAGTCATTACTGATCTAAGTCTTCATAACCGACCTAAGCCTTTATAACCGATCTAAGCCTCTGTAACCGATCTAAACCTTCATAACCGATATGAAGTTGTAACACAGATTTGTACGATATTTCCGATCTGAGCATGGCTCTAGGCCTCTTCATCTTTTACTGTTTCTTTGTTTTAATTCATTGGGCTAGGCCCAATGGGGATTTAAATTTTATGCACATCATATATATATATATATATAATATATATTTAAATGAAATTATATAATACAAGGGATATGGATTTGGATTGGTCGACATGAGTGCTCATTCCATTAAAGATAGATGCATATAATAATTTTTCCTCTCTTCTTAAATCTTCCTTCTCTCTTTAGACCCTAAAGTACATCACCTTCTCCCCTCATCCTCCTTTGCGGGAGAATGGGGGGGAACGTTTCTACTTTATTTCGTTGTTACCGTTTTTTGTTTAATTTCTTTCGTTTCAAATTTTAGACTTGCTAATTGGAGTAATAATAGAATTTTTTTCTCCTTATTTACGGTGTTTTTCTCCTGATTTATGATAATTTTTTTTTCCATCTATGGTAATTTTTTCTCTGGCTGTGGTGATTATATTTGTGGTAATCCAAGCTTTTATCAGCAATTAGTGGTAGATTCGTACTATTGGTATAAGATTTGTTGAACGTAATTTCAAGATTTATATTTCTACTTAGTTAATTAACATATATATTAGAGTGTACAACCCAAAATATACCTATACTTTTTAATTGTGTCCGATTTTGTCACTATAATTTTTTTTTTTGTAGCCACGAAACTAATTACAACGGCCAAAATGTACTGATGTTGTTAACCTTCATTAGCACTAACGGAATGGCATCCATGGCCTCCCACATGCCTTTTCAGGGGGGGGGGGGAGGTGGCGGGGGTGCATTTTGGTTGAATTACTGTTCATCTTTTTTCTTTTATTTTTTTTTTTGGGAAAATTACAGTTTCAGTCCCTCAATTATACCTTCGTTACACTTTCAGTCCCTTAATTATTGAAACTCGCACTTTCAATCCCCTAACTATCACTTTTTTGCAGGTTTTGTCCTTCTTACCGGCAAGTTACCGGTTGACTGACGAAGTGAACGGTAATTTGGACCCTATTGAAAAACTTATAAAAGTTTTGGGCCAAATCGTAATAACTAAAATTTTTTAAAAAATAAACAAAAAAATTACTTTTCTACAAACAAAATGAGAAAAAAAAATAGAAAGCCAACTGGTTATCTTCTTTTTTCTTCACTTTCGCACAGACAAGTCCCGGAGCCGCCGTCGTCTCCGTCAAAGTCTCGGCCTCCTCAAGCTCTAAACATCAGTCCATGCTAAGAATTTCATGGTGATTTGCTGTCTTACTTGCCTGGTTATTTCCATGATTTCTCCTTGTTCTTCTTCCCAATTGATGCCGATGCCTAGACCCATTTTCCTTCCTTTTCTTCTTTTCTTTTTCTGTCATTTCTATTGTTGTACTTTCTTGTTGACGAACACATTTTGATTATTTTGCCCCAGGGATCTATTCTTAAGCCTCGCGACAGAAGGAAGCTCTGCTCACGAGCCTTAACTTTGTCTTCTCGACGACAATTACACAGGTTGCAGAGAATTGGAAGAAATGGCTGGCAGCCCAAAGTGAGGGAAAAATTGAAATTTTGGGTTAGTTTGGATTGGACTGATCCGATCCGAATCGACGCACAACCCTAATTTCTCTGTTTGCACAACCCTGATTTTGACTTTTGGTATTTTGTTCTCGTCGGCAGATGTCTGCTCCGAGAAGTGCAAGCATCCTTCCTGGGCTGAATCGATGCACACGACCATGATCTCGTTCTCTCTTTGTCCCTTTCCTGCACACACAACATTGGTTAATTGGGAGTTTTCAGTTCTGAAATGCAACTTTGAAGCTTAATTTCTGTTCTTGGATAATTTGGTGTTGAGTGCTAAATTTTATGGAAATTTAACTGCTGAACTAAATTTTGTGCAATTTGGATTGGGTGTTGCTAGGGTATTCCTAATTCTAGAAATTTGAGTGCTGAGTTGAAGCTTAATTTCTGATTCTATAAATTTAAGTGCTGAACTTAATTTTGTGCAATCTGAATTGGGTGTTACTGGATTTGGTTTAATACTTGTAGAATGCAGGTCCTATTTTGGACTCAGTTCGATGGAATTCAGTTTTTATTGAGTGTGGCTTATGCTATCCTTGGTTGTTCCAGGATATGGTGTGGCTGATTAGTGTATCAAATGTAATATGTTTGCTGCAATTTTCTGGAAATAGTGTTGGATTTGTTGATAATTGTGCTCTGAATTTCTGGGAAAAAAGTATCCTTGGCCTACAATTTCTGTTGTTGCTAGTTTCTTGGATAATTAGGTGTGATGCCTTGTTAGTTGAAATTAGTTGCTGGAATTTGGGGATTTAAAGGTTTAATGGAATTTTTCCTTGGTTGTTCCGGGAAATGTTTGGTTGTGCTCCTCTGTTTTTGCTGAGGAATTTGCTGCAAGAATGGACGAATTTGAGGATTCAGCTTGATTACTCATGGTTGGAAGAAGCAATTAATAGTTGGAATGGACGGAATTCGAATTGAGATGGAGAGAAATGAGTTGGGATTTCTGTAGAATTCAAATCGGTAACTTGGTGAAAATGGTGGAAATTTATGTAGATCTCTGCCGGAGTGACAAGCGTTGGCCATGGTGGAATTTTTTTAAATTTATTTTTAGTTATTATTATTTGGTCCAAATATTTTATAAATTTTTCATTTTGACCCCAAATTACCGGTAACTTGATAGTTTGCTGGTAAGAGGGACCAAACCTGCGAAAGAGTAATAGTTAGGGGACTGAAAGTGCGGGTTTCAATAATTAAGGGACTGAAAGTGTAACGAGAATATAATTGAGGGACTAAAACTGCGATTTTCCCTTTATTTATTCTTCTTCTTCTCCAAATTTACTTTCATCTTCTTCCCCCCAAATTCCTTCACCCTCCTCCTCCGCCGCCCACTTTCCTCCCCCAAACAACCCATCGTGATGCGAAAATCCAAAGTCAACTCTACAACAACGTCAAATTTATTGGGTCAAATGGGCTTCAAGCCCAAACTTCCCTAAATTAAATTAAATGGGCTAATGGGAATTAATTTGATTAAGCCCATTTACATTTAATTAAATCAAGGCCCAATCAGAAAAGAAGCCGAAGCATGAAGAAAGGATAATGGCCCAATAATTGAATTGATCAAAATTCAACTTGATCCAATAACTACATGCATGGCCGAGATTCATTTTGAGTCCAGTTGAAATTTGTTGGTCAAACTCACAAACTTAGGTAGTGGGATTCCAATAGTAATTGTGAATCAATTTGTAGTTGTGATCAAATGCATGGACGCAGTACCGGATCAAAAGCCGCGATCACAAATTCGAGATGCAAGCCGATTTACAAATCCAAAATTGATTCGGTTTTGACTAGTTGGATTTTAATCCAATTCATTACGTATTATGGAATTCCACTACAACACCAATCCTACTTCTTTTAAGATTTGGTTTTGTAAAGATATCAATCTCTTGATTTATTTTATTTCTATTTTATTTCATAATTATAGTTCTTAGTTTATGTAGGAATTGCAGCTAGGTTCATCCTCATTCAGCCGAATTCATCTTTTAAACTAAACCTAGTTATTTTAGATTTCAGTTTGTAAGGAATCAATATATTGATTGAGTTCCAATTTTAATTGTTTCCTATCTCTTTTGTATTGAAAATTCGAACCTCCTATACCTATAAATAGGGGTTCAAGTCTCTATTATTCGACAGTTGATTTAAATTAAAGAAAGTATTATTTACACCCTTAATCACTCTCTTTTTATTGAGCGAACTATAGGCTATTAGGTAATTGCTCTACCTAATTGCATGCTTTGTTTCGACTCTTTATATTCTTGATCTTTGTTTGATTTGCGTGTTTAAAATTAGTTTAGGTTAATTTTAGTAGTCTGCCAAACTTGAGGTAGAGATTCTAGAGGTTAAGAGTTACGTCTCACAATTTCCAACTTTCCTTGGCAAGTATTCCGCATAGAGTACTCCGTTCCACGTCAATTGGAATAGGAGCTCACATCACACATTACAATTGTTCCTCTTTGCTCATTGTCTTACCTCCATTTTCACCATAACCATTGCTTCTAAAATAGGCACCCGAACTTGTGGGGTTCATTTGAAGGTGATTGTAACACAATAGAACGGTGGTTGTAATTAATTAGCCCGCCAATGATGAAGAAATCACCAGATGAAGATGAATTTATCCATGGTGAATAAAAATTGCAGTAGCAATTGAACTAAAATGAAAAGGAAAAGAGCGCAAGCAAACAAAAAAGGTACAATGGCTTAATTCTCAAGATTTTGGAAGATCGGAGAAGAAGATGAATAATAAATTTAGGGGAAAAAAAAAGTGGGAAGAAAATGAAAAGCAAACGGACAAAAATGCCACTAAAAAAAGGCATGTGCGAGGCACATGAATACTATTCCGTTAGTGCTAACTGAGTTTAACAACACCAGTACATTTTTGGCCAGTTTTAATTAGTTCAGGGACATTCATGGCTAAAAAAAATATATGGTGACAAAATTGGACACAATCGAAAAATATAAGTTTATTTTGGGATGTTCACTTTATATATTATGTGAAGATTTATAATTTAGTAGATTATATACACTGTTGTGGTTAGTGGCAAAAGATGATGAGGACTACCATAAGTCAAGCCCTTACAAAAAAAATAAAAAATTTACTAGTAGGTATTTATATTTTAGTACCAAATAAAATTATATAAATATTTGACTCCTACAAAAGAAATTAATTGGTCCTTTCAATTTTAAAACCCATGTTCTGCCACTGGTTGTGTTTCAGATCTGATAATTATGTTATCACATATTTTATAATCAGTTATATTAACTATTTTTTGGTTATATGTCGATCTCTTTGAACGATTTCTACCAACATTAATACTCCCTCCGTCCCACTCAAAGAGTCCACTTTTTTTAAAAAAATCTTGTCCCATTTAAAGAATCCACTTTGAATTTATTTACATTACATACATTTACTAATATTACAATTTGTGGTTCACAAGTAACTCTTACTTCTAAAGTAAGAATATAAGTGAAAAATAGGATGATAAATTACTTATTTTATGTGTTATACCTTATAACCCATAATAAGTTATATATATTTCAAAGTGGACCCTTTGTGAGGACGGAGGGAGTAATATTTTTCAATTTTTAATTTCTTTTTCCACTCTTCCCCTCCCGCCGCCATTTATGGCAAGTATCAATTACGTACTTCAACCTTAGTATTAGCTGGTAATAAAATCCATTTCTTAAGGTAGTATACATGGACAAACGGACGACAAAGTACAGATTGTATCTATGAAAGGCTGGACAGAGCTTTTGCAAATAAGAAATGGTTAACATGATTTTCAAAGGCGTAGCTGAGAAATCTACCAATTCTCCAATCAGATCATGGCCCCATTGTTGTGGATACATGCAGTAAATACTTCAAGAGTAGGAGAAAAAAGAAATTTGAGGCTTATTGGTTGAGAGACCCGGCAAGCAAACAAATAGTGGCAAAAACATGGAAGATAAATTTGCCTTCACAGTCACTCCCAACTATGAAGCAGATTTCAGAGGTAAATGAAGTAATGATGAGGCATTTAGTTAATTGGGATAAGTTGACTTTTGGATCATTGGAGCATAAGATTCAGTACTTAACAAAGGTTTTGCAAGATGTACAACAAAAGCCTCAGAGTTTGGAAAATGCAAAAATTGAGCAGTCATTGCGGTGTCATATGGAGTTTTTGTTAGGGTGTCAAGAGGATTTCTGGCAACAGAGGTCGAGAGTCAACTGGAATCGTAAGGGTGACAGGAATACAAGATATTTTCACAACTGGCCAAACAGAGAAGAGGTGTTAATCAAATAACAGGGCTAAGGAATCAGAGGGGAGAATGGATAGTTGAAGAGGAGCAGATGCAAGAGATGATGTTGAACCATATCAAAGGTATTTTTGTACAAGAGGATAGTTACCCACAAGATGTACAACAAATTGATATTCAGAACATCTTTCGAGCAGGGCACAACAGACTCACCCCACAGCATTTCAGCAGTTTGGAGACCCCATTTACAGAACGGGAAATAAAGAAAGCCATCTTTAATATGGGAGCATGGAAGGCACCGGGGCCAGATGGTATCCCGGCGGCTTTTTATCAACATCTTTGGGACATGGTGGGGAAAGATTTCTCAAAAGCTATTTTGGCTTTCTTTAGGAATCCAGTTATGGAGTCAGATTGGAATAAGACAAAGATAGTCTTGATACCGAAGAAGAAGAATCCAGCCATGCCGACAGATTTCAGGCCAATCAGTTTAGGGAATGTGACATACAAGACTATTGCAAAGGTTTTGGCAAATAGAATCAGGGACATCCTTCCATCAATTATTTCCCAGAACCAAAATGGTTTTGTTGCGGGGAGACAAATGACTGATAATGTGTTGCCTGCACATGAGATCACTGAATTCATCAGGAAGAGGAAAAAAGGAAAGAAGGGTTTCATGGCAATAAAATTAGACATGAGCAAGGCATAGGATAGAGTATCGTGGGAGTTTTTAATAGATGTTATGGAAGGAATGGGATTTCCACCAATTTGGGTACGATATATTGAACAATGTATAACCACAGTGTCGTACAGTTTAACGTTCAATGGTGGAGAATCTGAATATTTTAAGCCAAGGAAAGGTTTGAGACAGGGTTGTCCGTTATCTCCTTTTCTATACATCATATGCCAGCAGGTGTTTTCCTTATTAATTGATAACGAGGCAAGATTGGGTTCTGGGTTGGGGATTGCAATCAGTCGGGAGGCTCCAAAGATCACTCATCTTATGTTCGCTGATGACACAATTCTTTTTCTAGAAGCAAGTGAATCAGCAGTATATGGTCTAACAAGAGTACTTAACTCGTATATGGCAGTGTCGGGGCAAAGAATCAATTTTGAAAAATCATCAATTCTGTTCAGTCCCAATGTGGCAGAAAGCAAAAGGGATCTAATCATGGAAATTATTCGAATAAGGTCACATTTTATAGGAGGGATGTATTTAGGACTGAATTTGGACTTCTCGCAGTCAAAACGGAAATTGTTCGGTGATCTAAAGGGTAAAATAAAGAGCAAAATCTCAGGATGGAAGACAGGAGCATTATCTCCCCTGGGAAGGGTCGTGATGGCTAAGCATGTTATGGGTTCACTAGGAACATATACCATGGGCATCTTCAAATTGCCATTATCAGTAGCGGATGAGATTGATAGATCTATAATAAGATTCATTTGGTCTGGTGATAAAGAAGGTAGGCATATCCATTGGAGGAAAAGGGATTGGTTATACCGATCTAAATTTAAGGGTGGTCTGGGACTGAGAAACACTAGATTCATGAATCAAGCACTACTAGGTAAGGTAGCTTGGAGGTTGCTAAAGGACCCAAGCTCTTTACTTAGCAGAGTTCTGAGGGCTAAATACTGCAGGAAGGACGATTTTCTGAAAGTGCAAGCTAAGCCGCAAGATAGTTGGGGATGGAAAAGCATACTTTGGGGAAGAGAAATTATAAGGAAACATGTTAAGTGGCGTGTAGTTAATGGAAAGACTATAAAGTTGGAGGATGAGTGGATCCCAGGGATTCAGAATCCGTTGGGCGCAGAAGGAGTAATGCAGTTTCTGTCATTAAAAGTACATCATCTCATAGATCAGGATATTATGTAGCACAGGAGCAAGGAATGTCACAGGCTCCATTGATGATGGATCAGCAGGAGGAAATAACAGAAATTTTTTGGAAAAAACTTTGGTGTCTAAAACTGCCAGCAAGAGTGCATCTATTTATGTGGAGAGTCTTGCATAGAGCACTGCCTACAAAAAGCGAGTTATTCAAAAGGAGGGTGAGTGACACACCTCTATGTCCTAGATGTGAAGCTGAGGAAGAAACTGTGGAGCACATGCTGTTAAATTGTAGGGATGCAAAAGTTGTGTGGCGACTATCACCTCTAGGTTTTGATTTTGACATGGGAATACCTGTATCTTTTGCTCAATGGTTTAGCAAATGGTTTACAGAAGCTCCAGATGAAGAGGTAATCATCTTATCTTGCTGCATTTTATGGCAGATATGGTTGGATTGGAATGAAAAGGTATGGAGAGGAAGCTCTAAGCATCCATGGTGGGTGGTAAACGAGGCAGCGATTCTAAGCAAAATTACGAAGGAAGAGTACTGTCCCTTTCAAGAGACGCAGAAAATTCAGCAGCAGCATAGCCAAGTGAATCAGATTGGCTGGAAGGAAGGCGTAGGATGGGTTATGGAGGAACGAGAGCAAAATACAAGTCCAACAGATACTGTTATTATTGATGGTGCTTACACACCTAATTGCCTCACAGGAGCGATGTCATGGTTAGTCACTAGTCATGAAGGGATAGAGATTCACTCTGAACAGAGGATGGTATCGTCGAGATCAGCTTTGCAAACAGAAGCACTGGCGTGCCTGTACGCTCTCAAATGCATGTTACATTCAGGTAGGAGATATTGCACAGTGCAAACGGACTGCCAAGTACTTCTCAGTGGCATTCTACCTCCGGAGGAGCCTGGATTAGAAATTAGAGAGATAGTTCAGGATATTAGATTTTGTATGTAGAAATTTGTTTTATGTAACATTATGAAAGTGTCAAGATCAGCTGTGCACCGTGCCCATGTCAGGGCAAGGATAGCAAACAGCAACAACTTGTAAGCTACTATTAATCTATTAATATAATAATAGTACATTGAGGAAACAAAAAAAAAAAAAAAGAATTCGTGTTTTGAAAAATGGCTTTACTTGAACGCAGACATTAGTTAACTTAAATTTAATTATTTATTATTTATATTATTTGTATTAACCCATTTAATTTGTAAACTTGATTAAATTCAATCACAAAACGTTTATTGTTTATTTTTTTGTGGCGTACTTTAAGGCCGAGTATAAAAAATTGCTTATGTTTGGACCAGATTAGTACGTTGCGTGTCAACACTCACCAAGTACAACCTAATCCGTCCAATTATTATTGCGTTGCTTGTATCAATCTTTTTATTACTCAAATTCCTTCTTCTTTTTTTTTTTCATAAGTAATAACCAATTAAGTGGTTGGGGTATATGGACGTTTTATTAATAAAAAAAAAAGAATAAAATGCTTGTGAAAAAACTAAGGGGTCAGGGGACATAATGAACCTTACCTTAATAACCAATTAAGTTGTTGGGGGTAGATTGACGTTTTATTAATAAAAAAAATAAAATAAAATGCTTGTGAAAAAACTAAGGGGTCAAAAGACATAATGAATCTTACCTTAGGAATACAAAAAATGCAGAGATACAAAAAAGAAAAGAAATAATCCTGACATCCAAAACTAAATAGAAAAGCCTAACCGACTATCCCCTAATATAAGAGAAAGAACAGACATTCATGCTAACTAGTCCTCTTACCATTATAACATAGAGGAATTATAACATAAAATAAGACTAAATTACATTCATGTTTCAGATAATAAAAAGTCTGTCTCCCAATCAAACCCTAAAAAGCTTCTCATTTTCTTCCTTCGTTCTCCCATGATGGGAGGAATATGAGGATGAGATATATAGTTTTACTATATCTTTTGCTTTCGTTTATTGAATTTCATTTAGTTTTAAATTTTAGTCTTCCTAATTGAAGCAATAAAAGAAAATCATCTTCTCTTTAAATAATTATTCTATCCTTATTTATAGTAATTTTTTTCTCTTGCTATGGGCTCTTATTCATTTGTTGGAGTCTGATTAGTAGGAACGGCAGGTGCAAAGTCAATGCTTTTTGCTCACCCGACGAAGATAACTAGCATTGAAAGCTACTGTCATTTTAATTCCTCGCATCTACGTTAGCCCAATCCGCTTCATGGTCCCTGCTAGTGAATGAGAAAAATAAAATAATTATTTATATAAGTGTTTTAGCTATGCGATGATAGTAAGTGAAAAGTGACGATTTGAAGCTTAATACAAAGGCATGCATTGAATTTGGCTGAAGAGTGATTTCAATTATGACTACAGTTATTCTTTCATTGTCCATGATGGATGAAAATGAAAATCTAGTTAAAAATTCAATTTTGACTTTCATATGTTATACTGGATTTGCTCTTGGTGTACGAGCCAGTAGGCAATGTGCGGAGGGCAGTGGACGCCCTTGGGGTTGGAGACGACTTTAATGGCGATTCCCTCTAGTCCGTGGTTCATATGTGTGAGAGATTCTTGATATATTAAAAAACGGAATTGTTATTCGCAGTAATCATTTCGATATTTGCAATAATATTTTCCTATAAAAAGTCTAAAATACTCCTGATACTAAAAAATAAAAAATAAAAAGTCACATGCAGTACAGAAAAACAAAAAAAAAAAGAAAAAAGCTAAAAAGTGGCAGGCATTTGTCTATAAAATGTTGCGTAAGTTTTTTGCAGTGCAGACCATTTCATTCTGCATTGCAAAAAATTAAATCCTGCAAAGCAAAGCCGTGTGGATTCACAAAATCGGATAAAAAGCGAGACGAATCAGATCGAAAAAAGATGAGTGGCTAAAGTTAATATTTTTTTGGGTATTGTTTTATTTGTTGTTTTGATTATTTTGGTTGTAATATATCCGAATTTGTTAGTATTTTGCCCGAAATTGTGAATTTTTTTCCAAATTGGCGAAAGTCCAGCCGATGGTTACTGTAAATAACAAATTTGGGGGGGGGGGGGGGGGGGGGGGGGGGTGGGGGAGTGAAATACCGCCAGCGAGGAGGGGAGTGAAATACCGCCGGCGACCGGCGGTGTTTTAAAGGAAGCTATTTTGGAGGAAAAGGTCTTCGGCGGTAATTTTGGGAAAAATACCGCCGGAGACCAGAGCTATTTTCCAAAAAATAACGCCACTGAGAGAATTTTAGGAAATTACCGCCGAACGCCGGCGGTATTTTCCGGCAAAAATATCGCCGGAGACTGGCGATATTTTCCCAAAAAATATCGCCGTATTCCTGCGGTATTTCCAGGGACCGGCGGTATTTTCCGGCGATCGGCGGGACGGTTTTTCCTACCGAACGGCGACTTTTAGGTCAACATTTTAAATTTTCTTTAACTTTAATTGTGTTATTGTTCCTTTTATGTTTTATGTTATCAATTAATTTCGTATTGATAAATGCGTGTTTATATTATTGTAGATGGCAGAAGCATTTAGGAAATTAAAATTGAAATTTACCAAAAGCAAGAAGGATGACAATTTGCATTTGGTTCAGAGAGGCACTGAGGCGACACAGTCATCCTCTGAGGAAGCAGGTGGCCGAATGCCGCCGACTGCATCCGAGCGGCAAAGAAGGGTGACAGGAAGAGCGCATGGGTCTTCGCGCTTTTCAAATGCGGCGAGGGAAAGTAACTTCGATTACAATGAAACACCATTTGCCCCGCCATACATTGGAAATGCAGAGGAGGATAAAGCTAGGGAAAATGCGGAAAGATTTGAGAGGGACATGTCTCAGTCTCAGTCGCAGGGGTACATGGAAGGGTATTCGGGGCGGTTGGAGGAAGAAAACGATGGGGAAAATGCCGAGACCCAACGAAGGAGTGAGAAAGGGAAAGAATTAATGGGGTCCTCACGTAGGTCAGTGTCAGGGGCTGGGTCCGGTTCCAGTTCCGGGAGGGATGCCAGGTGGAAGGCTTATCGGCCTCTAGATGGTTCGATTCGCGGTGAACCTTCAGACCCAGAGCTGTTACGGAGTTTTAAGGGTCATATTGCATACTACGTATGGCATCAACAGGTATCGTAATATGCTTTAGTACATTTTTCGTTATATAATTTTTATTTAGTTTCGCTTTATGATTACGTGGGCGCTTAAAAAATATTATTTTATTTATTAAACTACGCAACGGCTGCAAATGTGGGATTTAGCCAATGGGGAAGTAAAAACCATAGTGCCAGAATCCGGGTTGTCGCATTTGGTATGGTGCATGCATCCAGAGTTAGACTCTGCACTACTTAGCGCCTTTGTTGAGAGATAGCATCCGGAAACTAATTCATTCCACATGCCATTCGGAGAGATGAGTATCACTCTCCACGACGTCGCCTATATCCTGCGGATTCCGATTGGCGGACAGCCAATTGGGTGGAAAATTAAGCCGGCATATATGAAAGTTCTGCTTTTAGAATTGTTGGGGATTGAGGAAGACAAGTTCGGTGATCGAGATTTTGCAAGTGTTAAAATGTCCCTCCTTCGAGAGCACTGTGTTAGCGTACATGTGGAGGCCGCCAATTCTGCCGCAGGTATTTGTTGTGGTTAGTAAGAAATACCCTATTCGTGGATAAGAAAAAAACCCATGTTGTTGGGCATTTCCTGTCTTACCTCCGTGATGCTGAAGGCGCAGCAGGACTTGCGTGGGGTGCAGTGTGTCTGGCCAACCTTTACCGCAATCTTGGTAGGGCCTCTAAGGAGGACGGTGCCCAGTTAGGCGGTTGTCTGACCTTATTGCAGGTTTGTAAGACTCGTTTATAAATTATTTCAATACTTTATACAAGTACATTTAAATGAATAATTTGTTTTTCAATTGTTTTAATAGAGTTGGATATACGAATACTTTCCAGCTTTTAGTCCTCCCCAGCTCAATTCCTGGGATGCCGGGTGGCCTGCTACAACGAAGTGGAAAATCAGAACTGGAAGGAAGTGGGAGCCTAACGCAGATTTGCTATCATACAGGCGCACACTAGACGGAATGAAATCCGGAGAGGTAATATTTGTATGTCATTTAAAATTCATAATATTTATTACTGTAATAGACGACGTATTCGAATATCCACTTACTATGTTTCACATAAACTAGGTCAATTGACTTCCTTTTGGGCCAAATCCTGCGGGAGTGCACCCAATAACCTTGTATAGGGGTCTTATTCATTGCCCTGTGGTTGTAGAGCCATATATGCCTGATCGGTTCTTGCGACAATTTGGATTCGTGCAGTCGATCCCTCATGCAGTTTTAGAGCCAAAGAGTTGCTACAGAGGCCCTGAAATAAAAAGGTACTCCTGCGTTTATGATACGAATCTTAATGTCCCGCACATGTACAAGAGGAATTTGGTAAGGGGGATGCAGAGGGCTGAGTGGGCCGATCAGGCGTGCCCTGAGTACCTCGACTACTTCCAGCCGCGAACGCACGTGCGTGTCAGTCCAGACGATATGGAAGTGGACGACACACTGGACCCCAAAAATATGTCCGCGGTTGCGGTAAGCAATACAAATTTCTGCTTATTTATGTCAATTAATTATATCTGTTTGTAAATAATTTTTACTGTATTTTGATTTATCTTACAACTACAACGGTTGCAATATATAGCAAGTAAACTTTATTATTCTCATCCCCGAAATCGGCATGCCTTCCCCAGCTCCTTGAGGAGAAGTGCCATAGAGGAGGCGGCTACCCATTTGGAGGATTTAATGCCAGGACTGGAGTTATGCATGGTTGAGTTGTATTTTTTTCGCGATTTTATGCATTGTATAAAGTAATATACATTTCGGGTGATATATACATATATATTTTAATTGCCTTCACTAATGTTGTAATTAATAACATACAAAAGTTAAAAGATGAGAAACTTATATTGTTAACGTATAATGAAACAAGTAACTTACATTTAACGTTAAACAGTGGGTGTGAAAAACATATACTACTAACACTCAACAGTCGATTTAGTCATGTAAGAATCAAATTTTTGTTTCAAATGGGTTTGCCAAAGCTGCATGTCTTCTGTGGCCTTGTTTCTCCACGTCGGATATATTGGCGGTAGTAATACCTCACCGGTCGTTAACAAAGCAATGAAATGATTTTGTCTTATTAAATCCATATTGATGAAACTGACCGGATCAGTAGAGACGCCGGCCCCCCGCCACACAATCGGTAGGAAAGTATTACTCTGTTGTGCATATAATGTAACAACCCGCTGGTATTTCGTTGCGACAAGTATTCCCAGCAGATGGAAATCAAACCAGTAAACCTCTTCTGCCGGAACTACATAACAATCGACCAACCTGATTGCTAACGCGTAATCGACTGGCCTAAGGACGAAATTCCACAAAGTAGCTTCATCCACGAATTCTTGGTGCAAGGCTCTGTGCACCTGGTACCACTGCGACTCATTTGCATTGTGTACAAAATAGGAAATTACTCTAAACCCACAATGTCCATCGGGCACTACATTAACGTCCCCTGTAATGTATTCGAACACGAACTGCTTCAGAAATACGGGAAGGTTGTAAGGCCATTCAGATGCGTGTGGCCTCACAACCCTTCGTCTTCTCTGTCCGCCTGTGGATCGCCGACCTGCAACTGTAAATCATATTAAATTTAGCACGTGTAGATGTTTGTAAACACAGTGAGCATGCAGATGAAATACATATATTCGCACCTCGTTGTAGTGCGTTCCTCTCGGCATGCTCGTACCCTGATAGATCTCGCTGGATGGCATTATTTCTCGGTTGTCCCCTGTGTGACCTACTAACCAGCTCATCTAGATTAACAGTTTCCGGATAAAGCATCGAATGCACCACACCCAATACCCTGTATATCTCAGCGCTTGGACGCGCCATTACATCAAGAAACACGTCATGCAATCGGCCTTCAGCGGTTTGCCTCTCCTCATGAGTTTCCGGAATATCATCATCTCCCAAATGCAGCGTCTTCCAGAAGGCGTCTACGTCGATAGGATCAATTGGTTGGTACGCGCGCACCAACTGTTGCATCTCACATGCACATGGCAGACCGCAACTAGTTCGGAGTTCGCAACCACACACCGCACCATATTCCCCAATAAGTCCAACTCTTGATGTATATTCTTCCTGTAGTAATGCAGTATCAGCGAAAGACAATCTACCGTTGAGCCTACTATAAAGTAAGTAGTCGCTCTTCCAGTAAGTTTTGCTGTACGAAGATTCCATTGCAGTACGGATTTTATCAAAGTGCTGCCTTATCATAATATTAATGTCGTTGAAAATACTTGAAAATGCCTTTCGATCCGTATCAATTGCCTTCTTCAATTATGCATGTGCACTCTCCACCGTAAAAGACAATTCACATAAAAATTCAACATGTAGCATACTGAATTATATAGAAGAACATGTAATTATACAAAATAGAAATCATAAAAAAAAAGTTATAAATAACTTACATGTTCGTGGTGTGCAAGCCGTAATGCTTTGTACTTTTCGTCTAACATAACACGAACTTGTCCTTGTGTGATTTCATCTGAATCTAGATTTATTTCCATACTTAGTATCAATGAAATCCACAGCTTTCGTGAACTGTTCATATGTCAGGGCTTTAACAACGCGGCTCCAACGATATAGAAACACGTCTGTTGTTTTTTTGTCGTTGCCAGCCGATACTATGTGTTTCTTGACATCAATTTCAATGTGTCTCCTACACAATAGTTAGGTAGCACGTAGGAATACTAGTTCCACAGTATTCATTACGGCAAGCTCCCGGTTAGTGACGACCACATGTGGGTATCTGTTTCCCGCGAATAGATTGCTTAATTGCGTCAACCCCCAGTAATAGCTCGGTGTGGTCTCATCCCTCATGAAAACGAATGCGATATGAACAAACTGATCGATGGGTAATAGAGCCACTATTTGCAGCAGCGGTATGTCATTCATGTTTGTCTTATACGTCGTATCCATAAACAACAAGTACGGAAACAAAATAAGCAGACGAGGTGCTTTCTTGTGTGCAAAGAAAATGTGCCCGACTGCATTACTGTCGTCGTCACGTTCGTGCGCATAGAAATATTCGTGATCATGCAGAAGTTTAAAGAAATACTGCATATTATTCATACCTCCCCTAGCCTCCATTTTACTTTTTGCTGTTTCATTGTACACCTGTTGTATGTGGCTGACATTTTCCGGATCATCTGCTCGCAACTTGGCCAATATATGCATCGGTCTGATGTTAATACTAGACATGTAGGCAATCTTCTTCTTCTCCAATTCTGTTAACCGTGATTGCGCTGAATGCCAATTTCGAACTCCTAGTAATTCATGATTGTGATTACCATCTATGACCTCTAACTTCCAGTTGCCCCCAACAATTTCTCGGCCCTTAAGGTGAAATGAACAGTTTGTTATCTTGCTGCTTGTATTGGCCCGCTTGCTTTTCCCTTCAGGTAGGGGTGGCTTATCTCTAACTTTTCTTGATCTCTTGCACCCTATCTCAATTCTACCTTTTCTCCCTCTTGTAACGAACAGACTCAAAATCTTCGAAGAGGAAGTAATTTTTGCAGTCATATTGTTTTCAGCTGCTCGTGCGTTAACCCAAGCAATCATATCTTCCCTACTTCTGAACTCTTCGTTCGTCTGAAATACATCGGTGTGGTCAGCATAAGTGTCATCGCTCTCAACACGAAAATCCTGTTTAAAAATAAGCAAAGTTGGTTCAGCATACTTAAACGTAAAAATTCATCTGCAACCGACAAATTGGGAAATTAATCTTGTCCCCTGAGTCGAAGTTCTGACATAATTACTTTTAGCGGAGGGATATTGCGAATGAGACGAAATTTTCGGTCTGAAAAATCGAGAGAAAATCGATTTTTTGCCGGAAAAATACGACGGAAGACGCCAGCGGTATTTCTCCGGAAAAATATCACCGGAGAAAGACGGCGGCGGTATTCCTAAGACGAAATACCGCCAGTCGCCGGCGGTATTTCCGGCCGGAAATACCGCCATTTTCCATGCCGCGGCGAAATACCGCCGGCGGTATTTCCGGAAAATTTCGGCCGGGGAGACACTCTCCACAACCGAAATGTGACAGATATGGAAAAAAATTGCCGGATAATCACAAATTCGGAAAAAAAATTCCCTAAAATGGGTTTCTTTCCTGGCAAATGAAAGGGTATACAGAAAAAAAATTTCCGTCTAACTAAATTCAAGTAAAAAAATATAAAGGGTGTTTACTTACAGTGTAATATGGATCGATTTCGAGTATACCGGCCATATTTGAAGAAGCGTGTCACTGATTAAATGGAAAACAAGTATCTTCTGCAGTTTGAAGTAAATCCTAAACCATTACATTTGTAGATGAAATGGTCTGCACTATGATGCATGTGACTTTTTGTTTTTTTTTTTTTTTTGTCAGGGGTATTTTAAACTTGTCACAAGAAAATGTTACTGCAAATATCGAAATGGTTACTGCGAATAACATGCCCCTTAAAATAAAGGGAAATAGATTCTGGACCGACATGATCTAGTTGATTTTTACATTTTTGCCCCTTTCCTTTTTATCTTCTCTTTCTTCTCTCTTCTCTCCTATTTTTTCTCTGTTGCTCAATTTCTTTTCTTTTCCTCTTCAATTTTTTTTCTATTCTCTTCTTTTACTGTCATTTCAGTAGGTGTTTTTTTTTTCTTTTCCTTTTTGTTTTTCGTCCAGATTTTTGAAAAACAATGTACTGAAAAATATGAGTTTTAAATTTATGGTTTTTTATCTTCTCTTTCTTCTCTCTTTTCTCCTATTTTTTCTCTGTTGCTTAATTTTTTTTTTCTTTTACTCTTCAATTTTTTTTTCTCCTCTTTAATTATCATTTCAGTAGGTGTTTTTATTTTTTTCTTTTTGTTTTTAGTCCAGATTTTTGGAAAACAACGTACTGAAAAATATGAGTTTTAAATTTATGGTAATTAATTTGTATTTTTTTCTTTTTATTTTTCTTCCAAATGTTTGGGACAATTAATTTACAATATGATTACTTTGTACTGTTTTACAATAAAGTCTGTACTGTTTTAAAAATATGACTATTCTGTATTATTTTACAAAATAAAAGAGTGTATTATTTCTATTATTTTTTATTTTACAGGAAAGACTGTATTTTTTTTATTATGTACCATTTTATAATAAAGATTGTGTTGATTTTAAAACTGCTTTGTATTGTTTTACCATAAAGAATGTACTATTTGAAAAGAAATCAAAATAGTAAAAATAAAAAAACAAACAATTTTCTTCATCAAGGGCATTTTCGTCTTTTGGACCAAGGCGCGTCAGTACACGCGCTCTGACGCGCCTCGGTCCTGGATTGATTCAGTCCAGATAATGGTTCCCTAAAAAATAAAACCATCAATTTTTCTGAAAAGTTTTTATATTCTTTATTTTTTATTTAATTCAAAAAAATATAAAATTTTAAAAATAATCACATGATTATGCTTTTCTTTTTAAATAGTTCCTACAGAATTGGTCCCATTACAGTTAATTACACTATAAACATTGCCTTTAATTTAATGGTCCTATTGTCTTCTTAACTAGAATATAGTAGAATGTGCCTACATGGCCTAAATTGTTGAATTAACTTTTGTGTCAACAGCTAACAGCTGATCAGCTGACAAACGAGGAAATTAAGAAGTGAGTTATGCTTATAACAAAATTCTATAATGATTTCTGTGGCTTTTGAATCTTCGTATACACTCCTTTCGTCCTGGTGTCTTTGTAGTTTCAAATTTTTGTTCTTTAAAATATATCTTATTACAACTTTTAATGCAAACAATTTAAAAATTGCAATAATATCCCTGTAAGTTGTAACAATAAATTAATAAAAGAAAAATTCATTAATTAGAAACATAAGTTGATGTAGCAATTAATTGAAAGAAAAAAGTACAAGATTAATTAAGGGTAAGAAAAAACTTTTAAGATTTTCATAATTAATTAGTTTCAACTTTTTACCAGTGTTGTCCATCTCGTTTTGAATTTACTGGTAGACCTTTTTATTTGAAATGGAGATATAGTATATTAATGGAGCTGAAAATTGTCCAATAACGTTTGAGATACAAAAGCAGGCTGCCTAAGCCAACAACATTCCAGCTGAGGAGCAGTAGCCCCATGTTGCGCCAACAAATGCAGTATGACATTTTTACTCCTTTATACCCAACAAATGCCCTTAATACCCAGATGTCTCACCCCTTCCACTATCTCCTGAATAGTGCACTAGGAGCCTATCTCCAGGCATGCTGCCCCCCTCACCGCCAACGAGGGAACACGGAGACCAGCCATAACGTTCAACCACCTCAAGCGCCGCTAGACAAGCTGTCGCCTCCACCTCCTCCGGAGAGTATACACCTATAATCCTCCGTGCCATGCCCCCAAACCACCGTCCATCTTCAGCACACCCAAAAAACCCCATTGCTGCCCTCCGTGTCGAGGGGTGATAGGCCTCATCAAAGAAGACCCTAAAACTCCACGGGGCTGTGGCCATTAGCATTGAGAATGTCAAAGAAGTATCCTCTCTTTCTGGACAGGCCGCTTTTGCCTGGAAATTTTGGTAGTGCCGCCACAGCTGACTGCATAACACCTAGAGGCTCCGGGCCTGCCTCCACGTGTTACCTCTTATTCCGCTGAAACTAGATAAGGTCTAATGCCACGGCTATGTACGCACATACCCCTCCTGGGCTGTGTAACGATAACTCTCTCAGCCAAAGGTGGCCATGCTCCTACCATCGCCCCTCAATGATGCCTCTGCAACCTGCAAGTTCCCATACCTTCGTGGAGAAAGAACATTTTTAAAATAGGTACCAGGTGTGTCGCGTTGGCTGCGTAGCACAGGTGACATACCGAGGGGCCAGAATTCACTGGTAGACCGCAAATTAGTGACATAGACGGTCTTATATTATTCAAAAACCAAATTTTGTTAAATCTGATCAAAATTGAAGTTGGACCAAGAATCGGGTGTTAAGCAACTAATCTTAGGGCCCATTTAATAAAAATTAATGCTTATATTTGAATGCTTAATGCTGAAATCATAATGCTGAATCGGTTAAGCACTTAACATCTTAATGTTGAAATATATTTTTTGAACTTCTGAATCATAATGCTAAATCTCTCGATCTTGTTTGATAAATATGCTGCTATTAATGCTGAAATCTTAAAAATATACCATTTTACCCTTACATTGAATTTTTTATATTTATATATACAAAATATCAAATTTTATAATAAAAACATCAATTTGATTAATGAAAAACATAAGGAAATAAAATAAGATAAAAAAACATTAAATTAAATGATTAAAATACAAAAAAAAATTATTTCAATTTATTAAAACCCCTAAAAATGAAAAATGAATAAATTATTGTATTATAAAAGAAATTAAAATTTTTACTATAAAATTCATATATAATTAATAAAATTATATTGTAGGATAAAAGAAATTAAAATTCTTACAATAAAATTCATATCTAATTAATAAAATTATATAAGTAATATAAAACATATCATATGAATGAGATTTATAAAAACATGTAAATGATATAATTTATTAAATAATTTTTTAATACCAAAATATAATAATAAAACATAAATTTTATTTTATTTGATAATATTATAATGAAAAAGTTTAAAATTCATGATATGCTAATAAAATAATAATTATAGTTAAATCAATATGAATAAATAATAAAGATAATTTTATAAATCAAATATGAATTATTTAAATAATTATTACGTGGAGCATTAAGAGATAAGCAATAAGCTGACTTTTTCGCTTAAATTTTTGTAAAGGAAATAACCAGTGTTTAACGATTAAGAGGTTTGAATTTCTGATGTGGATTCTCGGTTGAATCGGGTTACGGAATCCCAAAATCTGCTAAGTCGGAGATTAGGTTGATGTCTTTGATTTAAACCACCCTCTTGAATTCACTCTTGAACTAAGAAACTAAAGATTTATCGAAAATACCTCACAAACTAAGTCGAACACCTAACTTAATTATGCATTTTGAAACCCCCTTTGAAATCAAGCTACTCTTACCTAAATATAAAAGGAAAAATAATGCACTAATAAATTTATCATAAGCTCACTAATGAACAATTATAGGTTCCCACAGAACATTACCCAAATTAACCCGAAGATTGAAAGCTCAAAGCTTAAAAATTGTATAACCCACAATTTATCTCAAATCTCAATAATGTTGTATTATGGTTGTAGAACACCCCTATTATACATAGGTGGTGAAAGACACTGAAAGCAAATTACAAAGAGAAAAGGAAACAACTAGTTTGAATCCTATAAGGAAAACATTATAAAAAGTTGCCTAATTCTAATCTAATCACTATTCGGTTATCTGACCAAGTTTGGGAGAACCAAAACTTCCTAATTCTACCTAAATGTCGGCTATACTTAAGGAAAATAAAGACAAAAAGAATTAGAAATTTACGTAATCTAATCCTACAAGAATATGTGATCACTTGTTTCAAGTAGGTGACCGGTTTCTTCATCTAAAAACAAAGAAAAGAAATTTGGAAACCCTATTTAAGAATTAAAATGGAACTCTATTTATTTCCTAAAAGAAAATATGTAAGAATTCTTTTTAGGAAAAAATCCAATTAAGAAATAAGGAAATATAAAACAAGGAAGGAAAATAAAGTGTACTGACAAGAATCCCCACTTTTGTGATTTCCTTCATTCTTCCTGAATCTTCTAGATTCTTCTCGAGCCTTCTAGAAATATTCCAAAATAAAATTAACTCAAGAATATTTTAATTAAAATTAAGAGATTTAATTATCTTCAAGACTTTTAGTAAATATTCAAGAATCTTCTTCTTAGCTGGTAACTTTTATAAAATAGCGTTATCATTCATTGGATCAAAGTTCTTTCCAGTGAATTTATGAGAACCCATTTGTCGACTCTGAACCTTCTCAACAATTTGTTGACTTGTATCCTTCGGGGAAGTCGGGTGTTGACTTCGGATGGCCTCAATTTCCATTATCAAACACCCTAAAAATCATTATCTCTTAATCAAATAATTTTAAGAATTAAGTTGAGTTATTAAACAAGCCCTTGGAATATATTTATAGAGTATATTTATGCTGTGAAAACCTTTAGGAAAAGGGGATCACATGGCCTGCGAGGGTATTAGTTATTTCAGCTATTTTGAGCCAGAGTCACAGACCATACACATTTTTAAAAAAAAAAATTTTTAACCTAAGTGAAAACGGTGAAAAAAATCAGCAGCGCCTGTCTTCGATCATCTTCTTCACTGAAAGAAAGGCGGGAAGAGGGTACCGTGAGCGGAAGGGGTGGTGAAGGTAAGGGTTAGTTCTAGGGGTGATAATGAGCCGAATCAAGTCAAACTTTGACGTGTTTATTTATTTATCGAGGCAAAATCTTGTTTGTGTTTGTTTATTTATTAATTGATCCTAACCAAACTTGTTCGTGAACATTCATATGCGTTCTATCTCGGATTAACTAATAGAAAATTTGTAATGTTTAGTTAATTTAATATATTATATCAAGTTATATAAAAATCAAAATTCAATTTAAACTCATATATTGATATATATATATATATAAAGATTCAATTATTTGTAATATTTAAAATTATAATCTTGTATATATTTATTTTATTTATATTATACAGTTAATATTTTAATCGAACATGTTCATTAACGATAACAAGTTTTCAACACATTGTTCGCGTTCGTTTATTATTGAGCCTAAAAATCATGTTCGTGATCATTTTAATCGATCCGAACTAGAGCTTGTTCATGAATGTTCGTGTTCGTTCTCAATCCTGAGGGTTACTAATACTACCCTCACCTCCCGACGAAAGGAGAAGCGGCCGCATCTGCTCGCCGCTTGGAAAGATCCTGTAGGATATAAAACTACTATATATCTAAAATAATATTAAAGAGATTAACGTACAGTGGAATATAATTTTTTTGTAATAACGAGCAATAAACAAACCCGCACGCACACAATCTGTGCGGTGCACCAAAGCCGAAGCTTGGTCGAGAAACAACCGGTAGGCTATTCAGTTTCTCTCTGTATCTCTCTGCTTATCTCTGTATCTATCTTTGTGATTACAATGATCACCCAATGCCTCTATTTATAAGCTAAACTATCCCTTGAATCCTACCATAAATCTGATTCAGAAGTATTTCCTAAAACAACTTGGTTACCCAAAACAAACACTAAACGAAAGAAAATAGACAAAATAACAAATCTTACTACAAATAAAATTACCTAATTAATACAAGTTTGATTTAAATAATATTTTCCAACAGATCCTCCTACATTATCATGTGATCACAGCTGAAAACATATGTTCTATGTATCTTAACTAATATATATTTGGTTGATCGACGTTATAACTAGAATAATTATTTTTGGTTTTGTTTATATACAAATTTGATTTAGGCGGTGAATTGTCGCTCTAACAATAACATCATCCTTGTACGCTATAGGAAAATGGTACTTACCCAAACTTAAAAGAAATGCTTCAACAAATCCATATAAAAGTGTAAATGCACCACACTATACAATAGCTCAAAACAAGAATTTGATAATCTCTTCTCTGGATGAGATAAATAACCATTGGTGAGCAACAAATACAAATTCCCTCAGGAAAAACAAAAAAAACAAAAAAACAAACAAACAAATTAAGGCCACTATGTTTTGGCAAATTTACAGGTAACAAAATCCTTGACTTTTGCCATCAAATCGGCTGATTCATTCAGATTAGGGAAGATATAAAATGCATGAACCATGTTTGGATACTCCACCAAGTAAGCTTCTTTTCCAGACTTCTTAAGCCATTCGTAATACCTCCTTTGCCAATCCTTGAGTGAATCAAAACCACCGATGACAACCATCGTCGCCGGAAAATTCAATTTCGACATATCTACTGCCCTCGGACCGCTCACGTTGATCACCTCGTGGTCGCGGTCCATCCCTTCTCCGGGTGGCAAAAATGCCTTCCACAGCCAATCCGTCCGGGCAACTGAGATCAAAGGATCAACCTTGGCTAGTTTTAGCTCCGCCACGGTCCGCTCTTCGCCGCCGAAAAAGGGTTGTATTGCCACTACTCCTAACACCTTAATTAATGATGCAAAGTAAAAAATTCTTCATAATATGTCTATTAGATTATAATGATAAATAATAATAATAATAATAAAAGAGTTTAAGTAATAATGACCAATTTATGTCATAGTTTTAAACAATAATAACAAAAACATGGAGTATTTGATATGATAAAATAATCCGCGACATGATATGATAGTGATTCTCTTAATTAATTTATGGAAAATGTTTATTGCACATATTATGTGCAAAAAAATATGCACATAAAGTAGTTGAAGTGGACTAATTAAATATTATTTTACAAAAATATCCTTATTGTATTATACTTATTTCCTTTCTCCTATCTTCTCTTTCCTCTCTCATCTTTCCTCTCTTCTGCAATTATTTTTTCTCAAAATCTTCCTTTACCATTATTTGTTCTACAATTTAGTTTCCTTCCTACACTAATTATTATTATTTTTTCTTTCAGTTTTGACACACTCAAATATATTTTTTAGCTTTAGAAATTGCATATGTGAAACCCATTTCACTACAAAACGAATCATCTTTTTTTTCCTCTTAATTTTGGATTCTAATTTATTCATTTTTTTTATAATAATAATAATTATAATTTTATATGAAAAATGGGTTTGGCAAAAAAAATTAATAAATAAATTTTAATGGCGAAAAAACAAAAAGTTAAGTTTGGCGAAAATAAAGTAAGAAAAAATTATATTTATTATTATTTTTTAAAAATTAATAATTAGAATACTAAATCTTAAGTTTAATGGTTTTAAAATGCTTTAGTGAAAATGATAGATAAAAGCAATTTAAAAAAAGAGTTGTCGAAAAAAAAAACCAAAATTAAATTAGTTAAAAGAAAACACTTTAAGAAAAAGGGCAAAAAAAAAAAGAAACAAAAAGAAGCAGACGTGGGTAAAGAGAGGAGAGAGAAAGAAAAAAAAGTCATATAATAATACAATAAAATATTTTAATAAAATAATATTTGAATTGTTCACATAAATTAATTTATGTATACATATAATATGTGCATTTAACATCATCTTTAATTTATTTATATGTAAGATATTTTGGAGGAGATGTGCGGCCTGAAAATCAGAAAGCTGATTGAAAATAAATAGAGCTAATGGAGATGGGGCTCTGAACTTGTGGAAAACGTGACGTTTTTGTCGGTAATAACTAATAATTAATGCATTTAATACCCAACCAATTGCTAACGTTTTTGTCGGCAATCATGCATTTAAAGCTTGATAATAAGTTCAAATTATTAAGGCAATGTAATAACTGGCATTTTGATATATGTTTAAAAATATGATTTAAATTATTATTTAAGATATTATATTATACTGTATTTTAGAACAAACTGAAAAATAATATTTAGAAATGTATTTTTAAACTTAATTTTAAGATGTGGCTAGTGTGGTACCATATTTTCATTTAAGAGTTTAATGTAATTTGGCTGAAGTTGAAAATGTGATTTGGACTCAATTTAGATGTTTTGTTTATCATCTTACTTTCAAAACGCATTCTATAGAAGGTAAAATTCAAAAATAATATGTCATACAAAATTTTCATCAGAGACTCGATCACTTAAAAAAGTGAAATTTCTGTAGTTTTTCATCCAAAAATAAATACCTGAAAAATAAAATGTGTTATACTCTCTAGTTTTTGAAGTGAAATAGAACACTCAAAAGTAATACACTTTCCAGTTCAAAGAAAAAGAAGAAGAAAATTATATAGTTTCAACTATTTATAGTATTCATGAATAAATATTTCTTCTTCATTATTCATGGCTGGAAAGAAAAAATAATACAGAAAAATAATGGGAATAGTTCAAGTGGTTAATTGAAGTTTCTAAAAGTTATATGCAGTGTAAATTTTAAATTTACCATTAATTCTGGAATCCAACAAATAAATAAAATAAAATCAAATAAAAAAGAGTTGACTTACCTGGAGTCGATTAAGCTCATCTGAATTGCACGCTCGCTTTGCCACGTGGTGGGCCAAATTAGCTTAGGCGACGAAACAGTGCGCCACATCAGTATTTACCGGCAAGACAGCCTTCCCCCAGTCATCATCATCCAAGAATTTAAGCATGTCGAATCCGTCGTCATATTGAGCGAGGTAACGATGTTCAGGAGCCAACCTATAATTCACGGACACCACTACGGCGCCAACCTCCCGCGCGAACAGGCGGCAGACGGCTTCGTACGCCTTGTTGTCAAGGTTCAAGTAAGCAACACCGCCGCCGTGAAAGAACACGATGACGGGAAGAGAAGAAGAAGACGACGACGACTCCGCCTCCGCTGTCGCAGTCGGAGTATAGAGTCGGAACCAAAGATTGCGGACGGCGTCCACGGTGACGTCACAGGAGGAGACGCCGCTAATTGGTTTGCTGTTGGGTCCGGTCTTGTAAACGTAACCGAAGAAATCGAGGAGGGCACGGTTAACGGTGCCGTTATTGCGAGTAGCCACGAGTGTTACCGAGTTCATAATTTTTATGGTGAGGATGTTTCTCAACGAGAGCGATGGTGATGACATAGCTACTGCAGCAGCCACCTCCTCCGGTGGCGGTGGGAGGTGGCTTTGGGTTTGTCGATTGGGTTGTGATTCTTGTGAATGCATAACGGTGGTGGTCCTATCGCTTTTCCAGCTGTGAATGGGGGTGGACAAACAAAGTAACTCTTCTTCTTTTGACAGGAAAGAGTGCTTTATAATCTCAAAACGGCGGAGTTTTCTCAAAACATCTCAAACCATGCTTCCAAATTTGACACCATTCCGAAAATTTGGGCTTTGGCCCACAAATTTCATCGTTCTAAAACGAGGCATTTTTCCTTTTTTTCTGGGTTGCAAAAACTTATATAAGAAACGTTGGACCATTTTTTTACCCAAATATTCATTTAGGTCTCATATAAATACCAAAATAAACCAAATAGAAATGAAATTTTCAAAATATAGAAAACAAAGTCTGGGGATTCGTTTTCAAATGAAAACGAACCTCCCGCTTCGTTTTCTTCACAAAAAAAAGAAATTAAAAATTAAAATTTTTTTTTCCCAGTAATTCGTTTTCTACTGGAACCGAAAGAATTCGTTTCCTAATGGGAAAAAGTTTTGTAAAAAATTATGAATTCGTTTTCGTACATTAATTTTATTTTAAAAATTTACGTGAATTCGTTTTGTTCCTACATTTGTTTTATAAAAATTTTTTTTAAATAAAATTACTTAAGTAATTCTATGTAAACTCATGTAAAAAATTAGTAAATAATTATTTTGTAATTGAAAACGAGTTCACCAATATCGTTTCTAAGTTTTTATGGTTTTTTTAAATATAAATATTATTTAATGTAAAACGAATTATGGTGATTCGAAATTGACACCCGTAATTCGTTTTTCAGTTTTAGGGAAACAAAGGCAAGAGATAATTATACAACTGAAAATCTAATTTGTAATTGAATAAAATTTTTAAATAGTTTTTATTAAATTTGTTTAAAACTAATTTTTTAACTAAAATTATTTTACTTATTTTAAAAAAAGCTTTATTCATAAAACGAGAGAAAACGAATTCAGCAAATTCGTTTTCAGTAGAAAATGAATTCGTTGAATTCATTTTCTCTTGAAAACGAATTCAGTGAATTCGCTTTTCATTTTGTATTATTTAAACTAAAATTATTTTGCTTATTTTGAAATTAATTTTATTTATTAAACGAATGATTTCGTTTTCTGATTTTCTATTAATTATCTAAAATTATATTACTTGTTTAAAAGTAATTTTATTTAGAAAATGAATTCTTTAACTAAAATTATTTTACTTATTTTTTAAAAAAATTTATTTCACCGAATTCGTTTTCTACTAAAATTTTTTCCCTATTTTTTAAAAATAAACTTAATTTTATTAAGTTGAATTCGTTTCTTTCAAAAGTATTTAACAAAAAAAACCAAAATAAAAATTTCTTAAAATATTTATTAAATTAGAAATTAGATTTTCAGTTATATAATTACAAGAGTCTTTTTTTCATAAAAACTGAAAAAATGAATTACGGGAGGTCCATTTCGAATGACCATAATTTGTTGTACATTAAATAATATTTATATTTCAAAATATATAAAAACTTAGAAACGATGTTGGTGAACTCGTTTTGAATTACAAAATAATTATTTAAATATTTTTTACATTAGTTTACATATATATAACTAATTTTATTTTAAAACATTTAAAAATAATTTTAAGGTAGAAAACGAATCTGTAGAATTCGTTTTCTTCAAAAGAATTTTTTAAAATAATTTTTTATAACTTTTTTTTTTTTTTGAAGAAGTTGAAAACGAATCTCCCAACTTCGTTTTCTATAGTTTGGGAATAATTTTTTTTTTTTTGCCTATTTTGGTAATTTTTGGACCCCATTTAAATATTGGGGAAAAAAATCCAACGTTCGACCGTCCAAATGAGCCCATATTGAGTTTAGCATGTAAAGTATGTATGTTTGTTATGTATTGAATTTAGTAGTTGAAATATCACATATTATTTTTTATATGAAAATAAGGCTCTAAAGTATAACTTATATGTTAGAACAACAAATATCACTTATTATGAATTTAGGTGTTGAAGTATAACATAACATTTTTATTGTTGAAATATTGAATTTAACCTTTGAAGTATCATGTGTATTCAAATTAGATGCTAAGTATTAAGTTTAGCCTATAAAGTATTGAGTGTGCTTGCTTAAGTATTGCGATTATGTTAAAACAACAAGTATCGCTTGTATTGAAGAAAAAATATATATACATATCAATTTGAGTAAACCCCAAATTTAGTCTCCTATATATGCTCAAATAATTTTTTTTGTCCCTTATATTTTAAAACAACCTTTTTAGTCCTTTACTTTTATAATGTCATTTTTTTGGTCCCTAAACTAATTTCCGTTACAAAATTTGTCAACTTTCATCCTGTGCTACTCACATGAGCTACAACTTGAAGGGCAAAATAGACAAAAACGTTGGACACAAAACTCCATTCCCTCTACGTCACTGTACATTCACTGACATCCAAATTGTCTATTCACTGTTTTCTTACCCAACTTCAACTCCGAGCCAAACCAACCACCTCCATCATTCTGGCCACATTCTTCGTTCCAACCCTTTCACTATTTTTGCTACAATCCTACTGAAAATCCCTGAGTTTTGAAAAGAATACCCTCAATTTATCCGTACTCATATCACTAGGCACGTTCTTAACACAAATATCAAATTCCCAGTTCCTCTCCTAATCCTATTTCCATCTTGTTGTTCCCTCGAATTCGAAGCTGAAGCAGCTTCTAATGACGCCAACTGCCACACCATCTTGTTGTTTCAATGCCTTCTCAGCTGAATTTTAGCTTTTGAAAATAACAAATCCATGCCTTTGGATTTTCCGGTAACCCTTTTAAGGGACAACATTCCCATTCTAAATTTCCCCAAATTTCTGAAACTCTGAAGTCAGCGTTTCATCTGTAGTATCCCAAAAAAAGGCCATGAACGAAAATTTTCCTATGACAAATATCCTTATCTGCAACTTCACGGATTGTGGAGTAAAAGGCAGAAGTAGCGGCATCAATGCCTAAATCAATTAATTGGACTTTCGAATATAGTACCAGAAAATTCTGGATTTATTCGGGTTCTGGTTCGGAGTTGGAAGACGAGGAAGAAGAGCTATTACTTTTTACCTTGGATTTTCTCTTCAATTGCTTCAATCTAATATTTTTCTTCTTTTTCTTGATGCTTGTTTCAAGCTTGGTAACTATGATCGCAGGGGAGCCGTGGTGGAGGTGGCGGAATTGGTTTTCCTTAAGAATTTTTGCTTTATCGGTCTTCCCCATTACAAGCGGCGGAAGATTGAGAGAAATTAGACCAGGAGAACAAGGATTTTGGAACGCTGAAATAATCGATGAGGGAGAAGCTGAGAAACATAAGAGAAAATGGTGGCTTTTGTTTAGATTTTGGAGCTTAAAGAATTCAACAAGAAGAGAAGAGTTGAGGGGTGGAAAAAGAACGGTAAAGTGGAAGGGATAGGCTTCCTGAAGCTGTATATTTGTTTGACAAAATTGCCCTTCAAGTTTATTGTGGGTTAACAGATTTTGTAAGCGTAGTCAATATAGGGACCTAATAGAAAAGTAAGGGACTAAAAAAGTCATTTTAAAATGTAAAAAACTAAAAAAAATCTTCTGGCCATATATAAAGGACTAAATTTAGAGTTTACTCTATCAATTTTATAGCTGAAGTATTGCATGTTGAACTATTAAAAAATATAATATTACAATTTCTTTTTTCTCCTTATGTACATGTTAAGTTATTATAAAATATTTCTTATAATTTTAATTTAGTACTTCATCTAATTCAATACAAGAGTTATATTTAAAAATTTTAATTCATAAATGGGTGTAAGTCATAACTCTTTCATTAAAACTAAAGCGGTGTTAACATAATAATTACTCTCTTTTTTGAAGGTGTAGACTGAGAGCGCTAGCTGCAGCGCAGTGGCTATTGTGTTTCACATTAACACAAACCGAAGAGAAGGTTTTGGATGGCAACGGCTACGGTTAATAGACAAAGAAATGTTTTTTTTTAACCTTATTTTCTTCTTCGGTTTGCCCTCTATATCGGAAGTAGTCTCTGATATGATATTGAATATAATATTTTGATAATATTAGAATATGATACTTAATTAATTGAATATTACAATATGGAGTGATAGCTAGAATTTAATTACTCTCACCATTTTATTATAAGAGTCCATTTTAAAAAATATTTTTTGTTTTAATAGAATAATTCACTTTTAATTTTTTTACTTCTCATACCCATATATAAAATGTAAGGACATCAATGAAATAAATGATGCCAAATTCGGTATTTTAGCTATTGTACCTTAACATCCATAATAAATTGTACATTAGTAAAAGTGGATCCTTCTAATAGAAGGGATGGATGTTGTATATAAGAGACTAGATATCGACCTAGTAGGACTAAGTAACAAACTCAAAGTAGAAAACTGATACTCCCTCTATTCCATTATAAGAGTCCACTTTGACCAATGTACAACTTATTATAAATGTTAAGTTACAACACTTGAATTAGCTAATGGTGCATACTATTTGCAGTGACAATTTTACTATTTGCAGTAACATTTTTCTGTGAAAAGTCTATTTTGCCCTTTAGCTAAAAAAAATTTCTTTTTTATATTTTTCATATTACACGGTAAGTAAACAATCTATATATTTTTTTACGTACAGTTTGTTTGTTAACAGGAAAAAACCATGTCTGACCCGAGATTGACAAAAATATTTTGGCAGAAATCTCGTCATTGACAAAAATATATTCCAAAATTCCGCCCCCTATTTGCAAGAACATTACCAAAATACCGCCCGGCGGTATTTTGGGTCATAATACGCCCAAAGTGGGCGGTATTATAAATCAAAATATTGCCCAGGGAAGTGGGCGGTATTTTGGATGGTATTTTGATCTAAAATATCGCCCACTTTGAGCGGTATTTTGGAAGAAACCCAATCCAACATGAAAAATGTATAGATTATTAATTTTTTTTTTTGGTTAAAAAACCAATTTTACGTACAAAAAATGTGTGGATTATTTATTTGCCGTGTAATATGGATTGTCCTCGTGACTATCAGCCATAATTAGATTGAAAATGATTTCTTTTATTTTTTTAAAAAACTTAAGGGGCATTATAGACTTTTCACAGAAAAATGTTACTGCAAATAGTAAAATTGTCACTGCAAATAACAATTCCGTAGCTAATTTGATATATTTTATTCTATTTATATCATTACTTATGAAGTATGGGTTAATTGTAAACCACACATGATTATGTTAGTAAAGGTAAGAGTAGGGTTGTTCAACCGGCCAAACCGGCTGTCTACCGGCCCACCGGTTCACCATTTTCTGGCTACAACCGGTTGACAAGATGGCAAGCTTACTAGTGTTGCCGGTCTGGTTGCAACCCGTTCCGTCCGGTGTGCCGATTGAAACCGGAAACCGATCTCTTATTTTTTATTTTTTTTCGTTTTTGAGTCTTCACTTTCTTGACTGTAAAATTGTAAATAACTAATAAGTAAATGGAATTTATAAAATTTGGCTTATGTTATGGTAAATTGGTAATACAATTATTATCAAATTTGGAAAGATGAAAACGGCTAGTCTGCGAGACCGACATCGATGACATAATTTCAATTTTACAGTAACTACCCGTTTGCCGTTTCCATCAATGATACAACATATTATAGAGGGAGAAGAATTTTGAAAGCTCAATCAAGAATTCAAAAAGCATGGGGAGTAGATTTTGGAATGGAATGGGCTGTCGCCGTGTGTTTATTTTTGAAGGAGTAGATTTGAGCTCCGTAAGAATTCTTGATTCCTTGAGGTCCGTAAGAATTTGGAAAGCGTCTGTATTCTCCTAACTAATAGGAAATTAGGAATTGGTTGCAATTGCGCAATTTGAATTTGGAAATTGGAAACTTATAAGTCAAGGACCACTAAATTAATCTATAAGTTGACGAAGAGGATGCATCTTCCTACGAATTCAATCATCGATTTCTTACAGACATCACCTATTCTTGATTCTTCCATGTGAAACTGTGACAAGGGCTGTGCGAAAACAGAGGATGTGCAAAAATAGAGTCTTGCCGCGAGTTCGCAACAACTGCTCAGCCATTCTCACGTGAGTACACTTTTCTACTTTTCTATTGTATGATGATCATTCTACTGGGATATTCTTTTCTTTTCTTTTCTTTTCTTTTTTCTTTTTCTGCTGCACTGCACCTTGCTAAGATTTTTATTTTTTTATTTTTTTTGCCGTTGTGTGTTTTTTTTAGCTGCCAGCATTCCGCTGTGAGATTTTATTTTTTTTTTCTGCTGCTACCGCTATGTGTTGTTTTATAGCTGCCGCAGTGGGTTTTTTCCTCTGCTACTATTGTGTATTTTTTTTTTCCCTTTTTCTGCTATGATTTGTATAGGGATGAAAAAAAATAAGCTAGTCTATTATGAAAGATACATGTGGTGCAATTTGTTTGACTACAGATACTTGGAGTTCTAGACAGGGGTATCTTTTATGGTTTTAACTGCAAATTTCATTGATTCAGAGTGACAGTTGCACAAGCGAATTTTAAATTTTATTTCAATTATTAGTCATAAGGGGAATGATATGGTGAAGTAATTGCTAAATGCTTATTGGATTGGGGTATTAGTAATGTATTTACTGTCACAGTAGACAATGCTAGTTCAAATGACACGGTTTATTTGAAGAAAAAAAAAATTCAGAACTGGCATAAATGCATTTTACGAGGAGAATATTGACATGTTAAATGTTTTGCACATATACTGAACTTAATAGTCAAGATGGGTTGAAAACTTCTAGTAAGTCATTGGCTTTAGTAAGAGCTGCGGTAAAATAAGTGAGAATTTCTCCCTCGAGATTGAGAAGATTCAAGTAGTAGCTGCAATGAAAAATATTGAATACAAGAAGCAGTTTGTCTTGGATGTTTCAACTAAGTGGAACTCCACATATTTGATGCTTACCACGGCTTTGGATTATAAAATGGTGTTTGACACTTAGTGTGATCAAAATTATGATATGATTGAAGCTCTTACCGAAAATGATGGTCTAGGACTGCCTACAAAAAATGATTGGGTATGCGTTCGAAGATTTTGTGACTATTTGAGATTATTTAACATGTTACTCTAGAGGTGTCCGGCTTTAAGTACATAACTTCTAGTGATATTCTTTATCATCTTGGTGAACTTGATGGTTTGATTAAAGTGTTGGTTGCAAGTTCAGATGTTGATACTAGTACAATGGGTTCTGTTATGATGGATAAATATCATAAGTATTGTGGTGATATAAAAAAAGATGAACAAGATTGTTTTTATGGCTGTTGCAATGGATCCTATTATCTGATTTTTATATTTGGGAAGATGTATAGTAAGGAGAATTGTCAACAATTAGCAGATGACACCGAAATTGAAATGAAGACAATGTTAATGATTATGTCCGATTGTATGGTGGAGGAGATCCCTCTATCAATCCTTCTAGTGCTTCTAAAAGAGTGAATTGCTTAAATTAGCACGAACCTTTGCCTGAGTGCGATTTTTATCACAAACCTTTTGAAATAACTTTTTCTACCACAAACCTTTCGAAAACGTGACTTTACGTAGCATTCCGTCCAAGGGCTCCGTTAACCCACAAACGGAAAAGACTTTTTGAGGGCAAAATTGTCCATTTCCATGTTCCTTTGTCTTATATTTCCATTATTTTACTTTTATTATCAAACGAACCCCCAATCTTTTAATTTTTTACATTTTCGTCCAAAAATAAATTTTACTTTATAATCATATTACTAAAACATTAATTTTTCTGAATATTATTATATATTAGTAAAATATAAATATTTTTCTTTTTTAAAAAAAATAAGTTATGACCATAATTTAAGAAAACTAAAAAGTTGGGGCCAATTTACACATTTGATGAACAGTGAGTTGGGGCCAATTTACAAATTCGATGAACAGTGTCCGATGGGCATTTTTGCCCTCGCCAAAAAATCGCTGTTAGGGGTTTAACGGAGCCCTTGGACGGAATGCTGCGTAGTGTCACGTTTTCGAAATGTTTGTGGTAGAAAAAGCTATTTCAAAAGGTTTGTGGTAAAAATCGCATTCAAGCAAAGGTTCGTGCTAATTTAACCAATTCACTCATTAGAAAATATTCGAAGTCATACATCAAATGATGATGACTTTGTTAGTATATTAGAAACAGAAAATCTAAGATCTCTATTGGAGTAAGAATATGAACAAATAAGTACTAGTTCTGTAGATATTACTACAACATAATTGCAGACGTACTTGAACGAACAAGTTCATCCCCCTAAGCCTGGATTTGATGTCTTATCTTGGTGGAGAGAAAATAGATTTAGGTTTCTTGTACTTTCTCAGATGGCTCGCGATTTTCTTGCTCTCCCAATTTCTACCGTTGCATCAGAATAAACTTTTAGCATAAGGGGTAGAGTGTTGGATACTTTTAGAAGATATTTGAATCCTAAAATGGCTCAGGTGTTGATATGCACTTAAGATTGGGTGCAAACTAATGGATCTCCAATGACTGTCGAGGAAAATGGGGCAGAGCTTCACAAGTTTGAAAAAGGTAATATATTTTAAATTATCTTGCATTTGATTTAATCTTTTCAAATTAAATTTACATCTTATTTGTTTTATTTTTTCCCGTAGGTTTGGATGATAATGAGAAAGATTGCATATGGTTTGATAATCTGTAGTGAATATGCTTAGCAACCTCATTAATCGCCGTTTGAACAAACGTGAGTTATTGTTCTTGGTATTTTCACAAATTTTATTTTTCTTTCCTTTAATAACTAAATTTATCTGTTAATGATTACATTATAGACTATTATCCGAATTGCAGGATTGAGGTTTGAAAACATGCGATTATGTGAAGAAAGTTCTAACATTAATGGAAATTTTCTTTTGGGATATAATTGTTCGTGAACTTGGGAGTTTTACATTTAGACTAGTGTTTTGATATTTTAGTTAGGAATTTGAAATTCGAAACTTTTTAAATTAGAATGAGATTTTTATATTTTATATTTGGTTTTGTAACTTTTCACTTTTGTTTTGGACATGAAAGTTCCATGAATCATGAATGAATTATTACATTTCTTATTCTAGTTCATATTACAATTGATTTGGATTTTTTAATTTCGAATAATATTGATTCATTACTATGTCCTATTACAATTTATTAATTTATAATTTGCAACTAGAAAAGTTTACTGTAAAATATTAATATTTATTACACGTTGTATTGTACTTAGAAAAATTTACAGTGCACACACACATTAGAAATAATACTTATAGAAGAAAAATAATGATAAAAAGGATATTAACCAGTGTATATACTGGTTATCCGGTTCAACCGGAAGGGATAAAAGGCTAACCGGTCAACCGGTTTCAAACTCGATTGACCAGTTTTGAACCGGTTGGCCGGTCCAATTGCCGATTGAACAGCCCTAGGTGAGAGAAGAAAAAAATTGAAAGTGGACTCTTATATTGGAACAAAAGATATTTTCCAAAATTGTTTTAATTGAACGGATGGAATACTAACTGAGGAAACACGATTTGCCCTTAGGAACATTGAACTTCTCAATCCTGGAAAATGCCTCATTGGATCCAGTAATGACCTTGAAGATGCGGGCCTATCCCCCCTATAACACTCTAACGCTCAAGTCAGTAAGAAATATAGCAAGAGTATAAGAATCAAGTGCATAGTATTGACTTAGAATTCGTGATGTCTCAAGTGGAAATTACATATCTTGATCTGATATGACTGATGAGTTTCTATAGACTATCTTTGAGATATGTCAATTTGGTTTCCTCATTATGATCGATTATCGTCATTAAGAGACCCTATGATTCTAGCTCCATTATTATTGTCATAACTCTTCCTTATAACCAGCGTAGCATTTAACACCATTTATGTTTCATTTTGATCATGTGACCGGACTAGGTGACTAATTATGGTCTCCTGCGGGACCAGACTTAATTACTATTTTGGGTCACCTGTCGTACCCAGCTAATGGCTGGTTCCGGTAACCCACTGATTACCGACTAATGGCTGGCTCCCCTTATTAATGTTTTAGTGGGATACTTGTCAACTTTATAACAGCAGTAAGAGACCTTCTCATTTTCGTGTTACTGACTCAAGACATTTAAATCCTTATTAATGCTCTCTCAATCTTTATCAAGTTTCCATGATTCTAGCTTAACCCCTGCTGATTTCCCTCGTTCATTAGCTTTAACAAACTAATGCTTTCAACGAATTTTTTGCCAACTAACACATTTTACAATAATAATTGTCAAAATAACACACTTTATAATAATATTCCCTAATTAATATATATTTTGCCCAGTCAGCTTTTAAATGCCAAACATCAGTAATCCAGTGAAGCACGCCTCTTCTTCTTCTTCTTCTTCTTCTTCTTTCTTTCGATGTTTGGTTTCCTTTTTTTTCTTCTTCTTTTTTTTCAAGCAAGGCAAGATGTAGGTGAAAAGTTTCTTGAACCAATCCTATAATCATCTATCTATTTCTCACCGATTTCTACAAAATTATCAAAGGTAAACAACCAGTGGCGGAGCTAGGGGGAGGTGAGCCGGCGCTGGCGCCTCCCCTTCCTCCGGTAATTTTTCTATCCTTTGCAGAGCCACCCCAACAGCCAGCATCAGTCTCCAGAAGCAGGCCCTATCTTCCTGCTGCAGCACCGCGCTTAGCGCCGTATCCGACGTCACCGACCACTCCCTCCCGTCATCATTTGCAACTGGGTTGTTGAAAATTTCGCCTGCAACTGGGTTGTTGAAAACTTCAGATGGAACGACGAAGTCGATTGAGGAAGAAGACTCGTTGTTTACCTTCGATAATTTTGTAGACATTGTTGAGCGACAAACGGTTGTGGAATTGGTTGAAGAAAAACCTCGCATACTGGGAAAGATGAAGAAGATTGCTGGCCTGGAGACAAGCCTTTGATCGATTTATGGCCTCGGAAAGATGAGGTCAATTACCTGCTTCATCAATTGCAAGATGAGAAGAATTGGGAAAAAAGGAAAAGAAAAAGAAAGCTTAATGGAAAGAAAGAAGAAGAAGAAGAGAAGTGCGGTACATGGATGGAAGTTTGTTTTTTCCTTTTATTTCTTTTCCATGTTGGCATTTAAAAGCTGACTTAGCAAAATATATATTAGTTAGGGAATATTATTATAAAGTGTGCTATTTTGGCAATTGTTATTGTAAAATGTGTTAGTTTGGCAAAAAACTCTGCTTTCAACATTATTCTATTTATTTATTATCCCCCAAATCTCGCTGATCATTTATTTTATCATGTGCGTCTTATAAAATTCCCGGATACCCCTATGAACCATTTCGCTACTTTCTATGTGACCCAGTAAATTTACGGGACCCGGTAATCCTTGTTTTATTATCACTTAATTTGTCTTTCTTTATTATTGGGTCAAAGCCAATAACTTACTCATTTTTAGACAAACCGCTAACAATGATAATTAGTAATTGGAGAGGATATTTGGGAGAGAATCATAGAATACCATGTTCAAGTATTTATATAGATCTACTATAGATAGATTTACTGTTATCTATAATAAAAGATTGCATATCCATTAAGTTAAGCAAGAATTTCTCCCCACTCTCTCCCTCTATAACATTACGTGGGATGGTCACAAAAATTTTCAGATTATTTTGCGAATTCTTTTCCCCCAAATCGCAATTCCTTTGTTCTTTTGCATCCCATTCTAAGAAAATCATCACTTTTTTCCTTCAAAATTTTAAATAAGGAAACAATTTCATTTTCTACTCAATTCAAAATTCAAAATTTAAAATTCTCTCTAAATCTCTACTCACATAAATTCAAAAAATAACATAATCATTACACTTTTTTTTTTCTTTTTCTACACAAATCTCTAAAATAAATTCACTCCAAAAAATATTTCTTCTCTAAAATAAAAATTTTCTAATTTGGTTACAAAAAGAACGGAGCCTCAGTGTCATCATTTTTTAACAACTTCACCATTTTGTATATCTTCGAATAGCTTTCTCCCTTGTCGAAAAGTTGGTTGGTCTATTTGTGGCTTTTGGCTGCAAATAGTTAGCCTTCTTTCTTCGATTATTACCCCCAAAAGCAATAATACATTTTTATTATTTTAAAATTAATCAAATCCAAAGCAAATTTTGACATAATTCAAGCAATAATTTACCCCAAAATCTTTATGCCAAATGCATGGTGGTGCAACAATGGATTGTATGCAAAACTTTTGTGTTATCATTCGGTGTAATTAATAATGTTTAAGTGTACTTGTCACGTATTCATTTGATAAGTTATATCATGAATCATGATTCATACACTTCAGTTTTAGAATTCATGTTTATCTCCTTTTTCTTTTTCTTTTTTTTTTTAATTTGGGGGTTACTGAACCCCACTCATATTACATTTTTTCCCACCCCGAGTGGGTCTCGAATCAGTGACATGAAAAACCAGCCTGCAGTACTAACCGCTATATTATGGCTTCGAAGCCCATGAAATAAACAATTCAACCAAGCATGTTTCAGTTTTCCTCCAACAAGTGTTTTTTTTCTTAGTTGAAGAATATTAAGGGTGATAAAGGTGAAAGATTGTGAGGTTGTGGGTTTTGGTGACAAGAGAGAAGAAAAGAATAAATAAAAACAAGAAAAAAGAGATAAACATGAATTCTAAACTGAAGTTGACCCATTTTTTTCAGAATCCAGTTGCCTTAATAAAATCGAACCAACAAAGTGATCGTTTCCCAATCAAACTGGTCCGACTTGCTGGCTAAGTCCAGTTGGTTTGTTAACATTGCTTTTTTAGATTAAAAATTATTTATAATATAATATTATTTCATTTTAAATTGTACTAAATTTCTTATTCAATATTCAATAGATAATTACCAATTTATTCAAAATTTATTGCAACACAAACAATTCAAAGTATTTTTTCTCAATTTTAACGTGTGAGGACTACGATAATAAAAAGGAACCACTATGAAATATGCCTTTAAGGTCTTGGTAACTTGCATGTCAAAATTGCATAAACGGTCCGAATTATTATTATTATTTTTTTTATAGAAAAACCTTTAAATTTTAACTGGCTCAATATGCGTCTTACCGTTTAGGTTATAATTTGCTCGTGTGATCTTAGGGAGAGAAAAAAGCCCTTTATTTTTTTTATGGTTTTAGTTATATATATATATATATATATATTTACATATTACTTCCTTTGTTTTTATTAGAAGAACGAATTCACTTTGTAATGCTATTTTTAATAATACAAAATAGACTCTGAAATAGAGATAATAACATATCTCGACCAAGTGCGTGTACCGAAAAGGACTGATGTTTCTGGAATTCAAAGTTGAGAAGTAAAGGCTTTAACTAAGTTTAATTTGATGGAAGAGAAGTATTGAAATTTCTTTTTAAGTTAGCTTCACTGACACTCAATGCATTAATCATGCAGATCAAGGTCCATTTATTGAAAGAAATGAGTATCATGTGTCGTGTCTTAGGAACAGTAGCGAACGCAGAACAAAATATGAGAATGAGCGATTTAAGTGGCAAATTTTTTTTCGATGTCGTTAAATTAGATACATGCTATAAAATATCAAAATAACTATATTGATATATGTCCCCCAAGAAAACCTTGATGATAATAAGTATATAAATATATACTAGTAAAATAACTAATTTTTTTTTACTTGAACAATCAATACCGGACACGCCAGTAGGACGAGATAATTGTGTTCTACATGGCTCATTTAGGGAGGGAAAGATGGAGAGGGAGAGATTTACCGCTGGAGTTGGGAGAAATTTTAGGGAATTGAAATTTGGATTCTGGGAAAGGTTTTGTTGTTTTTGCATTTGTTGTGAATGATATTGGGTAATTGGGTAGTTGGGTTAGTGGGTTTGGGCTTGACCCACAGTGAAATGGTTTTTTTTTTTTTTTTTTTTTTTTTTACCACTTAAGTGGAACGACGTTGTTTCACTTAAGTGGTTAAAAAAAAAAAAAAAAAGAAGGAAAACTGAAGAAGCTGCCTGCGGTCTTCTTCCTCAACCTTCAGCAGCGGCGGGGAAGAAAATTTGCAGCGGCGGTGGCCAGGGGCAGAGCTAATGGGTAGTATTACTACTACCCTTAGCTCCCGGTGGAAGGCGGGGCGTCGGCACCGCCTCGCCCCACCTTCTGTCCGCCACTGCTTAGGAATGAGCTAGTGCCCCAATAGTTAGTTTGCAGGGCGAGCCTTCGATTCCTACATCTGTCAATTTGATGTAATAAATTAGAATTTAATGAGAATGAAGTATTTTTTTTAAAAAAAAATGTGTCCTGTCTTTTTTGCATTGCTAATTTACTATTCCCAGTTCGTGAAAGAAAAAAAATAAAATAAAATTGGGCGTAGGCTCACCCTGAGATCCACTCTTACAATTTAAAATTCCCAATTTCATAGGTTTCGATCTCACATATATGTGAAAGTTCACATGTGGATGTGGACTAACTGCTTAACTATTCTTGAACATTATTGATGCAGGTTGGGATTGCGGAGCTTGGTTTTGGAATCGACAGAGTGGTTGAGAACTACTGGATTTGCTCTTGGCGTTTGCGCCAATGGGTGGAGGGCACTGGACGCTCTTGGGGTTGGATACGACCTTAGATGGTGCTACCCTCTTTTCCGAGGGAGAGAGATTCAGGCGATGTTTAATTTTGTGACAATTCACGAAAAAATATAACTTGCTCTTTAGAAAAAGATCCAAACACCTTTATTTTTTTTTTTTTAAATTCAAAATTTTAAAGTTAACATTCCTTTTAAAAATTCCTCACATTATTTCAAAAAACAACCTCATCATTATACTTTCTTTTTTTTTTCTATTTCCTGCAACAATTTCCAAAAGAAATTTCCTTAAAAAATTATTCTTTTTGTAAAATAAAAATGTCCTATTTTGGTCACAAATTAAAATAAACAGAGGCTCTTTTTGTTTTGTTTTTTTTTTTTTGTTATAAAAATTCATCAATTTTTTCTTACAATGTTTTTATATTCAAATATTCATATTTTTCACTAAATTCATGCCCGATTTGTTTTAACATAGATTTGATAAACATATTTTGAGAAAATAAAGTTTTTAAGGTAAAAATTGTACGTATCGAAAATGTAAAAATGCGTAGTTGAATAGTAAAAAATTGTATTACGAATAATTAAAAAAAAGTATTATAATATATCAAATTTATTAGGAAACCCAAAACAAAATCAAAATATAAACAAAACAAAAAAATAATACTAAATAAAATGAACAGGGCCTTAAAATATAAAATTTAAAAAACAACCACATAATTTGCCTTTTTTCTTCTTTTTTTCCTTCTAGCTACTCGTACAATTGACTCCAAAATAAAATTGTCCCCCATTACAGTTACACTACAAACATAGCCTTCAATTTAATCCTGGACTAGTGGTCCTATTGTCCTAACTAAAATTTACCTTTCTTAAAAATTAAAAAAAAAAAAAAAACTAAAATTTGCCTAACCATGCCCTAATTAAATTGTGGAATTAATATACACTTTTGTGCACCAGGATTCAATTTGTTTCTCCAGATACAAGTCTACAGCCAACTGCTGATCAGCTCACATACGAGGAAAATAAGAAGTGAGTTATGCTTATAACGAAGTTCAATAATGATTTTTGTTTTAAGTGATGAATTATTGCTCTGACAATAACATTTATGTTACCCTCGCACGTGATAATGTTGTTTGGAGCTGTCAAACGCATGAAGAGTGATTTTGATATTGTAGGGAAATGAGTGAAGGTCGATGCATCAAGAGAAAAGATCTGCTGGAAACCTTAGGGAAAGAGCTGCCACAAGGGACTATTAGGTATTCTTCCAAGGTTGTTTCCATTGAAGAATCCGGTTGTTTCAAGCTGGTACACCTTTCAGATGGATGCGTTATCCGAACTAAGGTTATAATTAAACAAGAACCCCTATTTCATTCAGTGTTGGGCGATTAGCGATAAGGGGAATCATAGAATATCCGAATGCTCATAACATTCGGCCAAAAATATATTCCCATTTCGCCGGAGGTGTTCGCCTTGGAGTCGTTTCCTGTGATGATAAAAGCATATCTTGGTACTGCACTTGCAAAAATCAACTCAAATTGTAAGCCACTTTTGTACTGCCTCGCTCCTGTTAAAAGAGTCTATTTTGAAAAATATACAACTTATATGGATCACAAACTATAAAGCCTAAAATAAGTAAGTAATGGTATGCAATCTAAACAAATAAAAAGTGAACACAGAGAAAAAGTATTTAATTTCAATGAAAAATGATATTAACTTTTAATTAGATTGCTGCATGCATGGTTCCTTATTTCACTATACATGCCTTGAAAATATTGCAGGGCATGAAGATATAGCGAATAATTCAGTTAAGATGAAAGAATTTGTGTTGAGCAAGTTGGGAAATGTCCCGAAAGAATTTTCGGGTGTATTCGAAAGAACTGAGCTGGACTCAATCGACGGCACCAAAATGAGATAAGATTGCCTTGGAACATCTTGACAAGGAATATTGCAGAGAAAGTTTGTTTAGCCGGCGATGCACTTCATCCCCTGACCGCAGATATGTTAGAGATAAGAGGTTAGTGAAGCCAAGGTGAGCTCCCCAGGTCGTCCCTTGAAGCCAGTCAAGGTGAGGTCCCCAGGTCGTCCCCTGAGTATCAGTCAAACCTTTATCCCATTATCCTCTCCATGCAATCCTCCTCCCATTAATGTTGTATCCCTAGAATTATTCCTGTAATTAATTTGTTCTTATCATGTGTTGCTATAAATAGGAGATTAGATTACAATGTAAAGGCATGCCATTATTCATACGCAATTGATATATTCTATATGGTATCAGAGCCTCCTCGATCCTAAACCTCTCCCAACACACTATTTTATTTTCTTCCCATCATCGCTACAATGGCCGCTGAACAACAGATCGTTGACATCCCAAACCAAACCAATCCACCCAGTTGACCAATGGTCCTCCACCAAATCCTTCACTTCATAAACCTCTCCACATCAACCCATAAAAACTCACATCCACCAATTACATCGCATTGAAACTTCAAGGTGAGGCCATCCTTATTGGCTATGACCCTACAGTACATTGATGCTCACATCCCTGCCCACGGCCACTGTTAGCATAACTGATGGTGAAAAACCCAACCCGGCCAACCTGCCATGGACTGTTTGGCGCCCTTGTTGGTCCATCGCAACCAATCTCATTTCTCTCATCCAGAATTCCACCTCTTCCCACAACGCATGGCAGACACTGCAACACATATGCTCGCCTGACTCTCGGTCACATCAAGCAGACAAAGACCAGATCAAGAGCGCGACGAAGAAAGGCTCCCAGTTCGATCTCGGATTTCTGCACTTCATCAAAGGCAAATCCGATGAACTCGCGATCCTCGGCAAACAACTAGACCATGGGGACCTCATCGAATCAGTCTTGGCGGGTCTCGATGAGGACTATCGCCACATGGCTGACGTTGTCGAAGGACGGGACTCCCGGATCTCGTTCGCGAACTCCATGAGAATATTATCAACTGCGAAACTGGCTTTGAGGAGGCTTCAGCTCCCTCATTCGCACACCTTGCCACAGCCAACGCAGCAGTGACTCGCCACTCATGCGCCCTGACACCAGTCGTGGTCATCCGCACCTCGGCCCA